>CATKUP010000118.1:0-1200000 GCA_949786385.1 Onychomys leucogaster | reverse complement strand
AGCAAACACCGTTCTTTTGTTCTCATCATACTCACGATTCCTGCTGTCTTAGTGACTGTGGAATGCAAGAGTGTGCTTTTTGCTCTAAAGCAGAGTGTGATCAATGGATGAGAACTCTGCTGTGTGTTTCACTTCATAAATGGAGTTCAATCCCAGGCTCTGGTTCTTCCTACAAGCAAGACTTCGTTTCAGGTAATGGCAGTTACTTTACATCTCAAACGAACTACATCGATCACGAAGCTCACACGTTTCTCATCTTAAATGACAAGCATCGCAAGTTAGAGGACCAGTGCTTTGTATCAGTTTCAGAAGCAGAGTTGGACTAGACATGGTAGATATGTGTAGGAAACACCGTTCTTTAGTACTGAGAACACTCCAGTTTCGTGCTGTATTAGAGACTCTAGAAAGCTACAGCGTTCTTCTTGCTCTAAAGCAGAGTGTGATCCATGGATGAGAACTCTGCTGTGTTTCCCTTCAGAAATGGAGTTAAATCCCAGGTTCTGTGTCTTCCTACAAGCACTACTTCGTTTCAGGTAAGGGCAGTCATTTTTCACCTCAAGCAAACTACATCCTTAACAAAGCTCACACGTTTCTCATCTTAACTGACAAGCATTGGATGTTAGAGGACCAGTGCTTTGTATCAGTTTCAGAAGCAGAGTTGGAATAGATATGGTCCATATGTGTAGGAAACACCGTTCTTTTGTTCTCAGCACACTCACGTCTTCTGCTGTCTTAGAGACTCTAGAAAGCTAGAGCGTACTTCTTGCTCTAAAGCAGAGTGTGATCCATGGATGAGAATTATGCTGTGTGTTTCCCTTCTGAAATGGAGTTAAATCCCAGGCTCTGTGACTTCCTACAAGCACTACTTCGTGTCAGTTAAGGGCAGTCACTTTTCAGCTCAAACGAACTACATCGTTCACAAACCTCACACGTTTGTCATCTGAACTGACAAGTATTGGAATGTAGAGGACCTGTGGATTTTTTCAGTTTGAGAAGCAGAGTTGAACTAGATATGGTCTGTATGTGTAGGAAACACAGTTCTTTTGTTCTGAGCACACTCAAGTTTTCTGCTGTATTAGAGATTCTAGGAAGCAAGAGCTTTCTTCTTGCTCTAAAGCAGAGTGTGATCCATGAATGAGAACTATGCTGTGTGTTTCCCTTCAGAAATGTAGTTTAATCCCATGCGCTGTGTCTTAAAACATGCAATACTTCGTTTCAGTGTAGGGCAGTCACTTTTCAGCTCAAAAGAACTACATCGTTCACGAAGCTCACACGTTTCTCATCTTAACTGACAAGCATTGGATGTTAATGGACCAGTGCTTTGTATCAGTTTCAGAAGCAGAGTTGGACTCGATATGGTACGTATATGTAGCAAACCCCGTACTTTTGTTCTCATCATACTCACGATTCCTGCTCTCTTAGTGACTGTGGAATGCAAGAGCGTGCTTCTTGCTCTAAAGCAGAGTGTGATCAATGGATGAGAACTCTGCTGTGTGTTTCACTTCATAAATGGAGTTCAATCCCAGGCTCTGGTTCTTCCTACAAGCAAGACTTCGTTTCAGGTAATGGCAGTTACTTTACATCTCAAACGAACTACATCGATCACGAAGCTCACACGTTTCTCATCTTAAATGACAAGCATCGCATGTTAGAGGACCAGTGCTTTGTATCAGTTTCAGAAGCAGAGTTGGACTAGACATGGTAGATATGTGTAGGAAACACCGTTCTTTAGTACTGAGTACACTCCAGTTTCGTGCTGTATTAGAGACTCTAGAAAGCTACAGCGTTCTTCTTGCTCTAAAGCAGAGTGTGATCCATGGATGAGAACTCTGCTGTGTTTCCCTTCAGAAATGGAGTTAAATCCCAGGCTCTGTGTCTTCCTACAAGCACTACTTCGTTTCAGGTAAGGGCAGTCATTTTTCACCTCAAGGGAACTACATCCTTAACAAAGCTCACACGTTTCTCATCTTAACTGACAAGCATTGGATGTTAGAGGACCAGTGCTTTGTATCAGTTTCAGAAGCAGAGTTGGACTAGATATGGTCCGTATGTGTAGGAAACACCGTTCTTTTGTTCTCAGCACACTCACGTTTTCTGCTGTCTTAGAGACTCTAGAAAGCTAGAACGTACTTCTTGCTCTAAAGCAGAGTGTGATCCATGGATGAGAATTATGCTGTGTGTTTCCCTTCTGAAATGGAGTTAAATCCCAGGCTCTGTGACTTCCTACAAGCACTACTTCGTGTCAGTTAAGGGCAGTCACTTTTCAGCTCAAACGAACTACATCGTTCACAAACCTCACACGTTTGTCATCTGAACTGACAAGCATTGGAATGTAGAGGACCTGTGGTTTTTTTCAGTTTCAGAAGTAGAGTTGAACTAGATATGGTCTGTATGTGTAGGAAACACAGTTCTTTTGTTCTGAGCACACTCAAGTTTCCTGCTCTATTAGAGATTCTAGGAAGCAAGAGCTTTCTTCTTGCTTTAAAGCAGAGTGTGATCCATGAATGAGAACTATGCTGTGTGTTTCCCTTCAGAAATGGAGTTAAATTCTATGCTCTGTGTCTTAAAACATGCAAGACTTCGTTTCAGTGTAGGGGAGTCACTTTTCAGCTCAAAAGAACTACATCGTTCACGAAGCTCACACGTTTCTCTTCTTAAATGACAAGCATTGGATGTTAGAGGACCAGTGCTTTGTATCAGTTTCCGAAGCAGAGTTGGAATAGATATGGTCCGTATATGTAGGAAACACCGTTCTTTCGTTCTCAGCACACTCACGGCTTCTGCTGTCTTAGAGAGTCTAGAAAGCTAGAGCGTACTTCTTGCTCTAAAGCAGAGTGTGATCCATGGATGAGAATTATGCTGTGTGTTTCCCTTCTGAAATGGAGTTAAATCCCAGGCTCTGGGTCTTCCTACAAGCACTACTTCATTTCAGGTAAGGGCAGTCACTTTTCACCTCAAACGAACTACATCGTTCACAAACCTCACACGTTTGTCATCTGAACTGAAAAGTATTGGAATGTAGAGGACCTGTGGATTTTTTCAGTTTGAGAAGCAGAGTTGAACTAGATATGGTCTGTATGTGTAGGAAACACAGTTCTTTTGTTCTGAGCACACTCAAGTTTTCTGCTGTATTAGAGAATCTAGGAAGCAAGAGCTTTCTTCTTGCTCTAAAGCAGAGTGTGATCCATGAATGAGAACTATGCTGTGTGTTTCCCTTCAAAAATGTAGTTTAATCCCATGCTCTGTGTCTTAAAACATGCAATACTTCGTTTCAGTGTAGGGCAGTCACTTTTCAGCTCAAAAGAACTACATCGTTCACGAAGCTCACACGTTTCTCATCTTAACTGACAAGCATTGGATGTTAATGGACCAGTGCTTTGTATCAGTTTCAGAAGCAGAGTTGGACTCGACATGGTACGTATATGTAGCAAACACCGTTCTTTTGTTCTCATCATACTCACGATTCCTGCTCTCTTAGTGACTGTGGAATGCAAGAGCGTGCTTCTTGCTCTAAAGCAGAGTGTGATCAATGGATGAGAACTCTGCTGTGTGTTTCACTTCATAAATGGAGTTCAATCCCAGGTTCTGGTTCTTCCTACAAGCAAGACTTCGTTTCAGGTAATGGCAGTTACTTTACATCTCAAACGAACTACATCGATCACGAAGCTCACACGTTTCTCATCTTAAATGACAAGCATCGCATGTTAGAGGACCAGTGCTTTGTATCAGTTTCAGAAGCAGAGTTGGACTAGACATGGTAGATATGTGTAGGAAACACCGTTCTTTAGTACTGAGTACACTCCAGTTTCGTGCTGTATTAACGACTCTAGAAAGCTACAGCGTTCTTCTTGCTCTAAAGCAGAGTGTGATCCATGGATGAGAACTCTGCTGTGTTTCCCTTCAGAAATGGAGTTAAATCCCAGGCTCTGTGTCTTCCTACAAGCACTACTTCGTTTCAGGTAAGGGCAGTCATTTTTCACCTCAAGGGAACTACATCCTTAACAAAGCTCACACGTTTCTCATCTTAACTGACAAGCATTGGATGTTAGAGGACCAGTGCTTTGTATCAGTTTCAGAAGCAGAGTTGGACTAGATATGGTCCGTATGTGTAGGAAACACCGTTCTTTTGTTCTCAGCACACTCACGTTTTCTGCTGTCTTAGAGACTCTAGAAAGCTAGAACGTACTTCTTGCTCTAAAGCAGAGTGTGATCCATGGATGAGAATTATGCTGTGTGTTTCCCTTCTGAAATGGAGTTAAATCCCAGGCTCTGTGACTTCCTACAAGCACTACTTCGTGTCAGTTAAGGGCAGTCACTTTTCAGCTCAAACGAACTACATCGTTCACAAACCTCACACGTTTGTCATCTGAACTGACAAGCATTGGAATGTAGAGGACCTGTGGTTTTTTTCAGTTTCAGAAGTAGAGTTGAACTAGATATGGTCTGTATGTGTAGGAAACACAGTTCTTTTGTTCTGAGCACACTCAAGTTTCCTGCTGTATTAGAGATTCTAGGAAGCAAGAGCTTTCTTCTTGCTTTAAAGCAGAGTGTGATCCATGAATGAGAACTATGCTGTGTGTTTCCCTTCAGAAATGGAGTTAAATTCTATGCTCTGTGTCTTAAAACATGCAAGACTTCGTTTCAGTGTAGGGGAGTCACTTTTCAGCTCAAAAGAACTACATCGTTCACGAAGCTCACACGTTTCTCTTCTTAAATGACAAGCATTGGATGTTAGAGGACCAGTGCTTTGTATCAGTTTCCGAAGCAGAGTTGGAATAGATATGGTCCGTATATGTAGGAAACACCGTTCTTTCGTTCTCAGCACACTCACGGCTTCTGCTGTCTTAGAGAGTCTAGAAAGCTAGAGCGTACTTCTTGCTCTAAAGCAGAGTGTGATCCATGGATGAGAATTATGCTGTGTGTTTCCCTTCTGAAATGGAGTTAAAACCCAGGCTCTGTGTCTTCCTACAAGCACTACTTCATTTCAGGTAAGGGCAGTCACTTTTCACCTCAAACGAACTACATCGTTCACAAACCTCACACGTTTGTCATCTGAACTGAAAAGTATTGGAATGTAGAGGACCTGTGGATTTTTTCAGTTGAGAAGCAGAGTTGAACTAGATATGGTCTGTATGTGTAGGAAACACAGTTCTTTTGTTCTGAGCACACTCAAGTTTTCTGCTGTATTAGAGATTCTAGGAAGCAAGAGCTTTCTTCTTGTTCTAAAGCAGAGTGTGATCCATGAATGAGAACTATGCTGTGTGTTTCCCTTCAAAAATGTAGTTTAATCCCATGCTCTGTGTCTTAAAACATGCAATACTTCGTTTCAGTGTAGGGCAGTCACTTTTCAGCTCAAAAGAACTACATCGTTCACGAAGCTCACACGTTTCTCATCTTAACTGACAAGCATTGGATGTTAGTGGACCAGTGCTTTGTATCAGTTTCAGAAGCAGAGTTGGACTCGACATGGTACATATATGTAGCAAACACCGTTCTTTTGTTCTCATCATACTCACGTTTCCTGCTCTCTTAGTGACTGTGGAATGCAAGAGCGTGCTTCTTGCTCTAAAGCAGAGTGTGATCAATGGATGAGAACTCTGCTGTGTGTTTCACTTCATAAATGGAGTTCAATCCCAGGCTCTGGTTCTTCCTACAAGCAAGACTTCGTTTCAGGTAATGGCAGTTACTTTACATCTCAAACAAACTACATCGATCACGAAGCTCACACGTTTCTCATCTTCAATGACAAGCATTGGATGTTAGAGGACCAGTGCTTTGTATCAGTTTCAGAAGCAGAGTTGGACTAGACATGGTAGATATGTGTAGGAAACACCGTTCTTTAGTAATGAGAACACTCCAGTTTCGTGCTGTATTAGAGACTCTAGGAAGCTACAGCGTTCTTCTTGCTCTAAAGCAGAGTGTGATCCATGGATGAGAACTCTGCTGTGTTTCCCTTCAGAAATGGAGTTAAATCCCAGGTTCTATGTCTTCCTACAAGCACTACTTCGTTTCAGGTAAGGGCAGTCATTTTTCACCTCAAGCGAACTACATCCTTAACAAAGCTCACACGTTTCTCATCTTAACTGACAAGCATTGGATGTTAGAGGACCAGTGCTTTGTATCAGTTTCAGAAGCAGAGTTGGAATAGATATGGTCCGTATGTGTAGGAAACACCGTTCTTTTGTTCTCAGCACACTCACGTCTTCTGCTGTCTTAGAGACTCTAGAAAGCTAGAGCGTACTTCTTGCTCTAAAGCAGAGTGTGATCCATGGATGAGAATTATGCTGTGTGTTTCCCTTCTGAAATGGAGTTAAATCCCAGGCTCTGTGACTTCCTACAAGCACTACTTCGTGTCAGTTAAGGGCAGTCACTTTTCAGCTCAAACGAACTACATCGTTCACAAACCTCACACGTTTGTCATCTGAACTGACAAGCATTGGAATGTAGAGGACCTGTGGTTTTTTTCAGTTTCAGAAGTAGAGTTGAACTAGATATGGTCTGTATGTGTAGGAAACACAGTTCTTTTGTTCTGAGCACACTCAAGTTTCCTGCTGTATTAGAGATTCTAGGAAGCAAGAGCTTTCTTCTTGCTTTAAAGCAGAGTGTGATCCATGAATGAGAACTATGCTGTGTGTTTCCCTTCAGAAATGGAGTTAAATTCTATGCTCTGTGTCTTAAAACATGCAAGACTTCGTTTCAGTGTAGGGGAGTCACTTTTCAGCTCAAAAGAACTACATCGTTCACGAAGCTCACACGTTTCTCTTCTTAAATGACAAGCATTGGATGTTAGAGGACCAGTGCTTTGTATCAGTTTCCGAAGCAGAGTTGGAATAGATATGGTCCGTATATGTAGGAAACACCGTTCTTTCGTTCTCAGCACACTCACGGCTTCTGCTGTCTTAGAGAATCTATAAAGCTAGAGGGTACTTCTTGCTCTATAGCAGAGTGTGATCCATGGATGAGAATTATGCTGTGTGTTTCCCTTCTGAAATGGAGTTAAATCCCAGGCTCTGTGTCTTCTTACAAGCACTACTTCATTTCAGGTAAGGGCAGTCACTTTTCAGCTCAAACGAACTACATCGTTCACAAACCTCACACGTTTGTCATCTGAACTGACAAGTATTGGAATGTAGAGGACCTGTGGATTTTTTCAGTTTGAGAAGCAGAGTTGAACTAGATATGGTCCGTATATGTAGGAAACACAGTTCTTTTGTTCTGAGCACACTCAAGTTTTCTGCTGTATTAGAGATTCTAGGAAGCAAGAGCTTTCTTCTTGCTCTAAAGCAGAGTGTGATCCATGAATGAGAACTATGCTGTGTGTTTCCCTTCAAAAATGTAGTTTAATCCCATGCTCTGTGTCTTAAAACATGCAATACTTCGTTTCAGTGTAGGGCAGTCACTTTTCAGCTCAAAAGAACTACATCGTTCACGAAGCTCACACGTTTCTCATCTTAACTGACAAGCATTGGATGTTAATGGACCAGTGCTTTGTATCAGTTTCAGAAGCAGAGTTGGACTCGATATGGTACGTATATGTAGCAAACACCGTTCTTTTGTTCTCATCATACTCACGATTCCTGCTCTCTTAGTGACTGTGGAATGCAAGAGCGTGCTTCTTGCTCTAAAGCAGAGTGTGATCAATGGATGAGAACTCTGCTGTGTGTTTCACTTCATAAATGGAGTTCAATCCCAGGCTCTGGTTCTTCCTACAAGCAAGACTTCGTTTCAGGTAATGGCAGTTACTTTACATCTCAAACGAACTACATCGATCACGAAGCTCACACGTTTCTCATCTTAAATGACAAGCATCGCATGTTAGAGGACCAGTGCTTTGTATCAGTTTCAGAAGCAGAGTTGGACTAGACATGGTAGATATGTGTAGGAAACACCGTTCTTTAGTACTGAGTACACTCCAGTTTCGTGCAGTATTAGAGACTCTAGAAAGCTACAGCGTTCTTCTTGCTCTAAAGCAGAGTGTGATCCATGGATGAGAACTCTGCTGTGTTTCCCTTCAGAAATGGAGTTAAATCCCAGGCTCTGTGTCTTCCTACAAGCACTACTTCGTTTCAGGTAAGGGCAGTCATTTTTCACCTCAAGGGAACTACATCCTTAACAAAGCTCACACGTTTCTCATCTTAACTGACAAGCATTGGATGTTAGAGGACCAGTGCTTTGTATCAGTTTCAGAAGCAGAGTTGGAATAGATATGGTCCGTATGTGTAGGAAACACCGTTCTTTTGTTCTCAGCACACTCACGTTTTCTGCTGTCTTAGAGACTCTAGAAAGCTAGAACGTACTTCTTGCTCTAAAGCAGAGTGTGATCCATGGATGAGAATTATGCTGTGTGTTTCCCTTCTGAAATGGAGTTAAATCCCAGGCTCTGTGACTTCCTACAAGCACTACTTCGTGTCAGTTAAGGGCAGTCACTTTTCAGCTCAAACGAACTACATCGTTCACAAACCTCACACGTTTGTCATCTGAACTGACAAGCATTGGAATGTAGAGGACCTGTGGTTTTTTTCAGTTTCAGAAGTAGAGTTGAACTAGATATGGTCTGTATGTGTAGGAAACACAGTTCTTTTGTTCTGAGCACACTCAAGTTTCCTGCTGTATTAGAGATTCTAGGAAGCAAGAGCTTTCTTCTTGCTTTAAAGCAGAGTGTGATCCATGAATGAGAACTATGCTGTGTGTTTCCCTTCAGAAATGGAGTTAAATTCTATGCTCTGTGTCTTAAAACATGCAAGACTTCGTTTCAGTGTAGGGGAGTCACTTTTCAGCTCAAAAGAACTACATCGTTCACGAAGCTCACACGTTTCTCTTCTTAAATGACAAGCATTGGATGTTAGAGGACCAGTGCTTTGTATCAGTTTCCGAAGCAGAGTTGGAATAGATATGGTCCGTATATGTAGGAAACACCGTTCTTTCGTTCTCAGCACACTCACGGCTTCTGCTGTCTTAGAGAGTCTAGAAAGCTAGAGCGTACTTCTTGCTCTAAAGCAGAGTGTGATCCATGGATGAGAATTATGCTGTGTGTTTCCCTTCTGAAATGGAGTTAAATCCCAGGCTCTGTGTCTTCCTACAAGCACTACTTCATTTCAGGTAAGGGCAGTCACTTTTCAGCTCAAACGAACTACATCGTTCACAAACCTCACACGTTTGTCATCTGAACTGACAAGTATTGGAATGTAGAGGACCTGTGGATTTTTTCAGTTTGAGAAGCAGAGTTGAACTAGATATGGTCTGTATGTGTAGGAAACACAGTTCTTTTGTTCTGAGCACACTCAAGTTTTCTGCTGTATTAGAGATTCTAGGAAGCAAGAGCTTTCTTCTTGCTCTAAAGCAGAGTGTGATCCATAAATGAGAACTATGCTGTGTGTTTCCCTTCAAAAATGTAGTTTAATCCCATGCTCTGTGTCTTAAAACATGCAATACTTCGTTTCAGTGTAGGGCAGTCACTTTTCAGCTCAAAAGAACTACATCGTTCACGAAGCTCACACGTTTCTCATCTTAACTGACAAGCATTGGATGTTAATGGACCAGTGCTTTGTATCAGTTTCAGAAGCAGAGTTGGACTCGATATGGTACGTATATGTAGCAAACACCGTTCTTTTGTTCTCATCATACTCACGATTCCTGCTCTCTTAGTGACTGTGGAATGCAAGAGCGTGCTTCTTGCTCTAAAGCAGAGTGTGATCAATGGATGAGAACTCTGCTGTGTGTTTCACTTCATAAATGGAGTTAAATCCCAGGCTCTGGTTCTTCCTACAAGCAAGACTTCGTTTCAGGTAATGGCAGTTACTTTACATCTCAAACGAACTACATCGATCACGAAGCTCACACGTTTCTCATCTTCAATGACAAGCATCGCATGTTAGAGGACCAGTGCTTTGTATCAGTTTCAGAAGCAGAGTTGGACTAGACATGGTAGATATGTGTAGGAAACACCGTTCTTTAGTAATGAGAACACTCCAGTTTCGTGCTGTATTAGAGACTCTAGAAAGCTACAGCGTTCTTCTTGCTCTAAAGCAGAGTGTGATCCATGGATGAGAACTCTGCTGTGTTTCCCTTCAGAAATGGAGTTAAATCCCAGGTTCTATGTCTTCCTACAAGCACTACTTCGTTTCAGGTAAGGGCAGTCATTTTTCACCTCAAGCGAACTACATCCTTAACAAAGCTCACACGTTTCTCATCTTAACTGACAAGCATTGGATGTTAGAGGACCAGTGCTTTGTATCAGTTTCAGAAGCAGAGTTGGAATAGATATGGTCCGTATGTGTAGGAAACACCGTTCTTTTGTTCTCAGCACACTCACGTCTTCTGCTGTCTTAGAGACTCTAGAAAGCTAGAGCGTACTTCTTACTCTAAAGCAGAGTGTGATCCATGGATGAGAATTATGCTGTGTGTTTCCCTTCTGAAATGGAGTTAAATCCCAGGCTCTGTGACTTCCTACAAGCACTACTTCGTGTCAGTTAAGGGCAGTCACTTTTCAGCTCAAACGAACTACATCGTTCACAAACCTCACACGTTTGTCATCTGAACTGACAAGCATTGGAATGTAGAGGACCTGTGGTTTTTTTCAGTTTCAGAAGTAGAGTTGAACTAGATATGGTCTGTATGTGTAGGAAACACAGTTCTTTTGTTCTGAGCACACTCAAGTTTCCTGCTGTATTAGAGATTCTAGGAAGCAAGAGCTTTCTTCTTGCTTTAAAGCAGAGTGTGATCCATGAATGAGAACTATGCTGTGTGTTTCCCTTCAGAAATGGAGTTAAATTCTATGCTCTGTGTCTTAAAACATGCAAGACTTCGTTTCAGTGTAGGGGAGTCACTTTTCTGCTCAAAAGAACTACATCGTTCACGAAGCTCACACGTTTCTCTTCTTAAATGACAAGCATTGGATGTTAGAGGACCAGTGCTTTGTATCAGTTTCCGAAGCAGAGTTGGAATAGATATGGTCCGTATATGTAGGAAACACCGTTCTTTTGTTCTCATCATACTCATGATTCCTGCTGTCTTAGTGAGTCTGGAATGCAAGAGCGTGCTTTATGCTCTAAAGCAGAGTGTGATCAATGGATGAGAACTCTGCTGTGTGTTTCACTTCATAAATGGAGTTAAATCCCAGGCTCTGAGTCTTCCTACAAGCAAGACTTCGTTTCAGGTAAGGGCAGTTACTTTACAGCTCAAACGAACTACATCGTTCACAAACCTCACACGTTTGTCATCTGAACTGACAAGTATTGGAATGTAGAGGACCTGTGGTTTTTTTCAGTTTCAGAAGTAGAGTTGAACTAGATATGGTCTGTATGTGTAGGAAACACAGTTCTTTTGTTCTGAGCACACTCAAGTTTCCTGCTGTATTAGAGATTCTAGGAAGCAAGAGCTTTCTTCTTGCTTTAAAGCAGAGTGTGATCCATGAATGAGAACTATGCTGTGTGTTTCCCTTCAGAAATGGAGTTAAATTCTATGCTCTGTGTCTTAAAACATGCAAGACTTCGTTTCAGTGTAGGGGAGTCACTTTTCAGCTCAAAAGAACTACATCGTTCACGAAGCTCACACGTTTCTCTTCTTAAATGACAAGCATTGGATGTTAGAGGACCAGTGCTTTGTATCAGTTTCCGATGCAGAGTTGGAATAGATATGGTCCCTATATGTAGGAAACACCGTTCTTTCGTTCTCAGCACACTCACGGCTTCTGCTGTCTTAGAGAGTCTAGAAAGCTAGAGCGTACTTCTTGCTCTAAAGCAGAGTGTGATCCATGGATGAGAATTATGCTGTGTGTTTCCCTTCTGAAATGGAGTTAAATCCCAGGCTCTGTGTCTTCCTACAAGCACTACTTCATTTCAGGTAAGGGCAGTCACTTTTCAGCTCAAACGAACTACATCGTTCACAAACCTCACACGTTTGTCATCTGAACTGACAAGTATTGGAATGTAGAGGACCTGTGGATTTTTTCAGTTTGAGAAGCAGAGTTGAACTAGATATGGTCTGTATGTGTAGGAAACACAGTTCTTTTGTTCTGAGCACACTCAAGTTTTCTGCTGTATTAGAGATTCTAGGAAGCAAGAGCTTTCTTCTTGCTCTAAAGCAGAGTGTGATCCATGAATGAGAACTATGCTGTGTGTTTCCCTTCAAAAATGTAGTTTAATCCCATGCTCTGTGTCTTAAAACATGCAATACTTCGTTTCAGTGTAGGGCAGTCACTTTTCAGCTCAAAAGAACTACATCGTTCACGAAGCTCACACGTTTCTCATCTTAACTGACAAGCATTGGATGTTAATGGACCAGTGCTTTGTATCAGTTTCAGAAGCAGAGTTGGACTCGATATGGTACGTATATGTAGCAAACACCGTTCTTTTGTTCTCATCATACTCACGATTCCTGCTCTCTTAGTGACTGTGGAATGCAAGAGCGTGCTTCTTGCTCTAAAGCAGAGTGTGATCAATGGATGAGAACTCTGCTGTGTGTTTCACTTCATAAATGGAGTTCAATCCCAGGCTCTGGTTCTTCCTACAAGCAAGACTTCGTTTCAGGTAATGGCAGTTACTTTACATCTCAAACGAACTACATCGATCACGAAGCTCACACGTTTCTCATCTTAAATGACAAGCATCGCATGTTAGAGGACCAGTGCTTTGTATCAGTTTCAGAAGCAGAGTTGGACTAGACATGGTAGATATGTGTAGGAAACACCGTTCTTTAGTACTGAGTACACTCCAGTTTCGTGCTGTATTAGAGACTCTAGAAAGCTACAGCGTTCTTCTTGCTCTAAAGCAGAGTGTGATCCATGGATGAGAACTCTGCTGTGTTTCCCTTCAGAAATGGAGTTAAATCCCAGGCTCTGTGTCTTCCTACAAGCACTACTTCGTTTCAGGTAAGGGCAGTCATTTTTCACCTCAAGGGAACTACATCCTTAACAAAGCTCACACGTTTCTCATCTTAACTGACAAGCATTGGATGTTAGAGGACCAGTGCTTTGTATCAGTTTCAGAAGCAGAGTTGGAATAGATATGGTCCGTATGTGTAGGAAACACCGTTCTTTTGTTCTCAGCACACTCACGTTTTCTGGTGTCTTAGAGACTCTAGAAAGCTAGAACGTACTTCTTGCTCTAAAGCAGAGTGTGATCCATGGATGAGAATTATGCTGTGTGTTTCCCTTCTGAAATGGAGTTAAATCCCAGGCTCTGTGACTTCCTACAAGCACTACTTCGTGTCAGTTAAGGGCAGTCACTTTTCAGCTCAAACGAACTACATCGTTCACAAACCTCACACGTTTGTCATCTGAACTGACAAGCATTGGAATGTAGAGGACCTGTGGTTTTTTTCAGTTTCAGAAGTAGAGTTGAACTAGATATGGTCTGTATGTGTAGGAAACACAGTTCTTTTGTTCTGAGCACACTCAAGTTTCCTGCTGTATTAGAGATTCTAGGAAGCAAGAGCTTTCTTCTTGCTTTAAAGCAGAGTGTGATCCATGAATGAGAACTATGCTGTGTGTTTCCCTTCAGAAATGGAGTTAAATTCTATGCTCTGTGTCTTAAAACATGCAAGACTTCGTTTCAGTGTAGGGGAGTCACTTTTCAGCTCAAAAGAACTACATCGTTCACGAAGCTCACACGTTTCTCTTCTTAAATGACAAGCATTGGATGTTAGAGGACCAGTGCTTTGTATCAGTTTCCGAAGCAGAGTTGGAATAGATATGGTCCGTATATGTAGGAAACACCGTTCTTTCGTTCTCAGCACACTCACGGCTTCTGCTGTCTTAGAGAGTCTAGAAAGCTAGAGCGTACTTCTTGCTCTAAAGCAGAGTGTGATCCATGGATGAGAATTATGCTGTGTGTTTCCCTTCTGAAATGGAGTTAAATCCCAGGCTCTGTGTCTTCCTACAAGCACTACTTCATTTCAGGTAAGGGCAGTCACTTTACAGCTCAAACGAACTACATCGTTCACAAACCTCACACGTTTGTCATGTGAACTGACAAGTATTGGAATGTAGAGGACCTGTGGATTTTTTCAGTTTGAGAAGCAGAGTTGAACTAGATATGGTCTGTATGTGTAGGAAACACAGTTCTTTTGTTCTGAGCACACTCAAGTTTTCTGCTGTATTAGAGATTCTAGGAAGCAAGAGCTTTCTTCTTGCTCTAAAGCAGAGTGTGATCCATGAATGAGAACTATGCTGTGTGTTTCCCTTCAAAAATGTAGTTTAATCCCATGCTCTGTGTCTTAAAACATGCAATACTTCGTTTCAGTGTAGGGCAGTCACTTTTCAGCTCAAAAGAACTACATCATTCACGAAGCTCACACGTTTCTCATCTTAACTGACAAGCATTGGATGTTAATGGACCAGTGCTTTGTATCAGTTTCAGAAGCAGAGTTGGACTCGATATGGTACGTATATGTAGCAAACACCGTTCTTTTGTTCTCATCATACTCACGATTCCTGCTCTCTTAGTGACTGTGGAATGCAAGAGCGTGCTTCTTGCTCTAAAGCAGAGTGTGATCAATGGATGAGAACTCTGCTCTGTGTTTCACTTCATAAATGGAGTTAAATCCCAGGCTCTGGTTCTTCCTACAAGCAAGACTTCGTTTCAGGTAATGGCAGTTACTTTACATCTCAAACGAACTACATCGATCACGAAGCTCACACGTTTCTCATCTTAAATGACAAGCATCGCATGTTAGAGGACCAGTGCTTTGTATCAGTTTCAGAAGCAGAGTTGGACTAGACATGGTAGATATGTGTAGGAAACACCGTTCTTTAGTACTGAGTACACTCCAGTTTCGTGCTGTATTAGAGACTCTAGAAAGCTACAGCGTTCTTCTTGCTCTAAAGCAGAGTGTGATCCATGGATGAGAACGCTGCTGTGTTTCCCTTCAGAAATGGAGTTAAATCCCAGGCTCTGTGTCTTCCTACAAGCACTACTTCTTTTCAGGTAAGGGCAGTCATTTTCAACCTCAAGCGAACTACATCCTTAACAAAGCTCACACGTTTCTCATCTTAACTGACAAGCATTGGATGTTAGAGGACCAGTGCTTTGTATCAGTTTCAGAAGCAGAGTTGGAATAGATATGGTCCGTATGTGTAGGAAACACCGTTCTTTTGTTCTCAGCACACTCACGTTTTCTGCTGTCTTAGAGACTCTTGAAAGCTAGAACGTACTTCTTGCTCGAAAGCAGAGTGTGATCCATGGATGAGAATTATGCTGTGTGTTTCCCTTCTGAAATGGAGTTAAATCCCAGGCTCTGTGACTTCCTACAAGCACTACTTCGTGTCAGTTAAGGGCAGTCACTTTTCAGCTCAAACGAACTACATCGTTCACAAACCTCACACGTTTTTCATCTGAACTGACAAGCATTGGAATGTAGAGGACCTGTGGTTTTTTTCAGTTTCAGAAGTAGAGTTGAACTAGATATGGTCTGTATGTGTAGGAAACACAGTTCTTTTGTTCTCAGCACACTCAAGTTTCCTGCTGTATTAGAGATTCTAGGAAGCAAGAGCTTTCTTCTTGCTCTAAAGCAGAGTGTGATCCATAAATGAGAACTATGCTGTGTGTTTCCCTTCAGAAATGGAGTTAAATACTATGCTCTGTGTCTTAAAACATGCAAGACTTCGTTTCAGTGTAGGGGAGTCACTTTTCAGCTCAAAAGAACTACATCGTTCACAAAGCTCACACGTTTCTCTTCTTAAATGACAAGCATTGGATGTTAGAGGACCAGTGCTTTGTATCAGTTTCCGAAGCAGAGTTGGAATAGATATGGTCCGTATATGTAGGAAACACCGTTCTTTTGTTCTCATCATACTCATGATTCCTGCTGTCTTAGTGAGTCTGGAATGCAAGAGCGTGCTTTATGCTCTAAAGCAGAGTGTGATCAATGGATGAGAACTCTGCTGTGTGTTTCACTTCATAAATGGAGTTAAATCCCAGGCTCTGAGTCTTCCTACAAGCAAGACTTCGTTTCAGGTAAGGGCAGTTACTTTACAGCTCAAACGAACTACATCGTTCATGAGGCTCACACGTTCCACATCTTAACTGACAAGCATCGGATGATAGAGGACCAGTGCTTTGTATCAGTTTCAGAAGCAGAGTTGGACTAGACATGGTCCACACGTGTAGGAAACACCGTTCTTTAGTTCTGAGTACACTCAAGTTTCCTGCTGTATTAGAGACTCTAGAAAGCTACAGCGTTCTTCTTGCTCTAAAGCAGAGTGTGATCCATGGATGAGAACTCTGCTGTGTTTCCCTTCAGAAATGGAGTTAAATCCCAGGCTCTGTGTCTTCCTACAAGCACTACTTCGTTTCAGGTAAGGGCAGTCATTTTTCACCTCAAGCGAACTACATCCTTAACAAAGCTCACACGTTTCTCATCTTAACTGACAAGCATTGGATGTTAGAGGACCAGTGCTTTGTATCAGTTTCAGAAGCAGAGTTGGACTCAATATGGTCCATATGTGTAGCAAACATCGTTCTTTTGTTCTCATCATACTCATGATTGCTGCTGTCTTAGTGACTCTGGAATGCAAGAGCGTGCTGCTTGCTCTAAAGCAGAGGGTGATCAATGGATGAGAACTCTGCTGATGTTTCACTTCATAAATGGAGTTAAATCCCAGGCTCTGACTCTTCCTACAAGCAAGACTTCAAATCAGGTAAGGGCAGTTACTTTACAGCTCAAACGAACTACATCGTTCACGAAGCTCACACGTATCTCATCTTAATTGACAAGCATTGGATGTTATTGGACCTGTGGTTTGTTTCAGTTTCAGAAGCAGAGTTAAACTAGATATGGTCTGTATGTGTAGGAAACACCGTTCTTTTGTTCTGAGCCCACTAAATTTTCCTGCTGTATTAGAGATTCTAGAAAGCAAGAGCGTTCTTCTTGCTCTAAAGCAGAGTGTGATCCATGGATGAGAACTATGCCGTGTTTTTCGCTTCTGAAATGGAGTTAAATCCCAGGCTCTGTGTCTTCCTATGAGCACTACTTCGTTTCAGGTAAGGGCAGTCACTTTTCATCTCAAACGAACTACATCGTTCACAAAGCTCACACGTTTCTCATCTTAAATGTCAAGCATTGGATGTTAGAGGACCTGTGCTTTGTATCAATTTCAGAGGAAGAGTTGGACTAGATATGGTCCGTATGTGTAGGAAACCCTGTTCTTTTGTTCTCAGCACACTCATGATTCCTGCAGTCTTAGAGATTCTAGAAAGCAAGAGTGTGCTTCTTGCTCTAAAGCAGAGTGTGATCTATATAGGAGATCTCTGCTTTGTATTTTTCTTCAGAAATGGAATTAATTCCCAGGGTCTGAGTCTTCCTACAAGCAAGACTTCGTTTCAGGTAAGGGCAGTTACTTTACAGCTCAAACGAACTACATCGTTCACGAAGCTCACACGTTTCTCATCGTAACTGACAAGCATTGGATGTTAGAGGACCAGTGCTTTGTATCAGTTTCAGAAGCAGAGTTGGACTCGATATGGTACATATGTGTAGCAAACACCATTCTTTTGTTCTCATCATACTCACGTTTCCAACTCTCTAAGTGACTCTGGAATGGAAGAGCGTGCTTCTTGCTCTAAAGCAGAGTGTGATTTATATATGAGTACTCTGCTGTGTGTTTCACTTCAGAAATGAAGTTAAACCCGAAGCTCTGAGTCTTCCTACAAGCAACACTTCATTTCAGGTAAGGGCAGTAACTTTTCAGCTCAAAGGAACTACATCGTTCACGAAGCTAAAACGTTTCTCATCTTAACTGACAAGCATTGGATGTTAGAGGTCCAGTGCTTTGTATCAGTTTCAGAAGCAGAGTTGGACTAGGTATGGTCTGTATGTGTAGGAAACACCGTTCTTTTGTTCTCATCACACAAAAGTTTCCTGCTGTCTTAGTGAATCTGGAAAGCAAAAGTGTGCTTGTTGCTCTAAAGCAGAGTGTCATCTATGGATGAGAACTATGCTGTGTGTTTCACTTAAGAAATGGAGTTAAATCCCAGGCTCTGAGTCTTCTTACAAGCAAGACTTCGAATCAGGTAAGGGCAGTTACTTTACAGCTCAAACGAACTACATCATTCACGAAGCTCACACGTATCTCATTTTAATTGACAAGCATTGGATGTTAGAGGACCTGTGGTTTGTTTCAGTTTCAGAAGCAGAGTTGAACTAGATATGGTCTGTATGTGTTAGGAAACACCGTTCTTTTGTTCTGAGCCCACTAAAATTCCTGCTGTATTAGAGATTCTAGAAAGCAAGAGCATTCTTCTTGCTCTAAAGCAGAGTGTGATCCATGGATGAGAACTATGCTGTGTGTTTCCCTTCTGAAATGGAGTTAAATCCCAGGCTCTGTGTCTTCCTATGAACACTACTTCGTTCCAGGTAAGGGCAGTCACTTTTCATCTCAAACGAACTACATCGTTCACAAAACTCACACGTTTCTCATCTTAAATGACAAGCATTGGATGTTAGAGTACCTGTGCTTTGTATCAATTTCAGAGGAAGAGTTGGACTAGATATGGTCCGTATGTGTAGGAAGCCCTGTTCTTTTGTTCTCAGCACACTCATGATTCCTGCTGTCTAAGAGAATCTAGAACGCAACTGGTACTTCCTGCTCTAAAGCAGAGTGTGATCTATATATGAGAACTCTGCTGTGTGTTTCTCTTCAGAAGTGGAGTTAAATCCCAGGCTCTGAGTCTTTTTACAAGCAAGACTTCGTTTCAGGTAAGGGCATTTACTTTACAGCTCAAACGAACTACATCATTCACGAAACTCACACGTTTCTCATCTTAAATGACAAGCATCGGATGTTAGAGGACCAGTGCTTTGTATCAGTTTCAGAAGCAGAGTTGGACTAGACATGGTCCTTATGTGTAGGAAACACCGTTCTTTAGTTCTGAGTAAACTCCAGTTTCGTTCTGGATTAGAGACTCTTGAAAGCAGGAGCGTTCTTATTGCTCTAAAGCAGAGTGTGATCCATGGATGAGAACTATGCTGTGTGTTTCCCCTCAGAAATGGAGTTAAATCCCAGGCTCTTTGTCTTCCTACAAGCACTACTTCGTTTCAGGTAAGGGCAGTCATTTTTCACCTCAAACGAACTACATCCTTCACAAGGCTCACACGTTTCTCTTCTTAACTGACAAACATTGGATGTTAGAGGACCAGTGCTTTGTATCAGTTTCAGAAGCAGAGTTGGAATAGATATGGTCCGTATGTGTAGGAAACACCGTTCTTTCGTTCTCAGCACACTCAGGTTTTCTGCTGTCTTAGAGACTCTAGAAAACTAGAGCGTACGTCTTGCTCTAAAGCAGAGTGTGATCTATATATGAGAACTCTGCTGTGTGTTTCTCTTCAGAAATGGAGTTAAATCCCAGGCTCTGTGTCTTCCTACAAGCACTACTTCGTTTCAGGTAAGGGCACTCATTTTTCACCTCAAACGAACTACATCCTTCACGAAGCTCACACGTTTCTCATCTTAAATGACAAGCATTGGATGTTAGAGGACCAGTGCTTTGTATCAGTTTCAGAAGCAGCGTTGGACTCGATATGGTAAGTATGCGTGGCAAACACCATTGTTTTGTTCTCATCATACTCACGTTTCCTGCTGTCTTAGTGACCCTGGAAAGCAAAAGTGTGCTTCTTGCTCTAAAGCAGAGAGTCATCAATGGATGAGAACTCTGCTGTGTGTTTCACTTCAGAAATGGAGTTAAATCCCAGGCTCTGAGTCTTCCTACAAGCAAGACTTCGAATCAGGTAAGGGCAGTTACTTTACAGCTCAAACGAACTACATCGTTCACGAAGCTCACACGTATCTCATCTTAATTGACAAGCATTGGATGTTAGAGGACCTGTGCTTTGTATCAATCTCAGAGGAAGAGTTGGACTAGATATGGTCCGTATGTGTAGGAAACCCTGTTCTTTTGTTCTCAGGACACTCATGATTCCTGCAGTCTTAGAGACTCTAGAAAGCAAGAGTGTGCTTCTTGCTCTAAATCAGAGTGTGATCTATATAGGAGATCTCTGCTTTGTATTTTTCTTCAGAAATGGAATTAATTCCCAGGCTCTGAGTCTTCCTACAAGCAAGACTTCGTTTCAGGTAAGGGCAGTTACTTTACAGCTCAAACGAACTACATCGTTCACGAAGCTCACACGTTTCTCATCTTAACTGACAAGCATGGGATGTCAGAGGACCAGTGCTTTGTATCAGTTTCAGAAGCAGATTTGGACTATACATGGTCCGTATGTGTAGGAAAAACCGTTCTTTTGTTGTCATCACACTAAAGTTTCCTGCTGTCTTAGTGAATCTGGAAAGCAAAGTGTGCTTCTTGCTCTAAAGCAGAGTGTCATCAATGGATGAGAACTCTGCTGTGTGTTTCACTTCAGAAATGGAGTTAAATCCCAGGCTCTGAGTCTTCTTACAAGCAAGACTTCGAATCAGGTAAGGGCAGTTTCTTTACAGCTCAAACGAACTACATCGTTCACGAAGCTCACACGTTTCTCATCTTAACTGACAAGCATCAGATGTTAGAGGACCAGTGCTTTGTATGAGTTTCAGAAGCAGAGTTGGACTAGACATGGTCCGTATGTGTAGGAACCACCGTTCTTTAGTTCTGAGTACACTCCAGTTTCATGCTGTATTAGAGACTCTAGAAAGCTAGAGCGTTCTTCTTGCTCTAAAGCAGAGTGTGATCCATGGATGAGAACTCTGCTGTGTGATTCACTTCAGAAATGGAGTTCAATCCCAGGCTCTGAGTCTGCCTACAAAGAAGACTTCGTTTCAGGTAAGGGCAGTTACTTTACAGCTCAAACGAACTACATCGTTCACGAAGCTCACACGTTTCTCATCTTAACTGACAAGCATGGGATGTCAGAGGACCAGTTCTTTGTATCAGTTTCAGAAGCAGAGTTGGACTAGACATGGTCCGTAAGTGTAGGAAACACTGTTCTTTATTTCTGAGTACACTCCAGTTTCGTTCTGTATTAGAGACTCTAGAAAGCTAGAGCGTTCTTCTTGATCTAAAGCAGAGTGTGATCCATGGATGAGAACTATTTTGTGTGTTTCCCTTCAGAAATGTAGTTCTATCCCAGGCTCTGTGTCGTCCTACAAGCACTACTTAGATTCAGGTAAGGGCAGTCATTTTTCACCTCAAACGAACTACATCCTTCACGAAGCTCACACGTTTCTATTCTTAACTCACAAGCATTGGATGTTAGAGGACCAGTGCTTTGTATCAGTTTCAGAAGCAGAGTTGGAATAGATATGGTCCGTATGTGTAGGAAACACCGATCTTTCGTTCTCAGCACACTCACGTTTTCTGCTGTATTAGAGACTCTAGAAAAATAGAGCGTACTCCTTGCTCTAAAGCAGAGTGTGATCTATATATGAGAACTCTGCTGTGTGTTTCTCTTCAGAAATGGAGTTAAATCCCAGGCTCTGTGTCTTCCTACAAGCATTACTTCGTTTCAGGTAAGGGCAGTCATTTTTCACCTCAAACGAACTACATCCTTCACGAAGCTCACACGTTTCTCATCTTAAATGACAAGCATTGGATGTTAGAGGACCAGTGCTTTGTATCAGTTTCAGAAGCAGCGTTGGACTCGATATGGTATGTATGCGTAGCAAACACCGTTGTTTTGTTCTCATCATACTCACGTTTCCTGCTGTCTTAGTGACCCTGGAAAGCAAAAGTGTGCTTCTTGCTCTAAAGCAGACAGTCATCAATGGATGAGAACTCTGCTGTTTGTTTCACTTCAGAAATGGAGTTAAATCGCAGGCTCTGACTCTTCCTACAAGCAAGGCTTCGAATCAGGTAAGGGCAGTTACTTTACAGCTCAAACGAACTACATCGTTCACGAAGCTCACACGTATCTCATCTTAATTGACAAGCATTGGATGTTAGAGGACCTGTGGTTTGTTTCAGTTTCAGAAGCAGAGTTGAACTAGATATGGTCTGTATGTGTTAGGAAACACCGTTCTTTTGTTCTGAGCCCACTAAAATTCCTGCTGTATTAGAGATTCTAGAAAGCAAGAGCATTCTTCTTGCTCTAAAGCAGAGTGTGATCCATGGATGAGAACTATGCTGTGTGTTTCCCTTCTGAAATGGAGTTAAATCCCAGGCTCTGTGTCTTCCTATGAACACTACTTCGTTCCAGGTAAGGGCAGTCACTTTTCATCTCAAACGAACTAAATCGTTCAGTAAACTCACACGTTTCTCATCTTAAATGACAAGCATTGGATGTTAGAGTACCTGTGCTTTGTATCAATTTCAGAGGAAGAGTTGGACTAGATATGGTACGTATGTGTAGGGAGCCCTGTTCTTTTGTTCTCAGCACACTCATGATTCCTGCTGTCTAAGAGAATCTAGAAAGCAACTGGTACTTCCTGCTCTAAAGCAGAGTGTGATCTATATATGAGAACTCTGCTGTGTGTTTCTCTTCATAAATGGAGTTAAATCCCAGGCTCTGAGTCTTTTTACAAGCAAGACTTCGTTTCAGGTAAGGGCATTTACTTTACAGCTCAAACGAACTACATCATTCACGAAACTCACAAGTTTCTCATCTTAAATGACAAGCATCGGACGTTAGAGGACCAGTGCTTTGTATCAGTTTCAGAAGCAGAGTTGGACTAGACATGGTCCTTATGTGTAGGAAACACCGTTCTTTAGTTCTGAGTACACTCCAGTTTCGTTCTGTATTAGAGACTCTAGAAAGCAGGAGCATTCATATTGCTCTAAAGCAGAGTGTGATCCATGGATGAGAACTATGCTGTGTGTTTCCCCTCAGAAATGGAGTTAAATCCTAGGCTCTTTGTCTTCCTACAAGCACTACATCGTTTCAGGTAAGGGCAGTCATTTTTCACCTCAAACGAACTACATCCTTCACAAGTCTCACACGTTTCTCTTCTTAACTGACAAACATTGGATGTTAGAGGACCAGTGCTTTGTATCAGTTTCAGAAGCAGAGTTGGAATAGATATGGTCCATATGTGTAGGAAACACCGTTCTTTCGTTCTCAGCACACTCAGGTTTTCTGCTGTCTTAGAGACTCTAGAAAACTAGAGCGTATGTCTTGCTCTAAAGGAGAGTGTGATCTATATATGAGAACTCTGCTGTGTGTTTCTCTTCAGAAATGGAGTTAAATCCCAGGCTCTGTGTCTTCCTACAAGCACTACTTCGTTTCAGGTAAGGGCAGTCATTTTTCACCTCAAACGTACTACATCCTTCACGAAGCTCACACGTTTCTCATCTTAAATGACAAGCATTGGATGTTAGAGGACCAGTGCTTTGTATCAGTTTCAGAAGCAGGGTTGGACTCGATATGGTAAGTATGCGTGGCAAACACCATTGTTTTGTTCTCATCATACTCACGTTTCCTGCTGTCTTAGTGAACCTGGGAAGCAAAAGTGTGCTTCTTGCTCTAAAGCAGAGAGTCATCAATGGATGAGAACTCTCCTGTGTGTTTCACTTCAGAAATGGAGTTAAATCCCAGGCTCTGACTCTTCCTACAAGCAAGACTTCGAATCAGGTAAGGGCAGTTACTTTACAGCTCAAACGAACTACATCGTTCATGAAGCTCACACGTATCTCATCTTAATTGACAAGCATTGGATGTTATTGGACCTGTGGTTTGTTTCAGTTTCAGAAGCAGA
The DNA here is from genome assembly GCA_949786385.1 of Onychomys leucogaster. Classification (NCBI taxonomy): domain Eukaryota; kingdom Metazoa; phylum Chordata; class Mammalia; order Rodentia; family Cricetidae; genus Onychomys; species Onychomys leucogaster. The sequence continues at coordinate 1,176,383 of CATKUP010000118.1, read as the reverse complement.
GTTGAACTAGATATGGTCTGTATGTGTAGGAAACCCTGTTCTTTTGTTCTCAGCACACTCATGATTCCTGCTGTCTTAGAGACTCTAGAAAGCAAGAGTGTGCTTCTTGCTCTAATGTAGAGTGTGATCTATATAGGAGATCTCTGAATTGTATTTTTCTTCAGAAATGGAATTAATTCCCAGGCTCTGATTCTTCCTACAAGCAAGACTTCGTTTCAGGTAAGGGCAGTTACTTTACAGCTCAAACGAACTACATCGTTCACGAAGCTCACACGTTTCTCATCTTAACTGACAAGCATGGGATGTCAGAGGACCAGTGCTTTGTATCAGTTTCAGAAGCAGAGTTGGACTAGACATGGTCTGTTTGTGTAGGAACCACCGTTCTTTAGTTCTGAGTACACTCCAGTTTCGTGCTGTATTAGAGACTCTAGAAAGCTAGAGCATTCTTCTTGCTCTAAAGCAGAGTGTGATACATGGATGAGAACTCTGCTGTGTGTTTCAATTCAGAAATGGAGTTAAATTCCAGGCTCTGTGTCTTCCTACAAGCTCTACTTCGTTTCAGTGTAGGGCAGTCATTTTTCAGCTCAAAAGAACTACATCGTTCACGAAGCTCACACGTTTCTCATCTTAACTGACAAGCATCAGATGTTAGAGGACCAGTGCTTTGTATCAGTTTCAGAAGCAGAGTTGGACTATACATGGTCCGTATGTGTAGGAAACTCCATTCTTTAGTAGTGAATACACTCCAGTTTCTTGCTGTATTAGAGACTCTAGAAAGCTAGAGCGTTCTTCTTGCTCTAAAGCAGAGTGTGATCCATGGATGAGAACTCTGCTGTGTGATTCACTTCAGAAATGGAGTTCAATCCCAGGCTCTGAGTCTGCCTACAAAGAAGACTTCGTTTCAGGTTAGGGCAGTTACTTTACAGCTCAAACGAAATACATCATTCAAGAAGGTCACACGTTTCTCATCTTAAATGACAAGCATTGGATGTTAGAGGATCTGTGATTTGTTTCAGTTTCAGAAGTAGAGTTGAAGTAGATATGGTCTTTATGTATACGAAATACCGTTCTTTTGTTCTGAGAACACTCAAGTTTTCTGTTGTAATAGAGATTCTAGAAAGCAAGAGAGTTCTTCTTGCTCAAAAGCAGAGTGTGATCCATGGATGAGAACTATGGTGTGTGTTTCCCTTCAGAAATGGAGATAAATCCCAGTCTCTGTGTCTTCCTACAAGCACTACTTCGTTTCAGGTAAGGGCAGTTACTTTTCAGCTCAAAAGAACTACATCATTCACGAAGCTCACACATTTCTCAGCTTTACTGACAAGCATTGGATGTTAGAGGACCAGTGCTTTGTATCAGTTTCAGAAGCAGAGTTGGACTCGATATGGTAGGTATGTGTAGCAAACACCGTTCTTTTGTTCTCATCATACTCACGATTCCGGCTGTCTTAGTGATTCTGGAATGCAAGAGCGTGCTTCTTGCTCTAAGGCAGAGTGTGATCAATGGATGAAAACTCTGCTTTGTGTTTCACTTCATAAATGGAGTTAAATCCCAGGCTCTGAGTCTTCCTACAAGCAAGACTTCGTTTCAGGTAAGGGCAGTTACTTTACAGCTCAAAGGAACTACATCGTTCACGAAGCTCACACGTTTTTCATCTTAACTGACAAGCATCGGATGTTATAGGACCAGTGCTGTGTATCAGTTTCAGAAGCAGAGTTGGAGTAGACATGGTCCGTATGTGTAGGAAACACCGTTCTTTAGTTCTGGGTCCACTCCAGTTTCGTGCTGTATTAGAGACTCCAGAAAGCTAGAGCGTTCTTCTTGCTCTAAAGCAGAGTGTGATCCATGGATGAGAACTCTGCTGTATGTTTCCCTTCAGAAATGGAGTTAAATCCCAGGCTCTGTGTCTTCCTACAAGCACTACTTCGTTTCAGGTAAGGGCAGTCATTTTTCACCTCAAACGAACTTCATCCTTCACGAAGCTCACACGTTTCTCATCTTAAATGACAAGCATCGGATGTTAGAGGACATGTGCTTTGTATCAATTTCAGAGGCAGAGTTGGACTCGATATGGTCCGAATGTGTAAGAAACACCGTTCTTTTGTTCTCAGCACATTCATGTTTCCTGATGTCTTAGAGACTCTAGAAAGCAAGAGCGTACTTCTTGCTCTAAAGCAGAGTGTGATTTATATATGAGAACTCTGCTGTGTGTTTCACTTCAGAAATGAAGTTAAACCCCAAGCTCTGAGTCTTCCTACAAGCAACACTTCGTTTCAGGTAAGGGCAGTTACTTTACAGCTCAAAGGAACTACATCGTTCACGAATCTTACACGTTTCTCATCTTAACTGACAAGCATCGGATGTTAGAGGACCAGTGCTTTGTATCAGTTTCAGAAGCAGAGTTGGACTAGACATGTTCCCTATGTGTAGGAAACACTGTTCTATAGTTCTGAGTACACTCCAGTGTCGTGCTGTATTAGAGACTCTAGAAAGCTAGAGCGTTCTTCTTGCTCTAAAGCAGAGTGTGATCCATGGATGAGAACTCTGCTGTGTGTTTCCAATCAGAAAGGGAGATAAATCCCATGCTCTGTGTCTTAAAACATGCCAGACTTCGTTTCAGTGTAGGGCAGTCACTTTTCAGCTCAAACGAACTACGTTGATCACAAAGCTCACACGTATCTCATCTTAAATGACAAGCATTGGATGTTAGAGGACCAGTGCTTTGTATCAGTTTCAGAAGCAGAGTTGGACTCGATATGGTAAGTATGTGTAGCAAACAGCGTTCTTTTGTTCTCATCATACTCACGATTCCGGCGGTCTTAATGACTCTGGAATGCAAGAGCATGCTTCTTGCTCTAACGCAGAGTGTGATCAATGGATGAGAACTCTGCTGTGTGTTTCACTTCAGAAATGGAGTTAAATCCCATGCTCTGTGTCTTAAAACATGCAAGATTTCGTTTCAGTGTAGGGCAGTCAATTTATAGCTCAAAAGAACTACATCGTTCACGAAGGTCACACGTTTCTCATCTTAAATGACAAGCATTGGATGTTAGAGGACCAGTGCTTTGTATCAGTTTCAGAAGCAGAGTTGGACTAGATATGGTCCGTATGTGTAGGAAACACCGTTCTTTAGTTCTCATCCCACTAAGGTTTCCTGCTGTCTTAGTGAATCTGGAAAGCAAAAGCGTGCTTCTTGCTCTAAAGCAGAGTGTCATCAATGGATGAGAACTCTGCTGTGTGTTTCACTTCTGAAATGGAGTTAAATCCCAGGCTCTGTGTCTTCCTATGAGCACTAATTCGTTTCAGGTAAGGGCAGTCACTTTTCATGTCAAACGAACTACATCGTTCCCAAAGCTCACACGTTTCTCATCTTAAATGACAAGCATTGGATGTTAGAGGACCTGTGCTTTGTATCAGTTTCAGAAGCAGAGTTGGACTCGATATGGTCCGTATGTGTAGGAAACACCGTTCTATTGTTCTCATCACACCAAGGTTTCCTGCAGTTTAGTGAATCTGGAAAGCAAAAGCGTTCTTCTTGCTCTAAAGCAGAGTGTCATCAATGGATGAGAACTCTGCTGTGCGTTTCACTTCTGAAATGGAGTTAAATCCTAGGCTCTGAGTCTTCCTACAAGCAAGACTTCGAATCAGGTAAGGGCAGTTACTTTACAGCTAAAACGAACTACATCGTTCACGAAGCTCACACGTATCTCATCTTAATTGACAATCATTGGATGTTAGAGGACCTGGGGTTTGTTTCAGTTTCAGAAGCAGAGTAGAACTAGATATGGTCTGTATGTGTAGGAAACACCGTTCTTTTGTTGTGAGCCCACTAAAGTTTCCTGCTGTATTAGAGATTCTAGAAAGCAAGAGCGTTCTTCTTGCTCTAAAGCAGAGTGTGATCCATGGAAGAGAACTATGCTGTGTGTTTCCCTTCTGAAATGGAGTTAAATCCCAGGCTCTGTGTCTTCCTATGAGCACTACTTCGTTTCAGGTAAGTGCAGTCACCTTTCATCTCAAAGGAACTACATCCTTCACTAAGCTCACACATTTCTCATCTTAAATGACAAGCATTGGATGTTACAGGACCTGTGCTTTGTATCAATTTCAGAGGAAGAGTTGGACTTGATATGGTCTGTATGTGTAGGAAACCCTGTTCTTTTGTTCTCAGAACACTTATGATTCCTGCTGTCTTAGAGACTCTAGAAAGCAAGAGCGTGCTTCTTGCTCTAAAGCAGAGTGTGATCTATATATGATAACTCTCCTGTGTGTTTCTCTTCAGACATGGAGTTAAATCCCAGTCTCTCAGTCTTCCTACATGCAAGACTTCGTTTCAGGTAAGGGCAGTTACTTTACAGCTCAAAAGAACTACATCCTTCACGAAGCTCACACGTTTCTCATCTTAACTGACAAGCATTGGATGTTAGAGGACCAGTGCTTTGTATCCGTTTCAGAAGCAGAGTTGGAATAGATATGGTCCATATGTGTAGGAATCACAGTTCTTTTGTTCTGAGCACACTCAAGTTTCCTGCTGTATTAGAGATTCTAGGAAGCAAGAGCTTTCTTCTTGCTCTAAAGCAGAGTGTGATCAATGGATGAGAACTCTGCTGTGTGTTTCACTTCATAAATGGTGTTAAATCCCAGGCTCTGTGTCTTCCTACAAGCACTACTTCGTTTCAGGTAAGGGCAGTCATTTTTCACCTCAAACGAACTACAGCGTTCACGAAGTTCACACATTTCTCATCTTAAATGACAAGCATTGGATGTTAGAGGACCAGTGCTTTGGATCAGTTTCAGAATCAGAGTTGGACTAGAGATGGTCCGTATGTGTAGGAAACACCGTTCTTTTGTTCTCATCACACTAAGGTTTCCTGCTGTCTTAGTGAATCTGGAAAGCAAAAGTGTGCTTCTTGCTCTAAAGCAGAGTGTCATCAATGGATGAGATCTCTGCTGTGTGTTTCACTTCAGAAATGGAGTTAAATCCCAGGCTCTGAGTCTTCCTACAAGCACTACATCGTTTCAGGTAAGGGCAGTCACTTTTCAGCTCAAACGATCTACATCGTTCACAAACCTCACATGTTTGTCATCTGAACTGACAAGCATTGGAATGTAGAGGACCTGTGGTTTATTTCAGTTTCAGAAGCAGAGTAGAACTAGATATGGTCCGTATGTGTAGGAAACACAGTTGTTTTGTTCTGAGTACACTCAAGTTTCCTGCTGTATTAGAGATTCTAGGAAGCAAGAGCTTTCTTCTTGCTCTAAAGCAGAGTGTGATCCATGAATGAGAACTATGCTGTGTGTTTCCCTTCAGAAATGGAGTTAAATCCCATGCTCTTTGTCTTAAAACAAGCAAGACTTCGTTTCAGTGTAGGGCAGTCACTTTTCAGCTCAAAAGAACTACATCGTTCACGAAGGTCACACGTTTCTCATCTTAAATGACAAGCATTGGATGTTAGAGGACCAGTGCTTTGTATCAGTTTCAGTAGCAGAGTTGGACTAGATATGGTCCGTATGTGTAGGAAACACCGTTCTTTTGTTCTCATCACACTAAGGTTTCCTGCTGTTTTAGTGAATCTGGAAAGCAAAAGCGTGCTTCTTGCTCTAAAGCAGAGTGTCATCAATGGATGAGAACTCTGCTGTGTGTTTCACTTCAGAAATGGAGTTAAATCCCAGGCTCTGAGTCTTCCTACAAGCAAGACTTCGAATCAGGTAAGGGCAGTTACTTTACAGCTCAAACGAACTACATCGTTCACTAAGCTCACACGTATCTCATCTTAATTGACAATCATTGGATGTTAGAGGACCTGGGGTTTGTTTCAGTTTCAGAAGCAGAGTTGAACTAGATATGGTCTGTATGTGTAGGAAACACCGTTCTTTTGTTTTGAGCCCACTAAAGTTTCCTGCTGTATTAGAGATTCTAGAAAGCAAGAGCGTTCTTCTTGCTCTAAAGCAGAGTGTGATCCATGGAAGAGAACTATGCTGTGTGTTTCCCTTCTGAAATTGAGTTAAATCCCAGGCTCTGTGTCTTCCTATGAGCACTACTTCGTTTCAGGTAAGTGCAGTCACCTTTCATCTCAAAGGAACTACATCGTTCACAAAGCTCACACATTTCTCATCTTAAATGACAAGCATTGGATGTTAGAGGACCTGTGCTTTGTATCAATTTCAGAGGAAGAGTTGAACTTGATATGGTCTGTATGTGTAGGAAACCCTGTTCTTTTGTTCTCAGCACACTTATGATTCCTGCTGTCTTAGAGACTCTAGAAAGCAAGAGCGTGCTTCTTGCTCTAAAGCAGAGTGTGATCTATATATGATAACTCTCCTGTGTGTTTCTCTTCAGACATGGAGTTAAATCCCAGGCTCTCAGTCTTCCTGCATGCAGGACTTCGTTTCAGGTAAGGGCAGTTACTTTACAGCTCAAACGAACTACATCCTTCACAAAGCTCACACGTTTCTCATCTTAACTGACAAGCATAGGATGTTAGAGGACCAGTGCTTTGTATCCGTTTCAGAAGCAGAGTTGGAATAGATATGGTCCGTATGTGTAGGAAACACAGTTCTTTTGTTCTGAGCACACTCAAGTTTCCTGCTGTATTAGAGATTCTAGGAAGCAAGAGCTTTCTTCTTGCTCTAATGCAGAGTGTGATCAATGGATGAGAACTCTGCTGTGTGTTTCACTTCATAAATGGTGTTAAATCCCAGGCTCTGTGTCTTCCTACAAGCACTACTTCATTTCAGGTAAGGGCAGTCATTTTTCACCTCAAACGAACTACATCGTTCACGAAGTTCACACATTTCTCATCTTAAATGACAAGCATTGGATGTTACAGGACCTGTGCTTTGTATCAATTTCAGAGGAAGAGTTTGACATGATATGGTCTGTATGTGTAGGAAACCCTGTTCTTTTGTTCTCAGCACACTTATGATTCCTGCTGTCTTAGAGACTCTAGAAAGCAAGAGCGTGCTTCTTGCTCTAAAGCAGAGTGTGATCTATATATGATAACTCTCCTGTGTGTTTCTCTTCAGACATGGAGTTAAATCCCAGGCTCTCAGTCTTCCTACAAGCAAGAGTTCGTTTCAGGTAAGGGCAGTTTCTTTACAGCTCAAACGAACTACATCATTCACGAAGCTCACACGTTTCTCATCTTAACTGACAAGCATCGGATGTTAGAGGACCAATGCTTTGTATCAGTTTCAGAAGCAGAGTTGGACTAGACATGGTCCGTATGTGTAGGAAACACCGTTCTTTAGTTCTGAGTACTCTCCAGTTTTGTGCTGTATTAGAGACTCTAGAAAGCTAGAGCGTACTTCTTGCACTAAAGCAGAGTGTGATCCATGGATGAGAACTCTGCTGTGTGTTTCACTTCAGAAATGGAGTTAAATCCCAGGTTCTGTGTCATCCTATGAGCACTACTTCGTTTCAGGTAAGTGCAGTCACCTTTCATCTCAAAGGAACTACATCGTTCATTAAGCTCACACATTTCTCATCTTAAATGACAAGCATTGGATGTTAGAGGACCTGTGCTTTGTATCAATTTCAGAGGAAGAGTTGGACTTGATATGGTCTGTATGTGTAGGAAACCCTGTTCTTTTGTTCTCAGCACACTTATGATTCCTGCTGTATTAGAGACTCTAGAAAGCAAGAGCGTGCTTCTTGCTCTAAAGCAGAGTGTGATCTATATATGATAACTCTCCTGTGTGTTTCACTTCATAAATGGTGTTAAATCCCAGGCTCTGTGTCTTCCTACAAGCACTACTTCGTTTCAGGTAAGGGCAGTCATTTTTCACCTCAAACGAACTACATCTTTCACGAAGCTCACACGTATCTCATCTTAATTGACAAGCATTGGATGTTGGAGGACCTGTGGTTTGTTTCAGTTTCAGAAGCAGAGTTGGAATAGATATGGTCCGTATGTGTAGGAAACACCGTTCTTTCGTTCTCAGCATACTCACGTTTTCTGCTGTCTTAGCGACTTTAGAAAGCTAGAGCGTACTTCTTGCTCTAAAGCAGAGTGTGATCCATGGATGAGAATTATGCTGTGTGTTTCCCTTCTGAAATGGAGTTAAATCCCAGGCTCTGTGTCTTCCTACAAGCACTACATCATTTCAGGTAAGGGCAGTCACTTTTCAGCTCAAACGAACTACGTCGTTCACAATCCTCACACGTTTGTCATCTGAACTGACAAGCATTGGAATGTAGAGGACCTGTGGTTTTTTTCAGTTTCAGAAGCAGAGTTGAACTAGATATGGTCTGTATGTGTAGGAAACACAGTTGTTTTGTTCTGAGTACACTCAAGTTTCCTGCTGTATTAGAGATTCTAGGAAGCAAGAGCTTTCTTCTTGCTCTAAAGCAGAGTGTGATCCATGAATGAGAACTATGCTGTGTGTTTCCCTTCAGAAATGGAGTTAAATCCCATGCTCTTTGTCTTAAAACATGCAAGACTTCGTTTCAGTGTAGGGCAGTCACTTTTCAGCTCAAAAGAACTACATCGTTCACGAAGGTCACACGTTTCTCATCTTAAATGACAAGCATTGGATGTTAGAGGACCAGTGCTTTGTATCAGTTTCAGTAGCAGAGTTGGACTAGATATGGTCCGTATGTGTAGGAAACACCGTTCTTTTGTTCTCATCACACTAAGGTTTCTTGCTGTCTTAGTGAATCTGGAAAGCAAAAGCGTGCTTCTTGCTCTAAAGCAGAGTGTCATCAATGGATGAGAACTCTGCTGTGTGTTTCACTTCTGAAATGGAGTTAAATCCCAGGCTCTGTGTCATCCTATGAGCACTATTTCGTTTCAGGTAAGGGCAGTATCTTTTCATCTCAAACAAACTACATCGTTCACAAAGCTCACACGTTTCTCATCTTAAATGACAAGCATTGGATGTTAGAGGACCTGTGCTTTGTATCAATTTCAGAGGAAGAGTTGGACTAGATATGGTCCGTATGTGTTGGAAACCCTGTACTTTTGTTCTCAGCACACTAATGATTCCTGTTGTCTTAGAGACTCTAGAAAGCAAGAGCGTGCTTCTTGCTCTAAAGCAGAGAGTGATCTATATATGAGAACTCTGCTGTGTGTTTCTCTTCAGATATGGAGTTAAATCCCAGGCTGTGAGTCTTCCTACAAGCACTACATCGTTTCAGGTAAGGGCAGTCACTTTTCAGCTCAAACGAACTACATCGTTCAAACCTCACACGTTTGTCATCTGAACTGACAAGCATTGGAATGTAGAGGACCTGTGGTTTTTTTCAGTTTCAGAAGCAGAGTTGAACTAGATATGGTCTGTATGTGTAGGAAACACAGTTGATTTGTTCTGAGTACACTCAAGTTTCCTGCTGTTTTAGAGATTCTAGGAAGCAAGAGCTTTCTTCTTGCTCTAAAGCAGAGTGTGATCCATGAATGAGAACTAAGCTGTGTGTTTCACTTCAGAAATGGAGTTAAATCCCAGGCTCTGTGTCTTCCTACAATCCCTACTTTGTTTCAGTGTTGGGCAGTCATTTTTCAGCTCAAAAGAACTACATCGTTCACGAAGCTCACACGTTTCTCATCTTAACTGACAAGCATCAGATGTTAGAGGACCAGTGCTTTGTATCAGTTTCAGAAGCAGAGTTGGACTAGACATGGTCCATATGTGTAGGAAACTCCATTCTTTAGTTGTGAATACACTCCAGTTTCGTGCTGTATTAGATACTCTAGAAAGCTAGAGCGTTCTTCTTGCTCTAAAGCAGAGTGTGATTTATATATGAGAACTCTGCTGTGTGTTTCACTTCAGAAATGAAGTTAAACACCAAGCTCTGAGTCTTCCTACAAGCAACACTTCGTTTCAGTTAAGGGCAGTCATTTTTCACCTCAAACGAACTACATCCTTCACGAAGTTAACACGTTTCTCATCTTAAATGACAAGCATTGGATGTTAGAGGACCAGTGCTTTGTATCAGTTTCAGAAGCAGAGTTGGACTAGAGATGGTCCGTATGTGTAGGAAACACTGTTCTTTTGTTCTCATCACACTAAGGTTTCCTGCTGTCTTAGTGAATCTGGAAAGCAAATGTGTGCTTCTTGCTCTAAAGCAGAGTGTCATCAATGGATGAGATCTCTGCTGTGTGTTTCACTTCAGAAATGGAGTTAAATCCCAGGCTCTGTGTCATCCTATGAGCACTACTTCGTTTCAGGTATGGGCAGGATCTTTTCATCTCAAACAAACTACATCGTTCACAAAGCTCACAAGTTTCTAATCTTAAATGACAAGCATTGGATGTTCGAGGACCAGTGCTTTGTATCAGTTTCAGAAGCAGAGTTGGACTAGACATGGTCCGTATGTGTAGGAACCACTGTTCTTTAGTTCTGAGTACACTCCAGTTTCGTGCTGTATTAGAGACTCTAGAAAGCTAGAGCGTTCTCTTGCTCTAAAGCAGAGTGTGATCCATGGATGAGAACTCTGCTGTGTGTTACACTTCAGAAATGGAGTTAAATTCCAGGCTCTGTGTCTTCCTACAAGCCCTACTTTGTTTCAGTGTTGGGCAGTCATTTTTCAGCTCAAAAGAACTACATCGTTCTCGAAGCTCACTTGTTTCTCATCTTAACTGACAAGCATCAGATGTTAGAGGACCAGTGCTTTGTATCAGTTTCAGAAGCAGAGTTGGACTAGACATGGTCCATATGTGTAGGAAACTCCTTTCTTTAGTTGTGAATACACTCCAGTTTCGTGCTGTATTAGAGACTCTAGAAAGCTAGAGCGTTCTTCTTGCTCTAAAGCAGAGTGTGATCCATGGATGAGAACTCTGCTGTGTGTTTCACTTCAGAAATGGAGTTCAATCCAAAGCTCTGAGTCTGCCTACAAAGAAGACTTCGTTTCAGGTTAGGGCAGTTACTTTTCTGCTCAAAAGAACTACATCATTCACGAAGCTCACACATTTCTCAGTTAACTGACAAGCATTGGATGTTAGAGGACCAGTGCTTTGTATCAGTTTCAGAAGCAGAGTTGGACTCGATATGGTACGTATGTGTAGCAAACACCGTTCTTTTGTTCTCATCATACTCACGATTCCGGCTGTCTTAGTGATTCTGGAATGCAAGAGCGTACTTCTTGCTCTAAAGCAGAGTGTGATTTATATATGAGAACTCTGCTGTGTTTTTCACTTCAGAAATGAAGTTAAACCCCAAACTCTGAGTCTTCCTACAAGCAACACTTCGTTGCAGGTAAGGGCAGTCACTTTTCAGCTCAAACGAACTACATCGTTCACGAAGCTAACACGTTTCTCATCTTAACTGACAAGCATTGGATGTTAGAGGACCAGTGCTTTGTATCAGTTTCAGAAGCATAGTTGGACTAGATATTGTCCGTATGTGTAGGAAACACCGTTCTTTTGTTCTCATCACACTAAGGTTTCCTGCTCTCTTAGTGAATCTGGAAAGCAAAAGCGGGTTTCTTGCCCTAAAGCAGAGTGTCATCAATGGATGAGAACTCTGCTGTGTGTTTCACTTCAGAAATGGAGTTAAATGCCAGGCTCTGAGTCTTCCTACAAGCAAGACTTCGTTTCAGGAAAGGGCAGTTACTTTACAGCTCAAACGAACTACATCGTTCACTAAGCTCACACGTATCTCATCTTAATTGACAAGCATTGGAATGTAGAGGACCTGTGGTTTTTTTCAGTTTCAGAAGCAGAGTTGAACTAGATATGGTCTGTATGTGTAGGAAACACAGTTCTTTTGTTTTGAGCACACTCAATTTTCCTGCTGTATTAGAGCTTCTAGGAAGCAGGAGCGTTCTTCTTGCTCTAAGCAGAGTGTGATCCCTGGATGAGAACTATGCTGTGTGTTTCCCTTCTGAAATGGAGTTAAATCCCAGGCTCTGTGTCTTCCTATGAGCACTACTTCGTTTCAGGTAAGGGCAGTCACTTTTCATCTAAAACGAACTACATCGTTCACAAAGCTCACACGTTTCTCATCTTAAATGACAAGCATTGGATGTTAGAGGACCTGTGCTTTGTATCAATTTCAGAAGAAGAGTTGGACTAGATATGGTCCGTATGTGTAGGAAGCCCTGTTCTTTTGTTCTCAGCACACTCATGATTCCTGCTGTCTTAGAGACTCTAGAAAGCAAGAGCGTGCTTCTTGCTCTAAAGCAGAGTGTGATTTATATATGAGAACTCTGCTGTGTGTTTCACTTCAGAAATGGAGTTAAATCCCAGGCTCTGAGTATTCCTACAAGCAAGACTTCGTTTCAGGTAAGGGCAGTTACTTTACAGCTCAAACGAACTACATCATTCACGAAGCTCACACGTTTCTCATCTTAACTGACAAGCATCGGATGTTAGAGGACCAGAGATTTGTATCAGTTTCAGAAGCAGAGTTGCACTAGACATGGTCCGTGGGTGTAGGAAACACCGTTCTTTACTTCTGAGTACTCTCCAGTTTCGTGCTGTATTAGAGACTCTAGAAAGCTAGAGCGTTCTTCTTGCTCTAAAGCAGAGTGTGATCCATGGATGAGAACTCTGCTGTGTGTTTCCCTTCAGAAATGGAGTTAAATCCCAGGCTCTGTGTCTTCCTACAAGCACTACTTCGCTTCAGGTAAGGGCAGTCATTTTTCACCTCAAACGATCTACATCCTTCACGAAGCTTACACGTTTCTCATCTTAACTGACAAGCATTGGATGTTAGAGTACCAGTGCTTTGTATCAGTTTCAGAAGCAGAGTTGGAATAGATATGGTCCGTATGTGTAGGAAACACCGTTCTTTCGTTCTCAGCACACTCACGTTTTCTGCTGTCTTAGAGACTCTAGAAAGCTAGAGCGTACTTCTTGCTCTAAAGCAGAGTGTGATCCATGGATGAGAACTATGCTGTGTGTTTCCCTTCTGAAATGGAGTTAAATCCCAGGCTCTGTGTCTTCCTACAAGCACTACATCGTTTCAGGTAAAGGCAGTCACTTTTCAGCTCAAACGAACTATATCGTTCACAAACCTCACACGTTTGTCATCTGAACTGACAAGTTGAACTAGATATGGTCTGTATGAGTGGGAAACACAGTTGTTTTCTTCTGAGTACACTCAAGTTTCCTGCTGTATTAGAGATTCTAGGAAGCAAGATATTTCTTCTTGCTCTAAAGCAGAGTGTGATCCATGAATGAGAACTATGCTGTGTGTTTCCCTTCAGAAATGGAGTTAAATCCCATGCTATTTGTCTTAAAACATGCAAGACTTCGTTTCAGTGTAGGACAGTCACTTTTCAGCTCAAAAGAACTACATCGTTCACGAAGGTCACACGTTTCTCATCTTAAATGACAAGCATTGGATGTTAGAGGACCAGTGCTTTGTATCAGTTTCAGTAGCAGAGTTGGACTAGATATGGTCCGTATGTGTAGGAAACACCGTTCTTTTGTTCTCCTCATACTAAGGTTTCCTGCTGTCTTAGTGAATCTGGAAAGCCAAAGCGTGCTTCTTGCTCTAAAGCAGAGTGTCATCAATGGATGAGAACTCTGCTGTGTGTTTCACTTCTGAAATGGAGTTAAATCCCAGGCTCTGTGTCTTCCTATGAGCACTACTTCGTTTCAGGTAAGGGCAGTCACTTTTCTTCTCAAACGAACTACATCGTTCCCAAAGCTCACACGTTTCTCATCTTAAATGACAAGCATTGGATGTTCGAGGACCTGTGCTTTGTATCAATTTCAGAGGAAGAGTTGGACTAGATATGGTCCGTATGTTTAGGAAACTCTGTTCTTTTGTTCTCAGCACACTCATGATTCCTGCAGTCTTAGAGACTCTAGAAAGCAAGAGCGTGCTTCTTGATCTAAAGCAGAGTGTGATATATATATGAGAACTCTGCTGTGTGTTTCTCTTCAGAAATGGAGTTAAATCCCAGGCTCTGAGTCTTCCTACAGGCAAGACTTCGTTTCAGGTAAGGGCAGTTACTTTACAGCTCAAACGAACTACATCATTCACGAAGCTCACACGTTTCTCATCTTAACTGACAAGCATCGGATGTTAGAGGACCAGAGCTTTGTATCAGTTTCAGAAGCAGCGTTGCACCAGACATGGTCCGTGGGTGTAGGAAACACCGTTCTTTAGTTCTGAGTACTCTCCAGTTTCGTGCTGTATTAGAGACTCTAGAAAGCTAGAGCGTTCTTCTTGCTCTAAAGCAGAGTGTGATCCATGGATGAGAACTCTGCTGTGTGTTTCGCTTCAGAAATGGAGTTAAATCCCAGGCTCTGTGTCTTCCTACAAGCACTACTTCGCTTCAGGTAAGGGCAGTCATTTTTCACCTCAAACGAACTACATCCTTCACGAAGCTCACACGTTTCTCATCTTAACTGACAAGCATTGGATGTTAGAGTACCAGTGCTTTGTATCAGTTTCAGAAGCAGAGTTGGAATAGATATGGTCCGTATGTGTAGGAAACACCGTTCTTTCGTTCTCAGCACACTCACGTTTTCTGCTGTCTTAGAGACTCTAGAAAGCTAGAGCGTACTTCTTGCTCTAAAGCAGAGTGTGATCCATGGATGAGAATTATGCTGTGTGTTTCCCTTCTGAAATGGAGTTAAATCCCAGGCTCTGTGTCTTCCTACAAGCACTACATCGTTTCAGGTAAAGGCAGTCACTTTTCAGCTCAAACGAACTACATCGTTCACAAACCTCACACGTTTGTCATCTGAACTGACAAGTTGAACTAGATATGGTCTGTATGAGTGGGAAACACAGTTGTTTTCTTCTGAGTACACTCAAGTTTCCTGCTGTATTAGAGATTCTAGGAAGCAAGATATTTCTTCTTGCTCTAAAGCAGACTGTGATCCATGAATGAGAACTATGCTGTGTGTTTCCCTTCAGAAAGGGAGTTAAATCCCATGCTATTTGTCTTAAAACATGCAAGACTTCGTTTCAGTGTAGGGCAGTCACTTTTCAGCTCAAAAGAACTACATCGTTCACGAAGGTCACACGTTTCTCATCTTAAATGACAAGCATTGGATGTTAGAGGACCAGTGCTTTGTATCAGTTTCAGTAGCAGAGTTGGACTAGATATGGTCCGTATGTGTAGGAAACACCGTTCTTTTGTTCTCCTCATACTAAGGTTTCCTGCTGTCTTAGTGAATCTGGAAAGCAAAAGCGTGCTTCTTGCTCTAAAGCAGAGTGTCATCAATGGATGAGAACTCTGCTGTGTGTTTCACTTCTGAAATGGAGTTAAATCCCAGGCTCTGTGTCTTCCTATGAGCACTACTTCGTTTCAGGTAAGGGCAGTCACTTTTCTTCTCAAACGAACTACATCTTTCCCAAAGCTCACACGTTTCTCATCTTAAATGACAAGCATTGGATGTTCGAGGACCTGTGCTTTGTATCAATTTCAGAGGAAGAGTTGGACTAGATATGGTCCGTATGTGTAGGAAACTCTCTTCTTTTGTTCTCAGCACACTCATGATTCCTGCTGTCTTAGAGACTCTAGAAAGCAAGAGCGTGCTTCTTGATCTAAAGCAGAGTGTGATCTATATATGAGAACTCTGCTTTGTGTTTCTCTTCCGAAATGGAGTTAAATCCCAGGCTCTAAGTCTTCCTACAAGCAAGACTTCCTTTCAGGAAAGGCAGCTACTTTACAGCTCAAACAAACTACATCGTTCACAAAGCTCACACGTTTCTCATCTTAACTGACAAGCATTGGATATTAGTGGACCTGTACTTGTATCAATTTAAGAGGTAGAGTTGGACTAGATATGGTCTGTATGTGTAGGAAACACCGTTCTTTTGATCTCAGCACACTCAAGTTTCCTGCTGTATTAGAGATTCTAGAAAGCAAGAGCGTTCTTCTTGCTCTAAAGCAGAGTGTGATCCATGGATGAGAACTATGGTTTGTGTTTCCCTTCTGAAATGGAGTTAAATCCCAGGCTCTGTGTCATCCTATGAGCACTACTTCGTTTCAGGTATCGGCAGTATCTTTTCATCTCAAACAAACTACATCGTTCACAAAGCTCACAAGTTTCTCATCTTAAATGACAAGCATTGGATGTTAGACGACCTGTGCTTTGTATCAATTTCAGAGGAAGAGTTGGACTAGATATGGTCCGTATGTGTAGGAAACCCTGTTCTTTTGTTCTCAGCACACTCATGATTCCTGCTGTCTTAGAGACTCTAGAAAGCAAGACCGTGCTTCTTGCTCTAAAGCAGAGTGTGATCTATATATGAGAATTCTGCTGTGTGTTTCTCTTCAGAAATGGAGTTAAATCCCTGGCTCTGAGTCTTCCTACAAGCAAGACTTCGTTTCAGGTAAGGGCATTTACTTTACAGCTCAAACAAAGTACATCGTTCACGAAGCTCACACGTTTCTCATCTTAACTGACAAGCATCGGATGTTCGAGGACCAGTGCTTCGTATCAGTTTCAGAAGCAGAGTTGGACTAGACATGGTCCGTATGTGTAGGAACCACTGTTCTTTAGTTCTGAGTACACTCCAGTTTCGTGCTGTATTAGAGACTCTAGAAAGCTAGAGCGTTCTCTTGCTCTAAAGCAGAGTGTGATCCATGGATGAGAACTCTGCTGTGTGTTTCACTTCAGAAATGGAGTTAAATTCCAGGCTCTGTGTCTTCCTACAAGCCCTACTTTGTTTCAGTGTTGGGCAGTCATTTTTCAGCTCAAAAGAACTACATCGTTCACGAAGCTAACACGTTTCTCATCTTAACTGACAAGCATTGGATGTTAGAGGACCAGTGCTTTGTATCAGTTTCAGAAGCATAGTTGGACTAGATATTGTCCGTATGTGTAGGAAACACCGTTCTTTTGTTCTCATCACACTAAGGTTTCCTGCTCTCTTAGTGAATCTGGAAAGCAAAAGCGGGTTTCTTGCTCTAAAGCAGAGTGTCATCAATGGATGAGAACTCTGCTGTGTGTTTCACTTCAGAAATGGAGTTAAACCCCAGGCTCTGAGTCTTCCTACAAGCAAGACTTCGAGTCAGGTAAGGGCAGTTACTTTACAGCTCAAACGAACTACATCGTTCACGAAGCTCACACGTATCTCATCTTAAATGACAAGCATTGGATGTTATAGTACCTGTGGTTTGTTTCAGTTTCAGAAGCAGAGTTGAACTAGATATGGTCTGTATGTGTAGGAAACACCGTTCTTTTGTTCTGAGCCCACTAAATTTTCCTGCTGTATTAGAGATTCTAGAAAGCAAGAGCGTTCTTCTTGCTCTAAGCAGAGTGTGATCCATGGATGAGAACTATGCTGTGTGTTTCCCTTCTGAAATGGAGTTAAATCCCAGGCTCTGTGTCTTCCTATGAGCACTACTTCGTTTCAGGTAAGGGCAGTCACTTTTCTTCTCAAACGAACTACATCGTTCCCAAAGCTCACACGTTTCTCATCTTAAATGACAAGCATTGGATGTTCGAGGACCTGTGCTTTGTATCAATTTCAGAGGAAGAGTTGGACTAGATATGGTCCGTATGTGTAGGAAACTCTGTTCTTTTGTTCTCAGCACACTCATGATTCCTGCAGTCTTAGAGACTCTAGAAAGCAAGAGCGTGCTTCTTGATCTAAAGCAGAGTGTGATCTATATATGAGAACTCTGCTGTGTGTTTCTCTTCAGAAATGGAGTTAAATCCCAGGCTCTGAGTCTTCCTACAGGCAAGACTTCGTTTCAGGTAAGGGCAGTTACTTTACAGCTCAAACGAACTACATCATTCACGAAGCTCACACGTTTCTCATCTTAACTGACAAGCATCGGATGTTAGAGGACCAGAGCTTTGTATCAGTTTCAGAAGCAGCGTTGCACCAGACATGGTCCGTGGGTGTAGGAAACACCGTTCTTTAGTTCTGAGTACTCTCCAGTTTCGTGCTGTATTAGAGACTCTAGAAAGCTAGAGCGTTCTTCTTGCTCTAAAGCAGAGTGTGATCCATGGATGAGAACTCTGCTGTGTGTTTCGCTTCAGAAATGGAGTTAAATCCCAGGCTCTGTGTCTTCCTACAAGCACTACTTCGCTTCAGGTAAGGGCAGTCATTTTTCACCTCAAACGAACTACATCCTTCACGAAGCTCACACGTTTCTCATCTTAACTGACAAGCATTGGATGTTAGAGTACCAGTGCTTTGTATCAGTTTCAGAAGCAGAGTTGGAATAGATATGGTCCGTATGTGTAGGAAACACCGTTCTTTCGTTCTCAGCACACTCACGTTTTCTGCTGTCTTAGAGACTCTAGAAAGCTAGAGCGTACTTCTTGCTCTAAAGCAGAGTGTGATCCATGGATGAGAATTATGCTGTGTGTTTCCCTTCTGAAATGGAGTTAAATCCCAGGCTCTGTGTCTTCCTACAAGCACTACATCGTTTCAGGTAAAGGCAGTCACTTTTCAGCTCAAACGAACTACATCGTTCACAAACCTCACACGTTTGTCATCTGAACTGACAAGTTGAACTAGATATGGTCTGTATGAGTGGGAAACACAGTTGTTTTCTTCTGAGTACACTCAAGTTTCCTGCTGTATTAGAGATTCTAGGAAGCAAGATATTTCTTCTTGCTCTAAAGCAGAGTGTGATCCATGAATGAGAACTATGCTGTGTGTTTCCCTTCAGAAAGGGAGTTAAATCCCATGCTATTTGTCTTAAAACATGCAAGACTTCGTTTCAGTGTAGGGCAGTCACTTTTCAGCTCAAAAGAACTACATCGTTCACGAAGGTCACACGTTTCTCATCTTAAATGACAAGCATTGGATGTTAGAGGACCAGTGCTTTGTATCAGTTTCAGTAGCAGAGTTGGACCAGATATGGTCCGTATGTGTAGGAAACACCGTTCTTTTGTTCTCCTAATACTAAGGTTTCTTGCTGTCTTAGTGAATCTGGAAAGCAAAAGCGTGCTTCTTGCTCTAAAGCAGAGTGTCATCAATGGATGAGAACTCTGCTGTGTGTTTCACTTCTGAAATGGAGTTAAATCCCAGGCTCTGTGTCTTCCTATGAGCACTACTTCGTTTCAGGTAAGGGCAGTCACTTTTCTTCTCAAACGAACTACATCTTTCCCAAAGCTCACACGTTTCTCATCTTAAATGACAAGCATTGGATGTTCGAGGACCTGTGCTTTGTATCAATTTCAGAGGAAGAGTTGGACTAGATATGGTCCGTATGTGTAGGAAACTCTCTTCTTTTGTTCTCAGCACACTCATGATTCCTGCTGTCTTAGAGACTCTAGAAAGCAAGAGCGTGCTTCTTGATCTAAAGCAGAGTGTGATCTATATATGAGAACTCTGCTTTGTGTTTCTCTTCCGAAATGGAGTTAAATCCCAGGCTCTAAGTCTTCCTACAAGCAAGACTTCGTTTCAGGATAGGCAGCTACTTTACAGCTCAAACAAACTACATCGTTCACAAAGCTCACACGTTTCTCATCTTAACTGACAAGCATTGGATATTAGTGGACCTGTACTTTGTATCAATTTAAGAGGTAGAGTTGGACTAGATATGGTCTGTATGTGTAGGAAACACCGTTCTTTTGATCTCAGCACACTCAAGTTTCCTGCTGTATTAGAGATTCTAGAAAGCAAGAGCGTTCTTCTTGCTCTAAAGCAGAGTGTGATCCATGGATGAGAACTATGGTTTGTGTTTCCCTTCTGAAATGGAGTTAAATCCCAGGCTCTGTGTCATCCTATGAGCACTACTTCGTTTCAGGTATGGGCAGTATCTTTTCATCTCAAACAAACTACATCGTTCACAAAGCTCACAAGTTTCTCATCTTAAATGACAAGCATTGGATGTTAGACGACCTGTGCTTTGTATCAATTTCAGAGGAAGAGTTGGACTAGATATGGTCCGTATGTGTAGGAAACCCTGTTCTTTTGTTCTCAGCACACTCATGATTCCTGCTGTCTTAGAGACTCTAGAAAGCAAGACCGTGCTTCTTGCTCTAAAGCAGAGTGTGATCTATATATGAGAACTCTGCTGTGTGTTTCTCTTCAGAAATGGAGTTAAATCCCTGGCTCTGAGTCTTCCTACAAGCAAGACTTCGTTTCAGGTAAGGGCATTTACTTTACAGCTCAAACAAAGTACATCGTTCACGAAGCTCACACGTTTCTCATCTTAACTGACAAGCATCGGATGTTCGAGGTCCAGTGCTTTGTATCAGTTTCAGAAGCAGAGTTGGACTAGACATGGTCCGTATGTGTAGGAACCACTGTTCTTTAGTTCTGAGTACACTCCAGTTTCGTGCTGTATTAGAGACTCTAGAAAGCTAGAGCGTTCTCTTGCTCTAAAGCAGAGTGTGATCCATGGATGAGAACTCTGCTGTGTGTTTCACTTCAGAAATGGAGTTAAATTCCAGGCTTTGTGTCTTCCTACAAGCCCTACTTTGTTTCAGTGTTGGGCAGTCATTTTTCAGCTCAAAAGAACTACATCGTTCTCCAAGCTCACACGTTTCTCATCTTAACTGACAAGCATCAGATGTTAGAGGACCAGTGCTTTGTATCAGTTTCAGAAGCAGAGTTGTACTAGACATGGTCCATATGTGTAGGAAACTCCATTCTTTAGTTGTGAATACACTCCAGTTTCGTGCTGTATTAGAGAATCTAGAAAGCTAGAGCATTCTTCTTGCTCTAAAGCAGAGTTTGATCCATGGATGAGAACTCTGCTGTGTGTTTCACTTCAGAAAGGGAGTTCAATCCCAAGCTCTGAGTCTGCCTACAAAGAAGACTTCTTTTCAGGTTAGAGCAGTTACTTTTCAGCTCAAAAGAACTACATCATTCCCAAAGCTCACACATTTCTCAGCTTAACTGACAAGCATTGGATGTTAGAGGACCAGTGCTTTGTATCAGTTTCAGAAGCAGAGTTGGACTCGATATGGTACGTATGTGTAGCAAACACCGTTCTTTTGTTCTCATCATACTCACGATTCCGGCTGTCTTAGTGACTCTGGAATGCAAGAGCGTACTTCTTGCTCTAAAACAGAGTGTGATTTATATATGAGAACTCTGCTGTGTGTTTCACTTCAGAAATGAAGTTAAACCCCAAACTCTGAGTCTTCCTACAAGCAAGACTTCGTTGCAGGTAAGGGCAGTTACTTTACAGCTCAAACGAACTACATCATTCACGAAGCTCACACGTTTCTCATCTTAAATGACAAGCATCGGATGTTAGAGGACCAGAGCTTTGTATCAGTTTAAGAAGCAGAGTTGCACTAGACATGGTCCGTGGGTGTAGGAAACACCGTTCTTTAGTTCTGAGTACTCTCCAGTTTCGTGCTGTATTAGAGACTCTAGAAAGCTAGAGCGTTCTTCTTGCTCTAAAGCAGAGTGTGATCCATGGATGAGAACTCTGCTGTGTGTTTCCCTTCAGAAATGGAGTTAAATCCCAGGCTCTGTGTCTTCCTACAAGCACTACTTCGCTTCAGGTAAGGGCAGTCATTTTTCACCTCAAACGATCTACATCCTTCACGAAGCTCACACGTTTCTCATCTTAACTGACAAGCATTGGATGTTAGAGTACCAGTGCTTTGTATCAGTTTCAGAAGCAGAGTTGGAATAGATATGGTCCGTATGTGTAGGAAACACCGTTCTTTCGTTCTCAGCACACTCACGTTTTCTGCTGTCTTAGAGACTCTAGAAAGCTAGAGCGTACTTCTTGCTCTAAAGCAGAGTGTGATCCATGGATGAGAATTATGCTGTGTGTTTCCCTTCTGAAATGGAGTTAAATCCCAGGCTCTGTGTCTTCCTACAAGCACTACATCGTTTCAGGTAAAGGCAGTCACTTTTCAGCTCAAACGAACTACATCGTTCACAAACCTCACACGTTTGTCATCTGAACTGACAAGTTGAACTAGATATGGTCTGTATGAGTGGGAAACACAGTTGTTTTCTTCTGAGTACACTCAAGTTTCCTGCTGTATTAGAGATTCTAGGAAGCAAGATATTTCTTCTTGCTCTAAAGCAGAGTGTGATCCATGAATGAGAACTATGCTGTGTGTTTCCCTTCAGAAATGGAGTTAAATCCCATGCTATTTGTCTTAAAACATGCAAGACTTCGTTTCAGTGTAGGGCAGTCACTTTTCAGCTCAAAAGAACTACATCGTTCACGAAGGTCACACGTTTCTCATCTTAAATGACAAGCATTGGATGTTAGAGGACCAGTGCTTTGTATCAGTTTCAGTAGCAGAGTTGGACTAGATATGGTCCGTATGTGTAGGAAACACCGTTCTTTTGTTCTCCTCATACTAAGGTTTCTTGCTGTCTTAGTGAATCTGGAAAGCCAAAGCGTGCTTCTTGCTCTAAAGCAGAGTGTCATCAATGGATGAGAACTCTGCTGTGTGTTTCACTTCTGAAATGGAGTTAAATCCCAGGCTCTGTGTCTTCCTATGAGCACTACTTCGTTTCAGGTAAGGGCAGTCACTTTTCTTCTCAAACGAACTACATCGTTCCCAAAGCTCACACGTTTCTCATCTTAAATGACAAGCATTGGATGTTCTAGGACCTGTGCTTTGTATCAATTTCAGAGGAAGAGTTGGACTAGATATGGTCCGTATGTGTAGGAAACTCTGTTCTTTTGTTCTCAGCACACTCATGATTCCTGCAGTCTTAGAGACTCTAGAAAGCAAGAGCGTGCTTCTTGATCTAAAGCAGAGTGTGATCTATATATGAGAACTCTGCTGTGTGTTTCTCTTCAGAAATGGAGTTAAATCCCAGGCTCTGAGTCTTCCTACAGGCAAGACTTCGTTTCAGGTAAGGGCAGTTACTTTACAGCTCAAACAAACTACATCATTCTCGAAGCTCACACGTTTCTCATCTTAACTGACAAGCATCGGATGTTAGAGGACCAGAGCTTTGTATCAGTTTCAGAAGCAGAGTTGCACTAGACATGGTCCGTGGGTGTAGGAAACACCGTTCTTTAGTTCTGAGTACTCTCCAGTTTCGTGCTGTATTAGAGACTCTAGAAAGCTAGAGCGTTCTTCTTGCTCTAAAGCAGAGTGTGATCCATGGATGAGAACTCTGCTGTGTGTTTCCCTTCAGAAATGGAGTTAAATCCCAGGCTCTGTGTCTTCCTACAAGCACTACTTCGCTTCAGGTAAGGGCAGTCATTTTTCACCTCAAACGATCTACATCCTTCACGAAGCTCACACGTTTCTCATCTTAACTGACAAGCATTGGATGTTAGAGTACCAGTGCTTTGTATCAGTTTCAGAAGCAGAGTTGGAATAGATATGGTCCGTATGTGTAGGAAACACCGTTCTTTCGTTCTCAGCACACTCACGTTTTCTGCTGTCTTAGAGACTCTAGAAAGCTAGAGCGTACTTCTTGCTCTAAAGCAGAGTGTGATCCATGGATGAGAATTATGCTGTGTGTTTCCCTTCTGAAATGGAGTTAAATCCCAGGCTCTGTGTCTTCCTACAAGCACTACATCGTTTCAGGTAAAGGCAGTCACTTTTCAGCTCAAACGAACTACGTCGTTCACAAACCTCACACGTTTGTCATCTGAACTGACAAGTTGAACTAGATATGGTCTGTATGTGTGGGAAACACAGTTGTTTTCTTCTGAGTACACTCAAGTTTCTTGCTGTATTAGAGATTCTAGGAAGCAAGATATTTCTTCTTGCTCTAAAGCAGAGTGTGATCCATGAATGAGAACTATGCTGTGTGTTTCCCTTCAGAAATGGAGTTAAATCCCATGCTATTTGTCTTAAAACATGCAAGACTTCGTTTCAGTGTAGGGCAGTCACTTTTCAGCTCAAAAGAACTACATCGTTCACGAAGGTCACACGTTTCTCATCTTAAATGACAAGCATTGGATGTTAGAGGACCAGTGCTTTGTATCAGTTTCAGTAGCAGAGTTGGACTAGATATGGTCCGTATGTGTAGGAAACACCGTTCTTTTGTTCTCCTCATACTAAGGTTTCCTGCTGTCTTAGTGAATCTGGAAAGCCAAAGCGTGCTTCTTGCTCTAAAGCAGAGTGTCATCAATGGATGAGAACTCTGCTGTGTGTTTCACTTCTGAAATGGAGTTAAATCCCAGGCTCTGTGTCTTCCTATGAGCACTACTTCGTTTCAGGTAAGGGCAGTCACTTTTCTTCTCAAACGAACTACATCGTTCCCAAAGCTCACACGTTTCTCATCTTAAATGACAAGCATTGGATGTTCGAGGACCTGTGCTTTGTATCAATTTCAGAGGAAGAGTTGGACTAGATATGGTCCGTATGTGTAGGAAACTCTGTTCTTTTGTTCTCAGCACACTCATGATTCCTGCAGTCTTAGAGACTCTAGAAAGCAAGAGCGTGCTTCTTGATCTAAAGCAGAGTGTGATCTATATATGAGAACTCTGCTGTGTGTTTCTCTTCAGAAATGGAGTTAAATCCCAGGCTCTGAGTCTTCCTACAGGCAAGACTTCGTTTCAGGAAAGGGCAGGTACTTTACAGCTCAAACAATCTACATCGTTCACGAAGCTCACACGTTTCTCATCTTAACTGACAAGCATTGGATATAAGTGGACCTGTACTTTGTATCAATTTAAGAGGTAGAGTTGGACTAGATATGGTCTGTATGTGTAGGAAACACCGTTCTTTTGATCTCAGCACACTCAAGTTTCCTGCTGTATTAGAGATTCTAGAAAGCAAGAGCGTTCTTCTTGCTCTAAAGCAGAGTGTGATCCATGGATGAGAACTATGCTTTGTGTTTCCCTTCTGAAATGGAGTTAAATCCCAGGCTCTGTGTCATCCTATGAGCACTACTTGGTTTCAGGTATGGGCAGTATCTTTTCATCTCAAACAAACTACATCGTTCACAAAGCTCACAAGTTTCTCACCTTAAATGACAAGCATTGGATGTTAGAGGACCTGTGCTTTGTATCAATTTCAGAGGAAGAGTTGGACTAGATATGGTCCGTATGTGTAGGAAACCCTGTTCTTTTGTTCTCAGCACACTCATGATTCCTGCTGTCTTAGAGACTCTAGAAAGCAAGACCGTGCTTCTTGCTCTAAAGCAGAGTGTGATCTATATATGTTAACTCTGCTGTGTGTTTCTCTTCAGAAATGGAGTTAAATCCCATGCTCTGAGTCTTCCTACAAGCAAGACTTCGTTGCAGGTAAGGGCAGTTACTTTACAGCTCAAACGAACTACATCATTCACGAAGCTCACACGTTTCTCATCTTAACTGACAAGCATCGGATGTTAGAGGACCAGAGCTTTGTATCAGTTTCAGAAGCAGAGTTGCACTAGACATGGTCCGTGGGTGTAGGAAACACCGTTCTTTAGTTCTGAGTACTCTCCAGTTTCGTGCTGTATTAGAGACTCTAGAAAGCTAGAGCGTTCTTCTTGCTCTAAAGCAGAGTGTGATCCATGGATGAGAACTCTGCTGTGTGTTTCCCTTCAGAAATGGAGTTAAATCCCAGGCTCTGTGTCTTCCTACAAGCACTACTTCGCTTCAGGTAAGGGCAGTCATTTTTCACCTCAAACGATCTACATCCTTCACGAAGCTCACACGTTTCTCATCTTAACTGACAAGCATTGGATGTTAGAGTACCAGTGCTTTGTATCAGTTTCAGAAGCAGAGTTGGAATAGATATGGTCCGTATGTGTAGGAAACACCGTTCTTTCGTTCTCAGCACACTCACGTTTTCTGCTGTCTTAGAGACTCTAGAAAGCTAGAGCGTACTTCTTGCTCTAAAGCAGAGTGTGATCCATGGATGAGAATTATGCTGTGTGTTTCCCTTCTGAAATGGAGTTAAATCCCAGGCTCTGTGTCTTCCTACAAGCACTACATCGTTTCAGGTAAAGGCAGTCACTTTTCAGCTCAAACGAACTACATCGTTCACAAACCTCACACGTTTGTCATCTGAACTGACAAGTTGAACTAGATATGGTCTGTATGAGTGGGAAACACAGTTGTTTTCTTCTGAGTACACTCAAGTTTCCTGCTGTATTAGAGATTCTAGGAAGCAAGATATTTCTTCTTGCTCTAAAGCAGAGTGTGATCCATGAATGAGAACTATGCTGTGTGTTTCCCTTCAGAAATGGAGTTAAATCCCATGCTATTTGTCTTAAAACATGCAAGACTTCGTTTCAGTGTAGGGCAGTCACTTTTCAGCTCAAAAGAACTACATCGTTCACGAAGGTCACACGTTTCTCATCTTAAATGACAAGCATTGGATGTTAGAGGACCAGTGCTTTGTATCAGTTTCAGTAGCAGAGTTGGACTAGATATGGTCCGTATGTGTAGGAAACACCGTTCTTTTGTTCTCCTCATACTAAGGTTTCTTGCTGTCTTAGTGAATCTGGAAAGCCAAAGCGTGCTTCTTGCTCTAAAGCAGAGTGTCATCAATGGATGAGAACTCTGCTGTGTGTTTCACTTCTGAAATGGAGTTAAATCCCAGGCTCTGTGTCTTCCTATGAGCACTACTTCGTTTCAGGTAAGGGCAGTCACTTTTCTTCTCAAACGAACTACATCTTTCCCAAAGCTCACACGTTTCTCATCTTAAATGACAAGCATTGGATGTTCTAGGACCTGTGCTTTGTATCAATTTCAGAGGAAGAGTTGGACTAGATATGGTCCGTATGTGTAGGAAACTCTGTTCTTTTGTTCTCAGCACACTCATGATTCCTGCAGTCTTAGAGACTCTAGAAAGCAAGAGCGTGCTTCTTGATCTAAAGCAGAGTGTGATCTATATATGAGAACTCTGCTGTGTGTTTCTCTTCAGAAATGGAGTTAAATCCCAGGCTCTGAGTCTTCCTACAGGCAAGACTTCGTTTCAGGAAAGGGCAGGTACTTTACAGCTCAAACAATCTACATCGTTCACGAAGCTCACACGTTTCTCATCTTAACTGACAAGCATTGGATATAAGTGGACCTGTACTTTGTATCAATTTAAGAGGTAGAGTTGGACTAGATATGGTCTGTATGTGTAGGAAACACCGTTCTTTTGATCTCAGCACACTCAAGTTTCCTGCTGTATTAGAGATTCTAGAAAGCAAGAGCGTTCTTCTTGCTCTAAAGCAGAGTGTGATCCATGGATGAGAACTATGCTTTGTGTTTCCCTTCTGAAATGGAGTTAAATCCCAGGCTCTGTGTCATCCTATGAGCACTACTTGGTTTCAGGTATGGGCAGTATCTTTTCATCTCAAACAAACTACATCGTTCACAAAGCTCACAAGTTTCTCACCTTAAATGACAAGCATTGGATGTTAGAGGACCTGTGCTTTGTATCAATTTCAGAGGAAGAGTTGGACTAGATATGGTCCGTATGTGTAGGAAACCCTGTTCTTTTGTTCTCAGCACACTCATGATTCCTGCTGTCTTAGAGACTCTAGAAAGCAAGACCGTGCTTCTTGCTCTAAAGCAGAGTGTGATCTATATATGTTAACTCTGCTGTGTGTTTCTCTTCAGAAATGGAGTTAAATCCCATGCTCTGAGTCTTCCTACAAGCAAGACTTCGTTGCAGGTAAGGGCAGTTACTTTACAGCTCAAACGAACTACATCATTCACGAAGCTCACACGTTTCTCATCTTAACTGACAAGCATCGGATGTTAGAGGACCAGAGCTTTGTATCAGTTTCAGAAGCAGAGTTGCACTAGACATGGTCCGTGGGTGTAGGAAACACCGTTCTTTAGTTCTGAGTACTCTCCAGTTTCGTGCTGTATTAGAGACTCTAGAAAGCTAGAGCGTTCTTCTTGCTCTAAAGCAGAGTGTGATCCATGGATGAGAACTCTGCTGTGTGTTTCCCTTCAGAAATGGAGTTAAATCCCAGGCTCTGTGTCTTCCTACAAGCACTACTTCGCTTCAGGTAAGGGCAGTCATTTTTCACCTCAAACGATCTACATCCTTCACGAAGCTCACACGTTTCTCATCTTAACTGACAAGCATTGGATGTTAGAGTACCAGTGCTTTGTATCAGTTTCAGAAGCAGAGTTGGAATAGATATGGTCCGTATGTGTAGGAAACACCGTTCTTTCGTTCTCAGCACACTCACGTTTTCTGCTGTCTTAGAGACTCTAGAAAGCTAGAGCGTACTTCTTGCTCTAAAGCAGAGTGTGATCCATGGATGAGAATTATGCTGTGTGTTTCCCTTCTGAAATGGAGTTAAATCCCAGGCTCTGTGTCTTCCTACAAGCACTACATCGTTTCAGGTAAAGGCAGTCACTTTTCAGCTCAAACGAACTACATCGTTCACAAACCTCACACGTTTGTCATCTGAACTGACAAGTTGAACTAGATATGGTCTGTATGAGTGGGAAACACAGTTGTTTTCTTCTGAGTACACTCAAGTTTCCTGCTGTATTAGAGATTCTAGGAAGCAAGATATTTCTTCTTGCTCTAAAGCAGAGTGTGATCCATGAATGAGAACTATGCTGTGTGTTTCCCTTCAGAAATGGAGTTAAATCCCATGCTATTTGTCTTAAAACATGCAAGACTTCGTTTCAGTGTAGGGCAGTCACTTTTCAGCTCAAAAGAACTACATCGTTCACGAAGGTCACACGTTTCTCATCTTAAATGACAAGCATTGGATGTTAGAGGACCAGTGCTTTGTATCAGTTTCAGTAGCAGAGTTGGACTAGATATGGTCCGTATATGTAGGAAACACCGTTCTTTTGTTCTCCTCATACTAAGGTTTCTTGCTGTCTTAGTGAATCTGGAAAGCCAAAGCGTGCTTCTTGCTCTAAAGCAGAGTGTCATCAATGGATGAGAACTCTGCTGTGTGTTTCACTTCTGAAATGGAGTTAAATCCCAGGCTCTGTGTCTTCCTATGAGCACTACTTCGTTTCAGGTAAGGGCAGTCACTTTTCTTCTCAAACGAACTACATCTTTCCCAAAGCTCACACGTTTCTCATCTTAAATGACAAGCATTGGATGTTCTAGGACCTGTGCTTTGTATCAATTTCAGAGGAAGAGTTGGACTAGATATGGTCCGTATGTGTAGGAAACTCTGTTCTTTTGTTCTCAGCACACTCATGATTCCTGCAGTCTTAGAGACTCTAGAAAGCAAGAGCGTGCTTCTTGATCTAAAGCAGAGTGTGATCTATATATGAGAACTCTGCTGTGTGTTTCTCTTCAGAAATGGAGTTAAATCCCAGGCTCTGAGTCTTCCTACAGGCAAGACTTCGTTTCAGGTAAGGGCAGTTACTTTACAGCTCAAACAAACTACATCATTCTCGAAGCTCACACGTTTCTCATCTTAACTGACAAGCATCGGATGTTAGAGGACCAGAGCTTTGTATCAGTTTCAGAAGCAGAGTTGCACTAGACATGGTCCGTGGGTGTAGGAAACACCGTTCTTTAGTTCTGTGTACTCTCCAGTTTCGTGCTGTATTAGAGACTCTAGAAAGCTAGAGCGTTCTTCTTGCTCTAAAGCAGAGTGTGATCCATGGATGAGAACTCTGCTGTGTGTTTCCCTTCAGAAATGGAGTTAAATCCCAGGCTCTGTGTCTTCCTACAAGCACTACTTCGCTTCAGGTAAGGGCAGTCATTTTTCACCTCAAACGATCTACATCCTTCACGAAGCTCACACGTTTCTCATCTTAACTGACAAGCATTGGATGTTAGAGTACCAGTGCTTTGTATCAGTTTCAGAAGCAGAGTTGGAATAGATATGGTCCGTATGTGTAGGAAACACCGTTCTTTCGTTCTCAGCACACTCACGTTTTCTGCTGTCTTAGAGACTCTAGAAAGCTAGAGCGTACTTCTTGCTCTAAAGCAGAGTGTGATCCATGGATGAGAATTATGCTGTGTGTTTCCCTTCTGAAATGGAGTTAAATCCCAGGCTCTGTGTCTTCCTACAAGCACTACATCGTTTCAGGTAAAGGCAGTCACTTTTCAGCTCAAACGAACTACATCGTTCACAAACCTCACACGTTTGTCATCTGAACTGACAAGTTGAACTAGATATGGTCTGTATGAGTGGGAAACACAGTTGTTTTCTTCTGAGTACACTCAAGTTTCCTGCTGTATTAGAGATTCTAGGAAGCAAGATATTTCTTCTTGCTCTAAAGCAGAGTGTGATCCATGAATGAGAACTATGCTGTGTGTTTCCCTTCAGAAATGGAGTTAAATCCCATGCTATTTGTCTTAAAACATGCAAGACTTCGTTTCAGTGTAGGGCAGTCACTTTTCAGCTCAAAAGAACTACATCGTTCACGAAGGTCACACGTTTCTCATCTTAAATGACAAGCATTGGATGTTAGAGGACCAGTGCTTTGTATCAGTTTCAGTAGCAGAGTTGGACTAGATATGGTCCGTATATGTAGGAAACACCGTTCTTTTGTTCTCCTCATACTAAGGTTTCTTGCTGTCTTAGTGAATCTGGAAAGCCAAAGCGTGCTTCTTGCTCTAAAGCAGAGTGTCATCAATGGATGAGAACTCTGCTGTGTGTTTCACTTCTGAAATGGAGTTAAATCCCAGGCTCTGTGTCTTCCTATGAGCACTACTTCGTTTCAGGTAAGGGCAGTCACTTTTCTTCTCAAACGAACTACATCTTTCCCAAAGCTCACACGTTTCTCATCTTAAATGACAAGCATTGGATGTTCTAGGACCTGTGCTTTGTATCAATTTCAGAGGAAGAGTTGGACTAGATATGGTCCGTATGTGTAGGAAACTCTGTTCTTTTGTTCTCAGCACACTCATGATTCCTGCAGTCTTAGAGACTCTAGAAAGCAAGAGCGTGCTTCTTGATCTAAAGCAGAGTGTGATCTATATATGAGAACTCTGCTGTGTGTTTCTCTTCAGAAATGGAGTTAAATCCCAGGCTCTGAGTCTTCCTACAGGCAAGACTTCGTTTCAGGTAAGGGCAGTTACTTTACAGCTCAAACAAACTACATCATTCTCGAAGCTCACACGTTTCTCATCTTAACTGACAAGCATCGGATGTTAGAGGACCAGAGCTTTGTATCAGTTTCAGAAGCAGAGTTGCACTAGACATGGTCCGTGGGTGTAGGAAACACCGTTCTTTAGTTCTGTGTACTCTCCAGTTTCGTGCTGTATTAGAGACTCTAGAAAGCTAGAGCGTTCTTCTTGCTCTAAAGCAGAGTGTGATCCATGGATGAGAACTCTGCTGTGTGTTTCCCTTCAGAAATGGAGTTAAATCCCAGGCTCTGTGTCTTCCTACAAGCACTACTTCGCTTCAGGTAAGGGCAGTCATTTTTCACCTCAAACGATCTACATCCTTCACGAAGCTCACACGTTTCTCATCTTAACTGACAAGCATTGGATGTTAGAGTACCAGTGCTTTGTATCAGTTTCAGAAGCAGAGTTGGAATAGATATGGTCCGTATGTGTAGGAAACACCGTTCTTTCGTTCTCAGCACACTCACGTTTTCTGCTGTCTTAGAGACTCTAGAAAGCTAGAGCGTACTTCTTGCTCTAAAGCAGAGTGTGATCCATGGATGAGAATTATGCTGTGTGTTTCCCTTCTGAAATGGAGTTAAATCCCAGGCTCTGTGTCTTCCTACAAGCACTACATCGTTTCAGGTAAAGGCAGTCACTTTTCAGCTCAAACGAACTACATCGTTCACAAACCTCACACGTTTGTCATCTGAACTGACAAGTTGAACTAGATATGGTCTGTATGTGTGGGAAACACAGTTGTTTTCTTCTGAGTACACTCAAGTTTCTTGCTGTATTAGAGATTCTAGGAAGCAAGATATTTCTTCTTGCTCTAAAGCAGAGTGTGATCCATGAATGAGAACTATGCTGTGTGTTTCCCTTCAGAAATGGAGTTAAATCCCATGCTATTTGTCTTAAAACATGCAAGACTTCGTTTCAGTGTAGGGCAGTCACTTTTCAGCTCAAAAGAACTACATCGTTCACGAAGGTCACACGTTTCTCATCTTAAATGACAAGCATTGGATGTTAGAGGACCAGTGCTTTGTATCAGTTTCAGTAGCAGAGTTGGACTAGATATGGTCCGTATGTGTAGGAAACACCGTTCTTTTGTTCTCCTCATTCTAAGGTTTCCTGCTGTCTTAGTGAATCTGGAAAGCCAAAGCGTGCTTCTTGCTCTAAAGCAGAGTGTCATCAATGGATGAGAACTCTGCTGTGTGTTTCACTTCTGAAATGGAGTTAAATCCCAGGCTCTGTGTCTTCCTATGAGCACTACTTCGTTTCAGGTAAGGGCAGTCACTTTTCTTCTCAAACGAACTACATCGTTCCCAAAGCTCACACGTTTCTCATCTTAAATGACAAGCATTGGATGTTCGAGGACCTGTGCTTTGTATCAATTTCAGAGGAAGAGTTGGACTAGATATGGTCCGTATGTGTAGGAAACTCTGTTCTTTTGTTCTCAGCACACTCATGATTCCTGCAGTCTTAGAGACTCTAGAAAGCAAGAGCGTGCTTCTTGATCTAAAGCAGAGTGTGATCTATATATGAGAACTCTGCTGTGTGTTTCTCTTCAGAAATGGAGTTAAATCCCAGGCTCTGAGTCTTCCTACAGGCAAGACTTCGTTTCAGGAAAGGGCAGGTACTTTACAGCTCAAACAATCTACATCGTTCACGAAGCTCACACGTTTCTCATCTTAACTGACAAGCATTGGATATAAGTGGACCTGTACTTTGTATCAATTTAAGAGGTAGAGTTGGACTAGATATGGTCTGTATGTGTAGGAAACACCGTTCTTTTGATCTCAGCACACTCAAGTTTCCTGCTGTATTAGAGATTCTAGAAAGCAAGAGCGTTCTTCTTGCTCTAAAGCAGAGTGTGATCCATGGATGAGAACTATGCTTTGTGTTTCCCTTCTGAAATGGAGTTAAATCCCAGGCTCTGTGTCATCCTATGAGCACTACTTGGTTTCAGGTATGGGCAGTATCTTTTCATCTCAAACAAACTACATCGTTCACAAAGCTCACAAGTTTCTCACCTTAAATGACAAGCATTGGATGTTAGAGGACCTGTGCTTTGTATCAATTTCAGAGGAAGAGTTGGACTAGATATGGTCCGTATGTGTAGGAAACCCTGTTCTTTTGTTCTCAGCACACTCATGATTCCTGCTGTCTTAGAGACTCTAGAAAGCAAGACCGTGCTTCTTGCTCTAAAGCAGAGTGTGATCTATATATGTTAACTCTGCTGTGTGTTTCTCTTCAGAAATGGAGTTAAATCCCATGCTCTGAGTCTTCCTACAAGCAAGACTTCGTTTCAGGTAAGGGCCTTCTCTTTTCAGCTCAAATGAACTACATCGTTCACAAAGCTCACACGTTTCTCATCTTAACTGACAAACAATGGATGTTAGAGGACCAGTGCTTTGTATCAGTTTAAGAAGGAGAGTTGGAATAGATATGGTCCGTATGTGTAGGAAACACCGTTCTTTTGTTCTCAGCACAGTCACGTTTCCTGCTGTCTTAGAGGCTCTAGAAAGCTAGAGCTTGCTTCTTGCTCTAAAACAGAGTGTGACCAATGGATGAGAACTCTGCTGTGTGCTTCAATTCAGAAATGGAGTTAAATCCCATGCTCTGAGTCTTCCTACAAACAAGAATACATTTCAGGTAAGGGCTGTTAGTTTACAGCTCAAACGAACTACATCGTTCAAGAAGCTCACACATTTCTCATGTTAACTGACAAGCATTGGATGTTAGACGACCTGTGGTTTGTTTCAGTTTCAGAAGCAGAGTTGAACTAGATATGGTCTGTATGTGTAGGAAACACCGTTCTTTTGTTCTGAGCACACTCAAGTTTCCTGCTGTATTAGAGATTCTACAAAACAAGAGCGTTCTTCCTGCTCTAAAGCAGAGTGTGATCAATGGATGAGAACTATGCTGTGTGTTTCCCTTGAAATGGTGTTAAATTCCAGGATCTGTGTCTTCCTACAAGCAAGATTTCCTTTCAAGTAAGGGCAGTCACTTTTCAACTCAAAAGAACTACATCGTTCATGAAGCTCACGTTTTTCTCATCTTAACTGACAAGCATTGGATGTTAGACGACCTGTGGTTTGTTTCAGTTTCAGAAGCAGAGTTGAACTAGATATGGTCTGTACGTGTAGGAAACACCGTTCTCTTGTTCTGAGCAACTCAAGTTTCCTGCTCTATTAGAGATTCTAGAAAGCAAGAGCGTTCTTCTTGCTCTAAAGCAGAGTGTGATCAATGCATGAGAACTATGCTGTGTGTTTCCCTTCAGAAATGGAGTTAAATCCCAGGCTCTGTGACTTCCTACAAGCACTATTTCGTTTCAGGTAAGGGCAGTAACTTTTCAGCTCTAACAAACTACATCGTTCACGAAGCTCACACGTTTCTCATCTTAAATGACAAGCATTGGATGTTAGAGGACCTGTGCTTTGTATCAATTTCAGAGGCAGAGTTGGACTAGCTATGGTCCGTATGTGTAGAAAACACCGTTCTTTTGTTCTCAGCACACTCATGTTTCCTGGTGTCCTAGAGATTCTAGAAAGCAAGAGCATGCTTCTTGCTCTAAAGCAGAGTGTGATCTATATATGAGAACTCTGCTGTGTGTATCTCTTCAGAAATGGAGTTAAAACCCAGGCTCTGAGTCTTCCTACAAACAAGAATTCTTTTCAGGTAAGGGCAGTTACTTTACAGCTCAAACGAAATACATCATTCACGAAGCTCACACGTTTCTCATCTTAACTGACAAGCATCGGATGTTAAGGGACCAGTGCTTTGTATCAGTTTCAGCAGCTGAGTTGGACTAGATATGGTCCGTATGTGTAGGAAACACCGTTCTTTTGATCTCAGCACACTCATGTTTCCTGCTGTCTTAGAGACTCTAGAAAGCAAGAGCGTGCTTCTTGCTCTAAAGCAGAGTGTAATCCATGGATGCAAACTATGCTGTGTGTTTCTCTTCAGAAATGGAGCTATATTCCTGGCTCTGTGTCTTCCTACAAGCAAGACTTCGTTTCAACTAAGGCAGTCACTTTTCACTTCAAACTAACTACATCGTTCACGAAGCTTACATGATTCTCAACTTAACTGACAAGAATTGTATGTTAGAGGACCTGTGCTATGTATCAATTTCAGAAGCAGAGTTGGAATAGATATGGTCCGTATATGTGTAGGAAACACCGTTATTTTGTTCCCAGCACACTCACGTTTCCTGCTGTCTTAGAGACTCAAGAAAGCTAGAGCGTGCTTCTTGCTCTAAAACAGAGTGGGATCAATGGATGAGAACTCTGCTGTGTGCTTCTATTCAGAAATGGAGTTAAATCCCATGCTCTGAGTCTTCCTACAAACAAGAATTCATTTTAGGTAATGGCTGTTACTTTACAGCTCAAACGACCTACATCGTACAAGAAGCTCACACATTTCTCATGTTAACTGACAAGCATTGGATGTTAGACGACCTGTGGTTTGTTTCAGTTTCAGAAGCAGAGTTGAACTAGATATGGTCTGTATGTGTAGGAAACACCGTTCTTTTGTTCTGAGCACACTCAAGTTTCCTGCTGTATTAGAGATTCTACAAAACAAGAGCGTTCTTCTTGCTCTAAAGGAGAGTGTGATCAATGCATGAGAACTATGCTGTGTGTTTCCCTTCAGAAAGGGAGTTAAATCCCAGCCTCTGTGACTTCCTACAAGCACTGCTTCGTTTCAGGTAAGGGCAGTCACTTTTAAGCTCTAACGAACTACATCGTTCACGAAGATCACACGTTTCTCATCTTAAATGACAAGCATTGGATGTTAGAGGACCTGTGCTTTGTATCAATTTCAGATGCAGAGTTGAACTAGCTATGGTCCGTATGTTTAGAAAACACCGTTCTTTTGTTCTCAGCACACTCATGTTTCCTGGTGTCTTATAGATTCTAGAAAGCAAGAGCGTGCTTCTTGCTCTAAAGCAGAGTGTGATCTATATATGAGAACTCTGCTGTGTGCTTCAATTCAGAAATGGAGTTAAATCCCAGGCTCTGAGTCTTCCTACAAACAAGAATTCTTTTCAGGTAAGGGCAGTCACTTTACAGCTCAAACGAACTACATCATTCACGAGCTCACACGTTTCTCATCTTAACTGACAAGCATCGGATGTGAGAGGACCAATGCTTTGTATCAGTTTCAGCAGCTGAGTTGGACTAGATATGGTCCGTATGTGTAGGAAACACCGTTCTTTTGATCTCAGCACACTCATGTTTCCTGCTGTCTTAGAGACTCTAGAAAGCAAGAGCGTGCTTCTTGCTCTAAAGCAGAGTGTAATCCATGGATGCGAACTATGCTGTGTGTTTCCCTTCAGAAATGAAGTTATATTCCAGGCTCTGTGTCTTCCAACAAGAAAGACTTCGTTTCAAGTAAGGCAGTCACTTTTCACCTCAAACTAACTACATCGTTCACGAAGCTCACATGTTTCACAACTTAACTGACAAGCATTGGATGTTAGAGGACCTGTGCTATGTATCAATTTCAGAAGCAGAGTTGGACTAGATATGGTCCATATATGTGTAGGAAGCACCTTTATTTTGTTCTGAGCACACTCAAGTTTCCTGCTGTATTAGAGATTCTAGAAAGCAAGAGCGTGCTTCTTGCTCTAAAGCAGAGTGTGATCCATAGATGAGAACTATGCTGTGTGTCTCCCTTCAGAAATGGAGTTAAATCCCAGTTTCTGTGTCTTCCTACAATCAAGAATTCCTTTCAGGTAAGGGCAGTCACTTTTCAGCTCACACGAACTACATCGTTCACAAAGCTCACACGTTTCTCATCTTAAATGACAAGCATTGGATGTTAGAGGACCTGTGCTTTGTATCAATTTCAGAGGCAGAGTTGGACTAGCTATGGTCCGTATGTGTATAAAACACCGTTCTTTTGTTCTCAGCACACTCATGTTTCCTGCTGTCTTAGACACTCTAGAAAGCAAGAGCGTGCTTCTTGCACTAAAGCAGAGTGTGATCCATGGATGAGGACTATGCTGTGGGTTTCCCTTCAGAAATGGAGTTAAATTCCAGGCTCTGTGTCTTCCCACAAGCAAGACTTCATTTCAGTTAAGGGCAGTCAATTTTAGCTTAAACGAACTACATCGTTCACGAAGATCACACGTTTCTCATCTTAACTGACAAGCATTGGATGTTAGTGGACCTGTGCTTTGTATCAATTTAAGAGGCAGAGTTGGACTAGATATGGTCCGTGTGTGTAGCAAACACAGTTCTTTTTTTCTGAGCACAACCACGTTTCCTGTTATCTTAGTGACCCTTGAAAGCAAGAGCGTGCTTCTTGCTCTAAAGCAGAGTGTGATCTATATATGAGAACTCTGCTGTGTGTTTCACTTCAGAAATGTAGTTAAATCCCAGGCTCTGAGTCTTCCTAAAAACAAGAATTCGTTTCAGGTAAGGGCAGTTACTTTACAGCTCAAACGAACTACATCGTTCACGAAGCTCACAGGTTTCTCATCTTAACTGACAAGCATCGGGTGTTAGAGGACCAGTGCTTTGTATGAATTTCAGCAGCAGAGTTGGACTAGATATGGTCCGTGTGTGTAGGAAACACAGTTCTTTTGTTCTGAGCATTCTCACATTTCCCGCCTTATTAGAGACTACAGAAAGCAAGAGCGTGCTTCTTGCTCTAAAGCAGAGTGTGTTTCATGGATGAGAACTGTGCTGTGTGTTTCCCTTCAGAAACGGAGTTAAATGCCAGGCTCTGTGTCTTCCTACAAGCGAGACTTCGTTTTACGTAAACGCAGTCACTTTTCAGCTCAAACGAAGCTATGTTGTACACAAAGCTCACAAGTTTCTCGCTCTTAACTGAAACGCATTGGATGTTAGAGGGCCTGTGGTTTGTATCACTTTCAGAAGCAGAGTTGAACTAGATATGGTCCGTGTGTGTAGGAAACACAGTTCTTTTGTTCTGAGCACTCTCACGTTTCCCGCATTATTAGAGACTCTAGAAAGCAAGAGCGTGCTTCTTGCTCTAAAGCAGAGTGTGTTTCATGGATGAGAACTGTGCTGTGTGTTTCCCTTCAGAAACGGAGTTAAATGCCAGGCTCTGTGTCTTCCTACAAGCGAGACTTCGTTTCAGGTAAACGCAGTCACTTTTCACCTCAAACGAAGTTATATTGTACACGAAGCTCACACATTTCTCGCTTTTAACTGAAACGCATTGGATGTTAGAGGGCCTGTGGTTTGTATCAGTTTCAGAAGCAGAGTTGAACTAGATATGGTCCGTGTGTGTAGGAAATACAGTTCTTTTGTTCTGAGCACTCTCACGTTTCCCACCTTATTAGAGACTCTAGAAAGCAAGAGCGTGCTTCTTGCTCTAAAGCAGAGTGTGTTTCATGGATGAGAACTGTGCTGTGTGTTTCCCTCAGAAACGGAGTTAAATGCCAGGCTCTGTGTCTTCCTACCAGCGAGACTTCGTTTCAGGTAAACGCAGTCACTTTTCAGCTCAAACGAACTACATCGTTCACGAAGCTCACACGTTTCTCATTTTAACTGACAAGCATCGGATGTTAGATGACCAGTGCTTTGTATCAGTTTCAGCAGCAGAAGTGGACTAGATATGGTCCGTATGTGTAGTAAACACCATTTTTTTCTTGTCATCACACTCAGGTTTCCTGCTGTCTTAGTGACTCTGGAAAGCAAGAGCATGCTTCTTGCTCTAAAGCAGAGTGTCATCAATGGATGAGAACTCTGCTGTGTGTTTCACTTCAGAAATGGAGTTAAATCTCAGGCTCTGAGTCTTCCTAAAAAACAAGACTTCCTTTCATGTAAGGGCAGTCACTTTAAAGCTGAAACGAACTACATCATTCACGAAGCTCACACGTTTCTCATCTTAACTGACAAGCATTGGATGTTAGAGGAACTGTGCTATGTATCAATTTCAGAAGCAGAGTTGGACTAGATATTGTTCGTATATGTGTAGGAAACACCATTATTTTGGTCTGAGCACACTCAAGTTTCCTGCTGTATTAGAGAATCTATAAAACAAGAGCGTGCTTCTTGCTCTAAAGCAGAGTGTGATCCACGGATGAGAACTATGCTGTGTGTTTCCCTTCAGAAATGGAGTTGAAACCCAGTCTCTGTGTCTTCCTCCAATCAAGAATTCATTTCAGGTAAGGGCAGTCACTTTTCAGCTCAAAAGAACTACATCTTTCACGAACTCACACGTTTCTCATCTTAACTGACAAGCATCGGATGTTAGAGGACAAGTGTTTTGTATCAGTTTCAGAAGCAGAGTCGGAATAGATATGGTCCGTATGTGTAGGAAACACCGTATATTTGTTCTCAGCACACTCACTTTTCCTGCTATCTTAGAGACTCTAGAAAGCTAGAGCGTGCTTCTTGCTCTAAAGCAGAGTGTGATCAATGAATGAGAACTCTGCTGTGTGTTTCACTTCAGAAATGGAGTTAAATCTCAGGCTCTGAGTCTTCCTAAAAAACAAGACTTCGATTCAGGTAAAGGCCGTTACTTTACAGCTCAAACGAACTACATCATTCACAACGCTCACACGTTTCTCATCTTAACTGACAATCATTGGATATTAGAGGACCTTGGGTTTGTTTCAGTTTCAGAAGCAGAGTTGAACTAGATATGATCTGTATGTGTAGGAAACACCTTTCTTTTGTTCTGAGCACACTAAACTTTCCTGTTGTATTAGAGATTCTAGAAAGCAAGAGCATTCTTCTTGCTCTAAAGCAGAGTGTGATCCATGGATCAGAACTATGCTGTGTGTTTCCCTTCTGAAATGGATTAAATCACAGCCTCTGTGTCTTCCTACAAGCACTAATTTGTTTCAGGTAAGGGCAGTCACTTTTCAGCTCTAACGAACTACATCGTTCACAAAGCTCACACGTTTCTCATCTTAAATAACAAGCATTGGATGTTAGAAGAACTGTGCTTTGTATGAATTTCAGAGGCAGAGTTGGACTAGATATGGTCCATATATGTGTAGGAAACACCGTTATTTTGCTCTCAGCACACTCACATTTTCTGATGTCTTAGAGATTCTAGAATGCAAGAGCGTGCTTCTAGTTCTAAAGCAGAGTGTGATCTATATATGAGAACTCTGCTGTGTGTTTCTTTTCAGAAATGGAGTTAAATCCCAGGCTCTGAGTCTTCCTACAAGCAAGACTTCCTTTCAATTAAGGGCAGTCACTTTTCAGCTCAAACGAAATACATTGTTGACGAAGCTCACACGTTTCTCATCTTAACTGATAAGCATCGGATGTTAGATGACCAGTGCTTTGTATCAGTTTCAGCAGAAGAAGTGGACTAGATATGGTCCGTATGTGTAGTAAACACCATTCTTTTCTTCTCATCACACTCAGGTTTCCTGCTGTCTTAGTGACTCTGGAAAGCAAGAGCGTGCTTCTTGCTCTAAAGCAGAGTGTCATCAATGGATGAGAACTCTGCTGTGTGTTTCACTTCAGAAATGGAGTTAAATCTCAGGCTCTGAGTCTTCCTAAAAAACAAGACTTCCTTTCATGTAAGGGCAGTCACTTTAAAGCTCAAACGAACTACATCGTTCACGAAACTCACACGTTTCTCATCTTAACTGACAAGCATTGGATGTTAGAGGACCTGTGGTTTGTTTCAGTTTCAGAAGCAGAGTTGAACTAGATATGGTGTGTATGTGTAGGAAACACCGTTCCTTTGTTCTGAGCACATTCAAGTTTCCTGCTGTATTAGAGATTCTACAAAACAAGAGCGTGCTTCTTGCTCTAAAGCAGAGTGTGATCCATGGATGAGAAGTATCCTGTGTGTTTCCCTTCAGAAATGGAGTTAAATCCCAGGCTCTGTGTCTTACTACAAGCACTACTTAGTTTCAGGTAAGGGCAGTCACTTTTCAGCTCAAACGAACTACATCATTCACAATGCTCACACGTTTCTCATCTTAAATGACAAGCATTGGATGTTAGAGGAACTGTGTTTTGTATCAATTTCAGAGGCAGAGTTGGACTAGATATGGTCCGTATGTGTAGGAAACACCGTTCTTTTGTTCTCAGCACACTCAGGTTTCCTGGTGTCTTAGAGAATCTAGAAAGCAAGAGCGTGCTTCTTGCTCTAAAGCAGAGTGTGATCTATATATGAGAACTCTGCTGTGTGTTTCTCCTCAGAAATGGAGTTAAATTCTAGGCTCTGAGTCTTCCTACAAACAAGAATTCTTTTCAGGTAAGGGCAGTTATTTTACAGCTCAAACGAACTACAACATTCACGAAGCTCACACGTTTCTCATCTTAATTGACAAGCATCGGATGTTAGGGGACCAGTGCTTTGTATCAGTTTCATCAGCAGAGTTGGACTAGATATGGTCCGTATGTGTAGAAAACACCGTTCATTTGTTCTTAGCACACTCAAGTTTCCGGCTGTCTTAGAGACTCTAGAAAGCAAGAGCGTGCTTCTTGCTCTAAAGCAGAGTGTGATCAATGGAGAGAACTATGCTGTGTGTTTCCCTTAATACATGGAGTTAAATCCCTGTCTCTGTGTCTTCCTACAATTAAGACTTTGTTTGAGGTAAGGGCAGTCACATTTCAGCTCAAAAGAACTACATCATTCACGAAGCTCACACGTTTTCATCTTAAATGACAACCATTGGATGTTAGAGGACCTGTGCTTTGTATCAAATTAAGAGGCAGAGTTGGACTAGATACGGTCTGTATGTGTAGGAAACACCGTTCTTTTGTTCTCACCACACTCATGTTTCCTGCTGTCTTAGAGACTCTAGAAAACAAGAGCATGCTTCTTGCTCTAAAGCAGAGTGTGATCCATTGATGAGAACCATGCTGTGTGTTTCCCTTCAGAAATGGAATTAAATTCCAGGCTCTGTGTCTTCCTAAAATCAAGAATTCGTTTCAGGTAAGGGGAGTCACTTTTCAGCTCAAACGAACTACATCGTTCACGAAGCTCACACGTTTCTCATCTTAACCGACAAGCATTGGATGTTAGAGGACCTGTGGTTTGTTTCAGTTTCACAAGCAGAGTTGAACTAGATATGGTCTGTATGTGTAGGAAACACCGTTATTTTGGTCTGAGCACACTCAAGTTTCCTGCTGTATTAGAGAATCTA
Source organism: Onychomys leucogaster (assembly GCA_949786385.1). NCBI lineage: Eukaryota > Metazoa > Chordata > Mammalia > Rodentia > Cricetidae > Onychomys > Onychomys leucogaster. The sequence goes on along the minus strand of CATKUP010000118.1, from coordinate 1,134,548 downwards.
TAAAACAAGAGCGTGCTTCTTGCTCTAAAGCAGAGTGTGATCCACGGATGAGAACTATGCTGTGTGTTTCCCTTCAGAAATGGAGTTGAAACCCAGTCTCTGTGTCTTCCTCCAATCAAGAATTCATTTCAGGTAAGGGCAGTCACTTTTCAGCTCAAAAGAACTACATCTTTCACGAACTCACACGTTTCTCATCTTAACTGACAAGCATTGGATGTTAGAGGACCTGTGGTTTGTTTCAGTTTCAGAAGCAGAGTTGAACTAGATGTGATCTGTATGTGTAGGAAACACCGTTCTTTTGTTGTGAGCACACTCAAGTTTCCTGCTTTATTAGAGATTCTAGAAAGCAAGAGCGTTCTTCTTGATCTAAAGCAGAGTGTGATCCATGGATGAGAACTATGCTGTGTGTTTCCCTTCTGAAATGGAGTTAAATCCCAGGCTCTGTGTCTTTCTACAATCACTACTTCGTTTCAGGTAAGGGCAGTCACTTTTCAGCTCAAACGAACTACATCGTTCACAAAGCTCACACGTTTCTCATCTTAAATGACAAGCATTGGATGTTAGAGGAACTTACCTTTGTATCAATTTCAGGGGCAGAGTTGGAGTAGATATGGTCCGTATGTGTAGGAAACACCATTCATTTATTCTTAGCACACTCACGTTTCCTGCTGTATTAGAGAATCTAGAAAACAAGAGCGTGCTTCTTGCTCTAAAGCAGAGTGTGATCCATGGATGAGAACTATGCTGTGTGTTACCCTTCAGAAATGGAGTTAAATCCCAGGCTCTGAGTCTTCCTACAAACAAGAATTTTTTTCAGGTAAGGGCAGTTACTTTACAGCTCAAACGAACTACATCATTCACGAAGCTCACACGTTTCTCATCCTAACTGACAAGCATCGGATGTTAGAGGACCAGTGCTTTGTATCTGTTTCAGCAGCTGTGTTGGACTAGATATGGTCTGTATGTGTAGGAAACACCGTTCTTTTGATCTCAGCACACTCATGTTTCCTGCTGTCTTTGAGACTCTAGAAACAAGAGCGTGCTTCTATCTCTAAAGCAGAGTGTAATCCATGGATGCGAACTATGCTGTGTGTTTCCCTTCAGAAATGGAGTTATATTCCAGGCTCTGTGTCTTCCTACAAACAAGAATTCATTTCAGGTAAGGGCTGTTACTTTACAGCTCAAACGAACTACATCGTTCACGAAGATCACACGTTTCTCATCTTAAATGACAAGCATTGGATGTTAGATGACCTGTGCTTTGTATCAATTTCAGAGGCAGAGTTGGACTAGCTATGGTCCTTATGTGTAGAAAACACCGTTCTTTTGTTCTCAGCACACTCATGTTTCCTGGAGTCTTAGAGATTCTAGAAAGCAAGAGCGTGCTTCTTGCTCTAAAGCAGAGTGTGATCTATATATGAGAACTCTGCTGTGTGTTTCTCTTCAGAAATGGAGTTAAATTCTAGGCTCTGAGTCTTCCTACAAACAAGAATTCTTTTCAGGTAAGGGCAGTTATTTTACAGCTCAAACGAACTACATCGTTCACAAAGCTCACACGTTTCTCATCTTAATTGACAAGCATCGGATGTTAGAGGACCAGTGCTTTGTATCAGTTTCATCAGCAGAGTTGGACTAGATATGGTCTGTATGTGTAGGAAACACCGTTCATTTGTTCTTAGCACACTCACGTTTCCTGCTGTCTTAGAGAATCTAGAAAGCAAGAGCGTGCTTCTTGCTCTAAAGCAGAGTGTGATCCATTGATGAGAACTATGCTGTTTGTTTCCCTTCACAAATGCAATTAAATTCCAGGCTCTGTGTCTTCCTACAAGCAATACTTCGTTTCAAGTAAGGGCAGTCACTTTTCAGCTCAAACTAACTACATCGTTCACGAAGCTCACATGTTTCTCATCTTAACTGACAAGCATTGGATGTTAGAGGACCAGTGCTTTCTATCAGTTTCAGCAGCAGAGTTCGACTAGATATGGTCTGTATGTATAGGAAACACCGTTCATTTGTTCTTAGCACACTCACGTTTATTGCTGTATTAGAGAATCTAGAAAACAAGAGCGTGCTTCTTGCTCTAAAGCAGAGTGTGATCAATGGATGAGAAATATGATGTGTGTTTCCCTTAAGAAATGGAGTTAAATCCCAGTCTCTGTCTTCCTACAATTAAGACTTTGTTTCAGGTAAGGGCAGTCACATTTCAGCTCAAAAGAACTACATCATTCACGAAGTTCACACGTTTTCATCTTAAATGACAACCATTGCATGTTAGAGGACCTGTGCTTTGTATCAAATTAAGAGGCAGAGTTGGACTAGATATGGTCCGTATGTGTAGGAAACACCATTCTTTTGTTCTCAGCACACTCGTGTTTCCTGCTGTATTAGAGATTCCTGAAAGCAAGAGCGTTCTTCTTGCTCTAAAGCAGAGTGTGATCCATGGATAAGAACTATGCTGTGTGCTTCCCTTCTGAAATGGAGTTAAATCCCAGGCTCTGTGTTTTCCTAGAAGCACTACTTCGTTTTAGGTAAGGGCAGTCACTTTTCAGATCAAACGAACTACATTGTTCACAAAGCTCACACGTTTTTCATCTTAAATGACAAGCATTGGATGTTAGAAGAACTTTGCTTTGTTTGAATTTCAGAGGCAGAGTTGGACTAGATACGGTCCATATATGTGTAGGAAACACCGTTATTTTGTTCTCAGCACACTCATGTTTCCTGATGTCTTAGAGACTCTAGAAAGCAAGAGCGTGCTGCTCACTCTAAAGCAGAGTGTGATCTATATATGAGAACTCTGCTCTCTGTTTCTCTTCAAAAATTGAGGTAAATCCCAGGCTCTGAGTCTTCCTACAATCAAGACTTCGTTTCAGGTAAGGGCAGTCACTTTTCAGCTCAAACGAACTACATCGTTCACAAAGCTCACACGTTTCTCATCTTAAATGACAAGCATTGGATGTTAGAGGACCAGTGCTTTGTATCAATTACAGAAGCAGAGTTGGAATAGATATGGTCTGTATGTGTAGGAAACACTGTTCTTTTGTTCTCAGCACACTCATGTTTCCTGCTGTCTTAGAAACTCTAGAAACCTAGAGTGTGCTTCTTGCTCTAAAGCACAGTGTGATCAATGGATGAGAACTCTGCTGTGTGTTTCTCTTCAGAAATGTAGTTAAATCCCAGTCTCTGAGTCTTCCTACAAGCAAGACTTCGTTTCAGGTAAGGGCAGTTACTTTACAGCTCAAACGAACTACATCGTTCACAAAGCTCACACATTTCTCTTCTTAACTGACAAGCGTCGGATGTTAGTGGACCAGTGCTTTGTATCAGTTTAAGGAGCAGAGTTGGAATAGATATGGTCCTTATGTGCAGGAAACAACGTTCCTTTGTTCTCAGCACACTCATGTTTCCTGCTGTCTTAGAGACTCTAGAAAGCTAGAGCGTACTTCTTGCTCTAAAGCAGAGTGTAATCAATGGATGGGAACTCTGCTGTGTGTTTACCTTCAGAAATGGAGTTAAATTCCAGGCACTGTGTCTTCATACAAGCAAGACTTCGAATCAGGTAAGGGCAGTAACTTTACAGCTGAAACGAACTACATTGTTCACAAACTCAGACGTTTCTCATCTTAAATGAAAAGCATCAGATGTTAGAGGACAAGTGGTTTGTATCAGTTTCTAAGCGGAGTTGGAATAGATATGGTCCGTATGTGTAGGAAACACCGTTCTTTTGTTCTCAGCACACTCACTTTCCCGGCTGTCTTAGAGACTCTAGAAAGCTAGAGCGTGCTTCTTGCTCTAAAGCAGAGTGTCATCAATGGATGAGAACTCTGCTGTATGTTTCACTTCAGAAATGGAGTTAAATCTCAGGCTCTGAGTCTTCGTAAAATACAAGACTTCGTTTCAGGTAAGGGCCGTTACTTTAGAGCTCAAAATAACTACATCGTTCACGAAGCTCACACCTTTCTCATCTTAACTGACAAGCATTGGATGTTAGAGGACCTGTGGTTTGTTTCAGTTTCAGAGGCAGAGTTGGACTAGATATGGTCCGTATATATGTAGGAAACACCGTTATTTTGTTCTTAGCACACTCATGTTTCATGCTGTCTTAGAGACTCTAGAAAGCAAGAGCTTTCTTCTTGCTCTAAAGCAGAGTGTGATCCATGGATGAGAACTATGCTGTGTGTTCCCCTTCTGAAATGGAGTTAAATCCCAGGCTCTGTGTCTTCTTACAAGCACTACTTCGTTTCAAATAAGGGCAGTCACTTTTCAGCTGAAACGAACTACATCCTTTACAAAGCTCACACATTTCTCATCTTAACTGACAAGCATTGGATGTTAGAGGACCAGTGCTTTGTATCAGTTTCCGAAGCAGAGTTGGAATAGATATGGTCTGTATGTGTAGGAAACACCGTTCTTTTGTTCTCATCACACTCTGGTTTTCTGCTGTCTTAGTGATCTGGAAAGCAAGAGCGTGCTTCTTGCTCTAAAGCAGAGTGTCATCAATGGATGAGAACTCTGCTGTATTTTTCTCTTCAGAAATGGAGTTAAATCACAGGCTCTGAGTCTTCCTACAAGCAAGACTTCGTTTCAGGTAAGGGCAGTTACCTTACAGCTCAAACGAACTACAGAGTTCGCGAAGCTCACACGATTCTCATCCAAACTGACAAGCATTGGATGTTAGAGGACCAATGCTTTGTATCAGTTTCTGCAACAGAGTTGGAGTACATATGGTCGGTATGTGTAGGAAACACTGTTCATTTGTTCTCATCACACTCAGGTTTTGTGGTGTCTTAGTGAATCTGGAAAGCAAGAGCGTGCTTCTTGCTCTAAAGCAGAGTGTCATCAATAGATGAGAACTCTGCTGTATGTTGCACTTAAGAAATGGAGTTAAATCCCAGGCTCTGAGTGTTCCCACAAGCAAGACTTCAAATCAGGTAAGGGCAGTATCTTTAGAGCTCAAACGAACTACATTGTTCACAAAGCTCACACGTTTCTCATCTTAACTGACAAGCATCAGATGTTTGAGGACAAGTGGTTTTTATCAGTTTCTAAGCGGAGTTGGAATAGATATGGTCTGTATGTGTAGGAAACACCGTTCTTTTGTTCTCAGCACACTCACTTTTCCTGCTGTCTTAGAGACTCTAGAAAGGTAGAGCGTGCTTCTTGTTCTAAAGCAGAGTGTGATCAATGAATGAGAACTCTGCTGTGTGTTTCACTTCAGAAATGGAGTTAAATCTCAGGCTCTGAGTCTTCCTAAAAAACAAGACTTCATTTCAGGTAAGGGCCGTTACTTTACAGCTCAAAGGAACTATATCGTTCACGAAGCTCACAAGTTTCTCATCTTAAGTTACAAGTATTGGATGTTAGAGGACCTGTGGTTTGTTTCATTTTCAAAAGCAGAGTTGAACTAGATATGGTCTGTATGTGTAGGAAACACCGTCCTTTTGTTCTGAGCACACTCATGTTTTCTGGTGTATTAGAGATTCTAGAAAGCAAGAGCGTTCTTCTTGCTCTAAAGCAGAGTGTGATCCATGTATGAGAACTATGCTGTGTGTTTCCCTTCTGAAAAGGAGTTAAATACAAGGCTCTGTGTCTCCCTACAAGCACTACTTCGTTTCAGCTAAGGGCAGTCACTTTTCAGATCAAACGAACTACATCCTTCACAAAGCTCACACGTTTCTCATCTTAAATGACAAGCATTGTATGTTAGAGGACAAGTGGTTTGTATCAGTTTCTAAGCAGAGTTGGACTAGATGTGGTCCGTATGTGTAGGAAACACCTTCTTTTGTTCTCAGCACACTAATGTTTCCTGCTGTCTTTTAGAATCTACAAAGCAAGAGCATGCTTCTTGCTCTAAAGCAGAGTGTGATCTATATATGAGAACTCTGCTGTGTGTTTCTCTTCAGAAATGGAGTTAAATCCCAGGCTCTGAGTCTTCCTACAAGCAAGAATTCTTTTCAGGTAAGGGCAGTCACTTTTCAGCTCAAACGAACTACATCGTTCACGAAGCTCACAAATTACTCCTCTTAACTGACAAGCATTGGATGTTAGAGGACCTGTGGTTTTTTTCAGTTTCAGAGGCAGATTTGGACTAGATATGGTCCGTATGTGTGTAGGAAACACCGTTATACTATTCTCAGCACACTCATTTTTCCTGCTGTCTTGGAGACTCTAGAAAGCAAGAGCGTGCTTCTTGCTCTAAAGCAGAGTGTGATCTATATATTAGAACTATGCTGTGTGTTTCTCTTCAGAAATGGAGTTAAATCCCAGGCTCTGAGTCTTCCTACAAGCAAGACTTCGTTACAGGTAAGGGCAGTTACTTTACAGCTCAAAGGAACTACATCGTTCATGAAGCTCACATGTTTCTCATCTTAACTGACAAGCATTGGATGTTAGAGGACCTATGGTTTGTTTCAGATTCAACAGCAGAGATGTACTAGATATGGTCCGTATGTGTAGTAACACCATTCTTTTGTTCTCATTACACTCAGGTTTCCTGCTATATTAGAGATTCTATAAATCAAGAGCGTTCTTCTTGCTCTAAAGCAGAGTGTGATCTGTGGATGAGAACAATGCTGTGTGTTTCTCTTCAGAAATGGAGTCAAATCCCAGGCTCTGTGTCTTCCAACATGCAAGACTTCGTTTCAGGGAAGGGCAGTCCCTTTTCAGCTCAAATGAACTACATCGTTCACAAAGCTAACACGTTGCTCATCTTAACTGACAAGCATTGGATGTTAGAGGACCAGTGCTTTGTATCAGTTTCAGAAGCAGCGTCGGAATAGATATGGTCCATATGTGTAGGAAACACCGTTCTTTTGTTCTCATCACACTCAGGTTTCTGGATGTCTTTGTGAATCTGGAAAGCAAGAGTGTGCTTCTTGCTCTAAAGCAATGTGTCATCAATTGATGAGAACTCTGCTGTATGTTTCACTTCAGAAATGGAGTTAAATCCAGGCTCTGAGTCTTCCTACAAGCAAGACTTCTAATCAGGTAAGGGCAGTAACTTTACAGCTCAAACGAACTACATTGTTCGCGAACTCACACGTTTCTCATCTTAACTGACAAGCATTGGATGTTAGAGGAACTGTGCTTTGTATGAATTTCAGACACAGAGTTGGACTAGATATGGTCCGAATATGTAGGAACCACCGTTCTTTAGTTCTCAGCACATTCATGTTTCCTGCATTCCTAGAGACTCTAGAAAGCAAGAGCGTGCTTCTTGCTCTAAAGCAGAGTGTGATCTATATATGAGTACTCTGCTGTGTGTTTCTCTTCAGAAATGGAGTTAAATCCCAGGCTCTGATTCTTCCTACAAGCAAGACTTCGTTTCAGGTAAGGGCAGTTACTTTACAGCTAAAAGGAACTACATCGTTCACGAAGCTCACACGTTTCTCCGCTTAACTGAGAAGCATTGTATGTTAGAGGACCAGTGCTTTGTATCAGTTTCAGCAGCAGAGTTGGACTAGATATGGTCCGTATGTGTAGGAAACACCGTTCATTTGTTCTTAGCACACTCATGTTTCTTGCTGTATTAGAGAATCTAGAAAGCAAGAGCGTGCTTCTTGCTCTAAAGCAGACTGTGATCAATGGATCAGAACTCTGCTGTGTGTTTCACTTCAGAAATGGAGTTAAATCCCAGGCTCTGAGTCTACCTACAAACAAGATTTCGTTTCAAGTAAGGGCAGTCACTTAACAGCTCAAACGAACTACATCGTTCACGAAGCTCACAAGTTTCTCATCTTAAATGACAAGCAATGTATGTTAGAGGACCAGAGCTTTGTATCAGTTTCAGCAGCGGAGTTGGAGTAGATATGGTCCTTATGTGTAGGAAACACCGTTCATTTGTTCTCAAAACACTCACGTTTAATGCTGTATTAGAGAATCTAGAAAGCAAGACTGTGCTTCTTGCTCTAAAGCAGAGTGTGACCTATATATGAGAACTCTGCTGTGTGTTTCTTTCAGAAATGGAGTTAAATCCCAGGCTCTAGTCTTCCTACAAACAAGACTTCGTTTCAGGTAAGGGCAGTTACTTTAAAGCTCAAAGGAACTACATCGTTCACAAATCTCACACGTTTCTCATCTTAACTGACAAGCATTGGATGTTAGAGGACCAGTGCTTTGTATCAGTTTCAGCAGCAGAGTTGGAATAGATATGGTCCGTCTGTGTAGGAAACACCGTTCTTTTGTTCTCATCACACTCAGGTTTCCTGCACTCTTTGTGACTCTGGAAAGCAAGTGCATGCTTCTGGCTCTAAAGCAATGTGTCAACAATGGATGAGAACTCTGCTCTGTGTTTCACTTCAGAAATGGAGTTAAATCCCAGGCTCTGAGTCTTCCTACAAGGAAGACTTCAAATCAGGTAAGGGCAGTAACTTTACAGCTCAAACGAACTACATTGTTCACGAACTCACACATTTCTCATCTTAACTGACAAGCATTGGATGTTAGAGGAACTGTGCTTTGTATCAATTTCAGAGGCAGAGTTGGACTCGATATGGTCCGTATGTGTAGGAAACCCAGTTCTTTTTTTCTGAGTACAACAACGTTTCCTGCTGTATTAGAGAATCTAGAAAGCAAGTGCGTGCTTCTTGCTCTGAAGAAGAGTGTGATCCATGTATGAAAACTCTGCTGTGTGTTTCCCTTCAGAAATGGAGTTAAATCCCAGGCTCTGTGTCTTCCAACATTCAAGACTTCGTTTCAGGTAAGGGCAGTCACTTTGCAGATCAAACTAACTACATCGTTCACGAAGCTAACACGTTTCTCATCTTAACTGACAAGCATTGGATGTTAGCGGACCAGTGATTTGTCTCAGTTTCAGAAGCAGAGTTGGAATAGATATGGTCCGTATGTAGGAAACACCGTTCTTTTGTTCTCAGCACACTTACGTTTCCTGCTGTATTAGAGAATCTAGAAAGCAAGAGCGTGCTTCTTGCTCTGAAGCAGAGTGTGATCCATGGATGAGAACTATGCTGTGTGTTTCCCTTCAGAAATGGTGTTAAATCCCAGGCTATGTGTCTTCCAACATGCAAGACTTCGTTTCAGGGAAGGGTAGTCACTTTTCAGCCAAAATGAACTACATCGTTCACGAAGCTAACACGTTTCCCATCCTAACTGACAAGCACTGGATGTTAGAGTACCAGTGCTTTGTATCAGTTTCAGAAGCAGAGTTGGCAGAGATATGGTCCGTATGAGTAGGAAACACCGTTCATTTGTTCTCAGCACACTCACGTTTCCTGCTGTATTAGAGAATCTAGAAAGCAAGAGCGTGCTTCTTGCTCTAAAACAGACTGTGATCAATGGATGAGAACTCTGCTGTGTGTTTCTCTTCAGAAATGGAGTTAAATCCCAGGCTCTGAGTCTTCCTACAAGCAAGACTTCGTTTCAGGTAAGGGCAGTTGCTTTACAGCTCAAAGGAACTACATCGTTCACGAAGCTCACACGTTTCTCCTCTTAACTGACAAGCATTGGATGTTAGAGGACCTGTGGTTTGTTTCAGCTTCAGAGGCAGAGTTGGACTAGATATGGTCCATATATGTGTAGGAAACACCGTTATTTTGTTCTCAGCACACTATTGTTTCCTGCTGTCTTAGAGACTCTAGAAAGCATGAGCGTGCCTCTTGCTCTAACTCAGATTGTGATCTATATATGAGAACGCTGCTGTGTGTTTCTCTTCAGAAATGGAGTTAAATCCCAGGCTCTGTGTCTTCCAACATTCAAGACTTCGTTTCAGGTAAGGGCAGTCACTTTTGAGCTCAAACGAACTACATTGTTCACGAAGCTAACAAGTTTCTCATCTTAACTGACAAGCATTGGATGTTAGTGGACCTGTGGTTTGCTTCAGTTCCACAAGAAGAGTTGGACTAGAATTGGTCCTTATGTGTAGGAAACACCGTTCTTTTTTTTCTGAGCACAAGCATGTTTCCTGCTGTATTAGAGAATCTAGAAAGCAAGAGCGTGCTTCTTGCTCTAAAGCAGAGTGTGATCTATATATGAGAACTCTGCTGTTTGTTTCTCTTCAGAAATGGAGTTAAATCCCAGGCTCTGAGTCTTCCTACACGCAAGACTTCGTTTCAGGTAAGGGCAGTTTCTTTAAAGCTCAAACTAACTACATCGTTCACAAAGCTCACACGTTTCTCATCTTTACAAACAAGCATTGGATGTTAGTGGACCTGTGGTTTGCTTCAGTTCCACAAGCACAGTTGGACTAGATATGGTCCGTATGTGTAGAAAACACAGTTCATTTTTTCTGAGCCCAACCACGTTTCCTGCTGTATTAGAGAATCTAGAAAGCAAGAGCATGCTTCTTGCTCTGAAGAAGAGTGTGATCCATGGATGAGAACTATGCTGTGTGTTTCCCTTCAGAAATGGAGTTAAATCCCAGGCTCTGTGTCTTCCAACATTCAAGACTTCGTTTCAGGTAAGGGCAGTCACTTTTGAGCTCAAACGAACTACATTGTTCACGAAGCTAACACGTTTCTCATCTTAACTGACAAGCATTGGATGTTAGAGGACCAGTGCTTTGTCTCAGTTTCAGAAGCAGAGTTGGAATAGATATGGTCCGTTTGTGTAGGAAACACCGTTCTTTTGTTCTCAGCACACTCACGTTTCCTGCTGTATTAGAGAAACTAGAAAGCAAGAGTGTGCTTCTTGCTCTAAAGCAGAGTGTGATCCACAGAAGAGAACTATGCTGTGTGTTTCCCATATGAAATGGAGTTAAATCCCAGGCTCTGAGTCTTCCTACAAACAAGACTTCGTTTCAGGAAAGGGCAGTTACTTTAAAGCTCAAATGAACTACATCGTTCACAAAGCTCACACGTTTCTCATCTTAACTGACAAGAATTGGATGTTAGTGGACCTGTGGTTTGCTTCAGTTCCACAAGCAGAGTTGGACTAGATTTGGTCCGTATGTGTAGGAAACACAGTTCTTTTTTTTCTGAGCACAAGCATGTTTCCTGCTGTATTAGAGAATCTAAAAAGCAAGAGCGTGCTTCCTGCTCTGAAGCAGAGTGTGTCCATGTATGAGAACTATGCTGTGTGTTTCCCTTCAGTAATGGAATTAAATCCCAGGCTCTGTGTCTTCCAACATTCAAAACTTCGTTTCAGGTACGGGCAGTCACTTTTCAGATCAAACGAACTACATTGTTCACGAAGCTAACACGTTTCTCATCTTAACTGACAAGCATTGGATGTTAGAGGACCAGTGCTTTGTCTCAATTTCAGAAGCAGAGTGGGAATAGATATGGTCCGTACGTGTAGGAAACACCGTTCTTTTGTTCTCTGCACACTCACGTTTCCTGCTGTCTTAGAGACTCTAGAAAGCTAGAGCGTGCTTCTTGTTCTAAAGCAGAGTGTGAAGAATGGATGAGAACTCTGCTGTGTGTTTCACTTCAGAAATGGTGTTAAATCCCAGGCTCTGAGTCTTCCTACAAACAAGACTTCTTTTCAGGTAAGGGCAGATACTTTACAGCTCAAATGAACTACATCGTTCACGAAGCTCACACGTTTCTCATCTTAACTGACAAGCATCGGATGTTGTAGGACCAGTGCTTTGTATCAGTTTCCGAAGCAGAGTTGGACTAGATATGGTCCTTATGTGTAGGAAACACCGTTCTTTTGTTCTCAGCACAATCACGTTTCCTGATGTATTAGAGGCTCTTGAAATCAATATCGTGCTTCTTACTCTAAAGCGGACTGTGATCAATGTATGAGACCTCTGCTGTGTGTTTCACTTCAGAAATGGAGTTAAATCCCAGGCTCTGAGTCTTCCTACAAGCAAGACTTCGTTTGAGGTAAGGGCAGTTATTTTACAGCTCAAAGGAACTACATCGTTCACGAATCTCACACGTTTCTCATCTTAACGGACAAGCATTCCATGTTATAGCACCTGTGGGTTGTTTCAGTTTCAGAAGTAGAGTTGAACTAGATATGGTCCGTATGTGTAGGAAACACCGTTCTTTTGTTCTCAGCACACTCAGGTTTTGTGCTGTCTTAGAAACTCTAGAAAGCTAGATCGTGCTTCTTGCTCTAAAGCGGACTGTGATCAATGGATGAGAACTCTTCTTTCTGTTTCACTTCAGAAATGGAGTTAAATCCCTGGCTCTGAGTCATCCTACAAGCAAGACTTCGATTGATGTAAGGGCAGTTACTTTATAGCTCAAACGAACTATATCTTTCACAAAGTACACACGTTTCTCATCTTAACGGACAACCAAGGATGTTAGAGGACCTGTGTTTTGTTTCAGTTTAAGAAGCAGAGTTGGACTAGATATGGTCCGTCTGTGTAGGAAACAACGTTCTTTTGTTCTAAGCACACTCACGTTTCCTGCTATATTGGGGACTATATAAAGGAAGGTCGTGCTTTTTGCTCTAAAGCAGAGAGTGATCAATGGATGAGAACTCTGATGTGTGTTCCACTTCAGAAATGGAGTTAAATCCCAGGCTCTGTGTCTTCCTACAAGCAAGACTTCGTTTCAGTTAAGGGCAGTCACTTTTCAGCTCAAAAAACTAAATCGTTCAAGAAGCTCACACGTTTCTCAGCTTAACGGACAAGCATTTGATGTTAGAGGACCACTGCTTTGTATCAGTTTCAGAAGCAGAGTTGCACTAGATATGGTCAGTATGTGTAGGAAACACCGTTCTTTTGTTCTCATCACACTAAGGTTTCCTGCTGTCTTTGTGACTCTGGAAAGCAAGAGCATGCTTTTTGCTCTAAAGCAATGTGTCATCAATGGATGAGAACTCTGATGTATGTTTCACTTCAGAAATGGAGTTAAATCCCAGGCTCTGAGTCTTCCTACATGCAAGACTTCGAATCAGGTAAGGGCATTATCTTTACAGCTCAAACGAACTACATTGTTCACAAACTCACACATTTCTCAACTTAACTTACAAGCATTGGATGTTAGAGGAACTGTGATTTCTATCAATTTCAGAGGCAGTGTTGGACTCGATATGGTCCGTATGTGTGGGAAACACAGTTCTTTTTTTCTGAGCACAACCAAGTTTCCTGCTGTATTAGAGAATCTAGAAAGCAAGAGTGTGCTTCTTGCTCTGAAGCAGAGTGTGTCCATGTATGAGAACTATGCTGTGTGTTTCCCTTCAGTAATGGAATTAAACCCAGGCTCTGCGTCTTCCAACATTCAAAACTTCATTTCAGGTAAGGGCAGTCACTTTTCAGATCAAACGAACTACATTGTTCACGAAGCTAACACGTTTCTCATCTTAAGTGACAAGCATTGGATGTTAGAGGACCAGTGCTTTGTCTCAGTTTCAGAAGCAGAGTTGGAATAGATATGGTCCGTTTGTGTAGGAAACACCGTTCTTTTGTTCTCAGCACACTCACGTTTCCTGCTGTATTAGAGAATCTAGAAAGCAAGATTGTGCTTCTTGCTCTAAAGCAGAGTGTGATCCACAGAAGAGAACTATGCTGTGTGTTTCCCATATGAAATGGAGTTAAATCCCAGGCTCTGAGTCTTCCTACAAACAAGACTTCGTTTCAGGAAAGGGCAGTTACTTTAAAGCTCAAATGAACTACATCGTTCACAAAGCTCACACGTTTCTCATCTTAACTGACAAGCATTGGATGTTAGTGGACCTGTGGTTTGCTTCAGTTCCACAAGCAGAGTTGGACTAGATTTGGTCCGTATGTGTAGGAAACACAGTTCTTTTTTTTCTGAGCACAAGCATGTTTCCTGCTGTATTAGAGAATCTAGAAAGCAAGAGCGTGCTTCTTGCTCTGAAGCAGAGTGTGATCAATGGATGAGAACTCTGCTGTGTGTTTCACTTCAGATATGGAGTAAAATCCCAGGCTCTGAGTCTTCCTACAAACAAGACTTCGTTTCAGGAAAGGGCAGTTACTTTACAGCTCAAACGAACTACATCGTTCACGAAGCTCACACGTTTCTCATCTTAAATGACAAGGATTGGATGCTGGAATACTTGTGCTTTGTATCAATTTCAGAAGCATAGATGGACGAGATATGGTCCATATGTGTAGGAAACACCGTTCTTTTGTTCTCTGCACACTCACGTTTCCTGCTGTCTTAGAGACTCTAGAAAGCTAGAGCGTGCTTCTTGTTCTAAAGCAGAGTGTGAACAATGGATGAGAACTCTGCTGTGTGTTTCACTTCAGAAATTTAGTTAAATCCCAGTCTCTGAGTCTTCCTACAAACAAGACTTCGTTTCAGATAAGGGGCATTACTTTACAGCTCAAATGAACTACATCGTTCACAAAGCTCACACGTTTCTCATCTTAACTGACAAGCATTGGATGTTAGAGGACCTATGGTTTGTTTCAGTTTCAGAATCAGAGTTGAACTAGATATGCTCTGTATGTGTAGGAAACACCGTTCTTTTGTTCTGAGCACACTCAAGTTTCCTACTATATTAGAGATTCTAGAAAGCAAGAGCGTGCTTCTTGCTCTAAAGCAATGTCTCATCAATTGATGAGAACTCTGCTGTGTGTTTCTCTTCAGAAATGGAGTTAAATCCCAGGCTCTGAGTCTTCCTACTCCAAAGACTTCGTTTCAGGTAAGGGCAGTTACTTTACAACTCAAAGAAACTACATCGTTCACAAAGCTCACACGTTTCTCATCTTAACTGTCAAGCATTGGATGTTAGAGGACCGGTGGTTTGTTTCAGTTTCAGAGGCAGAGTTGGACAAGATATGGTCCGTATACGCGTAGGAAAAACCGTTATTTTGTTCTCAGCACACTCATGTTTCCTGCTGTCTTAGAGACTCTAGAAAGCAAGAGCGTGCCTCTTGCTCTAAAACAGAGTGTGATCTATATATGAGAACTCTGCTGTGTGTTTCTCTTCAGAAATGGAGTTAAATCCCAGGCTCTGAGTCTTCCTACACGCAAGACTTCGTTTCAGGTAAGGGCAGTTTCTTTAAAGCTCAAACGAACTACATCGTTCACAAAGCTCACACGTTTCTCATCTTTACAGACAAGCATTGGATGTTAGTGGACCTGTGGTTTGCTTCAGTTCCACAAGCAGAGTTGGACTAGATATGGTCCGTATGTGTAGGAAACACAGTTCATTTTTTCTGAGCCCAACCACGTTTCCTGCTGTATTATAGAATCTAGAAAGCAAGAGCGTGCTTCTTGCTCTGAAGAAGAGTGTGATCCATGTATGAGAACTATGCTGTGTGTTTCCCTTCAGAAATGGAGTTAAATCCCAGGTTCTGTGTCTTCCAACATTCAAGACTTCGTTTCAGGTAAGGGCAGTCACTTTTGAGCTCAAACGAACTACATTGTTCACGAAGCTAAACACGTTTCTCATCTTAACTGACAAGCATTGGATATTAGAGGACCAGTGCTTTGTCTCAGTTTCAGAAGCAGAGATGGACTAGATATGGTCCGTATGTGTAGGAAACACAGTTCTTTTGTTCTCAGCACACTCATGTTTCTTGCTGTCCTAGAGACTCTAGAATGAAAGAGCGTGCTACTTGCTCTAAAGCAGAGTGTGATCAATCGATGAGAACTCTGCTGTGTGTTTCACTTCAGAAATGGGGTTAAATCCCAGGCTCTGAGTCTTCCTACAAACAAGACTTCTTTTCAGGTAAGGGCAGTTACTTTACAGCTCAAATGAACTACATCGTTCACGAAGCTCACACGTTTCTCATCTTAACAGACAAGCATCGGATGTTGTAGGACCAGTGCTTTGTATCAGTTTCCGAAGCAGAGTTGGACTAGATATGGTCCTTATGTGTAGGAAACACCGTCCTTTTGTTCTCAGCACACTCATGTTTCCTGCTCTCCTAGAGACTCTAGAAAGCTAGAGCGTGCTTCTTGTTCTAAAGCAGTGTGTGTTCAATGGTTGAGAATTCTGCTGTGTGTTTCACTTCAGAAATGGATTTAAATACCAGTCTCTGAGTCTTCCTACAAACAAGACTTCGTTTCAGATAAGTGCCGTTAGTTTAGAGCTCAAATGAACTACATCGTTCACGAAGCTCACACGTTTCTCATCTTAACTGACAAGCATTGGATGTTAGAGGACCTGTGGTTTGTTTCAGTTTCAGAATCATAGTTGAAATAGATATGGTCTGTATGTGTAGGAAACACCGTTCTTTTGTTCTGAGCACACTCAAGTTTCCTGCTATATTAGAGATTCTATAAAGCAAGAGCGTTCTTCTTGCTCTAAAGCAGAGTGTGATCCATGGATGAGAACTATGCTGTGTGTTTCCCATATGAAATGGAGTTAAATCCCAGGATCTGTGTCTTCCAACAAGCACTACTTCGTTTCAGGTAAGGGCAGTCACTTTTCAGCTCAAACGAACTACATCGTTCACAAAGCTCACATGTTTCTCATCTTAACTGACAAGCATTGGAAGTTAGAGGACCAGTGCTTTGTATCAGTTTCAGAAGCAGAGTTGGAATAGATATGGTCCGTATGTGTAGGAAACACCGTTCTTTTGTTCTCATCACACTAAGGTTTCCTGCTGTCTTTGTGACTCTGGAAAGGAAGAGCATGCTTTTTGCTCTAAAGCAATGTGTCATCAATGGATGAGAACTCTGCTGTATGTTTCACTTCAGAAATGGAGTTAAATCCCAGGCTCTGAGTCTTCCTACATGCAAGACTTCAAATCAGGTAAGGGCAGTAACTTTACAGCTCAAATGAACTACATTGTTCACAAACTCACACATTTCTCATCTTAACTGACAAGCATTGGATGTTAGAGGAACTGTGCTTTCTATCAATTTCAGAGGCAGAGTTGGACTCGATATGGTCCGTATGTGTGGGAAACACAGTTCTTTTTTTCTGAGCACAACCAAGTTTCCTGCTGTATTAGAGAATCTAGAAAGCAAGAGCGTGCTTCTTGCTCTGAAGCAGAGTGTGTCCATGTATGAGAACTATGCTGTGTGTTTCCCTTCAGTAATGGAATTAAATCCCAGGCTCTGTGTCTTCCAACATTCAAAACTTCGTTTCAGGTAAGGGCAGTCATTTTTCAGATCAAACGAACTACATTGTTCACGAAGCTAACACGTTTCTCATCTTAAGTGACAAGCATTGGATGTTAGAGGACCAGTGCTTTGTCTCAGTTTCAGAAGCAGAGTTGGAATAGATATGGTCCGTTTGTGTAGGAAACACCGTTCTTTTGTTCTCAGCACACTCACGTTTCCTGCTGTATTAGAGAATCTAGAAAGCAAGAGCGTGCTTATTGCTCTAATGCAGAGTGTGATCCACAGAAGAGAACTATGCTGTGTGTTTCCCTTCAGAAATGGAGTTAAATCCCAGGCTCTGAGTCTTCCTACAAACAAGATTTCGTTTCAGGAAAGGGCAGTTACTTTACAGCTCAAACGAACTACATCGTTCACGAAGCTCACAGGTTTCTCATCTTAAATGACAAGCATTGGATGCTGGAATACCTGTGCTTTTTATCAATTTCAGAAGCAGAGATGGACGAGATATGGTCCGTATGTGTAGGAAACACCGTTCTTTTGTTCTCTGCACACTCACGTTTCCTGCTGTCTTAGAGACTCTAGAAAGCTAGAGCGTGCTTCTTGTTCTAAAGCAGAGTGTGAACAATGGATGAGAACTCTGCTGTGTGTTTCACATCAGAAATTTAGTTAAATCCCAGTCTCTGAGTCTTCCTACAAACAAGACTTCGTTTCAGATAAGGGGCATTATTTTACAGCTCAAATGAACTACACCGTTCACGAAGCTCACACGTTTCTCATCTTAACTGACAAGCATTGGATGTTAGAGGACCTATGGTTTGTTTCAGTTTCAGAATCAGAGTTGAACTAGATATGGTCTGTATGTGTAGGAAACACCGTTCTTTTGTTCTGAGCACACTCAAGTATCCTACTATATTAGAGATTCTGGAAAGCAAGAGCGTGCTTCTTGCTCTAAAGCAATGTGTCATCAATTGATGAGAACTCTGCTGTGTGTTTCTCTTCAGAAATGGAGTTAAATCCCAGGCTCTGAGTCTTCCTACACGCAAGACTTCGTTTCAGGTAAGGGCAGTTACTTTACACCTCAAAGGAACTACATCGTTCACAAACCTCACACGTTTCTCATCTTAACTGACAAGCATTGGATGTTAGAGGACCTGTGGTTTGTTTCAGTTTCAGAATCATAGTTGAAATAGATATGGTCTGTATGTGTAGGAAACACCGTTCTTTTGTTCTGAGCACACTCAAGTTTCCTGCTATATTAGAGATTCTATAAAGCAAGAGCGTTCTTCTTGCTCTAAAGCAGAGTGTGATCCATGGATGAGAACTATGCTGTGTGTTTCCCATATGAAATGGAGTTAAATCCCAGGATCTGTGTCTTCCAACAAGCACTACTTCGTTTCAGGTAAGGGCAGTCACTTTTCAGCTCAAACAAACTACATCGTTCACAAAGCTCTCATGTTTCTCATCTTAACTGACAAGCATTGGATGTTAGAGGACCAGTGCTTTGTATCAGTTTCAGAAGCAGAGTTGGAATAGATATGGTCCGTATGTGTAGGAAACACCGTTCTTTTGTTCTCATCACACTAAGGTTTCCTGCTGTCTTTGTGACTCTGGAAAGCAAGAGCATGCTTTTTGCTCTAAAGCAATGTGTCATCAATGGATGAGAACTCTGCTGTATGTTTCACTTCAGAAATGGAGTTAAATCCCAGGCTCTGAGTCTTCCTACATGCAAGACTTCAAATTAGGTAATGCAGTAACTTTACAGCTCAAACGAACTACATCGTTCACAAAGCTCACACCTTTCTCATTTTAACTGACAAGCATTGAATGTTAGAGGACCAGTGCTTTGTATCATTTTCTGAAGCAGAGATGGACTAGATATGGTCCGTATGTGTAAGAAACACCGTTCTATTGCTCTCAGCACACTCATGTTTCCTGCTGTCTTAGAGATTCTAGAAAGCAAGAGCGTCTTTCTTGCTTTAAAGCAGACTGTGATCAATGGATGAGAACTCTGCTGTGTGTTTCACTTCAGAAATGGGGTTAAATCCCAGGCTCTGAGTCTTCCTACAAACAAGACTTCGTTTCAGGTAAGTGCAGTTTCTTTAAAGCTCAAACGAACTACATCGTTCACAAAGCTCACACATTTCTCATCTTTACAGACAAGCATTGGATGTTAGTGGACCTGTGGTTTGCTTCAGTTCCACAAGCAGAGTTGGACTAGATATGGTCCGTATGTGTAGGAAACACAGTTCATTTTTTCTGAGCCCAACCACGTTTCCTGCTGTATTAGAGAATCTAGAAAGCAAGAGCGTGCTTCTTGCTCTGAAGCAGAGTGTGATCCATGGATGAGAACTATGCTGTGTGTTTCCCTTCAGAAATGGAGTTAAATCCCAGGCTCTGTGTCTTCCAACATTCAAGACTTCGTTTCAGGTAAGGGCAGTCACTTTTGAGCTCAAACGAACTACATTGTTCACGAAGCTAACACGTTTCTCATCTTAACTGACAAGCATTGGATGTTAGAGGACCAGCGCTTTGTCTCAGTTTCAGAAGCAGAGATGGACTAGATATGGTCCGTATGTGTAGGAAACACAGTTCTTTTGTTCTCAGCACACTCATGTTTCCTGCTGTCCTAGAGACTCTAGAATGAAAGAGCGTGCTTCTTGCTCTAAAGCAGAGTGTGATCAATCGATGAGTACTCTGCTGTGTGTTTCACTTCAGAAATGGGGTTAAATCCCAGGCTCTGAGTCTTCCTACAAACAAGACTTCTTTTCAGGTAAGGGCAGTTACTTTACAGCTCAAACGAACTACATCGTTCACGAAGCTCACATATTTCTCATCTTAACTGACAAGCATCGGATGTTGTAGGACCAGTGCTTTGTATCAGTTTCAGAAGCAGAGATGGACTAGATATGGTCCGTATGTGTAGGAAACACCGTCCTTTTGTTCTCAGCACACTCATGTTTCCTGCTGTCCTAGAGACTCTAAAAAGCTAGAGCGTGCTTCTTGTTCTAAAGCAGTGTGTGTTCAATGGTTGAGAATTCTGCTGTGTGTTTCACTTCAGAAATGGAGTTAAATACCAGTCTCTGAGTCTTCCTACAAACAAGACTTCGTTTCAGATAAGTGCCATTAGTTTACAGCTCAAATGAAGTACATCGTTCACAAAGCTCACACGTTTCTCATCTTAACTGACAAGCATTGGATGTTAGAGGTCCTGTGGTTTGTTTCAGTTTCAGAATCATAGTTGAAATAGATATGGTCTGTATGTGTAGGAAACACTGTTCTTTTGTTCTGAGCACACTCAAGTTTCCTGCTATATTAGAGATTCTATAAAGCAAGAGCGTTCTTCTTGCTCTAAAGCAGAGTGTGATCCATGGATGAGAACTATGCTGTGTGTATCCCATATGAAATGGAGTTAAATCCCAGGATCTGTGTCTTCCAACAAGCAATACTTCGTTTCAGGTAAGGGCAGTCACTTTTCAGCTCAAACGAACTACATCGTTCACAAAGCTCACATGTTTCTCATCTTAACTGACAAGCATTGGATGTTAGAGGACCAGTGCTTTGTATCAGTTTCAGAAGCAGAGTTGGAATAGATATGGTCCGTATGTGTAGGAAACACCGATCTTTTGTTCTCATCACACTAAGGTTTCCTGCTGTCTTTGTGACTCTGGAAAGCAAGAGCATGCTTTTTGCTCTAAAGCAATGTGTCATCAATGGATGAGAACTCTGCTGTATGTTTCACTTCAGAAATGGAGTTAAATCCCAGGCTCTGAGTCTTCCTACATGCAAGACTTCAAATCAGGTAATGCAGTAACTTTACAGCTCAAACGAACTACATTGTTCACGAAGCTAAACACGTTTCTCATCTTAACTGACAAGCATTGGATGTTAGAGGACCAGTGCTTTGTCTCAGTTTCAGAAGCAGAGATGGACTAGATATGGTCCGTATGTGTAGGAAACACAGTTCTTTTGTTCTCAGCACACTCATGTTTCCTGCTGTCCTAGAGAGTCTAGAATGAAAGAGCGTGCTTCTTGCTCTAAAGCAGAGTGTGATCTATATATGAGAACTCTGCTGTGTGTTTCACTTCAGAAATGGAGTTAAACCCCAGGCTCTGAGTCTTCCTACAAGCAACACTTCGTTTCAGGTAAGGGCAGGTTCTTTACAGCTCAAACGAACTACATCGTTCACAAAGCTCACACGTTTCTCAGCTTAACTGACAAGCATTTGATGTTAGAGGTCCAGTGCTTTGTATCAGTTTCAGAAGCAGAGTTGCACTAGATATGGTCCATATGTGTAGGAAACACCGTTCTTTGGTCTCAGCACACTCACGTTTTGTGCTGTCTTAGAGACTCTAGAAAGCTAGAACCTGCATCTTGCTCTAAAGCGGACTGTGATCAATGGATGAGAACTCTTCTGTCTGTTTCACTTCAGAAATGGAGTTAAATCCCAGGCTCAGAGTCTTCCTACAAGCAAGACTTCGTTTCAGGTAAGGGCTGTTACTTTACAGCTCAAACGAACTACATCATACACGAAGCTCACTCGTTTCTCGGTCTTAATTGAAAAGCATTGGGTGTTACAGGACCTGTGCTTTGTGTCAGTTTCAGAAGAAGAGTTGAACTAGATATGGTCCGTATGTGTAGGAAACACAGTTATTTGGTCTGAGCACAATCACGTTTCCTGCTGTCTTAGAGACTCTAGAAAGCAAGAGCATGCTTCTTGCTCTAAAGCAGACTGTGATCAATGGATGAGAACTCTGCTGTGTGTTTCACTTCATAAATGGTGTTAAATCCCAGGCTCTGAGTCTTCCTACAAGCAAGACTTCGTTTCAGGTATGGGCAGTTACTTTACAGCTCAAACGAACTACATCGTTCACGAAGCTAACACGTTTCTCACCTTCACTGACAAGCATTGGATGTTAGAGGACCAGTGCTTTGTATCAGTTTCAGAAGCAGAGTTGGACTAGATATGGTCCGTACCTGTAGGAAACACAGTTCTATTGTTCTGAGCACACTCACGTTTCCTGCTGTCTTAGAGACTCTCGAAAGCAAGAGCTTGCTTCTTGCTCTAAAGCAGATTGTGATCTATGTATGAGAACTCAGCTTTGTGTTTCACTTCTGAAATGGAGTTAAATCTCAGGCTCTGAGTCTTCCTACAAGCAAGACTTCGTTTCAGGTAAGGGCAGTTACTTTACAGCTCAAAAGAACTACATCGTTCACAAAGTTCACACATTTCTCATCTTAACGGACAAGCAAGGATGTTAGAGGACCTGTGTTTTGGTTCAGTTTCAGAAGCAGAGTTGGACTAGATATGGTCCGTACGTGTAGGAAACACCGTTCTTTTGTTCTGAGCACACTCTCGTTTCCTGCTGTATTAGGGACTATATAAAGGAAGAGCGTGCATCTTGCTCTAAAGCAGAGAGTGATCAATGGATGAGAACTCTGATGTGTGTTCCACTTCAGAAATGGAGTTAAATCCCAGGCTCTGTGTCTTCCTACTAGCAAGACTTCGAATCATGTAAGGGCAGTTACTTTGTAGCTTAAACGAAATACATTGTTCCCAAACTCACATGTTTCTCTTCTAAACTGACAAGCATTGGATGTTAGAGCACTTGTGGGTTGTTTCAGTTTCAGAAGCAGAGTTGAACTAGATATGGTCTGTATGTGTAGGAAACACTGTTCTTTTGTTCTGAGCACACTCAACTTTCCTGCTGTATTAGAGACTCTAGAAATCAATAGCGTTCTTCTTGCTCTAAAGCAGAGTGTGGTCCATGGATGAGAACTCTGCTGTGTGTTACACATCAGAAATGGAGTTAAATCCCAGGCTCTCTGTCTTACTACAACCAAGAATTCGTTTCAAGTAAGGGCAGTTACTTTACAGCTCAAACGAACTACATCGTACACGAAGCTCACACGTTTCTCGGTATAAAATGTAAAGCATTGGATGTTACAGGACCTGTGCTTTGTGTCAGTTTCAGAAGAAGAGTTGAACTATATATGGTCCGTATGTGTAGGAAACACAGTTCTTCTGTTCTGAGCACAATCACATTTCCTGCTGTATTAGAGACTCTAGAAAGGAAGAGCGTGCTTCTTGCTCTAAAGCAGATTGTGATTCATGGATGAAAACTGTGCTGTGTGTTTCCTTTCAGAAATCTAGTAAAATCCCAGGCTCTGAGTCTTCCTACAAGCAAGACTTCGTTTCAGGTAAGGGCAGTTACTTTACAGCTCAAACGAACTACATCGTTCACAAATTTCACACGTTTCTCATCTTTACGGACAAGCAAGGATGTTAGAGGACCTGTGTTTTGTTTCAGTTTCAGAAGCAGAGTTGGACTAGATATGGTCCGTCTGTGTAGGAAACACCGTTCTTTTGTTCTGAGCACACTCACGTTTCCTGCTATATTAGGGACTATATAAAGGAAGAGCTTGCTTCTTGCTCTAAAGCAGAGAGTGATCAATGGATGAGAACTCTGATGTGTGTTCCACTTCAGAAATGGAGTTAAATCCCAGGCTCTGTGTCTTCCTACAAGCAAGACTTCGTTTCAGGTAAGGGCAGTCACTTTTCAGCTCAAACAAACTACATCGTTCACGAAGCTCACACGTTTCTCAGCTTAACTGACAAGCATTTGATGTTAGAGGACCAGTGCTTTGTATCAGTTTCAGAAGCAGAGTTGCACTAGATATGGTCCGTATGTGTAGGAAACACCGTTCTTTTGTTCTCATCACACTATGGTTTCCTGCTGTCTTTGTGACTCTGGAAAGCAAGAGCATGCTTTTTGCTCTAAAGCAATGTGTCATCAATGGATGAGAACTCTGCTGTATGTTTCACTTCAGAAATGGAGTTAAATCCCAGGCTCTGAGTCTTCCTACATGCAAGATTTCAAATCAGGTAAGGGCAGTAACTTTACAGCTCAAACGAACTACATTGTTCACGAAGCTAAACACGTTTCTCATCTTAACTGACAAGCATTGGATGTTAGAGGACCAGTGCTTTGTCTCAGTTTCAGAAGCAGAGATGGACTAGATATGGTCCGTATGTGTAGGAAACACAGTTCTTTTGTTCTCAGCACACTCATGTTTCCTGCTGTCCTAGAGAGTCTAGAATGAAAGAGCGTGCTTCTTGCTCTAAAGCAGAGTGTGATCTATATATGAGAACTCTGCTGTGTGTTTCACTTCAGAAATGGAGTTAAACCCCAGGCTCTGAGTCTTCCTACAAGCAACACTTCGTTTCAGGTAAGGGCAGTTACTTTACAGCTCAAACGAACTACATCGTTCACGAAGCTCACATGTTTTTCAGCTTAACTGAAAAGCATTTGATGTTAGAGGTCCACTGCTTTGTATCAGTTTCAGAAGCAGAGTTGCACTAGATATGGTCCATATGTGTAGGAAACACCATTCTTTGGTCTCAGCACACTCACGTTTTGTGCTGTCTTAGAGACTCTAGAAAGCAAGATCCTGCATCTTGCTCTAAAGCGGACTGTGATCAATGGATGAGAACTCTTCTGTCTGTTTCACTTCAGAAATGGAGTTAAATCCCTGGCTCTGAGTCATCCTACAAGCAAGACTTCGTTTCATGTAAGGGCAGTTACTTTATTGCTCAAACGAACTACATCGTTCATGAAGCTCACACGTTTCTCATCTAAACTGACAAGCATTGGATGTTAGAGCACCTGTGGTTTGTTTCAGTTTCAGAAGCAGAGTTGAACTAGATATGGTCCGTATGTGTAGGAAACACAGTTCTTTGTTTTGAGCACAATCACCTTTCCTGCTGTCTTACAGCATCTAGAATGCAAGAGCGTGCTTCTTGCTCTAAAGCAGTGTGTGATCTATATATGAGAACTCTGCTGTGTGTTTCACTTCATAAATGGAGTTAAATCCCAGGCACTGAGTCTTCCTACAAGCAAGACTTCGTTTCAGGTAAGGGCAGTTAGTTTACAGCTCAAATGAACTACATCATACACGAAGCTCACTCGTTTCTCGGTCTTAATTGCAAAGCATTGGATATTACAGGACCTGTGCTTTGTGTCAGTTTCAGAAGAAGAGTTGAACTAGATATGGTCCGTATGTGTAGGAAACACAGTTCTTTGTTCTGAGCACAATCACGTTTCCTGCTGTCTTAGAGACTCTAGAAAGCAAGAGCGTGCTTCTTGCTCTAAAGTAGACTGTGATCAATGGATGAGAACTCTGCTGTGTGTTTCACTTCATAAATGGAGTTAAATCCCAGGCTCTGAGTCTTCCTACAAGCAAGACTTCGTTTCAGGTAAGGGCAGTTACTTTACAGCTCAAAAGAACTACATCGTTCACAAAGTTCACACATTTCTCATCTTAACGGACAAGCAAGGATGTTAGAGGACCTGTGTTTTGTGTCAGTTTCAGAAGCAGAGTTGGACTAGATATGGTCCGTACGTGTAGGAAACACCGTTCTTTTGTTCTGAGCACACTCTCGTTTCCTGCTGTATTAGGGACTATATAAAGAAAGAGCGTGCATCTTGCTCTAAAGCAGAGAGTGATCAATGGATGAGAACTCTGATGTGTGTTCCACTTCAGAAATGGAGTTAAATCCCAGGCTCTGTGTCTTCCTACTAGCAAGACTTCGAATCAGGTAAGGGCAGTTACTTTGTAGCTTAAACGAAATACATTGTTCCCAAACTCACATGTTTCTCTTCTAAACTGACAAGCATTGGATGTTAGAGGAACTGTGCTTTCTATCAATATCAGAGGCAGAGTTGGACTCGATATGGTCCGTATGTGTGGGAAACACAGTTCTTTTTTTCTGAGCACAACCAAGTTTCCTGCTGTATTAGAGAATCTAGAAAGCAGGAGCGTGCTTCTTGCTCTGAAGCAGAGTGTGTCCATGTATGAGAACTATGCTGTGTGTTTCACTTCAGATATGGAGTTAAATCCCAGGCTCTGAGTCTTCCTACAAACAAGACTTCGTTTCAGATAAGGGGCATTACTTTACAGCTCAAATGAACTACATCGTTCACGAAGCTCACACGTTTCTCATCTTAACTGACAAGCATTGGATGTTAGAGGACCTATGGTTTGTTTCAGTTTCAGAATCAGAGTTGAACTAGATATGGTCTGTATGTGTAGGAAACACCGTTCTTTTGTTCTGAGCACACTCAAGTTTCCTACTATATTAGAGATTCTAGAAAGCAAGAGCGTGCTTCTTGCTCTAAAGCAATGTGTCATCAATTGATGAGAACTCTGCTGTGTGTTTCTCTTCAGAAATGGAGTTAAATCCCTGGCTCTGAGTCTTCCTACACGCAAGACTTCGTTTCAGGTAAGGGCAGTTACTTTACACCTCAAAGGAACTACATCGTTCACAAATCTCACACGTTTCTCATCTTAACTGACAAGCATTGGATATTAGAGGACCTGTGGTTTGTTTCAGTTTCAGAGGCCGAGTTGGACAAGATATGGTCCGTATATGTGTAGGAAACACCGTTATTTTGTTCTCAGCACACTCATGTTTCCTGCTGTCTTAGAGACTCTAGAAAGCAAGAGCGTGCCTCTTGCTCTAAAGCAGAGTGTGATCTATATATGAGAACTCTGCTGTGTGTTTCTCTTCAGAAATGGAGTTAAATCCCAGGCTCTGAGTCTTCCTACACGCAAGACTTCGTTTCAGGTAAGGGCAGTTACCTTACAGCTCAAAGGAACTACATCCTTCACAAAGCTCACACGTTTCTCATCTTAACTGACAAGCATTGTATGTTAGAGGACCAGTGCTTTGTATCAGTTTCCGAAGCAAAGATGGACTAGATATGGTCCGTATATGTAAGAAACACCGTTCTTTTGCTCTCAGCACACTCATGTTTCCTGCTGTCTTAGAGATTCCAGAAAGCAAGAGCGTCTTTCTAGCTTTAAAGCAGAGTGTGATCCATGGATGAGAACTCTGCTGTGTGTTTCACTTCAGAAATGGAGTTAAATTCCAGGTTCTCTGTCTTCCAACATTCAAGACTTCGTTTCAGGTAAGGGCAGTCACTTTTGAGCTCAAACGAACTACATTGTTCACGAAGCTAACACGTTTCTCATCTTAACTGACAAGCATTGGATGTTAGAGGTCCAGTGCTTTGTATCAGTTTCAGAAGCAGAGTTGCACTAGATATGGTCCATATGTGTAGGAAACACCGTTCTTTCGTCTCAGCACACTCACGTTTTGTGCTGTCTTAGAGACTCAAGAAAGCTAGAACCTGCATCTTGCTCTAAAGCGGACAGTGATCAATGGATGAGAACTCTTCTGTCTGTTTCACTTCAGAAATGGAGTTAAATCCCAGGCTCAGAGTCTTCCTACAAGCAAGACTTCGTTTCAGGTAAGGGCAGTAACTTTAAAGCTCAAACGAACTACATCATACACGAAGCTCACACGTTTCTCGGTCTTAATTTAAAAGCATTGGGTGTTACAGGACCTGTGCTTTGTGTCAGTTTCAGAAGAAGAGTTGAACTAGATATGGTCCGTATGTGTAGGAAACACAGTTCTTTTGTTTTGAGCACAATCACCTTTCCTGCTGTCTTACAGCATCTAGAAAGCAAGAGCGTGCTTCTTGCTCTAAAGCAGAGTGTGATCTATATATGAGAACTCTGCTGTGTGTTTCACTTCATAAATGGAGTTAAATCCCAGGCACTGAGTCTTCCTACAAGCAAGACTTCGTTTCAGTTAAGGGCAGTTACTTTACAGCTCAAACGAACTACATCATACACGAAGCTCACTCGTTTCTCGGTCTTAATTGCAAAGCATTGGATGTTACAGGACCTGTGCTTTGTGTCAGTTTCAGAAGAAGAGTTGAACTAGATATGGTCCGTATGTGTAGGAAACACAGTTCTTTGGTCTGAGCACAATCACGTTTCCTGCTGTCTTAGAGACTCTAGAAAGCAAGAGCATGCTTCTTGCTCTAAAGCAGACCATGATCAATGGATGAGAACTCTGCTGTGTGTTTCACTTCATAAATGGAGTTAAATCCCAGGCTCTGAGTCTTCCTACAAGCAAGACTTCGTTTCAGGTATGGGCAGTTACTTTACAGCTCAAACGAACTACATCGTTCACGAAGCTAACACGTTTCTCAACTTCACTGACAAGCATTGGGTGTTAGAGGACCAGTGCTTTGTATCAGTTTCAGAAGCAGAGTTGGACTAGATATGGTCCGTACCTGTAGGAAACACCGTTCTTTTGTTCTGAGCACACTCACGTTTCCTGCTGTCTTATAGACTCTCGAAAGCAAGACCTTGCTTCTTGCTCTAAAGCAGATTGTGATCTATGTATGAGAACTCAGCTTTGTGTTTCACTTCTGAAATGGAGTTAAATCTCAGGCTCTGAGTCTTCCTACAAGCAAGACTTCGTTTCAGGTAAGGGCAGTTACTTTACAGCTCAAAAGAACTACATCGTTCACAAAGTTCACACATTTCTCATCTTAACTGACAAGCAAGGATGTTAGAGGACCTGTGTTTTGTTTCAGTTTCAGAAGCAGAGTTGGACTAGATATGGTCCGTACGTGTAGGAAACACCGTACTTTTGTTGTGAGCACACTCTCGTTTCCTGCTGTATTAGGGACTATATAAAGGCAGAGCGTGCATCTTGCTCTAAAGCAGACAGTGATCAATGGATGAGAACTCTGATGTGTGTTCCACTTCAGAAATGGAGTTAAATCCCAGGCTCTGTGTCTTCCTACTAGCAAGACTTCGAATCAGGTAAGGGCAGTTACTTTGTAGCTTAAACGAAATACATTGTTCCCAAACTCACATGTTTCTCTTCTAAACTGACAAGCATTGGATGTTAGAGCACTTGTGGGTTGTTTCAGTTTCAGAAGCAGAGTTGAACTAGATATGGTCTGTATGTGTAGGAAACACTGTTCTTTTGTTCTGAGCACACTCAACTTTCCTGCTGTATTAGAGACTCTAGAAATCAATAGCGTTCTTCTTGCTCTAAAGCAGAGTGTGGTCCATGGATGAGAACTCTGCTGTGTGTTACACTTCAGAAATGGAGTTAAATCCCAGGCTCTCTGTCTTACTACAACCAAGAATTCGTTTCAAGTAAGGGCAGTTACTTTACAGCTCAAACGAACTACATCGTACACGAAGCTCACACGTTTCTCGGTATAAAATGTAAAGCATTGGATGTTACAGGACCTGTGCTTTGTGTCAGTTTCAGAAGAAGAGTTGAACTATATATGGTCCGTATGTGTAGGAAACACAGTTCTTCTGTTCTGAGCACAATCACATTTCCTGCTGTATTAGAGACTCTAGAAAGGAAGAGCGTGCTTCTTGCTCTAAAGCAGATTGTGATTCATGGATGAAAACTGTGCTGTGTGTTTCCTTTCAGAAATCTAGTTAAATCCCAGGCTCTGAGTCTTCCTACAAGCAAGACTTCGTTTCAGGTAAGGGCAGTTACTTTACAGCTCAAACGAACTACATCGTTCACATATTTCACACGTTTCTCATCTTTACGGACAAGCAAGGATGTTACAGGACCTGTGTTTTCTTTCAGTTTAAGAAGCAGAGTTGGACTAGATATGGTCCGTCTGTGTAGGAAACAACGTTCTTTTGTTCTGAGCACACTCACGTTTCCTGCTATATTAGGGACTATATAAAGGAAGAGCGTGCTTCTTGCTCTAAAGCAGAGAGTGATCAATGGATGAGAACTCTGATGTGTGTTCCACTTCAGAAATGGAGTTAAATCCCAGGCTCTGTGTCTTCCTACAAGCAAGACTTCGTTTCAGGTAAGGGCAGTTACTTTATAGCTTAAACGAACTACATTGTTCCCAAACTCTCACGTTTCTCATCTAAACTGACAAGCATTGGATGTTAGAGCACCTGTGGGTTGTTTCAGTTTCAGAAGCAGAGTTGAACTAGATATGGTCTGTATGTGTAGGAAACACCGTTCTTTTGTTCTCAGCACAATCACGTTTCCTGCTGTATTAGAGACTCTTGAAATCAATATCGTGCTTCTTACTCTAAAGCGGACTGTGATCAATGTATGAGACCTCTGCTGTGTGTTTCACTTCAGAAATGGAGTTAAATCCCAGGCTCTGAGTCTTCCTACAAGCAAGACTTCGTTTGAGGTAAGGGCAGTTATTTTACAGCTCAAAGGAACTACATCGTTCACGAAGCTCACACGTTTCTCATCTTAACGGACAATCATTCCATGTTATAGCACCTGTGGGTTGTTTCAGTTTCAGAAGTAGAGTTGAACTAGATATGGTCCGTATGTGTAGGAAACACCGCTCTTTTGTTCTCAGCACACTCACGTTTTGTGCTGTCTTAGAAACTCTAGAAAGCTAGATCGTGCTTCTTGCTCTTAAGCAGACTGTGATCAATGGATGAGAACTCTTCTGTCTGTTTCACTTCAGAAATGGAGTTAAATCCCAGGCTCTGAGTCTTCCTACAAGCAAGTCTTTGTTTCTCGTAGGGGCAGTTACTTTACAGATCAAACGAACTACATCTTTCACAAAGTACACACGTTTCTCATCTTAACGGACAAGCTAGGATGTTAGAGGACCTGTGTTTTGTTTCAGTTTAAGAAGAAGAGTTGGACTAGATATGGTCCGTCTGTGTAGGAAACAACGTTCTTTTGTTCTGAGCACACTCACGTTTCCTGCTATATTAGGGACTATATAAAGGAAGGGCGTGCTTCTTGCTCTAAAGCAGAGAGTGATCAATGGATGAGAACTCTGATGTGTGTTCCACTTCAGAAACGGAGTTAAATCCCAGGCTCTGTGTCTTCCTACAAGCAAGACTTCGTTTCAGGTAAGGGCAGTCAATTTCAACTCAAACAAACTACATCATTCAAGAATCTCACACGTTTCTCACCTTAACTGACAAGCATTTGATGTTAGAGGACCACTGCTTTGTATCAGTTTCAGAAGCAGAGTTGCACTAGATATGGTCCGTATGTGTAGGAAACACCGTTCTTTTGTTCTCAGCACACTCAGGTTTCGTGCTTTCTTAGAGACTCTAGAAAGCTAGATTGGGCTTCTTGCTCTAAAGCAGACTGTGATCAATGGATGAGAACTCTGCTGTCTGTTTCACTTCAAAAATGGAGTTAAATCCAAGGCTCTGAGTCTTCCTACAAGAAAGACTTCGTTTCAGGTAAGGGCAGTTACTTTACAGCTCAAACGAACTACATCATACACGAAGCTCACACGTTTCTCGGTCTTAATTGAAAAGCATTGGATGTTACAGGACCTGGGCTTTGTGACAGTTTCAGAAGAAAAGTTGAACTAGATATGGTCCGTATGTGTAGGAAACACAGTTCTTTTGTTTTGAGCACAATCACCTTTCCTGCTGTCTTACAGCATCTAGAAAGCAAGAGCGTGCTTCTTGCTCTAAAGCAGAGTGTGATCTATATATGAGAACTCTGCTGTGTGTTTCACTTCATAAATGGAGTTAAATCCCAGGCACTGAGTCTTCCTACAAGCAAGACTTCGTTTCAGGTAAGGGCAGTTAGTTTACAGCTCAAACGAACTACATCATACACGAAGCTCACACGTTTCTCGGTATTAATTGCAAAGCATTGGATGTTACAGGACCTGTGCTTTGTGTCAGTTTCAGAAGAAGAGTTGAACTAGATATGGTCCGTATGTGTAGGAAACACAGTTCTTTTGTTCTGAGGACAATCACGTTTCCTGCTGTCTTAGAGACTCTAGAAAGCAAGAGCGTGCTTCTTGCTCTAAAGTGGACTGTGATCAATGGATGAGAACTCAGCTTTGTGTTTCACTTCATAAATGGAGTTAAACCCCAGGCTCTGAGTCTTCCTACAAGCAAGACTTCGTTTCAGGTATGGGCAGTTACTTTACAGCTCAAACGAACTACATCGTTCACGAAGCTCACATGTTTTTCAGCTTAACTGAAAAGCATTTGATGTTAGAGGTCCAGTGCTTTGTATCAGTTTCAGAAGCAGAGTTGCACTAGATATGGTCCATATGTGTAGGAAACACCGTTCTTTGGTCTCAGCACACTCACGTTTTGTGCTGTCTTAGAGACTCTAGAAAGCAAGAGAGTGATTCTTGCTATAAAGTAGACTGTGATCAATGGATGAGAACTCTGCTGTGTGTTTCACTTCATAAATGGAGTTAAATCCCAGGCTCTGAGTCTTCCTACAAGCAAGACTTCGTTTCAGGTAAGGGCAGTTACTTTACATCTCAAAAGAACTACATCGTTCACAAAGTTCACACATTTCTCATCTTAACGGACAAGCAAGGATGTTACAGGACCTGTGTTTTGTGTCAGATTCAGAAGCAGAGTTGGACTAGATATGGTCCGTACGTGTAGGAAACACCGTTCTTTTGTTCTCAGCACAATCACGTTTCCTGCTGTATTAGAGTGTCTTGAAATCAATATCGTGCTTCTTACACTAAAGCAGACTGTGATCAATGTATGAGACCTCTGCTGTGTGTTTCACTTCAGAAATGGAGTTAAATCCCAGGCTCTGAGTCTTCCTACAAGCAAGACTTCGTTTGAGGTAAGGGCAGTTATTTTACATGTCAAAGGAACTACATCGTTCACGAAGCTCACATGTTTCTCATCTTAACGGACAAGCATTGCATGTTATAGCACCTGTGGGTTGTTTCAGTTTCAGAATCATAGTTGAAATAGATATGGTCTGTATGTGTAGGAAACACCGTTCTTTTGTTCTCAGCACACTCAAATTTTGTGCTTTCTTAGAGACTCTAGAAAGCTAGATCGTGCTTCTTGCTCTAAAGCGGACTGTGATCAATGGATGAGAACTCTTCTGTCTGTTTCACTTCAGAAATGGAGTTAAATCCCAGGCTCTGAGTCTTCCTACAAGCAAGACTTCGTTTCAGGTAAGGGCAGTTACTTTACAGCTCAAACGAACTACATCATACACGAAGCTCACACGTTTCTCGGTCTTAATTGAAAAGCATTGGGTGTTACAGGACCTGTGCTTTGTGTCAGTTTCAGAAGAAGAGTTGAACTAGATATGGTCTGTATGTGTAGGAAACACAGTTCTTTTGTTTTGAACACAATCACATTTTCTGCTGTCTTACAGCATCTAGAAAGCAAGAGCGTGCCTCTTGCTCTAAAGCAGAGTGTGATCTATATATGAGAACTCTGCTGTGTGTTTCTCTTCAGAAATGGAGTTAAATCCCAGGCTCTGAGTCTTCCTACACGCAAGACTTCGTTTCAGGTAAGGGCAGTTACTTTACAGCTCAAAGGAACTACATCCTTCACAAAGCTCACACGTTTCTCATCTTAACTGACAAGCATTGTATGTTAGAGGACCAGTGCTTTGTATCAGTTTCCGAAGCAAAGATGGACTAGATATGGTCCGTATATGTAAGAAACACCGTTCTTTTGCTCTCAGCACACTCATGTTTCCTGCTGTCTTAGAGATTCCAGAAAGCAAGAGCATCTTTCTAGCTTTAAAGCAGAGTGTGATCCATGGATGAGAACTCTGCTGTGTGTTTCACTTCAGAAATGGAGTTAAATTCCAGGTTCTCTGTCTTCCAACATTCAAGACTTCGTTTCAGGTAAGGGCAGTCACTTTTGAGCTCAAACGAACTACATTGTTCACGAAGCTAACACGTTTCTCATCTTAACTGACAAGCATTGGATGTTAGAGGTCCAGTGCTTTGTATCAGTTTCAGAAGCAGAGTTGCACTAGATATGGTCCATATGTGTAGGAAACACTGTTCTTTTGTTCTGAGCACACTCAACTTTCCTGCTGTATTAGAGACTCTAGAAAGCTAGAGCGTGCTTCTTGCTCTAAAGCAGAGTGTGATCAGTGGATGAGAACTCTGTTGTGTGTTTCACTTCAGAAATGGAGTTAAATACCAGTCTCTGAGTCTTCCTACAAGCAAGACTTCGTTTCAAGTAAGGGCAGTTACTTTACAGCTCAAACGAACTACATCGTTCACAAAGCTCACACGTTTCTCATCTTAACTGACAAGCATTGCATGTTAGAGGACCTGTGGTTTGTTTCAGTTTCAGAAGTAGAGTTCTTCTAGATATGGTCCATATGTGTAGGAAACACCGTTCTTTTTTTTTCAGCACACTCAAGTTTCCTGCTGTCTTAGAGACTGTAGAAAGCTATAGCGTGCTCCTTGTTCTAAAGCAGAGTGTGATCAATGGATGAGAACTCTGTTGTGTGTTTCACTTCAGAAATAGAGTTAAATCCCAAGCTCTGAGTTCTTCCTACAAGCAAGACTTCATTTCAGGTAAGGGCAGTTACTTTACAGCTCAAACGAACTACATCGTTAACCAAGCTCACACGTTTCTCATCTTAACTGACAAGCATTGGATGTTAGAGGACCTGTGCATTTTATCAATTTCAGAGGGAGAGTTCTTCTAGATATGGTCCGTATATGTAGGAAACACCGTTCATTTGTTCTCAGCACACTCATGTTTTCTGCTGTCTTAGAGACTGTAGAAAGCAAGAGCGTGCTTCATATTCTAAAGCAGAGTGTGATCTATATATGAGAACTCTGCTGTGTGTTTCACTTCAGAAATGGTGTTAAGTCCATGCTCTGAGTCTTCCGACAAGCGAGACTTCGTTTCAAGTAAGGGCAGTTACTAACTGCTCAAACAAACTACATCGTTCACAAAGCTCACACGTTTCTCATCTTAACTGACAAGCATTGGATGATAGAGGACCTGTGGTTTGTTTCAGTTTCAGAAGCAGATTTGAAGTAGATATGGCCTGTATGGTTAGGAAACACCTTTCTTTTGTTCTGAGCACACTCAAGTTTCCTAATGTATTAGAGACTCTAGAAAGCAAGAATGTGCTTCTTGCTCTAAAGCAGAGTGTGATTCATGGATGAGAACTATGCTGTGTGTTTCCCTTCAGAAATGGAGTTAAATTCCATGCTCTGTGTCTTCCTACAAGCAAGACTTCATTTCAGGTAAGGGCAGTCACTTTTCAGCTCAAACGAACAACATTGTTCACGAAGCTCACACGTTTCTCATCTTAACTGACAAGCATTGTATGTTAGAGGACCAGTGCTTTGTATCAGTTTCAGAAGTAGAGTTGGACTAGATATGGTCCGTATGTGTCGGAAACAACATTCATTGTTCTCTGCCCACTCAAGTTTCCTGATGTCTTAGAGACTCTAGAAAGCTAGAGCGTGCTTCTTGCTCTAAAGCAGAGTGTGATCAATGGATGAGAACTCTGTTGTGTGTTTCACTTCAGAAATGGAGTTAAATCCCTGGCTCTGAGTCTTCCTACAAGCAAGACTACATTTCAGGTAAGGGCAGTTACTTTACAGCTCAAACGAACTACATCGTTCACAAAGCTCACACGTTTCTCATCTTAACTGACAAGCATTGGATGTTAGAGGACCTGTGGTTTGTTTCAGTTTCAGACGCAGAGTTCTTCTAGATATGGTCCATATGTGTAGGAAACACCGTTCTTTTTTTCTCAGCACACTCATGTTTCCTGCTGTCTTAGAGACTGTAGAAAGCTATAGCGTGCTCCTTGTTCTAAAGCAGAGTGTGATCAATGGATGAGAACTCTGTTGTGTGTTTCACTTCAGAAATGGAGTTAAATCCCAAGCTCTGAGTCTTCCTACAAGCAAGACTTCATTTCAGGTAAGGGCAGTTACTTTACAGCTCAAACGAACTACATCGTTAACGAAGCTCACACGTTTCTCATCTTAACTGACAAGCATTGGATGTTAGAGGACCTGTGCATTGTATCAATTTCAGAGGGAGAGTTCTTCTAGATATGGTCCGTATATGTAGGAAACACCGTTCATTTTTTCTCAGCACACTCATGTTTTCTGCTGTCTTAGAGACTCTAGAAAGCAAGAGCATGCTTCATATTCTAAAGCAGAGTGTGATCTATATATGAGAACTCTGCTGTGTGTTTCACTTCAGAAATGGTGTTAAATCCATGCTCTGAGTCTTCCAACAAGCGAGACTTCGTTTCAAGTAAGGGCAGTTGCTAAATGCTCAAACAAACTACATCGTTCATGAAGCTCACATGTTTCTCATCTTAACTGACAAGCATTGCATGATAGAGGACCTGTGGTTTGTTTCAGTTTCAGAAGCAGATTTGAACTAGATATGGCCTGTATGGGTAGGAAACACCGTTCTTTTTTTCTGAGCACACTCAAGTTTCCTGCTGTATTAGAGACTGTAGAAAGCAAGAATGTGCTTCTTGCTCTAAAGCAGAGTGTGATTCATGGATGAGAACTATGCTGTGTGTTTCCCTTCAGAAATGGAGATAAATTCCATGCTCTGTGTCTCCCTACAAGCAAGACTTCATTTCAGGCAAGGGCAGTCACTTTACAGCTCAAACGAACTACGTCGTTCACAAAGCTCACACGTTTCTCATCTTAACTGACAAGCATTGGATGTTAGACGACCTGTGCATTGTATCAATCAGAGGGAGTGTTCTTCTAGATATGGTCCGTATGTGTAGGAAACACCGTTCATTTCCACTCAGCACACTCATGTTTTCTGCTGTCTTAGAGACAGTAGAAAGCTATAGCGTGCTCCTTGTTCTAAAGCAGAGTGTGATCAATGGATGAGAACTCTGTTGTGTGTTTCACTTCAGAAATGGAGTTAAATCCCAGACTCTGAGTCTTCCTACAAGCAAGACTTCATTTTAGGTAAGGGCAGATATTTTACAGCTCAAACGAACTACATCGTTAATGAAGCTCACACGTTTCTCATCTTAACTGACAAGCATTGGATGCTAGAGGACCTGTGCATTGTATCAATCAGAGGGAGTGTTCTTCTAGATATGGTCCGTATGTGTAGGAAACACCGTTCATTTCCACTCAGCACACTCATGTTTTCTGCTGTCTTAGAGACTCTAGAAAGCAAGAGCGTGCTTCATATTCTAAAGCAGAGTGTGATCTATATATGAGAACTCTGCTGTGTGTTTCACTTCAGAAATGGAGTTAAATCCCTGGCTCTGAGTCTTCCTACAAGCAAGACTACGTTTCAGGTAAGGGCAGTTACTTTACAGCTCAAACGAACTACATCGTTCACAAAGCTCACACGTTTCTCATCTTAACTGACAAGCATTGCATGTTAGAGGACCTGTGGTTTGTTTCAGTTTCAGAAGTAGAGTTCTTCTAGATATGGTCCATATGTGTAGGAAACACCGTTCTTTTTTTCTCAGCACACTCAAGTTTCCTGCTGTCTTAGAGACTGTAGAAAGCTATAGTGTGCTCCTTGTTCTAAAGCAGAGTGTGATCAATGGATGAGAACTCTGTTGTGTGTTTCACTTCAGAAATAGAGTTAAATCCCAAGCTCTGAGTTCTTCCTACAAGCAAGACTTCATTTCAGGTAAGGGCAGTTACTTTACAGCTCAAACGAACTACATCGTTAACGAAGCTCACACGTTTCTCATCTTAACTGACAAGCATTGGATGTTAGAGGACCTGTGCATTTTATCAATTTCAGAGGGAGAGTTCTTCTAGATATGGTCCGTATATGTACGAAACACCGTTCATTTGTTCTCAGCACACTCATGTTTTCTGCTGTCTTAGAGACTCTAGAAAGCAAGAGCATGCTTCATATTCTAAAGCAGAGTGTGATCTATATATGAGAACTCTGCTGTGTGTTTCACTTCAGAAATGGTGTTAAATCCATGCTCTGAGTCTTCCAACAAGCGAGACTTCGTTTCAAGTAAGGGCAGTTACTAACTGCTCAAACAAACTACATCGTTCACGAAGCTCACACGTTTCTCATCTTAACTGACAAGCATTGGATGATAGGTGACCTGTGGTTTGTTTCAGTTTCAGAAGCAGATTTGAACTAGATATGGCCTGTATGGGTAGGAAACACCGTTCTTTTGTTCTGAGCACACTCAAGTTTCCTGCTGTATTAGAGACTCTAGAAAGCAAGAATGTTCTTCTTGCTCTAAAGCAGAGTGTGATTCATGGATGAGAACTATGCTGTGTGTTTCCCTTCAGAAATGGAGTTAAATTCCATGCTCTGTGTCTTCCTACAAGCAAGACTTCATTTCAGGTAAGGGCAGTCACTTTTCAGCTCAAAGGAACAACATCGTTCACAAAGCTCACACGTTTCTCATCTTAACTGACAAGCATTGTATGTTAGAGGACCAGTGCTTTGTATCAGTTTCAGAAGTAGAGTTGGACTAGATATGGTCCGTATGTGTAGGAAACAACATTCATTGTTCTCCGCCCACTCAAGTTTCCTGCTGTCTTAGAGACTCTAGAAAGCTAGAGCGTGCTTCTTGCTCTAAAGCAGAGTGTGATCAATGGATGAGAACTCTGTTGTGTGTTTCACTTCAGAAATGGAGTTAAATCCCTGGCTCTGAGTCTTCCTACAAGCAAGACTACGTTTCAGGTAAGGGCAGTTACTTTACAGCTCAAACGAACTACATTGTTCACAAAGCTCACACGTTTCTCATCTTAACTGACAAGCATTGGATGTTAGAGGACCTGTGGTTTGTTTCAGTTTCAGACGCAGAGTTCTTCTAGATATGGTCCATATGTGTAGGAAACACCGTTCTTTTTTTCTCAGCACACTCATGTTTCCTGCTGTCTTAGAGACTGTAGAAAGCTATAGCGTGCTCCTTGTTCTAAAGCAGAGTGTGATCAATGGATGAGAACTCTGTTGTGTGTTTCACTTCAGAAATGGAGTTAAATCCCAAGCTCTGAGTTCTTCCTACAAGCAAGACTTCATTTCAGGTAAGGGCAGTTACTTTACAGCTCAAACGAACTACATCGTTAACGAAGCTCACACGTTTCTCATCTTAACTGACAAGCATTGGATGTTAGAGGACCTGTGCATTGTATCAATTTCAGAGGGAGAGTTCTTCTAGATATGGTCCGTATATGTAGGAAACACCGTTCATTTGTTCTCAGCACACTCATGTTTTCTGCTGTCTTAGAGACTCTAGAAAGCAAGAGCATGCTTCATATTCTAAAGCAGAGTGTGATCTATATATGAGAACTCTGCTGTGTGTTTCACTTCAGAAATGGTGTTAAATCCATGCTCTGAGTCTTCCAACAAGCGAGACTTCGTTTCAAGTAAGGGCAGTTGCTAAATGCTCAAACAAACTACATCGTTCACGAAGCTCACATGTTTCTCATCTTAACTGACAAGCATTGCATGATAGAGGACCTGTGGTTTGTTTCAGTTTCAGAAGCAGATTTGAACTAGATATGGCCTGTATGGGTAGGAAACACCGTTCTTTTTTTCTGAGCACACTCAAGTTTCCTGCTGTATTAGAGACTGTAGAAAGCAAGAATGTGCTTCTTGCTCTAAAGCAGAGTGTGATTCATGGATGAGAACTATGCTGTGTGTTTCCCTTCAGAAATGGAGTTAAATTCCATCCTCTGTGTCTCCCTACAAGCAAGACTTCATTTCAGGCAAGGGCAGTCACTTTACAGCTCAAACGAACTACATCGTTCACAAAGCTCACACGTTTCTCATCTTAACTGACAAGCATTGTATGTTAGAGGACCAGTGCTTTGTATCAGTTTCAGAAGCAGAGTTGGACTAGATATGGTCCGTATGTGTAGGAAACACCATTCATTTGTTCTCAGCCCACTCAAGTTTCCAGCTGTATTAGAGACTCTAGAAAGCTAGAGCGTGCTTCTTGCTCTAAAGCAGAGTGTGATCACTGGATGAGAACTCTGTTGTGTGTTTCACTTCAGAAATGGAGTTAAATACCAGTCTCTGAGTCTTCCTACAAGCAAGACTTCGTTTCAAGTAAGGGCAGTTACTTTACAGCTCAAACGAACTACATCGTTCACAAAGCTCACACGTTTCTCATCTTAAATGACAAGCATTGCATGTTAGAGGACCTGTGGTTTGTTTCAGTTTCAGAAGTAGAGTTCTTCTAGATATGGTCCATATGTGTAGGAAACACCGTTCTTTTTTTTTCAGCACACTCAAGTTTCCTGCTGTCTTAGAGACTGTAGAAAGCTATAGCGTGCTCCTTGTTCTAAAGCAGAGTGTGATCAATGGATGAGAACTCTGTTGTGTGTTTCACTTCAGAAATAGAGTTAAATCCCAAGCTCTGAGTTCTTCCTACAAGCAAGTTCATTTCAGGTAAGGGCAGTTACTTTACAGCTCAAACGAACTACATCGTTAACCAAGCTCACACGTTTCTCATCTTAACTGACAAGCATTGGATGTTAGAGGACCTGTGCATTTTATCAATTTCAGAGGGAGAGTTCTTCTAGATATGGTCCGTATATGTAGGAAACACCGTTCATTTGTTCTCAGCACACTCATGTTTTCTGCTGTCTTAGAGACTCTAGAAAGCAAGAGCGTGCTTCATATTCTAAAGCAGAGTGTGATCTATATATGAGAACTCTGCTGTGTGTTTCACTTCAGAAATGGTGTTAAATCCATGCTCTGAGTCTTCCGACAAGCGAGACTTCGTTTCAAGTAAGGGCAGTTACTAACTGCTCAAACAAACTACATCGTTCACGAAGCTCACACGTTTCTCATCTTAACTGACAAGCATTGGATGATAGAGGACCTGTGGTTTGTTTCAGTTTCAGAAGCAGATTTGAAGTAGATATGGCCTGTATGGTTAGGAAACACCGTTCTTTTGTTCTGAGCACACTCAAGTTTCCTAATGTATTAGAGACTCTAGAAAGCAAGAATGTGCTTCTTGCTCTAAAGCAGAGTGTGATTCATGGATGAGAACTATGCTGTGTGTTTCCCTTCAGAAATGGAGTTAAATTCCATGCTCTGTGTCTTCCTACAAGCAAGACTTCATTTCAGGTAAGGGCAGTCACTTTTCAGCTCAAACGAACAACATCGTTCACGAAGCTCACACGTTTCTCATCTTAACTGACAAGCATTGTATGTTAGAGGACCAGTGCTTTGTATCAGTTTCAGAAGTAGAGTTGGACTAGATATGGTCCGTATGTGTCGGAAACAACATTCATTGTTCTCCGCCCACTCAAGTTTCCTGATGTCTTAGAGACTCTAGAAAGCTAGAGCGTGCTTCTTGCTCTAAAGCAGAGTGTGATCAATGGATGAGAACTCTGTTGTGTGTTTCACTTCAGAAATGGAGTTAAATCCCTGGCTCTGAGTCTTCCTACAAGCAAGACTACATTTCAGGTAAGGGCAGTTACTTTACAGCTCAAACGAACTACATCGTTCACAAAGCTCACACGTTTCTCATCTTAACTGACAAGCATTGGATGTTAGAGGACCTGTGGTTTGTTTCAGTTTCAGACGCAGAGTTCTTCTAGATATGGTCCATATGTGTAGGAAACACCGTTCTTTTTTTCTCAGCACACTCATGTTTCCTGCTGTCTTAGAGACTGTAGAAAGCTATAGCGTGCTCCTTGTTCTAAAGCAGAGTGTGATCAATGGATGAGAACTCTGTTGTGTGTTTCACTTCAGAAATAGAGTTAAATCCCAAGCTCTGAGTCTTCCTACAAGCAAGACTTCATTTCAGGTAAGGGCAGTTACTTTACAGCTCAAACGAACTACATCGTTAACGAAGCTCACACGTTTCTCATCTTAACTGACAAGCATTGGATGTTAGAGGACCTGTGCATTTTATCAATTTCAGAGGGAGAGTTCTTCTAGATATGGTCCGTATATGTACGAAACACCGTTCATTTGTTCTCAGCACACTCATGTTTTCTGCTGTCTTAGAGACTCTAGAAAGCAAGAGCATGCTTCATATTCTAAAGCAGAGTGTGATCTATATATGAGAACTCTGCTGTGTGTTTCACTTCAGAAATGGTGTTAAATCCATGCTCTGAGTCTTCCGACAAGCGAGACTTCGTTTCAAGTAAGGGCAGTTACTAACTGCTCAAACAAACTACATCGTTCACGAAGCTCACACGTTTCTCATCTTAACTGACAAGCATTGGATGATAGAGGACCTGTGGTTTGTTTCAGTTTCAGAAGCAGATTTGAACTAGATATGGCCTGTATGGGTAGGAAACACCGTTCTTTTGTTCTGAGCACACTCAAGTTTCCTGCTGTATTAGAGACTCTAGAAAGCAAGAATGTGCTTCTTGCTCTAAAGCAGAGTGTGATTCATGGATGAGAACTATGCTGTGTGTTTCCCTTCAGAAATGGAGTTAAATTCCATGCTCTGTGTCTTCCTACAAGCAAGACTTCATTTCAGGTAAGGGCAGTCACTTTTCAGCTCAAAGGAACAACATCGTTCACAAAGCTCACACGTTTCTCATCTTAACTGACAAGCATTGTATGTTAGAGGACCAGTGCTTTGTATCAGTTTCAGAAGTAGAGTTGGACTAGATATGGTCCGTATGTGTAGGAAACAACATTCATTGTTCTCCGCCCACTCAAGTTTCCTGCTGTCTTAGAGACTCTAGAAAGCTAGAGCGTGCTTCTTGCTCTAAAGCAGAGTGTGATCAATGGATGAGAACTCTGTTGTGTGTTTCACTTCAGAAATGGAGTTAAATCCCTGGCTCTGAGTCTTCCTACAAGCAAGACTACGTTTCAGGTAAGGGCAGTTACTTTACAGCTCAAACGAACTACATTGTTCACAAAGCTCACACGTTTCTCATCTTAACTGACAAGCATTGGATGTTAGAGGACCTGTGGTTTGTTTCAGTTTCAGACGCAGAGTTCTTCTAGATATGGTCCATATGTGTAGGAAACACCGTTCTTTTTTTCTCAGCACACTCATGTTTCCTGCTGTCTTAGAGACTGTAGAAAGCTATAGCGTGCTCCTTGTTCTAAAGCAGAGTGTGATCAATGGATGAGAACTCTGTTGTGTGTTTCACTTCAGAAATGGAGTTAAATCCCAAGCTCTGAGTTCTTCCTACAAGCAAGACTTCATTTCAGGTAAGGGCAGTTACTTTACAGCTCAAACGAACTACATCGTTAACGAAGCTCACACGTTTCTCATCTTAACTGACAAGCATTGGATGTTAGAGGACCTGTGCATTGTATCAATTTCAGAGGGAGAGTTCTTCTAGATATGGTCCGTATATGTAGGAAACACCGTTCATTTGTTCTCAGCACACTCATGTTTTCTGCTGTCTTAGAGACTCTAGAAAGCAAGAGCATGCTTCATATTCTAAAGCAGAGTGTGATCTATATATGAGAACTCTGCTGTGTGTTTCACTTCAGAAATGGTGTTAAATCCATGCTCTGAGTCTTCCAACAAGCGAGACTTCGTTTCAAGTAAGGGCAGTTGCTAAATGCTCAAACAAACTACATCGTTCACGAAGCTCACATGTTTCTCATCTTAACTGACAAGCATTGCATGATAGAGGACCTGTGGTTTGTTTCAGTTTCAGAAGCAGATTTGAACTAGATATGGCCTGTATGGGTAGGAAACACCGTTCTTTTTTTCTGAGCACACTCAAGTTTCCTGCTGTATTAGAGACTGTAGAAAGCAAGAATGTGCTTCTTGCTCTAAAGCAGAGTGTGATTCATGGATGAGAACTATGCTGTGTGTTTCCCTTCAGAAATGGAGTTAAATTCCATCCTCTGTGTCTCCCTACAAGCAAGACTTCATTTCAGGCAAGGGCAGTCACTTTACAGCTCAAACGAACTACATCGTTCACAAAGCTCACACGTTTCTCATCTTAACTGACAAGCATTGTATGTTAGAGGACCAGTGCTTTGTATCAGTTTCAGAAGCAGAGTTGGACTAGATATGGTCCGTATGTGTAGGAAACACCATTCATTTGTTCTCAGCCCACTCAAGTTTCCAGCTGTATTAGAGACTCTAGAAAGCTAGAGCGTGCTTCTTGCTCTAAAGCAGAGTGTGATCACTGGATGAGAACTCTGTTGTGTGTTTCACTTCAGAAATGGAGTTAAATACCAGTCTCTGAGTCTTCCTACAAGCAAGACTTCGTTTCAAGTAAGGGCAGTTACTTTACAGCTCAAACGAACTACATCGTTCACAAAGCTCACACGTTTCTCATCTTAAATGACAAGCATTGCATGTTAGAGGACCTGTGGTTTGTTTCAGTTTCAGAAGTAGAGTTCTTCT
This sequence comes from Onychomys leucogaster, assembly GCA_949786385.1. Taxonomy (NCBI): domain Eukaryota; kingdom Metazoa; phylum Chordata; class Mammalia; order Rodentia; family Cricetidae; genus Onychomys; species Onychomys leucogaster. The sequence continues at coordinate 1,090,763 of CATKUP010000118.1, read as the reverse complement.
AGATATGGTCCATATGTGTAGGAAACACCGTTCTTTTTTTTTCAGCACACTCAAGTTTCCTGCTGTCTTAGAGACTGTAGAAAGCTATAGCGTGCTCCTTGTTCTAAAGCAGAGTGTGATCAATGGATGAGAACTCTGTTGTGTGTTTCACTTCAGAAATAGAGTTAAATCCCAAGCTCTGAGTTCTTCCTACAAGCAAGTTCATTTCAGGTAAGGGCAGTTACTTTACAGCTCAAACGAACTACATCGTTAACCAAGCTCACACGTTTCTCATCTTAACTGACAAGCATTGGATGTTAGAGGACCTGTGCATTTTATCAATTTCAGAGGGAGAGTTCTTCTAGATATGGTCCGTATATGTAGGAAACACCGTTCATTTGTTCTCAGCACACTCATGTTTTCTGCTGTCTTAGAGACTCTAGAAAGCAAGAGCGTGCTTCATATTCTAAAGCAGAGTGTGATCTATATATGAGAACTCTGCTGTGTGTTTCACTTCAGAAATGGTGTTAAATCCATGCTCTGAGTCTTCCGACAAGCGAGACTTCGTTTCAAGTAAGGGCAGTTACTAACTGCTCAAACAAACTACATCGTTCACGAAGCTCACACGTTTCTCATCTTAACTGACAAGCATTGGATGATAGAGGACCTGTGGTTTGTTTCAGTTTCAGAAGCAGATTTGAAGTAGATATGGCCTGTATGGTTAGGAAACACCGTTCTTTTGTTCTGAGCACACTCAAGTTTCCTAATGTATTAGAGACTCTAGAAAGCAAGAATGTGCTTCTTGCTCTAAAGCAGAGTGTGATTCATGGATGAGAACTATGCTGTGTGTTTCCCTTCAGAAATGGAGTTAAATTCCATGCTCTGTGTCTTCCTACAAGCAAGACTTCATTTCAGGTAAGGGCAGTCACTTTTCAGCTCAAACGAACAACATCGTTCACGAAGCTCACACGTTTCTCATCTTAACTGACAAGCATTGTATGTTAGAGGACCAGTGCTTTGTATCAGTTTCAGAAGTAGAGTTGGACTAGATATGGTCCGTATGTGTCGGAAACAACATTCATTGTTCTCCGCCCACTCAAGTTTCCTGATGTCTTAGAGACTCTAGAAAGCTAGAGCGTGCTTCTTGCTCTAAAGCAGAGTGTGATCAATGGATGAGAACTCTGTTGTGTGTTTCACTTCAGAAATGGAGTTAAATCCCTGGCTCTGAGTCTTCCTACAAGCAAGACTACATTTCAGGTAAGGGCAGTTACTTTACAGCTCAAACGAACTACATCGTTCACAAAGCTCACACGTTTCTCATCTTAACTGACAAGCATTGGATGTTAGAGGACCTGTGGTTTGTTTCAGTTTCAGACGCAGAGTTCTTCTAGATATGGTCCATATGTGTAGGAAACACCGTTCTTTTTTTCTCAGCACACTCATGTTTCCTGCTGTCTTAGAGACTGTAGAAAGCTATAGCGTGCTCCTTGTTCTAAAGCAGAGTGTGATCAATGGATGAGAACTCTGTTGTGTGTTTCACTTCAGAAATAGAGTTAAATCCCAAGCTCTGAGTCTTCCTACAAGCAAGACTTCATTTCAGGTAAGGGCAGTTACTTTACAGCTCAAACGAACTACATCGTTAACGAAGCTCACACGTTTCTCATCTTAACTGACAAGCATTGGATGTTAGAGGACCTGTGCATTTTATCAATTTCAGAGGGAGAGTTCTTCTAGATATGGTCCGTATATGTACGAAACACCGTTCATTTGTTCTCAGCACACTCATGTTTTCTGCTGTCTTAGAGACTCTAGAAAGCAAGAGCATGCTTCATATTCTAAAGCAGAGTGTGATCTATATATGAGAACTCTGCTGTGTGTTTCACTTCAGAAATGGTGTTAAATCCATGCTCTGAGTCTTCCGACAAGCGAGACTTCGTTTCAAGTAAGGGCAGTTACTAACTGCTCAAACAAACTACATCGTTCACGAAGCTCACACGTTTCTCATCTTAACTGACAAGCATTGGATGATAGAGGACCTGTGGTTTGTTTCAGTTTCAGAAGCAGATTTGAACTACATATGGCCTGTATGGGTAGGAAACACCGTTCTTTTGTTCTGAGCACACTCAAGTTTCCTGCTGTATTAGAGACTCTAGAAAGCAAGAATGTTCTTCTTGCTCTAAAGCAGAGTGTGATTCATGGATGAGAACTATGCTGTGTGTTTCCCTTCAGAAATGGAGTTAAATTCCATGCTCTGTGTCTTCCTACAAGCAAGACTTCATTTCAGGTAAGGGCAGTCACTTTTCAGCCCAAAGAACAACATCGTTCACAAAGCTCACACGTTTCTCATCTTAACTGACAAGCATTGTATGTTAGAGGACCAGTGCTTTGTATCAGTTTCAGAAGTAGAGTTGGACTAGATATGGTCCGTATGTGTAGGAAACAACATTCATTGTTCTCCGCCCACTCAAGTTTCCTGCTGTCTTAGAGACTCTAGAAAGCTAGAGCGTGCTTCTTGCTCTAAAGCAGAGTGTGATCAATGGATGAGAACTCTGTTGTGTGTTTCACTTCAGAAATGGAGTTAAATCCCTGGCTCTGAGTCTTCCTACAAGCAAGACTACGTTTCAGGTAAGGGCAGTTACTTTACAGCTCAAACGAACTACATTGTTCACAAAGCTCACACGTTTCTCATCTTAACTGACAAGCATTGGATGTTAGAGGACCTGTGGTTTGTTTCAGTTTCAGACGCAGAGTTCTTCTAGATATGGTCCATATGTGTAGGAAACACCGTTCTTTTTTTCTCAGCACACTCATGTTTCCTGCTGTCTTAGAGACTGTAGAAAGCTATAGCGTGCTCCTTGTTCTAAAGCAGAGTGTGATCAATGGATGAGAACTCTGTTGTGTGTTTCACTTCAGAAATGGAGTTAAATCCCAAGCTCTGAGTCTTCCTACAAGCAAGACTTCATTTCAGGTAAGGGCAGTTACTTTACAGCTCAAACGAACTACATCGTTAACCAAGCTCACACGTTTCTCATCTTAACTGACAAGCATTGGATGTTAGAGGACCTGTGCATTTTATCAATTTCAGAGGGAGAGTTCTTCTAGATATGGTCCGTATATGTAGGAAACACCGTTCATTTGTTCTCAGCACACTCATGTTTTCTGCTGTCTTAGATACTCTAGAAAGCAAGAGCGTGCTTCATATTCTAAAGCAGAGTTTGATCTATATATGAGAACTCTGCTGTGTGTTTCACTTCAGAAATGGTGTTAAATCCATGCTCTGAGTCTTCCGACAAGCGAGACTTCGTTTCAAGTAAGGGCAGTTACTAACTGCTCAAACAAACTACATCGTTCACGAAGCTCACACGTTTCTCATCTTAACTGACAAGCATTGGATGATAGAGGACCTGTGGTTTGTTTCAGTTTCAGAAGCTGATTTGAAGTAGATATGGCCTGTATGGTTAGGAAACACCGTTCTTTTGTTCTGAGCACACTCAAGTTTCCTAATGTATTAGAGACTCTAGAAAGCAAGAATGTGCTTCTTGCTCTAAAGCAGAGTGTGATTCATGGATAAGAACTATGCTGTGTGTTTCCCTTCAGAAATGGAGTTAAATTCCATGCTCTGTGTCTTCCTACAAGCAAGACTTCATTTCAGGTAAGGGCAGTCACTTTTCAGCTCAAACGAACAACATCGTTCACGAAGCTCACACGTTTCTCATCTTAACTGACAAGCATTGTATGTTAGAGGACCAGTGCTTTGTATCAGTTTCAGAAGTAGAGTTGGACTAGATATGGTCCGTATGTGTCGGAAACAACATTCATTGTTCTCCGCCCACTCAAGTTTCCTGATGTCTTAGAGACTCTAGAAAGCTAGAGCGTGCTTCTTGCTCTAAAGCAGAGTGTGATCAATGGATGAGAACTCTGTTGTGTGTTTCACTTCAGAAATGGAGTTAAATCCCTGGCTCTGAGTCTTCCTACAAGCAAGACTACATTTCAGGTAAGGGCAGTTACTTTACAGCTCAAACGAACTACATCGTTCACAAAGCTCACACGTTTCTCATCTTAACTGACAAGCATTGGATGTTAGAGGACCTGTGGTTTGTTTCAGTTTCAGACGCAGAGTTCTTCTAGATATGGTCCATATGTGTAGGAAACACCGTTCTTTTTTTCTCAGCACACTCATGTTTCCTGCTGTCTTAGAGACTGTAGAAAGCTATAGCGTGCTCCTTGTTCTAAAGCAGAGTGTGATCAATGGATGAGAACTCTGTTGTGTGTTTCACTTCAGAAATGGAGTTAAATCCCAAGCTCTGAGTCTTCCTACAAGCAAGACTTCATTTCAGGTAAGGGCAGTTACTTTACAGCTCAAACGAACTACATCGTTAACGAAGCTCACACGTTTCTCATCTTAACTGACAAGCATTGGATGTTAGAGGACCTGTGCATTGTATCAATTTCAGAGGGAGAGTTCTTCTAGATATGGTCCGTATATGTAGGAAACACCGTTCATTTTTTCTCAGCACACTCATGTTTTCTGCTGTCTTAGAGACTCTAGAAAGCAAGAGCATGCTTCATATTCTAAAGCAGAGTGTGATCTATATATGAGAACTCTGCTGTGTGTTTCACTTCAGAAATGGTGTTAAATCCATGCTCTGAGTCTTCCAACAAGCGAGACTTCGTTTCAAGTAAGGGCAGTTGCTAAATGCTCAAACAAACTACATCGTTCATGAAGCTCACATGTTTCTCATCTTAACTGACAAGCATTGCATGATAGAGGACCTGTGGTTTGTTTCAGTTTCAGAAGCAGATTTGAACTAGATATGGCCTGTATGGGTAGGAAACACCGTTCTTTTTTTCTGAGCACACTCAAGTTTCCTGCTGTATTAGAGACTGTAGAAAGCAAGAATGTGCTTCTTGCTCTAAAGCAGAGTGTGATTCATGGATGAGAACTATGCTGTGTGTTTCCCTTCAGAAATGGAGATAAATTCCATGCTCTGTGTCTCCCTACAAGCAAGACTTCATTTCAGGCAAGGGCAGTCACTTTACAGCTCAAACGAACTACGTCGTTCACAAAGCTCACACGTTTCTCATCTTAACTGACAAGCATTGGATGTTAGACGACCTGTGCATTGTATCAATCAGAGGGAGTGTTCTTCTAGATATGGTCCGTATGTGTAGGAAACACCGTTCATTTCCACTCAGCACACTCATGTTTTCTGCTGTCTTAGAGACAGTAGAAAGCTATAGCGTGCTCCTTGTTCTAAAGCAGAGTGTGATCAATGGATGAGAACTCTGTTGTGTGTTTCACTTCAGAAATGGAGTTAAATCCCAGACTCTGAGTCTTCCTACAAGCAAGACTTCATTTTAGGTAAGGGCAGATATTTTACAGCTCAAACGAACTACATCGTTAATGAAGCTCACACGTTTCTCATCTTAACTGACAAGCATTGGATGCTAGAGGACCTGTGCATTGTATCAATCAGAGGGAGTGTTCTTCTAGATATGGTCCGTATGTGTAGGAAACACCGTTCATTTCCACTCAGCACACTCATGTTTTCTGCTGTCTTAGAGACTCTAGAAAGCAAGAGCGTGCTTCATATTCTAAAGCAGAGTGTGATCTATATATGAGAACTCTGCTGTGTGTTTCACTTCAGAAATGGAGTTAAATCCCTGGCTCTGAGTCTTCCTACAAGCAAGACTACGTTTCAGGTAAGGGCAGTTACTTTACAGCTCAAACGAACTACATCGTTCACAAAGCTCACACGTTTCTCATCTTAACTGACAAGCATTGCATGTTAGAGGACCTGTGGTTTGTTTCAGTTTCAGAAGTAGAGTTCTTCTAGATATGGTCCATATGTGTAGGAAACACCGTTCTTTTTTTCTCAGCACACTCAAGTTTCCTGCTGTCTTAGAGACTGTAGAAAGCTATAGTGTGCTCCTTGTTCTAAAGCAGAGTGTGATCAATGGATGAGAACTCTGTTGTGTGTTTCACTTCAGAAATAGAGTTAAATCCCAAGCTCTGAGTTCTTCCTACAAGCAAGACTTCATTTCAGGTAAGGGCAGTTACTTTACAGCTCAAACGAACTACATCGTTAACGAAGCTCACACGTTTCTCATCTTAACTGACAAGCATTGGATGTTAGAGGACCTGTGCATTTTATCAATTTCAGAGGGAGAGTTCTTCTAGATATGGTCCGTATATGTACGAAACACCGTTCATTTGTTCTCAGCACACTCATGTTTTCTGCTGTCTTAGAGACTCTAGAAAGCAAGAGCATGCTTCATATTCTAAAGCAGAGTGTGATCTATATATGAGAACTCTGCTGTGTGTTTCACTTCAGAAATGGTGTTAAATCCATGCTCTGAGTCTTCCGACAAGCGAGACTTCGTTTCAAGTAAGGGCAGTTACTAACTGCTCAAACAAACTACATCGTTCACGAAGCTCACACGTTTCTCATCTTAACTGACAAGCATTGGATGATAGGTGACCTGTGGTTTGTTTCAGTTTCAGAAGCAGATTTGAACTAGATATGGCCTGTATGGGTAGGAAACACCGTTCTTTTGTTCTGAGCACACTCAAGTTTCCTGCTGTATTAGAGACTCTAGAAAGCAAGAATGTTCTTCTTGCTCTAAAGCAGAGTGTGATTCATGGATGAGAACTATGCTGTGTGTTTCCCTTCAGAAATGGAGTTAAATTCCATGCTCTGTGTCTTCCTACAAGCAAGACTTCATTTCAGGTAAGGGCAGTCACTTTTCAGCTCAAAGGAACAACATCGTTCACAAAGCTCACACGTTTCTCATCTTAACTGACAAGCATTGTATGTTAGAGGACCAGTGCTTTGTATCAGTTTCAGAAGTAGAGTTGGACTAGATATGGTCCGTATGTGTAGGAAACAACATTCATTGTTCTCCGCCCACTCAAGTTTCCTGCTGTCTTAGAGACTCTAGAAAGCTAGAGCGTGCTTCTTGCTCTAAAGCAGAGTGTGATCAATGGATGAGAACTCTGTTGTGTGTTTCACTTCAGAAATGGAGTTAAATCCCTGGCTCTGAGTCTTCCTACAAGCAAGACTACGTTTCAGGTAAGGGCAGTTACTTTACAGCTCAAACGAACTACATTGTTCACAAAGCTCACACGTTTCTCATCTTAACTGACAAGCATTGGATGTTAGAGGACCTGTGGTTTGTTTCAGTTTCAGACGCAGAGTTCTTCTAGATATGGTCCATATGTGTAGGAAACACCGTTCTTTTTTTCTCAGCACACTCATGTTTCCTGCTGTCTTAGAGACTGTAGAAAGCTATAGCGTGCTCCTTGTTCTAAAGCAGAGTGTGATCAATGGATGAGAACTCTGTTGTGTGTTTCACTTCAGAAATGGAGTTAAATCCCAAGCTCTGAGTTCTTCCTACAAGCAAGACTTCATTTCAGGTAAGGGCAGTTACTTTACAGCTCAAACGAACTACATCGTTAACGAAGCTCACACGTTTCTCATCTTAACTGACAAGCATTGGATGTTAGAGGACCTGTGCATTGTATCAATTTCAGAGGGAGAGTTCTTCTAGATATGGTCCGTATATGTAGGAAACACCGTTCATTTGTTCTCAGCACACTCATGTTTTCTGCTGTCTTAGAGACTCTAGAAAGCAAGAGCATGCTTCATATTCTAAAGCAGAGTGTGATCTATATATGAGAACTCTGCTGTGTGTTTCACTTCAGAAATGGTGTTAAATCCATGCTCTGAGTCTTCCAACAAGCGAGACTTCGTTTCAAGTAAGGGCAGTTGCTAAATGCTCAAACAAACTACATCGTTCACGAAGCTCACATGTTTCTCATCTTAACTGACAAGCATTGCATGATAGAGGACCTGTGGTTTGTTTCAGTTTCAGAAGCAGATTTGAACTAGATATGGCCTGTATGGGTAGGAAACACCGTTCTTTTTTTCTGAGCACACTCAAGTTTCCTGCTGTATTAGAGACTGTAGAAAGCAAGAATGTGCTTCTTGCTCTAAAGCAGAGTGTGATTCATGGATGAGAACTATGCTGTGTGTTTCCCTTCAGAAATGGAGTTAAATTCCATCCTCTGTGTCTCCCTACAAGCAAGACTTCATTTCAGGCAAGGGCAGTCACTTTACAGCTCAAACGAACTACATCGTTCACAAAGCTCACACGTTTCTCATCTTAACTGACAAGCATTGTATGTTAGAGGACCAGTGCTTTGTATCAGTTTCAGAAGCAGAGTTGGACTAGATATGGTCCGTATGTGTAGGAAACACCATTCATTTGTTCTCAGCCCACTCAAGTTTCCAGCTGTATTAGAGACTCTAGAAAGCTAGAGCGTGCTTCTTGCTCTAAAGCAGAGTGTGATCACTGGATGAGAACTCTGTTGTGTGTTTCACTTCAGAAATGGAGTTAAATACCAGTCTCTGAGTCTTCCTACAAGCAAGACTTCGTTTCAAGTAAGGGCAGTTACTTTACAGCTCAAACGAACTACATCGTTCACAAAGCTCACACGTTTCTCATCTTAAATGACAAGCATTGCATGTTAGAGGACCTGTGGTTTGTTTCAGTTTCAGAAGTAGAGTTCTTCTAGATATGGTCCATATGTGTAGGAAACACCGTTCTTTTTTTTTCAGCACACTCAAGTTTCCTGCTGTCTTAGAGACTGTAGAAAGCTATAGCGTGCTCCTTGTTCTAAAGCAGAGTGTGATCAATGGATGAGAACTCTGTTGTGTGTTTCACTTCAGAAATAGAGTTAAATCCCAAGCTCTGAGTTCTTCCTACAAGCAAGTTCATTTCAGGTAAGGGCAGTTACTTTACAGCTCAAACGAACTACATCGTTAACCAAGCTCACACGTTTCTCATCTTAACTGACAAGCATTGGATGTTAGAGGACCTGTGCATTTTATCAATTTCAGAGGGAGAGTTCTTCTAGATATGGTCCGTATATGTAGGAAACACCGTTCATTTGTTCTCAGCACACTCATGTTTTCTGCTGTCTTAGAGACTCTAGAAAGCAAGAGCGTGCTTCATATTCTAAAGCAGAGTGTGATCTATATATGAGAACTCTGCTGTGTGTTTCACTTCAGAAATGGTGTTAAATCCATGCTCTGAGTCTTCCGACAAGCGAGACTTCGTTTCAAGTAAGGGCAGTTACTAACTGCTCAAACAAACTACATCGTTCACGAAGCTCACACGTTTCTCATCTTAACTGACAAGCATTGGATGATAGAGGACCTGTGGTTTGTTTCAGTTTCAGAAGCAGATTTGAAGTAGATATGGCCTGTATGGTTAGGAAACACCGTTCTTTTGTTCTGAGCACACTCAAGTTTCCTAATGTATTAGAGACTCTAGAAAGCAAGAATGTGCTTCTTGCTCTAAAGCAGAGTGTGATTCATGGATGAGAACTATGCTGTGTGTTTCCCTTCAGAAATGGAGTTAAATTCCATGCTCTGTGTCTTCCTACAAGCAAGACTTCATTTCAGGTAAGGGCAGTCACTTTTCAGCTCAAACGAACAACATCGTTCACGAAGCTCACACGTTTCTCATCTTAACTGACAAGCATTGTATGTTAGAGGACCAGTGCTTTGTATCAGTTTCAGAAGTAGAGTTGGACTAGATATGGTCCGTATGTGTCGGAAACAACATTCATTGTTCTCCGCCCACTCAAGTTTCCTGATGTCTTAGAGACTCTAGAAAGCTAGAGCGTGCTTCTTGCTCTAAAGCAGAGTGTGATCAATGGATGAGAACTCTGTTGTGTGTTTCACTTCAGAAATGGAGTTAAATCCCTGGCTCTGAGTCTTCCTACAAGCAAGACTACATTTCAGGTAAGGGCAGTTACTTTACAGCTCAAACGAACTACATCGTTCACAAAGCTCACACGTTTCTCATCTTAACTGACAAGCATTGGATGTTAGAGGACCTGTGGTTTGTTTCAGTTTCAGACGCAGAGTTCTTCTAGATATGGTCCATATGTGTAGGAAACACCGTTCTTTTTTTCTCAGCACACTCATGTTTCCTGCTGTCTTAGAGACTGTAGAAAGCTATAGCGTGCTCCTTGTTCTAAAGCAGAGTGTGATCAATGGATGAGAACTCTGTTGTGTGTTTCACTTCAGAAATAGAGTTAAATCCCAAGCTCTGAGTCTTCCTACAAGCAAGACTTCATTTCAGGTAAGGGCAGTTACTTTACAGCTCAAACGAACTACATCGTTAACGAAGCTCACACGTTTCTCATCTTAACTGACAAGCATTGGATGTTAGAGGACCTGTGCATTTTATCAATTTCAGAGGGAGAGTTCTTCTAGATATGGTCCGTATATGTACGAAACACCGTTCATTTGTTCTCAGCACACTCATGTTTTCTGCTGTCTTAGAGACTCTAGAAAGCAAGAGCATGCTTCATATTCTAAAGCAGAGTGTGATCTATATATGAGAACTCTGCTGTGTGTTTCACTTCAGAAATGGTGTTAAATCCATGCTCTGAGTCTTCCGACAAGCGAGACTTCGTTTCAAGTAAGGGCAGTTACTAACTGCTCAAACAAACTACATCGTTCACGAAGCTCACACGTTTCTCATCTAACTGACAAGCATTGGATGATAGAGGACCTGTGGTTTGTTTCAGTTTCAGAAGCAGATTTGAACTAGATATGGCCTGTATGGGTAGGAAACACCGTTCTTTTGTTCTGAGCACACTCAAGTTTCCTGCTGTATTAGAGACTCTAGAAAGCAAGAATGTGCTTCTTGCTCTAAAGCAGAGTGTGATTCATGGATGAGAACTATGCTGTGTGTTTCCCTTCAGAAATGGAGTTAAATTCCATGCTCTGTGTCTTCCTACAAGCAAGACTTCATTTCAGGTAAGGGCAGTCACTTTTCAGCTCAAAGGAACAACATCGTTCACAAAGCTCACACGTTTCTCATCTTAACTGACAAGCATTGTATGTTAGAGGACCAGTGCTTTGTATCAGTTTCAGAAGTAGAGTTGGACTAGATATGGTCCGTATGTGTAGGAAACAACATTCATTGTTCTCCGCCCACTCAAGTTTCCTGCTGTCTTAGAGACTCTAGAAAGCTAGAGCGTGCTTCTTGCTCTAAAGCAGAGTGTGATCAATGGATGAGAACTCTGTTGTGTGTTTCACTTCAGAAATGGAGTTAAATCCCTGGCTCTGAGTCTTCCTACAAGCAAGACTACGTTTCAGGTAAGGGCAGTTACTTTACAGCTCAAACGAACTACATTGTTCACAAAGCTCACACGTTTCTCATCTTAACTGACAAGCATTGGATGTTAGAGGACCTGTGGTTTGTTTCAGTTTCAGACGCAGAGTTCTTCTAGATATGGTCCATATGTGTAGGAAACACCGTTCTTTTTTTCTCAGCACACTCATGTTTCCTGCTGTCTTAGAGACTGTAGAAAGCTATAGCGTGCTCCTTGTTCTAAAGCAGAGTGTGATCAATGGATGAGAACTCTGTTGTGTGTTTCACTTCAGAAATGGAGTTAAATCCCAAGCTCTGAGTCTTCCTACAAGCAAGACTTCATTTCAGGTAAGGGCAGTTACTTTACAGCTCAAACGAACTACATCGTTAACCAAGCTCACACGTTTCTCATCTTAACTGACAAGCATTGGATGTTAGAGGACCTGTGCATTTTATCAATTTCAGAGGGAGAGTTCTTCTAGATATGGTCCGTATATGTAGGAAACACCGTTCATTTGTTCTCAGCACACTCATGTTTTCTGCTGTCTTAGATACTCTAGAAAGCAAGAGCGTGCTTCATATTCTAAAGCAGAGTTTGATCTATATATGAGAACTCTGCTGTGTGTTTCACTTCAGAAATGGTGTTAAATCCATGCTCTGAGTCTTCCGACAAGCGAGACTTCGTTTCAAGTAAGGGCAGTTACTAACTGCTCAAACAAACTACATCGTTCACGAAGCTCACACGTTTCTCATCTTAACTGACAAGCATTGGATGATAGAGGACCTGTGGTTTGTTTCAGTTTCAGAAGCAGATTTGAAGTAGATATGGCCTGTATGGTTAGGAAACACCGTTCTTTTGTTCTGAGCACACTCAAGTTTCCTAATGTATTAGAGACTCTAGAAAGCAAGAATGTGCTTCTTGCTCTAAAGCAGAGTGTGATTCATGGATGAGAACTATGCTGTGTGTTTCCCTTCAGAAATGGAGTTAAATTCCATGCTCTGTGTCTTCCTACAAGCAAGACTTCATTTCAGGTAAGGGCAGTCACTTTTCAGCTCAAACGAACAACATCGTTCACGAAGCTCACACGTTTCTCATCTTAACTGACAAGCATTGTATGTTAGAGGACCAGTGCTTTGTATCAGTTTCAGAAGTAGAGTTGGACTAGATATGGTCCGTATGTGTCGGAAACAACATTCATTGTTCTCCGCCCACTCAAGTTTCCTGATGTCTTAGAGACTCTAGAAAGCTAGAGCGTGCTTCTTGCTCTAAAGCAGAGTGTGATCAATGGATGAGAACTCTGTTGTGTGTTTCACTTCAGAAATGGAGTTAAATCCCTGGCTCTGAGTCTTCCTACAAGCAAGACTACATTTCAGGTAAGGGCAGTTACTTTACAGCTCAAACGAACTACATCGTTCACAAAGCTCACACGTTTCTCATCTTAACTGACAAGCATTGGATGTTAGAGGACCTGTGGTTTGTTTCAGTTTCAGACGCAGAGTTCTTCTAGATATGGTCCATATGTGTAGGAAACACCGTTCTTTTTTTCTCAGCACACTCATGTTTCCTGCTGTCTTAGAGACTGTAGAAAGCTATAGCGTGCTCCTTGTTCTAAAGCAGAGTGTGATCAATGGATGAGAACTCTGTTGTGTGTTTCACTTCAGAAATAGAGTTAAATCCCAAGCTCTGAGTCTTCCTACAAGCAAGACTTCATTTCAGGTAAGGGCAGTTACTTTACAGCTCAAACGAACTACATCGTTAACGAAGCTCACACGTTTCTCATCTTAACTGACAAGCATTGGATGTTAGAGGACCTGTGCATTTTATCAATTTCAGAGGGAGAGTTCTTCTAGATATGGTCCGTATATGTACGAAACACCGTTCATTTGTTCTCAGCACACTCATGTTTTCTGCTGTCTTAGAGACTCTAGAAAGCAAGAGCATGCTTCATATTCTAAAGCAGAGTGTGATCTATATATGAGAACTCTGCTGTGTGTTTCACTTCAGAAATGGTGTTAAATCCATGCTCTGAGTCTTCCGACAAGCGAGACTTCGTTTCAAGTAAGGGCAGTTACTAACTGCTCAAACAAACTACATCGTTCACGAAGCTCACACGTTTCTCATCTTAACTGACAAGCATTGGATGATAGGTGACCTGTGGTTTGTTTCAGTTTCAGAAGCAGATTTGAACTAGATATGGCCTGTATGGGTAGGAAACACCGTTCTTTTGTTCTGAGCACACTCAAGTTTCCTGCTGTATTAGAGACTGTAGAAAGCAAGAATGTTCTTCTTGCTCTAAAGCAGAGTGTGATTCATGGATGAGAACTATGCTGTGTGTTTCCCTTCAGAAATGGAGTTAAATTCCATGCTCTGTGTCTTCCTACAAGCAAGACTTCATTTCAGGTAAGGGCAGTCACTTTTCAGCTCAAAGGAACAACATCGTTCACAAAGCTCACACGTTTCTCATCTTAACTGACAAGCATTGTATGTTAGAGGACCAGTGCTTTGTATCAGTTTCAGAAGTAGAGTTGGACTAGATATGGTCCGTATGTGTAGGAAACAACATTCATTGTTCTCCGCCCACTCAAGTTTCCTGCTGTCTTAGAGACTCTAGAAAGCTAGAGCGTGCTTCTTGCTCTAAAGCAGAGTGTGATCAATGGATGAGAACTCTGTTGTGTGTTTCACTTCAGAAATGGAGTTAAATCCCTGGCTCTGAGTCTTCCTACAAGCAAGACTACGTTTCAGGTAAGGGCAGTTACTTTACAGCTCAAACGAACTACATTGTTCACAAAGCTCACACGTTTCTCATCTTAACTGACAAGCATTGGATGTTAGAGGACCTGTGGTTTGTTTCAGTTTCAGACGCAGAGTTCTTCTAGATATGGTCCATATGTGTAGGAAACACCGTTCTTTTTTTCTCAGCACACTCATGTTTCCTGCTGTCTTAGAGACTGTAGAAAGCTATAGCGTGCTCCTTGTTCTAAAGCAGAGTGTGATCAATGGATGAGAACTCTGTTGTGTGTTTCACTTCAGAAATGGAGTTAAATCCCAAGCTCTGAGTTCTTCCTACAAGCAAGACTTCATTTCAGGTAAGGGCAGTTACTTTACAGCTCAAACGAACTACATCGTTAACGAAGCTCACACGTTTCTCATCTTAACTGACAAGCATTGGATGTTAGAGGACCTGTGCATTGTATCAATTTCAGAGGGAGAGTTCTTCTAGATATGGTCCGTATATGTAGGAAACACCGTTCATTTGTTCTCAGCACACTCATGTTTTCTGCTGTCTTAGAGACTCTAGAAAGCAAGAGCATGCTTCATATTCTAAAGCAGAGTGTGATCTATATATGAGAACTCTGCTGTGTGTTTCACTTCAGAAATGGTGTTAAATCCATGCTCTGAGTCTTCCAACAAGCGAGACTTCGTTTCAAGTAAGGGCAGTTGCTAAATGCTCAAACAAACTACATCGTTCACGAAGCTCACATGTTTCTCATCTTAACTGACAAGCATTGCATGATAGAGGACCTGTGGTTTGTTTCAGTTTCAGAAGCAGATTTGAACTAGATATGGCCTGTATGGGTAGGAAACACCGTTCTTTTTTTCTGAGCACACTCAAGTTTCCTGCTGTATTAGAGACTGTAGAAAGCAAGAATGTGCTTCTTGCTCTAAAGCAGAGTGTGATTCATGGATGAGAACTATGCTGTGTGTTTCCCTTCAGAAATGGAGTTAAATTCCATCCTCTGTGTCTCCCTACAAGCAAGACTTCATTTCAGGCAAGGGCAGTCACTTTACAGCTCAAACGAACTACATCGTTCACAAAGCTCACACGTTTCTCATCTTAACTGACAAGCATTGTATGTTAGAGGACCAGTGCTTTGTATCAGTTTCAGAAGCAGAGTTGGACTAGATATGGTCCGTATGTGTAGGAAACACCATTCATTTGTTCTCAGCCCACTCAAGTTTCCAGCTGTATTAGAGACTCTAGAAAGCTAGAGCGTGCTTCTTGCTCTAAAGCAGAGTGTGATCACTGGATGAGAACTCTGTTGTGTGTTTCACTTCAGAAATGGAGTTAAATACCAGTCTCTGAGTCTTCCTACAAGCAAGACTTCGTTTCAAGTAAGGGCAGTTACTTTACAGCTCAAACGAACTACATCGTTCACAAAGCTCACACGTTTCTCATCTTAAATGACAAGCATTGCATGTTAGAGGACCTGTGGTTTGTTTCAGTTTCAGAAGTAGAGTTCTTCTAGATATGGTCCATATGTGTAGGAAACACCGTTCTTTTTTTTTCAGCACACTCAAGTTTCCTGCTGTCTTAGAGACTGTAGAAAGCTATAGCGTGCTCCTTGTTCTAAAGCAGAGTGTGATCAATGGATGAGAACTCTGTTGTGTGTTTCACTTCAGAAATAGAGTTAAATCCCAAGCTCTGAGTTCTTCCTACAAGCAAGTTCATTTCAGGTAAGGGCAGTTACTTTACAGCTCAAACGAACTACATCGTTAACCAAGCTCACACGTTTCTCATCTTAACTGACAAGCATTGGATGTTAGAGGACCTGTGCATTTTATCAATTTCAGAGGGAGAGTTCTTCTAGATATGGTCCGTATATGTAGGAAACACCGTTCATTTGTTCTCAGCACACTCATGTTTTCTGCTGTCTTAGAGACTCTAGAAAGCAAGAGCGTGCTTCATATTCTAAAGCAGAGTGTGATCTATATATGAGAACTCTGCTGTGTGTTTCACTTCAGAAATGGTGTTAAATCCATGCTCTGAGTCTTCCGACAAGCGAGACTTCGTTTCAAGTAAGGGCAGTTACTAACTGCTCAAACAAACTACATCGTTCACGAAGCTCACACGTTTCTCATCTTAACTGACAAGCATTGGATGATAGAGGACCTGTGGTTTGTTTCAGTTTCAGAAGCAGATTTGAAGTAGATATGGCCTGTATGGTTAGGAAACACCGTTCTTTTGTTCTGAGCACACTCAAGTTTCCTAATGTATTAGAGACTCTAGAAAGCAAGAATGTGCTTCTTGCTCTAAAGCAGAGTGTGATTCATGGATGAGAACTATGCTGTGTGTTTCCCTTCAGAAATGGAGTTAAATTCCATGCTCTGTGTCTTCCTACAAGCAAGACTTCATTTCAGGTAAGGGCAGTCACTTTTCAGCTCAAACGAACAACATCGTTCACGAAGCTCACACGTTTCTCATCTTAACTGACAAGCATTGTATGTTAGAGGACCAGTGCTTTGTATTAGTTTCAGAAGTAGAGTTGGACTAGATATGGTCCGTATGTGTCGGAAACAACATTCATTGTTCTCCGCCCACTCAAGTTTCCTGATGTCTTAGAGACTCTAGAAAGCTAGAGCGTGCTTCTTGCTCTAAAGCAGAGTGTGATCAATGGATGAGAACTCTGTTGTGTGTTTCACTTCAGAAATGGAGTTAAATCCCTGGCTCTGAGTCTTCCTACAAGCAAGACTACATTTCAGGTAAGGGCAGTTACTTTACAGCTCAAACGAACTACATCGTTCACAAAGCTCACACGTTTCTCATCTTAACTGACAAGCATTGGATGTTAGAGGACCTGTGGTTTGTTTCAGTTTCAGACGCAGAGTTCTTCTAGATATGGTCCATATGTGTAGGAAACACCGTTCTTTTTTTCTCAGCACACTCATGTTTCCTGCTGTCTTAGAGACTGTAGAAAGCTATAGCGTGCTCCTTGTTCTAAAGCAGAGTGTGATCAATGGATGAGAACTCTGTTGTGTGTTTCACTTCAGAAATAGAGTTAAATCCCAAGCTCTGAGTCTTCCTACAAGCAAGACTTCATTTCAGGTAAGGGCAGTTACTTTACAGCTCAAACGAACTACATCGTTAACGAAGCTCACACGTTTCTCATCTTAACTGACAAGCATTGGATGTTAGAGGACCTGTGCATTTTATCAATTTCAGAGGGAGAGTTCTTCTAGATATGGTCCGTATATGTACGAAACACCGTTCATTTGTTCTCAGCACACTCATGTTTTCTGCTGTCTTAGAGACTCTAGAAAGCAAGAGCATGCTTCATATTCTAAAGCAGAGTGTGATCTATATATGAGAACTCTGCTGTGTGTTTCACTTCAGAAATGGTGTTAAATCCATGCTCTGAGTCTTCCGACAAGCGAGACTTCGTTTCAAGTAAGGGCAGTTACTAACTGCTCAAACAAACTACATCGTTCACGAAGCTCACACGTTTCTCATCTTAACTGACAAGCATTGGATGATAGAGGACCTGTGGTTTGTTTCAGTTTCAGAAGCAGATTTGAACTAGATATGGCCTGTATGGGTAGGAAACACCGTTCTTTTGTTCTGAGCACACTCAAGTTTCCTGCTGTATTAGAGACTCTAGAAAGCAAGAATGTGCTTCTTGCTCTAAAGCAGAGTGTGATTCATGGATGAGAACTATGCTGTGTGTTTCCCTTCAGAAATGGAGTTAAATTCCATGCTCTGTGTCTTCCTACAAGCAAGACTTCATTTCAGGTAAGGGCAGTCACTTTTCAGCTCAAAGGAACAACATCGTTCACAAAGCTCACACGTTTCTCATCTTAACTGACAAGCATTGTATGTTAGAGGACCAGTGCTTTGTATCAGTTTCAGAAGTAGAGTTGGACTAGATATGGTCCGTATGTGTAGGAAACAACATTCATTGTTCTCCGCCCACTCAAGTTTCCTGCTGTCTTAGAGACTCTAGAAAGCTAGAGCGTGCTTCTTGCTCTAAAGCAGAGTGTGATCAATGGATGAGAACTCTGTTGTGTGTTTCACTTCAGAAATGGAGTTAAATCCCTGGCTCTGAGTCTTCCTACAAGCAAGACTACGTTTCAGGTAAGGGCAGTTACTTTACAGCTCAAACGAACTACATTGTTCACAAAGCTCACACGTTTCTCATCTTAACTGACAAGCATTGGATGTTAGAGGACCTGTGGTTTGTTTCAGTTTCAGACGCAGAGTTCTTCTAGATATGGTCCATATGTGTAGGAAACACCGTTCTTTTTTTCTCAGCACACTCATGTTTCCTGCTGTCTTAGAGACTGTAGAAAGCTATAGCGTGCTCCTTGTTCTAAAGCAGAGTGTGATCAATGGATGAGAACTCTGTTGTGTGTTTCACTTCAGAAATGGAGTTAAATCCCAAGCTCTGAGTCTTCCTACAAGCAAGACTTCATTTCAGGTAAGGGCAGTTACTTTACAGCTCAAACGAACTACATCGTTAACCAAGCTCACACGTTTCTCATCTTAACTGACAAGCATTGGATGTTAGAGGACCTGTGCATTTTATCAATTTCAGAGGGAGAGTTCTTCTAGATATGGTCCGTATATGTAGGAAACACCGTTCATTTGTTCTCAGCACACTCATGTTTTCTGCTGTCTTAGATACTCTAGAAAGCAAGAGCGTGCTTCATATTCTAAAGCAGAGTTTGATCTATATATGAGAACTCTGCTGTGTGTTTCACTTCAGAAATGGTGTTAAATCCATGCTCTGAGTCTTCCGACAAGCGAGACTTCGTTTCAAGTAAGGGCAGTTACTAACTGCTCAAACAAACTACATCGTTCACGAAGCTCACACGTTTCTCATCTTAACTGACAAGCATTGGATGATAGAGGACCTGTGGTTTGTTTCAGTTTCAGAAGCAGATTTGAAGTAGATATGGCCTGTATGGTTAGGAAACACCGTTCTTTTGTTCTGAGCACACTCAAGTTTCCTAATGTATTAGAGACTCTAGAAAGCAAGAATGTGCTTCTTGCTCTAAAGCAGAGTGTGATTCATGGATGAGAACTATGCTGTGTGTTTCCCTTCAGAAATGGAGTTAAATTCCATGCTCTGTGTCTTCCTACAAGCAAGACTTCATTTCAGGTAAGGGCAGTCACTTTTCAGCTCAAACGAACAACATCGTTCACGAAGCTCACACGTTTCTCATCTTAACTGACAAGCATTGTATGTTAGAGGACCAGTGCTTTGTATCAGTTTCAGAAGTAGAGTTGGACTAGATATGGTCCGTATGTGTCGGAAACAACATTCATTGTTCTCCGCCCACTCAAGTTTCCTGATGTCTTAGAGACTCTAGAAAGCTAGAGCGTGCTTCTTGCTCTAAAGCAGAGTGTGATCAATGGATGAGAACTCTGTTGTGTGTTTCACTTCAGAAATGGAGTTAAATCCCTGGCTCTGAGTCTTCCTACAAGCAAGACTACATTTCAGGTAAGGGCAGTTACTTTACAGCTCAAACGAACTACATCGTTCACAAAGCTCACACGTTTCTCATCTTAACTGACAAGCATTGGATGTTAGAGGACCTGTGGTTTGTTTCAGTTTCAGACGCAGAGTTCTTCTAGATATGGTCCATATGTGTAGGAAACACCGTTCTTTTTTTCTCAGCACACTCATGTTTCCTGCTGTCTTAGAGACTGTAGAAAGCTATAGCGTGCTCCTTGTTCTAAAGCAGAGTGTGATCAATGGATGAGAACTCTGTTGTGTGTTTCACTTCAGAAATAGAGTTAAATCCCAAGCTCTGAGTCTTCCTACAAGCAAGACTTCATTTCAGGTAAGGGCAGTTACTTTACAGCTCAAACGAACTACATCGTTAACGAAGCTCACACGTTTCTCATCTTAACTGACAAGCATTGGATGTTAGAGGACCTGTGCATTTTATCAATTTCAGAGGGAGAGTTCTTCTAGATATGGTCCGTATATGTACGAAACACCGTTCATTTGTTCTCAGCACACTCATGTTTTCTGCTGTCTTAGAGACTCTAGAAAGCAAGAGCATGCTTCATATTCTAAAGCAGAGTGTGATCTATATATGAGAACTCTGCTGTGTGTTTCACTTCAGAAATGGTGTTAAATCCATGCTCTGAGTCTTCCGACAAGCGAGACTTCGTTTCAAGTAAGGGCAGTTACTAACTGCTCAAACAAACTACATCGTTCACGAAGCTCACACGTTTCTCATCTTAACTGACAAGCATTGGATGATAGAGGACCTGTGGTTTGTTTCAGTTTCAGAAGCAGATTTGAACTAGATATGGCCTGTATGGGTAGGAAACACCGTTCTTTTGTTCTGAGCACACTCAAGTTTCCTGCTGTATTAGAGACTCTAGAAAGCAAGAATGTGCTTCTTGCTCTAAAGCAGAGTGTGATTCATGGATGAGAACTATGCTGTGTGTTTCCCTTCAGAAATGGAGTTAAATTCCATGCTCTGTGTCTTCCTACAAGCAAGACTTCATTTCAGGTAAGGGCAGTCACTTTTCAGCTCAAAGGAACAACATCGTTCACAAAGCTCACACGTTTCTCATCTTAACTGACAAGCATTGTATGTTAGAGGACCAGTGCTTTGTATCAGTTTCAGAAGTAGAGTTGGACTAGATATGGTCCGTATGTGTAGGAAACAACATTCATTGTTCTCCGCCCACTCAAGTTTCCTGCTGTCTTAGAGACTCTAGAAAGCTAGAGCGTGCTTCTTGCTCTAAAGCAGAGTGTGATCAATGGATGAGAAATCTGTTGTGTGTTTCACTTCAGAAATGGAGTTAAATCCCTGGCTCTGAGTCTTCCTACAAGCAAGACTACGTTTCAGGTAAGGGCAGTTACTTTACAGCTCAAACGAACTACATTGTTCACAAAGCTCACACGTTTCTCATCTTAACTGACAAGCATTGGATGTTAGAGGACCTGTGGTTTGTTTCAGTTTCAGACGCAGAGTTCTTCTAGATATGGTCCATATGTGTAGGAAACACCGTTCTTTTTTTCTCAGCACACTCATGTTTCCTGCTGTCTTAGAGACTGTAGAAAGCTATAGCGTGCTCCTTGTTCTAAAGCAGAGTGTGATCAATGGATGAGAACTCTGTTGTGTGTTTCACTTCAGAAATGGAGTTAAATCCCAAGCTCTGAGTCTTCCTACAAGCAAGACTTCATTTCAGGTAAGGGCAGTTACTTTACAGCTCAAACGAACTACATCGTTAACCAAGCTCACACGTTTCTCATCTTAACTGACAAGCATTGGATGTTAGAGGACCTGTGCATTTTATCAATTTCAGAGGGAGAGTTCTTCTAGATATGGTCCGTATATGTAGGAAACACCGTTCATTTGTTCTCAGCACACTCATGTTTTCTGCTGTCTTAGATACTCTAGAAAGCAAGAGCGTGCTTCATATTCTAAAGCAGAGTTTGATCTATATATGAGAACTCTGCTGTGTGTTTCACTTCAGAAATGGTGTTAAATCCATGCTCTGAGTCTTCCGACAAGCGAGACTTCGTTTCAAGTAAGGGCAGTTACTAACTGCTCAAACAAACTACATCGTTCACGAAGCTCACACGTTTCTCATCTTAACTGACAAGCATTGGATGATAGAGGACCTGTGGTTTGTTTCAGTTTCAGAAGCTGATTTGAAGTAGATATGGCCTGTATGGTTAGGAAACACCGTTCTTTTGTTCTGAGCACACTCAAGTTTCCTAATGTATTAGAGACTCTAGAAAGCAAGAATGTGCTTCTTGCTCTAAAGCAGAGTGTGATTCATGGATGAGAACTATGCTGTGTGTTTCCCTTCAGAAATGGAGTTAAATTCCATGCTCTGTGTCTTCCTACAAGCAAGACTTCATTTCAGGTAAGGGCAGTCACTTTTCAGCTCAAACGAACAACATCGTTCACGAAGCTCACACGTTTCTCATCTTAACTGACAAGCATTGTATGTTAGAGGACCAGTGCTTTGTATCAGTTTCAGAAGTAGAGTTTGACTAGATATGGTCCGTATGTGTCGGAAACAACATTCATTGTTCTCCGCCCACTCAAGTTTCCTGATGTCTTAGAGACTCTAGAAAGCTAGAGCGTGCTTCTTGCTCTAAAGCAGAGTGTGATCAATGGATGAGAACTCTGTTGTGTGTTTCACTTCAGAAATGGAGTTAAATCCCTGGCTCTGAGTCTTCCTACAAGCAAGACTACATTTCAGGTAAGGGCAGTTACTTTACAGCTCAAACGAACTACATCGTTCACAAAGCTCACACGTTTCTCATCTTAACTGACAAGCATTGGATGTTAGAGGACCTGTGGTTTGTTTCAGTTTCAGACGCAGAGTTCTTCTAGATATGGTCCATATGTGTAGGAAACACCGTTCTTTTTTTCTCAGCACACTCATGTTTCCTGCTGTCTTAGAGACTGTAGAAAGCTATAGCGTGCTCCTTGTTCTAAAGCAGAGTGTGATCAATGGATGAGAACTCTGTTGTGTGTTTCACTTCAGAAATAGAGTTAAATCCCAAGCTCTGAGTCTTCCTACAAGCAAGACTTCATTTCAGGTAAGGGCAGTTACTTTACAGCTCAAACGAACTACATCGTTAACGAAGCTCACACGTTTCTCATCTTAACTGACAAGCATTGGATGTTAGAGGACCTGTGCATTTTATCAATTTCAGAGGGAGAGTTCTTCTAGATATGGTCCGTATATGTACGAAACACCGTTCATTTGTTCTCAGCACACTCATGTTTTCTGCTGTCTTAGAGACTCTAGAAAGCAAGAGCATGCTTCATATTCTAAAGCAGAGTGTGATCTATATATGAGAACTCTGCTGTGTGTTTCACTTCAGAAATGGTGTTAAATCCATGCTCTGAGTCTTCCGACAAGCGAGACTTCGTTTCAAGTAAGGGCAGTTACTAACTGCTCAAACAAACTACATCGTTCACGAAGCTCACACGTTTCTCATCTTAACTGACAAGCATTGGATGATAGAGGACCTGTGGTTTGTTTCAGTTTCAGAAGCAGATTTGAACTAGATATGGCCTGTATGGGTAGGAAACACCGTTCTTTTGTTCTGAGCACACTCAAGTTTCCTGCTGTATTAGAGACTCTAGAAAGCAAGAATGTGCTTCTTGCTCTAAAGCAGAGTGTGATTCATGGATGAGAACTATGCTGTGTGTTTCCCTTCAGAAATGGAGTTAAATTCCATGCTCTGTGTCTTCCTACAAGCAAGACTTCATTTCAGGTAAGGGCAGTCACTTTTCAGCTCAAAGGAACAACATCGTTCACAAAGCTCACACGTTTCTCATCTTAACTGACAAGCATTGTATGTTAGAGGACCAGTGCTTTGTATCAGTTTCAGAAGTAGAGTTGGACTAGATATGGTCCGTATGTGTAGGAAACAACATTCATTGTTCTCCGCCCACTCAAGTTTCCTGCTGTCTTAGAGACTCTAGAAAGCTAGAGCGTGCTTCTTGCTCTAAAGCAGAGTGTGATCAATGGATGAGAAATCTGTTGTGTGTTTCACTTCAGAAATGGAGTTAAATCCCTGGCTCTGAGTCTTCCTACAAGCAAGACTACGTTTCAGGTAAGGGCAGTTACTTTACAGCTCAAACGAACTACATTGTTCACAAAGCTCACACGTTTCTCATCTTAACTGACAAGCATTGGATGTTAGAGGACCTGTGGTTTGTTTCAGTTTCAGACGCAGAGTTCTTCTAGATATGGTCCATATGTGTAGGAAACACCGTTCTTTTTTTCTCAGCACACTCATGTTTCCTGCTGTCTTAGAGACTGTAGAAAGCTATAGCGTGCTCCTTGTTCTAAAGCAGAGTGTGATCAATGGATGAGAACTCTGTTGTGTGTTTCACTTCAGAAATGGAGTTAAATCCCAAGCTCTGAGTCTTCCTACAAGCAAGACTTCATTTCAGGTAAGGGCAGTTACTTTACAGCTCAAACGAACTACATCGTTAACCAAGCTCACACGTTTCTCATCTTAACTGACAAGCATTGGATGTTAGAGGACCTGTGCATTTTATCAATTTCAGAGGGAGAGTTCTTCTAGATATGGTCCGTATATGTAGGAAACACCGTTCATTTGTTCTCAGCACACTCATGTTTTCTGCTGTCTTAGATACTCTAGAAAGCAAGAGCGTGCTTCATATTCTAAAGCAGAGTTTGATCTATATATGAGAACTCTGCTGTGTGTTTCACTTCAGAAATGGTGTTAAATCCATGCTCTGAGTCTTCCGACAAGCGAGACTTCGTTTCAAGTAAGGGCAGTTACTAACTGCTCAAACAAACTACATCGTTCACGAAGCTCACACGTTTCTCATCTTAACTGACAAGCATTGGATGATAGAGGACCTGTGGTTTGTTTCAGTTTCAGAAGCTGATTTGAAGTAGATATGGCCTGTATGGTTAGGAAACACCGTTCTTTTGTTCTGAGCACACTCAAGTTTCCTAATGTATTAGAGACTCTAGAAAGCAAGAATGTGCTTCTTGCTCTAAAGCAGAGTGTGATTCATGGATGAGAACTATGCTGTGTGTTTCCCTTCAGAAATGGAGTTAAATTCCATGCTCTGTGTCTTCCTACAAGCAAGACTTCATTTCAGGTAAGGGCAGTCACTTTTCAGCTCAAACGAACAACATCGTTCACGAAGCTCACACGTTTCTCATCTTAACTGACAAGCATTGTATGTTAGAGGACCAGTGCTTTGTATCAGTTTCAGAAGTAGAGTTTGACTAGATATGGTCCGTATGTGTCGGAAACAACATTCATTGTTCTCCGCCCACTCAAGTTTCCTGATGTCTTAGAGACTCTAGAAAGCTAGAGCGTGCTTCTTGCTCTAAAGCAGAGTGTGATCAATGGATGAGAACTCTGTTGTGTGTTTCACTTCAGAAATGGAGTTAAATCCCTGGCTCTGAGTCTTCCTACAAGCAAGACTACATTTCAGGTAAGGGCAGTTACTTTACAGCTCAAACGAACTACATCGTTCACAAAGCTCACACGTTTCTCATCTTAACTGACAAGCATTGGATGTTAGAGGACCTGTGGTTTGTTTCAGTTTCAGACGCAGAGTTCTTCTAGATATGGTCCATATGTGTAGGAAACACCGTTCTTTTTTTCTCAGCACACTCATGTTTCCTGCTGTCTTAGAGACTGTAGAAAGCTATAGCGTGCTCCTTGTTCTAAAGCAGAGTGTGATCAATGGATGAGAACTCTGTTGTGTGTTTCACTTCAGAAATAGAGTTAAATCCCAAGCTCTGAGTCTTCCTACAAGCAAGACTTCATTTCAGGTAAGGGCAGTTACTTTACAGCTCAAACGAACTACATCGTTAACGAAGCTCACACGTTTCTCATCTTAACTGACAAGCATTGGATGTTAGAGGACCTGTGCATTTTATCAATTTCAGAGGGAGAGTTCTTCTAGATATGGTCCGTATATGTACGAAACACCGTTCATTTGTTCTCAGCACACTCATGTTTTCTGCTGTCTTAGAGACTCTAGAAAGCAAGAGCATGCTTCATATTCTAAAGCAGAGTGTGATCTATATATGAGAACTCTGCTGTGTGTTTCACTTCAGAAATGGTGTTAAATCCATGCTCTGAGTCTTCCGACAAGCGAGACTTCGTTTCAAGTAAGGGCAGTTACTAACTGCTCAAACAAACTACATCGTTCACGAAGCTCACACGTTTCTCATCTTAACTGACAAGCATTGGATGATAGAGGACCTGTGGTTTGTTTCAGTTTCAGAAGCAGATTTGAACTAGATATGGCCTGTATGGGTAGGAAACACCGTTCTTTTGTTCTGAGCACACTCAAGTTTCCTGCTGTATTAGAGACTCTAGAAAGCAAGAATGTGCTTCTTGCTCTAAAGCAGAGTGTGATTCATGGATGAGAACTATGCTGTGTGTTTCCCTTCAGAAATGGAGTTAAATTCCATGCTCTGTGTCTTCCTACAAGCAAGACTTCATTTCAGGTAAGGGCAGTCACTTTTCAGCTCAAAGGAACAACATCGTTCACAAAGCTCACACGTTTCTCATCTTAACTGACAAGCATTGTATGTTAGAGGACCAGTGCTTTGTATCAGTTTCAGAAGTAGAGTTGGACTAGATATGGTCCGTATGTGTAGGAAACAACATTCATTGTTCTCCGCCCACTCAAGTTTCCTGCTGTCTTAGAGACTCTAGAAAGCTAGAGCGTGCTTCTTGCTCTAAAGCAGAGTGTGATCAATGGATGAGAACTCTGTTGTGTGTTTCACTTCAGAAATGGAGTTAAATCCCTGGCTCTGAGTCTTCCTACAAGCAAGACTACGTTTCAGGTAAGGGCAGTTACTTTACAGCTCAAACGAACTACATTGTTCACAAAGCTCACACGTTTCTCATCTTAACTGACAAGCATTGGATGTTAGAGGACCTGTGGTTTGTTTCAGTTTCAGACGCAGAGTTCTTCTAGATATGGTCCATATGTGTAGGAAACACCGTTCTTTTTTTCTCAGCACACTCATGTTTCCTGCTGTCTTAGAGACTGTAGAAAGCTATAGCGTGCTCCTTGTTCTAAAGCAGAGTGTGATCAATGGATGAGAACTCTGTTGTGTGTTTCACTTCAGAAATGGAGTTAAATCCCAAGCTCTGAGTCTTCCTACAAGCAAGACTTCATTTCAGGTAAGGGCAGTTACTTTACAGCTCAAACGAACTACATCGTTAACGAAGCTCACACGTTTCTCATCTTAACTGACAAGCATTGGATGTTAGAGGACCTGTGCATTGTATCAATTTCAGAGGGAGAGTTCTTCTAGATATGGTCCGTATATGTACGAAACACCGTTCATTTGTTCTCAGCACACTCATGTTTTCTGCTGTCTTAGAGACTCTAGAAAGCAAGAGCATGCTTCATATTCTAAAGCAGAGTGTGATCTATATATGAGAACTCTGCTGTGTGTTTCACTTCAGAAATGGTGTTAAATCCATGCTCTGAGTCTTCCGACAAGCGAGACTTCGTTTCAATAAGGGCAGTTACTAACTGCTCAAACAAACTACATCGTTCACGAAGCTCACACGTTTCTCATCTTAACTGACAAGCATTGGATGATAGAGGACCTGTGGTTTGTTTCAGTTTCAGAAGCAGATTTGAACTAGATATGGCCTGTATGGGTAGGAAACACCGTTCTTTTTTTCTGAGCACACTCAAGTTTCCTGCTGTATTAGAGACTGTAGAAAGCAAGAATGTGCTTCTTGCTCTAAAGCAGAGTGTGATTCATGGATGAGAACTATGCTGTGTGTTTCCCTTCAGAAATGGAGTTAAATTCCATCCTCTGTGTCTCCCTACAAGCAAGACTTCATTTCAGGTAAGGGCAGTCACTTTTCAGCTCAAACGAACAACATCGTTCACGAAGCTCACACGTTTCTCATCTTAACTGACAAGCATTGTATGTTAGAGGACCAGTGCTTTGTATCAGTTTCAGAAGTAGAGTTGGACTAGATATGGTCCGTATGTGTCGGAAACAACATTCATTGTTCTCCGCCCACTCAAGTTTCCTGATGTCTTAGAGACTCTAGAAAGCTAGAGCGTGCTTCTTGCTCTAAAGCAGAGTGTGATCAAAGGATGAGAACTCTGTTGTGTGTTTCACTTCAGAAATGGAGTTAAATCCCTGGCTCTGAGTCTTCCTACAAGCAAGACTACATTTCAGGTAAGGGCAGTTACTTTACAGCTCAAACGAACTACATCGTTCACAAAGCTCACACGTTTCTCATCTTAACTGACAAGCATTGGATGTTAGAGGACCTGTGGTTTGTTTCAGTTTCAGACGCAGAGTTCTTCTAGATATGGTCCATATGTGTAGGAAACACCGTTCTTTTTTTCTCAGCACACTCATGTTTCCTGCTGTCTTAGAGACTGTAGAAAGCTATAGCGTGCTCCTTGTTCTAAAGCAGAGTGTGATCAATGGATGAGAACTCTGTTGTGTGTTTCACTTCAGAAATAGAGTTAAATCCCAAGCTCTGAGTCTTCCTACAAGCAAGACTTCATTTCAGGTAAGGGCAGTTACTTTACAGCTCAAACGAACTACATCGTTAACGAAGCTCACACATTTCTCATCTTAACTGACAAGCATTGGATGTTAGAGGACCTGTGCATTTTATCAATTTCAGAGGGAGAGTTCTTCTAGATATGGTCCGTATATGTACGAAACACCGTTCATTTGTTCTCAGCACACTCATGTTTTCTGCTGTCTTAGAGACTCTAGAAAGCAAGAGCATGCTTCATATTCTAAAGCAGAGTGTGATCTATATATGAGAACTCTGCTGTGTGTTTCACTTCAGAAATGGTGTTAAATCCATGCTCTGAGTCTTCCGACAAGCGAGACTTCGTTTCAAGTAAGGGCAGTTACTAACTGCTCAAACAAACTACATCGTTCACGAAGCTCACACGTTTCTCATCTTAATTGACAAGCATTGGATGATAGAGGACCTGTGGTTTGTTTCACTTTCAGAAGCAGATTTGAACTAGATATGGCCTGTATGGGTAGGAAACACCGTTCTTTTGTTCTGAGCACACTCAAGTTTCCTGCTGTATTAGAGACTCTAGAAAGCAAGAATGTGCTTCTTGCTCTAAAGCAGAGTGTGATTCATGGATGAGAACTATGCTGTGTGTTTCCCTTCAGAAATGGAGTTAAATTCCATGCTCTGTGTCTTCCTACAAGCAAGACTTCATTTCAGGTAAGGGCAGTCACTTTTCAGCTCAAAGGAACAACATCGTTCACAAAGCTCACACGTTTCTCATCTTAACTGACAAGCATTGTATGTTAGAGGACCAGTGCTTTGTATCAGTTTCAGAAGTAGAGTTGGACTAGATATGGTCCGTATGTGTAGGAAACAACATTCATTGTTCTCCGCCCACTCAAGTTTCCTGCTGTCTTAGAGACTCTAGAAAGCTAGAGCGTGCTTCTTGCTCTAAAGCAGAGTGTGATCAATGGATGAGAACTCTGTTGTGTGTTTCACTTCAGAAATGGAGTTAAATCCCTGGCTCTGAGTCTTCCTACAAGCAAGACTACGTTTCAGGTAAGGGCAGTTACTTTACAGCTCAAACGAACTACATTGTTCACAAAGCTCACACGTTTCTCATCTTAACTGACAAGCATTGGATGTTAGAGGACCTGTGGTTTGTTTCAGTTTCAGACGCAGAGTTCTTCTAGATATGGTCCATATGTGTAGGAAACACCGTTCTTTTTTTCTCAGCACACTCATGTTTCCTGCTGTCTTAGAGACTGTAGAAAGCTATATCGTGCTCCTTGTTCTAAAGCAGAGTGTGATCAATGGATGAGAACTCTTTTGTGTGTTTCACTTCAGAAATGGAGTTAAATCCCAAGCTCTGAGTCTTCCTACAAGCAAGACTTCATTTCAGGTAAGGGCAGTTACTTTACAGCTCAAACGAACTACATCGTTAACGAAGCTCACACGTTTCTCATCTTAACTGACAAGCATTGGATGTTAGAGGACCTGTGCATTGTATCAATTTCAGAGGGAGAGTTCTTCTAGATATGGTCCGTATATGTAGGAAACACCGTTCATTTGTTCTCAGCACACTCATGTTTTCTGCTGTCTTAGAGACTCTAGAAAGCAAGAGCATGCTTCATATTCTAAAGCAGAGTGTGATCTATATATGAGAACTCTGCTGTGTGTTTCACTTCAGAAATGGTGTTAAATCCATGCTCTGAGTCTTCCGACAAGCGAGACTTCGTTTCAATAAGGGCAGTTACTAACTGCTCAAACAAACTACATCGTTCACGAAGCTCACACGTTTCTCATCTTAACTGACAAGCATTGGATGATAGAGGACCTGTGGTTTGTTTCAGTTTCAGAAGCAGATTTGAACTAGATATGGCCTGTATGGGTAGGAAACACCGTTCTTTTTTTCTGAGCACACTCAAGTTTCCTGCTGTATTAGAGACTGTAGAAAGCAAGAATGTGCTTCTTGCTCTAAAGCAGAGTGTGATTCATGGATGAGAACTATGCTGTGTGTTTCCCTTCAGAAATGGAGTTAAATTCCATCCTCTGTGTCTCCCTACAAGCAAGACTTCATTTCAGGCAAGGGCAGTCACTTTACAGCTCAAACGAACAACATCGTTCACAAAGCTCACACGTTTCTCATCTTAACTGACAAGCATTGTATGTTAGAGGACCAGTGCTTTGTATCAGTTTCAGAAGCAGAGTTGGACTAGATATGGTCCGTATGTGTAGGAAACACCATTCATTTGTTCTCAGCCCACTCAAATTTCCAGCTGTATTAGAGACTCTAGAAAGCTAGAGCGTGCTTCTTGCTCTAAAGCAGAGTGTGATCAGTGGATGAGAGCTCTGTTGTGTGTTTCACTTCAGAAATGGAGTTAAATACCAGTCTCTGAGTCTTCCTACAAGCAAGACTTCGTTTCAAGTAAGGGCAGTTACTTTACAGCTCAAACGAACTACATCGTTCACAAAGCTCACACGTTTCTCATCTTAACTGACAAGCATTGGATGTTAGAGGACCTGTGGTTTGTTTCAGTTTCAGAAGCAGAGTTCTTCTAGATATGGTCCGTATTTGTAGGAAACACCGTTCATTTCCACTCAGCACACTCATGTTTTCTGCTGTCTTAGAGACTCTAGAAAGCAAGAGCGTTCTTCATATTCTAAAGCAGAGTGTGATCTATATATGAGAACTCTGCTGTGTGTTTCACTTCAGAAATGGAGTTAAATCCCTGGCTCTGAGTCTTCCTACAAGCAAGACTACGTTTCAGGTAAGGGCAGTTACTTTACAGCTCAGACGAACTACATCGTTCACAAAGCTCACACGTTTCTCATCTTAACTGACAAGCATTGCATGTTAGAGGACCTGTGGTTTGTTTCAGTTTCAGAAGTAGAGTTCTTCTAGATATGGTCCATATGTGTAGGAAACAACGTTCTTTTTTTCTCAGCACACTCAAGTTTCCTGCTGTCTTAGAGACTGTAGAAAGCTATAGCGTGCTCCTTGTTCTAAAGCAGAGTGTGATCAATGGATGAGAACTCTGTTGTGTGTTTCACTTCAGAAATAGAGTTAAATCCCAAGCTCTGAGTTCTTCCTACAAGCAAGACTTCATTTCAGGTAAGGGCAGTTACTAACAGCTCAAACGAACTACAACGTTCATGAAGCTCACACGTTTCTCATCTTAACTGACAAGCATTGGATGATAGAGGACCTGTGGTTTGTTTCAGTTTCAGAAGCAGAGTTCTTCTAGATATGGTCCATATGTGTAGGAAACACCGTTCTTTTTTTCTCAGCACACTCATGTTTCCTGCTGTCTTAGAGACAGTAGAAAGCTATAGCGTGCTCCTTGTTCTAAAGCAGAGTGTGATCAATGGATGAGAACTCTGTTGTGTGTTTCACTTCAGAAATGGAGTTAAATCCCAGACTCTGAGTCTTCCTACAAGCAAGACTTCATTTTAGGTAAGGGCAGATATTTTACAGCTCAAACGAACTACATTGTTAATGAAGCTCACACGTTTCTCATCTTAACTGACAAGCATTGGATTCTAGAGGACCTGTGCATTGTATCAATCAGAGGGAGTGTTCTTCTAGATATGGTCCGTATGTGTAGGAAACACCGTTCATTTCCACTCAGCACACTCATGTTTTCTGCTGTCTTAGAGACTCTAGAAAGCAAGAGCGTGCTTCATATTCTAAAGCAGAGTGTGATCTATATATGAGAACTCTGCTGTGTGTTTCACTTCAGAAATGGAGTTAAATCCCTGGCTCTGAGTCTTCCTACAAGCAAGACTACGTTTCAGGTAAGGGCAGTTACTTTACAGCTCAGACGAACTACATCGTTCACAAAGCTCACACGTTTCTCATCTTAACTGACAAGCATTGCATGTTAGAGGACCTGTGGTTTGTTTCAGTTTCAGAAGTAGAGTTCTTCTAGATATGGTCCATATGTGTAGGAAACAACGTTCTTTTTTTCTCAGCACACTCAAGTTTCCTGCTGTCTTAGAGACTGTAGAAAGCTATAGCGTGCTCCTTGTTCTAAAGCAGAGTGTGATCAATGGATGAGAACTCTGTTGTGTGTTTCACTTCAGAAATAGAGTTAAATCACAAGCTCTGAGTTCTTCCTACAAGCAAGACTTCATTTCAGGTAAGGGCAGTTACTAACAGCTCAAACGAACTACAACCTTCATGAAGCTCACACGTTTCTCATCTTAACTGACAAGCATTGGATGATAGAGGACCTGTGGTTTGTTTCAGTTTCAGAAGCAGAGTTCTTCTAGATATGGTCCATATGTGTAGGAAACACCGTTCTTTTTTTCTCAGCACACTCATGTTTCCTGCTGTCTTAGAGACAGTAGAAAGCTATAGCGTGCTCCTTGTTCTAAAGCAGAGTGTGATCAATGGATGAGAACTCTGTTGTGTGTTTCACTTCAGAAATGGAGTTAAATCCCAGACTCTGAGTCTTCCTACAAGCAAGACTTCATTTTAGGTAAGGGCAGATATTTTACAGCTCAAACGAACTACATTGTTAATGAAGCTCACACGTTTCTCATCTTAACTGACAAGCATTGGATGCTAGAGGACCTGTGCATTGTATCAATCAGAGGGAGTGTTCTTCTAGATATGGTCCGTATGTGTAGGAAACACCGTTCATTTCCACTCAGCACACTCATGTTTTCTGCTGTCTTAGAGACTCTAGAAAGCAAGAGCGTGCTTCATATTCTAAAGCAGAGTGTGATCTATATATGAGAACTCTGCTGTGTGTTTCACTTCAGAAATGGAGTTAAATCCCTGGCTCTGAGTCTTCCTACAAGCAAGACTACGTTTCAGGTAAGGGCAGTTACTTTACAGCTCAAACGAACTACATCGTTCACAAAGCTCACACGTTTCTCATCTTAACTGACAAGCATTGCATGTTAGAGGACCTGTGGTTTGTTTCAGTTTCAGAAGTAGAGTTCTTCTAGATATGGTCCATATGTGTAGGAAACACCGTTCTTTTTTTCTCAGCACACTCAAGTTTCCTGCTGTCTTAGAGACTGTAGAAAGCTATAGCGTGCTCCTTGTTCTAAAGCAGAGTGTGATCAATGGATGAGAACTCTGTTGTGTGTTTCACTTCAGAAATAGAGTTAAATCCCAAGCTCTGAGTTCTTCCTACAAGCAAGACTTCATTTCAGGTAAGGGCAGTTACTTTACAGCTCAAACGAACTACATCGTTAACGAAGCTCACACGTTTCTCATCTTAACTGACAAGCATTGGATGTTAGAAGACCTGTGCATTTTATCAATTTCAGAGGGAGAGTTCTTCTAGATATGGTCCGTATATGTAGGAAACACCGTTCATTTGTTCTCAGCACACTCATGTTTTCTGCTGTCTTAGAGACTCTAGAAAGCAAGAGCATGCTTCATATTCTAAAGCAGAGTGTGATCTATATATGAGAACTCTGCTGTGTGTTTCACTTCAGAAATGGTGTTAAATCCATGCTCTGAGTCTTCCGACAAGCGAGACTTCGTTTCAAGTAAGGGCAGTTACTAACTGCTCAAACAAACTACATCGTTCACGAAGCTCACACGTTTCTCATCTTAACTGACAAGCATTCGATGATAGAGGACCTGTGGTTTGTTTCAGTTTCAGAAGCAGATTTGAACTAGATATGGCCTGTATGGGTAGGAAACACCGTTCTTTTGTTCTGAGCACACTCAAGTTTCCTGCTGTATTAGAGACTCTAGAAAGCAAGAATGTTCTTCTTGCTCTAAAGCAGAGTGTGATTCATGGATGAGAACTATGCTGTGTGTTTCCCTTCAGAAATGGAGTTAAATTCCATGCTCTGTGTCTTCCTACAAGCAAGACTTCATTTCAGGTAAGGGCAGTCACTTTTCAGCTCAAAGGAACAACATCGTTCACAAAGCTCACACGTTTCTCATCTTAACTGACAAGCATTGTATGTTAGAGGACCAGTGCTTTGTATCAGTTTCAGAAGTAGAGTTGGACTAGATATGGTCCGTATGTGTAGGAAACAACATTCATTGTTCTCCGCCCACTCAAGTTTCCTGCTGTCTTAGAGACTCTAGAAAGCTAGAGCGTGCTTCTTGCTCTAAAGCAGAGTGTGATCAATGGATGAGAACTCTGTTGTGTGTTTCACTTCAGAAATGGAGTTAAATCCCTGGCTCTGAGTCTTCCTACAAGCAAGACTACGTTTCAGGTAAGGGCAGTTACTTTACAGCTCAAACGAACTACATTGTTCACAAAGCTCACACGTTTCTCATCTTAACTGACAAGCATTGGATGTTAGAGGACCTGTGGTTTGTTTCAGTTTCAGACGCAGAGTTCTTCTAGATATGGTCCATATGTGTAGGAAACACCGTTCTTTTTTTCTCAGCACACTCATGTTTCCTGCTGTCTTAGAGACTGTAGAAAGCTATAGCGTGCTCCTTGTTCTAAAGCAGAGTGTGATCAATGGATGAGAACTCTGTTGTGTGTTTCACTTCAGAAATGGAGTTAAATCCCAAGCTCTGAGTCTTCCTACAAGCAAGACTTCATTTCAGGTAAGGGCAGTTACTTTACAGCTCAAACGAACTACATCGTTAACGAAGCTCACACGTTTCTCATCTTAACTGACAAGCATTGGATGTTAGAGGACCTGTGCATTGTATTAATTTCAGAGGGAGAGTTCTTCTAGATATGGTCCGTATGTGTAGGAAACACCGTTCATTTCCACTCAGCACACTCATGTTTTCTGCTGTCTTAGAGACTCTAGAAAGCAAGAGCGTGCTTCATATTCTAAAGCAGAGTGTGATCTATATATGAGAACTCTGCTGTGTGTTTCACTTCAGAAATGGAGTTAAATCCCTGGCTCTGAGTCTTCCTACAAGCAAGACTACGTTTCAGGTAAGGGCAGTTACTTTACAGCTCAAACGAACTACATCGTTCACAAAGCTCACACGTTTCTCATCTTAACTGACAAGCATTGCATGTTAGAGGACCTGTGGTTTGTTTCAGTTTCAGAAGTAGAGTTCTTCTAGATATGGTCCATATGTGTAGGAAACACCGTTCTTTTTTTCTCAGCACACTCAAGTTTCCTGCTGTCTTAGAGACTGTAGAAAGCTATAGCGTGCTCCTTGTTCTAAAGCAGAGTGTGATCAATTGATGAGAACTCTGTTGTGTGTTTCACTTCAGAAATAGAGTTAAATCCCAAGCTCTGAGTTCTTCCTACAAGCAAGACTTCATTTCAGGTAAGGGCAGTTACTTTACAGCTCAAACGAACTACATCGTTAACGAAGCTCACACGTTTCTCATCTTAACTGACAAGCATTGGATGTTAGAGGACCTGTGCATTTTATCAATTTCAGAGGGAGAGTTCTTCTAGATATGGTCCGTATATGTAGGAAACACCGTTCATTTGTTCTCAGCACACTCATGTTTTCTGCTGTCTTAGAGACTCTAGAAAGCAAGAGCGTGCTTCATATTCTAAAGCAGAGTGTGATCTATATATGAGAACTCTGCTGTGTGTTTCACTTCAGAAATGGTGTTAAATCCATGCTCTGAGTCTTCCGACAAGCGAGACTTCGTTTCAAGTAAGGGCAGTTACTAACTGCTCAAACAAACTACATCGTTCACGAAGCTCACACGTTTCTCATCTTAACTGACAAGCATTGGATGATAGAGGACCTGTGGTTTGTTTCAGTTTCAGAAGCAGATTTGAAGTAGATATGGCCTGTATGGTTAGGAAACACCGTTCTTTTGTTCTGAGCACACTCAAGTTTCCTAATGTATTAGAGACTCTAGAAAGCAAGAATGTGCTTCTTGCTCTAAAGCAGAGTGTGATTCATGGATGAGAACTATGCTGTGTGTTTCCCTTCAGAAATGGAGTTAAATTCCATGCTCTGTGTCTTCCTACAAGCAAGACTTCATTTCAGGTAAGGGCAGTCACTTTTCAGCTCAAAGGAACAACATCGTTCACGAAGCTCACACGTTTCTCATCTTAACTGACAAGCATTGTATGTTAGAGGACCAGTGCTTTGTATCAGTTTCAGAAGTAGAGTTGGACTAGATATGGTCCGTATGTGTCGTAAACAACATTCATTGTTCTCTGCCCACTCAAGTTTCCTGATGTCTTAGAGACTCTAGAAAGCTAGAGCGTGCTTCTTGCTCTAAAGCAGAGTGTGATCAATGGATGAGAACTCTGTTGTGTGTTTCACTTCAGAAATGGAGTTAAATCCCTGGCTCTGAGTCTTCCTACAAGCAAGACTACATTTCAGGTAAGGGCAGTTACTTTACAGCTCAAACGAACTACATCGTTCACAAAGCTCACACGTTTCTCATCTTAACTGACAAGCATTGGATGTTAGAAGACCTGTGGTTTGTTTCAGTTTCAGACGCAGAGTTCTTCTAGATATGGTCCATATGTGTAGGAAACACCGTTCTTTTTTTCTCAGCACACTCATGTTTCCTGCTGTCTTAGAGACTGTAGAAAGCTATAGCGTGCTCCTTGTTCTAAAGCAGAGTGTGATCAATGGATGAGAACTCTGTTGTGTGTTTCACTTCAGAAATAGAGTTAAATCCCAAGCTCTGAGTCTTCCTACAAGCAAGACTTCATTTCAGGTAAGGGCAGTTACTTTACAGCTCAAACGAACTACATCGTTAACGAAGCTCACACGTTTCTCATCTTAACTGACAAGCATTGGATGTTAGAGGACCTGTGCATTTTATCAATTTCAGAGGGAGAGTTCTTCTAGATATGGTCCGTATATGTACGAAACACCGTTCATTTGTTCTCAGCACACTCATGTTTTCTGCTGTCTTAGAGACTCTAGAAAGCAAGAGCATGCTTCATATTCTAAAGCAGAGTGTGATCTATATATGAGAACTCTGCTGTGTGTTTCACTTCAGAAATGGTGTTAAATCCATGCTCTGAGTCTTCCGACAAGCGAGACTTCGTTTCAAGTAAGGGCAGTTACTAACTGCTCAAACAAACTACATCGTTCACGAAGCTCACACGTTTCTCATCTTAACTGACAAGCATTGGATGATAGAGGACCTGTGGTTTGTTTCAGTTTCAGAAGCAGATTTGAACTAGATATGGCCTGTATGGGTAGGAAACACCGTTCTTTTGTTCTGAGCACACTCAAGTTTCTTGCTGTATTAGAGACTCTAGAAAGCAAGAATGTGCTTCTTGCTCTAAAGCAGAGTGTGATTCATGGATGAGAACTATGCTGTGTGTTTCCCTTCAGAAATGGAGTTAAATTCCATGCTCTGTGTCTTCCTACAAGCAAGACTTCATTTCAGGTAAGGGCAGTCACTTTTCAGCTCAAAGGAACAACATCGTTCACAAAGCTCACACGTTTCTCATCTTAACTGACAAGCATTGTATGTTAGAGGACCAGTGCTTTGTATCAGTTTCAGAAGTAGAGTTGGACTAGATATGGTCCGTATGTGTAGGAAACAACATTCATTGTTCTCCGCCCACTCAAGTTTCCTGCTGTCTTAGAGACTCTAGAAAGCTAGAGCGTGCTTCTTGCTCTAAAGCAGAGTGTGATCAATGGATGAGAACTCTGTTGTGTGTTTCACTTCAGAAATGGAGTTAAATCCCTGGCTCTGAGTCTTCCTACAAGCAAGACTACGTTTCAGGTAAGGGCAGTTACTTTACAGCTCAAACGAACTACATTGTTCACAAAGCTCACACGTTTCTCATCTTAACTGACAAGCATTGGATGTTAGAGGACCTGTGGTTTGTTTCAGTTTCAGACGCAGAGTTCTTCTAGATATGGTCCATATGTGTAGGAAACACCGTTCTTTTTTTCTCAGCACACTCATGTTTCCTGCTGTCTTAGAGACTGTAGAAAGCTATAGCGTGCTCCTTGTTCTAAAGCAGAGTGTGATCAATGGATGAGAACTCTGTTGTGTGTTTCACTTCAGAAATGGAGTTAAATCCCAAGCTCTGAGTCTTCCTACAAGCAAGACTTCATTTCAGGTAAGGGCAGTTACTTTACAGCTCAAACGAACTACATCGTTAACGAAGCTCACACGTTTCTCATCTTAACTGACAAGCATTGGATGTTAGAGGACCTGTGCATTGTATCAATTTCAGAGGGAGAGTTCTTCTAGATATGGTCCGTATATGTAGGAAACACCGTTCATTTGTTCTCAGCACACTCATGTTTTCTGCTGTCTTAGAGACTCTAGAAAGCAAGAGCATGCTTCATATTCTAAAGCAGAGTGTGATCTATATATGAGAACTCTGCTGTGTGTTTCACTTCAGAAATGGTGTTAAATCCATGCTCTGAGTCTTCCAACAAGCGAGACTTCGTTTCAAGTAAGGGCAGTTGCTAAATGCTCAAACAAACTACATCGTTCACGAAGCTCACACGTTTCTCATCTTAACTGACAAGCATTGCATGATAGAGGACCTGTGGTTTGTTTCAGTTTCAGAAGCAGATTTGAACTAGATATGGCCTGTATGGGTAGGAAACACCGTTCTTTTTTTCTGAGCACACTCAAGTTTCCTGCTGTATTAGAGACTGTAGAAAGCAAGAATGTGCTTCTTGCTCTAAAGCAGAGTGTGATTCATGGATGAGAACTATGCTGTGTGTTTCCCTTCAGAAATGGAGTTAAATTCCATCCTCTGTGTCTCCCTACAAGCAAGACTTCATTTCAGGCAAGGGCAGTCACTTTACAGCTCAAACGAACTACATCGTTCACAAAGCTCACACGTTTCTCATCTTAACTGACAAGCATTGTATGTTAGAGGACCAGTGCTTTGTATCAGTTTCAGAAGCAGAGTTGGACTAGATATGGTCCGTATGTGTAGGAAACACCATTCATTTGTTCTCAGCCCACTCAAGTTTCCAGCTGTATTAGAGACTCTAGAAAGCTAGAGCGTGCTTCTTGCTCTAAAGCAGAGTGTGATCAGTGGATGAGAACTCTGTTGTGTGTTTCACTTCAGAAATGGAGTTAAATACCAGTCTCTGAGTCTTCCTACAAGCAAGACTTCGTTTCAAGTAAGGGCAGTTACTTTACAGCTCAAACGAACTACATCGTTCACAAAGCTCACACGTTTCTCATCTTAACTGACAAGCATTGCATGTTAGAGGACCTGTGGTTTGTTTCAGTTTCAGAAGTAGAGTTCTTCTAGATATGGTCCATATGTGTAGGAAACACCGTTCTTTTTTTTTCAGCACACTCAAGTTTCCTGCTGTCTTAGAGAATGTAGAAAGCTATAGCGTGCTCCTTGTTCTAAAGCAGAGTGTGATCAATGGATGAGAACTCTGTTGTGTGTTTCACTTCAGAAATAGAGTTAAATCCCAAGCTCTGAGTTCTTCCTACAAGCAAGACTTCATTTCAGGTAAGGGCAGTTACTTTACAGCTCAAACGAACTACATCGTTAACGAAGCTCACACGTTTCTCATCTTAACTGACAAGCATTGGATGTTAGAGGACCTGTGCATTTTATCAATTTCAGAGGGAGAGTTCTTCTAGATATGGTCCGTATATGTAGGAAACACCGTTCATTTGTTCTCAGCACACTCATGTTTTCTGCTGTCTTAGAGACTCTAGAAAGCAAGAGCATGCTTCATATTCTAAAGCAGAGTGTGATCTATATATGAGAACTCTGATGTGTGTTTCACTTCAGAAATGGTGTTAAATCCATGCTCTGAGTCTTCCGACAAGCGAGACTTCGTTTCAAGTAAGGGCAGTTACTAACTGCTCAAACAAACTACATCGTTCACGAAGCTCACACGTTTCTCATCTTAACTGACAAGCATTGGATGATAGAGGACCTGTGGTTTGTTTCAGTTTCAGAAGCAGATTTGAACTAGATATGGCCTGTATGGGTAGGAAACACAGTTCTTTTGTTCTGAGCACACTCAAGTTTCCTGCTGTATTAGAGACTCTAGAAAGCAAGAATGTGCTTCTTGCTCTAAAGCAGAGTGTGATTCATGGATGAGAACTATGCTGTGTGTTTCCCTTCAGAAATGGAGTTAAATTCCATGCTCTGTGTCTTCCTACAAGCAAGACTTCATTTCAGGTAAGGGCAGTCACTTTTCAGCTCAAAGGAACAACATCGTTCACAAAGCTCACACGTTTCTCATCTTAACTGACAAGCATTGTATGTTAGAGGACCAGTGCTTTGTATCAGTTTCAGAAGTAGAGTTGGACTAGATATGGTCCGTATGTGTAGGAAACAACATTCATTGTTCTCCGCCCACTCAAGTTTCCTGCTGTCTTAGAGACTCTAGAAAGCTAGAGCGTGCTTCTTGCTCTAAAGCAGAGTGTGATCAATGGATGAGAACTCTGTTGTGTGTTTCACTTCAGAAATGGAGTTAAATCCCTGGCTCTGAGTCTTCCTACAAGCAAGACTACGTTTCAGGTAAGGGCAGTTACTTTACAGCTCAAACGAACTACATTGTTCACAAAGCTCACACGTTTCTCATCTTAACTGACAAGCATTGGATGTTAGAGGACCTGTGGTTTGTTTCAGTTTCAGACGCAGAGTTCTTCTAGATATGGTCCATATGTGTAGGAAACACCGTTCTTTTTTTCTCAGCACACTCATGTTTCCTGCTGTCTTAGAGACTGTAGAAAGCTATAGCGTGCTCCTTGTTCTAAAGCAGAGTGTGATCAATGGATGAGAACTCTGTTGTGTGTTTCACTTCAGAAATGGAGTTAAATCCCAAGCTCTGAGTCTTCCTACAAGCAAGACTTCATTTCAGGTAAGGGCAGTTACTTTACAGCTCAAACGAACTACATCGTTAACGAAGCTCACACGTTTCTCATCTTAACTGACAAGCATTGGATGTTAGAGGACCTGTGCATTGTATCAATTTCAGAGGGAGAGTTCTTCTAGATATGGTCCGTATTTGTAGGAAACACCGTTCATTTGTTCTCAGCACACTCATGTTTTCTGCTGTCTTAGAGACTCTAGAAAGCAAGAGCATGCTTCATATTCTAAAGCAGAGTGTGATCTATATATGAGAACTCTGCTGTGTGTTTCACTTCAGAAATGGTGTTAAATCCATGCTCTGAGTCTTCCAACAAGCGAGACTTCGTTTCAAGTAAGGGCAGTTGCTAAATGCTCAAACAAACTACATCGTTCACGAAGCTCACATGTTTCTCATCTTAACTGACAAGCATTGCATGATAGAGGACCTGTGGTTTGTTTCAGTTTCAGAAGCAGATTTGAACTAGATATGGCCTGTATGGGTAGGAAACACCGTTCTTTTTTTCTGAGCACACTCAAGTTTCCTGCTGTATTAGAGACTGTAGAAAGCAAGAATGTGCTTCTTGCTCTAAAGCAGAGTGTGATTCATGGATGAGAACTATGCTGTGTGTTTCCCTTCAGAAATGGAGTTAAATTCCATCCTCTGTGTCTCCCTACAAGCAAGACTTCATTTCAGGCAAGGGCAGTCACTTTACAGCTCAAACGAACTACATCGTTCACAAAGCTCACACGTTTCTCATCTTAACTGACAAGCATTGTATGTTAGAGGACCAGTGCTTTGTATCAGTTTCAGAAGCAGAGTTGGACTAGATATGGTCCGTATGTGTAGGAAACACCATTCATTTGTTCTCAGCCCACTCAAGTTTCCAGCTGTATTAGAGACTCTAGAAAGCTAGAGCGTGCTTCTTGCTCTAAAGCAGAGTGTGATCAGTGGATGAGAACTCTGTTGTGTGTTTCAATTCAGAAATGGAGTTAAATACCAGTCTCTGAGTCTTCCTACAAGCAAGACTTCGTTTCAAGTAAGGGCAGTTACTTTACAGCTCAAACGAACTACATCGTTCACAAAGCTCACACGTTTCTCATCTTAACTGACAAGCATTGCATGTTAGAGGACCTGTGGTTTATTTCAGTTTCAGAAGTAGAGTTCTTCTAGATATGGTCCATATGTGTAGGAAACACCGTTCTTTTTTTTTCAGCACACTCAAGTTTCCTGCTGTCTTAGAGAATGTAGAAAGCTATAGCGTGCTCCTTGTTCTAAAGCAGAGTGTGATCAATGGATGAGAACTCTGTTGTGTGTTTCACTTCAGAAATAGAGTTAAATCCCAAGCTCTGAGTTCTTCCTACAAGCAAGACTTCATTTCAGGTAAGGGCAGTTACTTTACAGCTCAAACGAACTACATCGTTAACGAAGCTCACACGTTTCTCATCTTAACTGACAAGCATTGGATGTTAGAGGACCTGTGCATTTTATCAATTTCAGAGGGAGAGTTCTTCTACATATGGTCCGTATATGTAGGAAACACCGTTCATTTGTTCTCAGCACACTCATGTTTTCTGCTGTCTTAGAGACTCTAGAAAGCAAGAGCATGCTTCATATTCTAAAGCAGAGTGTGATCTATATATGAGAACTCTGATGTGTGTTTCACTTCAGAAATGGTGTTAAATCCATGCTCTGAGTCTTCCGACAAGCGAGACTTCGTTTCAAGTAAGGGCAGTTACTAACTGCTCAAACAAACTACATCGTTCACGAAGCTCACACGTTTCTCATCTTAACTGACAAGCATTGGATGATAGAGGACCTGTGGTTTGTTTCAGTTTCAGAAGCAGATTTGAAGTAGATATGGCCTGTATGGTTAGGAAACACCGTTCTTTTGTTCTGAGCACACTCAAGTTTCCTAATGTATTAGAGACTCTAGAAAGCAAGAATGTGCTTCTTGCTCTAAAGCAGAGTGTGATTCATGGATGAGAACTATGCTGTGTGTTTCCCTTCAGAAATGGAGTTAAATTCCATGCTCTGTGTCTTCCTACAAGCAAGACTTCATTTCAGGTAAGGGCAGTCACTTTTCAGCTCAAAGGAACAACATCGTTCATGAAGCTCACACGTTTCTCATCTTAACTGACAAGCATTGTATGTTAGAGGACCAGTGCTTTGTATCAGTTTCAGAAGTAGAGGTGGACTAGATATGGTCCGTATGTGTCGTAAACAACATTCATTGTTCTCTGCCCACTCAAGTTTCCTGATGTCTTAGAGACTCTAGAAAGCTAGAGCGTGCTTCTTGCTCTAAAGCAGAGTGTGATCAATGGATGAGAACTCTGTTGTGTGTTTCACTTCAGAAATGGAGTTAAATCCCTGGCTCTGAGTCTTCCTACAAGCAAGACTACATTTCAGGTAAGGGCAGTTACTTTACAGCTCAAACGAACTACATCGTTCACAAAGCTCACACGTTTCTCATCTTAACTGACAAGCATTGGATGTTAGAAGACCTGTGGTTTGTTTCAGTTTCAGACGCAGAGTTCTTCTAGATATGGTCCATATGTGTAGGAAACACCGTTCTTTTTTTCTCAGCACACTCATGTTTCCTGCTGTCTTAGAGACTGTAGAAAGCTATAGCGTGCTCCTTGTTCTAAAGCAGAGTGTGATCAATGGATGAGAACTCTGTTGTGTGTTTCACTTCAGAAATAGAGTTAAATCCCAAGCTCTGAGTCTTCCTACAAGCAAGACTTCATTTCAGGTAAGGGCAGTTACTTTACAGCTCAAACGAACTACATCGTTAACGAAGCTCACACGTTTCTCATCTTAACTGACAAGCATTGGATGTTAGAGGACCTGTGCATTTTATCAATTTCAGAGGGAGAGTTCTTCTAGATATGGTCCGTATATGTACGAAACACCGTTCATTTGTTCTCAGCACACTCATGTTTTCTGCTGTCTTAGAGACTCTAGAAAGCAAGAGCATGCTTCATATTCTAAAGCAGAGTGTGATCTATATATGAGAACTCTGCTGTGTGTTTCACTTCAGAAATGGTGTTAAATCCATGCTCTGAGTCTTCCGACAAGCGAGACTTCGTTTCAAGTAAGGGCAGTTACTAACTGCTCAAACAAACTACATCGTTCACGAAGCTCACACGTTTCTCATCTTAACTGACAAGCATTGGATGATAGAGGACCTGTGGTTTGTTTCAGTTTCAGAAGCAGATTTGAACTAGATATGGCCTGTATGGGTAGGAAACACCGTTCTTTTGTTCTGAGCACACTCAAGTTTCTTGCTGTATTAGAGACTCTAGAAAGCAAGAATGTGCTTCTTGCTCTAAAGCAGAGTGTGATTCATGGATGAGAACTATGCTGTGTGTTTCCCTTCAGAAATGGAGTTAAATTCCATGCTCTGTGTCTTCCTACAAGCAAGACTTCATTTCAGGTAAGGGCAGTCACTTTTCAGCTCAAAGGAACAACATCGTTCACAAAGCTCACACGTTTCTCATCTTAACTGACAAGCATTGTATGTTAGAGGACCAGTGCTTTGTATCAGTTTCAGAAGTAGAGTTGGACTAGATATGGTCCGTATGTGTAGGAAACAACATTCATTGTTCTCCGCCCACTCAAGTTTCCTGCTGTCTTAGAGACTCTAGAAAGCTAGAGCGTGCTTCTTGCTCTAAAGCAGAGTGTGATCAATGGATGAGAACTCTGTTGTGTGTTTCACTTCAGAAATGGAGTTAAATCCCTGGCTCTGAGTCTTCCTACAAGCAAAACTACGTTTCAGGTAAGGGCAGTTACTTTACAGCTCAAACGAACTACATTGTTCACAAAGCTCACACGTTTCTCATCTTAACTGACAAGCATTGGATGTTAGAGGACCTGTGGTTTGTTTCAGTTTCAGA
Organism: Onychomys leucogaster; assembly: GCA_949786385.1. Classification (NCBI taxonomy): domain Eukaryota; kingdom Metazoa; phylum Chordata; class Mammalia; order Rodentia; family Cricetidae; genus Onychomys; species Onychomys leucogaster. The sequence goes on along the minus strand of CATKUP010000118.1, from coordinate 1,046,279 downwards.
CGCAGAGTTCTTCTAGATATGGTCCATATGTGTAGGAAACACCGTTCTTTTTTTCTCAGCACACTCATGTTTCCTGCTGTCTTAGAGACTGTAGAAAGCTATAGCGTGCTCCTTGTTCTAAAGCAGAGTGTGATCAATGGATGAGAACTCTGTTGTGTGTTTCACTTCAGAAATGGAGTTAAATCCCAAGCTCTGAGTCTTCCTACAAGCAAGACTTCATTTCAGGTAAGGGCAGTTACTTTACAGCTCAAACGAACTACATCGTTAACGAAGCTCACACGTTTCTCATCTTAACTGACAAGCATTGGATGTTAGAGGACCTGTGCATTGTATCAATTTCAGAGGGAGAGTTCTTCTAGATATGGTCCGTATATGTAGGAAACACCGTTCATTTGTTCTCAGCACACTCATGTTTTCTGCTGTCTTAGAGACTCTAGAAAGCAAGAGCATGCTTCATATTCTAAAGCAGAGTGTGATCTATATATGAGAACTCTGCTGTGTGTTTCACTTCAGAAATGGTGTTAAATCCATGCTCTGAGTCTTCCAACAAGCGAGACTTCGTTTCAAGTAAGGGCAGTTGCTAAATGCTCAAACAAACTACATCGTTCACGAAGCTCACATGTTTCTCATCTTAACTGACAAGCATTGCATGATAGAGGACCTGTGGTTTGTTTCAGTTTCAGAAGCAGATTTGAACTAGATATGGCCTGTATGGGTAGGAAACACCGTTCTTTTTTTCTGAGCACACTCAAGTTTCCTGCTGTATTATAGACTGTAGAAAGCAAGAATGTGCTTCTTGCTCTAAAGCAGAGTGTGATTCATGGATGAGAACTATGCTGTGTGTTTCCCTTCAGAAATGGAGTTAAATTCCATCCTCTGTGTCTCCCTACAAGCAAGACTTCATTTCAGGCAAGGGCAGTCACTTTACAGCTCAAACGAACTACATCGTTCACAAAGCTCACACGTTTCTCATCTTAACTGACAAGCATTGTATGTTAGAGGACCAGTGCTTTGTATCAGTTTCAGAAGCAGAGTTGGACTAGATATGGTCCGTATGTGTAGGAAACACCATTCATTTGTTCTCAGCCCACTCAAGTTTCCAGCTGTATTAGAGACTCTAGAAAGCTAGAGCGTGCTTCTTGCTCTAAAGCAGAGTGTGATCAGTGGATGAGAACTCTGTTGTGTGTTTCACTTCAGAAATGGAGTTAAATACCAGTCTCTGAGTCTTCCTACAAGCAAGACTTCGTTTCAAGTAAGGGCAGTTACTTTACAGCTCAAACGAACTACATCGTTCACAAAGCTCACACGTTTCTCATCTTAACTGACAAGCATTGCATGTTAGAGGACCTGTGGTTTGTTTCAGTTTCAGAAGTAGAGTTCTTCTAGATATGGTCCATATGTGTAGGAAACACCGTTCTTTTTTTTTCAGCACACTCAAGTTTCCTGCTGTCTTAGAGAATGTAGAAAGCTATAGCGTGCTCCTTGTTCTAAAGCAGAGTGTGATCAATGGATGAGAACTCTGTTGTGTGTTTCACTTCAGAAATAGAGTTAAATCCCAAGCTCTGAGTTCTTCCTACAAGCAAGACTTCATTTCAGGTAAGGGCAGTTACTTTACAGCTCAAACGAACTACATCGTTAACGAAGCTCACACGTTTCTCATCTTAACTGACAAGCATTGGATGTTAGAGGACCTGTGCATTTTATCAATTTCAGAGGGAGAGTTCTTCTAGATATGGTCCGTATATGTAGGAAACACCGTTCATTTGTTCTCAGCACACTCATGTTTTCTGCTGTCTTAGAGACTCTAGAAAGCAAGAGCATGCTTCATATTCTAAAGCAGAGTGTGATCTATATATGAGAACTCTGATGTGTGTTTCACTTCAGAAATGGTGTTAAATCCATGCTCTGAGTCTTCCGACAAGCGAGACTTCGTTTCAAGTAAGGGCAGTTACTAACTGCTCAAACAAACTACATCGTTCACGAAGCTCACACGTTTCTCATCTTAACTGACAAGCATTGGATGATAGAGGACCTGTGGTTTGTTTCAGTTTCAGAAGCAGATTTGAACTAGATATGGCCTGTATGGGTAGGAAACACAGTTCTTTTGTTCTGAGCACACTCAAGTTTCCTGCTGTATTAGAGACTCTAGAAAGCAAGAATGTGCTTCTTGCTCTAAAGCAGAGTGTGATTCATGGATGAGAACTATGCTGTGTGTTTCCCTTCAGAAATGGAGTTAAATTCCATGCTCTGTGTCTTCCTACAAGCAAGACTTCATTTCAGGTAAGGGCAGTCACTTTTCAGCTCAAAGGAACAACATCGTTCACAAAGCTCACACGTTTCTCATCTTAACTGACAAGCATTGTATGTTAGAGGACCAGTGCTTTGTATCAGTTTCAGAAGTAGAGTTGGACTAGATATGGTCCGTATGTGTAGGAAACAACATTCATTGTTCTCCGCCCACTCAAGTTTCCTGCTGTCTTAGAGACTCTAGAAAGCTAGAGCGTGCTTCTTGCTCTAAAGCAGAGTGTGATCAATGGATGAGAACTCTGTTGTGTGTTTCACTTCAGAAATGGAGTTAAATCCCTGGCTCTGAGTCTTCCTACAAGCAAGACTACGTTTCAGGTAAGGGCAGTTACTTTACAGCTCAAACGAACTACATTGTTCACAAAGCTCACACGTTTCTCATCTTAACTGACAAGCATTGGATGTTAGAGGACCTGTGGTTTGTTTCAGTTTCAGACGCAGAGTTCTTCTAGATATGGTCCATATGTGTAGGAAACACCGTTCTTTTTTTCTCAGCACACTCATGTTTCCTGCTGTCTTAGAGACTGTAGAAAGCTATAGCGTGCTCCTTGTTCTAAAGCAGAGTGTGATCAATGGATGAGAACTCTGTTGTGTGTTTCACTTCAGAAATGGAGTTAAATCCCAAGCTCTGAGTCTTCCTACAAGCAAGACTTCATTTCAGGTAAGGGCAGTTACTTTACAGCTCAAACGAACTACATCGTTAACGAAGCTCACACGTTTCTCATCTTAACTGACAAGCATTGGATGTTAGAGGACCTGTGCATTGTATCAATTTCAGAGGGAGAGTTCTTCTAGATATGGTCCGTATTTGTAGGAAACACCGTTCATTTGTTCTCAGCACACTCATGTTTTCTGCTGTCTTAGAGACTCTAGAAAGCAAGAGCATGCTTCATATTCTAAAGCAGAGTGTGATCTATATATGAGAACTCTGCTGTGTGTTTCACTTCAGAAATGGTGTTAAATCCATGCTCTGAGTCTTCCAACAAGCGAGACTTCGTTTCAAGTAAGGGCAGTTGCTAAATGCTCAAACAAACTACATCGTTCACGAAGCTCACATGTTTCTCATCTTAACTGACAAGCATTGCATGATAGAGGACCTGTGGTTTGTTTCAGTTTCAGAAGCAGATTTGAACTAGATATGGCCTGTATGGGTAGGAAACACCGTTCTTTTTTTCTGAGCACACTCAAGTTTCCTGCTGTATTAGAGACTGTAGAAAGCAAGAATGTGCTTCTTGCTCTAAAGCAGAGTGTGATTCATGGATGAGAACTATGCTGTGTGTTTCCCTTCAGAAATGGAGTTAAATTCCATCCTCTGTGTCTCCCTACAAGCAAGACTTCATTTCAGGCAAGGGCAGTCACTTTACAGCTCAAACGAACTACATCGTTCACAAAGCTCACACGTTTCTCATCTTAACTGACAAGCATTGTATGTTAGAGGACCAGTGCTTTGTATCAGTTTCAGAAGCAGAGTTGGACTAGATATGGTCCGTATGTGTAGGAAACACCATTCATTTGTTCTCAGCCCACTCAAGTTTCCAGCTGTATTAGAGACTCTAGAAAGCTAGAGCGTGCTTCTTGCTCTAAAGCAGAGTGTGATCAGTGGATGAGAACTCTGTTGTGTGTTTCAATTCAGAAATGGAGTTAAATACCAGTCTCTGAGTCTTCCTACAAGCAAGACTTCGTTTCAAGTAAGGGCAGTTACTTTACAGCTCAAACGAACTACATCGTTCACAAAGCTCACACGTTTCTCATCTTAACTGACAAGCATTGCATGTTAGAGGACCTGTGGTTTATTTCAGTTTCAGAAGTAGAGTTCTTCTAGATATGGTCCATATGTGTAGGAAACACCGTTCTTTTTTTTTCAGCACACTCAAGTTTCCTGCTGTCTTAGAGACTGTAGAAAGCTATAGCGTGCTCCTTGTTCTAAAGCAGAGTGTGATCAATGGATGAGAACTCTGTTGTGTGTTTCACTTCAGAAATAGAGTTAAATCCCAAGCTCTGAGTTCTTCCTACAAGCAAGACTTCATTTCAGGTAAGGGCAGTTACTTTACAGCTCAAACGAACTACATCGTTAACGAAGCTCACACGTTTCTCATCTTAACTGACAAGCATTGGATGTTAGAGGACCTGTGCATTTTATCAATTTCAGAGGGAGAGTTCTTCTAGATATGGTCCGTATATGTAGGAAACACCGTTCATTTGTTCTCAGCACACTCATGTTTTCTGCTGTCTTAGAGACTCTAGAAAGCAAGAGCATGCTTCATATTCTAAAGCAGAGTGTGATCTATATATGAGAACTCTGATGTGTGTTTCACTTCAGAAATGGTGTTAAATCCATGCTCTGAGTCTTCCGACAAGCGAGACTTCGTTTCAAGTAAGGGCAGTTACTAACTGCTCAAACAAACTACATCGTTCACGAAGCTCACACGTTTCTCATCTTAACTGACAAGCATTGGATGATAGAGGACCTGTGGTTTGTTTCAGTTTCAGAAGCAGATTTGAAGTAGATATGGCCTGTATGGTTAGGAAACACCGTTCTTTTGTTCTGAGCACACTCAAGTTTCCTAATGTATTAGAGACTCTAGAAAGCAAGAATGTGCTTCTTGCTCTAAAGCAGAGTGTGATTCATGGATGAGAACTATGCTGTGTGTTTCCCTTCAGAAATGGAGTTAAATTCCATGCTCTGTGTCTTCCTACAAGCAAGACTTCATTTCAGGTAAGGGCAGTCACTTTTCAGCTCAAACGAACAACATCGTTCACGAAGCTCACACGTTTCTCATCTTAACTGACAAGCATTGTATGTTAGAGGACCAGTGCTTTGTATCAGTTTCAGAAGTAGAGGTGGACTAGATATGGTCCGTATGTGTCGGAAACAACATTCATTGTTCTCCGCCCACTCAAGTTTCCTGCTGTCTTAGAGACTCTAGAAAGCTAGAGCGTGCTTCTTGCTCTAAAGCAGAGTGTGATCAATGGATGAGAACTCTGTTGTGTGTTTCACTTCAGAAATGGAGTTAAATCCCTGGCTCTGAGTCTTCCTACAAGCAAGACTACATTTCAGGTAAGGGCAGTTACTTTACAGCTCAAACGAACTACATCGTTCACAAAGCTCACACGTTTCTCATCTTAACTGACAAGCATTGGATGTTAGAGGACCTGTGGTTTGTTTCAGTTTCAGACGCAGAGTTCTTCTAGATATGGTCCATATGTGTAGGAAACACCGTTCTTTTTTTCTCAGCACACTCATGTTTCCTGCTGTCTTAGAGACTGTAGAAAGCTATAGCGTGCTCCTTGTTCTAAAGCAGAGTGTGATCAATGGATGAGAACTCTGTTGTGTGTTTCACTTCAGAAATAGAGTTAAATCCCAAGCTCTGAGTCTTCCTACAAGCAAGACTTCATTTCAGGTAAGGGCAGTTACTTTACAGCTCAAACGAACTACATCGTTAACGAAGCTCACACGTTTCTCATCTTAACTGACAAGCATTGGATGTTAGAGGACCTGTGCATTTTATCAATTTCAGAGGGAGAGTTCTTCTAGATATGGTCCGTATATGTAGGAAACACCGTTCATTTGTTCTCAGCACACTCATGTTTTCTGCTGTCTTAGAGACTCTAGAAAGCAAGAGCATGCTTCATATTCTAAAGCAGAGTGTGATCTATATATGAGAACTCTGATGTGTGTTTCACTTCAGAAATGGTGTTAAATCCATGCTCTGAGTCTTCCGACAAGCGAGACTTCGTTTCAAGTAAGGGCAGTTACTAACTGCTCAAACAAACTACATCGTTCACGAAGCTCACACGTTTCTCATCTTAACTGACAAGCATTGGATGATAGAGGACCTGTGGTTTGTTTCAGTTTCAGAAGCAGATTTGAAGTAGATATGGCCTGTATGGTTAGGAAACACCGTTCTTTTGTTCTGAGCACACTCAAGTTTCCTAATGTATTAGAGACTCTAGAAAGCAAGAGCGTGCTTCATATTCTAAAGGAGAGTGTGATCTATATATGAGAACTCTGCTGTGTGTTTCACTTCAGAAATGGAGTTAAATCCCTAGCTCTGAGTCTTCCTACAAGCAAGACTACGTTTCAGGTAAGGGCAGTAACTTTACAGCTCAAACGAACTACATCGTTCACAAAGCTCACACGTTTCTCATCTTAACTGACAAGCATTGCATGTTAGAGGACCTGTGGTTTGTTTCAGTTTCAGAAGTAGAGTTCTTCTAGATATGGTCCATATGTGTAGGAAACACCGTTCTTTTTTTCTCAGCACACTCAAGTTTCCTGCTGTCTTAGAGACTGTAGAAAGCTATAGCGTGCTCCTTGTTCTAAAGCAGAGTGTGATCAATGGATGAGAACTCTGTTGTGTGTTTCACTTCAGAAATGGGGTTAAATCCCAAGCTCTGAGTCTTCCTACAAGCAAGACTTCATTTCAGGTAAGGGCAGTTACTTTACAGCTCAAACGAACTACATCGTTAACGAAGCTCACACGTTTCTCATCTTAACTGACAAGCATTGGATGTTAGAGGACCTGTGCATTTTATCAATTTCAGAGGGAGAGTTCTTCTGGATATGGTCCGTATATGTAGGTAACACCGTTCATTTGTTCTCAGCACACTCATGTTTTCTGCTGTCTTAGAGACTCTAGAAAGCAAGAGCATGCTTCATATTCTAAAGCAGAGTGTGATCTATATATGAGAACTCTGCTGTGTGTTTCACTTCAGAAATGGTGTTAAATCCATGCTCTGAGTCTTCCGACAAGCGAGTCTTCGTTTCAAGTAAGGGCAGTTACTAACTGCTCAAACAAACTACATCGTTCACGAAGCTCACACGTTTCTCATCTTAACTGACAAGCATTGGATGATAGAGGACCTGTGGTTTGTTTCAGTTTCAGAAGCAGATTTGAACTAGATATGGCCTGTATGGGTAGGAAACACCGTTCTTTTGTTCTGAGCACACTCATGTTTCCTGCTGTATTAGAGACTCTAGAAAGCAAGAATGTGCTTCTTGCTCTAAAGCAGAGTGTGATTCATGGATGAGAACTATGCTGTGTGTTTCCCTTCAGAAATGGAGTTAAATTCCATGCTCTGTGTCTTCCTACAAGCAAGACTTCATTTCAGGTAAGGGCAGTCACTTTACAGCTGAAACGAACTACATCGTTCACAAAGCTCACACGTTTCTCATCTTAACTGACAAGCATTGTATGTTAGAGGACCAGTGCTTTGTATCAGTTTCAGAAGCAGAGTTGGATTAGATATGGTCCGTATGTGTAGGAAACACCATTCATTTGTTCTCAGCCCACTCAAGTTTCCAGCTGTATTAGAGACTCTAGAAAGCTAGAGCGTGCTTCTTGCTCTAAAGCAGAGTGTGATCAGTGGATGAGAACTCTGTTGTGTGTTTCACTTCAGAAATGGAGTTAAATACCAGTCTCTGAGTCTTCCTACAAGCAAGACTTCGTTTCAAGTAAGGGCAGTTACTTTACAGCTCAAACGAACTACATCATTCACAAAGCTCACACGTTTCTCATCTTAACTGACAAGCATTTGATGTTAGAGGACCTGTGGTTTGTTTCAGTTTCAGAAGCAGAGTTCTTCTAGATATGGTCCATATGTGTAGGAAACACCGTTTTTTTTCTCAGCACACTCAAGTTTCCTGCTGTCTTAGAGACTGTAGAAAGCTATAGCGTGCTCCTTGCTCTAACGCAGAGTGTGATCAATGGATGAGAACTCTGTTGTGCGTTTCACTTCAGAAATGGAGTTAAATCCCAGGCTCTGAGTCTTCCTACAAGCAAGACTTCATTTTAGGTTAGGGCAGTTACTTTACAGCTCAAACGAACTACATCGTTAACGAAGCTCACACGTTTCTCATCTTAACTGACAAGCATTGGATGTTAGAGGACCTGTGCATTTTATCAATTTCAGAGGGAGAGATCTTCTAGATATGGTCCGTATATGTAGGAAACACCGTTCATTTGTTCTCAGCACACTCATGTTTTCTGCTGTCTTAGAGACTCTAGAAAGCAAGAGCATGCTTCATATTCTAAAGCAGAGTGTGATCTATATATGAGAACTCTGCTGTGTGTTTCACTTCAGAAATGGTGTTAAATCCATGCTCTGAGTCTTCCTACAAGCAAGACTTCATTTTAGGTAAGGGCAGTTATTTTACAGCTCAAACGAACTACATTGTTAACGAAGCTCACACGTTTCTCATCTTAACTGACAAGCATTGGATGTTAGAGGACCTGTGCATTGTTTCAATCAGAGGGAGTGTTCTTCTAGATATGGTCCGTATGTGTAGGAAACACCGTTCATTTCCTCTCAGCACACTCATGTTTTCTGCTGTCTTAGAGACTCTAGAAAGCAAGAGCGTGCTTCATATTCTAAAGCAGAGTGTGATCTATATATGAGAACTCTGCTGTGTGTTTCACTTCAGAAATGGAGTTAAATCCCTGGCTCTGAGTCTTCCTACAAGCAAGACTACGTTTCAGGTAAGGGCAGCTACTTTGCAGCTCAAACGAACTACATCGTTCACAAAGCTCACAAGTTTCTCATCTTAACTGACAAGCATTGCATGTTAGAGGACCTGTGGTTTTTTTCAGTTTCAGAAGTAGAGTTCTTCTAGATATGGTCCATATGTGTAGGAAACACCGTTCTTTTTTTCTCAGCACACTCAAGTTTCCTGGTGTCTTAGAGACTGTAGAAAGCTATAGCGTGCTCCTTGTTCTAAAGCAGAGTGTGATCAATGGATGAGAACTCTGTTGTGTGTTTCACTTCAGAAATGGAGTTAAATCCCTGGCTCTGAGTCTTCCTACAAGCAAGACTACGTTTCAGGTAAGGGCAGTTACTTTACAGCTCAAACGAACTACATCGTTCACAAAGCTCACACGTTTCTCATCTTAACTGACAAGCATTGCATGTTAGAGGACCTGTGGTTTGTTTCAGTTTCAGACGCAGAGTTCTTCTAGATATGGTCCATATGTGTAGGAAACACCGTTCTTTTTTTCTCAGCACACTCATGTTTCCTGCTGTCTTAGAGACTGTAGAAAGCTATAGCGTGCTCCTTGTTCTAAAGCAGAGTGTGATCAATGGATGAGAACTCTGTTGTGTGTTTCACTTCAGAAATGGAGTTAAATCCCAAGCTCTGAGTCTTCCTACAAGCAAGACTTCATTTCAGGTAAGGGCAGTTACTTTACAGCTCAAACGAACTACATCGTTAACGAAGCTCACACGTTTCTCATCTTAACTGACAAGCATTGGATGTTAGAGGACCTGTGCATTGTATCAATTTCAGAGGGAGAGTTCTTCTAGATATGGTCCGTATTTGTAGGAAACACCGTTCATTTGTTCTCAGCACACTCATGTTTTCTGCTGTCTTAGAGACTCTAGAAAGCAAGAGCATGCTTCATATTCTAAAGCAGAGTGTGATCTATATATGAGAACTCTGCTGTGTGTTTCACTTCAGAAATGGTGTTAAATACATGCTCTGAGTCTTCCAACAAGCGAGACTTCGTTTCAAGTAAGGGCAGTTGCTAAATGCTCAAACAAACTACATCGTTCACGAAGCTCACATGTTTCTCATCTTAACTGACAAGCATTGCATGATAGAGGACCTGTGGTTTGTTTCAGTTTCAGAAGCAGATTTGAAGTAGATATGGCCTGTATGGTTAGGAAACACCGTTCTTTTGTTCTGAGCACACTCAAGTTTCCTAATGTATTAGAGACTCTAGAAAGCAAGAATGTGCTTCTTGCTCTAAAGCAGAGTGTGATTCATGGATGAGAACTATGCTGTGTGTTTCCCTTCAGAAATGGAGTTAAATTCCATGCTCTGTGTCTTCCTACAAGCAAGACTTCATTTCAGGTAAGGGCAGTCACTTTTCAGCTCAAACGAACAACATCGTTCACGAAGCTCACACGTTTCTCATCTTAACTGACAAGCATTGTATGTTAGAGGACCAGTGCTTTGTATCAGTTTCAGAAGTAGAGTTGGACTAGATATGGTCCGTATGTGTCGGAAACAACATTCATTGTTCTCCGCCCACTCAAGTTTCCTGCTGTCTTAGAGACTCTAGAAAGCTAGAGCGTGCTTCTTGCTCTAAAGCAGAGTGTGATCAATGGATGAGAACTCTGTTGTGTGTTTCACTTCAGAAATGGAGTTAAATCCCTAGCTCTGAGTCTTCCTACAAGCAAGACTACATTTCAGGTAAGGGCAGTTACTTTACAGCTCAAACGAACTACATCGTTCACAAAGCTCACACGTTTCTCATCTTAACTGACAAGCATTGGATGTTAGAGGACCTGTGGTTTGTTTCAGTTTCAGACGCAGAGTTCTTCTAGATATGGTCCATATGTGTAGGAAACACCGTTCTTTTTTTCTCAGCACACTCATGTTTCCTGCTGTCTTAGAGACTGTAGAAAGCTATAGCGTGCTCCTTGTTCTAAAGCAGAGTGTGATCAATGGATGAGAACTCTGTTGTGTGTTTCACTTCAGAAATAGAGTTAAATCCCAAGCTCTGAGTCTTCCTACAAGCAAGACTTCATTTCAGGTAAGGGCAGTTACTTTACAGCTCAAACGAACTACATCGTTAACGAAGCTCACACGTTTCTCATCTTAACTGACAAGCATTGGATGTTAGAGGACCTGTGCATTGTATCAATTTCAGAGGGAGAGTTCTTCTAGATATGGTCCGTATATGTAGGAAACACCGTTCATTTGTTCTCAGCACACTCATGTTTTCTGCTGTCTTAGAGACTCTAGAAAGCAAGAGCATGCTTCATATTCTAAAGCAGAGTGTGATCTATATATGAGAACTCTGCTGTGTGTTTCACTTCAGAAATGGTGTGAAATCCATGCACTGAGTCTTCCGACAAGCGAGACTTCGTTTCAAGTAAGGGCAGTTACTAACTGCTCAAACAAACTACATCGTTCACGAAGCTCACACGTTTCTCATCTTAACTGACAAGCATTGGATGATAGAGGACCTGTGGTTTGTTTCAGTTTCAGAAGCAGATTTGAACTAGATATGGCCTGTATGGGTAGGAAACACCGTTCTTTTGTTCTGAGCACACAAAAGTTTCCTGCTGTATTAGAGACTCTAGAAAGCAAGAATGTGCTTCTTGCTCTAAAGCAGAGTGTGATTCATGGATGAGAACTATGCTGTGTGTTTCCCTTCAGAAATGGAGTTAAATTCCATGCTCTGTGTATTCCTACAAGCAAGACTTCATTTCAGGTAAGGGCAGTCACTTTTCAGCTCAAACGAACAACATCGTTCACGAAGCTCACACGTTTCTCATCTTAACTGACAAGCATTGTATATTAGAGGACCAGTGCTTTGTATCAGTTTCAGAAGTAGAGTTGGACTAGATATGGTCCGTATGTGTAGGAAACAACATTCATTGTTCTCCGAACACTCAAGTTTCTTGCTGTCTTAGAGACTCTAGAAAGCAAGAGCGTGCTTCATATTCTAAAGGAGAGTGTGATCTATATATGAGAACTCTGCTGTGTGTTTCACTTCAGAAATGGAGTTAAATCCCTAGCTCTGAGTCTTCCTACAAGCAAGACTACGTTTCAGGTAAGGGCAGTAACTTTACAGCTCAAACGAACTACATCGTTCACAAAGCTCACACGTTTCTCATCTTAACTGACAAGCATTGCATGTTAGAGGACCTGTGGTTTGTTTCAGTTTCAGAAGTAGAGTTCTTCTAGATATGGTCCATATGTGTAGGAAACACCGTTCTTTTTTTCTCAGCACACTCAAGTTTCCTGCTGTCTTAGAGACTGTAGAAAGCTATAGCGTGCTCCTTGTTCTAAAGCAGAGTGTGATCAATGGATGAGAACTCTGTTGTGTGTTTCACTTCAGAAATGGAGTTAAATCCCAAGCTCTGAGTCTTCCTACAAGCAAGACTTCATTTCAGGTAAGGGCAGTTACTTTACAGCTCAAACGAACTACATCGTTAACGAAGCTCACACGTTTCTCATCTTAACTGACAAGCATTGGATGTTAGAGGACCTGTGCATTTTATCAATTTCAGAGGGAGAGTTCTTCTGGATATGGTCCGTATATGTAGGTAACACCGTTCATTTGTTCTCAGCACACTCATGTTTTCTGCTGTCTTAGAGACTCTAGAAAGCAAGAGCATGCTTCATATTCTAAAGCAGAGTGTGATCTATATATGAGAACTCTGCTGTGTGTTTCACTTCAGAAATGGTGTTAAATCCATGCTCTGAGTCTTCCGACAAGCGAGACTTCGTTTCAAGTAAGGGCAGTTACTAACTGCTCAAACAAACTACATCGTTCACGAAGCTCACACGTTTCTCATCTTAACTGACAAGCATTGGATGATAGAGGACCTGTGGTTTGTTTCAGTTTCAGAAGCAGATTTGAACTAGATATGGCCTGTATGGGTAGGAAACACCGTTCTTTTGTTCTGAGCACACTCATGTTTCCTGCTGTATTAGAGACTGTAGAAAGCAAGAATGTGCTTCTTGCTCTAAAGCAGAGTGTGATTCATGGATGAGAACTATGCTGTGTGTTTCCCTTCAGAAATGGAGTTAAATTCCATGCTCTGTGTCTTCCTACAAGCAAGACTTCATTTCAGGTAAGGGCAGTCACTTTACAGCTGAAACGAACTACATCGTTCACAAAGCTCACACGTTTCTCATCTTAACTGACAAGCATTGTATGTTAGAGGACCTGTGGTTTGTTTCAGTTTCAGAAGCAGAGTTCTTCTAGATATGGTCCATATGTGTATGAAACACCGTTTTTTTTTCTCAGCACACTCAAGTTTCCTGCTGTCTTAGAGACTGTAGAAAGCTATAGCGTGCTCCTTGCTCTAACGCAGAGTGTGATCAATGGATGAGAACTCTGTTGTGTGTTTCACTTCAGAAATGGAGTTAAATCCCAGGCTCTGAGTCTTCCTACAAGCAAGACTTCATTTTAGGTTAGGGCAGTTACTTTACAGCTCAAACGAACTACATCGTTAACGAAGCTCACACGTTTCTCATCTTAACTGACAAGCATTGGATGTTAGAGGACCTGTGCATTTTATCAATTTCAGAGGGAGAGTTCTTCTAGATATGGTCCATATATGTAGGAAACACCGTTCATTTGTTCTCAGCACACTCATGTTTTCTGCTGTCTTAGAGACTCTAGAAAGCAAGAGCATGCTTCATATTCTAAAGCAGAGTGTGATCTATATATGAGAACTCTGCTGTGTGTTTCACTTCAGAAATGGTGTTAAATCCATGCTCTGAGTCTTCCTACAAGCAAGACTTCATTTTAGGTAAGGGCAGTTATTTTACAGCTCAAACGAACTACATTGTTAACGAAGCTCACACGTTTCTCATCTTAACTGACAAGCATTGGATGTTAGAGGACCTGTGCATTGTTTCAATCAGAGGGAGTGTTCTTCTAGATATGGTCCGTATGTGTAGGAAACACCGTTCATTTCCTCTCAGCACACTCATGTTTTCTGCTGTCTTAGAGACTCTAGAAAGCAAGAGCGTGCTTCATATTCTAAAGCAGAGTGTGATCTATATATGAGAACTCTGCTGTGTGTTTCACTTCAGAAATGGAGTTAAATCCCTGGCTCTGAGTCTTCCTACAAGCAAGACTACGTTTCAGGTAAGGGCAGCTACTTTGCAGCTCAAACGAACTACATCGTTCACAAAGCTCACAAGTTTCTCATCTTAACTGACAAGCATTGCATGTTAGAGGACCTGTGGTTTTTTTCAGTTTCAGAAGTAGAGTTCTTCTAGATATGGTCCATATGTGTAGGAAACACCGTTCTTTTTTTCTCAGCACACTCAAGTTTCCTGGTGTCTTAGAGACTGTAGAAAGCTATAGCGTGCTCCTTGTTCTAAAGCAGAGTGTGATCAATGGATGAGAACTCTGTTGTGTGTTTCACTTCAGAAATGGAGTTAAATCCCTGGCTCTGAGTCTTCCTACAAGCAAGACTACGTTTCAGGTAAGGGCAGTTACTTTACAGCTCAAACGAACTACATCGTTCACAAAGCTCCCACGTTTCTCATCTTAACTGACAAGCATTGCATGTTAGAGGACCTGTGGTTTGTTTCAGTTTCAGAAGTAGAGTTCTTCTAGATATGGTCCATATGTGTAGGAAACACCGTTCTTTTTTTCTCAGCACACTCAAGTTTCCTGCTGTCTTAGAGACTGTAGAAAGCTATAGCGTGCTCCTTGTTCTAAATCAGAGTGTGATCTATATATGAGAACTCTGCTGTGTGTTTCACTTCAGAAATGGTTTTAAATCCATGCTCTGAGTCTTCCGACAAGCGAGACTTCGTTTCAAGTAAGGGCAGTTACTAACTGCTCAAACAAACTACATCATTCACGAAGCTCACACGTTTCTCATCTTAACTGACAAGCATTGGATGATAGAGGACCTGTGGTTTGTTTCAGTTTCAGAAGCAGATTTGAACTAGATATGGCCTGTATGGGTAGGAAACACCGTTCTTTTGTTCTGAGCACACTCAAGTTTCCTGCTGTATTAGAGACTCTAGAAAGCAAGAATGTGCTTCTTGCTCTAAAGCAGAGTGTGATTCATGGATGAGAACTATGCTGTGTGTTTCCCTTCAGAAATGGAGTTAAATTCCATGCTCTGTGTCTTCCTACAAGCAAGACTTCATTTCAGGTAAGGGCAGTCACTTTTCAGCTCAAACGAACAACATCGTTCCCGAGGCTCACACGTTTCTCATCTTAACTGACAAGCATTGTATGTTAGAGGACCAGTGCTTTGTATCAGTTTCAGAAGTAGAGTTGGACTAGATATGGTCCGTATGTGTAGGAAACACCGTTCTTTTTTTCTCAGCACACTCCAGTTTCCTGCTGTCTTAGAGACTGTAGAAAGCTATAGCGTACTCCTTGTTCTAAAGCAGAGTGTGATCAATGGATGAGAACTCTGTTGTGTGTTTCACTTCAGAAATGGAGTTAAATCCCAAGCTCTGAGTCTTCCTACAAGCAAGACTTCATTTCAGGTAAGGGCAGTTACTTTACAGCTCAAACGAACTACATTGTTCACAAAACTCACACGTTTCTCATCTTAAATGACAAGCATTGGATGTTAGAGGACCTGTGGTTTGTTTCAGTTTCAGAAGCAGAGTTCTTCTAGATATGGTCCATATGTGTAGGAAACACCGTTCTTTTTTTCTCAGCACACTCATGTTTCCTGCTGTCTTAGAGAGAGTAGAAAGCTATAGCGTGCTCCTTGTTCTAAAGCAGAGTGTGATCAATGGATGAGAACTCTGTTGTGTGTTTCACTTCAGAAATGGAGTTAAATCCCAGACTCTGAGTCTTCCTACAAGCAAGACTTCATTTTAGGTAAGGGCAGATATTTTACAGCTCAAACGAACTACATCGTTAACGAAGCTCACACGTTTCTCATCTTAACTGACAATCATTGGGTGCTAAAGGACCTGTGCATTGTATCAATCCGAGGGAGTGTTTTTCTAGATATGGTCCGTATGTGTAGGAAACACCGTTCATTTCCACTCAGCACACTCATGTTTTCTGCTGTCTTAGAGACTCTAGAAAGCAAGAGCATGCTTCATATTCTAAAGCAGTGTGTGATCTATATATGAGAACTCTGCTGTGTGTTTCACTTCAGAAATGGCGTTAAATCCCTGGCTCTGAGTCTTCCTACAAGTAAGACTACGATTCAGGTAAGGGCAGTTACTTTACAGCTCAAACGAACTACATCGTTCACAAAGCTCACACGTTTCTCATCTTAACTGACAAGCATTGCATGTTAGAGGACCTGTGGTTTGTTTCAGTTTCAGAAGTAGAGTTCTTCTAGATATGGTCCATATGTGTAGGAAACACCGTTCTTTTTTTCTCAGCACACTCAAGTTTCCTGCTGTCTTAGAGACTGTAGAAAGCTATAGCGTGCTCCTTGTTCTAAAGCAGAGTGTGATCAATGGATGAGAACTCTGTTGTGTGTTTCACTTCAGAAATAGAGTTAAATCCCAAGCTCTGAGTTCTTCCTACAAGCAAGACTTCATTTCAGGTAAGGGCAGTTACTTTACAGCTCAAACGAACTACATCGTTAACGAAGCTCACACGTTTCTCATCTTAACTGACAAGCATTGGATGTTAGAGGACCTGTGCATTGTATCAATTTCAGAGGGAGAGTTCTTCTAGATATGGTCCGTATATGTAGGA
Organism: Onychomys leucogaster; assembly: GCA_949786385.1. Classification (NCBI taxonomy): domain Eukaryota; kingdom Metazoa; phylum Chordata; class Mammalia; order Rodentia; family Cricetidae; genus Onychomys; species Onychomys leucogaster. Next base: position 1,029,810 of record CATKUP010000118.1, on the reverse strand, counting down.
AACACCGTTCATTTGTTCTCAGCACACTCATGTTTTCTGCTGTCTTTGAGACTCTAGAAAGCAAGAGCATGCTTCATATTCTAAAGCAGAGTGTGATCTATATATGAGAACTCTGCTGTGTGTTTCACTTCAGAAATGGAGTTAAATCCATGCTCTGAGTCTTCCGACAAGCGAGACTTCGTTTCAAGTAAGGGCAGTTACTAACTGCTCAAACAAACTACATCGTTCACGAAGCTCACACGTTTCTCATCTTAACTGACAAGCATTGGATGATAGAGGACCTGTGGTTTGTTTCAGTTTCAGAAGCAGATTTGAACTAGATATGGCCTGTATGGGTAGGAAACACCGTTCTTTTGTTCTGAGCACACTCAAGTTTCCTGCTGTATTAGAGACTCTAGAAAGGAAGAATGTGCTTCTTGCTCTAAAGCAGAGTGTGATTCATGGATGAGAACTATGCTGTGTGTTTCCCTTCAGAAATGGAGTTAAATTCCATGCTCTGTGTCTTCCTACAAGCAAGACTTCATTTCAGGTAAGGGCAGTCACTTTACAGCTGAAACGAACTACATCGTTCACAAAGCTCACACGTTTCTCATCTTAACTGACAAGCATTGTATGTTAGAGGACCAGTGCTTTGTATCAGTTTCAGAAGCAGAGTTGGATTAGATATGGTCCGTATGTGTAGGAAACACCATTCATTTGTTCTCAGCCCACTCAAGTTTCCAGCTGTATTAGAGACTCTAGAAAGCTAGAGCGTGCTTCTTGCTCTAAAGCAGAGTGTGATCAGTGGATGAGAACTCTGTTGTGTGTTTCACTTCAGAAATGGAGTTAAATACCAGTCTCTGAGTCTTCCTACAAGCAAGACTTCGTTTCAAGTAAGGGCAGTTACTTTACAGCTAAAACGAACTACATCATTCACAAAGCTCACACGTTTCTCATCTTAACTGACAAGCATTGGATGTTAGAGGACCTGTGGTTTGTTTCAGTTTCAGAAGCAGAGTTCTTCTAGATATGGTCCATATGTGTAGGAAACACCGTTTTTTTTTCTCAGCACACTCAAGTTTCCTGCTGTCTTAGAGACTGTAGAAAGCTATAGCGTGCTCCTTGCTCTAACGCAGAGTGTGATCAATGGATGAGAACTCTGTTGTGTGTTTCACTTCAGAAATGGAGTTAAATCCCAGGCTCTGAGTCTTCCTACAAGCAAGACTTCATTTTAGGTTAGGGCAGTTACTTTACAGCTCAAACGAACTACATCGTTAACGAAGCTCACACGTTTCTCATCTTAAATGACAAGCATTGGATGTTAGAGGACCTGTGCATTTTATCAATTTCAGAGGGAGAGTTCTTCTAGATATGGTCCGTATATGTAGGAAACACCGTTCATTTGTTCTCAGCACACTCATGTTTTCTGCTGTCTTAGAGACTCTAGAAAGCAAGAGCATGCTTCATATTCTAAAGCAGAGTGTGATCTATATATGAGAACTCTGCTGTGTGTTTCACTTCAGAAATGGTGTTAAATCCATGCTCTGAGTCTTCCTACAAGCAAGACTTCATTTTAGGTAAGGGCAGTTATTTTACAGCTCAAACGAACTACATTGTTAACGAAGCTCACACGTTTCTCATCTTAACTGACAAGCATTGGATGTTAGAGGACCTGTGCATTGTATCAATCAGAGGGAGTGTTCTTCTAGATATGGTCCGTATGTGTAGGAAACACCGTTCATTTCCTCTCAGCACACTCATGTTTTCTGCTGTCTTAGAGACTCTAGAAAGCAAGAGCGTGCTTCATATTCTAAAGCAGAGTGTGATCTATATATGAGAACTCTGCTGTGTGTTTCACTTCAGAAATGGAGTTAAATCCCTGGCTCTGAGTCTTCCTACAAGCAAGACTACGTTTCAGGTAAGGGCAGCTACTTTGCAGCTCAAACGAACTACATCGTTCACAAAGCTCACAAGTTTCTCATCTTAACTGACAAGCATTGAATGTTAGAGGACCTGTGGTTTTTTTCAGTTTCAGAAGTAGAGTTCTTCTAGATATGGTCCATATGTGTAGGAAACACCGTTCTTTTTTTCTCAGCACACTCATGTTTCCTGGTGTCTTAGAGACTGTAGAAAGCTATAGCGTGCTCCTTGTTCTAAAGCAGAGTGTGATCAATGGATGAGAACTCTGTTGTGTGTTTCACTTCAGAAATGGAGTTAAATCCCTGGCTCTGAGTCTTCCTACAAGCAAGACTACGTTTCAGGTAAGGACAGTTACTTTACAGCTCAAACGAACTACATCGTTCACAAAGCTCACACGTTTCTCATCTTAACTGACAAGCATTGCATGTTAGAGGACCTGTGGTTTGTTTCAGTTTCAGAAGTAGAGTTCTTCTAGATATGGTCCATATGTGAAGGAAACACCGTTCTTTTTTTCTCAGCACACTCAAGTTTCCTGCTGTCTTAGAGACTGTAGAAAGCTATAGCGTGCTCCTTGTTCTAAATCAGAGTGTGATCTATATATGAGAACTCTGCTGTGTGTTTCACTTCAGAAATGGTGTTAAATCCATGCTCTGAGTCTTCCGACAAGCGAGACTTCGTTTCAAGTAAGGGCAGTTACTAACTGCTCAAACAAACTACATCGTTCACGAAGCTCACACGTTTCTCATCTTAACTGACAAGCATTGGATGATAGAGGACCTGTGGTTTGTTTCAGTTTCAGAAGCAGATTTGAACTAGATATGGCCTGTATGGGTAGGAAACACCGTTCTTTTGTTCTGAGCACACTCAAGTTTCCTGCTGTATTAGAGACTCTAGAAAGCAAGAATGTGCTTCTTGCTCTAAAGCAGAGTGTGATTCATGGATGAGAACTATGCTGTGTGTTTCCCTTCAGAAATGGAGTTAAATTCCATGCTCTGTGTCTTCCTACAAGCAAGACTTCATTTCAGGTAAGGGCAGTCACTTTTCAGCTCAAACGAACAACATCGTTCCCGAGGCTCACACGTTTCTCATCTTAACTGACAAGCATTGTATGTTAGAGGACCAGTGCTTTGTATCAGTTTCAGAAGTAGAGTTGGACTAGATATGGTCTGTATGTGTAGGAAACACCGTTCTTTTTTTCTCAGCACACTCCAGTTTCCTGCTGTCTTAGAGACTGTAGAAAGCTATAGCGTGCTCCTTGTTCTAAAGCAGAGTGTGATCAATGGATGAGAACTCTGTTGTGTGTTTCACTTCAGAAATGGAGTTAAATCCCAAGCTCTGAGTCTTCCTACAAGCAAGACTTCATTTCAGGTAAGGGCAGTTACTTTACAGCTCAAACGAACTACATCGTTAACGAAGCTTACACGTTTCTCATCTTAACTGACAAGCATTGGATGTTAGAGGACCTGTGCATTGTATCAATTTCAGAGGGAGAGTTCTTCTAGATATGGTCCGTATATGTTGGAAACACCGTTCATTTGTTCTCAGCACACTCATGTTTTCTGCTGTCTTAGAGACTCTAGAAAGCAAGAGCATGCTTCATATTCTAAAGCAGAGTGTGATCTATATGTGAGAACTCTGCTGTGTGTTTCACTTCAGAAATGGTGTTAAATCCATGCTCTGAGTCTTCCAACAAGCGAGACTTCGTTTCAAGTAAGGGCAGTTGCTAAATGCTCAAACAAACTACATCGTTCACGAAGCTCACACGTTTCTCATCTTAACTGACAAGCATTGCATGATAGAGAACCTGTGGTTTGTTTCAGTTTCAGAAGCAGATTTGAACTAGATAAGGCCTGTATGGGTAGGAAACACCGTTCTTTTTTTCTGAGCACACACAAGTTTCCTGCTGTATTAGAGAATGTAGAAAGCAAGAATGTGCTTCTTGCTCTAAAGCAGAGTGTGATTCATGGATGAGAACTATGCTGTGTGTTTCCCTTCAGAAATGGAGTTAAATTCCATGCTCTGTGTCTCCCTACAAGCAAGACTTCATTTCAGGCAAGGGCAGTCACTTTACAGCTCAAACGAACTACATCGTTCACAAAGCTCACACGTTTCTCATCTTAACTGACAAGCATTGTATGTTAGAGGACCAGTGCTTTGTATCAGTTTCAGAAGCAGAGTTGGACTAGACATGGTCCGTATGTGTAGGAAACACCATTCATTTGTTCTCATCCCACTCAAGTTTCCAGCTGTATTAGAGACTCTAGAAAGCTAGAGCGTGCTTCTTGCTCTAAAGCAGAGTGTGATCAGTGGATGAGAACTCTGTTGTGTGTTTCACTTCAGAAATGGAGTTAAATACCAGTCTCTGAGTCTTCCTACAAGCAAGACTTCGTTTCAAGTAAGGGCAGTTACTTTACAGCTCAAACGAACTACATTGTTCACAAAACTCACACGTTTCTCATCTTAAATGACAAGCATTGGATGTTAGAGGACCTGTGGTTTGTTTCAGTTTCAGAAGCAGAGTTCTTCTAGATATGGTCCATATGTGTAGGAAACACCGTTCTTTTTTTCTCAGCACACTCATGTTTCCTGCTGTCTTAGAGAGAGTAGAAAGCTATAGCGTGCTCCTTGTTCTAAAGCAGAGTGTGATCAATGGATGAGAACTCTGTTGTGTGTTTCACTTCAGAAATGGAGTTAAATCCCAGACTCTGAGTCTTCCTACAAGCAAGACTTCATTTTAGGTAAGGGCAGATATTTTACAGCTCAAACGAACTACATCGTTAACGAAGCTCACACGTTTCTCATCTTAACTGACAAGCATTGGGTGCTAAAGGACCTGTGCATTGTATCAATCAGAGGGAGTGTTCTTCTAGATATGGTCCGTATGTGTAGGAAACACCGTTCATTTCCACTCAGCCCACTCAAGTTTCCAGCTGTATTAGAGACTCTAGAAAGCTAGAGCGTGCTTCTTGCTCTAAAGCAGAGTGTGATCAGTGGATGAGAACTCTGTTGTGTGTTTCACTTCAGAAATGGAGTTAAATACCAGTCTCTGAGTCTTCCTATAAGCAAGACTTCGTTTCAAGTAAGGGCAGTTACTTTACAGCTCAAACGAACTACATCGTTCACAAAGCTCACACGTTTCTCATCTTAACTGACAAGCATTGGATGTTAGAGGACCTGTGGTTTGTTTCAGTTTCACAAGCAGAGTTCTTCTAGATATGGTCCATATGTGTAGGAAACACCGTTCTTTTTTTCTCAGCACACTCAAGTTTCCTGCTGTCTTAGAGACTGTAGAAAGCTATAGCGTGCTCCTTGTTCTAAAGCAGAATGTGTTCAATGGATGAGAACTCTGTTGTGTGTTTCACTTCAGAATTGGAGTTAAATCCCAGGCTCTGAGTCTTCCTACAAGCAAGACTTCATTTTAGGTAAGGGCAGTTACTCTACAGCTCAAACGAACTACATCGTTAACGAAGCTCACACGTTTCTCATCTTAACTGACAAGCATTGGATGTCAGAGGACCTGTGCATTTTATCAATTTCAGAGGGAGAGTTCTTCTAGATATGGTCCGTATATGTAGGAAACACCGTTCATTTGTTCTCAGCACACTCATGTTTTCTGCTGTCTTAGAGACTCTAGAAAGCAAGAGCATGCTTCATATTCTAAAGCAGAGTGTGATCTATATATGAGAACTCTGCTGTGTGTTTCACTTCAGAAATGGTGTTAAATCCATGCTCTGAGTCTTCCAACAAGCGAGACTTCGTTTCAAGTAAGGGCAGTTACTAACTGCTCAAACAAACTACATCGTTCACGAAGCTCACACGTTTCTCATCTTAACTGACAAGCATTGGATGTTAGAGGACCTGTGGTTTGTTTCAGTTTCAGAAGCAGAGTTCTTCTAGATATGGTCCATATGTGTAGGAAACACCGTTCTTTTTTTCTCAGCACACTCAAGTTTCCTGCTGTCTTAGAGACTGTAGAAAGCTAGAGCGTGCTCCTTGCTCTAACGCAGAGTGTGATCAATGGATGAGAACTCTGTTGTGTGTTTCACTTCAGAAATGGAGTTAAATCCCTGGCTCTGAGTCTTCCTACAAGCAAGACTACGTTTCAGGTAAGGGCAGTTACTTTACAGCTCAAACGAACTACATCGTTCACAAAGCTCACACGATTCTCATCTTAAATGACAAGCATTGGATGTTAGAGGACCTGTGGTTTGTTTCAGTTTCAGACGCAGAGTTATTGTAGATATGGTCCATTTGTGTAGGAAACACCGTTCTTTTTTTCTCAGCACACTCATGTTTCCTGCTGTCTTAGAGACTGTAGAAAGCTATAGCGTCTTCCTTGTTCTAAAGCAGAGTGTGATCAATGGATGAGAACTCTGTTGTGCGTTTCACTTCAGAAATGGAGTTAAATCCCAGGCTCTGAGTCTTCCTACAAGCAAGACTTTGTTTCAGGTAAGGGCAGTTACTTTACAGCTCAAACGAACTACATCGTTAACGAAGCTCACACGTTTCTCATCTTAACTGACAAGCATTGGATGTTAGAGGACCTGTGCATTTTATCAATTTCAGAGGGAGAGTTCTTCTGGATATGGTCCGTATATGTAGGAAACACCGTTCATTTGTTCTCAGCACACTCATGTTTTCTGCTGTCTTAGAGACTCTAGAAAGCAAGAGCATGCTTCATATTCTAAAGCAGAGTGTGATCTATATATGAGAACTCTGCTGTGTGTTTCACTTCAGAAATGGTGTTAAATCCATGCTCTGAGTCTTCCGACAAGCGAGACTTCGTTTCAAGTAAGGGCAGTTACTAACTGCTCAAAAAAACTACATCGTTCACGAAGCTCACATGTTTCTCATCTTAACTGACAAGCATTGGATGATAGAGGACCTGTGGTTTGTTTCAGTTTCAGAAGCAGATTTGAACTAGATATGGCCTGTATGGGTAGGAAACACCGTTCTTTTGTTCTGAGCACACTCAAGTTTCCTGCTGTATTTGAGACTCTAGAAAGCAAGAATGTGCTTCTTGCTCTAAAGCAGAGTGTGATTCATGGATGAGAACTATGCTGTGTGTTTCCCTTCAGAAATGGAGTTGAATTCCATGCTCTGTGTCTTCCTACAAGCAAGACTTCATTTCAGGTAATGGCAGTCACTTTACAGCTCAAACGAACTACATAGGTCACAAAGCTCACACGTTTCTCATCTTAACTGACAAGCATTGTATGTTAGAGGACCAGTGCTTTGTATCAGTTTCAGAAGCAGAGTTGGACTAGATATGGTCCGTATGTGTAGGAAACACCATTCATTTGTTCTCAGCCCACTCAAGTTTCAGCTGTATTAGAGACTCTAGAAAGCTAGAGCGTGCTTCTTGCTCTAAAGCAGAGTGTGATCAGTGGATGAGAACTCTGTTGTGTGTTTCACTTCAGAAATGGAGTTAAATACCAGTCTCTGAGTCTTCCTACAAGCAAGACTTCGTTTCAAGTAAGGGCAGTTACTTTACAGCTCAAACGAACTACATCGTTCACAAAGCTCACACGTTTCTCATCTTAACTGACAAGCATTGGATGTTAGAGGACCTGTGGTTTGTTTCAGTTGCAGAGGCAGAGTTCTTCTAGATATGGTACATATGTGTAGGAAACACCGTTCTTTTTTTCTCAGCACACCAAGTTTCCTGCTGTCTTAGAGACTGTAGAAAGCTATAGTGTGCTCCTTGTTCTAAAGCAGAGTGTGATCAATGGATGAGAACTCTGTTGTGTGTTTCACTTCAGAAATGGAGTTAAATCCCAGGCTCTGAGTCTTCCTACAAGCAAGACTTCATTTTAGGTAAGGGCAGTTACTTTACAGCTCCAAGGATCTACATCGTTAACGAAGCTCACACGTTTCTCATCTTAACTGACAAGCATTGGATGTTAGAGGACCTGTGCATTGTATCAATTTCAGAGGGATTGTTCTTCTAGATATGGTCCATATGTGTAGGAAACACCGTTCATTTGCTCTCAGCACACTCTTGTTTTCTGCTGTCTTAGAGACTCTAGAAAGCAAGAGCGTGCTTCATATTCTAAAGCAGAGTGTGATCTATATATGAGAACTCTGCTGTGTGTTTCTCTTCAGAAATGGAGTTAAATCCCTGGCTCTGAGTCTTCCGACAAGCGAGACTTCGTTTCAGGTAAGGGCAGTTACTTTACAGCTCAAACGAACTACATCGTTCACAAAGCTCACACGATTCTCATCTTAAATGACAAGCATTGGATGTTAGAGGACCTGTGGTTTGTTTCAGTTTCAGACGCAGAGTTCTTCTAGATATGGTCCATATGTGTAGGAAACACCGTTCATTTTTTCTCAGCACACTCATGTTTCCTGCTGTCTTAGAGACTGTTTAAAGCTATAGCGTGCTCCTTGTTCTAAAGCAGAGTGTGATCAATGGATGAGAACTCTGTTGTGTGTTTCACTTCAGAAATGGAGTTAAATTCCAAGCTCTGAGTCTTCCTACAAGCAAGACTTCATTTCAGGTAAGGGCAGTTACTTTACAGCTCAAACGAACTACATCGTTAACGAAGCTCACACGTTTCTCATCTTAACTGACAAGCATTGGATGTTAGAGGACCTGTGCATTTTATCAATTTCAGAGGGAGAGTTCTTCTGGATATGGTCAGTATATGTAGGAAACACCGTTCATTTGTTCTCAGCACACTCATGTTTTCTGCTGTCTTAGAGACTCTAGAAAGCAAGAGCATGCTTCATATTCTAAAGCAGAGTGTGATCTATATATGAGAACTCTGCTGTGTGTTTCACTTCAGAAATGGTGTTAAATCCATGCTCTGAGTCTTCCGACAAGCGAGACTTCGTTTCAAGTAAGGGCAGTTACTAACTGCTCAAAAAAACTACATCGTTCACGAAGCTCACACGTTTCTCATCTTAACTGACAAGCATTGGATGATAGAGGACCTGTGGTTTGTTTCAGTTTCAGAAGCAGATTTGAACTAGATATGGCCTGTATGGGTAGGAAACACCGTTCTTTTGTTCTGAGCACACTCAAGTTTCCTGCTGTATTTGAGACTCTAGAAAGCAAGAATGTGCTTCTTGCTCTAAAGCAGAGTGTGATTCATGGATGAGAACTATGCTGTGTGTTTCCCTTCAGAAATGGAGTTAAATTCCATGCTCTGTGTCTTCCTACAAGCAAGACTTCATTTCAGGTAAGGGCAGTCACTTTTCAGCTCAAACGAACAACATCGTTCACGAAGCTCACACGTTTCTCATCTTAACTGACAAGCTTTGTATGTTAGAGGACCAGTGCTTTGTATCAGTTTCAGAAGCAGAGTTGGACTAGATATGGTCCGTATGTGTAGGAAACACCATTCATTTGTTCTCAGCCCACTCAAGTTTCCAGCTGTATTAGAGACTCTAGAAAGCTAGAGCGTGCTTCTTGCTCTAAAGCAGAGTGTGATCAGTGGATGAGAACTCTGTTGTGTGTTTCACTTCAGAAATGGAGTTAAATACCAGTCTCTGAGTCTTCCTACAAGCAAGACTTCATTTCAAGTAAGGGCAGTTACTTTACAGCTCAAACGAACTACATCGATCACAAAGCTCACACGTTTCTCATCTTAACTGACAAGCATTGGATGTTAGAGGACCTGTGGTTTGTTTCAGTTTCAGAAGCAGAGTTCTTCTAGATATGGTCCATATGTGTAGGAAACACCGTTCTTTTCTTCTCAGCACACTCAAGTTTCCTGCTGTCTTAGAGACTCTAGAAAGCTAGAGCATGCTTCTTGCTCTAAAGCAGAGTGTGATCAATGGATGAGAACTCTGTTGTGTGTTTCACTTCAGAAATGGAGTTAAATCCCTGGCTCTGAGTCTTCCTACAAGCAAGACTACGTTTCAGGTAAGTGCAGTTACTTTACAGCTCAAACGAACTACATCGTTCACAAAGCTCACACGATTCTCATCTTAAATGACAAGCATTGGATGTTAGAGGACCTGTGGTTTGTTTCAGTTTCAGACGCAGAGTTCTTCTAGATATGGTCCATATGTGTAGGAAACACCGTTCATTTTTTCTCAGCACACTCATGTTTCCTGCTGTCTTAGAGACTGTTTAAAGCTATAGCGTGCTCCTTGTTCTAAAGCAGAGTGTGATCAATGGATGAGAACTCTGTTGTGTGTTTCACTTCAGAAATGGAGTTAAATTCCAAGCTCTGAGTCTTCCTACAAGCAAGACTTCATTTCAGGTAAGGGCAGTTACTTTACAGCTCAAACGAACTACATCGTTAACGAAGCTCACACGTTTCTCATCTTAACTGACAAGCATTGGATGTTAGAGGACCTGTGCATTTTATCAATTTCAGAGGGAGAGTTCTTCTGGATATGGTCAGTATATGTAGGAAACACCGTTCATTTGTTCTCAGCACACTCATGTTTTCTGCTGTCTTAGAGACTCTAGAAAGCAAGAGCATGCTTCATATTCTAAAGCAGAGTGTGATCTATATATGAGAACTCTGCTGTGTGTTTCACTTCAGAAATGGTGTTAAATCCATGCTCTGAGTCTTCCGACAAGCCAGACTTCGTTTCAAGTAAGGGCAGTTACTAACTGCTCAAAAAAACTACATCGTTCACGAAGCTCACACGTTTCTCATCTTAACTGACAAGCATTGGATGATAGAGGACCTGTGGTTTGTTTCAGTTTCAGAAGCAGATTTGAACTAGATATGGCCTGTATGGGTAGGAAACACCGTTCTTTTGTTCTGAGCACACTCAAGTTTCCTGCTGTATTTGAGACTCTAGAAAGCAAGAATGTGCTTCTTGCTCTAAAGCAGAGTGTGATTCATGGATGAGAACTATGCTGTGTGTTTCCCTTCAGAAATGGAGTTAAATTCCATGCTCTGTGTCTTCCTACAAGCAAGACTTCATTTCAGGTAAGGGCAGTCACTTTTCAGCTCAAACGAACAACATCGTTCACGAAGCTCACACGTTTCTCATCTTAACTGACAAGCTTTGTATGTTAGAGGACCAGTGCTTTGTATCAGTTTCAGAAGCAGAGTTGGACTAGATATGGTCCGTATGTGTAGGAAACACCATTCATTTGTTCTCAGCCCACTCACGTTTCCAGCTGTATTAGAGACTCTAGAAAGCTAGAGCGTGCTTCTTGCTCTAAAGCAGAGTGTGATCAGTGGATGAGAACTCTGTTGTGTGTTTCACTTCAGAAATGGAGTTAAATACCAGTCTCTGAGTCTTCCTACAAGCAAGACTTCGTTTCAAGTAAGGGCAGTTACTTTACAGCTCAAACGAACTACATCGATCACAAAGCTCACACGTTTCTCATCTTAACTGACAAGCATTGGATGTTAGAGGACCTGTGGTTTGTTTCAGTTTCAGAAGCAGAGTTCTTCTGGATATGGTCCATATGTGTAGGAAACACCGTTCTTTTTTTCTCAGCACACTCAAGTTTCCTGCTGTCTTAGAGACTGTAGAAAGCTATAGCGTGCTCCTTGTTCTAAAGCAGAGTGTGATCAATGGATGAGAACTCTGTTGTGTGTTTCACTTCAGAAATGGAGTTAAATCCCAGGCTCTGAGTCTTCCTACAAGCAAGACTTCATTTTAGGTAAGGGCAGTTACTTTACAGCTCAAACGAACTACATCGTTAACGAAGCTCACACGTTTCTCATCTTAACTGACAAGCATTGGATGTTAGAGGACCTGTGCATTGTATCAATTTCAGAGGGAGTGTTCTTCTAGATATGGTCCATATGTGTAGGAAACACCGTTCATTTGCTCTCAGCACACTCTTGTTTTCTGCAGTCTTAGAGACTCTAGAAAGCAAGAGCGTGCTTCAAATTCTAAAGCAGAGTGTGATCTATATATGAGAACTCTGCTGTGTGTTTCACTTCAGAAATGGAGTTAAATCCCTGGCTCTGAGTCTTCCTACAAGCAAGACTACGTTTCAGGTAAGGGCAGTTACTTTACAGCTCAAACGAACTACATCGTTCACAAAGCTCACACGTTTCTCATCTTAAATGACAAGCATTGCATGTTAGAGGACCTGTGGTTTGTTTCAGTTTCAGAAGTAGAGTACTTCTAGATATGGTGCATATGTGTAGGAAACACCGTTCTTTTTTTCTCAGCACACTCAAGTTTCCTGCTGTCTTAGAGACTGTTTAAAGCTATAGCGTCTTCCTTGTTCTAAAGCAGAGTGTGATCAATGGATGAGAACTCTGTTGTGTGTTTCACTTCAGAAATGGAGTTAAATCCCAAGCTCTGAGTCTTCCTACAAGCAAGACTTCATTTCAGGTAAGGGCAGTCACTTTACAGCTCAAACGAACTACATCGTTAACGAAGCTCACACGTTTCTCATCTTAACTGACAAGCATTGGATGTTAGAGGACCTGTGCATTGTATCAATTTCAGAGGGAGAGTTCTTCTAGATATGGTCCGTATATGTAGGAAACATCGTTCATTTGTTCTCAGCACACTCATGTTTTCTGCTGTCTTTGAGACTCTAGAAAGCAAGAGCATGCTTCATATTCTAAAGCAGAGTGTGATCTATATATGAGAACTCTGCTGTGTGTTTCACTTCAGAAATGGTGTTAAATCCATGCTCTGAGTCTTCCGACAAGCGAGACTTCGTTTCAAGTAAGGGCAGTTACTAACTGCTCAAACAAACTACATCGTTCACGAAGCTCACACGTTTCTCATCTTAACTGACAAGCATTGGATGAGAGAGGACCTGTGGTTTGTTTCAGTTTCAGAAGCAGATTTGAACTAGATATGGCCTGTATGGGTAGGAAACACCGTTCTTTTGTTCTGAGCACACTCAAGTTTCCTGCTGTATTTGAGACTCTAGAAAGCAAGAATGTGCTTCTTGCTCTAAAGCAGAGTGTGATTCATGGATGAGAACTATGCTGTGTGTTTCCCTTCAGAAATGGAGTTAAATTCCATGCTCTGTGTCTTCCTACAAGCAAGACTTCATTTCAGGTAAGGGCAGTCACTTTACAGCTCAAATGAACTACATCGTTCACACAGCTCACACGTTTCTCATCTTAACTGACAAGCATTGTATGTTAGAGGACCAGTGCTTTGTATCAGTTTCAGAAGCAGAGTTGGACTAGATATGGTCCGTATGTGTAGGAAACACCATTCATTTGTTCTCAGCCCACTCAAGTTTCTAGCTGTATTAGAGACTCTAGAAAGCTAGAGCGTGCTTCTTGCTCTAAAGCAGAGTGTGATCAGTGGATGAGAACTCTGTTGTGTGTTTCACTTCAGAAATGGAGTTAAATACCAGTCTCTGAGTCTTCCTACAAGCAAGACTTCGTTTCAAGTAAGGGCAGTTACTTTACAGCTCAAACGAACTACATCGTTCACAAAGCTCACACGTTTGTCATCTAAACTGACAAGCATTGGATGTTAGAGAACCTGTGGTTTGTTTCAGTTTCAGACGCAGAGTTCTTCTAGATATGGTCCATATGTGTAGGAAACACCGTTCTTTATTTCTCAGCACACTCAAGTTTCCTGCTGTCTTTGAGACTGTAGAAAGCTATAGCGTGCTCCTTGTTCTAAAGCAGAGTGTGATCAATGGATGAGAATTCTGTTGTGTGTTTCACTTCAGAAATGGAGTTAAATCCCAGGCTCTGAGTCTTCCTACAAGCAAGACTTCATTTTAGGTAAGGGCAGTTACTTTACAGCTCAAACGAACTATATCGTTAACGAAGCTCACACGTTTCTCATCTTAACTGACAAGCATTGGATGTTAGAGGACCTGTGCATTGTATCAATTTCAGAGGGAGTGTTTTTCTAGATATGGTCCATATATGTAGGAAACACCTTTCATTTGCTCTCAGCACACTCATGTTTTCTGCTGTCTTAGAGACTCTAGAAAGCAAGAGCGTGCTTCATATTCTAAATCAGAGTGTGATCTATATATGTGAACTCTGCTGTGTGTTTCACTTCAGAAATGGAGTTAAATCCCTGTCTCTGAGTCTTCCTACAAGCAAGACTACGTTTCAGGTAAGGGCAGTTACTTTACAGCTCAAACGAACTACATCGTTCACAAAGCTCACATGATTCTCATCTTAAAGGACAAGCATTGGATGTTAGAGGACCTGTGGTTTGTTTCAGTTTCAGACGCAGAGTTCTTCTAGATATGGTCCATATGTGTAGGAAACACCGTTCTTTTTTTCTCAGCACACTCATGTTTCCTGCTGTCTTAGAGACTGTAGAAAACTATAGCGTGCTCCTTGTTCTAAAGCAGAGTGTGATCAATGGATGAGAACTCTGTTGTGTGTTTCACTTCAGAAATGGAGTTAAATCCCAAGCTCTGAGTCTTCCTACAAGCAAGACTTCATTTCAGGTAAGGGCAGTTACTTTACAGCTCAAACGAACTACATCGTTAACGAAGCTCACACGTTTCTCATCTTAACTGACAAGCATTGGATGTTAGAGGACCTGTGCATTGTATCAGTTTCAGAAGCAGAGTTGGACTAGATATGGTCTGTATGTGTAGGAAACACCATTCATTTGTTCTCAGCCCACTCAAGTTTCCAGCTGTATTAGAGACTCTAGAAAGCTAGAGCGTGCTTCTTGCTCTAAAGCAGAGTGTGATCAGTGGATGAGAACTCTGTTGTGTGTTTCACTTCAGAAATGGAGTTAAATCCCAGGCTCTGAGTCTTCCTACAAGCAAGACTTCATTTTAGGTAAGGGCAGTTACTTTACAGCTCAAACGAACTACATCGTTAACGAAGCTCACACGTTTCTCATCTTAACTGACAAGCATTGGATGTTAGAGGACCTGTGCATTGTATCAATTTCAGAGGGAGTGTTCTTCTAGATATGGTCCATATGTGTAGGAAACACCGTTCATTTGCTCTCAGCACACTCTTGTTTTCTGCAGTCTTAGAGACTCTAGAAAGCAAGAGCATGCTTCAAATTCTAAAGCAGAGTGTGATCTATATATGAGAACTCTGCTGTGTGTTTCACTTCAGAAATGGAGTTAAATCCCTGGCTCTGAGTCTTCCTACAAGCAAGACTACGTTTCAGGTAAGGGCAGTTACTTTACAGCTCAAACGAACTACATCGTTCACAAAGCTCACACGTTTCTCATCTTAAATGACAAGCATTGCATGTTAGAGGACCTGTGGTTTGTTTCAGTTTCAGAAGTAGAGTACTTCTAGATATGGTGCATATGTGTAGGAAACACCGTTCTATTTTTCTCAGCACACTCAAGTTTCCTGCTGTCTTAGAGACTGTTTAAAGCTATAGCGTCTTCCTTGTTCTAAAGCAGAGTGTGATCAATGGATGAGAACTCTGTTGTGTGTTTCACTTCAGAAATGGAGTTAAATCCCAAGCTCTGAGTCTTCCTACAAGCAAGACTTCATTTCAGGTAAGGGCAGTCACATTACAGCTCAAACGAACTACATCGTTAACGAAGCTCACACGTTTCTCATCTTAACTGACAAGCATTGGATGTTAGAGGACCTGTGCATTGTATCAATTTCAGAGGGAGAGTTCTTCTAGATATGGTCCGTATATGTAGGAAACATCGTTCATTTGTTCTCAGCACACTCATGTTTTCTGCTGTCTTAGAGACTCTAGAAAGCAAGAGCATGCTTCATATTCTAAAGCAGAGTGTGATCTATATATGAGAACTCTGCTGTGTGTTTCACTTCAGAAATGGTGTTAAATCCATGCTCTGAGTCTTCCGACAAGCGAGACTTCGTTTCAAGTAAGGGCAGTTACTAACTGCTCAAACAAACTACATCGTTCACGAAGCTCACACGTTTCTCATCTTAACTGACAAGCATTGGATGAGAGAGGACCTGTGGTTTGTTTCAGTTTCAGAAGCAGATTTGAACTAGATATGGCCTGTATGGGTAGGAAACACCGTTCTTTTGTTCTGAGCACACTCAAGTTTCCTGCTGTATTTGAGACTCTAGAAAGCAAGAATGTGCTTCTTGCTCTAAAGCAGAGTGTGATTCATGGATGAGAACTATGCTGTGTGTTTCCCTTCAGAAATGGAGTTAAATTCCATGCTCTGTGTCTTCCTACAAGCAAGACTTCATTTCAGGTAAGGGCAGTCACTTTACAGCTCAAATGAACTACATCGTTCACACAGCTCACACGTTTCTCATCTTAACTGACAAGCATTGTATGTTAGAGGACCAGTGCTTTGTATCAGTTTCAGAAGCAGAGTTGGACTAGATATGGTCCGTATGTGTAGGAAACACCATTCATTTGTTCTCAGCCCACTCAAGTTTCTAGCTGTATTAGAGACTCTAGAAAGCTAGAGCGTGCTTCTTGCTCTAAAGCAGAGTGTGATCAGTGGATGAGAACTCTGTTGTGTGTTTCACTTCAGAAATGGAGTTAAATACCAGTCTCTGAGTCTTCCTACAAGCAAGACTTCGTTTCAAGTAAGGGCAGTTACTTTACAGCTCAAACGAACTACATCGTTCACAAAGCTCACACGTTTGTCATCTAAACTGACAAGCATTGGATGTTAGAGAACCTGTGGTTTGTTTCAGTTTCAGAAGCAGAGTTCTTCTAGATATGGTCCATATGTGTAGGAAACACCGTTCTTTATTTCTCAGCACACTCAAGTTTCCTGCTGTCTTTGAGACTGTAGAAAGCTATAGCGTGCTACTTGTTCTAAAGCAGAGTGTGATCAATGGATGAGAACTCTGTTGTGTGTTTCACTTCAGAAATGGTTTTAAATCCCAGGCTCTGAGTCTTCCTACAAGCAAGACTTCATTTTAGGTAAGGGCAGTTACTTTACAGCTCAAACGAACTATATCGTTAACGAAGCTCACACGTTTCTCATCTTAACTGACAAGCATTGGATGTTAGAGGACCTGTGCATTGTATCAATTTCAGAGGGAGTGTTCTTCTAGATATGGTCCATATGTGTAGGAAACACCGTTCATTTGCTCTCAGCACACTCATATTTTCTGCTGTCTTAGAGACTCTAGAAAGCAAGAGCGTGCTTCATATTCTAAAGCAGAGTGTGAACTATATATGAGAACTCTGCTGTGTGTTTCACTTCAGAAATGGAGTTAAATCCCTGGCTCTGAGTCTTCCTACAAGCAAGACTACGTTTCAGGTAAGGGCAGTTACTTTACAGCTCAAACGAACTACATCGTTCACAAAGCTCACACGATTCTCATCTTAAAGGACAAGCATTGGATGTTAGAGGACCTGTGGTTTGTTTCAGTTTCAGACGCAGAGTTCTTCTA
Source organism: Onychomys leucogaster (assembly GCA_949786385.1). Classification (NCBI taxonomy): domain Eukaryota; kingdom Metazoa; phylum Chordata; class Mammalia; order Rodentia; family Cricetidae; genus Onychomys; species Onychomys leucogaster. The sequence goes on along the minus strand of CATKUP010000118.1, from coordinate 1,012,708 downwards.
GATATGGTCCATATGTGTAGGAAACACCGTTCTTTTTTTCTCAGCACACTCATGTTTCCTGCTGTCTTAGAGACTGTAGAAAGCTATAGCGTGCTCCTTGTTCTAAAGCAGAGTGTGATCAATGGATGAGAACTCTGTTGTGTGTTTCACTTCAGAAATGGAGGTAAATCCCAAGCTCTGAGTCTTCCTACAAGCAAGACTTCATTTCAGGTAAGGGCAGTCACTTTACAGCTCAAACGAACTACATCGTTAACGAAGCTCACACGTTTCTCATCTTAACTGACAAGCATTGGATGTTAGAGGACCTGTGCATTGTATCAATTTCAGAGGGAGAGTTCTTCTAGATATGGTCCGTATATGTAGGAAACATCGTTCATTTGTTCTCAGCACACTCATGTTTTCTGCTGTCTTAGAGACTCTAGAAAGCAAGAGCATGCTTCATATTCTAAAGCAGAGTGTGATCTATATATGAGAACTCTGCTGTGTGTTTCACTTCAGAAATGGTGTTATATCCGTGCTCTGAGTCTTTTGACAAGCGAGACTTCGTTTCAAGTAATGGCAGTTACTAACTGCTCAAACAAACTACATCGTTCACGAATCTCACACGTTTCTCATCTTAACTGACAAGCATTGGATGATAGAGGACCTGTGGTTTGTTTCAGTTTCAGAAGCAGATTTGAACTAGATATGGCCTGTATGGGTAGGAAACACCGTTCTTTTGTTCTGAGCACACTCAAGTTTCCTGCTGTATTAGAGACTCTAGAAAGCAAGAATGTGCTTCTTGCTCTAAAGCAGAGTGTGATTCATGGATGAGAACTATCCTGTGTGTTTCCCTTCAGAAATGGAGTTAAATTCCATGCTCTGTGTCTTCCTACAAGCAAGACTTCATTTCAGGTAAGGGCAGTCACTTTTCAGCTCAAATGAACAACATCGTTCACGAAGCTCACACGTTTCTCATCTTAACTAACAAGCATTGTATGTTAGAGGACCTGTGGTTTGTTTCAGTTTCAGAAGCAGAGTTCTTCTAGATATGGTCCATATGTGTAGGAAACACCGTTCTTTTTTTCTCAGCACACTCAAGTTTCCTGCTGTCTTAGAGATTGTAGAAAGCTATAGCGTGCTCCTTGTTCTAAAGCAGAGTGTGATCAATGGATGAGAACTCTGTTGTGTGTTTCACTTCAGAAATGGAGTTAAATCCCAGGCTCTGAGTCTTCCTACAAGCAAGACTTCATTTTAGGTAAGGGCAGTTACTTTACAGCTCAAACGAACTACATCGTTAACGAAGCTCACACGTTTCTCATCTTAACTGACAAGCATTGGATGTTAGAGGACCTGTGCATTGTATCAATTTCAGAGGGAGTGTTCTATTAGATATGGTCCATATGTGTAGGAAACACCATTCATTTGCTCTCAGCACACTCTTGTTTTCTGCTGTCTTAGAGACTCTAGAAAGCAAGAACGTGCTTCATATTCTAAAGCAGAGTGTGATCTATATATGAGAACTCTGCTGTGTGTTTCACTTCAGAAATGGAGTTAAATCCCTGGCTCTGAGTCTTCCTACAAGCAAGACTACGTTTCAGGTAAGGGCAGTTACTTTACAGCTCAAACGAACTACATCGTTCACAAAGCTCACACGTTTCTCATCTTAAATGACAAGCATTGCATGTTAGAGGACCTGTGGTTTGTTTCAGTTTCAGAAGTAGAGTACTTCTAGATATGGTGCATATGTGTAGGAAACACCGTTCTTTTTTTCTCAGCACACTCAAGTTTCCTGCTGTCTTAGAGACTGTTTAAAGCTATAGCGTCTTCCTTGTTCTAAAGCAGAGTGTGATCAATGGATGAGAACTCTGTTGTGTGTTTCACTTCAGAAATGGAGTTAAATCCCAAGCTCTGAGTCTTCCTACAAGCAAGACTTCATTTCAGGAAAGGGCAGTCACTTTACAGCTCAAACGAACTACATCGTTAACGAAGCTCACACGTTTCTCATCTTAACTGACAAGCATTGGATGTTAGAGGACCTGTGCATTGTATCAATTTCAGAGGGAGAGTTCTTCTAGATATGGTCCGTATATGTAGGAAACATCGTTCATTTGTTCTCAGCACACTCATGTTTTCTGCTGTCTTAGAGACTCTAGAAAGCAAGAGCATGCTTCATATTCTAAAGCAGAGTGTGATCTATATATGAGAACTCTGCTGTGTGTTTCACTTCAGAAATGGTGTTAAATCCATGCTCTGAGTCTTCCGACAAGCGAGACTTCGTTTCAAGTAAGGGCAGTTACTAACTGCTCAAACAAACTACATCGTTCACGAAGCTCACACGTTTCTCATCTTAACTGACAAGCATTGGATGAGAGAGGACCAGTGGTTTGTTTCAGTTTCAGAAGCAGATTTGAACTAGATATGGCCTGTATGGGTAGGAAACACCGTTCTTTTGTTCTGAGCACACTCAAGTTTCCTGCTGTATTTGAGACTCTAGAAAGCAAGAATGCTTCTTGCTCTAAAGCAGAGTGTGAATCATGGATGAGAACTATGCTGTGTGTTTCCCTTCAGAAATGGAGTTAAATTCCATGCTCTGTGTCTTCCTACAAGCCAGACTTCATTTCAGGTAAGGGCAGTCACTTTACAGCTCAAACGAACTACATCGTTCACACAGCTCACACGTTTCTCATCTTAACTGACAAGCATTGTATGTTAGAGGACCAGTGCTTTGTATCAGTTTCAGAAGCAGAGTTGGACTAGATATGGTCCATATGTGTAGGAAACACCATTCATTTGTTCTCAGCCCACTCAAGTTTCCAGCTGTATTAGAGACTCTAGAAAGCTAGAGCGTGCTTCTTGCTCTAAAGCAGAGTGTGATCAGTGGATGAGAACTCTGTTGTGTTTTTCACTTCAGAAATGGAGTTAAATACCAGTCTCTGAGTCTTCCTACAAGCAAGACTTCGTTTCAAGTAAGGGCAGTTTCTGTACAGCTCAAACGAACTACATCGTTCACAAAGCTCACACGTTTCTCATCTAAACTGACAAGCATTGGATGTTAGAGGACCTGTGGTTTGTTTCAGTTTCAGAAGCAGATTTGAACTAGATATGGCCTGTATGGGTAGGAAACACCGTTCTTTTTTTCTCAGCACACTCATGTTTCCTGCTATCTTAGAGACTGTAGAAAGCTATAGCGTGCTCCTTGTTCTAAAGCAGAGTGTGATCAATGGATGAGAACTCTGTTGTGTGTTTCACTTCAGAAATGGAGTTAAATCCCAAGCTCTGAGTCTTCCTACAAGCAAGACTTCATTTCAGGTAAGGGCAGTTACTTTACAGCTCAAACGAACTACATCGTTAACGAAGCTCACACGTTTCTCATCTTAACTGACAAGCATTGGATGTTAGAGGACCTGTGCATTTTATCAATTTCAGAGGGAGAGTTCTTCTGGATATGGTCCGTAAACGTAGGAAACACCGTTCATTTGTTCTCAGCACACTCATGTTTTCTGCTGTCTTAGAGACTCTAGAAAGCAAGAGCATGCTTCATATTCTAAAGCAGAGTGTGATCTATATATGAGAACTCTGCTGTGTGTTTCACTTCAGAAATGGTGTTAAATCCATGCTCTGAGTCTTCCGACAAGCGAGACTTCGTTTCAAGTAATGGCAGTTAGTAACTGCTCAAAAAAACTACATCGTTCACGAAGCTCACACGTTTCTCATCTTAACTGACAAGCATTGGATGATAGAGGACCTGTGGTTTGTTTCAGTTTCAGAAGCAGATTTGAACTAGATATGGCCTGTATGGGTAGGAAACACCGTTCTTTTGTTCTGAGCACACTCAAGTTTCCTGCTGTATTTGAGACTGTAGAAAGCAAGAATGTGCTTCTTGCTCTAAAGCAGAGTGTGATTCATTGAAGAGAACTATGCTCTGTGTTTCCCTTCAGAAATGGAGTTAAATTCCATGATCTGTGTCTTCCTACAAGCAAGACTTCATTTCAGGTAATGGCAGTCACTTTACAGCTCAAACGAACTACATTGTTCACAAAGCTCACACGTTTCTCATCTTAACTGACAAGCATTGTATGTTAGAGGACCAGTGCTTTGTATCAGTTTCAGAAGCAGAGTTCTTCTAGATATGGTCCATATGTGTAGGAAACACCGTTCTTTTTTTCTCAGCACACTCAAGTCTCCTGCTGTGTTAGAGACTGTAGAAAGCTATAGCGTGCTCCTTGTTCTAAAGCAGAGTGTGATCAATGGATGAGAACTCTGTTGTGTGTTTCACTTCAGAAATGTAGTTAAATCCCAGGTTCTGAGTCTTCCTACAAGCAAGACTTCATTTTAGGTAAGGGCAGTTACTTTACTGCTCAAACGAACTACATCGTTAACGAAGCTCACACGTTTCTCATCTTAACTGACAAGCATTGGATGTTAGAGGACCTGTGCATTGTATCAATTTCAGAGGGAGTGTTCTTCTAGATATGGTCCATATGTGTAGGAAACACCGTTCATTTGCTCTCAGCACACTCTTGTTTTCTGCTGTCTTAGAGACTCTAGAAAGCAAGAGCGTGCTTCAAATTCTAAAGCAGAGTGTGATCTATATATGAGAACTCTGCTGTGTGTTTCTCTTCAGAAATGGAGTTAAATTCCTGGCTCTGAGTCTTCCTGCAAGCAAGACTACGTTTCAGGTAAGGGCAGTTACTTTACAGCTCAAACGAACTACATCGTTCACAAAGCTCACACGTTTCTCATCTAAACTGACAAGCATTGGATGTTAGCGGACCTGTGGTTTGTTTCAGTTTCAGAAGCAGAGTTGGACTAGATATGGTCCATATGTGTAGGAAACACCGTTCATTTGCTCTCAGCACACTCTTGTTTTCTGCTGTCTTAGAGACTCTAGAAAGCAAGAGCGTGCTTCATATTCTAAAGCAGAGTGTGATCTATATATGAGAACTCTGCTGTGTGTTTCACTTCAGAAATGGAGTTAAATCCCTGGCTCTGAGTCTTCCTACAAGCAAGACTACGTTTCAGGTAAGGGCAGTTACTTTACAGCTCAAACGAACTACATCGTTCACAAAGCTCACACGTTTCTCATCTTAAATGACAAGCATTGCATGTTAGAGGACCTGTGGTTTGTTTCAGTTTTAGAAGTAGAGTTCTTCTAGATATGGTCCATATGTGTAGGAAACACCGTTCTTTTTTTCTCAGCACACTCAAGTTTCCTGCTGTCTTAGAGACTGTTTAAAGCTATAGCATCTTCCTTGTTCTAAAGCAGAGTGTGATCAATGGATGAGAACTCTGTTGTGTGTTTCACTTCAGAAATGGAGTTAAATTCCATGCTCTGTGTCTTCCTACAAGCAAGACTTCGTTTCAGGTAAGGTCAGTTACTAACAGCTCAAACAAACTACATCATTCACGAAGCTCACACGTTTCTCATCTTAACTGATAAGCATTGGATGATAGAGGACATGTGGTTTGTTTCAGTTTCAGAAGCAGATTTGAACTAGATATGGCCTGTATGGGTAGGAAACACCGTTCTTTTGTTCTGAGCACACTCATGTTTCCTGCTGTATTAGAGACTCTAGAAAGCAAGAATGTGCTTCTTGCTCTAAAGCAGAGTGTGATTCATGGATGAGAACTATGCTGTGTGTTTCCCTTCAGAAATGGAGTTAAATTCCATGCTCTGTGTCTTCCTACAAGCAAGACTTCATTTCAGGTAATGGCAGTCACTTTTCATCTCAAACGAACTACATCGTTCACGAAGCTCACACGTTTCTCATCTTAATTGACAAGCATCGTATGTTAGAGGACCAGTGCTTTGTATCAGTTTCACAGGTAGAGTTGGACTAGATATGGTCTGTATGTGTAGGAAACACCATTCATTTGTTCTCCGCCCACTCAAGTTTCCTGCTGTCTTAGAGAGTCTAGAAACCTAGAGCGTGCTTCTTGCTGTAAAGCAGAGTGTAAACCATGGAGGAGAACTATGCTGTGTGTTTCCCTTCAGGAATGGAGTTAAATTCCATGCTCTGTGTCTTCCTAAATGCAAGACTTCGTTTCAGGTAAGGGCAGTCACTTTTCAGCTCAAACGAACTACATCGTTCAAGAAGCTCAACGTTTCTCATCTTAAGTGACAAGCATTGGATGTTAAAGGACCAGTTCTTTGTATCAGTTTCAGAAGCAGAGTTGGACTAGATATGGTCTGTACGTGTAGGAAACACCATTCATTTTTTCTCAGCACACTCAAGTTTCCTGCTGTCTTAGAGATCCTGAAAAGCAAGAGCATGCTTCTTGCTCTAAAGCAGAGTGTGATCAATGGATGAGAACTCTGTTGTGTGTTTCACTTCAGAAATGGTGTTAAATCCCTGGCTCTGAGTCTTCCTACAGGCAAGACTTCGTTTCATGTAAGGGCAGTTACTTTACAGCTAAAACGAACTACATCGTTCACAAAGCTCACACGTTTCTCATCTCAACTGACAAGCATTGGATGTTAGAGGACCTGTGCATTGTATCAATTTCAGAGGGAGAGTTCTTCTAGATATGCTCCTTATGTGTAGGAAACACCGGTCATTTGTTCTCAGCACACTCATGTTTTCTGCTGTCCTAGAGACTCTAGAAAGCAAGAGCGTGCTTCATATTCTAAATCAGAATGTGATCTATATATGAGAACTCTGCTGTGTGTTTCACTTCAGAAATGGAGTTAAATCCATGCTCTGAGTCTTCCGACAAGCGAGACTTCGTTTCAAGTAAGGGCAGTTACTAACTGCTCAAACAAACTACATCGTTCACGAAGCTCACACGTTTCTCATCTTAACTGACAAGCATTGGATGATAGAGGACCTGTGGTTTGTTTCAGTTTCAGAAGCAGATTTGAACTAGATATGGCCTGTATGGGTAGGAAACACCGTTCTTTTGTTCTGAGCACACTCATGTTTCCTGCTGTATTAGAGACTCTAGAAAGCAAGAATGTGCTTCTTCCTCTAAAGCAAAGTGTGATTCATGGATGAGAACTATGCTGTGTGTTTCCCTTCAGAAATGGAGTTAAATTCCATGCTCTGTGTCTTCCTACAAGCAAGACTTCGTTTCAGGTAAGGTCAGTTACTAACAGCTCAAACAAACTACATCGTTCACGAAGCTCACACGTTTCTCATCTTAACTGACAAGCATTGGATGTTAAAGGACCAGTGCTTTGTATCAGTTTCAGAAGCAAAGATAGACTAGATATGGTCCGTATGTGTAGGAAACACCATTCATTTGTTTTCAGCACACTCAAGTTTCCTGCTGTCTTAGAGATCCTGGAAAGCAAGAGCATGCTTCTTGCTCTAAAGCAGAGTGTAATCAATGGATGAGACCTCTGTTGTGTGTTTCACTTCAGAAATCGAGTTAAATCCCTGGCTCTGAGCCCTCATACAGGCAAGACTTCGTTTCAGGTAAGGTCAGTTACTAACACCTCAAAGGAACTACTTTGTTCACAAAGCTCACACGTTTCTCATCTTAACTGACAAGCATTGGATGTTAGAGGACCTGTGGTTTGTTTCAGTTTCAGAAGCACAGTTGAATTTGATATGGCCCGTATGTGTAGGAAACACTGTTCCTTTGTTCTGAGCACACTCAAGTTTCCTGCTGTATTAGAGACTCTAGAAAGTGAGAGCGTGCTTCTTGCTCTAAAGCAGAGTGTGATCCATGGAGGAGAACTATGCTGTGTGTTTCCCTTCATAAATGGAGTTAAATTCCATGCTCTGTGTCTTCCTACAAGCGAGAATTCTTTTCTGGTAAGGGCAGTCACTTTTCAGCTCAAACGAACTACATCGTTCAAGAAGCTCAACGTTTCTCATCTTAAGTGACAAGCATTGGATGTTAAAGGACCAGTGCTTTGTATCAGTTTCAGAAGCAGAGTTGGACTAGATATGGTCTGTACGTGTAGGAAACACCATTCATTTTTTCTCAGCACACTCAAGTTTCCTGCTGTCTTAGAGATCCTGAAAAGAAGAGCGTGCTTCTTGCTCTAAAGCAGAGTGTGATCAATGGATGAGAACTCTGTTGTGTGTTTCACTTCAGAAATGGTGTTAAATCCCTGGCTCTGAGTCTTCCTACAGGCAAGACTTCGTTTCACGTAAGGGCAGTTACTTTACAGCTCAAACGAACTACATCGTTCACGAAGCTCACATGTTTCTCATCTCAACTGACAAGCATTGGATGTTAGAGGACCTGTGCTTTGTTTCAGTTTCAGAAGCAGAGTTGAACTAGATATGGCCCATATGTGGAGGAAACACTGTTCTTTTGTTCTGAGTAACCTAATGGTTCCTGCTGTATTAGAGACTCTAGAAAGCAAGAGCGTGCTTCGTGCTCTAAAGCAGTGGGTGATCCATGGATGAGAAATTTGCTGTGGGCTTCCCTTCAGAAATGGAGTTAAATTCCAGGCTCTGTGTCTTCCTACAAGCAAGACATCATTTCACGTAAGGGCAGTTACTTTACAACTTAAATGAAGTACATCGTTCATGAAGCTCACATGTTTCTCATATTAACTGAGAAGCATTGGATGTTAGAGGTCCTGTGCTTTGTATCAATTTCAGAGGCAGATTTCTTCTAGCTATGGTCCGTATGTGTAGGAAACACCGTTCATTAGTTCTCAGCACACTCATGTTTTCTGCTGTCTTAGAGACTCTAGAAAGCAAGAGCGTGCTTCATATTCTAAAGCAGAGTGTGATCTATATATGAGAACTCTGCTTTGTGTTTCACTTCAGAAATGGAGTTAAATCCATGCTCTGAGTCTTCCGACAAGCGAGACTTCGTTTCAAGTAAGGGCAGTTACTAACTGCTCAAACAAACTACATCGTTCACGAAGCTCCAACGTTTCTCATCTTAACTGACAAGCATTGGATGATAGAGGACCTGTGGTTTGTTTCAGTTTCAGAAGCAGATTTGAACTAGATATGGCCTGTATGGGTAGAAAACACTGTTCTTTTGTTCTGAGCACACTCAAGTTTCCTGCTGTATTAGAGACTCTAGAAAGCACGAATGTGCTTCTTGCTCTAGATCAGAGTGTGATTCATGGATGAGAACTATGCTGTGTGTTTCCCTTCAGAAATGGAGTTAAATTCCGTGCTCTGTGTCTTCCTACAAGCAAGACTTCGTTTCAGGTAAGGGCAGTTACTTTACAGCTCAAACGAACTACATCATTCACGAAGCTCAAACGTTTCTCATATTAACTGAGAAGCATTGGATGTTAGAGGACCTGTGCTTTGTCTCAATTTCATAGGCAGATTTCTTCTAGATATGGTCCGTATGTTTAGGAAACTCCGTTCATTTGTTCTCAGCACACTCATGTTTCCTTCTGTCTTAGACACTCTAGAATGCAAGAGCGTGCTTCATATTCTGAAGCAGAGTCTGATCTATATATGAGAACTCTGCTGTGTGTTTCACTTCAGAAATGGAGTTAAATCCCAGGCTCTGAGTCTTCCTACAAGCAAGACTTCATTTCAGGTAAGGGCAGTTATTTTACAGCTCAAACGAACTACATCGTTCACGAAGCTCACACGTTTCTCATCTTAACTGACAAGCATTGGATGTTACAGGACCAGTGCTTTGTATCAGTTTCAGAAGCAGAGTTGGACTAGATATGGTCCGTATGTGTAGGAAACTCCATTCATTTGTTCTCTGCCCACTCAAGTTTCCTGCTGTCTTAGAGACTGTAGAAAGCTATAGCGTGCTCCTTGCTCTAAAGCAGAGTGTGATCAATGGATGAGAACTCTGTTGTGTGTTTCACTTCAGAAATGGAGTTAAATCCCAGGCTCTGTGTCTTCCTACAAGCAACACTTCATTTCAGGTAAGGGCAGTTACTTTACAGCACAAACGAACTACATCGTTCACAAAGCTCACACGTTTCTCATCTTAACTGACAAGCATTGGATGTTAGAGGACCTGTGCATTGTATCAATTTCAGAGGCAGAGTTCTTCTAGATATGGTCCGTATATATAGGAAACACCATTCTTTTGTTCTCAGCACACTCATGTTTCCTGCTGTCTTAGATACTCTAGAAAGCAAGAGCATGCTTCATGCTCTAAAGCAGAGTGTGATCTATATATGAGAACTCTGATGTGTGTTTCACTTCAGAAATGCAGTTAAATACCAGGCTCTGAGTCTTCCTACAAGCAAGACTTCGTTTCAGGTATGGGCAGTTACTAACAGCTCAAAGGAACTACATCGTTCACGAAGCTCACACATTTCACATCTTAACTGACAATCATTGGATGTTAGAGGACCTGTGGTTTGTTTCAGTTTCAGATGCAGAGTTGAAATAGATATGGCCCGTATGTGTAGGAAACACTGTTCCTTTGTTCTGAGCACACTCAAGTTTCCTTCTGTATTAGAAACTCAAGAAAGCAAGAGCGTGCTTCTTACTCTAAAGCAGAGTGTGATACATGGATGAGAACTATGCTTTGTGTTTCCCTTCAGAAATGGAGTTAAAGCCCAGTCTCTGAGTCTTCCTACAAGCAAGACTTCGTTTCAGGTAAGGGCAGTTACTTTACAGCTCAAACGAACTACATCATTCACGAAGCTAACACGTTTCTCATATTAACTGACAAGCATTGGATATGAGAGGACCTGTGCTTTGTCTCAATTACATAGGCAGATTTCTTCTAGATATGGTCCGTATGTTTAGGAAACACCGTTCATTTGTTCTCAGCACACTCATGTTTCCTGCTGTCTTAGACACTCTAGAATGCAAGAGCGTGCTTCATATTCTGAAGCAGAGTCTGATCTATATATGAGAACTCTGCTGTGTGTTTCACTTCAGAAATGGAGTTAAATCCCAGTCTCTGAGTCTTCCTACAAGAAAGACGTCATTTCAGGTAAGGGCAGTCACTTTTCAGCTCAAACGAACTACATCGTTAACGAAGCTCACACGTTTCTCATCTTAACTGACAAGCATTGGATGTTAGAGGACCTGTGCATTGTATCAATTTCAGAGGGAGAGTTCTTCTAGATATGGTCCGTATGTGTAGCCAACACCATTCTTTTGTTCTCAGCACACACGTTTCCTGCTGTTTTAGAGAATCTAGAAAGCAAGAGCGTGCTTCTTGCTCTAAAGCAGAGTGTGATCTATATATGAGAACTCTGATGTGTGTTTCACTTCAGAAATGCAGTTAAATCCCAGAATCTGAGTCTTCCTACAAGCAAGACTTCCTTTCAGGTAAGGTCAGTTACTAACACCTCAAAGGAACTACATTGTTCATGAAGCTCACACGTTTCTCATCTTAACTAACAAACATTGGATGTTAGAGGACCTGTGGTTTGTTTCAGTTTCAGAAGCACAGTTGAACTTGATATGGCCTGTATGTGTAGGAAACACTGTTCCTTTGTTCTGAGCACACTCAAGTTTCCTGCTGTATTAGAGACTCTAGAAAGTGAGAGCGTGCTTCTGGCTCTAAAGCAGAGTGTGATCAATGGATGAGAACTCTGTTGTGTGTTTCACTTCAGAAATGGTGTTAAATCCCTGGCTCTGAGTCTTCCTACAGGCAAGACTTCGTTTCACGTAAGGGCAGTTACTTTACAGCTCAAACGAACTACATCGTTCACGAAGCTCACACGTTTCTCATCTTAACAGACAAGCATTGGATGTTAGAGGACCTGTGCTTTGTTTCAGTTTCAGAAGCAGAGTTGAACTAGATATGGCCTGTATGTGGAGGAAACACCATTCTTTTGTTCTGAGCACCCTAATGTTTCCTGCTGTATTAGAGACTCTAGAAAGCAAGAGTGTGCTTCTTGCTCTAAGTAGAGTGTGATCCATGGATGTGAAATTTGCTGTGTGCTTCCCTTCAGAAATGGAGTTAAATTCCAGGCTCTTTGTATTCCTACAAGTAAGACTTCTTTTCAGGTAAGGGCAGTCACTTTTCAGCTCCCACGAACTACATCGTTCACAAAGCTCACACGTTTCTCATCTTAACTGAGAAGCATTGGATTTTAGAGGACCTGTGGTTTGTTTCAGTTTCAGAAGCACAGTTGAACTAGATATGGCCCGTATGTGTAGGAAACACTGTTCCTTTGTTCTGAGCACACTCAAGTTTCCTGCTGTATTAGAGAATCTAGAAAGTGAGAGCGTGCTTCTTGTTCTAAAGCAGAGTGTGAACTATGGAGGAGAACTATGCTGTGTGTTTCCCTTCAGAAATGGAGTTAAATTCCATGCTCTGTGTCTTCCTACAAGCAAGACTTCGTTTCAGGTAAGGTCAGTTACTAACAGCTCAAACAAACTACATCATTCACGAAGCTCACACGTTTCTCATCTTAACTGATAAGCATTGGATGATAGAGGACATGTGGTTTGTTTCAGTTTCAGAAGCAGATTTGAACTAGATATGGCCTGTATGGGTAGGAAACACCGTTCTTTTGTTCTGAGCACACTCATGTTTCCTGCTGTATTAGAGACTCTAGAAAGCAAGAATGTGCTTCTTGCTCTAAAGCAAAGTGTGATTCATGGATGAGAACTATGCTGTGTGTTTCCCTTCAGAAATGGAGTTAAATTCCATGCTCTGTGTCTTCCTACAAGCAAGACTTCATTTCAGGTAAGGGCAGTCACTTTTCATCTCAAACGAACTACATCGTTCACGAAGCTCACACGTTTCTCATCTTAATTGACAAGCATCGTATGTTAGAGGACCAGTGCTTTGTATCAGTTTCACAGGTAGAGTTGGACTAGATATGGTCTGTATGTGTAGGAAACACCATTCATTTGTTCTCCGCCCACTCAAGTTTCCTGCTGTCTTAGAGAGTCTAGAAACCTAGAGCGTGCTTCTTGCTGTAAAGCAGAGTGTAAACCATGGAGGAGAACTATGCTGTGTGTTTCCCTTCAGGAATGGAGTTAAATTCCATGCTCTGTGTCTTCCTAAAAGCAAGACTTCGTTTCAGGTAAGGGCAGTCACTTTTCAGCTCAAACGAACTACATCGTTCAAGAAGCTCAACGTTTCTCATCTTAAGTGACAAGCATTGGATGTTAAAGGACCAGTGCTTTGTATCAGTTTCAGAAGCAGAGTTGGACTAGATATGGTCTGTACGTGTAGGAAACACCATTCATTTTTTCTCAGCACACTCAAGTTTCCTGCTGTCTTAGAGATCCTGAAAAGCAAGAGCATGCTTCTTGCTCTAAAGCAGAGTGTGATCAATGGATGAGAACTCTGTTGTGTGTTTCACTTCAGAAATGGTGTTAAATCCCTGGCTCTGAGTCTTCCTACAGGCAAGACTTCGTTTCATGTAAGGGCAGTTACTTTACAGCTAAAACGAACTACATCGTTCACAAAGCTCACACGTTTCTCATCTCAACTGACAAGCATTGGATGTTAGAGGACCTGTGCATTGTATCAATTTCAGAGGGAGAGTTCTTCTAGATATGCTCCTTATGTGTAGGAAACACCGGTCATTTGTTCTCAGCACACTCATGGTTTCTGCTGTCCTAGAGACTCTAGAAAGCAAGAGCGTGCTTCATATTCTAAATCAGAGTGTGATCTATATATGAGAACTCTGCTGTGTGTTTCACTTCAGAAATGGAGTTAAATCCATGCTCTGAGTCTTCCGACAAGCGAGACTTCGTTTCAAGTAAGGGCAGTTACTAACTGCTCAAACAAACTACATCGTTCACGAAGCTCACACGTTTCTCATCTTAACTGACAAGCATTGGATGATAGAGGACCTGTGGTTTGTTTCAGTTTCAGAAGCAGATTTGAACTAGATATGGCCTGTATGGGTAGGAAACACCGTTCTTTTGTTCTGAGCACACTCATGTTTCCTGCTGTATTAGAGACTCTAGAAAGCAAGAATGTGCTTCTTCCTCTAAAGCAAAGTGTGATTCATGGATGAGAACTATGCTGTGTGTTTCCCTTCAGAAATGGAGTTAAATTCCATGCTCTGTGTCTTCCTACAAGCAAGACTTCATTTCAGGTAAGGGCAGTCACTTTTCAGCTCAAACGAACTACATCGTTCACGAAGCTCACACGTTTCTCATCTTAACTGACAGCATTGGATGTTAGAGGACCTGGGCATTGTATGAATTTCAGAGGGAGAGTTGTTCTAGATATGGTCCGTATGTGTAGGAAACACCATTCTTTTGTTCTCAGCACACTCATGTTTCCTGCTGTCTTAGATACTCTAGAAAGCAAGAGCATGCTTCATGCTCTAAAGCAGAGTGTGATCTATATATGAGAACTCTGATGTGTGTTTCACTTCAGAAATGCAGTTAAATACCAGGCTCTGAGTCTTCCTACAAGCAAGACTTCGTTTCAGGTATGGGCAGTTACTAACAGCTCAAAGGAACTACATCGTTCACGAAGCTCACACATTTCACATCTTAACTGACAATCATTGGATGTTAGAGGACCTGTGGTTTGTTTCAGTTTCAGATGCAGAGTTGAAATAGATATGGCCCGTATGTGTAGGAAACACTGTTCCTTTGTTCTGAGCACACTCAAGTTTCCTTCTGTATTAGAAACTCAAGAAAGCAAGAGCGTGCTTCTTACTCTAAAGCAGAGTGTGATACATGGATGAGAACTATGCTTTGTGTTTCCCTTCAGAAATGGAGTTAAAGCCCAGTCTCTGAGTCTTCCTACAAGCAAGACTTCGTTTCAGGTAAGGGCAGTTACTTTACAGCTCAAACGAACTACATCATTCACGAAGCTCACACGTTTCTCATATTAACTGAGAAGCATTGGATATGAGAGGACCTGTGCTTTGTCTCAATTACATAGGCAGATTTCTTCTAGATATGGTCCGTATGTTTAGGAAACACCGTTCATTTGTTCTCAGCACACTCATGTTTCCTGCTGTCTTAGACACTCTAGAATGCAAGAGCGTGCTTCATATTCTGAAGCAGAGTCTGATCTATATATGAGAACTCTGCTGTGTGTTTCACTTCAGAAATGGAGTTAAATCCCAGGCTCTGAGTCTTCCTACAAGAAAGACGTCATTTCAGGTAAGGGCAGTCACTTTTCAGCTCAAACGAACTACATCGTTAACGAAGCTCACACGTTTCTCATCTTAACTGACAAGCATTGGATGTTAGAGGACCTGTGCATTGTATCAATTTCAGAGGGAGAGTTCTTCTAGATATGGTCCGTATGTGTAGCCAACACCATTCTTTTGTTCTCAGCACACACGTTTCCTGCTGTTTTAGAGAATCTAGAAAGCAAGAGCGTGCTTCTTGCTCTAAAGCAGAGTGTGATCTATATATGAGAACTCTGATGTGTGTTTCACTTCAGAAATGCAGTTAAATCCCAGAATCTGAGTCTTCCTACAAGCAAGACTTCGTTTCAGGTAAGGTCAGTTACTAACACCTCAAAGGAACTACATTGTTCATGAAGCTCACACGTTTCTCATCTTAACTAACAAACATTGGATGTTAGAGGACCTGTGGTTTGTTTCAGTTTCAGAAGCACAGTTGAACTTGATATGGCCTGTATGTGTAGGAAACACTGTTCCTTTGTTCTGAGCACACTCAAGTTTCCTGCTGTATTAGAGACTCTAGAAAGTGAGAGCGTGCTTCTGGCTCTAAAGCAGAGTGTGATCAATGGATGAGAACTCTGTTGTGTGTTTCACTTCAGAAATGGTGTTAAATCCCTGGCTCTGAGTCTTCCTACAGGCAAGACTTCGTTTCACGTAAGGGCAGTTACTTTACAGCTCAAACGAACTACATCGTTCACGAAGCTCACACGTTTCTCATCTTAACAGACAAGCATTGGATGTTAGAGGACCTGTGCTTTGTTTCAGTTTCAGAAGCAGAGTTGAACTAGATATGGCCTGTATGTGGAGGAAACACCATTCTTTTGTTCTGAGCACCCTAATGTTTCCTGCTGTATTAGAGACTCTAGAAAGCAAGAGTGTGCTTCTTGCTCTAAGCAGAGTGTGATCCATGGATGTGAAATTTGCTGTGTGCTTCCCTTCAGAAATGGAGTTAAATTCCAGGCTCTTTGTATTCCTACAAGTAAGACTTCTTTTCAGGTAAGGGCAGTCACTTTTCAGCTCCCACGAACTACATCGTTCACAAAGCTCACACGTTTCTCATCTTAACTGAGAAGCATTGGATTTTAGAGGACCTGTGGTTTGTTTCAGTTTCAGAAGCACAGTTGAACTAGATATGGCCTGTATGGGTAGGAAACACCGTTCTTTTGTTCTGAGCACACTCATGTTTCCTGCTGTATTAGAGACTCTAGAAAGCAAGAATGTGCTTCTTGCTCTAAAGCAAAGTGTGATTCATGGATGAGAACTATGCTGTGTGTTTCCCTTCAGAAATGGAGTTAAATTCCATGCTCTGTGTCTTCCTACAAGCAAGACTTCATTTCAGGTAAGGGCAGTCACTTTTCATCTCAAACGAACTACATCGTTCACGAAGCTCACACGTTTCTCATCTTAATTGACAAGCATCGTATGTTAGAGGACCAGTGCTTTGTATCAGTTTCACAGGTAGAGTTGGACTAGATATGGTCTGTATGTGTAGGAAACACCATTCATTTGTTCTCCGCCCACTCAAGTTTCCTGCTGTCTTAGAGAGTCTAGAAACCTAGAGCGTGCTTCTTGCTGTAAAGCAGAGTGTAAACCATGGAGGAGAACTATGCTGTGTGTTTCCCTTCAGGAATGGAGTTAAATTCCATGCTCTGTGTCTTCCTAAAAGCAAGACTTCGTTTCAGGTAAGGGCAGTCACTTTTCAGCTCAAACGAACTACATCGTTCAAGAAGCTCAACGTTTCTCATCTTAAGTGACAAGCATTGGATGTTAAAGGACCAGTGCTTTGTATCAGTTTCAGAAGCAGAGTTGGACTAGATATGGTCTGTACGTGTAGGAAACACCATTCATTTTTTCTCAGCACACTCAAGTTTCCTGCTGTCTTAGAGATCCTGAAAAGCAAGAGCATGCTTCTTGCTCTAAAGCAGAGTGTGATCAATGGATGAGAACTCTGTTGTGTGTTTCACTTCAGAAATGGTGTTAAATCCCTGGCTCTGAGTCTTCCTACAGGCAAGACTTCGTTTCATGTAAGGGCAGTTACTTTACAGCTAAAACGAACTACATCGTTCACAAAGCTCACACGTTTCTCATCTCAACTGACAAGCATTGGATGTTAGAGGACCTGTGCATTGTATCAATTTCAGAGGGAGAGTTCTTCTAGATATGCTCCTTATGTGTAGGAAACACCGGTCATTTGTTCTCAGCACACTCATGGTTTCTGCTGTCCTAGAGACTCTAGAAAGCAAGAGCGTGCTTCATATTCTAAATCAGAGTGTGATCTATATATGAGAACTCTGCTGTGTGTTTCACTTCAGAAATGGAGTTAAATCCATGCTCTGAGTCTTCCGACAAGCGAGACTTCGTTTCAAGTAAGGGCAGTTACTAACTGCTCAAACAAACTACATCGTTCACGAAGCTCACACGTTTCTCATCTTAACTGACAAGCATTGGATGATAGAGGACCTGTGGTTTGTTTCAGTTTCAGAAGCAGATTTGAACTAGATATGGCCTGTATGGGTAGGAAACACCGTTCTTTTGTTCTGAGCACACTCATGTTTCCTGCTGTATTAGAGACTCTAGAAAGCAAGAATGTGCTTCTTCCTCTAAAGCAAAGTGTGATTCATGGATGAGAACTATGCTGTGTGTTTCCCTTCAGAAATGGAGTTAAATTCCATGCTCTGTGTCTTCCTACAAGCAAGACTTCATTTCAGGTAAGGGCAGTCACTTTTCAGCTCAAAGGAACTACATCGTTCACGAAGCTCACACGTTTCTCATCTTAACTGACAGCATTGGATGTTAGAGGACCTGGGCATTGTATGAATTTCAGAGGGAGAGTTGTTCTAGATATGGTCCGTATGTGTAGGAAACACCATTCTTTTGTTCTCAGCACACTCATGTTTCCTGCTGTCTTAGATACTCTAGAAAGCAAGAGCATGCTTCATGCTCTAAAGCAGAGTGTGATCTATATATGAGAACTCTGATGTGTGTTTCACTTCAGAAATGCAGTTAAATACCAGGCTCTGAGTCTTCCTACAAGCAAGACTTCGTTTCAGGTATGGGCAGTTACTAACAGCTCAAAGGAACTACATCGTTCACGAAGCTCACACATTTCACATCTTAACTGACAATCATTGGATGTTAGAGGACCTGTGGTTTGTTTCAGTTTCAGATGCAGAGTTGAAATAGATATGGCCCGTATGTGTAGGAAACACTGTTCCTTTGTTCTGAGCACACTCAAGTTTCCTTCTGTATTAGAAACTCAAGAAAGCAAGAGCGTGCTTCTTACTCTAAAGCAGAGTGTGATACATGGATGAGAACTATGCTTTGTGTTTCCCTTCAGAAATGGAGTTAAAGCCCAGTCTCTGAGTCTTCCTACAAGCAAGACTTCGTTTCAGGTAAGGGCAGTTACTTTACAGCTCAAACGAACTACATCATTCACGAAGCTCACACGTTTCTCATATTAACTGAGAAGCATTGGATATGAGAGGACCTGTGCTTTGTCTCAATTACATAGGCAGATTTCTTCTAGATATGGTCCGTATGTTTAGGAAACACCGTTCATTTGTTCTCAGCACACTCATGTTTCCTGCTGTCTTAGACACTCTAGAATGCAAGAGCGTGCTTCATATTCTGAAGCAGAGTCTGATCTATATATGAGAACTCTGCTGTGTGTTTCACTTCAGAAATGGAGTTAAATCCCAGGCTCTGAGTCTTCCTACAAGAAAGACGTCATTTCAGGTAAGGGCAGTCACTTTTCAGCTCAAACGAACTACATCGTTAACGAAGCTCACACGTTTCTCATCTTAACTGACAAGCATTGGATGTTAGAGGACCTGTGCATTGTATCAATTTCAGAGGGAGAGTTCTTCTAGATATGGTCCGTATGTGTAGCCAACACCATTCTTTTGTTCTCAGCACACACGTTTCCTGCTGTTTTAGAGAATCTAGAAAGCAAGAGCGTGCTTCTTGCTCTAAAGCAGAGTGTGATCTATATATGAGAACTCTGATGTGTGTTTCACTTCAGAAATGCAGTTAAATCCCAGAATCTGAGTCTTCCTACAAGCAAGACTTCGTTTCAGGTAAGGTCAGTTACTAACACCTCAAAGGAACTACATTGTTCATGAAGCTCACACGTTTCTCATCTTAACTAACAAACATTGGATGTTAGAGGACCTGTGGTTTGTTTCAGTTTCAGAAGCACAGTTGAACTTGATATGGCCTGTATGTGTAGGAAACACTGTTCCTTTGTTCTGAGCACACTCAAGTTTCCTGCTGTATTAGAGACTCTAGAAAGTGAGAGCGTGCTTCTGGCTCTAAAGCAGAGTGTGATCAATGGATGAGAACTCTGTTGTGTGTTTCACTTCAGAAATGGTGTTAAATCCCTGGCTCTGAGTCTTCCTACAGGCAAGACTTCGTTTCACGTAAGGGCAGTTACTTTACAGCTCAAACGAACTACATCGTTCACGAAGCTCACACGTTTCTCATCTTAACAGACAAGCATTGGATGTTAGAGGACCTGTGCTTTGTTTCAGTTTCAGAAGCAGAGTTGAACTAGATATGGCCTGTATGTGGAGGAAACACCATTCTTTTGTTCTGAGCACCCTAATGTTTCCTGCTGTATTAGAGACTCTAGAAAGCAAGAGTGTGCTTCTTGCTCTAAGCAGAGTGTGATCCATGGATGTGAAATTTGCTGTGTGCTTCCCTTCAGAAATGGAGTTAAATTCCAGGCTCTTTGTATTCCTACAAGTAAGACTTCTTTTCAGGTAAGGGCAGTCACTTTTCAGCTCCCACGAACTACATCGTTCACAAAGCTCACACGTTTCTCATCTTAACTGAGAAGCATTGGATTTTAGAGGACCTGTGGTTTGTTTCAGTTTCAGAAGCACAGTTGAACTAGATATGGCCCGTATGTGTAGGAAACACTGTTCCTTTGTTCTGAGCACACTCAAGTTTCCTGCTGTATTAGAGAATCTAGAAAGTGAGAGCGTGCTTCTTGTTCTAAAGCAGAGTGTGAACTATGGAGGAGAACTATGCTGTGTGTTTCCCTTCAGAAATGGAGTTAAATTCCATGCTCTGTGTCTTCCTACAAGCAAGACTTCGTTTCAGGTAAGGTCAGTTACTAACAGCTCAAACAAACTACATCATTCACGAAGCTCACACGTTTCTCATCTTAACTGATAAGCATTGGATGATAGAGGACATGTGGTTTGTTTCAGTTTCAGAAGCAGATTTGAACTAGATATGGCCTTTATGGGTAGGAAACACCGTTCTTTTGTTCTGAGCACACTCATGTTTCCTGCTGTATTAGAGACTCTAGAAAGCAAGAATGTGCTTCTTGCTCTAAAGCAAAGTGTGATTCATGGATGAGAACTATGCTGTGTGTTTCCCTTCAGAAATGGAGTTAAATTCCATGCTCTGTGTCTTCCTACAAGCAAGACTTCATTTCAGGTAATGGCAGTCACTTTTCATCTCAAACGAACTACATCGTTCACGAAGCTCACACGTTTCTCATATTAACTGAGAAGCATTGGATGTTAGAGGACCTGTGCTTTGTCTCAATTTCATAGGCAGATTTCTTCTAGATATGGTCCGTATGTTTAGGAAACTCCGTTCATTTGTTCTCAGCACACTCATGTTTCCTTCTGTCTTAGACACTCTAGAATGCAAGAGCGTGCTTCATATTCTGAAGCAGAGTCTGATCTATATATGAGAACTCTGCTGTGTGTTTCACTTCAGAAATGGAGTTAAATCCCAGGCTCTGAGTCTTCCTACAAGCAAGACTTCATTTCAGGTAAGGGCAGTTATTTTACAGCTCAAACGAACTACATCGTTCACGAAGCTCACACGTTTCTCATCTTAACTGACAAGCATTGGATGTTACAGGACCAGTGCTTTGTATCAGTTTCAGAAGCAGAGTTGGACTAGATATGGTCCGTATGTGTAGGAAACTCCATTCATTTGTTCTCTGCCCACTCAAGTTTCCTGCTGTCTTAGAGACTGTAGAAAGCTATAGCGTGCTCCTTGCTCTAAAGCAGAGTGTGATCAATGGATGAGAACTCTGTTGTGTGTTTCACTTCAGAAATGGAGTTAAATCCCAGGCTCTGTGTCTTCCTACAAGCAACACTTCATTTCAGGTAAGGGCAGTTACTTTACAGCACAAACGAACTACATCGTTCACAAAGCTCACACGTTACTCATCTTAACTGACAAGCATTGGATGTTAGAGGACCTGTGCATTGTATCAATTTCAGAGGCAGAGTTCTTCTAGATATGGTCCGTATATGTAGGAAACACCATTCTTTTGTTCTCAGCACACTCATGTTTCCTGCTGTCTTAGATACTCTAGAAAGCAAGAGCATGCTTCATGCTCTAAAGCAGAGTGTGATCTATATATGAGAACTCTGATGTGTGTTTCACTTCAGAAATGCAGTTAAATACCAGGCTCTGAGTCTTCCTACAAGCAAGACTTCGTTTCAGGTATGGGCAGTTACTAACAGCTCAAAGGAACTACATCGTTCACGAAGCTCACACATTTCACATCTTAACTGACAATCATTGGATGTTAGAGGACCTGTGGTTTGTTTCAGTTTCAGATGCAGAGTTGAAATAGATATGGCCCGTATGTGTAGGAAACACTGTTCCTTTGTTCTGAGCACACTCAAGTTTCCTGCTGTATTAGAAACTCAAGAAAGCAAGAGCGTGCTTCTTACTCTAAAGCAGAGTGTGATACATGGATGAGAACTATGCTTTGTGTTTCCCTTCAGAAATGGAGTTAAAGCCCAGTCTCTGAGTCTTCCTACAAGCAAGACTTCGTTTCAGGTAAGGGCAGTTACTTTACAGCTCAAACGAACTACATCATTCACGAAGCTCACACGTTTCTCATATTAACTGAGAAGCATTGGATATGAGAGGACCTGTGCTTTGTCTCAATTACATAGGCAGATTTCTTCTAGATATGGTCCGTATGTTTAGGAAACACCGTTCATTTGTTCTCAGCACACTCATGTTTCCTGCTGTCTTAGACACTCTAGAATGCAAGAGCGTGCTTCATATTCTGAAGCAGAGTCTGATCTATATATGAGAACTCTGCTGTGTGTTTCACTTCAGAAATGGAGTTAAATCCCAGGCTCTGAGTCTTCCTACAAGAAAGACGTCATTTCAGGTAAGGGCAGTCACTTTTCAGCTCAAACGAACTACATCGTTAACGAAGCTCACACGTTTCTCATCTTAACTGACAAGCATTGGATGTTAGAGGACAACTGCTTTGTATCAGTTTCAGAAGCAGAGTTGGACTAGATATGGTCCGTATGTGTAGGAAACACCATTCATTTGTTCTCAGCCCACTCAAGTTTCCTGCTGTCTTAGAGAGTCTAGAAAGCTAGAGCGTGCTTCTTGCTCTAAAGAAGAGTGTGATCAATGGATGAGAACTCTGTTGTGTGTTTCACATCAGAAATGGAGTTAAATCCCTGGCTCTGAGTCTTCCTACAAGCAAGACTTCATTTCAGGTAAGGGCAGTTACTTTACAGCTCAAAGGAACTACATCGTTCACGAAGCTCACACGTTTCTCATCTTAACTGAGAAGCATTGGATGTTAGAGGACATGTGCTTTGTATCAATTTCAGAGTCAGATATCTTCTAGATATGGTCCGTATGTTTAGGAAACACCGTTCATTTGTTCTCAGCACACGCATGTTTCCTGCTGTCTTAGAGACTCTAGAAAGAAAGAGCGTGCTTCATATTCTGAAGCAGAGTGTGATCTATATATGAAAACTCTGCTGTGTGTTTCCCTTCAGAAATGGAGGTAAATCCAGGCTCTGAGTCTTCCTACAAGCGAGACTCCGTTTCAAGTAAGGGCAGTTACTAACAGCTCAAATGAACTACATCATTCACAAGGGCACACGTTTCTCATCTTAACTGACAAGCATTGGATAATAGAGGAACTCTGGTTTGTTTCAGTTTCAGAAGCAGAGTTGAACTAGATATGGCCTGTATGTGTAGGAAACACCGTTCTTTTGTTCTGAGCACACTCAAGTTTCCTGCTGTATTAGAGACTCTAGAAAGCAAGAGTGTGCTTCTTGCTCTAAAGCAGAGTGTGATCCTTGGATGACAACCCTGTTGTGTGTTTCACTTCAGAAATGGAATTAAATCCCAGGCTCTGAATCATCATACAAGCAAGACTTTGTTTTAGGTAAGGGCAGTTACTAAACAGCTCAAACGAACTACATCGTTCACGAAGCTCACACGTTTCTCATCTTAATTGACAAGCATTGGATCTTAGAGGACCAGTGCTTTGTATCATTTTCAAAAGCAGAGTTGGACTAGATATGGTTCGTATGTGTAGGAAACACCGTTCTTTTGTTCTCAGCACACTCAGGTTTCCTGCTGTCTTAGAGACTCTAGAAAGCTAGAGCATGCTTCTTCCTCTAAAGCAGAGTGTGATCAATGGATGAGAACTCTGCTGTGTGTTTCACTTCAGAAATGGAGTGAAAGCCCAGGCTCTGAGTCTTCCTACAAGGAAGACTTCGTTTCAATTAAGGGCAGTCACTTTTCAGCTCAAACGAACTACATCGTTCACGAAGCTCACACGTTTCTCATCTTAACTGAGAAGCATCGGATGTTAGAGGACCAGTGCTTTGTATCAGTTTCAGAAGCAGAGTTGGACTAGATATGGTCCGTATGTGTAGGAAACACCGTTCTTTTGTTCTCAGCACACTCATGTTTCCTGCTGTCTTAGAGACTCTAGAAAGCTAGAGCGTGCTCCTTGCTCTAAAGCACAGTGTGATCAATGGATGAGAACTCTGTTGTGTGTTTCACTTCAGAAATGGAGTTAAATCCCAGGCTCTGAGTCTTCCTACAAGCAAGACGTCGTTTCAGGTAAGGGGAGTTACTTTACCGCTCAAACATACTAAATCGTTCACGAAGCTCACACGTTTCTCATCTTAACTGACAAGCATTGGATGTTGGAGGACCCGTGCTTTGTATCAGTTTCAGAAGCAGAGTTGGACTAGATATGGTCCGTATGTGTAGGAAACACCATTCATTTGTTCTCAGCCCACTCAAGTTTCCTGCTGTCTTAGAGACTCTAGAAAGCAAGAGCGTGCTTCTTGCTCTAAAGCAGAGTGTGATCTATATATGAGAACTTTGCTGTGTGTTTCACTTCAGAAATGGAGTTAAATCCCAGGCTCTGAGTCTTCCTACAAGCAAGACGTCGTTTCAGGTAAGGGGAGTTACTTTACCGCTCAAACATACTAAATCGTTCACGAAGCTCACACGTTTCTCATCTTAACTGACAAGCATTGGATGTTGGAGGACCAGTGCTTTGTATCAGTTTCAGAAGCAGAGTTGGACTAGATATGGTCTGTATGTGTAGGAAACACCATTCATTTGTTCTCAGCCCACTCAAGTTTCCTGCTGTCTTAGAGACTCTAGAAAGCAAGAGCGTGCTTCTTGCTCTAAAGCAGAGTGTGATCTATATATGAGAACTTTGCTGTGTGTTTCACTTCAGAAATGGAGTTAAATCCCAGGCTCTGAGTCTTCCTACAAGCGAGATTTCGTTTCAAGAAAGGGCAGTTACTAACAGCTCAAAGGAACTACATCGTTCACGAAGCTCACACGTTTCTCATCTTAACTGACAAGCATTGGATGTTAGAGGACCTGTGATTTGTATCAATTTCAGAGGCAGATTTCTTCTAGATATGGTCCGTATGTGTAGGAAACACCGTTCATTTGTTCTCAGCACACTCATGTTTTCTGCTGTCTTAGAGACTCTAGAAAGCAAGAGCGTGCTTCATATTCTAAAGCAGAGTGTGATCTATATATGAGAACTCTGCTTTGTGTTTCACTTCAGAAATGGAGTTAAATCCATGCTCTGAGTCTTCCGACAAGCGAGACTTCGTTTCAAGTAAGGGCAGTTACTAACTGCTCAAACAAACTACATCGTTCACGAAGCTCACACGTTTCTCATCTTAACTGACAAGCATTGGATGATAGAGGACCTGTGGTTTGTTTCAGTTTCAGAAGCAGATTTGAACTAGATATGGCCTGTATGGGTAGAAAACACTGTTCTTTTGTTCTGAGCACACTCAAGTTTCCTGCTGTATTAGAGACTCTAGAAAGCACGAATGTGCTTCTTGCTCTAAATCAGAGTGTGATTCATGGATGAGAACTATGCTGTGTGTTTCCCTTCAGAAATGGAGTTAAATTCCGTGCTCTGTGTCTTCCTACAAGCAAGACTTCATTTCAGGTAAGGGCAGTCACTTTTCAGCTCAAACGAACTACATCTTTCACGAAGCTCACACGTTTCTCTTCTTAACTGACAAGCATTGTATGTTAGAGGACCAGTGCTTTGTATCAGTTTCAGAAGTAGAGTTGGACTAGATATGGTCCGTATGTGTAGGAAACACCATTCATTTGTTCTCTGCCCACACAAGTTTCCTGCTGTCTTAGAGACTCTAGAAAGCTAGAGCGTGCTCCTTGTTCTAAAGCAGAGTGTGATCAATGGATGAGAACTCTGTTGTGTGTTTCACTTCAGAAATGGAGTTAAATCCCAGGCTCTGAGTCTTCCTACAAGCAAGACTTCATTTCTGGTAAGGGCAGTTACTTTACAGCTCAAACGAACTACATCGTTAACGAAGCTCACACGTTTCTCATCTTAACTGACAAGCATTGGATGTTAGAGGACCTGTGCATTGTATCAATTTCAGAGGGAGAGTTGTTCTAGATATGGTCCGTATGTGTAGGAAACACCATTCTTTTGTTCTCAGCACACTCATGTTTCCTGCTGTCTTAGAGACTCTAGAAAGCAAGAGCGTGCTTCTTGCTCTAAAGCAGAGTGTGATCTATATATGAGAACTCTGATGTGTGTTTCACTTCAGAAATGCAGTTAAATCCCAGAATCTGAGTCTTCCCACAAGCAAGACTTCGTTTCAGGTAAGGTCAGTTACTAACAGCTCAAACAAATTAAATCGTTCACGAAGCTCACATAATTCTCATCTTAACTGACAAGCATTGGATGTTAGAGGACCTGTGGTTTGTTTCAGTTTCAGAAGCATAGTTGTACTAGATATGGCCTGTATGTGTAGGAAACACTGTTCCTTTGTTCTGAGCCCACTCAAGTTTCCTGCTGTATTAGAGACTCTAGAAAGCGAGAGCGTGCTTCTTGCTCTAAAGCAGAGTGTGATTCATGGATGAAAACTATGCTTTGTGTTTCCATTCAGAAATGGAGTTAAATACCAGGCTCTGAGTATTCCTACAAGCAAGAATTCGTTTGCGGTATGGGCAGTCACTTTTCAGCACAAATGAACTACATTGTTCAGGAAGCTCACACTTTTCTCATCTTAACTGACAAGTTTTGGATGATAGAGGACCTGTGGTTTGTTTCAGTTTCAGAAGCAGAGTTCTTCTAGATATGGTCCATATGTGTAGGAAACACGGTTCTTTTGTTCTCAGCACACTCAAGTTTCCTGCTGTCTTAGAGACTGTAGAATGCTATAGCGTGCTCCTTGCTCTAAAGCAGAATGTGATCAATGGATGAGAACTCTGTTGTGTGTTTCACTTCAGAAATGGAGTTAAATCCCAGGCTCTGAGTCTTCCTACAAGCAAGACTTCATTTCAGGTAAGGGCAGTTACTTTACAGCTCAAACGAACTACATCGTTCACGAAGCTCACACGTTTCTCATCTTAACTGACAAGCATTGGATGTTAGAGGACCTGTGCATTGTATCAATTTCAGAGGCAGAGTTCTTCTAGATATGGTCCGTATGTGTAGGAAAAACCATTCTTTTGTTCTCAGCACACTCAAGTTTCCTGCTGTCTTAGAGACTCTAGAAAGCAAGAGCGTGCTTCATGCTCTAAAGCAGAGTGTGATCTCTACATGAGAATTGTGATGTGTGTTTCACTTCAGAAATGCAGTTAAATCCCATGCTCTGAGACTTCGTACAAGCAAGACTTCGTTTCAGGTAAGGGCAGTTACTAACAGCTCAAAGGAACTACATCGTTCACGAAGCTCACACGTTTCTCATCTGAACTGACAAGCATTGGATGTTAGAGGACCTGTGGTTTGTTTCAGTTTCAGATGCAGAGTTGAAATAGATATGGCCCGTATGTGTAGGAAACACTGTTCCTTTGTTCTGAGCACACTCAAGTTTCCTTCTGTATTAGATAATCTGGAAAGCAAGAGAGTGCTTCTTGCTCTAAAGCACAGTGTGATCAATGGATGAGAACTCTGTTGTGTGTTTCACTTCAGAAATGGAGTTAAATCCCAGGCTCTGAGTCTTCCTACAAGCAAGACGTCGTTTCAGGTAAGGGGAGTTACTTTACCGCTCAAACATACTAAATCGTTCACGAAGCTCACACGTTTCTCATCTTAACTGACAAGCATTGGATGTTGGAGGACCAGTGCTTTGTATCAGTTTCAGAAGCAGAGTTGGACTAGATATGGTCCGTATGTGTAGGAAACACCATTCATTTGTTCTCAGCCCACTCAAGTTTCCTGCTGTCTTAGAGACTCTAGAAAGCAAGAGCGTGCTTCTTGCTCTAAAGCAGAGTGTGATCTATATATGAGAACTTTGCTGTGTGTTTCACTTCAGAAATGGAGTTAAATCCCAGGCTCTGAGTCTTCCTACAAGCAAGACGTCGTTTCAGGTAAGGGGAGTTACTTTACCGCTCAAACATACTAAATCGTTCACGAAGCTCACACGTTTCTCATCTTAACTGACAAGCATTGGATGTTGGAGGACCAGTGCTTTGTATCAGTTTCAGAAGCAGAGTTGGACTAGATATGGTCCGTATGTGTAGGAAACACCATTCATTTGTTCTCAGCCCACTCAAGTTTCCTGCTGTCTTAGAGACTCTAGAAAGCAAGAGCGTGCTTCTTGCTCTAAAGCAGAGTGTGATCTATATATGAGAACTTTGCTGTGTGTTTCACTTCAGAAATGGAGTTAAATCCCAGGCTCTGAGTCTTCCTACAAGCGAGATTTCGTTTCAAGAAAGGGCAGTTACTAACAGCTCAAAGGAACTACATCGTTCACAAAGCTCACACGTTTCTCATATTAACTCAGAAGCATTGGATGTTAGAGGACCAGTGCATTGTATCAGTTTCAGAAGCAGTGTTGGACTAGAATGGTCCGTATGTGTAGGCAACTCCATTCATTTGTTCTCTGCCCACTCAAGTTTCCTACTGTATTACAGACTCTAGAAAGCTAGAGCGTGCTTCTTGCTCTAAAGCAAAGTGTGATCAATGGATGAGAACTCTGTTGTGTGTTTCACTTCAGAAATGGAGTTAAATCCCAGGCTCTGAGTCATCCTACAAGCAAGAGTTCGTTTCAGGTAAGGGCAGTTACTTTACAGCTCAAACGATCTACATCGTTCATGAAGCTCACACGTTTCTCATCTTAACTGACAAGCATTGGATGTTAGAGGACCTGTGCTTTGAATCAATTTCAGAGGCAGAGTTTTAGATATTGTCCGTATATATAGGAAACACCTTTCTTTTGTTCTCAGCACACTCATGGTTCCTGCTGTCTTAGAGATTCTAGAAAGCAAGAGCGTGCTTCTTGCTCTAAAGCAGAGTGTGATCTGTATATGAGAACTCTGCTGTGTGTTTCACTTCAGAAATGGAGTTAAATACCAGTCTCTGAGTCTTCCTACAAGCAAGACTTCATTTCAAGCAAGGGCAGTTACTTTACAGCTCAAACGAACTACATCGTTCACAAAGCTCACACGTTTCTCATATTAACTGAGAAGCATTGTATGTTAGAGGACCTGTGCTTTGTATCAATTTCAGAGGCAGATTTCTTCTAGATATGGTCCATATGTGTAGGAAACACCGTTCTTTTGTTCTCAGCACACTCAAGTTTCCTGCTGTCTTAGAGACTGTAGAAAGCTATAGCGTGCTCCTTGCTCTAAAGCACAGTGTGATCAATGGATGAGAACTCTGTTGTGTGTTTCACTTCAGAAATGGAGTTAAATCCCAGGCTCTGTGTCTTCCTACAAGCAACACTTCATTTCAGGTAAGGGCAGTTACTTTACAGCACAAACGAACTACATCGTTCACAAAGCTCACACGTTTCTCATCTTAACTGACAAGCATTGGATGTTAGAGGACCTGTGCATTGTATCAATTTCAGAGGCAGAGTTCTTGTAGATATGGTCCGTATATGTAGGAAACACCATTCTTTTGTTCTCAGCACACTCATGTTTCCTGCTGTCTTAGATACTCTAGAAAGCAAGAGCATGCTTCATGCTCTAAAGCAGAGTGTGATCTATATATGAGAACTCTGATGTGTGTTTCACTTCAGAAATGCAGTTAAATACCAGGCTCTGAGTCTTCCTACAAGCAAGACTTCGTTTCAGGTAAGGGCAGTTACTAACAGCTCAAAGGAACTACATCGTTCACGAAGCTCACACATTTCACATCTTAACTGACAAGCATTGGATGTTAGAGGACCTGTGGTTTGTTTCAGTTTCAGATGCAGAGTTGAAATAGATATGGCCCGTATGTGTAGGAAACACTGTTCCTTTGTTCTGAGCACACTCAAGTTTCCTTCTGTATTAGAAACTCAAGAAAGCAAGAGCGTGCTTCTTACTCTAAAGCAGAGTGTGATACATGGATGAGAACTATGCTTTGTGTTTCCCTTCAGAAATGGAGTTAAACCCCAGTCTCTGAGTCTTCCTACAAGCAAGACTTCGTTTCAGGTAAGGGCAGTTACTTTACAGCTCAAACGAACTACATCATTCACGAAGCTCACACGTTTCTCATATTAACTGAGAAGCATTGGATATGAGAGGACCTGTGCATTGTCTCAATTACATAGGCAGATTTCTTCTAGATATGGTCCGTATGTTTAGGAAACACCGTTCATTTGTTCTCAGCACACGCATGTTTCCTGCTGTCTTAGAGACTCTAGAAAGAAAGAGCGTGCTTCATATTCTGAAGCAGAGTGTGATCTATATATGAAAACTCTGCTGTGTGTTTCCCTTCAGAAATGGAGGTAAATCCAGGCTCTGAGTCTTCCTACAAGCGAGACTCCGTTTCAAGTAAGGGCAGTTACTAACAGCTCAAACGAACTACATCATTCTCAAGGGCACACGTTTCTCATCTTAACTGACAAGCATTGGATAATAGAGGACCTCTGGTTTGTTTCAGTTTCAGAAGCAGAGTTGAACTAGATATGGCCTGTATGTGTAGGAAACACCGTTCTTTTGTTCTGAGCACACTCAAGTTTCCTGCTGTATTAGAGACTCTAGAAAGCAAGAGTGTGCTTCTTGCTCTAAAGCAGAGTGTGATCCTTGGATGACAACCCTGTTGTGTGTTTCACTTCAGAAATGGAGTTAAATCCCAGGCTCTGAATCATCATACAAGCAAGACTTTGTTTTAGGTAAGGGCAGTTACTAAACAGCTCAAACGAACTACATCGTTCACGAAGCTCACACGTTTCTCATCTTAACTGACAAGCATTGGATCTTAGAGGACCAGTGCTTTGTATCATTTTCAGAAGCAGAGTTGGACTAGATATGGTTCGTATGTGTAGGAAACACCGTTCTTTTGTTCTCAGCACACTCAGGTTTCCTGCTGTCTTAGAGACTCTAGAAAGCTAGAGCATGCTTCTTCCTCTAAAGCAGAGTGTGATCAATGGATGAGAACTCTGCTGTGTGTTTCACTTCAGAAATGGAGTGAAAGCCCAGGCTCTGAGTCTTCCTACAAGGAAGACTTCGTTTCAATTAAGGGCAGTCACTTTTCAGCTCAAACGAACTACATCGTTCACGAAGCTCACACGTTTCTCATCTTAACTGACAAGCATTGGATGTTAGAGGACCAGTGCTTTGTATCAGTTTCAGAAGCAGAGTTGGACTAGATATGGTCCGTATGTGTAGGAAACTCCATTCATTTGTTCTCTGCCCACTCAAGTTTCCTACTGTATTACAGACTCTAGAAAGCTAGAGCGTGCTTCTTGCTCTAAAGCAAAGTGTGATCAATGGATGAGAACTCTGTTGTGTGTTTCACTTCAGAAATGGAGTTAAATCCCAGGCTCTGAGTCATCCTACAAGCAAGAGGTCGTTTCAGGTAAGGGCAGTTACTTTACAGCTCAAACGATCTACATCGTTCATGAAGCTCACACGTTTCTCATCTTAACTGACAAGCATTGGATGTTAGAGGACCTGTGCATTGTATCAATTTCAGAGGCAGAGTTCTTCTAGATATGGTCTGTATGTGTAGGAAACACCATTCTTTTGTTCTCAGCACACTCAGGTTTCCTGCTGTCTTAGAGACTCTAGAAAGCAAGAGCGTGCTTCAAGCTCCAAAGCAGAGTGTGATCTACATATGAGAACTCTGATATGTGTTTCACTTCAGAAATGCAGTTAAATCCCAGGCTCTGAGTCTTCCTTCAAGCAAGACTTCATTTCAGGTAAGGGCAGTTACTAACAGCTCATAGGAACTACATCGTTCACGAAGCTCACCCGTTTCTCATCTTAACTGACAAGCATTGGATGTTAGAGGACCAGTGCTTTGTATCAGTTTCAGAAGTAGAGTTGGACTAGATATGGCCCGTATGTGTAGGAAACACCGTTCATTTGTTCTCAGCACACTCATGTTTTCTGCTGTCTTAGAGACTCTAGAAAGCAAGAGCGTGCTTCATATTCTAAAGCAGAGTGTGATCTATATATGAGAACTCTGCTTTGTGTTTCACTTCAGAAATGGAGTTAAATCCATGCTCTGAGTCTTCCGACAAGCAAGACTTCATTTCAGGTAAGGATAGTAACTTTTCAGCTCAAACGAACTACATCTTTCACGAAGCTCACACGTTTCTCATCTTAACTGACAAGCATTGTATGTTAGAGGACCAGTGCTTTGTATCAGTTTCAGAAGTAGAGTTGGACTAGATATGGTCCGTATGTGTAGGAAACACCTTTCATTTGTTCTCCGCCCACACAAGTTTCCTGCTGTCTTAGAGACTCTAGAAAGCTAGAGCATGCTCCTTGATCTAAAGCAGAGTGTGATCAATGGATGAGAACTCTGTTGTGTGTTTCACTTCAGAAATGGAGTTAAATCCCAGGCTCTGAGTCTTCCTACAAGCAAGACTTCATTTCAGGTAAGGGCAGTTATTTTACAGCTCAAACGAACTACATCGTTCACGAAGCTCACACGTTTCTCATCTTAACTGACAAGCATTGGATGTTAGAGGACCTGTGATTTGTATCAATTTCAGAGGCAGATTTCTTCTAGATATGGTCCGTATGTGTAGGAAACACCGTTCATTTGTTCTCAGCACACTCATGTTTTCTGCTGTCTTAGAGACTCTAGAAAGCAAGAGCGTGCTTCATATTCTAAAGCAGAGTGTGATCTATATATGAGAACTCTGCTTTGTGTTTCACTTCAGAAATGGAGTTAAATCCATGCTCTGAGTCTTCCGACAAGCGAGACTTCGTTTCAAGTAAGGGCAGTTACTAACTGCTCAAACAAACTACATCGTTCACGAAGCTCACACGTTTCTCATCTTAACTGACAAGCATTGGATGATAGAGGACCTGTGGTTTGTTTCAGTTTCAGAAGCAGATTTGAACTAGATATGGCCTGTATGGGTAGAAAACACTGTTCTTTTGTTCTGAGCACACTCAAGTTTCCTGCTGTATTAGAGACTCTAGAAAGCACGAATGTGCTTCTTGCTCTAAATCAGAGTGTGATTCATGGATGAGAACTATGCTGTGTGTTTCCCTTCAGAAATGGAGTTAAATTCCGTGCTCTGTGTCTTCCTACAAGCAAGACTTCATTTCAGGTAAGGGCAGTCACTTTTCAGCTCAAACGAACTACATCTTTCACGAAGCTCACACGTTTCTCTTCTTAACTGACAAGCATTGTATGTTAGAGGACCAGTGCTTTGTATCAGTTTCAGAAGTAGAGTTGGACTAGATATGGTCCGTATGTGTAGGAAACACCATTCATTTGTTCTCTGCCCACACAAGTTTCCTGCTGTCTTAGAGACTCTAGAAAGCTAGAGCGTGCTCCTTGTTCTAAAGCAGAGTGTGATCAATGGATGAGAACTCTGTTGTGTGTTTCACTTCAGAAATGGAGTTAAATCCCAGGCTCTGAGTCTTCCTACAAGCAAGACTTCATTTCTGGTAAGGGCAGTTACTTTACAGCTCAAACGAACTACATCGTTAACGAAGCTCACACGTTTCTCATCTTAACTGACAAGCATTGGATGTTAGAGGACCTGTGCATTGTATCAATTTCAGAGGGAGAGTTGTTCTAGATATGGTCCGTATGTGTAGGAAACACCATTCTTTTGTTCTCAGCACACTCATGTTTCCTGCTGTCTTAGAGACTCTAGAAAGCAAGAGCGTGCTTCTTGCTCTAAAGCAGAGTGTGATCTATATATGAGAACTCTGATGTGTGTTTCACTTCAGAAATGCAGTTAAATCCCAGAATCTGAGTCTTCCCACAAGCAAGACTTCGTTTCAGGTAAGGTCAGTTACTAACAGCTCAAACAAATTAAATCGTTCACGAAGCTCACATAATTCTCATCTTAACTGACAAGCATTGGATGTTAGAGGACCTGTGGTTTGTTTCAGTTTCAGAAGCATAGTTGTACTAGATATGGCCTGTATGTGTAGGAAACACTGTTCCTTTGTTCTGAGCCCACTCAAGTTTCCTGCTGTATTAGAGACTCTAGAAAGCGAGAGCGTGCTTCTTGCTCTAAAGCAGAGTGTGATTCATGGATGAAAACTATGCTTTGTGTTTCCATTCAGAAATGGAGTTAAATACCAGGCTCTGAGTATTCCTACAAGCAAGAATTCGTTTGCGGTATGGGCAGTAACTTTTCAGCACAAATGAACTACATTGTTCAGGAAGCTCACACTTTTCTCATCTTAACTGACAAGCATTGGATGATAGAGGACCTGTGGTTTGTTTCAGTTTCAGAAGCAGAGTTCTTCTAGATATGGTCCATATGTGTAGGAAACACGGTTCTTTTGTTCTCAGCACACTCAAGTTTCCTGCTGTCTTAGAGACTGTAGAATGCTATAGCGTGCTCCTTGCTCTAAAGCAGAATGTGATCAATGGATGAGAACTCTGTTGTGTGTTTCACTTCAGAAATGGAGTTAAATCCCAGGCTCTGAGTCTTCCTACAAGCAAGACTTCATTTCAGGTAAGGGCAGTTACTTTACAGCTCAAACGAACTACATCGTTCACGAAGCTCACACGTTTCTCATCTTAACTGACAAGCATTGGATGTTAGAGGACCTGTGCATTGTATCAATTTCAGAGGCAGAGTTCTTCTAGATATGGTCCGTATGTGTAGGAAAAACCATTCTTTTGTTCTCAGCACACTCAAGTTTCCTGCTGTCTTAGAGACTCTAGAAAGCAAGAGCGTGCTTCATGCTCTAAAGCAGAGTGTGATCTCTACATGAGAATTGTGATGTGTGTTTCACTTCAGAAATGCAGTTAAATCCCATGCTCTGAGACTTCGTACAAGCAAGACTTCGTTTCAGGTAAGGGCAGTTACTAACAGCTCAAAGGAACTACATCGTTCACGAAGCTCACACGTTTCTCATCTGAACTGACAAGCATTGGATGTTAGAGGACCTGTGGTTTGTTTCAGTTTCAGATGCAGAGTTGAAATAGATATGGCCCGTATGTGTAGGAAACACTGTTCCTTTGTTCTGAGCACACTCAAGTTTCCTTCTGTATTAGATAATCTGGAAAGCAAGAGAGTGCTTCTTGCTCTAAAGCAGAGTGTGATACATGGATGAGAACTATGCTTTGTGTTTCCCTTCAGAAATGGAGTTAATTCCCAGTCTCTGAGTCTTCCTATAAGCAAGACTTCGTTTCAGGTAAGGGCAGTTACTTTACAGCTCAAACGAACTACATCGTTCACGAAGCTCACACGTTTCTCATCTTAACTGACAAGCATTGGATGTTAGAGGACCTGTGCATTGTATCAATTTCAGAGGCAGAGTTCTTCTAGATATGGTCTGTATGTGTAGGAAACACCATTCTTTTGTTCTCAGCACACTCATGTTTCCTGCTGTCTTAGAGACTCTAGAAAGCAAGAGCGTGCTTCATGCTCCAAAGCAGAGTGTGATCTACATATGAGAACTCTGATATGTGTTTCACTTCAGAAATGCAGTTAAATCCCAGGCTCTGAGTCTTCCTTCAAGCAAGACTTCATTTCAGGTAAGGGCAGTTACTAACAGCTCAAAGGAACTACATCGTTCACGAAGCTCACCCGTTTCTCATCTTAACTGACAAGCATTGGATGTTAGAGGACCAGTGCTTTGTATCAGTTTCAGATGCAGAGTTGAAATAGATATGGCCCGTATGTGTAGAAACACCGTTCTTTCGTTCTCAGCCCACTCAAGTTTCCAGCTGTATTAGAGACTCTAGAAAGCTAGAGCGTGCTTCTTGCTCTAAAGCAGAATGTGATCAGTGGATGAGAACTCTGCTGTGTGTTTCACTTCAGAAATGGAGTTAAATACCAGTCTCTGAGTCTTCCTACAAGCAAGACTTCGTTTCAAGCAAGGGCAGTTACTTTACAGCTCAAACGAACTACATCGTTCACAAAGCTCACACGTTTCTCATATTAACTGAGAAGCATTGTATGTTAGAGGACCTGTGCTTTGTATCAATTTCAGAGGCAGATTTCTTCTAGATATGGTCCATATGTGTAGGAAACACCGTTCTTTTGTTCTCAGCACACTCAAGTTTCCTGCAGTCTTAGAGACTGTAGAAAGGTATAGCGTGCTCCTTGCTCTAAAGCAGAGTGTGATCAATGGATGAGAACTCTGTTGTGTGTTTCACTTCAGAAATGGAGTTAAATCCCAGGCTCTGTGTCTTCCTACAAGCAACACTTCATTTCAGGTAAGGGCAGTTACTTTACAGCTCAAACGAAACATATCGTTCATGAAGCTCACACGTTTCTCATCCTATGTGACAAGAATTGGATGTTAGAGGACCTGTGCTTTGTCTCAATTTCATAGGCAGATTTCTTCTAGATATGGTCCGTATGTTTAGGAAACTCCGTTCATTTGTTCTCAGCACACTCTTGTTTCCTGCTGTCTTAGACACTCTAGAATGCAAGAGCGTGCTTCATATTCTGAAGCAGAGTCTGATCTATATATGAGAACTGTGCTGTGTGTTTCACTTCAGAAATGGAGTTAAATCCCAGGCTCTGAGTCTTCCTACAAGAAAGACGTCATTTCAGGTAAGGGCAGTCACTTTTCAGCTCAAACGAACTACATCGTTTACGAAGCTCACACGTTTCTCATCTTAACTGACAAGCATTGGATGTTAGAGGACAACTGCTTTGTATCAGTTTCAGAAGCAGAGTTGGACTAGATATGGTCTGTATGTGTAGGAAACACCATTCATTTGTTCTCAGCCCACTCAAGTTTCCTGCTGTCTTAGAGAGTCTAGAAAGCTAGAGCGTGCTTCTTGCTCTAAAGAAGAATGTGATCAATGGATGAGAACTCTGTTGTGTGTTTCACTTCAGAAATGGAGTTAAATCCCTGGCTCTGAGTCTTCCTACAAGCAACACTTCATTTCAGGTAAGGGCAGTTACTTTACAGCTCAAAGAACTACATCGTTCACTAAGCTCACACGTTTCTCATCTTAACTGACAAGCATTGGATGTTAGAGGACCTGTGGTTTGTTTCAGTTTCAGAAGCC
Source organism: Onychomys leucogaster (assembly GCA_949786385.1). Classification (NCBI taxonomy): domain Eukaryota; kingdom Metazoa; phylum Chordata; class Mammalia; order Rodentia; family Cricetidae; genus Onychomys; species Onychomys leucogaster. Next base: position 976,088 of record CATKUP010000118.1, on the reverse strand, counting down.
GAATTGAACTCGATATGGCCTGTATGTGTAGGAAACACCGTTCTTTTGTTCTGAGCACTCCAATGTTTCCTGCTGTATTAGAGACTCTAGAAAGCAAGAGCGTGCTTCTTGCTATAATGCAGAGTGTGATCCATGGATGAGAACAATGCTGTGTGTTTCACTTCAGAAATGGAGTTAAATCCCAGGCTCTGAGTCTTCCTCCAAGCCAAACTTCATTTCAGGTAAGGGCAGTTACTTTACAGCTCAAACGAACTACATCGTTCACGAGGCTCACACGTTTCTCATCTTAACTGGCAAGCATTGGATGTTAGAGGACCTGTGTTTGTATCAATTTCAGAGGCAGAGTTCTTCTAGATATGGTCCGTATGTGTAGGAAACACCGTTCTTTTGTTCTCAGCCCACTCAAGTTTCCTGCTGTCTTAGAGACTCTAGAAAGCTAGAGCGTGCTTCTTTCTCTAAAGCAGAGTGTGATCTGATATGAGAACTCTGCTGTGTGTTTCACTTCAGAAATGGAGTTAAATCCCAGGCTCTGAGTCTTCCTACAAGCAAGACTTCATTTCAGGTAAGGGCAGTTACTTTACAGCTCAAACGAACTACATCGTTCACGAAGCTCACATGTTTCTCATCTTATCTGACAAGCATTGGATCATAGAGGACCTGTGGTTTGTTTCAGTTTCAGAAGCAGAGTTGAACTAGATATGGCCTGCATGTGTAGGAAACACTGTTCTTTTGTTCTGAGCACACTCAATTTTCCTGCTGTATTACAGACTCTAGAAAGCTAGAGCGTGCTTCTTACTCTAAAGCAGAGTGTGATTCATGGATGAGAACTATGCTGTGTGTTTCCCTTCAGAAATGGAGGTAAATCCAGGCTCTGATTCTTCCTACAAGCGAGACTCCGTTTCAAGTAAGGGCAGTTACTAACAGCTCAAACGATCTACATCATTCACAAGGGCACACGTTTCTCATCTTAACTGACAAGCATTGGATAATAGAGGACCTCTGGTTTGTTTCAGTTTCAGAAGCAGAGTTGATCTAGATATGGCCTGTATGTGTAGGAAACACCGTTCTTTTGTTCTGAGCACACTCAAGTTTCCTGCTGTATTAGAGACTCTAGAAAGCAAGAGTGTGATTCTTGCTCTAAAGCAGAGTGTGATCCTTGGATGACAACCCTGTTGTGTGTTTCACTTCAGAAATGGAGTTAAATCCCAGGCTCTGAATCATCATACAAGCAAGACTTTGTTTTAGGTAAGGGCAGTTACTAAACAGCTCAAACGAACTACATCGTTCACGAAGCTCACACGTTTCTCATCTTAACTGACAAGCATTGGATCTTAGAGGATCAGTGCTTTGTATCATTTTCAGAAGCAGAGTTGGACTAGATATGGTTTGTATGTGTAGGAAACACCGTTCTTTTGTTCTCAGCACACTCATGTTTCCTGCTGTCTTAGAGACTCTAGAAAGCTAGAGCGTGCTCCTTGCTCTAAAGCACAGTGTGATCAATGGATGAGAACTCTGTTGTGTGTTTCACTTCAGAAATGGAGTTAAATCCCAGGCTCTGAGTCTTCCTACTAGCAAGACGTCGTTTCAGGTAAGGGGAGTTACTTTACCGCTCAAACATACTAAATCGTTCACGAAGCTCACACGTTTCTCATCTTAACTGACAAGCATTGGATGTTACAGGACCAGTGCTTTGTATCAGTTTCAGAAGCAGAGTTGGACTAGATATGGTCCGTATGTGTAGGAAACTCCATTCATTTGTTCTCTGCAAACTCAAGTTTCCTACTGTATTACAGACTCTAGAAAGCTAGAGCGTGCTTCTTGCTCTAAAGCAAAGTGTGATCAATGGATGAGAACTCTGTTGTGTGTTTCTCTTCAGAAATGGAGTTAAATCCCAGGCTCTGAGTCATCCTACAAACAAGAGGTCGTTTCAGGTAAGGGCAGTTACTTTACAGCTCAAACGATCTACATCGTTCATGAAGCTCACACGTTTCTCATCTTAACTGACAAGCATTGGATGTTAGAGGACCTGTGCATTGTATCAATTTCAGAGGCAGAGTTCTTCTAGATATGGTCTGTATGTGTAGGAAACACCATTCTTTTGTTCTCAGCACACTCAGGTTTCCTGCTGTCTTAGAGACTCTAGAAAGCAAGAGCGTGCTTCATGCTCCAAAGCAGAGTGTGATCTACATATGAGAACTCTGATATGTGTTTCACTTCAGAAATGCAGTTAAATCCCAGGCTCTGAGTCTTCCTTCAAGCAAGACTTCATTTCAGGTAAGGGCAGTTACTAACAGCTCAAAGGAACTACATCGTTCACGAAGCTCACCCGTTTCTCATCTTAACTGACAAGCATTGGATGTTAGAGGACCAGTGCTTTGTATCAGTTTCAGAAGCAGAGTAGGACTAGATATGGTCCGTATGTGTAGGAAACACCATTCATTTGTTCTCAGCCCACTCAAGTTTCCAGCTGTATTAGAGACTCTAGAAAGCTAGAGCGTGCTTATTGCTCTAAAGCAGAATGTGATCAGTGGATGAGAACTCTGCTGTGTGTTTCACTTCAGAAATGGAGTTAAATACCAGTCTCTGAGTCTTCCTACAAGCAAGACTTCGTTTCAAGCAAGGGCAGTTACTTTACAGCTCAAACGAACTACATCGTTCACAAAGCTCACACGTTTCTCATATTAACTGAGAAGCATTGTATGTTAGAGGACCTGTGCTTTGTATCAATTTCAGAGGCAGATTTCTTCTAGATATGGTCCATATGTGTAGGAAACACCGTTCTTTTGTTCTCAGCACACTCAAGTTTCCTGCTGTCTTAGAGACTGTAGAAAGCTATAGCGTGCTCCTTGCTCTAAAGCAGAGTGTGATCAATGGATGAGAACTCTGTTGTGTGTTTCACTTCAGAAATGGAGTTAAATCCCAGGCTCTGTGTCTTCCTACAAGCAACACTTCATTTCAGGTAAGGGCAGTTACTTTACAGCACAAACGAACTACATCGTTCACAAAGCTCACACGTTTCTCATCTTAACTGACAAGCATTGGATGTTAGAGGACCTGTGCATTGTATCAATTTAAGAGGCAGAGTTCTTCTAGATATGGTCCGTATATGTAGGAAACACCATTCTTTTGTTCTCAGCACACTCATGTTTCCTGCTGTCTTAGATACTCTAGAAAGCAAGAGCATGCTTCATGCTCTCAAGCAGAGTGTGATCTATATATGAGAACTCTGATGTGTGTTTCACTTCAGAAATGCAGTTAAATACCAGGCTCTGAGTCTTCCTACAAGCAAGACTTCATTTCAGGTATGGGCAGTTACTAACAGCTCAAAGGAACTACATCGTTCACGAAGCTCACACATTTCACATCTTAACTGACAATCATTGGATGTTAGAGGACCTGTGGTTTGTTTCAGTTTCAGATGCAGAGTTGAAATAGATATGGCCCGTATGTGTAGGAAACACTGTTCCTTTGTTCTGAGCACACTCAAGTTTCCTTCTGTATTAGAAACTCAAGAAAGCAAGAGCGTGCTTCTTACTCTAAAGCAGAGTGTGATACATGGATGAGAACTATGCTTTGTGTTTCCCTTCAGAAATGGAGTTAAAGCCCAGTCTCTGAGTCTTCCTACAAGCAAGACTTCGTTTCAGGTAAGGGCAGTTACTTTACAGCTCAAACGAACTACATCATTCACGAAGCTCACACGTTTCTCATATTAACTGAGAAGCATTGGATATGAGAGGACCTGTGCTTTGTCTCAATTACATAGGCAGATTTCTTCTAGATATGGTCCGTATGTTTAGGAAACACCGTTCATTTGTTCTCAGCACACTCATGTTTCCTGCTGTCTTAGACACTCTAGAATGCAAGAGCGTGCTTCATATTCTGAAGCAGAGTCTGATCTATATATGAGAACTCTGCTGTGTGTTTCACTTCAGAAATGGAGTTAAATCCCAGGCTCTGAGTCTTCCTACAAGAAAGACGTCATTTCAGGTAAGGGCAGTCACTTTTCAGCTCAAACGAACTACATCGTTAACGAAGCTCACACGTTTCTCATCTTAACTGACAAGCATTGGATGTTAGAGGACAACTGCTTTGTATCAGTTTCAGAAGCAGAGTTGGACTAGATATGGTCCGTATGTGTAGGAAACACCATTCATTTGTTCTCAGCCCACTCAAGTTTCCTGCTGTCTTAGAGAGTCTAGAAAGCTAGAGCGTGCTTCTTGCTCTAAAGAAGAGTGTGATCAATGGATGAGAACTCTGTTGTGTGTTTCACATCAGAAATGGAGTTAAATCCCTGGCTCTGAGTCTTCCTACAAGCAAGACTTCATTTCAGGTAAGGGCAGTTACTTTACAGCTCAAAGGAACTACATCGTTCACGAAGCTCACACGTTTCTCATCTTAACTGAGAAGCATTGGATGTTAGAGGACCTGTGCTTTGTATCAATTTCAGAGTCAGATTTCTTCTAGATATGGTCCGTATGTTTAGGAAACACCGTTCATTTGTTCTCAGCACACGCATGTTTCCTGCTGTCATAGAGACTCTAGAAAGAAAGAGCGTGCTTCATATTCTGAAGCAGAGTGTGATCTATATATGAAAACTCTGCTGTGTGTTTCCCTTCAGAAATGGAGGTAAATCCAGGCTCTGAGTCTTCCTACAAGCGAGACTCCGTTTCAAGTAAGGGCAGTTACTAACAGCTCAAACGAACTACATCATTCACAAGGGCACACGTTTCTCATCTTAACTGACAAGCATTGGATAATAGAGGAACTCTGGTTTGTTTCAGTTTCAGAAGCAGAGTTGAACTAGATATGGCCTGTATGTGTAGGAAACACCGTTCTTTTGTTCTGAGCACACTCAAGTTTCCTGCTGTATTAGAGACTCTAGAAAGCAAGAGTGTGCTTCTTGCTCTAAAGCAGAGTGTGATCCTTGGATGACAACCCTGTTGTGTGTTTCACTTCAGAAATGGAGTTAAATCCCAGGCTCTGAATCATCATACAAGCAAGACTTTGTTTTAGGTAAGGGCAGTTACTAAACAGCTCAAACGAACTACATCGTTCACGAAGCTCACACGTTTCTCATCTTAATTGACAAGCATTGGATCTTAGAGGACCAGTGCTTTGTATCATTTTCAAAAGCAGAGTTGGACTAGATATGGTTCGTATGTGTAGGAAACATCGTTCTTTTGTTCTCAGCACACTCAGGTTTCCTGCTGTCTTAGAGACTCTAGAAAGCTAGAGCATGCTTCTTCCTCTAAAGCAGAGTGTGATCAATGGATGAGAACTCTGCTGTGTGTTTCACTTCAGAAATGGAGTGAAAGCCCAGGCTCTGAGTCTTCCTACAAGGAAGACTTCGTTTCAATTAAGGGCAGTCACTTTTCAGCTCAAACGAACTACATCGTTCACGAAGCTCACACGTTTCTCATCTTAACTGAGAAGCATCGGATGTTAGAGGACCAGTGCTTTGTATCAGTTTCAGAAGCAGAGTTGGACTAGATATGGTCCGTATGTGTAGGAAACACCGTTCTTTTGTTCTCAGCACACTCATGTTTCCTGCTGTCTTAGAGACTCTAGAAAGCTAGAGCGTGCTCCTTGCTCTAAAGCACAGTGTGATCAATGGATGAGAACTCTGTTGTGTGTTTCACTTCAGAAATGGAGTTAAATCCCAGGCTCTGAGTCTTCCTACAAGCAAGACGTCGGTTCAGGTAAGGGGAGTTACTTTACCGCTCAAACATACTAAATCGTTCACGAAGCTCACACGTTTCTCATCTTAACTGACAAGCATTGGATGTTGGAGGACCAGTGCTTTGTATCAGTTTCAGAAGCAGAGTTGGACTAGATATGGTCCGTATGTGTAGGAAACACCATTCATTTGTTCTCAGCCCACTCAAGTTTCCTGCTGTCTTAGAGACTCTAGAAAGCAAGAGCGTGCTTCTTGCTCTAAAGCAGAGTGTGATCTATATATGAGAACTTTGCTGTGTGTTTCACTTCAGAAATGGAGTTAAATCCCAGGCTCTGAGTCTTCCTACAAGCAAGACGTCGTTTCAGGTAAGGGGAGTTACTTTACCGCTCAAACATACTAAATCGTTCACGAAGCTCACACGTTTCTCATCTTAACTGACAAGCATTGGATGTTGGAGGACCAGTGCTTTGTATCAGTTTCAGAAGCAGAGTTGGACTAGATATGGTCCGTATGTGTAGGAAACACCATTCATTTGTTCTCAGCCCACTCAAGTTTCCTGCTGTCTTAGAGACTCTAGAAAGCAAGAGCGTGCTTCTTGCTCTAAAGCAGAGTGTGATCTATATATGAGAACTTTGCTGTGTGTTTCACTTCAGAAATGGAGTTAAATCCCAGGCTCTGAGTCTTCCTACAAGCGAGATTTCGTTTCAAGAAAGGGCAGTTACTAACAGCTCAAAGGAACTACATCGTTCACAAAGCTCACACGTTTCTCATATTAACTCAGAAGCATTGGATGTTAGAGGACCAGTGCATTGTATCAGTTTCAGAAGCAGTGTTGGACTAGATATGGTCCGTATGTGTAGGCAACTCCATTCATTTGTTCTCTGCCCACTCAAGTTTCCTACTGTATTACAGACTCTAGAAAGCTAGAGCGTGCTTCTTGCTCTAAAGCAAAGTGTGATCAATGGATGAGAACTCTGTTGTGTGTTTCACTTCAGAAATGGAGTTAAATCCCAGGCTCTGAGTCATCCTACAAGCAAGAGTTCGTTTCAGGTAAGGGCAGTTACTTTACAGCTCAAACGATCTACATCGTTCATGAAGCTCACACGTTTCTCATCTTAACTGACAAGCATTGGATGTTAGAGGACCTGTGCTTTGAATCAATTTCAGAGGCAGAGTTTTAGATATTGTCCGTATATATAGGAAACACCTTTCTTTTGTTCTCAGCACACTCATGGTTCCTGCTGTCTTAGAGATTCTAGAAAGCAAGAGCGTGCTTCTTGCTCTAAAGCAGAGTGTGATCTGTATATGAGAACTCTGCTGTGTGTTTCACTTCAGAAATGGAGTTAAATACCAGTCTCTGAGTCTTCCTACAAGCAAGACTTCATTTCAAGCAAGGGCAGTTACTTTACAACTCAAACGAACTACATCGTTCACAAAGCTCACACGTTTCTCATATTAACTGAGAAGCATTGTATGTTAGAGGACCTGTGCTTTGTATCAATTTCAGAGGCAGATTTCTTCTAGATATGGTCCATATGTGTAGGAAACACCGTTCTTTTGTTCTCAGCACACTCAAGTTTCCTGCTGTCTTAGAGACTGTAGAAAGCTATAGCGTGCTCCTTGCTCTAAAGCAGAGTGTGATCAATGGATGAGAACTCTGTTGTGTGTTTCACTTCAGAAATGGAGTTAAATCCCAGGCTCTGTGTCTTCCTACAAGCAACACTTCATTTCAGGTAAGGGCAGTTACTTTACAGCACAAACGAACTACATCGTTCACAAAGCTCACACGTTTCTCATCTTAACTGACAAGCATTGGATGTTAGAGGACCTGTGCATTGTATCAATTTCAGAGGCAGAGTTCTTCTAGATATGGTCCGTATATGTAGGAAACACCATTCTTTTGTTCTCAGCACACTCATGTTTCCTGCTGTCTTAGATACTCTAGAAAGCAAGAGCATGCTTCATGCTCTAAAGCAGAGTGTGATCTATATATGAGAACTCTGATGTGTGTTTCACTTCAGAAATGCAGTTAAATACCAGGCTCTGAGTCTTCCTACAAGCAAGACTTCGTTTCAGGTAAGGGCAGTTACTAACAGCTCAAAGGAACTACATCGTTCACGAAGCTCACACATTTCACATCTTAACTGACAAGCATTGGATGTTAGAGGACCTGTGGTTTGTTTCAGTTTCAGATGCAGAGTTGAAATAGATATGGCCCGTATGTGTAGGAAACACTGTTCCTTTGTTCTGAGCACACTCAAGTTTCCTTCTGTATTAGAAACTCAAGAAAGCAAGAGCGTGCTTCTTACTCTAAAGCAGAGTGTGATACATGGATGAGAACTATGCTTTGTGTTTCCCTTCAGAAATGGAGTTAAACCCCAGTCTCTGAGTCTTCCTACAAGCAAGACTTCGTTTCAGGTAAGGGCAGTTACTTTACAGCTCAAACGAACTACATCATTCACGAAGCTCACACGTTTCTCATATTAACTGAGAAGCATTGGATATGAGAGGACCTGTGCATTGTCTCAATTACATAGGCAGATTTCTTCTAGATATGGTCCGTATGTTTAGGAAACACCGTTCATTTGTTCTCAGCACACGCATGTTTCCTGCTGTCTTAGAGACTCTAGAAAGAAAGAGCGTGCTTCATATTCTGAAGCAGAGTGTGATCTATATATGAAAACTCTGCTGTGTGTTTCCCTTCAGAAATGGAGGTAAATCCAGGCTCTGAGTCTTCCTACAAGCGAGACTCCGTTTCAAGTAAGGGCAGTTACTAACAGCTCAAACGAACTACATCATTCACAAGGGCACACGTTTCTCATCTTAACTGACAAGCATTGGATAATAGAGGACCTCTGGTTTGTTTCAGTTTCAGAAGCAGAGTTGAACTAGATATGGCCTGTATGTGTAGGAAACACCGTTCTTTTGTTCTGAGCACACTCAAGTTTCCTGCTGTATTAGAGACTCTAGAAAGCAAGAGTGTGCTTCTTGCTCTAAAGCAGAGTGTGATCCTTGGATGACAACCCTGTTGTGTGTTTCACTTCAGAAATGGAGTTAAATCCCAGGCTCTGAATCATCATACAAGCAAGACTTTGTTTTAGGTAAGGGCAGTTACTAAACAGCTCAAACGAACTACATCGTTCACGAAGCTCACACGTTTCTCATCTTAACTGACAAGCATTGGATCTTAGAGGACCAGTGCTTTGTATCATTTTCAGAAGCAGAGTTGGACTAGATATGGTTCGTATGTGTAGGAAACACCGTTCTTTTGTTCTCAGCACACTCAGGTTTCCTGCTGTCTTAGAGACTCTAGAAAGCTAGAGCATGCTTCTTCCTCTAAAGCAGAGTGTGATCAATGGATGAGAACTCTGCTGTGTGTTTCACTTCAGAAATGGAGTGAAAGCCCAGGCTCTGAGTCTTCCTACAAGGAAGACTTCGTTTCAATTAAGGGCAGTCACTTTTCAGCTCAAACGAACTACATCGTTCACGAAGCTCACACGTTTCTCATCTTAACTGACAAGCATTGGATGTTAGAGGACCAGTGCTTTGTATCAGTTTCAGAAGCAGAGTTGGACTAGATATGGTCCGTATGTGTAGGAAACTCCATTCATTTGTTCTCTGCCCACTCAAGTTTCCTACTGTATTACAGACTCTAGAAAGCTAGAGCGTGCTTCTTGCTCTAAAGCAAAGTGTGATCAATGGATGAGAACTCTGTTGTGTGTTTCACTTCAGAAATGGAGTTAAATCCCAGGCTCTGAGTCATCCTACAAGCAAGAGGTCGTTTCAGGTAAGGGCAGTTACTTTACAGCTCAAACGATCTACATCGTTCATGAAGCTCACACGTTTCTCATCTTAACTGACAAGCATTGGATGTTAGAGGACCTGTGCATTGTATCAATTTCAGAGGCAGAGTTCTTCTAGATATGGTCTGTATGTGTAGGAAACACCATTCTTTTGTTCTCAGCACACTCAGGTTTCCTGCTGTCTTAGAGACTCTAGAAAGCAAGAGCGTGCTTCAAGCTCCAAAGCAGAGTGTGATCTACATATGAGAACTCTGATATGTGTTTCACTTCAGAAATGCAGTTAAATCCCAGGCTCTGAGTCTTCCTTCAAGCAAGACTTCATTTCAGGTAAGGGCAGTTACTAACAGCTCATAGGAACTACATCGTTCACGAAGCTCACCCGTTTCTCATCTTAACTGACAAGCATTGGATGTTAGAGGACCAGTGCTTTGTATCAGTTTCAGAAGTAGAGTTGGACTAGATATGGCCCGTATGTGTAGGAAACACCGTTCATTTGTTCTCAGCACACTCATGTTTTCTGCTGTCTTAGAGACTCTAGAAAGCAAGAGCGTGCTTCATATTCTAAAGCAGAGTGTGATCTATATATGAGAACTCTGCTTTGTGTTTCACTTCAGAAATGGAGTTAAATCCATGCTCTGAGTCTTCCGACAAGCAAGACTTCATTTCAGGTAAGGATAGTAACTTTTCAGCTCAAACGAACTACATCTTTCACGAAGCTCACACGTTTCTCATCTTAACTGACAAGCATTGTATGTTAGAGGACCAGTGCTTTGTATCAGTTTCAGAAGTAGAGTTGGACTAGATATGGTCCGTATGTGTAGGAAACACCTTTCATTTGTTCTCCGCCCACACAAGTTTCCTGCTGTCTTAGAGACTCTAGAAAGCTAGAGCATGCTCCTTGATCTAAAGCAGAGTGTGATCAATGGATGAGAACTCTGTTGTGTGTTTCACTTCAGAAATGGAGTTAAATCCCAGGCTCTGAGTCTTCCTACAAGCAAGACTTCATTTCAGGTAAGGGCAGTTATTTTACAGCTCAAACGAACTACATCGTTCACGAAGCTCACACGTTTCTCATCTTAACTGACAAGCATTGGATGTTAGAGGACCTGTGATTTGTATCAATTTCAGAGGCAGATTTCTTCTAGATATGGTCCGTATGTGTAGGAAACACCGTTCATTTGTTCTCAGCACACTCATGTTTTCTGCTGTCTTAGAGACTCTAGAAAGCAAGAGCGTGCTTCATATTCTAAAGCAGAGTGTGATCTATATATGAGAACTCTGCTTTGTGTTTCACTTCAGAAATGGAGTTAAATCCATGCTCTGAGTCTTCCGACAAGCGAGACTTCGTTTCAAGTAAGGGCAGTTACTAACTGCTCAAACAAACTACATCGTTCACGAAGCTCACACGTTTCTCATCTTAACTGACAAGCATTGGATGATAGAGGACCTGTGGTTTGTTTCAGTTTCAGAAGCAGATTTGAACTAGATATGGCCTGTATGGGTAGAAAACACTGTTCTTTTGTTCTGAGCACACTCAAGTTTCCTGCTGTATTAGAGACTCTAGAAAGCACGAATGTGCTTCTTGCTCTAAATCAGAGTGTGATTCATGGATGAGAACTATGCTGTGTGTTTCCCTTCAGAAATGGAGTTAAATTCCGTGCTCTGTGTCTTCCTACAAGCAAGACTTCATTTCAGGTAAGGGCAGTCACTTTTCAGCTCAAACGAACTACATCTTTCACGAAGCTCACACGTTTCTCTTCTTAACTGACAAGCATTGTATGTTAGAGGACCAGTGCTTTGTATCAGTTTCAGAAGTAGAGTTGGACTAGATATGGTCCGTATGTGTAGGAAACACCATTCATTTGTTCTCTGCCCACACAAGTTTCCTGCTGTCTTAGAGACTCTAGAAAGCTAGAGCGTGCTCCTTGTTCTAAAGCAGAGTGTGATCAATGGATGAGAACTCTGTTGTGTGTTTCACTTCAGAAATGGAGTTAAATCCCAGGCTCTGAGTCTTCCTACAAGCAAGACTTCATTTCTGGTAAGGGCAGTTACTTTACAGCTCAAACGAACTACATCGTTAACGAAGCTCACACGTTTCTCATCTTAACTGACAAGCATTGGATGTTAGAGGACCTGTGCATTGTATCAATTTCAGAGGGAGAGTTGTTCTAGATATGGTCCGTATGTGTAGGAAACACCATTCTTTTGTTCTCAGCACACTCATGTTTCCTGCTGTCTTAGAGACTCTAGAAAGCAAGAGCGTGCTTCTTGCTCTAAAGCAGAGTGTGATCTATATATGAGAACTCTGATGTGTGTTTCACTTCAGAAATGCAGTTAAATCCCAGAATCTGAGTCTTCCCACAAGCAAGACTTCGTTTCAGGTAAGGTCAGTTACTAACAGCTCAAACAAATTAAATCGTTCACGAAGCTCACATAATTCTCATCTTAACTGACAAGCATTGGATGTTAGAGGACCTGTGGTTTGTTTCAGTTTCAGAAGCATAGTTGTACTAGATATGGCCTGTATGTGTAGGAAACACTGTTCCTTTGTTCTGAGCCCACTCAAGTTTCCTGCTGTATTAGAGACTCTAGAAAGCGAGAGCGTGCTTCTTGCTCTAAAGCAAAGTGTGATCAATGGATGAGAACTCTGTTGTGTGTTTCACTTCAGAAATGGAGTTAAATCCCAGGCTCTGAGTCATCCTACAAGCAAGAGTTCGTTTCAGGTAAGGGCAGTTACTTTACAGCTCAAACGATCTACATCGTTCATGAAGCTCACACGTTTCTCATCTTAACTGACAAGCATTGGATGTTAGAGGACCTGTGCTTTGAATCAATTTCAGAGGCAGAGTTTTAGATATTGTCCGTATATATAGGAAACACCTTTCTTTTGTTCTCAGCACACTCATGGTTCCTGCTGTCTTAGAGATTCTAGAAAGCAAGAGCGTGCTTCTTGCTCTAAAGCAGAGTGTGATCTGTATATGAGAACTCTGCTGTGTGTTTCACTTCAGAAATGGAGTTAAATCCCAGGCTCTGAGTCTTCCTACAAGCAAGACTTCATTTCAAGCAAGGGCAGTTACTTTACAGCTCAAACGAACTACATCGTTCACAAAGCTCACACGTTTCTCATATTAACTGAGAAGCATTGTATGTTAGAGGACCTGTGCTTTGTATCAATTTCAGAGGCAGATTTCTTCTAGATATGGTCCATATGTGTAGGAAACACCGTTCTTTTGTTCTCAGCACACTCAAGTTTCCTGCTGTCTTAGAGACTGTAGAAAGCTATAGCGTGCTCCTTGCTCTAAAGCAGAGTGTGATCAATGGATGAGAACTCTGTTGTGTGTTTCACTTCAGAAATGGAGTTAAATCCCAGGCTCTGTGTCTTCCTACAAGCAACACTTCATTTCAGGTAAGGGCAGTTACTTTACAGCACAAACGAACTACATCGTTCACAAAGCTCACACGTTTCTCATCTTAACTGACAAGCATTGGATGTTAGAGGACCTGTGCATTGTATCAATTTCAGAGGCAGAGTTCTTCTAGATATGGTCCGTATATGTAGGAAACACCATTCTTTTGTTCTCAGCACACTCATGTTTCCTGCTGTCTTAGATACTCTAGAAAGCAAGAGCATGCTTCATGCTCTAAAGCAGAGTTTGATCTATATATGAGAACTCTGATGTGTGTTTCACTTCAGAAATGCAGTTAAATACCAGGCTCTGAGTCTTCCTACAAGCAAGACTTCGTTTCAGGTAAGGGCAGTTACTAACAGCTCAAAGGAACTACATCGTTCACGAAGCTCACACATTTCACATCTTAACTGACAAGCATTGGATGTTAGAGGACCTGTGGTTTGTTTCAGTTTCAGATGCAGAGTTGAAATAGATATGGCCCGTATGTGTAGGAAACACTGTTCCTTTGTTCTGAGCACACTCAAGTTTCCTTCTGTATTAGAAACTCAAGAAAGCAAGAGCGTGCTTCTTACTCTAAAGCAGAGTGTGATACATGGATGAGAACTATGCTTTGTGTTTCCCTTCAGAAATGGAGTTAAACCCCAGTCTCTGAGTCTTCCTACAAGCAAGACTTCGTTTCAGGTAAGGGCAGTTACTTTACAGCTCAAACGAACTACATCATTCACGAAGCTCACACGTTTCTCATATTAACTGAGAAGCATTGGATATGAGAGGACCTGTGCATTGTCTCAATTACATAGGCAGATTTCTTCTAGATATGGTCCGTATGTTTAGGAAACACCGTTCATTTGTTCTCAGCACACGCATGTTTCCTGCTGTCTTAGAGACTCTAGAAAGAAAGAGCGTGCTTCATATTCTGAAGCAGAGTGTGATCTATATATGAAAACTCTGCTGTGTGTTTCCCTTCAGAAATGGAGGTAAATCCAGGCTCTGAGTCTTCCTACAAGCGAGACTCCGTTTCAAGTAAGGGCAGTTACTAACAGCTCAAACGAACTACATCATTCACAAGGGCACACGTTTCTCATCTTAACTGACAAGCATTGGATAATAGAGGACCTCTGGTTTGTTTCAGTTTCAGAAGCAGAGTTGAACTAGATATGGCCTGTATGTGTAGGAAACACCGTTCTTTTGTTCTGAGCACACTCAAGTTTCCTGCTGTATTAGAGACTCTAGAAAGCAAGAGTGTGCTTCTTGCTCTAAAGCAGAGTGTGATCCTTGGATGACAACCCTGTTGTGTGTTTCACTTCAGAAATGGAGTTAAATCCCAGGCTCTGAATCATCATACAAGCAAGACTTTGTTTTAGGTAAGGGCAGTTACTAAACAGCTCAAACGAACTACATCGTTCACGAAGCTCACACGTTTCTCATCTTAACTGACAAGCATTGGATCTTAGAGGACCAGTGCTTTGTATCATTTTCAGAAGCAGAGTTGGACTAGATATGGTTCGTATGTGTAGGAAACACCGTTCTTTTGTTCTCATCACACTCAGGTTTCCTGCTGTCTTAGAGACTCTAGAAAGCAAGAGCATGCTTCTTGCTCTAAAGCAGAGTGTGATCTATATATGAGAACTTTGCTGTGTGTTTCACTTCAGAAATGGAGTTAAATCCCAGGCTCTGAGTCTTCCTACAAGCGAGATTTCGTTTCAAGAAAGGGCAGTTACTAACAGCTCAAAGGAACTACATCGTTCACAAAGCTCACACGTTTCTCATATTAACTCAGAAGCATTGGATGTTAGAGGACCAGTGCATTGTATCAGTTTCAGAAGCAGTGTTGGACTAGATATGGTCCGTATGTGTAGGCAACTCCATTCATTTGTTCTCTTCCCACTCAAGTTTCCTACTGTATTACAGACTCTAGAAAGCTAGAGCGTGCTTCTTGCTCTAAAGCAAAGTGTGATCAATGGATGAGAACTCTGTTGTGTGTTTCACTTCAGAAATGGAGTTAAATCCCAGGCTCTGAGTCTTCCTACAAGCGAGATTTCGTTTCAAGAAAGGGCAGTTACTAACAGCTCAAAGGAACTACATCGTTCACAAAGCTCACACGTTTCTCATATTAACTCAGAAGCATTGGATGTTAGAGGACCAGTGCATTGTATCAGTTTCAGAAGCAGTGTTGGACTAGATATGGTCCGTATGTGTAGGCAACTCCATTCATTTGTTCTCTTCCCACTCAAGTTTCCTACTGTATTACAGACTCTAGAAAGCTAGAGCGTGCTTCTTGCTCTAAAGCAAAGTGTGATCAATGGATGAGAACTCTGTTGTGTGTTTCACTTCAGAAATGGAGTTAAATCCCAGGCTCTGAGTCATCCTACAAGCAAGAGTTCGTTTCAGGTAAGGGCAGTTACTTTACAGCTCAAACGATCTACATCGTTCATGAAGCTCACACGTTTCTCATCTTAACTGACAAGCATTGGATGTTAGAGGACCTGTGCTTTGAATCAATTTCAGAGGCAGAGTTCTAGATATTGTCCGTATATATAGGAAACACCTTTCTTTTGTTCTCAGCACACTCATGGTTCCTGCTGTCTTAGAGATTCTAGAAAGCAAGAGCGTGCTTCTTGCTCTAAAGCAGAGTGTGATCTGTATATGAGAACTCTGCTGTGTGTTTCACTTCAGAAATGGAGTTAAATCCCAGGCTCTGAGTCTTCCTACAATTGAGACTTCGTTTCAAGAAAGGGCAGTTAGTAACAGCTCAAACGAACTACATCGTTTCCAAAGCTCACGCGATTCTTATCTTAACTGACAAGCATTGGATGATAGAGGACCTGTTGTTTGTTTCAGTTTCAGAAGCAGAGTTGAACTAGATATGGCCTGCATGTGTAGGAAACACCGTTCTTTTGTTCTGAGCACACTCAAGTTTCCTGCTGTATTAGAGACTCTAGAAAGCAAGAGCTTGCTTCTTGCTCTAAAGCAGAGTGTGAACCATGGATGAGAACTATGCTGTGTGTTTCCCTTCAGAAATGGAGTTAAATTCCATGCTCTGTGTCTTCCTACAAGCAAGACTTCATTTCAGGTAAGGGCAGTCACTTTTGAGCTCAAATGAACTACATCATTCACGAAGCTCAAACGTTTCTCATCTTAACTGACAAGCATTGGATGTTAGAGGACCAGTGCTCTGTATCAGTTTCAGAAGCAGAGTTGGACTAGATATGGTACGTATGTGTAGGAAACACCATTCATTTGTTTCAGCCCACTCAAGTTTTCTGCTGTCTTAGAGACTCTACAAGGCTAGAGCATGCTTCTTGCTCTAAAGCAGAGTGTGATCAATGGATGACAACTCTGCTGTGTGTTTCACTTCAGAAATGGAGTTAAAGCACAGGCTCTGAGTCATCCTACAAGCAAGATTTCGATTCAGGTAAGGGCAGTTACTTTACAGCTCAAACGAACTACATTGTTCATGAAGCTCACACGTTTCTCATCTGTAGTGGGTGGCCATCCCAGCATTGGCCTGGAAGTTCCAACCCCCACTGAGGCTTCGGTAATGGTCACGCCCACAAGGCGGGGGAGAGTAGGAAGCGGAAGACGAAGGATCGGGAAGAGCTCTGTCTCTTGGTTCCCGGATCTGGACGCTGGAGGTAGACCGAGCAGAGTTCTCCAGAGAACACTGCCGGACTGTGCTATACCCTTGCTAGACCCTGTACCCTACCCCTTCATTTGTAAGTTACCCCACAAAATAAACTTCCCTTTTAACTACGTGGAGTGCCCTTAATAATTTAACCAATATCTGGCGCTCATGTGGGGCAAATTCCAAAGGCCTAGGTGGCTCCCTCCCTCAGCCTCCTCCCCGGCTGGCGGGTACCTAAAACCGCCTGCAAAGTTCCATTTAACCAGGGGACACCTACACGGTTCCATTCCCGAAAAAGGGAGCAGCTAGTCCAGTCTCAGTTCCCTAGATTATCCCCCAGACATGCGAAAACTGCTGTGAGTGAGACCTTCCCACTCCTCCGAGTGCCGTTTCTCCGCCATCTTGGCTCCTGCCTTCAGCTGCCCCCAGCCAAGGTTGCCAGCAGGCCCTGCTTTGGAGCTATACCAATGCCTCCTGCTGGCTGAAAAGTGCTATTGCACCCCCGAAATCCACGGAAAGTTAAGCTTCTTTCAAGTTAAAGTATTTGATAATTTTACACCTTAAAACTGACTAACATATTTTGAGTAATTCTTGTAATATAGCTGACAACATTACCTCACAAGAATTTAATAACCTTTTTGCCTGTATGCTGAATGACATTTTCCTGGAAATATACGACCTCCCTAAGACATATCTGGCCTGTACCATTTTGACATTCATTGTAATAATTCACACAGTGTTCAAACACTGGTTTAATAATAAGAACAAAGATGAGTCATTATTGGGACTGATACAGGCTTTAAAAGATAACAATGAAGGCTTACAGAAAAAAATTCTGTCTATGGAATCTGCTGACCAGGACTTACATAAAAAGATTCTCTTTCTGGAATCTGCTAACCAGGAATTACAGGTTTTAAAAGATAGCAATGAAGGCTTACAGAAAAAGATTCTCTTTCTGGAATCTGCTAACCAGGATTTACAGGCTTTAAAAGTTAGCAATGAAGGCTTACAGAAAGAGATTCTGTCTATGGAATCTGCTGACCAGGACTTACATAAAAAGATTCTCTTTCTGGAATCTGCTAACCAGGAATATCAGGTTTTAAAAGATAGCAATGAAAGCTTACAGAAAAAGATTCTTTCTCTGGAATCTGCTGGCCAGGACTTACATAAAAAGATTCTCTCTGGAATCTGCTAACCAGAATTTACAAAACAAGCTTGTACCCAAAATTGCTTTTATTGATAATAAATATGAGTATTTAATGGATAGAACACTAACTCTCCAGAGTGAAGTTGTAGCTACTCAGACAATATATAAGGAAGAAAAATTATCATTACTTGATAAGATAAGGTCCATGGAATCATGTGTTTCAGAAGAACATAAAAACTTCCATGATTCCATGAAAAATCTGGAATCCCTTACAAGAGAGGAGGTTTACTCCCTGGAACAGACCCTAGGTGCTCGTTTACAAGCCCTAGAGGAAACTCTGAATAAACATGACAAGGGACCTAATAAGCAGAAGGGCAAGACCATACAGGTTGTAACATCTCCAAATGGCTCTCATACAATGGCTTATCCTGTTATCATCCATGAGAAGCCAGCAGATGACACACACCCCGAGCCATATATGACATATACATTACAACCAATTTCAACAAGGGACTTTAAAAATATAAAGGAAGCAGTAGTTACATATGGGATACACTCCACATACGTAAAACAGATGTTAAATTCGTGGTCTACCTCACATAGAATCATTCCAGATGACTGGCATCAGTTAATTTCAGCTGTTCTAGAATATAGCCAGCAGTTACAGTGGAAAAGCTGGTTGAGAGAAGAGGCAAGAAATTTAGAACAACAAGGTAAACTCAGAGGTTTTGAGATCTCCCAAGATCAAATACTTGGTGAGGGATGTTTCACTGACAGTAATGTACAAGCCATTTATGATGAGCATACAATATCCCTATGCTGTACAGCAGCTCTAAATGCTTGGGAAAAATTCCAGAACCTGGAAAAGCAACTGAGGTATACACAAAGATATTTCAGGGACCACATGAACCCTTCACTGATTTTTTACAAAGGCTGAACACAGCTATAACAAAAGCTGTGTCAGATAAAGAATTAAGAAAAGTATTAACTGAGTCCTTGGCATTCGACAATGCTAATGCAGAATGCAAAAGAATACTTACACCATTAAAGATCAGATCAGCTCCTTTGGAAGAATGGATTCAGTATACTAATAGTGTTGAATCTCTTAACTACAGTAATGAGGCTTGGATAGGAGAGACTAATCCCAGAGTTGTAAGAAGGCCCCGTGGTACCAAATGTTTTAAATGTGGTACACCAGGTCATATAAGTCAAAACTGTACATGGGGTAATCCTAGAAGTAATACTCCTTCTAGGAATAGCCTAAACAGAAGACCCCAACCACCTCCTGGATTATGTAGAAGATGTGGCAAAGGCCGACATTGGACCAGTGAGTGCAGATCAAAAATAGATATACAAGGCAACCCTTTAGTAGAGGGAAACGCCTCAGGGGGCCTCTTGCAGGCCCCGAAATCAAACGTGGTAAGAACATTCCCAGCCACTGTGGAAGACATTCCTCTCCAGGACAACTGAATAAACCAATATCTAATGTAAAAACTGATACTGCAATGGATGATAAAACAGCTCTGATAGATGAGTCACAGTTTACAAAGAACACAATAAAACAAATATTTTGGCAGACTTCCATAAATGAACAAAGGCCAAAGCTTAGAATTCGAATTAATGGCTTGGTTCTGGAGGGCCTGGTAGACACAGGTGCGGAGGTGACTGTAATTACACCAAAATCATGGCATCCAAATTGGCCTCTTCAAAAGGTAGATGTCCAACTTTTAGGAATTGGCACCCTATCTCAGATAAAACAGAGTTCGAGATGGGTTGAATGCATATGGCCAGAAGGACAGAGAGGAAGGCTGAAGCCATATGTAGCAAATGTAGCAGTAAATCTATGGGGCTGAGATCTGTTACAACAGTGGAATACCCAGATTAAAATTCCTACACTCTCAGAAAAGGAATACAGGCCAATGCATGTTTCTAGGAATAATATCATAAAATGCTATAAAAAACAGTCACCAACCATTCAGGCTGTACACAAACAGAGCACAACTGCTGTTGAACTCTCAGAAGTACCAACTGCCTTACCTTTAAAATGGCTAACTAATAAACCTGTCTGGGTTGGACAGTGGCCTTTGACAAAAGAGAAGCTACAAGCTTTAGAACAGCTGGTTCAAGAGCAGTTAAATGCTCAACACATTGAAGAATCTACCAGCCCTTGGAATTCTCCTGTCTTTGTTATTAAAAATAAGTCTGGTAATTGGAGAATGCTGACAGATCTGAGAGCTATTAATAAAGTAATTCAGCCAATGGGCTCCCTACAGACTGGGATGCCCTTGCCCTCTCTGCTACCCAAAGAATGGCCTATAATAGTTATTGACTTAAAAGACTGTTTCTTTACCATACCCTTACAAGAAAATGATAGAGAAAAATTTGCCTTCACAGTTCCTAATTATAACAATTCTCAGCCAGTCAAGAGATATCAATGGAAGGTCCTCCCACAGGGACTGTTAAACAGCCCTACCTTATGCCAATACTTTGTGCAAAAACCATTGTAGTTAATTCGTGTAAAGTTTCCACAATCCATAATTTATCACTATATGGATGATATCCTATTAGCAGATCCAAAGTTAGACACATTAGAAAGCATGTTTGAAGAAGTAAAAAAAGTTTTGCCTCGCTGGGGACTGCAAATTGCTCCTGAAAAAAATACAAAGAGGAGATTCTATTAATTACTTAGGATATAAGATAGAGTTACAAAAAATTAGACCCCAAAAGGTACAACTGAGGAGAGATCGATTAAAGACTCTTAATGATTTTCAAAAGTTGTTAGGAAGCATTTCCAACTTATTGGGTATCATGGGAATACCCAAAGATGGACTACAAAATTTGGCTAATACTCTAGAAGGGGACAAAGAATTAAATAGTCCAAGAGAATTATCAGCCGAAGCTGAGAAGGAATTGGCTCTAGTAGAAAAGATAATTCGAGAAGCACATGTGGATCGTGAGGATCCAGAACTTAAATGTATTCTTGTCATATTCCCCTACAGACATTCCCCCACAGGTATTTTGATGCAGAGGGAAGATATTATATTGGAATGGATATTCCTACCACGTAAACCAAATAAGAAATTAAAGACTTATATAGAAAAGATCTCTGATTTGATTCAAAAAGGTAAATTAAGACTTCGTCAGTTGACAGGAATGGACCCAGCAGAAATTGTAGTACCTTTAACTAATGAGGAAATTTCGTCACTATGGAAAGATAATGAATACTGGCAGAGAGCCTGCAGTAACTTTTTGGGAGAGATTAACAACCATTATCCCAAAAGCAAGAGAATAGAATTCATAAAGAAGACTGAATGGGTCCTTCCTCACATTGTACGACACAAGCCAATTTCTGGAGTCCTCACATTCTATACAGATGCAAATAAATCAGGGAAAGCAGGATACAAATCAGGAGACTTAAGTAAAGTAGTACAAAGTCCATACAGCTCTGTACAAAAGGCAGAACTGTATGCCGTTCTTATGGTACTGATGGACTTCACAGAACCCCTCAATATAGTCACTGACTCTCAATATGCAGAGAGAGTTGTTTCACACATTGAAACTGCTGAATTTATTCCTGATAATACAGAATTAACTTCATTATTCATACAATTGCAGGAAATCATCAGAAAAAGGGAACATCCTATATATATAACACATATCAGATCCCATACAGGTCTGCCAGGACCTCTAGCACAAGGTAATGATGAGATTGATCAGTTACTAATAGGTAATGTGCTAGAAGCCTCAGAATTTCATAAGAAACACCATGTAAATAGCAAAGGTTTGAAGAAGGATTTCTCCATTACTTGGCAACAAGCTAAGGATATTGTGAAAAAATGTCCTACTTGTTCCTTCTATAACCAAACTCCATTACCTGCAGGAAGCAATCCAAAGGGTATACAAAGAAATGAAATTTGGCAGATGGATGTGTTTCATTTTGCAGAATTTGGAAGATTAAAGTATGTACACCATACCATTGACACCTATTCAGGATTTCAGTGGGCAACTCCTATGAGTTCTGAAAAGGCTGATTCTGTGATTACACACCTATTAGAAGTTATGGCCATCATGGGAATACCTGTACAAATTAAGACAGACAATGCTCCAGCATATGTCTCCAATAAAATGAGACAGTTCTTTGCTTATTACAATACAAAGCATGTTACAGGTATACCACACAATCCCACAGGCCAAGCAGTCATAGAAAGATCCAATCGAACTTTAAAGGATATGCTAAATAAACAGCAACAGGTAACAATGACTCCTAGAAATAGATTGCGTAGTGCTTTATTAACCTTGAATTTTCTCAATGCTGATGAGAAAGGAACAACAGCTGCGGAGAGACATTGGACGACAGACAAAACTCCTGAGCTAAACCAACAAGATGTGTTGACCTCAGAATGGAAACCTGGATATGTCCTACGTTGGGGAAGGGGTTTTGCTTTTGTTTCCAAAGGAGAAGAAAAGCTATGGATACCAACAAAATTAATAAAAATTCGATTCGAACAGGAGAAACCCCTTGATGAGGAGAAGTAAAAGATCATCCACCAATGTGACATCTCTTCAGGTTGTAAGAAAAATTTAACAATCAAAGGTTGGGGTAGGGTTCTGTTTTTGTCTTTCAGGATAATGGAAATACCCATCTTCCAGAAATCATAAGGCCTTGGATATCCAGATGTTTACAGCAGAAAGAAAGAATCAATTGGTACCAATCTACACAGGGTAAGATATCACTGTCTAACATCTATATCTCTATCAATCTAGAATAGTTGTGGTTCCAATTTAATTATAAAGCAAGCTGGCTTTGGAGATGGAACTGGCTCACTCCAGGTTGAGAGATTCTTCAGTCCCATATCAGAAGAGCCCTCTGGTGTGAGACAGAAGGAAACCAATTATAAGGGACCATTATCTTCAAGATTCTAATTCTCTCCATGCTTACTCTTGATTTCTTGGAATCCTTTCTTACGTGTCATGACATCTTTAAATCCAAACCTTCCATTCTGATAAAAAAATAAGTTTTTTCCAATAGCAATCTCTGAAGTCTCCAGAAGGAAGATGGGGCCCCAACAACAACAACTCTACCCAATCCAGAATGATGCCATGGTAATCATCATCATATTACACTTCTTGCCAAAATTTCAGATAATCTTACCCATTACTCTGAGAGTTGCTGCAGAATCTACAGTTAGTCTAACTGAGATTTAACTATCTGAGCTTTCTCACAATACCCAACAGAGATACCATCGCTTCCTAAACAGCAGGAAGCAATTCTAAGAAAACGACGCCCCTTCTCCCTAAGGTTTCATATTTCTCAGGGTTATGGATAATGGTTCTAGGGTTGGGGGTGGAAGAAACTGTTAAACTCAGTACTCTCCTTAAGGAAAGAAAATATGTCTCAAAAAAAAGGGGAAAAGAAGAAATGGAATGGATAGGTATAAGATATTATGGTAGACTGTCATATACATTAGTAAACAAATTTAGTAATATACCAGCCTTTGCACTGTTATGAATTCTTATATGTTGATACAAATATAAACTTTTTACTTTCCTATTTAAGATAATTTATATATTGATACAAATACAGAACTATGTTTGTTATATTGTACATATATTTTTACTCTTATGTGAAATATTTGTATATTGATACAAATGTGAATTTATATCTGTCATACTGTATGTATGTTCTACTTCTGTTTAAGATATTCTGTGTACTGATATATATTTAGGATTATTATATTGCATATTGCACTATACATTCCTACCTCTGTTAAAGATATTTTGTGTATTGTCACAATTTAAAGTCATTGTCCTTTTACTGTGCATTTGCTTACAGACTGTTTCCCTTATTTATAGGAAGCTTAGTCCTTAGGTTGTTTAGGTAGACAAGACTTACATAGTTATGGTCACCTATGCTTGTCATCTCTATAATTATGTTAGTTAGGTCATCCAGATTAATAAATACATAGCTCAGATGAACAGGTAATCTTCAAACACTTCATGGACCCAGAGAACATGGCATTTAAATAACTTAGAATTCTGTTGACGTGAGACACAATTGCTCCTGGCAGCACCAATTTGTTCCCGAGAGAATGTTGGGCTTCTAAGACATTTCCATTTGGAAGTTTGTCTTCTTGGCACAAAATGGCCTACTGGGCAAAGAACTGCCCTTGCCTCAACTGCTGACAGTACAAATGCTGTCCTTTCTGGACAAGCGGGACACAAGGAAAGCGACCACTATACTTTGCCAAGACAGGGAAAGATGGTCTTGCAGAATTCCTGCTTCTGAAAATGGTCTGTCAGATACTCTAGGCCTGTAGCCAATTTGAATGCACCAACGATGCTGAGAAACATTAGGTGACTGTCCAGGCTGCTAGCTGTCTCTGTCTACTCTTGCAAGACTCCCGAGAGTTGCTTGCGTCCTTCTCCCATTTCTCAGGAATTATTATATTCCTTCTCAGGTCTTTGATGAGGTTGGAGATTAGCAGTTATAGTTACAACTTAGTATATATACATATATAATATCTTAGATAGGATATATTAAGTATTAGACTCAGGTTCTTTAGGATAGGACACCTTTTGGAATGATCTTTGTAACACGCCACCTACCCATGCCCTAGACTTCCCTGGATTTTACTATGTGTTTTTTGCTTGATATTGTTTGTACTTATTGTAATTCCAACTTATCTAGGTCATTGTCCCTCATTACTCCTAGACAATATTTGAAAAGCATCTCTTTGTATATAGTCTTGTATTAGGTTAGAGCTTTCTTATTTAGACAAAAGGGGGAGATGTAGTGGGTGGCCATCCCAGCATTGGCCTGGAAGTTCCAACCCCCACTGAGGCTTCGGTAATGGTCACGCCCACAAGGCGGGGGAGAGGAGGAAGCAGAAGACGAAGGATCGGGAAGAGCTCTGTCTCTTGGTTCCCGGACTCGGGATGCTGGATGTAGACCAAGCAGAGTTCTCCAGAGAACACTGCCGGACTGCGCTATACCCTTGCCAGACCCTGTAACCTACCCCTATATTTGTAAGTTACCCCACAAAATAAACCTCCTTTTTAACTACGAGGAGTGGCCTTAATAATTTAACCAATACTCATCTTAACTGACAAGCATTGGATGTTAGAGGACCTGTGCTTTGAATCAATTTCAGAGGCAGAGTTCTTCTAGATATGGTCCGTATGTGTAGGAAACACCGTTCTTTTGTTCTCAGCACACTCATGTTTCCTGCTGTCTTAGAGACTCTAGAAAGCAAGAGCGTGCTTCTTGCTCTAAAGCAGAGTGTGATCAATGGATGACAACTCTGCTGTGTGTTTCACTTCAGAAATGGAGTTAAAGACCAGGCTCTGTGTCATCCTACAAGCAAGTCTTCGTTTCAGGTAAGGGCAGTTACTTACAGCTCAAACGAACTACATCGTTCATGAAGCTCACACCTTTATCATCTTAACTGACAAGGATTGGATGTTAGAGGACCTGTGCTTTGTATCAATTTCAGAGGCAGAGTTCTTCTAGATATGGTCCGTATGTGTAGGAAACACCGTTCTTTTGTTCTCAGCACACTCATGTTTCCTGCTGTCTTAGAGACTCTAGAAAGCAAGAGCGTGCTTCTTGCTCTAAAGCAGAGGGTGATCTATATATGAGAACTCTGCTGTGTGTTCCACTTCAGAAATGGAGTTAAATCCCAGGCTCTGAGTCTTCCTACAAGCAAGACTTCGTTTCAGGTAATGGCAGTAACTTTTTAGCTCAAACGAACTACATCATTCACGAAGCTCACACGTTTCTCATCTTAACTGACAAGCATTGGATGATAGAGGACCTGTGGTTTGTTTCAGTTTCAGAAGCAGAGTTGGACTAGATATGGTACGTATGTGTAGGAAACACCGTTCTTTTGTTCTCTGCACAATCAAGTTTCCTGCTGTCTTAGAGACTCTAGAAATCTAGAGCGTGCTACTGGCTCTAAAGCAGAGTGTGATCAATGGATGAGAACTCTTTTGTGTGTTTTACTTCAGAAATGGAGTTAAATCCCAGGCTCTGAGTCTTCCTACAAGCAAAACTTCATTTCAGGTAAAGGCAATTATTTTACAGATCAAACGAACTACATCGTTCACGAAGCTCACACGTTTCTCATCTTAACTTACAAGCATTGGATGTTAGAAGACCTGTGCTTCGTATCAATTTCAGAGGCAGATTTCTTCTAGATATGGTCCGTATGTGTAGGAAACACCGTTCATTTGTTCTCAGCACACTCATGTTTCCTGGTGTCTTAGAGACTCTAGAAAGCAAGAGCGTGTTTCATATTCTAAAGCAGAATTTTATCAATATATGAGAACTCTGCTGTGTGTTTCACTTCAGAAATGGAGTTAAATACCAGGCTCTGAGTCTTCCTACAAGGAAGATTTCGTTTCAAGTAAGGGCAGTTACTTTACGGCTCAAAGGAACTACATTGTTCACGAAGCTCACACGTTTCTCATCTTAACTGACAAGCACTGGATGTTCGAGGACCAGTGCTTTGTTTCAGTTTCAGAAGCAGAGTTGGAATAGATATGGTCCGTATGTGTAGGAAACACCATTCATTTGTTCTCAGCCCACTCAAGTTTCCTGCTGTCTTAGAGACTCTAGAAAGCTAGAGCGTGCTTCTTGCTCTAAAGCAGAGTGTGATCAATGGATGACAACTCTGCTGTGTGTTTCACTTCAGAAATGGAGTTAAAGCCTAGGCTCTGAGTCTTCCTACAAGGAAGACTTCGTTTCAAGTAAGGGCAGTTATTTTACGGCTCAAACGAACTACATCGTTCACGAACCTCACACGTTTCTCATCTTAAGTGACAAGCATTGGATGTTAGAGGACCAGCGCTTTGTATCAGTTTCAGAAGCAGAGTTGGACTAGATATGGTCCGTATGTGTAGGAAGCACCATTCATTTTTTCTCAGCCGACTCAAATTTCCTGCTGTCTTAGAGACTCTAGAAACCTAGAGCGTGCTTCATGCTCTAAAGCAGAGTGTGATCAAAGGATGATAACTCTGCTGTGTGTTTCACTTCAGGAATGGAGTTAAATTCCAGGCTCTGAGTCTTCCTACAAGGAAGACTTCGTTTCAAGTAAGGGCAGTTACTTTACGGCTCAAACGACCTACATCGTTCACGAAGCTCACACGTTTCTCATCTTAAATGACAAGCATTGGATGTTAGAGGACCAGTGCTTTGTATCAGTTTCAGAAGCAGAGTTGGACTAGATATGGTCCGTATGTGTAGGAAACACCATTCATTTTTTCTCAGCCCACTCAAGTTTCCAGTTGTATTAGAGACTCTAGAAAGCTAGAGCGTGCTTCTTGCTCTAACGCAGAGTGTGATCAATGGATGAAAACTCTGCTGTGTGTTTCACTTCAGATATGGAGTTAAATCGCAGGCTTTGAGTCTTCCTACAAGCGAGACGTTGATTCAAGTAAGGGCAGTTACTAACAGCTCAAACGAACTACATCATTCACGAAGCTCACACGTTTCTCAACTTAACTGAGAAGCATTGGATGATAGAGAACCTCTGGTTTGTTTCAGTTTCAGAAGCAGAGTTGAACTAGATATGGCCTGTATGTGTAGGAAACACTGTTCCTTTGTTCTGAGAACACTCAAGTTTCCTGCTGTATTAGAGACTCTAGAAAGCAAGAGTGTGCTTCTTGCTCTAAAGCAGAGTGTGATTCATGGATGAGAACTATGATTTGTGTTTCCCTTCAGAAATGGAGTTAAATTCCATGCTCTGTGTCTTCCTACAAGAAAGACTTCATTTCAGGTAAGGGCAGTCACTTTTCAGCTCAAACGAACTACATCGTTCACGAAGCTCCACGTTTCTCATCTTAACTGACAAGCATTGGATGTTAGAGGACCAGTGCTTTGTATCAGTTTCAGAAGCAGAGTTGGACTAGATATGGTCCGTAGGTGTAGGAAACACCATTCATTTGTTCTGAGCCCACTCAAGTTTCCTGCTGTCTTATAGAGTCTAGAAAGCTAGAGTGTGCTTCTTCCTCTAAAGAAGAGTGTGATCAATGGATGAGAACTCTGTTGTGTGTTTCACTTCAGAAATGGAGTTAAATCCCTGGCTCTGAGTCTTCCTACAAGCAAGACTTCATTTCAGGAAAGGGCAGTTACTTTCCAGCTCAAATGAACTAAATCGTTCACAAAGCTCACACGTTTCTCATCTTAACTGACAAGCATTGGATGTTAGAGGACCTGTGGTTTGTTTCAGTTTCAGAAGCAGAGTTGAACTAGATATGGCCTGAATGTGTAGGAAACACTGTTCTTTTGTTCTGAGCACACTCAAATTCCCTACTGTATTACTGACTCTAGAAAGCTAGAGCGTGCTTCTTGCTCTAAAGCAGAGTGTGATTCATGGATGAGAACTATGCTGTGTGTTTCCCTTCAGAAATGGAGTTAAATCCCAGGCTCTGTGTCTTCCTACATGCAAGACTTCATTTCAGGTAAGGGCAGTCACTTTTCAGCTCAACGAACTACATCGTTCACGAAGCTCACACGTTTCTCATCTTAACTGACAAGCATTGGATCAAAGAGGACCTGTGGTTTGTTTCAGTTTCAGAAGCAGAGTTGAACTAGATATGGCCTGCATGTGTAGGAAACACTGTTCTTTTGTTCTGAGCACACTCAAATTTCCTACTGTATTACAGACTCTAGAAAGCTAGAGCGTGCTTCTTGCTCTAAAGCAGAGTGTGATTCATGGATGAGAACTATGCTGTGTCTTTCCCTTCAGAAATGGAGTTAAATCCCAGGCTGTGCGTCTTCCTACAAGCGAGACTTCGTTTCAAGAAAGGGCAGTTACTAACAGCTCAAACGACCTACATCGTTCACGAAGCTCACACGTTTCTCATCTTAACTGACAAGCATTGGATCTTAGAGGACCAGTGCTTTGTATCAGTTTCAGAAGCAGAGTTGGACTACATATGGTCCGTATGTGTAGGAAACACCATTCATTTGTTCTCAGCCCACTCAAGTTTCCAGTTGTATTAGAGACTCTAGAAAGCTAGAGCGTGCTTCTTGCTCTAACGCAGAGTGTGATCAATGGATGAAAACTCTGCTGTGTTTTTCACTTCAGAAATGGAGTTAAATCCAAGGGTCTGAGTCTTCCTACAAGAAAAGTTCATTTCAGGTAAGGGCAGTTACTTTACAGCTCAAACGAACTACATCGTTCACAAAGCTCACACGTTTCTCATCTTAACTGAAAAGCATTGCATGTTAGAGGACCTGTGCTTTGTATCGATTTCAGAGTCAGATTTCTTCTACATATGGTCCGTATGTGTAGGAAGCACCGTTCTGTTGTTCTCAGCACACTCATGTTTCCTGCTGTATTAGAGACTCTAGAAAGCTAGAGCGGGCTTCTTGCTCTAAAGCAGAGTGTGATCAGTGGATGAGAACTCTGTTGTGTGTTTCACTTCAGAAATGGAGTTAAATACCAGTCTCTGAGTCTTCCTACAAGCAAGACTTCGTTCCAATTAAGGTCAGTTACTTTACAGCTCAAACGAACTACTTCGTTCACAAAGCTCACACGTTTCTCATATTAACTGAGAAGCATTGGATGTTAGAGGACCTGTGCTTTGTATCAATTTCAGAGGCAGATTTCTTCTAGATATGGTCCGTATGTTTAGGAAACACCGTTCATTTGTTCTCAGCACACTCATGTTTCCTGCTGTCTTAGACACTCTAGAATCCAAGAGTGTGCTTCATATACTGAAGCAGAGTCTGATCTATATATGAGAACTCTGCTGCGTGTTTCACTTCAGAAATGGAGTTAAATCCCAGGCTATGAGTCTTCCTACAAGCGAGACTTCGTTTCAAGTAAGGGCAGTTACTAACAGCTCAAACGAACTACATGATTCACGAAGCTCACACGTTTCTCATCTTAACTGACAAGCATTGGATGATAGAGGACCTCTGGTTTGTTTCAGTTTCAGAAGCAGAGTTGAACTAGATATGGCCTGTATGTGTAGCAAACACCGTTCTTTTGTTCTGAGCACACTCAAGTTTCCTGCTGTATTAGAGACTCTAGAAAGCAAGAGCATGCTTCTTGCTCTAAAGCAGAGTGTGATTCATGGATGAGAACTATGCTGTGTGTTTCCCTTCAGAAATGGAGTTAAATTCCATGCTCTGTGTCTTCCTACAAGCAAGACTTCATTTCAGTTAAGGGTAGTCACTTTGGAGCTCAAACGACCTACATCGTTCACGAAGCTCACACGTTTCTCATCTTAACTGAGAAGCATTGGATGTTAGAGGACCAGTGCTTTGTATCAGTTTCAGAAGCAGTGTTGGACTAGATATGGTCCGTATGTGTAGGAAACACCATTCTTTTGTTCTCAGCACACTCATGTTTCCTGCTGTCTTAGAGACTCTAGAAAGCTAGAGCGTGCTTCTTGCTCTAAAGCAGAGTGTGAATTATATATGAGAACTCTGCTGTGTGTTTCACTTCAGAAATGGAGTTAAAGCCCAGTCTCTGAGTCTTCCTACAAGGAAGACTTCGTTTCAAATAAGGGCAGTCACTTTTCAGCTCAAACAAACTACATCGTTCATGAAGCTCACACGTTTCTCATCTTAACTGACAAACATTGGATGTTAGAGGACCAGTGGTTTGTTTCAGTTTCATAAGTAGAGTTGGACTAGATATGGTCCGTATGTGTAGGAAACACCGTTCTTTTGTTCTCAGCACACTCATGTTTCCTGCTGTCTTAGAGCATTTAGAAAGCAAGAGCGTGCTTCATATTCTAAAGCAGAATGTGATCAATATATGAGAACTCTGCTGTGTGTTTCACTTCAGAAATGGAGTTAAATACCAGGCTCTGAGTATTCCTACAAGGAAGATTTCGTTTCAAGTAAGGGCAGTTACTTTACGGCTCAAACGAACTACATTGTTCACGAAGCTCACAAGTTTCTCATCTTAACTGACAAGCACTGGATGTTCGAGGACCAGTGCTTTGTATCAGTTTCAGAAGCAGAGTTGGACTAGATATGGTCCGTATGTGTAGGAAACACCATTCATTTGTTCTCAGCCCACTCAAGTTTCCTGCTGTCTTAGAGACTCTAGAAAGCTAGAGCGTGCTTCTTGCTCTAAAGCAGAGTGTGATCAATGGATGACAACTCTGCTGTGTGTTTCACTTCAGAAATGGAGTTAAATCCCAGGCTCTGAGTCTTCCTACAAGCAAAACTTCATTTCAGGTATGGGCAGTAACTTTTTAGCTCAAACGAACTACATCGTTCACGAAGCTCACACGTTTCTCATCTTAACTGACAAGCATTGGATGATAGAGGACCTGTGGTTTGTTTCAGTTTCAGAAGCAGAGTTGAACTAGATATGGCCTGCATGTGTAGGAAACACCGTTCTTTTGTTCTGAGCACACTCAAGTTTCCTGCTGTATTAGAGTCTCTAGAAACAAGAGCGTGCTACTTGCTCTAAAGCAGAGTGTGATTCATGGATGAGAACTCTGCTGTGTGTTTCCCTTCATAAATGGAGTTAAATTCCATGCTCTGTG
Organism: Onychomys leucogaster; assembly: GCA_949786385.1. Taxonomy (NCBI): domain Eukaryota; kingdom Metazoa; phylum Chordata; class Mammalia; order Rodentia; family Cricetidae; genus Onychomys; species Onychomys leucogaster. The sequence continues at coordinate 944,911 of CATKUP010000118.1, read as the reverse complement.
TCTTCCTACAAGCAAGACTTCATTTCAGGTATGGGCAGTAACTTTTCAGAGCAAACGAACTACATCGTTCACGAAGGTCACACGTTTCTCATCTTAACTGACAAGCATTGGATGTTAGAGGACAAGTGCTTTTTTATCAGTTTCAGAAGCAGAGTTGGACTAGATATGGTACGTATTTGTAGGAAACACCGTTCTTTTGTTCTCAGCACACTCAAGTTTCCTGCTGTCTTAGAGACTCTAGAAATCTAGAGCGTGCTACTGGCTCTAAAGCAGAGTGTGTTCAATGGATGAGAACTCTGTTGTGTGTTTTACTTCAGAAATTGAGTTAAATCCTAGGCTCTGAGTCTTCCTACAAGCAAAACTTCATTTCAGGTAAAGGCAATTACTTTACAGATCAAACGAACTACATCGATCACGAAGCTCACATGTTTCTCATCTTAACTTACAAGCATTGGATGTTTGACGACCTGTGCTTTGTATCAATTTCAGAGGCAGATTTCTTCTAGATATGGTCCGTATGTGTAGGAAACACCGTTCATTTGTTCTCAGCACACTCATGTTTCCTGCTGTCTTAGAGACTCTAGAAAGCTAGAGCGTGCTTCTTGCTCTAAAGCAGAGTGTGATCAATGGATGACAACTCTGCTGTGTGTTTCACTTCAGAAATGGAGTTAAAGCCTAGGCTCTGAGTCTTCCTACAAGGAAGACTTCGTTTCAAGTAAGGGCAGTTATTTTACGGCTCAAACGAACTACATCGTTCACGAAGCTCACACGTTTCTCATCTTAAGTGACAAGCATTGGATGTTAGAGGACCAGTGCTTTGTATCAGTTTCAGAAGCAGAGTTGGACTAGATATGGTCCGTATGTGTAGGAAGCACCGTTCATTTTTTCTCAGCAGACTCAAATTTCCTGCTGTCTTAGAGACTCTAGAAACCTAGAGCGTGCTTCTTGCTCTAAAGCAGAGTGTGATCAAAGAATGAGAACTCTGCTGTGTGTTTCACTTCAGAAATGGAGTTAAATCCCAGGCTCTGAGTCAGCGTGCTTCTTGCTCTAAAGTTAGTGTGATCAAAGGATGAGAACTCTGCTGTGTGTTTCACTTCAGAAATGGAGTTAAATCCCAGGCTCTGAGTCTTCCTACAAGCAAAACTTCGTTTCAGGTAAGGGCAGTTACTTTACAGCTCAAACGAACTACATCGTTCATGAAGCTCACACGTTTGTCATCTTTACTGACAAGGTTTGGATGTTAGAGGACCTGTGCTTTGTATCAATTTCAGAGGCAGAGTTCTTCTAGATATGGTCCGTATGTGTAGGAAACACCATTCTTTTTTTCTCAGCACACTCATGTTTCCTGCTGTCTTAGAGACTCTAGAAAACAAGAGCGTGCTTCTTGCTCTAAAGCAGAGGGTAATCTATATATGAGAACTCTGCTGTGTGTTCCACTTCAGAAATGGAGTTAAATCCCAGGCTCTGAATCTTCCTACAAGCAAAACTTCGTGTCAGGTAATGGCAGTAACTTTTTAGCTCAAACGAACAACATCGTTCACGAAGCTCACACGTTTCTCATCTTAACTGACAAGCATTGGATGATAGAGGACCTGTGGTTTGTTTCAGTTTCAGAAGCAGAGTTGAACTAGATATGGCCTGCATGTGTAAGAAACACCGTTCTTTTGTTCTGAGCACACTCAAGTTTCCTGCTGTATTAGAGTCTCTAGAAAGCAAGAGCGTGCTTCTTGCTCTAAAGCAGAGTGTGATTCATGGATGAGAACTATGCTGTGCGTTTCCCTTCATAAATGGATTTAAATTCCATGCTCTGTGTCTTCCTACAAGCAAGACTTCATTTCAGGTATGGGCAGTAACTTTTCAGCACAAACGAACTACATCGTTCACTAAGGTCACACGTTTCTCATCTTAACTGACAAGCATTGGATGTTAGAGGACCAGTGCTTTGTATCAGTTTCAGAAGCAGAGTTGGACTAGATATGGTCCGTAGGTGTAGGAAACACCATTCATTTGTTCTCAGCCCACTCAAGTTTCCTGCTGTCTTAGAGACTCTAGAAAGCTAGAGCGTGCTTCTTGCTCTAAAGCAGAGTGTGTTCAATGGATGACAACTCTGCTGTGTGTTTCACTTCAGAAATGGAGTTAAATCCCAGGATCTGAGTCTTCCTGCAAGCAAAACTTCATTTCAGGTATGGGCAGTAACTTTTTAGCTCAAACGAACTACATCGTTCACGAAGCTCACACGTTTCTCATCTTAACTGACAAGCATTGGATGATAGAGGACCTGTGGTTTGTTTCAGTTTCAGAAGCAGAGTTGAACTAGATATGGCCTGCATGTGTAGGAAACACCGTTCTTTTGTTCTGAGCACACTCAAGTTTCCTGCTGTATTAGAGTCTCTAGAAACAAGAGCGTGCTACTTGCTCTAAAGCAGAGTGTGATTCATGGATGAGAACTCTGCTGTGTGTTTCCCTTCATAAATGGAGTTAAATTCCATGCTCTGTGTCTTCCTACAAGCAAGACTTCATTTCAGGTATGGGCAGTAACTTTTCAGAGTAAACGAACTACATCGTTCACGAAGGTCACACGTTTCTCATCTTAACTGACAAGCATTGGATGTTAGAGGACAAGTGCTTTTTTATCAGTTTCAGAAGCAGAGTTGGACTAGATATGGTACGTATTTGTAGGAAACACCGTTCTTTTGTTCTCAGCACAGTCAAGTTTCCTGCTGTCTTAGAGACTCTAGAAATCTAGAGCGTGCTACTGGCTCTAAAGCAGAGTGTGATCAATGGATGAGAACTCTGTTGTGTGTTTTACTTCAGAAATTGAGTTAAATCCCAGGCTCTGAGTCTTCCTACAAGCAAAACTTCATTTCAGGTAAAGGCAATTACTTTACAGATCAAACGAACTACATCGATCACGAAGCTCACATGTTTCTCATCTTAACTGAGAAGCATTGGATGTTAGAGGACCAGTGCTTTGTATCAGTTTCAGAAGCAGTGTTGGACTAGATATGGTCCGTATGTGTAGGAAACACCATTCTTTTGTTCTCAGCACACTCATGTTTCCTGCTGTCTTAGAGACTCTAGAAAGCTAGAGCGTGCTTCTTGCTCTAAAGCAGAGTGTGAATTATATATGAGAACTCTGCTGTGTGTTTCACTTCAGAAATGGAGTTAAAGCCCAGTCTCTGAGTCTTCCTACAAGGAAGACTTCGTTTCAAATAAGGGCAGTCACTTTTCAGCTCAAACAAACTACATCGTTCATGAAGCTCACACGTTTCTCATCTTAACTGACAAACATTGGATGTTAGAGGACCAGTGGTTTGTTTCAGTTTCATAAGTAGAGTTGGACTAGATATGGTCCGTATGTGTAGGAAACACCGTTCTTTTGTTCTCAGCACACTCATGTTTCCTGCTGTCTTAGAGCATTTAGAAAGCAAGAGCGTGCTTCATATTCTAAAGCAGAATGTGATCAATATATGAGAACTCTGCTGTGTGTTTCACTTCAGAAATGGAGTTAAATACCAGGCTCTGAGTATTCCTACAAGGAAGATTTCGTTTCAAGTAAGGGCAGTTACTTTACGGCTCAAACGAACTACATTGTTCACGAAGCTCACAAGTTTCTCATCTTAACTGACAAGCACTGGATGTTCGAGGACCAGTGCTTTGTATCAGTTTCAGAAGCAGAGTTGGACTAGATATGGTCCGTATGTGTAGGAAACACCATTCATTTGTTCTCAGCCCACTCAAGTTTCCTGCTGTCTTAGAGACTCTAGAAAGCTAGAGCGTGCTTCTTGCTCTAAAGCAGAGTGTGATCAATGGATGACAACTCTGCTGTGTGTTTCACTTCAGAAATGGAGTTAAATCCCAGGCTCTGAGTCTTCCTACAAGCAAAACTTCATTTCAGGTATGGGCAGTAACTTTTTAGCTCAAACGAACTACATCGTTCACGAAGCTCACACGTTTCTCATCTTAACTGACAAGCATTGGATGATCGAGGACCTGTGGTTTGTTTCAGTTTCAGAAGCAGAGTTGAACTAGATATGGCCTGCATGTGTAGGAAACACCGTTCTTTTGTTCTGAGCACACTCAAGTTTCCTGCTGTATTAGAGTCTCTAGAAACAAGAGCGTGCTACTTGCTCTAAAGCAGAGTGTGATTCATGGATGAGAACTCTGCTGTGTGTTTCCCTTCATAAATGGAGTTAAATTCCATGCTCTGTGTCTTCCTACAAGCAAGACTTCATTTCAGGTATGGGCAGTAACTTTTCAGAGCAAACGAACTACATCGTTCACGAAGGTCACACGTTTCTCATCTTAACTGACAAGCATTGGATGTTAGAGGACAAGTGCTTTTTTATCAGTTTCAGAAGCAGAGTTGGACTAGATATGGTACGTATTTGTAGGAAACACCGTTCTTTTGTTCTCAGCACACTCAAGTTTCCTGCTGTCTTAGAGACTCTAGAAATCTAGAGCGTGCTACTGGCTCTAAAGCAGAGTGTGTTCAATGGATGAGAACTCTGTTGTGTGTTTTACTTCAGAAATTGAGTTAAATCCTAGGCTCTGAGTCTTCCTACAAGCAAAACTTCATTTCAGGTAAAGGCAATTACTTTACAGATCAAACGAACTACATCGATCACGAAGCTCACATGTTTCTCATCTTAACTTACAAGCATTGGATGTTTGACGACCTGTGCTTTGTATCAATTTCAGAGGCAGATTTCTTCTAGATATGGTCCGTATGTGTAGGAAACACCGTTCATTTGTTCTCAGCACACTCATGTTTCCTGCTGTCTTAGAGACTCTAGAAAGCTAGAGCGTGCTTCTTGCTCTAAAGCAGAGTGTGATCAATGGATGACAACTCTGCTGTGTGTTTCACTTCAGAAATGGAGTTAAAGCCTAGGCTCTGAGTCTTCCTACAAGGAAGACTTCGTTTCAAGTAAGGGCAGTTATTTTACGGCTCAAACGAACTACATCGTTCACGAAGCTCACACGTTTCTCATCTTAAGTGACAAGCATTGGATGTTAGAGGACCAGTGCTTTGTATCAGTTTCAGAAGCAGAGTTGGACTAGATATGGTCCGTATGTGTAGGAAGCACCGTTCATTTTTTCTCAGCAGACTCAAATTTCCTGCTGTCTTAGAGACTCTAGAAACCTAGAGCGTGCTTCTTGCTCTAAAGCAGAGTGTGATCAAAGAATGAGAACTCTGCTGTGTGTTTCACTTCAGAAATGGAGTTAAATCCCAGGCTCTGAGTCAGCGTGCTTCTTGCTCTAAAGTTAGTGTGATCAAAGGATGAGAACTCTGCTGTGTGTTTCACTTCAGAAATGGAGTTAAATCCCAGGCTCTGAGTCTTCCTACAAGCAAAACTTCGTTTCAGGTAAGGGCAGTTACTTTACAGCTCAAACGAACTACATCGTTCATGAAGCTCACACGTTTGTCATCTTTACTGACAAGGTTTGGATGTTAGAGGACCTGTGCTTTGTATCAATTTCAGAGGCAGAGTTCTTCTAGATATGGTCCGTATGTGTAGGAAACACCATTCTTTTTTTCTCAGCACACTCATGTTTCCTGCTGTCTTAGAGACTCTAGAAAACAAGAGCGTGCTTCTTGCTCTAAAGCAGAGGGTAATCTATATATGAGAACTCTGCTGTGTGTTCCACTTCAGAAATGGAGTTAAATCCCAGGCTCTGAATCTTCCTACAAGCAAAACTTCGTGTCAGGTAATGGCAGTAACTTTTTAGCTCAAACGAACAACATCGTTCACGAAGCTCACACGTTTCTCATCTTAACTGACAAGCATTGGATGATAGAGGACCTGTGGTTTGTTTCAGTTTCAGAAGCAGAGTTGAACTAGATATGGCCTGCATGTGTAAGAAACACCGTTCTTTTGTTCTGAGCACACTCAAGTTTCCTGCTGTATTAGAGTCTCTAGAAAGCAAGAGCGTGCTTCTTGCTCTAAAGCAGAGTGTGATTCATGGATGAGAACTATGCTGTGTGTTTCCCTTCATAAATGGATTTAAATTCCATGCTCTGTGTCTTCCTACAAGCAAGACTTCATTTCAGGTATGGGCAGTAACTTTTCAGCACAAACGAACTACATCGTTCACGAAGGTCACACGTTTCTCATCTTAACTGACAAGCATTGGATGTTAGAGGACCAGTGCTTTGTATCAGTTTCAGAAGCAGAGTTGGACTAGATATGGTCCGTAGGTGTAGGAAACACCATTCATTTGTTCTCAGCCCACTCAAGTTTCCTGCTGTCTTAGAGACTCTAGAAAGCTAGAGCGTGCTTCTTGCTCTAAAGCAGAGTGTGTTCAATGGATGACAACTCTGCTGTGTGTTTCACTTCAGAAATGGAGTTAAATCCCAGGATCTGAGTCTTCCTACAAGCAAAACTTCATTTCAGGTATGGGCAGTAACTTTTTAGCTCAAACGAACTACATCGTTCACGAAGCTCACACGTTTCTCATCTTAACTGACAAGCATTGGATGATAGAGGACCTGTGGTTTGTTTCAGTTTCAGAAGCAGAGTTGAACTAGATATGGCCTGCATGTGTAGGAAACACCGTTCTTTTGTTCTGAGCACACTCAAGTTTCCTGCTGTATTAGAGTCTCTAGAAACAAGAGCGTGCTACTTGCTCTAAAGCAGAGTGTGATTCATGGATGAGAACTCTGCTGTGTGTTTCCCTTCATAAATGGAGTTAAATTCCATGCTCTGTGTCTTCCTACAAGCAAGACTTCATTTCAGGTATGGGCAGTAACTTTTCAGAGCAAACGAACTACATCGTTCACGAAGGTCACACGTTTCTCATCTTAACTGACAAGCATTGGATGTTAGAGGACAAGTGCTTTTTTATCAGTTTCAGAAGCAGAGTTGGACTAGATATGGTACGTATTTGTAGGAAACACCGTTCTTTTGTTCTCAGCACACTCAAGTTTCCTGCTGTCTTAGAGACTCTAGAAATCTAGAGCGTGCTACTGGCTCTAAAGCAGAGTGTGTTCAATGGATGAGAACTCTGTTGTGTGTTTTACTTCAGAAATTGAGTTAAATCCTAGGCTCTGAGTCTTCCTACAAGCAAAACTTCATTTCAGGTAAAGGCAATTACTTTACAGATCAAACGAACTACATCGATCACGAAGCTCACATGTTTCTCATCTTAACTTACAAGCATTGGATGTTTGACGACCTGTGCTTTGTATCAATTTCAGAGGCAGATTTCTTCTAGATATGGTCCGTATGTGTAGGAAACACCGTTCATTTGTTCTCAGCACACTCATGTTTCCTGCTGTCTTAGAGACTCTAGAAAGCTAGAGCGTGCTTCTTGCTCTAAAGCAGAGTGTGATCAATGGATGACAACTCTGCTGTGTGTTTCACTTCAGAAATGGAGTTAAAGCCTAGGCTCTGAGTCTTCCTACAAGGAAGACTTCGTTTCAAGTAAGGGCAGTTATTTTACGGCTCAAACGAACTACATCGTTCACGAAGCTCACACGTTTCTCATCTTAAGTGACAAGCATTGGATGTTAGAGGACCAGTGCTTTGTATCAGTTTCAGAAGCAGAGTTGGACTAGATATGGTCCGTATGTGTAGGAAGCACCGTTCATTTTTTCTCAGCAGACTCAAATTTCCTGCTGTCTTAGAGACTCTAGAAACCTAGAGCGTGCTTCTTGCTCTAAAGCAGAGTGTGATCAAAGAATGAGAACTCTGCTGTGTGTTTCACTTCAGAAATGGAGTTAAATCCCAGGCTCTGAGTCAGCGTGCTTCTTGCTCTAAAGTTAGTGTGATCAAAGGATGAGAACTCTGCTGTGTGTTTCACTTCAGAAATGGAGTTAAATCCCAGGCTCTGAGTCTTCCTACAAGCAAAACTTCGTTTCAGGTAAGGGCAGTTACTTTACAGCTCAAACGAACTACATCGTTCATGAAGCTCACACGTTTGTCATCTTTACTGACAAGGTTTGGATGTTAGAGGACCTGTGCTTTGTATCAATTTCAGAGGCAGAGTTCTTCTAGATATGGTCCGTATGTGTAGGAAACACCATTCTTTTTTTCTCAGCACACTCATGTTTCCTGCTGTCTTAGAGACTCTAGAAAACAAGAGCGTGCTTCTTGCTCTAAAGCAGAGGGTAATCTATATATGAGAACTCTGCTGTGTGTTCCACTTCAGAAATGGAGTTAAATCCCAGGCTCTGAATCTTCCTACAAGCAAAACTTCGTGTCAGGTAATGGCAGTAACTTTTTAGCTCAAACGAACAACATCGTTCACGAAGCTCACACGTTTCTCATCTTAACTGACAAGCATTGGATGATAGAGGACCTGTGGTTTGTTTCAGTTTCAGAAGCAGAGTTGAACTAGATATGGCCTGCATGTGTAAGAAACACCGTTCTTTTGTTCTGAGCACACTCAAGTTTCCTGCTGTATTAGAGTCTCTAGAAAGCAAGAGCGTGCTTCTTGCTCTAAAGCAGAGTGTGATTCATGGATGAGAACTATGCTGTGTGTTTCCCTTCATAAATGGATTTAAATTCCATGCTCTGTGTCTTCCTACAAGCAAGACTTCATTTCAGGTATGGGCAGTAACTTTTCAGCACAAACGAACTACATCGTTCACTAAGGTCACACGTTTCTCATCTTAACTGACAAGCATTGGATGTTAGAGGACCAGTGCTTTGTATCAGTTTCAGAAGCAGAGTTGGACTAGATATGGTCCGTAGGTGTAGGAAACACCATTCATTTGTTCTCAGCCCACTCAAGTTTCCTGCTGTCTTAGAGACTCTAGAAAGCTAGAGCGTGCTTCTTGCTCTAAAGCAGAGTGTGTTCAATGGATGACAACTCTGCTGTGTGTTTCACTTCAGAAATGGAGTTAAATCCCAGGATCTGAGTCTTCCTACAAGCAAAACTTCATTTCAGGTATGGGCAGTAACTTTTTAGCTCAAACGAACTACATCGTTCACGAAGCTCACACGTTTCTCATCTTAACTGACAAGCATTGGATGATAGAGGACCTGTGGTTTGTTTCAGTTTCAGAAGCAGAGTTGAACTAGATATGGCCTGCATGTGTAGGAAACACCGTTCTTTTGTTCTGAGCACACTCAAGTTTCCTGCTGTATTAGAGTCTCTAGAAACAAGAGCGTGCTACTTGCTCTAAAGCAGAGTGTGATTCATGGATGAGAACTCTGCTGTGTGTTTCCCTTCATAAATGGAGTTAAATTCCATGCTCTGTGTCTTCCTACAAGCAAGACTTCATTTCAGGTATGGGCAGTAACTTTTCAGAGCAAACGAACTACATCGTTCACGAAGGTCACACGTTTCTCATCTTAACTGACAAGCATTGGATGTTAGAGGACAAGTGCTTTTTTATCAGTTTCAGAAGCAGAGTTGGACTAGATATGGTACGTATTTGTAGGAAACACCGTTCTTTTGTTCTCAGCACAGTCAAGTTTCCTGCTGTCTTAGAGACTCTAGAAATCTAGAGCGTGCTACTGGCTCTAAAGCAGAGTGTGATCAATGGATGAGAACTCTGTTGTGTGTTTTACTTCAGAAATTGAGTTAAATCCCAGGCTCTGAGTCTTCCTACAAGCAAAACTTCATTTCAGGTAAAGGCAATTACTTTACAGATCAAACGAACTACATCGATCACGAAGCTCACATGTTTCTCATCTTAACTTACAAGCATTGGATGTTAGACGACCTGTGCTTTGTATCAATTTCAGAGGCAGATTTCTTCTAGATATGGTCCGTATGTGTAGGAAACACCGTTCATTTGTTCTCAGCACACTCATGTTTCCTGCTGTCTTAGAGACTCTAGAAAGCTAGAGCGTGCTTCTTGCTCTAAAGCAGAGTGTGATCAATGGATGACAACTCTGCTGTGTGTTTCACTTCAGAAATGGAGTTAAAGCCTAGGCTCTGAGTCTTCCTACAAGGAAGACTTCGTTTCAAGTAAGGGCAGTTATTTTACGGCTCAAACGAACTACATCGTTCACGAAGCTCACACGTTTCTCATCTTAAGTGACAAGCATTGGATTTTAGAGGACCAGTGCTTTGTATCAGTTTCAGAAGCAGAGTTGGACTAGATATGGTCCGTATGTGTAGGAAGCACCATTCATTTTTTCTCAGCCGACTCAAATTTCCTGCTGTCTTAGAGACTCTAGAAAGCTAGAGCGTGCTTCTTGCTCTAAAGCAGAGTGTGATCAATGGATGACAACTCTGCTGTGTGTTTCACTTCAGAAATGGAGTTAAAGCCTAGGCTCTGAGTCTTCCTACAAGGAAGACTTCCTTTCAAGTAAGGGCAGTTATTTTACGGCTCAAACGAACTACATCGTTCACGAAGCTCACATGTTTCTCACCTTAACTGACAAGCATTGGGTGTTAGAGGACCAGTGCTTTGTATCAGTTTCAGAAGCAGAGTTGGACTAGATATGGTCCGTATGTGTAGGAAGCACCATTCATTTGTTCTCACCCCACTCAAATTTCCTGCTGTCTTAGAGACTCTACAAAGCTAAAGCGTGCTTCTTGCTCTAAAGCTAGTGTGATCAAAGGATGAGAACTCTGCTGTGTGTTTCACTTCAGAAATGGAGTTAAATCCCAGGCTCTGAGTCAGCGTGCTTCTTGCTCTAAAGTTAGTGTGATCAAAGGATGAGAACTCTGCTGTGTGTTTCACTTCAGAAATGGAGTTAAATCCCAGGCTCTGAGTCTTCCTACATGGAAGACTTCGTTTCAAGAAAGGGCAGTTACTAACAGCTCAAACGACCTACATCGTTCACGAAGCTCACACGTTTCTCATCTTAACTGACAAGCATTGGATCTTAGAGGACCAGTGCTTTGTATCAGTTTCAGAAGCAGAGTTGGACTACATATGGTCCGTATGTGTAGGAAACACCATTCATTTGTTCTCAGCCCACTCAAGTTTCCAGTTGTATTAGAGACTCTAGAAAGCTAGAGCGTGCTTCTTGCTCTAACGCAGAGTGTGATCAATGGATGAAAACTCTGCTGTGTTTTTCACTTCAGAAATGGAGTTAAATCCAAGGGTCTGAGTCTTCCTACAAGAAAAGTTCATTTCAGGTAAGGGCAGTTACTTTACAGCTCAAACGAACTACATCGTTCACAAAGCTCACACGTTTCTCATCTTAACTGAAAAGCATTGCATGTTAGAGGACCTGTGCTTTGTATCAATTTCAGAGTCAGATTTCTTCTACATATGGTCCGTATGTGTAGGAAGCACCGTTCTGTTGTTCTCAGCACACTCATGTTTCCTGCTGTATTAGAGACTCTAGAAAGCTAGAGCGTGCTTCTTGCTCTAAAGCAGAGTGTGATCAGTGGATGAGAACTCTGTTGTGTGTTTCACTTCAGAAATGGAGTTAAATACCAGTCTCTGAGTCTTCCTACAAGCAAGACTTCGTTCCAATTAAGGTCAGTTACTTTACAGCTCAAACGAACTACTTCGTTCACAAAGCTCACACGTTTCTCATATTAACTGAGAAGCATTGGATGTTAGAGGACCTGTGCTTTGTATCAATTTCAGAGGCAGATTTCTTCTAGATATGGTCCGTATGTTTAGGAAACACCGTTCATTTGTTCTCAGCACACTCATGTTTCCTGCTGTCTTAGACACTCTAGAATCCAAGAGTGTGCTTCATATACTGAAGCAGAGTCTGATCTATATATGAGAACTCTGCTGCGTGTTTCACTTCAGAAATGGAGTTAAATCCCAGGCTATGAGTCTTCCTACAAGCGAGACTTCGTTTCAAGTAAGGGCAGTTACTAACAGCTCAAACGAACTACATGATTCACGAAGCTCACACGTTTCTCATCTTAACTGACAAGCATTGGATGATAGAGGACCTCTGGTTTGTTTCAGTTTCAGAAGCAGAGTTGAACTAGATATGGCCTGTATGTGTAGCAAACACCGTTCTTTTGTTCTGAGCACACTCAAGTTTCCTGCTGTATTAGAGACTCTAGAAAGCAAGAGCATGCTTCTTGCTCTAAAGCAGAGTGTGATTCATGGATGAGAACTATGCTGTGTGTTTCCCTTCAGAAATGGAGTTAAATTCCATGCTCTGTGTCTTCCTACAAGCAAGACTTCATTTCAGTTAAGGGTAGTCACTTTGGAGCTCAAACGACCTACATCGTTCACGAAGCTCACACGTTTCTCATCTTAACTGAGAAGCATTGGATGTTAGAGGACCAGTGCTTTGTATCAGTTTCAGAAGCAGTGTTGGACTAGATATGGTCCGTATGTGTAGGAAACACCATTCTTTTGTTCTCAGCACACTCATGTTTCCTGCTGTCTTAGAGACTCTAGAAAGCTAGAGCGTGCTTCTTGCTCTAAAGCAGAGTGTGAATTATATATGAGAACTCTGCTGTGTGTTTCACTTCAGAAATGGAGTTAAAGCCCAGTCTCTGAGTCTTCCTACAAGGAAGACTTCGTTTCAAATAAGGGCAGTCACTTTTCAGCTCAAACAAACTACATCGTTCATGAAGCTCACACGTTTCTCATCTTAACTGACAAACATTGGATGTTAGAGGACCAGTGGTTTGTTTCAGTTTCATAAGTAGAGTTGGACTAGATATGGTCCGTATGTGTAGGAAACACCGTTCTTTTGTTCTCAGCACACTCATGTTTCCTGCTGTCTTAGAGCATTTAGAAAGCAAGAGCGTGCTTCATGTTCTAAAGCAGAATGTGATCAATATATGAGAACTCTGCTGTGTGTTTCACTTGAGAAATGGAGTTAAATACCAGGCTCTGAGTATTCCTACAAGGAAGATTTCGTTTCAAGTAAGGGCAGTTACTTTACGGCTCAAACGAACTACATTGTTCACGAAGCTCACAAGTTTCTCATCTTAACTGACAAGCACTGGATGTTCGAGGACCAGTGCTTTGTATCAGTTTCAGAAGCAGAGTTGGACTAGATATGGTCCGTATGTGTAGGAAACACCATTCATTTGTTCTCAGCCCACTCAAGTTTCCTGCTGTCTTAGAGACTCTAGAAAGCTAGAGCGTGCTTCTTGCTCTAAAGCAGAGTGTGATCAATGGATGACAACTCTGCTGTGTGTTTCACTTCAGAAATGGAGTTAAATCCCAGGCTCTGAGTCTTCCTACAAGCAAAACTTCATTTCAGGTATGGGCAGTAACTTTTTAGCTCAAACGAACTACATCGTTCACGAAGCTCACACGTTTCTCATCTTAACTGACAAGCATTGGATGATAGAGGACCTGTGGTTTGTTTCAGTTTCAGAAGCAGAGTTGAACTAGATATGGCCTGCATGTGTAGGAAACACCGTTCTTTTGTTCTGAGCACACTCAAGTTTCCTGCTGTATTAGAGTCTCTAGAAACAAGAGCGTGCTACTTGCTCTAAAGCAGAGTGTGATTCATGGATGAGAACTCTGCTGTGTGTTTCCCTTCATAAATGGAGTTAAATTCCATGCTCTGTGTCTTCCTACAAGCAAGACTTCATTTCAGGTATGGGCAGTAACTTTTCAGAGCAAACGAACTACATCGTTCACGAAGGTCACACGTTTCTCATCTTAACTGACAAGCATTGGATGTTAGAGGACAAGTGCTTTTTTATCAGTTTCAGAAGCAGAGTTGGACTAGATATGGTACGTATGTGTAGGAAACACCGTTCTTTTGTTCTCAGCACACTCAAGTTTCCTGCTGTCTTAGAGACTCTAGAAATCTAGAGCGTGCTACTGGCTCTAAAGCAGAGTGTGTTCAATGGATGAGAACTCTGTTGTGTGTTTTACTTCAGAAATTGAGTTAAATCCTAGGCTCTGAGTCTTCCTACAAGCAAAACTTCATTTCAGGTAAAGGCAATTACTTTACAGATCAAACGAACTACATCGATCACGAAGCTCACATGTTTCTCATCTTAACTTACAAGCATTGGATGTTTGACGACCTGTGCTTTGTATCAATTTCAGAGGCAGATTTCTTCTAGATATGGTCCGTATGTGTAGGAAACACCGTTCATTTGTTCTCAGCACACTCATGTTTCCTGCTGTCTTAGAGAATCTAGAAAGCTAGAGCGTGCTTCTTGCTCTAAAGCAGAGTGTGATCAATGGATGACAACTCTGCTGTGTGTTTCACTTCAGAAATGGAGTTAAAGCCTAGGCTCTGAGTCTTCCTACAAGGAAGACTTCGTTTCAAGTAAGGGCAGTTATTTTACGGCTCAAACGAACTACATCGTTCACGAAGCTCACACGTTTCTCATCTTAAGTGACAAGCATTGGATGTTAGAGGACCAGTGCTTTGTATCAGTTTCAGAAGCAGAGTTGGACTAGATATGGTCCGTATGTGTAGGAAGCACCGTTCATTTTTTCTCAGCAGACTCAAATTTCCTGCTGTCTTAGAGACTCTAGAAACCTAGAGCGTGCTTCTTGCTCTAAAGCAGAGTGTGATCAAAGAATGAGAACTCTGCTGTGTGTTTCACTTCAGAAATGGAGTTAAATCCCAGGCTCTGAGTCAGCGTGCTTCTTGCTCTAAAGTTAGTGTGATCAAAGGATGAGAACTCTGCTGTGTGTTTCACTTCAGAAATGGAGTTAAATCCCAGGCTCTGAGTCTTCCTACATGGAAGACTTCGTTTCAAGTAAGGGCAGTTACTTTATGGCTCAAACGAACTACATTGTTCACGAAGCTCACACGTTTCTCATCTTAACTGACAAGCAGTGGATGTTCGTGGACCAGTGCTTTGTATCAGTTTCAGAAGCAGAGTTGGACTAGATATGGTCCGTATGTGCAGGAAACACCGTTCTTTTGTTCTCAGCACACTCAAGTTTCCTGCTGTCTTAGAGACTCTAGAAAGCTAGAACATGCTACTGGCTCTAAAGCAGAGTGTGATCAATGGATGACAACTCTGTTGTGTGTTTTACTTCAGAAATGGAGTTAAATCCCAGGCTCTGAGTCTTCCTACAAGCAAAACTTCGTTTCAGGTAAGGGCAGTTACTTTACAGCTCAAACGAACTACATCGTTCATGAAGCTCACACGTTTGTCATCTTTACTGACAAGGTTTGGATGTTAGAGGACCTGTGCTTTGTATCAATTTCAGAGGCAGAGTTCTTCTAGATATGGTCCGTATGTGTAGGAAACACCATTCTTTTTTTCTCAGCACACTCATGTTTCCTGCTGTCTTAGAGACTCTAGAAAACAAGAGCGTGCTTCTTGCTCTAAAGCAGAGGGTAATCTATATATGAGAACTCTGCTGTGTGTTCCACTTCAGAAATGGAGTTAAATCCCAGGCTCTGAATCTTCCTACAAGCAAAACTTCGTGTCAGGTAATGGCAGTAACTTTTTAGCTCAAACGAACAACATCGTTCACGAAGCTCACACGTTTCTCATCTTAACTGACAAGCATTGGATGATAGAGGACCTGTGGTTTGTTTCAGTTTCAGAAGCAGTGTTGAACTAGATATGGCCTGCATGTGTAAGAAACACCGTTCTTTTGTTCTGAGCACACTCAAGTTTCCTGCTGTATTAGAGTCTCTAGAAAGCAAGAGCGTGCTTCTTGCTCTAAAGCAGAGTGTGATTCATGGATGAGAACTATGCTGTGTGTTTCCCTTCATAAATGGATTTAAATTCCATGCTCTGTGTCTTCCTACAAGCAAGACTTCATTTCAGGTATGGGCAGTAACTTTTCAGCACAAACGAACTACATCGTTCACGAAGGTCACACGTTTCTCATCTTAACTGACAAGCATTGGATGTTAGAGGACCAGTGCTTTGTATCAGTTTCAGAAGCAGAGTTGGACTAGATATGGTCCGTAGGTGTAGGAAACACCATTCATTTGTTCTCAGCCCACTCAAGTTTCCTGCTGTCTTAGAGACTCTAGAAAGCTAGAGCGTGCTTCTTGCTCTAAAGCAGAGTGTGTTCAATGGATGACAACTCTGCTGTGTGTTTCACTTCAGAAATGGAGTTAAATCCCAGGATCTGAGTCTTCCTACAAGCAAAACTTCATTTCAGGTATGGGCAGTAACTTTTTAGCTCAAACGAACTACATCGTTCACGAAGCTCACACGTTTCTCATCTTAACTGACAAGCATTGGATGATAGAGGACCTGTGGTTTGTTTCAGTTTCAGAAGCAGAGTTGAACTAGATATGGCCTGCATGTGTAGGAAACACCGTTCTTTTGTTCTGAGCACACTCAAGTTTCCTGCTGTATTAGAGTCTCTAGAAACAAGAGCGTGCTACTTGCTCTAAAGCAGAGTGTGATTCATGGATGAGAACTCTGCTGTGTGTTTCCCTTCATAAATGGAGTTAAATTCCATGCTCTGTGTCTTCCTACAAGCAAGACTTCATTTCAGGTATGGGCAGTAACTTTTCAGAGCAAACGAACTACATCGTTCACGAAGGTCACACGTTTCTCATCTTAACTGACAAGCATTGGATGTTAGAGGACAAGTGCTTTTTTATCAGTTTCAGAAGCAGAGATGGACTAGATATGGTACGTATTTGTAGGAAACACCGTTCTTTTGTTCTCAGCACAGTCAAGTTTCCTGCTGTCTTAGAGACTCTAGAAATCTAGAGCGTGCTACTGGCTCTAAAGCAGAGTGTGATCAATGGATGAGAACTCTGTTGTGTGTTTTACTTCAGAAATTGAGTTAAATCCCAGGCTCTGAGTCTTCCTACAAGCAAAACTTCATTTCAGGTAAAGGCAATTACTTTACAGATCAAACGAACTACATCGATCACGAAGCTCACATGTTTCTCATCTTAACTTACAAGCATTGGATGTTAGACGACCTGTGCTTTGTATCAATTTCAGAGGCAGATTTCTTCTAGATATGGTCCGTATGTGTAGGAAACACCGTTCATTTGTTCTCAGCACACTCATGTTTCCTGCTGTCTTAGAGACTCTAGAAAGCTAGAGCGTGCTTCTTGCTCTAAAGCAGAGTGTGATCAATGGATGACAACTCTGCTGTGTGTTTCACTTCAGAAATGGAGTTAAAGCCTAGGCTCTGAGTCTTCCTACAAGGAAGACTTCGTTTCAAGTAAGGGCAGTTATTTTACGGCTCAAACGAACTACATCGTTCACGAAGCTCACACGTTTCTCATCTTAAGTGACAAGCATTGGATTTTAGAGGACCAGTGCTTTGTATCAGTTTCAGAAGCAGAGTTGGACTAGATATGGTCCGTATGTGTAGGAAGCACCATTCATTTTTTCTCAGCCGACTCAAATTTCCTGCTGTCTTAGAGACTCTAGAAAGCTAGAGCGTGCTTCTTGCTCTAAAGCAGAGTGTGATCAATGGATGACAACTCTGCTGTGTGTTTCACTTCAGAAATGGAGTTAAAGCCTAGGCTCTGAGTCTTCCTACAAGGAAGACTTCCTTTCAAGTAAGGGCAGTTATTTTACGGCTCAAACGAACTACATCGTTCACGAAGCTCACATGTTTCTCACCTTAACTGACAAGCATTGGGTGTTAGAGGACCAGTGCTTTGTATCAGTTTCAGAAGCAGAGTTGGACTAGATATGGTCCGTATGTGTAGGAAGCACCATTCATTTGTTCTCACCCCACTCAAATTTCCTGCTGTCTTAGAGACTCTACAAAGCTAAAGCGTGCTTCTTGCTCTAAAGCTAGTGTGATCAAAGGATGAGAACTCTGCTGTGTGTTTCACTTCAGAAATGGAGTTAAATCCCAGGCTCTGAGTCAGCGTGCTTCTTGCTCTAAAGTTAGTGTGATCAAAGGATGAGAACTCTGCTGTGTGTTTCACTTCAGAAATGGAGTTAAATCCCAGGCTCTGAGTCTTCCTACATGGAAGACTTCGTTTCAAGTAAGGGCAGTTATTTTACGGCTCAAACGAACTACATTGTTCACGAAGCTCACACGTTTCTCATCTTAAGTGACAAGCAGTGGATGTTCGTGGACCAGTGCTTTGTATCAGTTTCAGAAGCAGAGTTGGACTAGATATGGTCCGTATGTGCAGGAAACACAGTTCTTTTGTTCTCAGCACACTCAAGTTTCCTGCTGTCTTAGAGACTCTAGAAAGCTAGAACATGCTACTGGCTCTAAAGCAGAGTGTGATCAATGGATGACAACTCTGTTGTGTGTTTTACTTCAGAAATGGAGTTAAATCCCAGGCTCTGAGTCTTCCTACAAACAAAACTTCGTTTCAGGTAAGGGCAGTTACTTTACAGCTCAAACGAACTACATCGTTCATGAAGCTCACACGTTTGTCATCTTAACTGACAAGGTTTGGATGTTAGAGGACCTGTGCTTTGTATCAATTTCAGAGGCAGAGTTCTTCTAGATATGGTCCGTATGTGTAGGAAACACCATTCTTTTGTTCTCAGCACACTCATGTTTCCTGCTGTCTTAGAGACTCTAGAAAGCAAGAGCGTGCTTCTTGCTCTAAAGCAGAGGGTAATCTATATAGGAGAACTCTGCTGTGTGTTCCACTTCAGAAATGGAGTTAAATCCCAGGCTCTGAGTCTTCCTACAAGCAAAACTTCGTGTCAGGTAATGGCAGTAACATTTTAGCTCAAACGAACAACATCGTTCACGAAGCTCACATGTTTCTCATCTTAACTGACAAGCATTGGATGATAGAGGACCTGTGGTTTGTTTCAGTTTCAGAAGCAGAGTTGAACTAGATATGGCCTGCATGTGTAGGAAACACCGTTCTTTTGTTCTGAGCACACTCAAGTTTCCTGCTGTATTAGAGTCTCTAGAAAGCAAGAGCGTGCTTCTTGCTCTAAAGCAGAGTGTGATTCATGGATGAGAACTATGCTTTGTGTTTCCCTTCATAAATGGAGTTAAATTCCATGCTCTGTGTCTTCCTACAAGCAAGACTTCATTTCAGGTAGGGGCAGTAACTTTTCAGCGCAAACGAACTACATCGTTCACGAAGGTCACACGTTTCTCATCTTAACTGACAAGCATTGGATGTTAGAGGACCAGTGCTTTGTATCAGTTTCAGAAGCAGAGTTGGACTAGATATGGTACGTATGTGTAGGAAACACCGTTCTTTTGTTCTCAGCACACTCAAGTTTCCTGCTGTCTTAGAGACTCTAGAAAGCTAGAGGGTGCTACTGGCTCTAAAACAGAGTGTGATCAATGGATGAGAACTCTGTTGTGTGTTTTACTTCAGAAATGGAGTTAAATCCCAGGCTCTGAGTCTTGCTACAAGCAAGACCTCATTTCAGGTAAGGGCAGTCACTTTTCAGCTCAAACGAACTACATCGTTCACAAAGCTCACATGTTTCTCATCTTAAATGACAAGCATTGGATGTGAGAGGACCAGTGCTTTGTATCAGTTTCAGAAGCAGAGTTGGACTAGATATGGTCGGTATGTGTAAGAAACACCGGTCTTTTGTTCTCAGCACACTCAAGTTTCCTGCTTTCTTAGAGACTCTAGAAAGCTCGAGCGTGCTTCTGGCTCTAAAGCAGAGTGTGATCAGTGGATGAGAACTCTGTTGTGTGTTTCACTTCAGAAATGGAGTTAAATCCCAGGCTCTGAGTCTTCCTACAAGGAAGATTTCGTTTCAAGTAAGGGCAGTTACTTTACGGCTCAAACGAACTACATTGTTCACGAAGCTCACAAGTTTCTCATCTTAACTGACAAGCATTGGATCAAAGAGGACCTGTGGTTTGTTTCAGTTTCAGAAGCAGAGTTGAACTAGATATGGCCTGCTTGTGTAGGAAACACTGTTCTTTTGTTCTGGGCACACTCAAATTTCCTACTGTATTACAGACTCTAGGAAGCTAGAGCGTGCTTCTTGCTCTAAAGCAGAGTGTGATTCATGGATGAGAACTATGCTGTGTGTTTCCCTTCAGAAATGGATTTAAAACCCAGGCTCTGAGTCTTCCTACAAGCAAGATTTCATTTCAGGTAAGGGCAGTCACTTTTCTGCTCAAACGAACTACATCGTTCACGAAGCTCACACGTTTCTCATCTTAACTGACAAGCATTGGATGTTAGAGGACCAGTGCTTTGTATCAGTTTCAGAAGCAGAGTTGGACTAGATATGGTCCGTATGTGTAGGAAACACCGTTCTTTTGTTCTCAGCACACTCAAGTTTCCTGCTTTCTTAGAGATTCTAGAAAGCTCGAGCGTGCTTCTGGCTCTAAAGCAGAGGGTGATCAGTGGATGAGAACTCTGTTGTGTGTTTCACTTCATAAATGGAGTTAAATCCCAGGCTCTGAGTCTTCCTACAAGCAAAACTTCGTTTCAGGTAAGGGAACTTACTTTACAGCTCAAACGAACTACATCCTTCACAGAGCTCACACGTTTCTCATCTTAACTGACAAGCATTGGATGTTAGAGGACCTGTGCTTTGTATCAATTTCAGAGGCAGATTTCTTCTAGATATGGTCCGTATGTGTAGGGAACACCGTTCATTTGTGCTCAGCACACTCATGTATCATGCTGTCTTAGAGACTTAGAAAGCAAGAGCGTGCTTCATATTCTAAAGCAGAGTGTGATCTATATATGAGAACTCGGATGTGTGTTTCACTTCAGAAATGGAGTTAAATACCAGGCTCTGAGTCCTACTACAAGCGAGACTTCGTTTCAAGTAAGGGCAGTTACTAACAGCTTAAATGAACTACATCGTTCACAAAGCTCACACGTTTTTCATCTTAACTGACAAGCATTGGATGATTGAGGACCTGTGGTTTGTTTCAGTTTCAGAAGCAGAGTCGGACTAGATATGGCCTGTATGTGTAGGAAACACCGTTCTTTTGTTCTCAGCACACTCAAGTTTCCTGCTGTCTTAGACACTCTAGAAAGCTCGAGCGTGCTTCTTGCTCTAAAGCAGAGTGTGATCAGTTGAAGAGAACTCTGTTGTGTGTTTCACTTCAGAAATGGAGTTAAATCCCAGGCTCTGACTCTTCCTACAAGCCAAACTTCGTTTCAGGTAAGGCAGTTACTTTACAGCTCAAATGAACTACATCGTTCACGAAGCTCACACGTTTCTCATCTTAACTGACAAGCATTGGATGATAGAGGATCTGTGGTTTGTTTCAGTTTAAGAAGCAGAGTTGAACTAGATATGGCCTGTATGGGTAGGAAACACCGTTGTTTTGTTCCTAGCACACTCAAGTTTCCTGCTGTATTAGAGACCCTAGAAAGCAAGAGCGTGCTTCTTGCTCTAAAGCAGAGTGTGATTCATGGATGACAACTATGCTGTGTGTTTTACTTCAGAAATGGAGTTAAATTCCATGCTCTGTGTCTTCTTACAAGCAAGGTTTCATTTCAGGTAAGGGCAGTCACTTTCCAGCTCAAATGAACTACATCATTCACGAAGCTCACACGTTTCTCATCTTAACTGACAAGCATTGGATGTCAGAGGACCAGTGCTTTGTATCAGTTTCAGAAGCAGAGTTGGACTAGATATGGTCCATATGTGTAGGAAACACCATTCATTATTTCTCTGCCCACGCAAGTTTCCTCCTGTCTTAGAGACTCTAGAAAGCTAGACTGTGCTTCTTGCTCTAGAGCAGAGTGTGATCAATGGATGACAACTCTGCTGTGTGTTTCCATTCAGAAATGGAATTAAATCCCAGGCTCTGAGTCTTCCTAAAAGCAAAACTTCGTTTCAATTAAGGGCATTTACATTACGGCTCAAACGAACTACATCGTTCACGAAGCTCACACGTTTCTCATCTTAACTGACAAGCATTGGATGATAGAGGACCTGTGGTTTGTTTCAGTTTCAGAAGCAGAGTTGAACTAGATATGGCCTGTATGTGTAGGAAACACCGTTCTTTTGTTCTGAGCACACTCAAGTCTCCTGTTGTATTAGAGACTCTAGAAAGCAAGAGTGTGCTTCTTGCTCTAAAGCAGAGTGTGATTCATGGATGAGAACTATGCTGTGTGTTTCCCTTCAGAAATGGAGTTAAATTCCATGCTCTGTGTCTTCCTACAAGCAAGATGTCCTTTCAGGTAAGGGCAGTTACTTTACAGCTCAAACGAACTACATCGTTCACGACGCTCACACGTTTCTCATCTTAACTAACAAGCATTGGATGTTAGAGGACCTGTGCTTTGTATCAATTTCAGAGTCAGACTTTTTCTAGATATGGTCCGTATGTGTAGGAAACACCGTTCTTTTGTTCTGATCACACTCATGTTTCCTGCTGTAGTACACTCTAGAAAGCAAGAGCGTTCTTCTTGCTCTAAAGCACAGTGTGATAACTGGATGAGAACTATGCTGTTTGTTTCCCTTCAGAAATGGAGTTAAATTCCATGCTCTGTGTCTTCCTACAAGCAAGATTTCATTTCAGGTAAGGGCAGTCACTTTTCTGCTCAAACGAACTACATCGTTCATGAAGCTCACATGTTTCTCACCTTAACTGACAAGCATTGGGTGTTAGAGGACCAGTGCTTTGTATCAGTTTCAGAAGCAGAGTTGGACTAGATATGGTCCGTATGTGTAGGAAGCACCATTCATTTGTTCTCACCCCACTCAAATTTCCTGCTGTCTTAGAGACTCTACAAAGCTAAAGCGTGCTTCTTGCTCTAAAGCTAGTGTGATCAAAGGATGAGAAATCTGCTGTGTGTTTCACTTAAGAAATGGAGTTAAATCCCAGGCTCTGAGTCAGCGTGCTTCTTGCTCTAAAGTTAGTGTGATCAAAGGATGAGAACTCTGCTGTGTGTTTCACTTCAGAAATGGAGTTAAATCCCAGGCTCTGAGTCTTCCTACATGGAAGACTTCGTTTCAAGTAAGGGCAGTTATTTTACGGCTCAAACGAACTACATTGTTCACGAAGCTCACACGTTTCTCATCTTAACTGACAAGCAGTGGATGTTCGTGGACCAGTGCTTTGTATCAGTTTCAGAAGCAGAGTTGGACTAGATATGGTCCGTATGTGCAGGAAACACCGTTCTTTTGTTCTCAGCACACTCAAGTTTCCTGCTGTCTTAGAGACTCTAGAAAGCTAGAACATGCTACTGGCTCTAAAGCAGAGTGTGATCAATGGATGACAACTCTGTTGTGTGTTTTACTTCAGAAATGGAGTTAAATCCCAGGCTCTGAGTCTTCCTACAAGCAAAACTTCGTTTCAGGTAAGGGCAGTTACTTTACAGCTCAAACGAACTACATCGTTCATGAAGCTCACACGTTTGTCATCTTAACTGACAAGGTTTGGATGTTAGAGGACCTGTGCTTTGTATCAATTTCAGAGGCAGAGTTCTTCTAGATATGGTCCGTATGTGTAGGAAACACCATTCTTTTGTTCTCAGCACACTCATGTTTCCTGCTGTCTTAGAGACTCTAGAAAGCAAGAGCGTGCTTCTTGCTCTAAAGCAGAGGGTGATCTATATATGAGAACTCTGCTGTGTGTTCCACTTCAGAAATGGAGTTAAATCCCAGGCTCTGAGTCTTCCTACAAGCAAAACTTCGTTTCAGGTAATGGCAGTAACTTTTTAGCTCAAACGAACAACATCGTTCACGAAGCTCACACGTTTCTCATCTTAACTGACAAGCATTGGATGATAGAGGACCTGTGGTTTGTTTCAGTTTCAGAAGCAGAGTTGAACTAGATATGGCCTGCATGTGTAGGAAACACCGTTCTATTGTTCTGAGCACACTCAAGTTTCCTGCTGTATTAGAGTCTCTAGAAAGCAAGAGCGTGCTTCTTGCTCTAAAGCAGAGTGTGATTCATGGATGAGAACTATGCTGTGTGATTCCCTTCATAAATGGATTTAAATTCCATGCTCTGTGTCTTCCTACAAGCAAGACTTCATTTCAGGTATGGGCAGTAACTTTTCAGCACAAACGAACTACATCGTTCACGAAGGTCACACGTTTCTCATCATAACTGACAAGCATTGGATGTTAGAGGACCAGTGCTTTGTATCAGTTTCAGAAGCAGAGGTGGACTAGATATGGTACGTATGTGTAGGAAACACCGTTCTTTTGTTCTCAGCACACTCAAGTTTCCTGCTGTCTTAGAGACTCTAGAAAGCTAGAGCGTGCTACTGGCTCTAAAGCAGAGTGTGATCAATGGATGAGAACTCTGTTGTGTGTTTTACTTCAGAATTGGAGTTAAATCCCAGGCTCTGAGTCTTCCTACAAGCAAAACTTCATTTCAGGTAAAGGCAATTACTTTACAGCTCAAACAAACTACATCGTTCACGAAGCTCACACGTTTCTCATCTTAACTTACAAGCATTGGATGTTAGACGACCTGTGCTTTGTATCAATTTCAGAGGCAGATTTCTTCTAGATATGGTCCGTATGTGTAGGAAACACCGTTCATTTGTTCTCAGCACACTCATGTTTCCTGCTGTATTAGAGACTCTAGAAAGCAAGAGCGTGCTTCATATTCTAAAGCAGAATGTGATCAATATATGAGAACTCTGCTTTGTGTTTCCCTTCAGAAATGGAGTTAAATACCAGGCTGTGAGTCTTCCTACAAGGAAGATTTCATTTCAAGTAAGGGCAGTTACTTTACGGCTCAAACGACCTATATTGTTCACGAAGCTCACACGTTTCTCATCTTAACTGACAAGCACTGGATGTTCGAGGACCAGTGCTTTGTCTCAGTTTCAGAAGCAGAGATGGAATAGATATGGTCCGTATGTGTAGGAAACACCATTCATTTGTTCTCAGCCCACTCAAGTTTCCTGCTGTCTTAGAGACTCTAGAAAGCTAGAGCGTGCTTCTTGCTCTAAAGCAGAGTGTGATCAATGGATGACAACTCTGCTGTGTGTTTCACTTCAGAAATGGAGTTAAAGCCTTGGCTCTGAGTCTTCCTACAAGGAAGACTTTGTTTCAAGTAAGGGCAGTTACTTTACGGCTCAAACGAACTACATTGTTCACGAAGCTCACACGTTTCTCATCTTAAGTGACAAGCATTGGATGTTAGAGGACCAGAGCTTTGTAACAGTTTCAGAAGCAGAGTTGGACTAGATATGGTCCGTATGTGTAGGAAGCACCATTCATTTTTTCTCAGCCGACTCAAATTTCCTGCTGTCTTAGAGACTCTAGAAAGCTAGAGCGTGCTTCTTGTTCTAAAGCAGAGTGTGATCAAAGGATCATAACTCTGCTGTGTATTTCACTTCAGAAATGGAGTTAAATGCCAGGCTCTGAGTCTTCCTACAAGGAAGACTTCGTTTCAAGTAAGGGCAGTTACTTTACGGCTCAAACGACCTACATTGTTCACGAAGCTCACACGTTTCTCATCTTAATTGACAAGCATTGGATGTTAGAGGACCAGTGCTTTGTATCAGTTTCAGAAACAGAGTTGGACTAGATATGGTCCGTATGTGTAGGAAGCACCATTCATTTGTTCTCAGCCCACTCAAGTTTCCTGCTGTCTTAGAGAATTAGAAAGCTAGAGCGTGCTTCTTGCTCTAAAGCACAGTGTGATCAATGGATGACAACTCTGCTGTGTGTTTCACTTCAGAAATGGAGTTAAAGCCCAGGCTCTGAGTCTTCCTACAAGGAAGACCTCGTTTCAAGTAAGGGCAGTTACTTTACGGCTCAAACGAACTACATTGTTCATGAAGCTCCTACGTTTCTCATCTTAACTGACAAGCATTAGATGTTAGAGGACCTGTGGTTTGTTTCAGTTTCAGACACAGTTGAACTAGATATGGCCGTATGTGTAAGAAACACCGGTCTTTTGTTCTGAGCACACTCACGTTTCCTGCTGTATTAGAGAGTCTAGAAAGCAAGAGCGTGCTTCTTGCTCTAAAGCAGAGTTTGTTTCATGGATGAGAACTATGCTGTGGGTTTACCTTCAGAAATGGAGTTACATTCCATGCTCTGTGTCTTCCTACAAGCAAGACCTCATTTCAGGTAAGGGCAGTCACTTTTCAGCTCAAATGAACTACATCGTTCACGAAGCTCACATGTTTCTCATCTTAAATGACAAGCATTGGATGTTATAGGACCAGTGCTTTGTATCAGTTTCAGAAGCAGAGTTGGACTAGATATGGTACGTATGTGTAGGAAACACCATACATTTTTTCTTTGCCCACTCAAGTTTATTGCTGTCTTAGAGAATCTAGAAAGCTAGGCAGTGCTTCTTGCTCTAGAGCAGAGTGTGATCAATGGATGACAACTCTGCTGTGTGTTTCACTTCAGAAATGGACTTAAATCCCAGGTTCTCAGTCTTCCTACAAGGAAGACTTCCTTTCAAGTAAGGGCAGATACTCAACGGCTCAAACGAACTACATTGTTCACAAAGCTCACACGTTTCTCATCTTAACAGACAAGCATTGGATGTGAGAGGACCAGTGCTTTGTATCAGTTTCAGAAGCAGAGTTGGACAAGATATGGTCGGTATGTGTAAGAAACACCGGTCTTTTGTTCTCAGCACACTCAAGTTTCCTGCTTTCTTAGAGACTCTAGAAAGCTCGCGCGTGCTTCTGGCTCTAAAGCAGAGTGTGATCAGTGGATGAGAACTCTGTTGTGTGTTTCACTTCAGAAATGGAGTTAAATCCCAGGCTCTGAGTCTTCCTACAAGGAAGATTTCGTTTCAAGTAAGGGCAGTTACTTTACGGCTCAAACGACCTACATCGTTCACGAAGCTCACACGTTTCTCATCTTAAATGACAAGCATTGGATGTTAGAGGACCAGTGCTTTGTATCAGTTTCAGAAACAGAGTTGGACTAGATATGGTCCGTATGTGTAAGAAACGCCGGTCTTTTGTTCTCAGCACACTCAAGTTTCCTGCTGTCTTAGAGACTCCAGAAAGCTCGAGCGTGCTTCTTGCTCTAAAGCAGAGTGTGATCAGTGGATGAGAACTCTGTTGTGTGTTTCACTTCGTAAATGGAGTTAAATCCCAGGCTCTGAGTCTTCCTACAAGCAAAATTTCTTTTCGGGTAAGGGCAGTTACTTTACAGCTCAAATGAAATACATCGTTCACGGAGCTCACATGTTTCTCATCTTTACTGACAAGCATTGGAGGTTAGAGGACCTGTGCTTTGAATCAATTTCAGAGGCAGAGTTCTTCTAGATATGGTCCGTATGTGTAGGGAACACCGTTCATTTGTGCTCAGCACACTCATGTATCATGCTGTCTTAGAGACTTAGAAAGCAAGAGCGTGCTTCATATTCTAAAGCAGAGTGTGATCTATATATGAGAACTCGGATGTGTGTTTCACTTCAGAAATGGAGTTAAATACCAGGCTCTGAGTCCTACTACAAGCGAGACTTCGTTTCAATAAGGGCAGTTACTAACAGCTTAAATGAACTACATCGTTCACAAAGCTCACACGTTTTTCATCTTAACTGACAAGCATTGGATGATTGAGGACCTGTGGTTTGTTTCAGTTTCAGAAGCAGAGTCGGACTAGATATGGCCTGTATGTGTAGGAAACACCGTTCTTTTGTTCTCAGCACACTCATGTTTCCTGCTGTCTTAGACACTCTAGAAAGCTCGAGCGTGCTTCTTGCTCTAAAGCAGAGTGTGATCAGTTGAAGAGAACTCTGTTGTGTGTTTCACTTCAGAAATGGAGTTAAATCCCAGGCTCTGAGTCTTCCTACAAGCCAAACTTCGTTTCAGGTAAGGCAGTTACTTTACAGCTCAAATGAACTACATCGTTCAAGAAGCTCACACGTTTCTCATCTTAACTGACAAGCATTGGATGATACAGGACCTGTGGTTTGTTTCAGTTTAAGAAGCAGAGTTGAACTAGATATGGCCTGTATGGGTAGGAAACACCGTTCTTTTGTTCCTAGCACACTCATGTTTCCTGCTGTATTAGAGACCCTAGAAAGCAAGAGCGTGCTTCTTGCTCTAAAGCAGAGTGTGATTCATGGATGACAACTATGCTGTGTGTTTTACTTCAGAAATGGAGTTAAATTCCATGCTCTGTGTCTTCTTACAAGCAAGGTTTCATTTCAGGTAAGGGCAGTCACTTTTCAGCTCAAATGAACTACATCATTCACGAAGCTCACACGTTTCTCATCTTAACTGACAAGCATTGGATGTCAGAGGACCAGTGCTTTGTATCAGTTTCAGAAGCAGAGTTGGACTAGATATGGTCCATATGTGTAGGAAACACCATTCATTATTTCTCTGCCCACGCAAGTTTCCTCCTGTCTTAGAGACTCTAGAAAGCTAGAGTGTGCTTCTTGCTCTAGAGCAGAGTGTGATCAATGGATGACAACTCTGCTGTGTGTTTCCGTTCAGAAATGGAATTAAATCCCAGGCTCTGAGTCTTGCTAAAAGCAAAACTTCGTTTCAATTAAGGGCATTTACTTTACGGCTCAAACGAACTACATCGTTCACGAAGCTCACACGTTTCTCATCTTAACTGACAAGCATTGGATGATAGAGGACCTGTGGTTTGTTTCAGTTTCAGAAGCAGAGTTGAACTAGATATGGCCTGTATGTGTAGGAAACACCGTTCTTTTGTTCTGAGCACACTCAAGTTTCCTGTTGTATTAGAGACTCTAGAAAGCAAGAGTGTGCTTCTTGCTCTAAAGCAGAGTGTGATTCATGGATGAGAACTATGCTGTGTGTTTCCCTTCAGAAATGGAGTTAAATTCCATGCTGTGTGTCTTACTACAAGCAAGACGTCCTTTCAGGTAAGGGCAGTTACTTTACAGCTCAAACGAACTACATCGTTCATGATGCTCACACGTTTCTCATCTTAACTAACAAGCATTGGATGTTAGAGGACCTGTGCTTTGTATCAATTTCAGTGTCAGACTTTTTCTAGATATGGTCCATATGTGTAGGAAACACCGTTCATTTGTTCTTAGCACACTCACGTTTCCTGCTGTATTAGAGACTCTAGAAAGCAAGAGCGTGCTTCTTGCTCTAAAGCAGAGTGTGATCAATGGATGAGAACTCTGTTGTGTGTTTCACTTCAGAAATGGAGTTAAAGCACAGGCTCTGAGTCTTCCTACAAGGAAGACTTCGTTTCAAGTAAGGGAATGTACTCTACATCTCAAACGAACTACATTGTGCACGAAGCTCACACGTTTCTCATCTTAACTGACAAGCATTGGATGTTAGAGGTCCATTGTTTGTATACAGTTTCAGAAGTAGAGTTGGACTAGATATGGTCCGTATGTGTAGGAAACATCATTCATTTGTTCTCAGCACACTCACGTTTCCTGCTGTCTTAGAGACTCTAGAAAGCAAGAGCGTGCTTCTTGCTCTAAAGCAGAGTGTGATCAATGGATGACAACTCTGCTGTGTGTTTCGCTTCAGAAATGGAGTTAAAGCACAGGCTCTGAGTCTTCCTACAAGGAAGACTTCGTTTCAAGTAAGGGAATGTACTCTACATCTCAAACGAACTACATTGTTCACGAAGCTCACACGTTTCTCATCTTAACTGACAAGCATTGGATGTTAGAGGTCCATTGTTTGTATCAGTTTCAGAAGTAGAGTTGGACTAGATATGGTCCGTATGTGTAGGAAACATCATTCATTTGTTCTCAGCCCACTCAAGTTTCCTGCTGTCTTAGAGACTCTAGAAAGCTAGAGCTTGATTCCTGCTCTAAAGCAGAGTGTGATCAATGGATGACAACTCTGCTGTGTGTTTCACTTCAGAAATAGAGTTAAAGCCCAGGCTCTGAGTCTTCCTACAAGTGAGACTTCATTTCAAGTAAGGGCAGTTACTAACAGCTCAAACGAACTACATCGTTCACGAAGCTCACACGTTTCTCATCTTAACTGACAAGCATTGGATGATAGAGGACCTGTGGTTTGTTTCAGTTTCAGAAGCACAGTTGATCTAGGTATGGTAAGTATGTGTAAGAAACACCGTTCTTTTGTTCTCCACACAATGTAGTTTCCTGCTGTCTTAGAGACTCTAGAAAGCTAGAGCGTGCTTCTTGCTCTAAAGTAGAGTTTGATTCATGGATGAGAACTATGCTGTGTGTTTCCCTTCAGAAATGGAGTTAAATTCCATGCTCTGTGTCTTCCTACAAGCAAGACATCGTTTCAGGTAAGGGCAGTTACTTTACAGCTAAAACGAAATACATCGTTCACGAAGCTCACACGTTTCTCTTCTTATGTGACAAGCATTGGATGTTAGAGGACCTGTGCTTTGTATCAATTTCAGAGGCAGATTTCTTCTAGATATGGTCCGTATGTGTAGGAAACACCGTTCACTTGTTCTCAGCACACTCATGTTTCCTGCTGTCTTAGAGACTCTAGAAAGCAAGAGTGTGATTCTTGCTGTACAGCAGAGTGTGATTCATGGATGAGAACTACGCTGTGTGTTTCACTTCAGAAATGGAGTTAAACCCCAGGCTCTGTGTCTTCCTACAAGGAAGACTTTGTTTCATGTAAGGGCAGTTACTTTACGGCTCAAATGAACTACATTTTTCATGAAGGTCACACGTTTCTCATCTTAACTTACAAGAATTGGATGTTAGAGGACCTGTGGTTTGTTTCATTTTCAGAAGCACAGTTGAACTAGATATGGTCCATATGTGTAGGAAACCACGTTCCTTTTTTCTCAGCACACTCACGTTTCCTGCTGTCTTAGAGTCTCTAGAAAGTTAAAGCGTGCTTCTTGCTCTAAAGCAGAGTGTGATCAGTGGATGAGAACTATGCTGTGTGTTTCCCTTCAGAAATGGAGTTAAAACCCAGGCTCTGAGTCTTCCTACAAGCAAGACGTCGTTTCAGGTATGGGCAGTTACTTTACGGCTCAAACGACCTACATTGTTCACGAAGCTCACACGTTTCTCATCTTAAATGACAAGCATTGGATGTTAGAGGACCAGTGCTTTGTATCAGTTTCAGAAACTGAGTTGGACTAGATATGGTCCGTATGTGTAAGAAACACCGGTCTTTTGTTCTCAGCACACTCAAGTTTCCTGCTGTCTTAGAGACTCCAGAAAGCTCGAGCGTGCTTCTTGCTCTAAAGCAGAGTGTGATCAGTGGATGAGAACTCTGTTGTGTGTTTCACTTCATAAATGGAGTTAAATCCCAGGCTCTGAGTCTTCCTACAAGCAAATTTTCTTTTCGGGTAAGGGCAGTTACTTTACAGCTCAAATGAAATACATCGTTCACGGAGCTCACGTTTCTCATCTTAACTGACAAGCATTGGATGTTAGAGGACCTGTGCTTTGAATCAATTTCACAGGCAGATTTCTTCTAGATATGGTCCGTATGTGTAGGAAACCCCATTCATTTGTTCTCAGCACATTCATGTTTCCTGCTGTCTTAGAGATTCTGGAAAGCTAGAGAGTGCTTCTTGCTCTAAAGCAGAGTGTGATCCAGGGAAGAGAACTCTGTTGTGTGTTTCACTTCAGAAATGGAGTTAAATCCCAGGTTCTGAGTCTTCCTACAAGCATAACTTCGTTTCAGGTAAGGGCAGTTACTTTACAGCTCAAACGAACTACATTGTTCACGAAGCTCACACGTTTCTCATCTTAACTGAAAAGCATTGGATGTTAGAGGACCTGTGGTTTGTTTCAGTTTCAGAAGTACAGTTGAACTAGGTATGGTAAGTATGTGTAAGAAACACCGTTCTTTTGTTCTCCGCACACTCAAGTCCTGCTGTCTTAGAGACTCTAGAAAGCTAGAGCGTGCTTCTTGATCTAAAGTAGAGTTTGATTCATGGATGAGAACTATGCTGTGTGTTTCCCTTCAGAAATGGAGTTAAATTCCATGCTCTGTGTCTTCCTACAAGCAAGACATCGTTTCAGGTAAGGGCAGTTACTTTACAGCTCAAACGAAATACATCATTCACGAAGCTCTCACGTTTCTCATCTTATGTGACAAGCATTGGATGTTAGAGGACATGTGCTTTGTATCAATTTCAGAGGCAGATTGCTTCTAGATATGGTCCGTATGTGTAGGAAACACCGTTCATTTGTTCTCAGCACACTCATGTTTCCTGCTGTCTTAGAGACTCTAGAAAGCAAGAGCGTGCTTCTTGCTCTAAAGCAGAGTGTGATAACTGGATGAGAACTATGCTGTGTGTTTCCCTTCAGAAATGGAGTTAAATTCCATGCTCTGTGTCTTCCTACAAGCAAGATTTCATTATAGGTAAGGGCAGTTACTTTTCTGCTCAAACGAACTACATCGTTCACAAAGCTCACACGTTTCTCATCTTAACTGACAAGCATTGGGTGTTAGAGGACCAGTGCTTTGTATCAGTTTCAGAAGCAGAGTTGGACTAGATATGGTCCATATGTGTAGGAAGCACCATTCATTTGTTCTCAGCCCACTCAAATTTCCTCCTGTCTTAGAGACTCTAGAAAGCTCGAGTGTGCTTCTTGCTCTAAAGCAGAGTGTGATCAGTGGATGAGAACTCTGTTGTGTGTTTCACTTCAGAAATGGAGTTAAATCCCAGGCTCTGAGTCTTCCTTACCAGCAAAACATCGTTTCAGGTAATGGCAGTCACTTTTCAGCTCAAACGAACTACATCGTTCACGAAGCTCACACTTTTCTCATCTTAACTGACAAGCATTGGATGTTAGAGGACCTGTGCTTTGTATCATTTTCAGAGGCAGATTTCTTCTAGATATGGTCCGTCTGTGTAGGAAACACCGTTCATTTGTTCTCAGCAAACTCATGTTTCCTGCTGTCTTAGAGACTCTACAAAGCAAGAGCGTGCTTCATATTCTAAAGCAGAGTGTGATCTATATATGAGAACTCTGCTGTGTGTTTCACTTCAGAATTGGAGTTAAATCCCAGGCTCTGAGTCTTCCTACAAGTCAGACTTCGTTTCAAGTAAGGGCAGTTACTAACAGCTCAAAGGACCTACATCGTTCACGAAGCTCACACTTTTCTCATCTTAACTGACAAGCATTGGATGATAGAAGAACTGTGGTTTGTTTCATTTTCAGAAGCAGAGTTGAACTAGATATGGCCTGTATGTGTAGGAAACACCGTTCTTTTGTTCTGCTCACACTCATGTTTCTTGCTGTAGTAGAGACTCTAGAAAGCAAGAGCGTGCTTCTTGCTCTAAAGCAGAGTGTGATAACTGGATGAGAACTATGCTGTGTGTTTCCCTTCAGAAATGGAGTTAAATTCCATGCTCTGTGTCTTCCTACAAGCAAGATTTCATTTCAGGTAAGGGCAGCCACTTTTCAGCTCAAACGAACTACATCGTTCACGAAGCTCACACGTTTCTCATCTTAATTGACAAGCATTGGATGTTAGAGGACCAGTGCTTTGTATCAGTTTCAGAAGCAGAGTTGGACTAGATATGGTCTGTAAGTGTAGGAAGCACCATTCATTTGTTCTCAGCCCACTCAAGTTTCCTGCTGTCTTAGAGAATCTAGAAATCTAGAGCGTGCTTCTTGCTCTAAAGCAGAGTGTGATCAATGGATGACAACTCTGCTGTGTGTTTCACTTCAGATATGGAGTTAAATCCCAGGCTCTGAGTCTTCTTACAAGGAAGACCTCGTTTCAAGTAAGGACAGTTACTTTACGGCTCAAACGAACTACGTTGTTCAAGAAGCTCACACGTTTCTCATCTTAACTGTCAAGCATTAGATGTTAGAGGACCTGTGCTTTGTTGCAGTTTCAACACAGTTGAACTAGATATGGCCATATGTGTAAGAAACACCGGTCTTTTGTTCTGAGTTCACTCACGTTTCCTGTTGTATTAGAAACTCTAGAAAGCCAGAGCGTGCTTCTTGCTCTAAAGCAGAGTGTGTTTTATGGATGAGAACTATGCTTGTGTTTACCTTCAGATATGGAGTTACATTCCATGCTCTGTGTCTTCCTACAAGCAAGACCTCATTTCAGGTAAGGGCAGTCACTTTTCAGCTCAAACGAACTACATCGTCCACGAAGCACACATGCTTCTCATCTTAACTGACAAGCATTGGATGTTATAGGACCAGTGCTTTGTATCAGTTTCAGAAGCAGAGTTGGACTAGATATGGTCCGTATGTGTAGGAAACACCATTCATTTTTTCTCTGCCCAATCAAGTTTATTGCTGTCTTAGAGAATCTAGAAAGCTCGAGCGTGCTTCTGGCTCTAAAGCAGAGGGTGATCAGTGGATGAAAACTCTGTTGTGTGTTTCACTTCAGAAATGGAGTTAAATCCCAGGCTCTGAGTCTTCCTACAAGCAAAACTTCGTTTCAGGTAAGGGAACTTACTTTACAGCTCAAACGAACTACATCCTTCACAGAGCTCACACGTTTCTCATCTTAACTGACAAGCATTGGATGTTAGAGGACCTGTGCTTTGTATCAATTTCAGAGGCAGATTTCTTCTAGATATGGTCCGTATGTGTAGGAAACACCGTTCATTTGTGCTCAGCACACTCATGTATCATGCTGTCTTAGAGACTCTAGAAAGCAAGAGCGTGCTTCATATTCTAAAGCAGAGTGTGATCTATATATGAGAACTCGGATGTGTGTTTCACTTCAGAAATGGAGTTAAATACCAGGCTATGAGTCCTACTACAAACGAGACTTCGTTTCAAGTAAGGGCAGTTACTAACAGCTTAAATGAACTACATCGTTCACAAAGCTCACTCGTTTTTCATCTTAACTGACAAGCATTGGATGATTGAGGACCTGTGGTTTGTTTCAGTTTCAGAAGCAGAGTTGGACTAGATATGGCCTGTATGTGTAGGAAACACCGTTCTTTTGTTCTCAGCACACTCACGTTTCCTGCTGTCTTAGACACTCTAGAAAGCTGGAGCGTGCTTCTTGCCCTAAAGCAGAGTGTGATCAGTGGAAGAGAACTCTGTTGTGTGTTTCACTTCAGAAATGGAGTTAAATCCCAGGCTCTGAGTCTTCCTACAAGCCAAACTTTGTTTCAGGTAAGGCAGTTACTTTACAGCTCAAATGAACTACATCGTTCACGAAGCTCACACGTTTCTCATCTTAACTGACAAGCATTGGATGATAGAGGCCCTGTGGTTTGTTTCAGTTTAAGAAGCAGAGTTGAACTAGATATGGCCTGCATGTGTAGGAAACACTGTTCTTTTTTTCTGAGCACACTCAAATTTCCTACTGTATTAGAGACTCGAGAAAGCTAGAGCGTGCTTCTTGCTCTAAAGCAGAGTGTGATTCATGGATGAGAACTATGCTGTGTGTTTCCCTTCAGAAATGGAGTTAAATCCCAGGCTCTGTGTCTTCCTACATGCAAGATTTCATTTCAGGTAAGGGCAGTCACTTTTCAGCTCAACGAACTACATCGTTCACGAAGCTCACACGTTTCTCATCTTAACTGACAAGCATTGGATCAAAGAGGACCTGTGGTTTGTTTCAGTTTTAGAAGCAGAGTTGAACTAGATATGGCCTGCATGTGTAGGAAACACTGTTCTTTTGTTCTGAGCACACTCAAATTTCCTACTGTATTACAGACTCTAGAAAGCTAGAGCGTGCTTCTTGCTCTAAAGCAGAGTGTGATTCATGGATGAGAACTATGCTGTGTCTTTCCCTTCAGAAATGGAGTTAAATCCCAGGCTGTGAGTCTTCCTACAAGCGAGACTTCGTTTCAAGAAAGGGCAGTTACTAACAGCTCAAACGACCTACATCGTTCACGAAGCTCACACGTTTCTCATATTAAATCAGAAGCATTGGATATTAGAGGACCAGTGCTTTGTATCAGTTTCAGAAGCAGAGTTGGACTAGATATGGTCCGTATTTGTAGGAAACACCGTTCTTTTGTTCTCAGCACACTCATGTTTCCTGCTGTCTTAGAGACTCTAGAAAGCAAGAGCGTGCTTCTTGCTCTAAAGCAGAGTGTGATCTAAATATGAGAACTCTGCTGTGTGATTCACTTCAGAAATGGAGTTAAATCCCAGGCTCTGAGTCTTCCTTACAAGCAAAACATCGTTTCAGGTAATGGCAGTCACTTTTCAGCTCAAACGAACTACATCGTTCACGAAGCTCACACTTTTCTCATCTTAACTGACAAGCATTGGATGTTAGAGGACCTTGCTTTGTATCATTTTCAGAGGCAGATTTCTTCTAGATATGGTCCGTCTGTGTAGGAAACACCGTTCATTTGTTCTCAGCAAACTCATGTTTCCTGCTGTCTTAGAGACTCTACAAAGCAAGAGCGTGCTTCATATTCTGAAGCAGAGTGTGATCTATATATGAGAACTCTGCTGTGTGTTTCACTTCAGAAATGGAGTTAAATCCCAGGCTCTGAGTCTTCCTACAAGTCAGACTTCGTTTCAAGTAAGGGCAGTTACTAACAGCTCAAAGGACCTACATCGTTCACGAAGCTCACACTTTTCTCATCTTAACTGACAAGCATTGGATGATAGAAGAACTGTGGTTTGTTTCATTTTCAGAAGCAGAGTTGAACTAGATATGGCCTGTATGTGTAGGAAACACCGTTCTTTTGTTCTGTTCACACTCATGTTTCTTGCTGTAGTAGAGACTCTAGAAAGCAAGAGCGTGCTTCTTGCTCTAAAGCAGAGTGTGATAACTGGATGAGAACTATGCTGTGTGTTTCCCTTCAGAAATGGAGTTAAATTGCATGCTCTGTGTCTTCCTACAAGCAAGATTTCATTTCAGATAAGGACAGCCACTTTTCAGCTCAAACGAACTACATCGTTCATGAAGCTCACACGTTTCTCATCTTAATTGACAAGCATTGGATGTTAGAGGACCAGTGCTTTGTATCAGTTTCAGAAGCAGAGTTGGACTAGATATGGTCTGTAAGTGTAGGAAGCACCATTCATTTGTTCTCAGCCCACTCAAGTTTCCTGCTGTCTTAGAGAATCTAGAAATCTAGAGCGTGCTTCTTGCTCTAAAGCAGAGTGTGATAAATGGATGACAACTCTGCTGTGTGTTTCACTTCAGATATGGAGTTAAATCCCAGGCTCTGAGTCTTCTTACAAGGAAGACCTCGTTTCAAGTAAGGACAGTTACTTTATGGCTCAAACGAACTACGTTGTTCAAGAAGCTCACACGTTTCTCATCTTAACTGTCAAGCATTAGATGTTAGAGGACCTGTGCTTTGTTTCAGTTTCAACACAGTTGAACTAGATATGGCCATATGTGTAAGAAACACCGGTCTTTTGTTCTGAGCACACTCACGTTTCCTGTTGTATTAGAAACTCTAGAAAGCCAGAGCGTGCTTCTTGCTCTAAAGCAGAGTGTGTTTCATGGATGAGAACTATGCTTTTGTTTACCTTCAGATATGGAGTTACATTCCATGCTCTGTGTCTTCCTACAAGCAAGACCTCATTTCAGGTAAGGGCAGTCACTTTTCAGCTCAAACGAACTACATCGTCCACGAAGCACACATGCTTCTCATCTTAACGGACAAGCATTGGATGTTATAGGACCAGTGCTTTGTATCAGTTTCAGAAGCAGAGTTGGACTAGATATGGTCCGTATGTGTAGGAAACACCATTCATTTTTTCTCTGCCCAATCAAGTTTATTGCTGTCTTAGAGAATCTAGAAAGCTCGAGCGTGCTTCTGGCTCTAAAGCAGAGGGTGATCAGTGGATGAAAACTCTGTTGTGTGTTTCACTTCAGAAATGGAGTTAAATCCCAGGCTCTGAGTCTTCCTACAAGCAAAACTTCGTTTCAGGTAAGGGAACTTACTTTACAGCTCAAACGAACTACATCCTTCACAGAGCTCACACGTTTCTCATCTTAACTGACGAGCATTGGATGTTAGAGGACCTGTGCTTTGTATCAATTTCAGAGGCAGATTTCTTCTAGATATGGTCCGTATGTGTAGGAAACACCGTTCATTTGTGCTCAGCACACTCATGTATCATGCTGTCTTAGAGACTCTAGAAAGCAAGAGCGTGCTTCATATTCTAAAGCAGAGTGTGATCTATATATGAGAACTCGGATGTGTGTTTCACTTCAGAAATGGAGTTAAATACCAGGCTATGAGTCCTACTACAAACGAGACTTCGTTTCAAGTAAGGGCAGTTACTAACAGCTTAAATGAACTACATCGTTCACAAAGCTCACTCGTTTTTCATCTTAACTGACAAGCATTGGATGATTGAGGACCTGTGGTTTGTTTCAGTTTCAGAAGCAGAGTTGGACTAGATATGGCCTGTATGTGTAGGAAACACCGTTCTTTTGTTCTCAGCACACTCACGTTTCCTGCTGTCTTAGACACTCTAGAAAGCTGGAGCGTGCTTCTTGCCCTAAAGCAGAGTGTGATCAGTGGAAGAGAACTCTGTTGTGTGTTTCCCTTCAGAAATGGAGTTAAATCCCAGGCTCTGAGTCTTCCTACAAGCCAAACTTTGTTTCAGGTAAGGCAGTTACTTTACAGCTCAAATGAACTACATCGTTCACGAAGCTCACACGTTTCTCATCTTAACTGACAAGCATTGGATGATAGAGGCCCTGTGGTTTGTTTCAGTTTAAGAAGCAGAGTTGAACTAGATATGGCCTGCATGTGTAGGAAACACTGTTCTTTTGTTCTGAGCACACTCAAATTTCCTACTGTATTAGAGACTCGAGAAAGCTAGAGCGTGCTTCTTGCTCTAAAGCAGAGTGTGATTCATGGATGAGAACTATGCTGTGTGTTTCCCTTCAGAAATGGAGTTAAATCCCAGGCTCTGTGTCTTCCTACATGCAAGATTTCATTTCAGGTAAGGGCAGTCACTTTTCAGCTCAACGAACTACATCGTTCACGAAGCTCACACGTTTCTCATCTTAACTGACAAGCATTGGATGTTAGAGGACCAGTGCTTTGTATCAGTTTCAGAAGCAGAGTTGGACTAGATATGGTCCGTATTTGTAGGAAACACCGTTCTTTTGTTCTCAGCACACTCATGTTTCCTGCTGTCTTAGAGACTCTAGAAAGCAAGAGCGTGCTTCTTGCTCTAAAGCAGAGTGTGATCTAAATATGAGAACTCTGCTGTGTGATTCACTTCAGAAATGGAGTTAAATCCCAGGCTCTGAGTCTTCCTTACAAGCAAAACATCGTTTCAGGTAATGGTAGTCACTTTTCAGCTCAAACGAACTACATCGTTCACGAAGCTCACACTTTTCTCATCTTAACTGACAAGCATTGGATGTTAGAGGACCTGTGCTTTGTATCATTTTCAGAGGCAGATTTCTTCTAGATATGGTCCGTCTGTGTAGGAAACACCGTTCATTTGTTCTCAGCAAACTCATGTTTCCTGCTGTCTTAGAGACTCTAAAAAGCAAGAGCGTGCTTCATATTCTAAAGCAGAGTGTGATCTATATATGAGAACTCTGCTGTGTGTTTCACTTCAGAAATGGAGTTAAATCCCAGGCTCTGAGTCTTCCTACAAGTCAGACTTCGTTTCAAGTAAGGGCAGTTACTAACAGCTCAAAGGACCTACATCGTTCAAGAAGCTCACACTTTTCTCATCTTAACTGACAAGCATTGGATGATAGAAGAACTGTGGTTTGTTTCATTTTCAGAAGCAGAGTTGAACTAGATATGGCCTGTATGTGTAGGAAACACCGTTCTTTTGTTCTGTTCACACTCATGTTTCTTGCTGTAGTAGAGACTCTAGAAAGCAAGAGCGTGCTTCTTGCTCTAAAGCAGAGTGTGATAACTGGATGAGAACTATGCTGTGTGTTTCCCTTCAGAAATGGAGTTAAATTCCATGCTCTGTGTCTTCCTACAAGCAAGATTTCATTTCAGGTAAGGACAGCCACTTTTCAGCTCAAACGAACTACATCATTCACAAAGCTCACACGTTTCTCATCTTAATTGACAAGCATTGGATGTTAGAGGACCAGTGCTTTGTATCAGTTTCAGAAGCAGAGTTGGACTAGATATGGTCTGTAAGTGTAGGAAGCACCATTCATTTGTTCTCAGCCCACTCAAGTTTCCTGCTGTCTTAGAGAATCTAGAAATCTAGAGCGTGCTTCTTGCTCTAAAGCAGAGTGTGATAAATGGATGACAACTCTGCTGTGTGTTTCACTTCAGATATGGAGTTAAATCCCAGGCTCTGAGTCTTCTTACAAGGAAGACCTCGTTTCAAGTAAGGACAGTTACTTTACGGCTCAAACGAACT
Organism: Onychomys leucogaster; assembly: GCA_949786385.1. Lineage (NCBI taxonomy): Eukaryota > Metazoa > Chordata > Mammalia > Rodentia > Cricetidae > Onychomys > Onychomys leucogaster. Next base: position 905,118 of record CATKUP010000118.1, on the reverse strand, counting down.
ACGTTGTTCAAGAAGCTCACACGTTTCTCATCTTAACTGTCAAGCATTAGATGTTAGAGGACCTGTGCTTTGTTTCAGTTTCAGACACAGTTGAACTAGATATGGCCATATGTGTAAGAAACACCGGTCTTTTGTTCTGAGCACACTCACGTTTCCTGTTGTATTAGAAACTCTAGAAAGCAAGAGCGTGCTTCTTGCTCTAAAGCAGAGTGTGTTTCATGGATGAGAACTATGCTGTGTGTTTACCTTCAGATATGGAGTTACATTCCATGCTCTGTGTCTTCCTACAAGCAAGACCTCATTTCAGGTAAGGGCAGTCACTTTTCAGCTCAAACGAACTACATCGTCCACGAAGCACACATGCTTCTCATCTTAACTGACAAGCATTGGATGTTATAGGACCAGTGCTTTGTATCAGTTTCAGAAGCAGAGTTGGACTAGATATGGTCCGTATGTGTAGGAAACACCATTCATTTTTTCTCTGCCCAATCAAGTTTATTGCTGTCTTAGAGAATCTAGAAAGCTCGAGCGTGCTTCTTGCTCTAAAGCAGAGGGTGATCAGTGGATGAAAACTCTGTTGTGTGTTTCACTTCAGAAATGGAGTTAAATCCCAGGCTCTGAGTCTTCCTACAAGCAAAACTTCGTTTCAGGTAAGGGAACTTACTTTACAGCCCAAACGAACTACATCCTTCACAGAGCTCACACGTTTCTCATCTTAACTGACAAGCATTGGATGTTAGAGGACCTGTGCTTTGTATCAATTTCAGAGGCAGATTTCTTCTAGATATGGTCCGTATGTGTAGGAAACACCGTTCATTTGTGCTCAGCACACTCATGTATCATGCTGTCTTAGAGACTCTAGAAAGCAAGAGCGTGCTTCATATTCTAAAGCAGAGTGTGATCTATATATGAGAACTCTGCTGCGGGTTTCACTTCAGAAATGGAGTTAAATACCAGGCTATGAGTCCTACTACAAACGAGACTTCGTTTCAAGTAAGGGCAGTTACTAACAGCTTAAATGAACTACATCGTTCACAAAGCTCACTCGTTTTTCATCTTAACTGACAAGCATTGGATGATTGAGGACCTGTGGTTTGTTTCAGTTTCAGAAGCAGAGTTGGACTAGATATGGCCTGCATGTGTAGGAAACACTGTTCTTTTGTTCTGAGCACACTCAAATTTCCTACTGTATTACAGACTCTAGAAAGCTAGAGCGTGCTTCTTGCTCTAAAGCAGAGTGTGATTCATGGATGAGAACTATGCTGCGTGTTTCCCTTCAGAAATGGAGTTAAATCCCAGGCTCTGTGTCTTCCTACATGCAAGATTTCATTTCAGGTAAGGGCAGTCACTTTTCAGCTCAACGAACTACATCGTTCACGAAGCTCACACGTTTCTCATCTTAACTGACAAGCATTGGATCAAAGAGGACCTGTGGTTTGTTTCAGTTTCAGAAGCAGAGTTGAACTAGATATGGCCTGCATGTGTAGGAAACACTGTTCTTTTGTTCTGAGCACACTCAAATTTCCTACTGTATTACAGACTCTAGAAAGCTAGAGCGTGCTTCTTGCTCTAAAGCAGAGTGTGATTCATGGATGAGAACTATGCTGTGTCTTTCCCTTCAGAAATGGAGTTAAATCCCAGGCTGTGAGTCTTCCTACAAGCGAGACTTCGTTTCAAGAAAGGGCAGTTACTAACAGCTCAAACGACCTACATCGTTCACGAAGCTCACACGTTTCTCATATTAACTCAGAAGCATTGGATGTTAGAGGACCAGTGCTTTGTATCAGTTTCAGAAGCAGAGTTGGACTAGATATGGTCCGTATTTGTAGGAAACACCGTTCTTTTGTTCTCAGCACACTCATGTTTCCTGCTGTCTTAGAGACTCTAGAAAGCAAGAGCGTGCTTCTTGCTCTAAAGCAGAGTGTGATCTAAATATGAGAACTCTGCTGTGTGATTCACTTCAGAAATGGATTTAAATCCCAGGCTCTGAGTCTTCCTGCAAGCGAGACTTCGTTTCAAGAAAGGGCAGTTACTAACAGCTCAAACGAACTACATTGTTCACGAAGCTCACACGTTTCTCATCTTAACTGACAAGCATTGGATGTTAGAGGACCAGTGCTTTGTATCAGTTTCAGAAGCAGAGTTGGACTAGATATGGTCCGTATGTGTAGGAAACACCATTCATTTGTTCTCAGCCCACTCAAGTTTCCAGTTGTATTAGAGACTCTAGAAAGCTAGAGCGTGCTTCTTGCTCTAAGGCAGAGTGTGATCAATGGATGAAAACTCTGCTGTGTTTTTCACTTCAGAAATGGAGTTAAATCCAAGGCTCTGAGTCTTCCTACAAGAAAAGTTCATTTCAGGTAAGGGCAGTTACTTTACAGCTCAAACGAACTACATCGTTCACAAAGCTCACACGTTTCTCATCTTAACTGAAAAGCATTGCATGTTAGAGGACCTGTGCTTTGTATCAATTTCAGAGTCAGATTTCTTCTAGATATGGTCCGTATGTGTAGGAAGCACCGTTCTGTTGTTCTCAGCACACGCATGTTTCCTGCTGTATTAGAGACTCTAGAAAGCTAGAGCGTGCTTCTTGCTCTAAAGCAGAGTGTGATCAGTGGATGAGAACTCTGTTGTGTGTTTCACTTCAGAAATGGAGTTAAATACCAGTCTCTGAGTCTTCCTACAAGCAAGACTTCATTTCAATTAAGGGCAGTTACTTTACAGTTCAAACGAACTACTTCATTCACAAAGCTCACACGCTTCTCATATTAACTGAGAAGCATTGGATGTTAGAGGACCTGTGCTTTGTAGCAATTTCAGAGGCAGATTTCTTCTAGATATGGACCGTATGTTTAGGAAACACCGTTCATTTGTTCTCAGCACACTCATGTTTCCTGCTGTCTTAGACACTCTAGAATGCAAGAGTGTGGTTCATATTCTGAAGCAGAGTCTGATCTATATATGAGAACTCTGCTGCGTGTTTCACTTCAGAAATGGAGATAAATCCCAGGCTATGAGTCTTCCTACAAGCGAGACTTCGTTTCAAGTAAGGGCAGTTACTAACAGCTCAAACGAACTACATGATTCACAAAGCTCACACGTTTCTCATCTTAACTGACAAGCATTGGATGATAGAGGACCTCTGGTTTGTTTCAGTTTCAGAAGCAGAGTTGAACTAGATATGGCCTGCATGTGTAGGAAACACCGTTCTTTTATTCTGAGCACACTCAAGTTTCCTGCTGTATTAGAGACTCTAGAAAGCAAGAGCATGCTTCTTGCTCTAAAGCAGAGTGTGATTCATGGATGAGAACTATGCTGTGTGTTTCCCTTCAGAAATGGAGTTAAATTCCATGCTCTGTGTCTTCCTAAAAGCAAGACTTCATTTCAGGTAAGGGTAGTCACTTTGGAGCACAAACGAACTACATCGTTCACGAAGCTCACACGTTTCTCATCTTAACTGAGAAGCATTGGATGTTAGAGGACCAGTGCTTTGTATCAGTTTCAGAAGCAGTGTTGGACTAGATATGGTCCGTATGTGTAGGAAACACCATTCTTTTGTTCTCAGCACACTCAAGTTTCTTGCTGTCTTAGAGACTCTAGAAAGCTAGAGCGTGCTTCTTGCTCTAAAGCAGAGTGGGATCTATATATGAGAACTCTGCTGTGTGATTCACTTCAGAAATGGAATTAAATCCCAGGCTCTGAGTCTTCCTACACGCGAGACTTTGTTTCAAGAAAGGGCAGTTACTAACAGCATAAACGAACTGCATCGTTCAGGAAGCTCACACGTTTCTCATCTTAACTGACAAGCATTGGATGTTAGAGGACCAGTGCTTTGTATCAGTTTCAGAAGCAGAGTTGGACTAGATATGGTCCGTATGTGTAGGAAACACCATTCATTTTTTCTCAGCCCACTCAAGTTTCCAGTTGTATTAGAGACTCTAGAAAGCTAGAGCGTGCTTCTTGCTCTAACGCAGAGTGTGATCAATGGATGAAAGCTCTGCTGTGTGTTTCACTTCAGATATGGAGTTAAATCGCAGGCTCTGAGTCTTCCTACAAGCAAGACGGTGTTTCAAGTAAGGGCAGTTACTAACAGCTCAAACGAACTACATCATTCACGAAGCTCACACGTTTCTCAACTTAACTGAGAAGCATTGGATGATAGAGAACCTCTGGTTTGTTTCAGTTTCAGAAGCAGAGTTGAACTAGATATGGCCTGTATGTGTAGGAAACACTGTTCCATTGTTCTGAGAACACTCAAGTTTCCTGCTGTATTAGAGACTCTAGAAAGCAAGAGTGTGCTTCTTGCTCTAAAGCAGAGTGTGATTCATGGATGACAACTATGATTTGTGTTTCCTTTCAGAAATGGAGTTAAATTCCATGCTCTGTGTCTTCCTACAAGAAAGACTTCATTTCAGGTAAGGGCAGTCACTTTTCAGCTCAAACGAACTACATCGTTCACGAAGCTCACACATTTCTCATCTTAACTGACAAGCATTGGATGTTAGAGGACCAGTGCTTTGTATCAGTTTCAGAAGCAGAGTTGGACTAGATATGGTCCGTAGGTGTAGGAAACACCATTCATTTGTTCTGAGCCCACTCAAGTTTCCTGCTATCTTATAGAGTCTAGAAAGCTAGAGCGTGCTTCTTCCTCTAAAGAAGAGTGTGATCAATGGATGAGAACTCTGTTGTGTGTTTCACTTCAGAAATGGAGTTAAATCCCTGGCTCTGAGTCTTCCTACAAGCAAGAATTCATTTCAGGAAAGGGCAGTTACTTTACAGCTCAAATGAACTAAATCGTTCACAAAGCTCACACGTTTCTCATCTTAACTGACAAGCATTGGATGTTAGAGGACCTGTGGTTTGTTTCAATTTCAGAAGCAGAGTTGAACTAGATATGGCCTGCATGTGTAGGAAACACTGTTCTATTGTTCTGAGCACACTCAAATTTCCTACTGTATTACAGACTCTAGAAAGCTAGAGCGTGCTTCTTGCTCTAAAGCAGAGTGTGATTCATGGATCAGAACTATGCTGTGTGTTTCCCTTCAGAAATGGAGTTAAATCCCAGGCTCTGTGTCTTCCTACATGCAAGACTTCATTTCAGGTAAGGGCAGTCACTTTTCAGCTCAACGAACTACATCGTTCACGAAGCTCACACGTTTCTCATATTAACTCAGAAGCATTGGATGTTAGAGGACCAGTGCTTTGTATCAGTTTCAGAAGCAGAGTTGGACTAGATATGGTCTGTATTTGTAGGAAACACAGTTCTTTTTTTCTCAGCACACTCATGTTTCCTGCTGTCTTAGAGACTCTAGAAAGCTAGAGCGTGCTTCTTGCTCTAAAGCAGAGTGTGATCTATATATGAGAACTCTGCTGTGTGTTTCACTTCAGAAATGGAGTTAAAGCCCAGTCTCTGAGTCTTCCTACAAGGAAGACTTCGTTTCAAGTAAGGGCAGTCACTTTTCAGCTAAAACAAACTACATCGTTCATGAAGCTCACACGTTTCTCATCTTAACTGACAAGCATTGGATGTTAGAGGACCAGTGGTTTGTTTCAGTTTCATGAGTAGAGTTGGACTAGATATGGTCCGTATGTGTTAGGAAACACCGTTCTTTTGTTCTCAGCACACTCATGTTTCCTGCTGTCTTAGAGACTCTAGAAAGCTAGAGCGTGCTCCTTGATCTAAAGCAGAGTGTGATCAATGGATGAGAACTCTGTTGTGCATTTCACTTCAGAAATGGAGTTAAATCCCAGGCTCTGAGTCTTCCTACAAGCAAAACTTCGTTTCAGGTAAGGCGAGTTACTTTACAGCTCAAACAAACTAAATCGTTCACGAAGCTCACACGTTTCTCATCTTAACTGACAAGCATTGGATGTTAGAGGACCAGTGCTTTGTATCAGTTTCAGAAGCAGAGTTGGACTAGATATGGTCCGTATGTGTAGGAAACACCATTCATTTGTTCTCAGCCCACTCAAATTTCCTACTGTATTACAGACTCGAGAAAGCTAGAGCGTGCTTCTAGCTCTAAAGCAGAGTGTGATACATGGATGAGAACTATGCTGTGTGTTTCCCTTCAGAAATGGAGTTAAAACCCAGGCTCTGAGTCTTCCTACAAGAAAAGTTCATTTCAGGTCAGGGCATTTACTTTACACCTCAAGCGAACTACATCATTCACGAAGCTCACACGTTTCTCATCTTAACTGACAAGCATTGGATGTTAGAGGACCAGTGGTTTGTATCAGTTTCAGAAGCAGAGTTGGACTAGATATGGTCCGTATGTGTAGGAAACACCGTTCATTTGTTCTCAGCACACTCATGTTTCCTGCTGTCTTAGAGCATTTAGAAAGCAAGAGCGTGCTTCATATTCTAAAGCAGAATGTGATCAATATATGAGAACTCTGCTGTGTGTTTCACTTCAGAAATGGAGTTAAATACCAGGCTCTGAGTATTCCTACAAGCAAGACTTCATTTCAGGTAAGGGCAGTTATTTTACAGCTCAAACGAACTACATTGTTCACGAAGCTCACAAGTGTCTCATCTTAACTGACAAGCACTGGATGTTCGAGGACCACTGCTTTGTATCAGTTTCAGAAGCAGAGTTGGACTAGATATGGTCCGTATGTGTAGGAAACACCATTCATTTGTTCTCAGCCCACTCAAGTTTCCTGCTGTCTTAGAGACTCTAGAAAGCTAGAGCGTGCTTCTTGCTCTAAAGCAGAGTGTGATCAATGGATGACAACTCTGCTGTGTGTTTCACTTCAGAAATGGAGTTAAATCCCAGGCTCTGAGTCTTCCTACAAGCAAAACTTCATTTCAGGTATGGGCAGTAACTTTTTAGCTCAAAAGAACTACATCGTTCACGAAGCTCACACGTTTCTCATCTTAACTGACAAGCATTGGATGATAGAGGACCTGTGGTTTGTTTCAGTTTCAGAAGCAGAGTTGAACTAGATATGGCCTGCATGTGTAGGAAACACCGTTCTTTTGTTCTGAGCACACTCAAGTTTCCTGCTGTATTAGAGTCTCTAGAAACAAGAGCGTGCTTCTTGCTCTAAAGCAGAGTGTGATTCATGGATGAGAACTCTGCTGTGTGTTTCCCTTCATAAATGGAGTTAAATTCCATGCTCTGTGTCTTCCTACAAGCAAGACTTCATTTCAAGTATGGGCAGTAACTTTTCAGCGCAAACGAACTACATCGTTCACGAAGGTCACACGTTTCTCATCTTAACTTACAAGCATTGGATGTTAGACGACCTGTGCTTTGTATCAATTTCAGAGGCAGATTTCTTCTAGATATGGTCCGTATGTGTAGGAAACACCGTTCTTTTGTTCTGATCACACTCATGTTTCCTGCTGTCTTAGAGACTCTAGAAAGCAAGAGCGTGCTTCTTGCTCTAAAGCAGAGGGTGATCTATATATGAGAACTCTGCTGTGTGTTCCACTTCAGAAATGGAGTTAAATCCCAGGCTCTGAGTCTTCCTACAATCAAAACTTCGTTTCAGGTAATGGCAGTAACTTTTTAGCTCAAACGAACAACATCGTTCACGAAGCTCACACGTTTCTCATCTTAACTGACAAGCATTGGATGATAGAGGACCTGTGGTTTGTTTCAGTTTCAGAAGCAGAGTTGAACTAGATATGGCCTGCATGTGTAGGAAACACCGTTCTTTTGTTCTGAGCACACTCAAGTTTCCTGCTGTATTAGAGTCTCTAGAAAGCAAGAGCGTGCTTCTTGCTCTAAAGCAGAGTGTGATTCATGGATGAGAACTATGCTGTGTGTTTCCCTTCAGAAATGGAGTTAAATTCCATGCTCTGTGTCTTCCTACAAGCAAGATTTCATTTCAGGTAAGGGCAGTCACTTTTCTGCTCAAACGAACTACGTCATTCACGAAGCTCACATGTTTCTCACCTTAACTGACAAGCATTGGGTGTTAGAGGACCAGTGCTTTGTATCAGTTTCAGAAGCAGAGTTGGACTAGATATGGTCCGTATGTGTAGGAAGCACCATTCATTTGTTCTCACCCCACTCAAATTTCCTGCTGTCTTAGAGACTCTACAAAGCTAAAGCGTGCTTCTTGCTCTAAAGCTAGTGTGATCAAAGGATGAGAACTCTGCTGTGTGTTTCACTTCAGAAATGGAGTTAAATCCCAGGCTCTGAGTCAGCGTGCTTCTTGCTCTAAAGTTAGTGTGATCAAAGGATGAGAACTCTGCTGTGTGTTTCACTTCAGAAATGGAGTTAAATCCCAGGCTCTGAGTCTTCCTACATGGAAGACTTCGTTTCAAGTAAGGGCAGTTACTTTACGGCTCAAACGAACTACATTGTTCACGAAGCTCACACGTTTCTCATCTTAACTGACAAGCAGTGGATGTTCGTGGACCAGTGCTTTGTATCAGTTTCAGAAGCAGAGTTGGACTAGATATGGTCCGTATGTGTAGGAAGCACCATTCATTTGTTCTCACCCCACTCAAATTTCCTGCTGTCTTAGAGACTCTACAAAGCTAAAGCGTGCTTCTTGCTCTAAAGCTAGTGTGATCAAAGGATGAGAACTCTGCTGTGTGTTTCACTTCAGAAATGGAGTTAAATCCCAGGCTCTGAGTCAGCGTGCTTCTTGCTCTAAAGTTAGTGTGATCAAAGGATGAGAACTCTGCTGTGTGTTTCACTTCAGAAATGGAGTTAAATCCCAGGCTCTGAGTCTTCCTACATGGAAGACTTCGTTTCAAGTAAGGGCAGTTACTTTACGGCTCAAACGAACTACATTGTTCACGAAGCTCACACGTTTCTCATCTTAAGTGACAAGCATTGGATGTTAGAGGACCAGAGCTTTGTAACAGTTTCAGAAGCAGAGTTGGACTAGATATTGTCCGTATGTGTAGGAAGCACCATTCATTTTTTCTCAGCCCACTCAAATTTCTTGCTGTCTTAGAGACTCTAGAAAGCTAGAGTGTGCTTCTTGCTCTAAAGCAGAGTGTGATCAAAGGATGATAACTCTGCTGTGTATTTCACTTCAGAAATGGAGTTAAATGCCAGGCTCTGAGTCTTCCTACAAGGAAGACTTCGTTTCAAGTAAGGGCAGTTACTTTACGGCTCAAACGACCTACATTGTTCACGAAGCTCACACGTTTCTCGTCTTAATTGACAAGCATTGGATGTTAGAGGACCAGTGCTTTGTATCAGTTTCAGAAACAGAGTTGGACTAGATATGGTCCGTATGTGTAGGAAGCACCATTCATTTGTTCTCAGCCCACTCAAGTTTCCTGCTGTCTTAGAGAATTAGAAAGCTAGAGCGTGCTTCTTGCTCTAAAGCAGAGTGTGATCAATGGATGACAACTCTGCTGTGTGTTTCACTTCAGAAATGGAGTTAAAGCCCAGGCTCTGAGTCTTCCTACAAGGAAGACCTCGTTTCAAGTAAGCGCAGTTACTTTACGGCTCAAACGAACTACATTGTTCACGAAGCTCCTACGTTTCTCATCTTAACTGACAAGCATTAGATGTTAGAGGACCTGTGGTTTTTTTCAGTTTCAGACACAGTTGAACTAGATATGGCCGTATGTGTAAGAATCACCGGTCTTTTGTTCTGAGCACACTCACGTTTCCTGCTGTATTAGAGACTCTAGAAAGCAAGAGCGTGCTTCTTGCTCTAAAGCAGAGTTTGTTTCATGGATGAGAACTATGCTGTGGGTTTACCTTCAGAAATGGAGTTACATTCCATGCTCTGTGTCTTCCTACAAGCAAGACCTCATTTCAGGTAAGGGCAGTCACTTTTCAGCTCAAACGAACTACATCGTTCACGAAGCTCACATGTTTCTCATCTTAACTGACAAGCATTGGATGTTAGAGGACCAGTGCTTTGTATCAGTTTCAGAAGCAGAGTTGGACTAGATATGGTCCGTATGTGTAGGAAGCACCATTCATTTTTTCTCAGCCGACTCAAATTTCCTGCTGTCTTAGAGACTCTAGAAACCTAGAGCGTGCTTCTTGCTCCAAAGCAGAGTGTGATCAAAGGATGATAACTCTGCTATGTGTTTCACTTCAGGAATGGAGTTAAATCCCAGGCTCTGAGTCTTCCCACAAGCAAAACTTCTTTTCAGGTAAGGGCAGTTACTTTACAGCTCAAATGAAATACATCATTCACGGAGCTCACATGTTTCTCATCTTAACTGACAAGCATTGGATGTTAGAGGACCTGTGCTTTGAATCAATTTCAGAGGCAGAGTTCTTCTTGATATGGTCCGTATGTGTAGGAAACACCGTTCTTTTGTTCTGATCACACTCATGTTTCCTGCTGTAGTACACTCTAGAAAGCAAGAGCGTTCTTCTTGCTCTAAAGCACAGTGTGATAACTGGATGAGAACTATGCTGTGTGTTTCCCTTCAGAAATGGAGTTAAATTCCATGCTCTGTGTCTTCCTACAAGCAAGATTTCATTTCAGGTAAGGGCAGTCACTTTTCTGCTCAAACGAACTACGTCATTCACGAAGCTCACATGTTTCTCACCTTAACTGACAAGCATTGGGTGTTAGAGGACCAGTGCTTTGTATCAGTTTCAGAAGCAGAGTTGGACTAGATATGGTCCGTATGTGTAGGAAGCACCATTCATTTGTTCTCACCCCACTCAAATTTCCTGCTGTCTTAGAGACTCTACAAAGCTAAAGCGTGCTTCTTGCTCTAAAGCTAGTGTGATCAAAGGATGAGAACTCTGCTGTGTGTTTCACTTCAGAAATGGAGTTAAATCCCAGGCTCTGAGTCAGCGTGCTTCTTGCTCTAAAGTTAGTGTGATCAAAGGATGAGAACTCTGCTGTGTGTTTCACTTCAGAAATGGAGTTAAATCCCAGGCTCTGAGTCAGCGTGCTTCTTGCTCTAAAGTTAGTGTGATCAAAGGATGAGAACTCTGCTGTGTGTTTCACTTCAGAAATGGAGTTAAATCCCAGGCTCTGAGTCTTCCTACATGGAAGACTTCGTTTCAAGTAAGGGCAGTTACTTTACGGCTCAAACGAACTACATTGTTCACGAAGCTCACACGTTTCTCATCTTAACTGACAAGCAGTGGATGTTCGTGGACCAGTGCTTTGTATCAGTTTCAGAAGCAGAGTTGGACTAGATATGGTCCGTATGTGTAGGAAGCACCATTCATTTGTTCTCACCCCACTCAAATTTCCTGCTGTCTTAGAGACTCTACAAAGCTAAAGCGTGCTTCTTGCTCTAAAGCTAGTGTGATCAAAGGATGAGAACTCTGCTGTGTGTTTCACTTCAGAAATGGAGTTAAATCCCAGGCTCTGAGTCAGCGTGCTTCTTGCTCTAAAGTTAGTGTGATCAAAGGATGAGAACTCTGCTGTGTGTTTCACTTCAGAAATGGAGTTAAATCCCAGGCTCTGAGTCTTCCTACATGGAAGACTTCGTTTCAAGTAAGGGCAGTTACTTTACGGCTCAAACGAACTACATTGTTCACGAAGCTCACACGTTTCTCATCTTAAGTGACAAGCATTGGATGTTAGAGGACCAGAGCTTTGTAACAGTTTCAGAAGCAGAGTTGGACTAGATATTGTCCGTATGTGTAGGAAGCACCATTCATTTTTTCTCAGCCCACTCAAATTTCCTGCTGTCTTAGAGACTCTAGAAAGCTAGAGCGTGCTTCTTGCTCTAAAGCAGAGTGTGATCAAAGGATGATAACTCTGCTGTGTATTTCACTTCAGAAATGGAGTTAAATGCCAGGCTCTGAGTCTTCCTACAAGGAAGACTTCGTTTCAAGTAAGGGCAGTTACTTTACGGCTCAAACGACCTACATTGTTCACGAAGCTCACACGTTTCTCGTCTTAATTGACAAGCATTGGATGTTAGAGGACCAGTGCTTTGTATCAGTTTCAGAAACAGAGTTGGACTAGATATGGTCCGTATGTGTAGGAAGCACCATTCATTTGTTCTCAGCCCACTCAAGTTTCCTGCTGTCTTAGAGAATTAGAAAGCTAGAGCGTGCTTCTTGCTCTAAAGCAGAGTGTGATCAATGGATGACAACTCTGCTGTGTGTTTCACTTCAGAAATGGAGTTAAAGCCCAGGCTCTGAGTCTTCCTACAAGGAAGACCTCGTTTCAAGTAAGCGCAGTTACTTTACGGCTCAAACGAACTACATTGTTCACGAAGCTCCTACGTTTCTCATCTTAACTGACAAGCATTAGATGTTAGAGGACCTGTGGTTTTTTTCAGTTTCAGACACAGTTGAACTAGATATGGCCGTATGTGTAAGAATCACCGGTCTTTTGTTCTGAGCACACTCACGTTTCCTGCTGTATTAGAGACTCTAGAAAGCAAGAGCGTGCTTCTTGCTCTAAAGCAGAGTTTGTTTCATGGATGAGAACTATGCTGTGGGTTTACCTTCAGAAATGGAGTTACATTCCATGCTCTGTGTCTTCCTACAAGCAAGACCTCATTTCAGGTAAGGGCAGTCACTTTTCAGCTCAAACGAACTACATCGTTCACGAAGCTCACATGTTTCTCATCTTAACTGACAAGCATTGGATGTTAGACGACCTGTGCTTTGTATCAGTTTCAGAGGCAGATTTCTTCTAGATATGGTCTGTATGTGTAGGAAACACCGTACATTTGTTCTCAGCACACTCATGTTTCCTGCTGTCTTAGAGACTCTAGAAAGCTAGAGCGTGCTTCTTGCTCTAAAGCAGAGTGTGATCAATGGATGACAACTCTGCTGTGTGTTTCACTTCAGAAATTGAGTTAAAGCCTAGGCTCTGAGTCTTCCTACAAGGAAGACTTCGTTTCAAGTAAGGGCAGTTATTTTACGGCTCAAACGAACTACATCGTTCACGAAGCTCACACGTTTCTCATCTTAAGTGACAAGCATTGGATGTTAGAGGACCAGTGCTTCGTATCAGTTTCAGAAGCAGAGTTGGACTAGATATGGTCCGTATGTGTAGGAAGCACCATTCATTTTTTCTCAGCCGACTCAAATTTCCTGCTGTCTTAGAGACTCTAGAAACCTAGAGCGTGCTTCTTGCTCCAAAGCAGAGTGTGATCAAAGGATGATAACTCTGCTATGTGTTTCACTTCAGGAATGGAGTTAAATCCCAGGCTCTGAGTCTTCCCACAAGCAAAACTTCTTTTCAGGTAAGGGCAGTTACTTTACGGCTCAAACGAACTACATTGTTCACGAAGCTCCTACGTTTCTCATCTTAACTGACAAGCATTAGATGTTAGAGGACCTGTGGTTTTTTTCAGTTTCAGACACAGTTGAACTAGATATGGCCGTATGTGTAAGAAACACCGGCCTTTTGTTCTGAGCACACTCACGTTTCCTGCTGTATTAGAGACTCTAGAAAGCAAGAGCGTGCTTCTTGCTCTAAAGCAGAGTTTGTTTCATGGATGAGAACTATGCTGTGGGTTTACCTTCAGAAATGGAGTTACATTCCATGCTCTGTGTCTTCCTACAAGCAAGACCTCATTTCAGGTAAGGGCAGTCACTTTTCAGCTCAAACGAACTACATCGTTCACGAAGCTCACATGTTTCTCATCTTAACTGACAAGCATTGGATGTTATAGGACCTGTGCTTTGTATCAGTTTCAGAGGCAGATTTCTTCTAGATATGGTCTGTATGTGTAGGAAACACCGTACATTTGTTCTCAGCACACTCATGTTTCCTGCTGTCTTAGAGACTCTAGAAAGCTAGAGCGTGCTTCTTGCTCTAAAGCAGAGTGTGATCAATGGATGACAACTCTGCTGTGTGTTTCACTTCAGAAATTGAGTTAAAGCCTAGGCTCTGAGTCTTCCTACAAGGAAGACTTCGTTTCAAGTAAGGGCAGTTATTTTACGGCTCAAACGAACTACATCGTTCACGAAGCTCACACGTTTCTCATCTTAAGTGACAAGCATTGGATGTTAGAGGACCAGTGCTTTGTATCAGTTTCAGAAGCAGAGTTGGACTAGATATGGTCCGTATGTGTAGGAAGCACCATTCATTTTTTCTCAGCCGACTCAAATTTCCTGCTGTCTTAGAGACTCTAGAAACCTAGAGCGTGCTTCTTGCTCCAAAGCAGAGTGTGATCAAAGGATGATAACTCTGCTATGTGTTTCACTTCAGGAATGGAGTTAAATCCCAGGCTCTGAGTCTTCCCACAAGCAAAACTTCTTTTCAGGTAAGGGCAGTTACTTTACAGCTCAAATGAAATACATCATTCACGGAGCTCACATGTTTCTCATCTTAACTGACAAGCATTGGATGTTAGAGGACCTGTGCTTTGAATCAATTTCAGAGGCAGAGTTCTTCTTGATATGGTCCGTATGTGTAGGAAACACCGTTCTTTTGTTCTGATCACACTCATGTTTCCTGCTGTAGTACACTCTAGAAAGCAAGAGCGTTCTTCTTGCTCTAAAGCACAGTGTGATAACTGGATGAGAACTATGCTGTGTGTTTCCCTTCAGAAATGGAGTTAAATTCCATGCTCTGTGTCTTCCTACAAGCAAGATTTCATTTCAGGTAAGGGCAGTCACTTTTCTGCTCAAACGAACTACGTCATTCACGAAGCTCACATGTTTCTCACCTTAACTGACAAGCATTGGGTGTTAGAGGACCAGTGCTTTGTATCAGTTTCAGAAGCAGAGTTGGACTAGATATGGTCCGTATGTGTAGGAAGCACCATTCATTTGTTCTCACCCCACTCAAATTTCCTGCTGTCTTAGAGACTCTACAAAGCTAAAGCGTGCTTCTTGCTCTAAAGCTAGTGTGATCAAAGGATGAGAACTCTGCTGTGTGTTTCACTTCAGAAATGGAGTTAAATCCCAGGCTCTGAGTCAGCGTGCTTCTTGCTCTAAAGTTAGTGTGATCAAAGGATGAGAACTCTGCTGTGTGTTTCACTTCAGAAATGGAGTTAAATCCCAGGCTCTGAGTCAGCGTGCTTCTTGCTCTAAAGTTAGTGTGATCAAAGGATGAGAACTCTGCTGTGTGTTTCACTTCAGAAATGGAGTTAAATCCCAGGCTCTGAGTCTTCCTACATGGAAGACTTCGTTTCAAGTAAGGGCAGTTACTTTACGGCTCAAACGAACTACATTGTTCACGAAGCTCACACGTTTCTCATCTTAACTGACAAGCAGTGGATGTTCGTGGACCAGTGCTTTGTATCAGTTTCAGAAGCAGAGTTGGACTAGATATGGTCCGTATGTGTAGGAAGCACCATTCATTTGTTCTCACCCCACTCAAATTTCCTGCTGTCTTAGAGACTCTACAAAGCTAAAGCGTGCTTCTTGCTCTAAAGCTAGTGTGATCAAAGGATGAGAACTCTGCTGTGTGTTTCACTTCAGAAATGGAGTTAAATCCCAGGCTCTGAGTCAGCGTGCTTCTTGCTCTAAAGTTAGTGTGATCAAAGGATGAGAACTCTGCTGTGTGTTTCACTTCAGAAATGGAGTTAAATCCCAGGCTCTGAGTCTTCCTACATGGAAGACTTCGTTTCAAGTAAGGGCAGTTACTTTACGGCTCAAACGACCTACATTGTTCACGAAGCTCACACGTTTCTCATCTTAATTGACAAGCATTGGATGTTAGAGGACCAGAGCTTTGTAACAGTTTCAGAAGCAGAGTTGGACTAGATATTGTCCGTATGTGTAGGAAGCACCATTCATTTTTTTCTCAGCCCACTCAAATTTCCTGCTGTCTTAGAGACTCTAGAAAGCTAGAGCGTGCTTCTTGCTCTAAAGCAGAGTGTGATCAAAGGATGATAACTCTGCTGTGTATTTCACTTCAGAAATGGAGTTAAATGCCAGGCTCTGAGTCTTCCTACAAGGAAGACTTCGTTTCAAGTAAGGGCAGTTACTTTACGGCTCAAACGACCTACATTGTTCACGAAGCTCACACGTTTCTCATCTTAATTGACAAGCATTGGATGTTAGAGGACCAGTGCTTTGTATCAGTTTCAGAAACAGAGTTGGACTAGATATGGTCCGTATGTGTAGGAAGCACCATTCATTTGTTCTCAGCCCACTCAAGTTTCCTGCTGTCTTAGAGAATTAGAAAGCTAGAGCGTGCTTCTTGCTCTAAAGCAGAGTGTGATCAATGGATGACAACTCTGCTGTGTGTTTCACTTCAGAAATGGAGTTAAAGCCCAGGCTCTGAGTCTTCCTACTAGGAAGACCTCGTTTCAAGTAAGCGCAGTTACTTTACGGCTCAAACGAACTACATTGTTCACGAAGCTCCTACGTTTCTCATCTTAACTGACAAGCATTAGATGTTAGAGGACCTGTGGTTTTTTTCAGTTTCAGACACAGTTGAACTAGATATGGCCGTATGTGTAAGAATCACCGGTCTTTTGTTCTGAGCACACTCACGTTTCCTG
Source organism: Onychomys leucogaster (assembly GCA_949786385.1). Lineage (NCBI taxonomy): Eukaryota > Metazoa > Chordata > Mammalia > Rodentia > Cricetidae > Onychomys > Onychomys leucogaster. The sequence continues at coordinate 888,791 of CATKUP010000118.1, read as the reverse complement.
CTGTATTAGAGACTCTAGAAAGCAAGAGCGTGCTTCTTGCTCTAAAGCAGAGTTTGTTTCATGGATGAGAACTATGCTGTGGGTTTACCTTCAGAAATGGAGTTACATTCCATGCTCTGTGTCTTCCTACAAGCAAGACCTCATTTCAGGTAAGGGCAGTCACTTTTCAGCTCAAACGAACTACATCGTTCACGAAGCTCACATGTTTCTCATCTTAACTGACAAGCATTGGATGTTAGACGACCTGTGCTTTGTATCAGTTTCAGAGGCAGATTTCTTCTAGATATGGTCTGTATGTGTAGGAAACACCGTACATTTGTTCTCAGCACACTCATGTTTCCTGCTGTCTTAGAGACTCTAGAAAGCTAGAGCGTGCTTCTTGCTCTAAAGCAGAGTGTGATCAATGGATGACAACTCTGCTGTGTGTTTCACTTCAGAAATTGAGTTAAAGCCTAGGCTCTGAGTCTTCCTACAAGGAAGACTTCGTTTCAAGTAAGGGCAGTTATTTTACGGCTCAAACGAACTACATCGTTCACGAAGCTCACACGTTTCTCATCTTAAGTGACAAGCATTGGATGTTAGAGGACCAGTGCTTCGTATCAGTTTCAGAAGCAGAGTTGGACTAGATATGGTCCGTATGTGTAGGAAGCACCATTCATTTTTTCTCAGCCGACTCAAATTTCCTGCTGTCTTAGAGACTCTAGAAACCTAGAGCGTGCTTCTTGCTCCAAAGCAGAGTGTGATCAAAGGATGATAACTCTGCTATGTGTTTCACTTCAGGAATGGAGTTAAATCCCAGGCTCTGAGTCTTCCCACAAGCAAAACTTCTTTTCAGGTAAGGGCAGTTACTTTACGGCTCAAACGAACTACATTGTTCACGAAGCTCCTACGTTTCTCATCTTAACTGACAAGCATTAGATGTTAGAGGACCTGTGGTTTTTTTCAGTTTCAGACACAGTTGAACTAGATATGGCCGTATGTGTAAGAAACACCGGCCTTTTGTTCTGAGCACACTCACGTTTCCTGCTGTATTAGAGACTCTAGAAAGCAAGAGCGTGCTTCTTGCTCTAAAGCAGAGTTTGTTTCATGGATGAGAACTATGCTGTGGGTTTACCTTCAGAAATGGAGTTACATTCCATGCTCTGTGTCTTCCTACAAGCAAGACCTCATTTCAGGTAAGGGCAGTCACTTTTCAGCTCAAACGAACTACATCGTTCACGAAGCTCACATGTTTCTCATCTTAACTGACAAGCATTGGATGTTATAGGACCTGTGCTTTGTATCAGTTTCAGAGGCAGATTTCTTCTAGATATGGTCTGTATGTGTAGGAAACACCGTACATTTGTTCTCAGCACACTCATGTTTCCTGCTGTCTTAGAGACTCTAGAAAGCTAGAGCGTGCTTCTTGCTCTAAAGCAGAGTGTGATCAATGGATGACAACTCTGCTGTGTGTTTCACTTCAGAAATTGAGTTAAAGCCTAGGCTCTGAGTCTTCCTACAAGGAAGACTTCGTTTCAAGTAAGGGCAGTTATTTTACGGCTCAAACGAACTACATCGTTCACGAAGCTCACACGTTTCTCATCTTAAGTGACAAGCATTGGATGTTAGAGGACCAGTGCTTTGTATCAGTTTCAGAAGCAGAGTTGGACTAGATATGGTCCGTATGTGTAGGAAGCACCATTCATTTTTTCTCAGCCGACTCAAATTTCCTGCTGTCTTAGAGACTCTAGAAACCTAGAGCGTGCTTCTTGCTCCAAAGCAGAGTGTGATCAAAGGATGATAACTCTGCTATGTGTTTCACTTCAGGAATGGAGTTAAATCCCAGGCTCTGAGTCTTCCCACAAGCAAAACTTCTTTTCAGGTAAGGGCAGTTACTTTACAGCTCAAATGAAATACATCATTCACGGAGCTCACATGTTTCTCATCTTAACTGACAAGCATTGGATGTTAGAGGACCTGTGCTTTGAATCAATTTCAGAGGCAGAGTTCTTCTTGATATGGTCCGTATGTGTAGGAAACACCGTTCTTTTGTTCTGATCACACTCATGTTTCCTGCTGTAGTACACTCTAGAAAGCAAGAGCGTTCTTCTTGCTCTAAAGCACAGTGTGATAACTGGATGAGAACTATGCTGTGTGTTTCCCTTCAGAAATGGAGTTAAATTCCATGCTCTGTGTCTTCCTACAAGCAAGATTTCATTTCAGGTAAGGGCAGTCACTTTTCTGCTCAAACGAACTACGTCATTCACGAAGCTCACATGTTTCTCACCTTAACTGACAAGCATTGGGTGTTAGAGGACCAGTGCTTTGTATCAGTTTCAGAAGCAGAGTTGGACTAGATATGGTCCGTATGTGTAGGAAGCACCATTCATTTGTTCTCACCCCACTCAAATTTCCTGCTGTCTTAGAGACTCTACAAAGCTAAAGCGTGCTTCTTGCTCTAAAGCTAGTGTGATCAAAGGATGAGAACTCTGCTGTGTGTTTCACTTCAGAAATGGAGTTAAATCCCAGGCTCTGAGTCAGCGTGCTTCTTGCTCTAAAGTTAGTGTGATCAAAGGATGAGAACTCTGCTGTGTGTTTCACTTCAGAAATGGAGTTAAATCCCAGGCTCTGAGTCAGCGTGCTTCTTGCTCTAAAGTTAGTGTGATCAAAGGATGAGAACTCTGCTGTGTGTTTCACTTCAGAAATGGAGTTAAATCCCAGGCTCTGAGTCTTCCTACATGGAAGACTTCGTTTCAAGTAAGGGCAGTTACTTTACGGCTCAAACGAACTACATTGTTCACGAAGCTCACACGTTTCTCATCTTAACTGACAAGCAGTGGATGTTCGTGGACCAGTGCTTTGTATCAGTTTCAGAAGCAGAGTTGGACTAGATATGGTCCGTATGTGTAGGAAGCACCATTCATTTGTTCTCACCCCACTCAAATTTCCTGCTGTCTTAGAGACTCTACAAAGCTAAAGCGTGCTTCTTGCTCTAAAGCTAGTGTGATCAAAGGATGAGAACTCTGCTGTGTGTTTCACTTCAGAAATGGAGTTAAATCCCAGGCTCTGAGTCAGCGTGCTTCTTGCTCTAAAGTTAGTGTGATCAAAGGATGAGAACTCTGCTGTGTGTTTCACTTCAGAAATGGAGTTAAATCCCAGGCTCTGAGTCTTCCTACATGGAAGACTTCGTTTCAAGTAAGGGCAGTTACTTTACGGCTCAAACGACCTACATTGTTCACGAAGCTCACACGTTTCTCATCTTAATTGACAAGCATTGGATGTTAGAGGACCAGTGCTTTGTATCAGTTTCAGAAACAGAGTTGGACTAGATATGGTCCGTATGTGTAGGAAGCACCATTCATTTGTTCTCAGCCCACTCAAGTTTCCTGCTGTCTTAGAGAATTAGAAAGCTAGAGCGTGCTTCTTGCTCTAAAGCAGAGTGTGAACAATGGATGACAACTCTGCTGTGTGTTTCACTTCAGAAATGGAGTTAAAGCCCAGGCTCTGAGTCTTCCTACAAGGAAGACCTCGTTTCAAGTAAGCGCAGTTACTTTACGGCTCAAACGAACTACATTGTTCACGAAGCTCCTACGTTTCTCATCTTAACTGACAAGCATTAGATGTTAGAGGACCTGTGGTTTTTTTCAGTTTCAGACACAGTTGAACTAGATATGGCCGTATGTGTAAGAATCACCGGTCTTTTGTTCTGAGCACACTCACGTTTCCTGCTGTATTAGAGACTCTAGAAAGCAAGAGCGTGCTTCTTGCTCTAAAGCAGAGTTTGTTTCATGGATGAGAACTATGCTGTGGGTTTACCTTCAGAAATGGAGTTACATTCCATGCTCTGTGTCTTCCTACAAGCAAGACCTCATTTCAGGTAAGGGCAGTCACTTTTCAGCTCAAACGAACTACATCGTTCACGAAGCTCACATGTTTCTCATCTTAACTGACAAGCATTGGATGTTAGACGACCTGTGCTTTGTATCAGTTTCAGAGGCAGATTTCTTCTAGATATGGTCTGTATGTGTAGGAAACACCGTACATTTGTTCTCAGCACACTCATGTTTCCTGCTGTCCTAGAGACTCTAGAAAGCTAGAGCGTGCTTCTTGCTCTAAAGCAGAGTGTGATCAATGGATGACAACTCTGCTGTGTGTTTCACTTCAGAAATTGAGTTAAAGCCTAGGCTCTGAGTCTTCCTACAAGGAAGACTTCGTTTCAAGTAAGGGCAGTTATTTTACGGCTCAAACGAACTACATCGTTCACGAAGCTCACACGTTTCTCATCTTAAGTGACAAGCATTGGATGTTAGAGGACCAGTGCTTCGTATCAGTTTCAGAAGCAGAGTTGGACTAGATATGGTCCGTATGTGTAGGAAGCACCATTCATTTTTTCTCAGCCGACTCAAATTTCCTGCTGTCTTAGAGACTCTAGAAACCTAGAGCGTGCTTCTTGCTCCAAAGCAGAGTGTGATCAAAGGATGATAACTCTGCTATGTGTTTCACTTCAGGAATAGAGTTAAATCCCAGGCTCTGAGTCTTCCCACAAGCAAAACTTCTTTTCAGGTAAGGGCAGTTACTTTACGGCTCAAATGAACTACATTGTTCACGAAGCTCCTACATTTCTCATCTTAACTGACAAGCATTAGATGTTAGAGGACCTGTGGTTTTTTTCAGTTTCAGACACAGTTGAACTAGATATGGCCGTATGTGTAAGAAACACCGGCCTTTTGTTCTGAGCACACTCACGTTTCCTGCTGTATTAGAGACTCTAGAAAGCAAGAGCGTGCTTCTTGCTCTAAAGCAGAGTTTGTTTCATGGATGAGAACTATGCTGTGGGTTTACCTTCAGAAATGGAGTTACATTCCATGCTCTGTGTCTTCCTACAAGCAAGACCTCATTTCAGGTAAGGGCAGTCACTTTTCAGCTCAAACGAACTACATCGTTCACGAAGCTCACATGTTTCTCATCTTAACTGACAAGCATTGGATGTTATAGGACCTGTGCTTTGTATCAGTTTCAGAGGCAGATTTCTTCTAGATATGGTCTGTATGTGTAGGAAACACCGTACATTTGTTCTCAGCACACTCATGTTTCCTGCTGTCTTAGAGACTCTAGAAAGCTAGAGCGTGCTTCTTGCTCTAAAGCAGAGTGTGATCAATGGATGACAACTCTGCTGTGTGTTTCACTTCAGAAATTGAGTTAAAGCCTAGGCTCTGAGTCTTCCTACAAGGAAGACTTCGTTTCAAGTAAGGGCAGTTATTTTACGGCTCAAACGAACTACATCGTTCACGAAGCTCACACGTTTCTCATCTTAAGTGACAAGCATTGGATGTTAGAGGACCAGTGCTTTGTATCAGTTTCAGAAGCAGAGTTGGACTAGATATGGTCCGTATGTGTAGGAAGCACCATTCATTTTTTCTCAGCCGACTCAAATTTCCTGCTGTCTTAGAGACTCTAGAAACCTAGAGCGTGCTTCTTGCTCCAAAGCAGAGTGTGATCAAAGGATGATAACTCTGCTATGTGTTTCACTTCAGGAATGGAGTTAAATCCCAGGCTCTGAGTCTTCCCACAAGCAAAACTTCTTTTCAGGTAAGGGCAGTTACTTTACAGCTCAAATGAAATACATCATTCACGGAGCTCACATGTTTCTCATCTTAACTGACAAGCATTGGATGTTAGAGGACCTGTGCTTTGAATCAATTTCAGAGGCAGAGTTCTTCTTGATATGGTCCGTATGTGTAGGAAACACCGTTCTTTTGTTCTGATCACACTCATGTTTCCTGCTGTAGTACACTCTAGAAAGCAAGAGCGTTCTTCTTGCTCTAAAGCACAGTGTGATAACTGGATGAGAACTATGCTGTGTGTTTCCCTTCAGAAATGGAGTTAAATTCCATGCTCTGTGTCTTCCTACAAGCAAGATTTCATTTCAGGTAAGGGCAGTCACTTTTCTGCTCAAACGAACTACGTCATTCACGAAGCTCACATGTTTCTCACCTTAACTGACAAGCATTGGGTGTTAGAGGACCAGTGCTTTGTATCAGTTTCAGAAGCAGAGTTGGACTAGATATGGTCCGTATGTGTAGGAAGCACCATTCATTTGTTCTCACCCCACTCAAATTTCCTGCTGTCTTAGAGACTCTACAAAGCTAAAGCGTGCTTCTTGCTCTAAAGCTAGTGTGATCAAAGGATGAGAACTCTGCTGTGTGTTTCACTTCAGAAATGGAGTTAAATCCCAGGCTCTGAGTCAGCGTGCTTCTTGCTCTAAAGTTAGTGTGATCAAAGGATGAGAACTCTGCTGTGTGTTTCACTTCAGAAATGGAGTTAAATCCCAGGCTCTGAGTCAGCGTGCTTCTTGCTCTAAAGTTAGTGTGATCAAAGGATGAGAACTCTGCTGTGTGTTTCACTTCAGAAATGGAGTTAAATCCCAGGCTCTGAGTCTTCCTACATGGAAGACTTCGTTTCAAGTAAGGGCAGTTACTTTACGGCTCAAACGAACTACATTGTTCACGAAGCTCACACGTTTCTCATCTTAACTGACAAGCAGTGGATGTTCGTGGACCAGTGCTTTGTATCAGTTTCAGAAGCAGAGTTGGACTAGATATGGTCCGTATGTGTAGGAAGCACCATTCATTTGTTCTCACCCCATTCAAATTTCCTGCTGTCTTAGAGACTCTACAAAGCTAAAGCGTGCTTCTTGCTCTAAAGCTAGTGTGATCAAAGGATGAGAACTCTGCTGTGTGTTTCACTTCAGAAATGGAGTTAAATCCCAGGCTCTGAGTCAGCGTGCTTCTTGCTCTAAAGTTAGTGTGATCAAAGGATGAGAACTCTGCTGTGTGTTTCACTTCAGAAATGGAGTTAAATCCCAGGCTCTGAGTCTTCCTACAAGGAAGACTTCGTTTCAAGTAAGGGCAGTTACTTTACGGCTCAAACGAACTACATTGTTCACGAAGCTCACACGTTTCTCATCTTAAGTGACAAGCATTGGATGTTAGAGGACCAGAGCTTTGTAACAGTTTCAGAAGCAGAGTTGGACTAGATATTGTCCATATGTGTAGGAAGCACCATTCATTTTTTTCTCAGCCCACTCAAATTTCCTGCTGTCTTAGAGACTCTAGAAAGCTAGAGCGTGCTTCTTGCTCTAAAGCAGAGTGTGATCAAAGGATGATAACTCTGCTGTGTATTTCACTTCAGAAATGGAGTTAAATGCCAGGCTCTGAGTCTTCCTACAAGGAAGACTTCGTTTCAAGTAAGGGCAGTTACTTTACGGCTCAAACGACCTACATTGTTCACGAAGCTCACACGTTTCTCATCTTAATTGACAAGCATTGGATGTTAGAGGACCAGTGCTTTGTATCAGTTTCAGAAACAGAGTTGGACTAGATATGGTCCGTATGTGTAGGAAGCACCATTCATTTGTTCTCAGCCCACTCAAGTTTCCTGCTGTCTTAGAGAATTAGAAAGCTAGAGCGTGCTTCTTGCTCTAAAGCAGAGTGTGATCAATGGATGACAACTCTGCTGTGTGTTTCACTTCAGAAATGGAGTTAAAGCCCAGGCTCTGAGTCTTCCTACAAGGAAGACCTCGTTTCAAGTAAGCGCAGTTACTTTACGGCTCAAACGAACTACATTGTTCACGAAGCTCCTACGTTTCTCATCTTAACTGACAAGCATTAGATGTTAGAGGACCTGTGGTTTTTTTCAGTTTCAGACACAGTTGAACTAGATATGGCCGTATGTGTAAGAATCACCGGTCTTTTGTTCTGAGCACACTCACGTTTCCTGCTGTATTAGAGACTCTAGAAAGCAAGAGCGTGCTTCTTGCTCTAAAGCAGAGTTTGTTTCATGGATGAGAACTATGCTGTGGGTTTACCTTCAGAAATGGAGTTACATTCCATGCTCTGTGTCTTCCTACAAGCAAGACCTCATTTCAGGTAAGGGCAGTCACTTTTCAGCTCAAACGAACTACATCGTTCACGAAGCTCACATGTTTCTCATCTTAACTGACAAGCATTGGATGTTATAGGACCTGTGCTTTGTATCAGTTTCAGAGGCAGATTTCTTCTAGATATGGTCTGTATGTGTAGGAAACACCGTACATTTGTTCTCAGCACACTCATGTTTCCTGCTGTCTTAGAGACTCTAGAAAGCTAGAGCGTGCTTCTTGCTCTAAAGCAGAGTGTGATCAATGGATGACAACTCTGCTGTGTGTTTCACTTCAGAAATTGAGTTAAAGCCTAGGCTCTGAGTCTTCCTACAAGGAAGACTTCGTTTCAAGTAAGGGCAGTTATTTTATGGCTCAAACGAACTACATCGTTCACGAAGCTCACACGTTTCTCATCTTAAGTGACAAGCATTGGATGTTAGAGGACCAGTGCTTTGTATCAGTTTCAGAAGCAGAGTTGGACTAGATATGGTCCGTATGTGTAGGAAGCACCATTCATTTTTTCTCAGCCGACTCAAATTTCCTGCTGTCTTAGAGACTCTAGAAACCTAGAGCGTGCTTCTTGCTCCAAAGCAGAGTGTGATCAAAGGATGATAACTCTGCTATGTGTTTCACTTCAGGAATGGAGTTAAATCCCAGGCTCTGAGTCTTCCCACAAGCAAAACTTCTTTTCAGGTAAGGGCAGTTACTTTACAGCTCAAATGAAATACATCATTCACGGAGCTCACATGTTTCTCATCTTAACTGACAAGCATTGGATGTTAGAGGACCTGTGCTTTGAATCAATTTCAGAGGCAGAGTTCTTCTTGATATGGTCCGTATGTGTAGGAAACACCGTTCTTTTGTTCTGATCACACTCATGTTTCCTGCTGTAGTACACTCTAGAAAGCAAGAGCGTTCTTCTTGCTCTAAAGCACAGTGTGATAACTGGATGAGAACTATGCTGTGTGTTTCCCTTCAGAAATGGAGTTAAATTCCATGCTCTGTGTCTTCCTACAAGCAAGATTTCATTTCAGGTAAGGGCAGTCACTTTTCTGCTCAAACGAACTATGTCATTCACGAAGCTCACATGTTTCTCACCTTAACTGACAAGCATTGGGTGTTAGAGGACCAGTGCTTTGTATCAGTTTCAGAAGCAGAGTTGGACTAGATATGGTCCGTATGTGTAGGAAGCACCATTCATTTGTTCTCACCCCACTCAAATTTCCTGCTGTCTTAGAGACTCTACAAAGCTAAAGCGTGCTTCTTGCTCTAAAGCTAGTGTGATCAAAGGATGAGAACTCTGCTGTGTGTTTCACTTCAGAAATGGAGTTAAATCCCAGGCTCTGAGTCAGCGTGCTTCTTGCTCTAAAGTTAGTGTGATCAAAGGATGAGAACTCTGCTGTGTGTTTCACTTCAGAAATGGAGTTAAATCCCAGGCTCTGAGTCAGCGTGCTTCTTGCTCTAAAGTTAGTGTGATCAAAGGATGAGAACTCTGCTGTGTGTTTCACTTCAGAAATGGAGTTAAATCCCAGGCTCTGAGTCTTCCTACATGGAAGACTTCGTTTCAAGTAAGGGCAGTTACTTTACGGCTCAAACGAACTACATTGTTCACGAAGCTCACACGTTTCTCATCTTAAGTGACAAGCATTGGATGTTAGAGGACCAGAGCTTTGTAACAGTTTCAGAAGCAGAGTTGGACTAGATATTGTCCGTATGTGTAGGAAGCACCATTCATTTTTTCTCAGCCCACTCAAATTTCCTGCTGTCTTAGAGACTCTAGAAAGCTAGAGCGTGCTTCTTGCTCTAAAGCAGAGTGTGATCAAAGGATGATAACTCTGCTGTGTATTTCACTTCAGAAATGGAGTTAAATGCCAGGCTCTGAGTCTTCCTACAAGGAAGACTTCGTTTCAAGTAAGGGCAGTTACTTTACGGCTCAAACGACCTACATTGTTCACGAAGCTCACACGTTTCTCATCTTAATTGACAAGCATTGGATGTTAGAGGACCAGTGCTTTGTATCAGTTTCAGAAACAGAGTTGGACTAGATATGGTCCGTATGTGTAGGAAGCACCATTCATTTGTTCTCAGCCCACTCAAGTTTCCTGCTGTCTTAGAGAATTAGAAAGCTAGAGCGTGCTTCTTGCTCTAAAGCAGAGTGTGATCAATGGATGACAACTCTGCTGTGTGTTTCACTTCAGAAATGGAGTTAAAGCCCAGGCTCTGAGTCTTCCTACAAGGAAGACCTCGTTTCAAGTAAGCGCAGTTACTTTACGGCTCAAACGAACTACATTGTTCACGAAGCTCCTACGTTTCTCATCTTAACTGACAAGCATTAGATGTTAGAGGACCTGTGGTTTTTTTCAGTTTCAGACACAGTTGAACTAGATATGGCCGTATGTGTAAGAATCACCGGTCTTTTGTTCTGAGCACACTCACGTTTCCTGCTGTATTAGAGACTCTAGAAAGCAAGAGCGTGCTTCTTGCTCTAAAGCAGAGTTTGTTTCATGGATGAGAACTATGCTGTGGGTTTACCTTCAGAAATGGAGTTACATTCCATGCTCTGTGTCTTCCTACAAGCAAGACCTCATTTCAGGTAAGGGCAGTCACTTTTCAGCTCAAACGAACTACATCGTTCACGAAGCTCACATGTTTCTCATCTTAACTGACAAGCATTGGATGTTATAGGACCTGTGCTTTGTATCAGTTTCAGAGGCAGATTTCTTCTAGATATGGTCTGTATGTGTAGGAAACACCGTACATTTGTTCTCAGCACACTCATGTTTCCTGCTGTCTTAGAGACTCTAGAAAGCTAGAGCGTGCTTCTTGCTCTAAAGCAGAGTGTGATCAATGGATGACAACTCTGCTGTGTGTTTCACTTCAGAAATTGAGTTAAAGCCTAGGCTCTGAGTCTTCCTACAAGGAAGACTTCGTTTCAAGTAAGGGCAGTTATTTTACGGCTCAAACGAACTACATCGTTCACGAAGCTCACATGTTTCTCATCTTAAGTGACAAGCATTGGATGTTAGAGGACCAGTGCTTTGTATCAGTTTCAGAAGCAGAGTTGGACTAGATATGGTCCGTATGTGTAGGAAGCACCATTCATTTTTTCTCAGCCGACTCAAATTTCCTGCTGTCTTAGAGACTCTAGAAACCTAGAGCGTGCTTCTTGCTCCAAAGCAGAGTGTGATCAAAGGATGATAACTCTGCTATGTGTTTCACTTCAGGAATGGAGTTAAATCCCAGGCTCTGAGTCTTCCCACAAGCAAAACTTCTTTTCAGGTAAGGGCAGTTACTTTACAGCTCAAATGAAATACATCATTCACGGAGCTCACATGTTTCTCATCTTAACTGACAAGCATTGGATGTTAGAGGACCTGTGCTTTGAATCAATTTCAGAGGCAGAGTTCTTCTTGATATGGTCCGTATGTGTAGGAAACACCGTTCTTTTGTTCTGATCACACTCATGTTTCCTGCTGTAGTACACTCTAGAAAGCAAGAGCGTTCTTCTTGCTCTAAAGCACAGTGTGATAACTGGATGAGAACTATGCTGTGTGTTTCCCTTCAGAAATGGAGTTAAATTCCATGCTCTGTGTCTTCCTACAAGCAAGATTTCATTTCAGGTAAGGGCAGTCACTTTTCTGCTCAAACGAACTACGTCATTCACGAAGCTCACATGTTTCTCACCTTAACTGACAAGCATTGGGTGTTAGAGGACCAGTGCTTTGTATCAGTTTCAGAAGCAGAGTTGGACTAGATATGGTCCGTATGTGTAGGAAGCACCATTCATTTGTTCTCACCCCACTCAAATTTCCTGCTGTCTTAGAGACTCTACAAAGCTAAAGCGTGCTTCTTGCTCTAAAGCTAGTGTGATCAAAGGATGAGAACTCTGCTGTGTGTTTCACTTCAGAAATGGAGTTAAATCCCAGGCTCTGAGTCAGCGTGCTTCTTGCTCTAAAGTTAGTGTGATCAAAGGATGAGAACTCTGCTGTGTGTTTCACTTCAGAAATGGAGTTAAATCCCAGGCTCTGAGTCAGCGTGCTTCTTGCTCAAAAGTTAGTGTGATCAAAGGATGAGAACTCTGCTGTGTGTTTCACTTCAGAAATGGAGTTAAATCCCAGGCTCTGAGTCTTCCTACATGGAAGACTTCGTTTCAAGTAAGGGCAGTTACTTTACGGCTCAAACGAACTACATTGTTCACGAAGCTCACACGTTTCTCATCTTAACTGACAAGCAGTGGATGTTCGTGGACCAGTGCTTTGTATCAGTTTCAGAAGCAGAGTTGGACTAGATATTGTCCGTATGTGTAGGAAGCACCATTCATTTTTTTCTCAGCCCACTCAAATTTCCTGCTGTCTTAGAGACTCTAGAAAGCTAGAGCGTGCTTCTTGCTCTAAAGCAGAGTGTGATCAAAGGATGATAACTCTGCTGTGTATTTCACTTCAGAAATGGAGTTAAATGCCAGGCTCTGAGTCTTCCTACAAGGAAGACTTCGTTTCAAGTAAGGGCAGTTACTTTACGGCTCAAACGACCTACATTGTTCACGAAGCTCACACGTTTCTCATCTTAATTGACAAGCATTGGATGTTAGAGGACCAGTGCTTTGTATCAGTTTCAGAAACAGAGTTGGACTAGATATGGTCCGTATGTGTAGGAAGCACCATTCATTTGTTCTCAGCCCACTCAAGTTTCCTGCTGTCTTAGAGAATTAGAAAGCTAGAGCGTGCTTCTTGCTCTAAAGCAGAGTGTGATCAATGGATGACAACTCTGCTGTGTGTTTCACTTCAGAAATGGAGTTAAAGCCCAGGCTCTGAGTCTTCCTACAAGGAAGACCTCGTTTCAAGTAAGCGCAGTTACTTTACGGCTCAAACGAACTACATTGTTCACGAAGCTCCTACGTTTCTCATCTTAACTGACAAGCATTAGATGTTAGAGGACCTGTGGTTTTTTTCAGTTTCAGACACAGTTGAACTAGATATGGCCGTATGTGTAAGAATCACCGGTCTTTTGTTCTGAGCACACTCACGTTTCCTGCTGTATTAGAGACTCTAGAAAGCAAGAGCGTGCTTCTTGCTCTAAAGCAGAGTTTGTTTCATGGATGAGAACTATGCTGTGGGTTTACCTTCAGAAATGGAGTTACATTCCATGCTCTGTGTCTTCCTACAAGCAAGACCTCATTTCAGGTAAGGGCAGTCACTTTTCAGCTCAAACGAACTACATCGTTCACGAAGCTCACACGTTTCTCATTTTAAGTGACAAGCATTGGATGTTAGAGGACCAGTGCTTTGTATCAGTTTCAGAAGCAGAGTTGGACTAGATATGGTCCGTATGTGTAGGAAGCACCATTCATTTTTTCTCAGCCGACTCAAATTTCCTGCTGTCTTAGAGACTCTAGAAACCTAGAGCGTGCTTCTTGCTCCAAAGCAGAGTGTGATCAAAGGATGATAACTCTGCTATGTGTTTCACTTCAGGAATGGAGTTAAATCCCAGGCTCTGAGTCTTCCCACAAGCAAAACTTCTTTTCAGGTAAGGGCAGTTACTTTACAGCTCAAATGAAATACATCATTCACGGAGCTCACATGTTTCTCATCTTAACTGACAAGCATTGGATGTTAGAGGACCTGTGCTTTGAATCAATTTCAGAGGCAGAGTTCTTCTTGATATGGTCCGTATGTGTAGGAAACACCGTTCTTTTGTTCTGATCACACTCATGTTTCCTGCTGTAGTACACTCTAGAAAGCAAGAGCGTTCTTCTTGCTCTAAAGCACAGTGTGATAACTGGATGAGAACTATGCTGTGTGTTTCCCTTCAGAAATGGAGTTAAATTCCATGCTCTGTGTCTTCCTACAAGCAAGATTTCATTTCAGGTAAGGGCAGTCACTTTTCTGCTCAAACGAACTATGTCATTCACGAAGCTCACATGTTTCTCACCTTAACTGACAAGCATTGGGTGTTAGAGGACCAGTGCTTTGTATCAGTTTCAGAAGCAGAGTTGGACTAGATATGGTCCGTATGTGTAGGAAGCACCATTCATTTGTTCTCACCCCACTCAAATTTCCTGCTGTCTTAGAGACTCTACAAAGCTAAAGCATGCTTCTTGCTCTAAAGCTAGTGTGATCAAAGGATGAGAACTCTGCTGTGTGTTTCACTTCAGAAATGGAGTTAAATCCCAGGCTCTGAGTCAGCGTGCTTCTTGCTCTAAAGTTAGTGTGATCAAAGGATGAGAACTCTGCTGTGTGTTTCACTTCAGAAATGGAGTTAAATCCCAGGCTCTGAGTATTCCTACATGGAAGACTTCGTTTCAAGTAAGGGCAGTTACTTTACGGCTCAAACGAACTACATTGTTCACGAAGCTCACACGTTTCTCATCTTAACTGACAAGCAGTGGGTGTTCGTGGACCAGTGCTTTGTATCAGTTTCAGAAGCAGAGTTGGACTAGATATGGTCCGTATGTGTAGGAAGCACCATTCATTTGTTCTCACCCCACTCAAATTTCCTGCTGTCTTAGAGACTCTACAAAGCTAAAGCGTGCTTCTTGCTCTAAAGCTAGTGTGATCAAAGGATGAGAACTCTGCTGTGTGTTTCACTTCAGAAATGGAGTTAAATCCCAGGCTCTGAGTCAGCGTGCTTCTTGCTCTAAAGTTAGTGTGATCAAAGGATGAGAACTCTGCTGTGTGTTTCACTTCAGAAATGGAGTTAAATCCCAGGCTCTGAGTCTTCCTACATGGAAGACTTCGTTTCAAGTAAGGGCAGTTACTTTACGGCTCAAACGAACTACATTGTTCACGAAGCTCACACGTTTCTCATCTTAATTGACAAGCAGTGGATGTTCGTGGACCAGTCCTGTGTATCAGTTTCAGAAGCAGAGTTGGACTAGATATGGTCCGTATGTGCAGGAAACACCGTTCTTTTGTTCTCAGCACACTCAAGTTTCCTGCTGTCTTAGAGACTCTAGAAAGCTAGAACATGCTACTGGCTCTAAAGCAGAGTGTGATCAATGGATGACAACTCTGTTGTGTGTTTTACTTCAGAAATGGAGTTAAATCCCAGGCTCTGAGTCTTCCTACAAGCAAAATTTCGTTTCAGGTAAGGGCAGTTACTTTACAGCTCAAACGAACTACATCGTTCATGAAGCTCACACGTTTGTCATCTTAACTGACAAGGTTTGGATGTTAGAGGACCTGTGCTTTGTATCAATTTCAGAGGCAGAGTTCTTCTAGATATGGTCCGTATGTGTAGGAAACACCATTCTTTTGTTCTCAGCCCACTCAAGTTTCCTGCTGTCTTAGAGACTCTAGAAAGCTAGAGCGTGCTTCTTGCTCTAAAGCAGAGTGTGATCAATGGATGACAACTCTGCTGTGTGTTTCACTTCAGAAATGGAGTTAAATGCCAGGCTCTGAGTCTTCCTACAAGGAAGACTTCGTTTCAAGTAAGGGCAGTTACTTTACGGCTCAAACGACCTACATTGTTCACGAAGCTCACACGTTTCTCATCTTAATTGACAAGCATTGGATGTTAGAGGACCAGTGCTTTGTATCAGTTTCAGAAACAGAGTTGGACTAGATATGGTCCGTATGTGTAGGAACCACCATTCATTTGTTCTCAGCCCACTCAAGTTTCCTGATGTCTTAGAGAATTAGAAAGCTAGAGCGTGCTTCTTGCTCTAAAGCAGAGTGTGATTCATGGGTGAGAAATATGCTGTGTGTTTCCCTTCAGAAATGGAGTTAAATCCCAGGCTCTGTGTCTTCCTACATGCAAGATATCATTTCAGGTAAGGGCAGTCACTTTTCAGCTCAACGAACTACATAGTTCACGAAGCTCACACGTTTCTCATCTTACCTGACAAGCATTGGATCAAAGAGGACCTGTGGTTTGTTTCAGTTTTAGAAGCAGAGTTGAACTAGATATGGCCTGCATGTGTAGGAAACACTGTTCTTCTGTTCTGAGCACACTCAAATTTCCTACTGTATTACAGACTCTAGAAAGCTAGAGCGTGCTTCTTGCTCTAAAGCAGAGTGTGATTCATGGATGAGAACTATGCTGTGTCTTTCCCTTCAGAAATGGAGTTAAATCCAAGGCTGTGAGTCTTCCTACAAGCGAGACTTCGTTTCAAGAAAGGGCAGTTACTAACAGCTCAAACGACCTACATCGTTCACGAAGCTCACACGTTTCTCATATTAACTCAGAAGCATTGGATGTTAGAGGACCAGTGCTTTGTATCAGTTTCAGAAGCAGGGTTGGACTAGATATGGTCCGTATTTGTAGGAAACACCGTTCTTTTGTTCTCAGCACACTCATGTTTCCTGCTGTCTTAGAGACTCTAGAAAGCAAGAGCGTGCTTCTTGCTCTAAAGCAGAGTGTGATCTAAATATGAGAACTCTGCTGTGTGATTCACTTCAGAAATGGATTTAAATCCCAGGCTCTGAGTCTTCCTACAAGCGAGACTTCGTTTCAAGAAAGGGCAGTTACTAATAGCTCAAACGAACTACATCGTTCACGAAGCTCACACGTTTCTCATCTTAACTGACAAGCATTGGATGTTAGAGGACCAGTGCTTTGTATCAGTTTCAGAAGCAGAGTTGGACTAGATATGGTCCGTATGTGTAGGAAACACCATTCATTTGTTCTCAGCCCACTCAAGTTTCCAGTTGTATTAGAGACTCTAGAAAGCTAGAGCGTGCTTCTTGCTCTAACGCAGAGTGTGATCAATGGATGAAAACTCTGCTGTGTTTTTCACTTCAGAAATGGAGTTAAATCCAAGGCTCTGAGTCTTCCTACAAGAAAAGTTCATTTCAGGGAAAGGCAGTTACTTTACAGCTCAAACGAACTACATCGTTCACAAAGCTCACACGTTTCTCATCTTAACTGAAAAGCATTGCATGTTAGAGGACCTGTGCTTTGTATCAATTTCAGAGTAAGATTTCTTCTTGATATGGTCCGTATGTTTAGGAAGCACCGTTCTGTTGTTCTCAGCACACTCATGTTTCCTGCTGTATTAGAGACTCTAGAAAGCTAGAGCGTGCTTCTTGCTCTAAAGCAGAGTGTGATCAGTGGATGAGAACTCTGTTGTGTGTTTCACTTCAGAAATGGAGTTAAATACCAGTCTCTGAATCTTCCTACAAGCAAGACTTCGTTTCAATTAAGGGCAGTTACTTTACAGCTAAAACGAACTACTTCGTTCACAAAGCTCACACGTTTCTCATATTAACTGAGAAGCATTGGATGTTGGAGGACCTGTGCTTTGTATCAATTTCAGAGGCAGATTTCTTCCAGATATGGTCCGTATGTTTAGGAAACACCGTTCATTTGTTCTCAGCACACTCATGTTTCCTGCTGTCTTAGACACTCTAGAATGCAAGAGTGTGCTTCATATTCTGAAGCAGAGTCTGATCTATATATGAGAACTCTGCTGCGGGTTTCACTTCAGAAATGGAGTTAAATCCCAGGCTATGAGTCTTCCTAAAAGCGAGACTTCGTTTCAAGTAAGGGCAGTTACTAACAGCTCAAACGAACTACATGATTCACAAAGCTCACACGTTTCTCATCTTAACTGACAAGCATTGGATGATAGAGGACCTCTGGTTTGTTTCAGTTTCAGAAGCAGAGTTGAACTAGATATGGCCTGTATGTGTAGGAAACACCGTTCTTTTGTTCTGAGCACACTCAAGTTTCCTGCTGTATTAGAGACTCTAGAAAGCAAGAGCATGCTTCTTGCTCTAAAGCAGAGTGTGATTCATGGATGAGAACTATGCTGTGTGTTTCCCTTCAGAAATGGAGTTAAATTCCATGCTCTGTGTCTTCCTACAAGCAAGACTTCATTTCAGGTAAGGGTAGTCACTTTGGAACTCAAACGAAGTACATTGTTCACGAAGCTCACACGTTTCTCATCTTAAGTGAGAAGCATTGGATGTTAGAGGACCAGTGCTTTGTATCAGTTTCAGAAGCAGTGTTGGACTAGATATGGTCCGTAT
Source organism: Onychomys leucogaster (assembly GCA_949786385.1). Lineage (NCBI taxonomy): Eukaryota > Metazoa > Chordata > Mammalia > Rodentia > Cricetidae > Onychomys > Onychomys leucogaster. The sequence goes on along the minus strand of CATKUP010000118.1, from coordinate 870,923 downwards.
GTGTAGGAAACACCATTCTTTTGTTCTCAGCACACTCAAGTTTCTTGCTGTCTTAGAGACTCTAGAAAGCTAGAGCGTGCTTCCTGCTCTAAAGCAGAGTGTGATCAATGGATGAGAACTGCGTTATGTGTTTCACTTCAGAAATGGAGTTAAATACCAGGCTATGAGTCTTCCTACAAGCAAGACGTCGTTTCAGGTAAGGGCAGTTACTTTACAGCTCAAACGAACTACATCGTTCACGAAGCTCACACGTTTCTCATCTTAACTGACAAGCATTGGTTGTTAGAGGACCTGTGGTTTGTCTCAGTTTCAGAAGCACAGTTGAACTAGATATGGTCCGTATGTGTAAGAAACACAGTTCTTTTGTTCTGAGCGCACTCACATTTCCTGTTGTATTAGAGACTCTAGAAAGCAAGAACGTGCTTCTTGCTCTAAAGCAGAGTGGGATCTATATATGAGAACTCTGCTGTGTGATTCACTTCAGAAATGGAATTAAATCCCAGGCTCTGAGTCTTCCTACAAGCGAGACTTTGTTTCAAGAAAGGGCAGTTACTAACAGCATAAACGAACTGCATCGTTCAGGAAGCTCACACGTTTCTCATCTTAACTGACAAGCATTGGATGTTAGAGGACCAGTGCTTTGTATCAGTTTCAGAAGCAGAGTTGGACTAGATATGGTCCGTATTTATAGGAAACACAGTTCTTTTTTTCTCAGCACACTCATGTTTCCTGCTGTCTTAGAGACTCTAGAAAGCTAGAGCGTGCTTCTTGCTCTAAAGCAGAGTGTGATCTATATATGAGATCTCTGCTGTGTGTTTGACTTCAGAAATGGAGTTAAAGCCCAGTCTCTGAGTCTTCCTACAAGGAAGACTTCGTTTCAAGTAAGGGCAGTCACTTTTCAGCTCAAACAAACTACATCGTTCATGAAGCTCACACGTTTCTCATCTTAACTGACAAGCATTGGATGTTAGAGGACCAGTGGTTTGTTTCAGTTTCATAAGTAGAGTTGGACTAGATATGGTCCGTATGTGTAGGAAACACCGTTCTTTTGTTCTCAGCACACTCATGTTTCCTGCTGTCTTAGAGACTCTAGAAAGCTAGAGCGTGCTCCTTGCTCTAAAGCAGAGTGTGATCAATGGATGAGAACTCTGTTGTGCATTTCACTTCAGAAATGGAGTTAAATCCCAGGCTCTGATTCTTCCTACAAGCAAAACTTCGTTTCATTTAAGGCGAGTTACTTTACAGCTCAAACAAACTAAATCGTTCACGAAGCTCACACGTTTCTCATCTTAACTGACAAGCATTGGATGTTAGAGGACCAGTGCTTTGTATCAGTTTCAGAAGCAGAGTTGGACTAGATATGGTCCGTATGTGTAGGAAACACCATTCATTTGTTCTCAGCCCACTCAAATTTCCTACTGTATTACAGACTCGAGAAAGCTAGAGCGTGCTACTTGCTCTAAAGCAGAGTGTGATACATGGATGAGAACTATGCTGTGTGTTTCCCTTCAGAAATGGAGTTAAAACCCAGGCTCTGAGTCTTCCTACAAGAAAAGTTCATTTCAGGTCAGGGCATTTACTTTACACCTCAAGCGAACTACATCATTCACGAAGCTCACACGTTTCACATCTTAACTGACAAGCATTGGATGTTAGAGGACCAGTGGTTTGTATCAGTTTCAGAAGCAGTGTTGGACTAGATATGGTCCGTATGTGTAGGAAACACCGTTCATTTGTTCTCAGCACACTCATGTTTCCTGCTGTCTTAGAGCATTTAGAAAGCAAGAGCATGCTTCATATTCTAAAGCAGAATGTGATCAATATATGAGAACTCTGCTGTGTGTTTCACTTCAGAAATGGAGTTAAATACCAGGCTCTGAGTATTCCTACAAGCAAGACTTCATTTCAGGTAAGGGCAGTTATTTTACAGCTCAAACGAACTACATTGTTCACGAAGCTCACAAGTTTCTCATCTTAACTGACAAGCACTGGATGTTCGAGGACCAGTGCTTTGTATCAGTTTCAGAAGCAGAGTTGGACTAGATATGGTCCGTATGTGTAGGAAACACCATTCATTTGTTCTCAACCCACTCAAGTTTCCTGCTGTCTTAGAGACTCTAGAAAGCTAGAGCGTGCTTCTTGCTCTAAAGCAGAGTGTGATCAATGCTTGACAACTCTGCTGTGTGTTTCCCTTCAGAAATGGAGTTAAATCCCAGGCTGTGAGTCTTCCTACAAGCGAGACTTCGTTTCAAGAAAGGGCAGTTACTAACAGCTCAAACGAAGTACATCGTTCACAAAGCTCACACGTTTCTCATATTTACTCAGAAGCATTGGATGTTAGAGGACCAGTGCTTTGTATCAGTTTCAGAAGCAGAGTTGGACTAGATATGGTCCGTATTTATAGGAAACACAGTTCTTTTTTTCTCAGCACACTCATGTTTCCTGCTGTCTTAGAGACTCTAGAAAGCTAGAGCGTGCTTCTTGCTCTAAAGCAGAGTGTGATCTATATATGAGATCTCTGCTGTGTGTTTCACTTCAGAAATGGAGTTAAAGCCCAGTCTCTGAGTCTTCCTACAAGGAAGACTTCGTTTCAAGTAAGGGCAGTCACTTTTCAGCTCAAACAAACTACATCGTTCATGAAGCTCACACGTTTCTCATCTTAACTGACAAGCATTGGATGTTAGAGGACCAGTGGTTTGTTTCAGTTTCATAAGTAGAGTTGGACTAGATATGGTCCGTATGTGTAGGAAACACCGTTCTTTTGTTCTCAGCACACTCATGTTTCCTGCTGTCTTAGAGACTCTAGAAAGCTAGAGCGTGCTCCTTGCTCTAAAGCAGAGTGTGATCAATGGATGAGAACTCTGTTGTGCATTTCACTTCAGAAATGGAGTTAAATCCCAGGCTCTGAGTCTTCCTACAAGCAAAACTTCGTTTCATTTAAGGCGAGTTACTTTACAGCTCAAACAAACTAAATCGTTCACGAAGCTCACACGCTTCTCATCTTAACTGACAAGCATTGGATGTTAGAGGACCAGTGCTTTGTATCAGTTTCAGAAGCAGAGTTGGACTAGATATGGTCCGTATGTGTAGGAAACACCATTCATTTGTTCTCAGCCCACTCAAATTTCCTACTGTATTACAGACTCGAGAAAGCTAGAGCGTGCTTCTTGCTCTAAAGCAGAGTGTGATACATGGATGAGAACTATGCTGTGTGTTTCCCTTCAGAAATGGAGTTAAAACCCAGGCTCTGAGTCTTCCTACAAGAAAAGTTCATTTCAGGTCAGGGCATTTACTTTACACCTCAAGCGAACTACATCATTCACGAAGCTCACACGTTTCACATCTTAACTGACAAGCATTGGATGTTAGAGGACCAGTGGTTTGTATCAGTTTCAGAAGCAGAGTTGGACTAGATATGGTCCGTATGTGTAGGAAACACCGTTCATTTGTTCTCAGCACACTCATGTTTCCTGCTGTCTTAGAGCATTTAGAAAGCAAGAGCGTGCTTCATATTCTAAAGCAGAATGTGATCAATATATGAGAACTCTGCTGTGTGTTTCACTTCAGAAATGGAGTTAAATACCAGGCTCTGAGTATTCCTACAAGCAAGACTTCATTTCAGGTAAGGGCAGTTATTTTACAGCTCAAACGAACTACATTGTTCACGAAGCTCACAAGTTTCTCATCTTAACTGACAAGCACTGGATGTTCGAGGACCAGTGCTTTGTATCAGTTTCAGAAGCAGAGTTGGACTAGATATGGTCTGTATGTGTAGGAAACACCATTCATTTGTTCTCAGCCCACTCAAGTTTCCTGCTGTCTTAGAGACTCTAGAAAGCTAGAGCGTGCTTCTTGCTCTAAAGCAGAGTGTGATCAATGGATGACAACTCTGCTGTGTGTTTCACTTCAGAAATGGAGTTAAATCCCAGGCTCTGAGTCTTCCTACAAGCAAAACTTCATTTCAGGTATGGGCAGTAACTTTTTAGCTCAAACGAACTACATCGTTCACGAAGCTCACACGTTTCTCATCTTAACTGACAAGCATTGGATGATAGAGGACCTGTGGTTTCTTTCAGTTTCAGAAGCAGAGTTGAACTAGATATGGCCTGCATGTGTAGGAAACACCGTTCTTTTGTTCTGAGCACACTCAAGTTTCCTGCTGTATTAGAGTCTCTAGAAACAAGAGCGTGCTACTTGCTCTAAAGCAGAGTGTGATTCATGGATGAGAACTCTGCTGTGTGTTTCCCTTCATAAATGGAGTTAAATTCCATGCTCTGTGTCTTCCTACAAGCAAGACTTCATTTCAGGTATGGGCAGTAACTTTTCAGCGCAAACGAACTACATCGTTCACGAAGGTCACACGTTTCTCATCTTAACTGACAAGCATTGGATGTTAGAGGACAAGTGCTTTTTTATCAGTTTCAGAAGCAGAGTTGGACTAGATATGGTCCGTATGTGTAGGAAACACCGTTCTTTTGTTCTGATCACACTCATGTTTCCTGCTGTAGTACACTCTAGAAAGCAAGAGCGTTCTTCTTGCTCTAAAGCACAGTGTGATAACTGGATCAGAACTATGCTGTGTGTTTCCCTTCAGAAATGGAGTTAAATTCCATGCTCTGTGTCTTCCTACAAGCAAGATTTCATTTCAGGTAAGGGCAGTCACTTTTCTGCTCAAACGAACTACTTCGTTCACGAAGCTCACATGTTTCTCACCTTAACTGACAAGCATTGGGTGTTAGAGGACCAGTGCTTTGTATCAGTTTCAGAAGCAGAGTTGGACTAGATATGGTCCGTATGTGTAGGAAGCACCATTCATTTGTTCTCACCCCACTCAAATTTCCTGCTGTCTTAGAGACTCTACAAAGCTAAAGCGTGCTTCTTGCTCTAAAGCTAGTGTGATCAAAGGATGAGAACTCTGCTGTGTGTTTCACTTCAGAAATGGAGTTAAATCCCAGGCTCTGAGTCAGCGTGCTTCTTGCTCTAAAGTTAGTGTGATCAAAGGATGAGAACTCTGCTGTGTGTTTCACTTCAGAAATGGAGTTAAATCCCAGGCTCTGAGTCTTCCTACATGGAAGACTTCGTTTCAAGTAAGGGCAGTTACTTTACGGCTCAAACGAACTACATTGTTCACGAAGCTCACACGTTTCTCATCTTAATTGACAAGCAGTGGATGTTCGTGGACCAGTGCTTTGTATCAGTTTCAGAAGCAGAGTTGGACTAGATATGGTCCGTATGTGCAGGAAACACCGCTCTTTTGTTCTCAGCACACTCAAGTTTCCTGCTGTCTTAGAGACTCTAGAAAGCTAGAACATGCTACTGGCTCTAAAGCAGAGTGTGATCAATGGATGACAACTCTGTTGTGTGTTTTACTTCAGAAATGGAGTTAAATCCCAGGCTCTGAGTCTTCCTACAAGCAAAATTTCGTTTCAGGTAAGGGCAGTTACTTTACAGCTCAAACGAACTACATCGTTCATGAAGCTCACACGTTTGTCATCTTAACTGACAAGGTTTGGATGTTAGAGGACCTGTGCTTTGTATCAATTTCAGAGGCAGAGTTCTTCTAGATATGGTCCGTATGTGTAGGAAACACCATTCTTTTGTTCTCAGCACACTCATGTTTCCTGCTGTCTTAGAGACTCTAGAAAGCAAGAGCGTGCTTCTTGCTCTAAAGCAGAGGGTGATCTATATATGAGAACTCTGCTGTGTGTTCCACTTCAGAAATGGAGTTAAATCCCAGGCTCTGAGTCTTCCTACAAGCAAAACTTCGTTTCAGGTAATGGCAGTAACTTTTTAGCTCAAACGAACAACATCGTTCACGAAGCTCACACGTTTCTCATCTTAACTGACAAGCATTGGATGATAGAGGACCTGTGGTTTGTTTCAGTTTCAGAAGCAGAGTTGAACTAGATATGGCCTGCATGTGTAGGAAACACCGTTCTTTAGTTCTGAGCACACTCAAGTTTCCTGCTGTATTAGAGTCTCTAGAAAGCAAGAGCGTGCTTCTTGCTCTAAAGCAGAGTGTGATTCATGGATGAGAACTATGCTGTGTGTTTCCCTTCATAAATGGAGTTAAATTCCATGCTCTGTGTCTTCCTACAAGCAAGACTTCATTTCAGGTATGGGCAGTAACTTTTCAGCGCAAACGAACTACATCGTTCACGAAGGTCACACGTTTCTCATCTTAACTGACAAGCATTGGATGTTAGAGGACCAGTGCTTTGTATCAGTTTCAGAGGCAGATTTCTTCTAGATATGGTCCGAATGTGTAGGAAACAACGTTCATTTGTTCTCAGCACACTCATGTTTCCTGCTGTCTTAGAGACTCTAGAAAGCAAGAGCGTGCTTCTTGCTCTAAAGCAGAGTGTGATCAATGGATGAGAACTCTGTTGTGTGTTTCACTTCAGAAATGGAGTTAAATACCAGGCTCTGAGTCTTCCTACAAGGAAGATTTCGTTTCAAGTAAGGGCAGTTACTTTACGGCTCAAACGAACTACATTGTTCATGAAGCTCACACGTTTCTCATCTTAACTGACAAGCACTGGATGTTCGAGGACCAGTGCTTTGTTTCAGTTTCAGAAGCAGAGTTGGAATAGATATGGTCCGTATGTGTAGGAAACACCATTCATTTGTTCTCAGTCCACTCAAGTTTCCTGCTGTCTTAGAGACTCTAGAAAGCTAGAGCGTGCTTCTTGCTCTAAAGCAGAGTGTGATCAATGGATGACAACACTGCTCTGTGTTTCACTTCAGAAATGGAGTTCAAGCCTTGGCTCTGTGTCTTCCTACATGCAAGATATCATTTCAGGTAAGGGCAGTCACTTTTCAGCTCAACGAACTACATAGTTCACGAAGCTCACACGTTTCTCATCTTACCTGACAAGCATTGGATCAAAGAGGACCTGTGGTTTGTTTCAGTTTTAGAAGCAGAGTTGAACTAGATATGGCCTGCATGTGTAGGAAACACTGTTCTTTTGTTCTGAGCACACTCAAATTTCCTACTGTATTACAGACTCTAGAAAGCTAGAGCGTGCTTCTTGCTCTAAAGCAGAGTGTGATTCATGGATGAGAACTATGCTGTGTCTTTCCCTTCAGAAATGGAGTTAAATCCAAGGCTGTGAGTCTTCCTACAAGCGAGACTTCGTTTCAAGAAAGGGCAGTTACTAACAGCTCAAACGACCTACATCGTTCACGAAGCTCACACGTTTCTCATATTAACTCAGAAGCATTGGATGTTAGAGGACCAGTGCTTTGTATCAGTTTCAGAAGCAGGGTTGGACTAGATATGGTCCGTATTTGTAGGAAACACCGTTCTTTTGTTCTCAGCACACTCATGTTTCCTGCTGTCTTAGAGACTCTAGAAAGCAAGAGCGTGCTTCTTGCTCTAAAGCAGAGTGTGATCTAAATATGAGAACTCTGCTGTGTGATTCACTTCAGAAATGGATTTAAATCCCAGGCTCTGAGTCTTCCTACAAGCGAGACTTCGTTTCAAGAAAGGGCAGTTACTAATAGCTCAAACGAACTACATCGTTCACGAAGCTCACACGTTTCTCATCTTAACTGACAAGCATTGGATGTTAGAGGACCAGTGCTTTGTATCAGTTTCAGAAGCAGAGTTGGACTAGATATGGTCCGTATGTGTAGGAAACACCATTCATTTGTTCTCAGCCCACTCAAGTTTCCAGTTGTATTAGAGACTCTAGAAAGCTAGAGCGTGCTTCTTGCTCTAACGCAGAGTGTGATCAATGGATGAAAACTCTGCTGTGTTTTTCACTTCAGAAATGGAGTTAAATCCAAGGCTCTGAGTCTTCCTACAAGAAAAGTTCATTTCAGGGAAAGGCAGTTACTTTACAGCTCAAACGAACTACATCGTTCACAAAGCTCACACGTTTCTCATCTTAACTGAAAAGCATTGCATGTTAGAGGACCTGTGCTTTGTATCAATTTCAGAGTAAGATTTCTTCTTGATATGGTCCGTATGTTTAGGAAGCACTGTTCTGTTGTTCTCAGCACACTCATGTTTCCTGCTGTATTAGAGACTCTAGAAAGCTAGAGCGTGCTTCTTGCTCTAAAGCAGAGTGTGATCAGTGGATGAGAACTCTGTTGTGTGTTTCACTTCAGAAATGGAGTTAAATACCAGTCTCTGAATCTTCCTACAAGCAAGACTTCGTTTCAATTAAGGGCAGTTACTTTACAGCTAAAACGAACTACTTCGTTCACAAAGCTCACACGTTTCTCATATTAACTGAGAAGCATTGGATGTTGGAGGACCTGTGCTTTGTATCAATTTCAGAGGCAGATTTCTTCCAGATATGGTCCGTATGTTTAGGAAACACCGTTCATTTGTTCTCAGCACACTCATGTTTCCTGCTGTCTTAGACACTCTAGAATGCAAGAGTGTGCTTCATATTCTGAAGCAGAGTCTGATCTATATATGAGAACTCTGCTGCGGGTTTCACTTCAGAAATGGAGTTAAATCCCAGGCTATGAGTCTTCCTAAAAGCGAGACTTCGTTTCAAGTAAGGGCAGTTACTAACAGCTCAAACGAACTACATGATTCACAAAGCTCACACGTTTCTCATCTTAACTGACAAGCATTGGATGATAGAGGACCTCTGGTTTGTTTCAGTTTCAGAAGCAGAGTTGAACTAGATATGGCCTGTATGTGTAGGAAACACCGTTCTTTTGTTCTGAGCACACTCAAGTTTCCTGCTGTATTAGAGACTCTAGAAAGCAAGAGCATGCTTCTTGCTCTAAAGCAGAGTGTGATTCATGGATGAGAACTATGCTGTGTGTTTCCCTTCAGAAATGGAGTTAAATTCCATGCTCTGTGTCTTCCTACAAGCAAGACTTCATTTCAGGTAAGGGTAGTCACTTTGGAGCTCAAACGAAGTACATCGTTCACGAAGCTCACACGTTTCTCATCTTAAGTGAGAAGCATTGGATGTTAGAGGACCAGTGCTTTGTATCAGTTTCAGAAGCAGTGTTGGACTAGATATGGTCCGTATGTGTAGGAAACACCATTCTTTTGTTCTCAGCACACTCAAGTTTCTTGCTGTCTTAGAGACTCTAGAAAGCTAGAGCGTGCTTCCTGCTCTAAAGCAGAGTGTGATCAATGGATGAGAACTGCGTTGTGTGTTTCACTTCAGAAATGGAGTTAAATCCCAGGCTATGAGTCTTCCTACAAGCAAGACGTCGTTTCAGGTAAGGGCAGTTACTTTACAGCTCAAACGAACTACATCGTTCACGAAGCTCACACGTTTCTCATCTTAACTGACAAGCATTGGTTGTTAGAGGACCTGTGGTTTGTCTCAGTTTCAGAAGCACAGTTGAACTAGATATGGTCCGTATGTGTAAGAAACACAGTTCTTTTGTTCTGAGCGCACTCACATTTCCTGTTGTATTAGAGACTCTAGAAAGCAAGAACGTGCTTCTTGCTCTAAAGCAGAGTGGGATCTATATATGAGAACTCTGCTGTGTGATTCACTTCAGAAATGGAATTAAATCCCAGGCTCTGAGTCTTCCTACAAGCGAGACTTTGTTTCAAGAAAGGGCAGTTACTAACAGCATAAACGAACTGCATCGTTCAGGAAGCTCACACGTTTCTCATCTTAACTGACAAGCATTGGATGTTAGAGGACCAGTGCTTTGTATCAGTTTCAGAAGCAGAGTTGGACTAGATATGGTCCGTATTTATAGGAAACACAGTTCATTTTTTCTCAGCACACTCATGTTTCCTGCTGTCTTAGAGACTCTAGAAAGCTAGAGCGTGCTTCTTGCTCTAAAGCAGAGTGTGATCTATATATGAGATCTCTGCTGTGTGTTTGACTTCAGAAATGGAGTTAAAGCCCAGTCTCTGAGTCTTCCTACAAGGAAGACTTCGTTTCAAGTAAGGGCAGTCACTTTTCAGCTCAAACAAACTACATCGTTCATGAAGCTCACACGTTTCTCATCTTAACTGACAAGCATTGGATGTTAGAGGACCAGTGGTTTGTTTCAGTTTCATAAGTAGAGTTGGACTAGATATGGTCCGTATGTGTAGGAAACACCGTTCTTTTGTTCTCAGCACACTCATGTTTCCTGCTGTCTTAGAGACTCTAGAAAGCTAGAGCGTGCTCCTTGCTCTAAAGCAGAGTGTGATCAATGGATGAGAACTCTGTTGTGCATTTCACTTCAGAAATGGAGTTAAATCCCAGGCTCTGATTCTTCCTACAAGCAAAACTTCGTTTCATTTAAGGCGAGTTACTTTACAGCTCAAACAAACTAAATCGTTCACGAAGCTCACACGTTTCTCATCTTAACTGACAAGCATTGGATGTTAGAGGACCAGTGCTTTGTATCAGTTTCAGAAGCAGAGTTGGACTAGATATGGTCCGTATGTGTAGGAAACACCATTCATTTGTTCTCAGCCCACTCAAATTTCCTACTGTATTACAGACTTGAGAAAGCTAGAGCGTGCTACTTGCTCTAAAGCAGAGTGTGATACATGGATGAGAACTATGCTGTGTGTTTCCCTTCAGAAATGGAGTTAAAACCCAGGCTCTGAGTCTTCCTACAAGAAAAGTTCATTTCAGGTCAGGGCATTTACTTTACACCTCAAGCGAACTACATCATTCACGAAGCTCACACGTTTCACATCTTAACTGACAAGCATTGGATGTTAGAGGACCAGTGGTTTGTATCAGTTTCAGAAGCAGAGTTGGACTAGATATGGTCCGTATGTGTAGGAAACACCGTTCATTTGTTCTCAGCACACTCATGTTTCCTGCTGTCTTAGAGCATTTAGAAAGCAAGAGCATGTTTCATATTCTAAAGCAGAATGTGATCAATATATGAGAACTCTGCTGTGTGTTTCACTTCAGAAATGGAGTTAAATACCAGGCTCTGAGTATTCCTACAAGCAAGACTTCATTTCAGGTAAGGGCAGTTATTTTACAGCTCAAACGAACTACATTGTTCACGAAGCTCACAAGTTTCTCATCTTAACTGACAAGCACTGGATGTTCGAGGACCAGTGCTTTGTATCAGTTTCAGAAGCAGAGTTGGACTAGATATGGTCCGTATGTGTAGGAAACACCATTCATTTGTTCTCAGCCCACTCAAGTTTCCTGCTGTCTTAGAGACTCTAGAAAGCTAGAGCGTGCTTCTTGCTCTAAAGCAGAGTGTGATCAATGCTTGACAACTCTGCTGTGTGTTTCCCTTCAGAAATGGAGTTAAATCCCAGGCTGTGAGTCTTCCTACAAGCGAGACTTCGTTTCAAGAAAGGGCAGTTACTAACAGCTCAAACGAAGTACATCGTTCACAAAGCTCACACGTTTCTCATATTTACTCAGAAGCATTGGATGTTAGAGGACCAGTGCTTTGTATCAGTTTCAGAAGCAGAGTTGGACTAGATATGGTCCGTATTTATAGGAAACACAGTTCTTTTTTTCTCAGCACACTCATGTTTCCTGCTGTCTTAGAGACTCTAGAAAGCTAGAGCGTGCTTCTTGCTCTAAAGCAGAGTGTGATCTATATATGAGATCTCTGCTGTGTGTTTCACTTCAGAAATGGAGTTAAAGCCCAGTCTCTGAGTCTTCCTACAAGGAAGACTTCGTTTCAAGTAAGGGCAGTCACTTTTCAGCTCAAACAAACTACATCGTTCATGAAGCTCACACGTTTCTCATCTTAACTGACAAGCATTGGATGTTAGAGGACCAGTGGTTTGTTTCAGTTTCATAAGTAGAGTTGGACTAGATATGGTCCGTATGTGTAGGAAACACCGTTCTTTTGTTCTCAGCACACTCATGTTTCCTGCTGTCTTAGAGACTCTAGAAAGCTAGAGCGTGCTCCTTGCTCTAAAGCAGAGTGTGATCAATGGATGAGAACTCTGTTGTGCATTTCACTTCAGAAATGGAGTTAAATCCCAGGCTCTGAGTCTTCCTACAAGCAAAACTTCGTTTCATTTAAGGCGAGTTACTTTACAGCTCAAACAAACTAAATCGTTCACGAAGCTCACACGCTTCTCATCTTAACTGACAAGCATTGGATGTTAGAGGACCAGTGCTTTGTATCAGTTTCAGAAGCAGAGTTGGACTAGATATGGTCCGTATGTGTAGGAAACACCATTCATTTGTTCTCAGCCCACTCAAATTTCCTACTGTATTACAGACTCGAGAAAGCTAGAGCGTGCTTCTTGCTCTAAAGCAGAGTGTGATACATGGATGAGAACTATGCTGTGTGTTTCCCTTCAGAAATGGAGTTAAAACCCAGGCTCTGAGTCTTCCTACAAGAAAAGTTCATTTCAGGTCAGGGCATTTACTTTACACCTCAAGCGAACTACATCATTCACGAAGCTCACACGTTTCACATCTTAACTGACAAGCATTGGATGTTAGAGGACCAGTGGTTTGTATCAGTTTCAGAAGCAGAGTTGGACTAGATATGGTCCGTATGTGTAGGAAACACCGTTCATTTGTTCTCAGCACACTCATGTTTCCTGCTGTCTTAGAGCATTTAGAAAGCAAGAGCGTGCTTCATATTCTAAAGCAGAATGTGATCAATATATGAGAACTCTGCTGTGTGTTTCACTTCAGAAATGGAGTTAAATACCAGGCTCTGAGTATTCCTACAAGCAAGACTTCATTTCAGGTAAGGGCAGTTATTTTACAGCTCAAACGAACTACATTGTTCACGAAGCTCACAAGTTTCTCATCTTAACTGACAAGCACTGGATGTTCGAGGACCAGTGCTTTGTATCAGTTTCAGAAGCAGAGTTGGACTAGATATGGTCCGTATGTGTAGGAAACACCATTCATTTGTTCTCAGCCCACTCAAGTTTCCTGCTGTCTTAGAGACTCTAGAAAGCTAGAGCGTGCTTCTTGCTCTAAAGCAGAGTGTGATCAATGGATGACAACTCTGCTGTGTGTTTCACTTCAGAAATGGAGTTAAATCCCAGGCTCTGAGTCTTCCTACAAGCAAAACTTCATTTCAGGTATGGGCAGTAACTTTTTAGCTCAAACGAACTACATCGTTCACGAAGCTCACACGTTTCTCATCTTAACTGACAAGCATTGGATGATAGAGGACCTGTGGTTTCTTTCAGTTTCAGAAGCAGAGTTGAACTAGATATGGCCTGCATGTGTAGGAAACACCGTTCTTTTGTTCTGAGCACACTCAAGTTTCCTGCTGTATTAGAGTCTCTAGAAACAAGAGCGTGCTACTTGCTCTAAAGCAGAGTGTGATTCATGGATGAGAACTCTGCTGTGTGTTTCCCTTCATAAATGGAGTTAAATTCCATGCTCTGTGTCTTCCTACAAGCAAGACTTCATTTCAGGTATGGGCAGTAACTTTTCAGCGCAAACGAACTACATCGTGCACGAAGGTCACACGTTTCTCATCTTAACTGACAAGCATTGGATGTTAGAGGACAAGTGCTTTTTTATCAGTTTCAGAAGCAGAGTTGGACTAGATATGGTCCGTATGTGTAGGAAACACCGTTCTTTTGTTCTGATCACACTCATGTTTCCTGCTGTAGTACACTCTAGAAAGCAAGAGCGTTCTTCTTGCTCTAAAGCACAGTGTGATAACTGGATGAGAACTATGCTGTGTGTTTCCCTTCAGAAATGGAGTTAAATTCCATGCTCTGTGTCTTCCTACAAGCAAGATTTCATTTCAGGTAAGGGCAGTCACTTTTCTTCTCAAACGAACTACATCGTTCATGAAGCTCACATGTTTCTCACCTTAACTGACAAGCATTGGGTGTTAGAGGACCAGTGCTTTGTATCAGTTTCAGAAGCAGAGTTGGACTAGATATGGTCCGTATGTGTAGGAAGCACCATTCATTTGTTCTCACCCCACTCAAATTTCCTGCTGTCTTAGAGACTCTACAAAGCTAAAGCGTGCTTCTTGCTCTAAAGCTAGTGTGATCAAAGGATGAGAACTCTGCTGTGTGTTTCACTTCAGAAATGGAGTTAAATCCCAGGCTCTGAGTCAGCGTGCTTCTTGCTCTAAAGTTAGTGTGATCAAAGGATGAGAACTCTGCTGTGTGTTTCACTTCAGAAATGGAGTTAAATCCCAGGCTCTGAGTCTTCCTACATGGAAGACTTCGTTTCAAGTAAGGGCAGTTACTTTACGGCTCAAACGAACTACATTGTTCACAAAGCTCACTCGTTTCTCATCTTAATTGACAAGCAGTGGATGTTCGTGGACCAGTGCTTTGTATCAGTTTCAGAAGCAGAGTTGGACTAGATATGGTCCGTATGTGCAGGAAACACCGTTCTTTTGTTCTCAGCACACTCAAGTTTCCTGCTGTCTTAGAGACTCTAGAAAGCTAGAACATGCTACTGGCTCTAAAGCAGAGTGTGATCAATGGATGACAACTCTGTTGTGTGTTTTACTTCAGAAATGGAGTTAAATCCCAGGCTCTGAGTCTTCCTACAAGCAAAATTTCGTTTCAGGTAAGGGCAGTTACTTTACAGCTCAAACGAACTACATCGTTCATGAAGCTCACACGTTTGTCATCTTAACTGACAAGGTTTGGATGTTAGAGGACCTGTGCTTTGTATCAATTTCAGAGGCAGAGTTCTTCTAGATATGGTCCGTATGTGTAGGAAACACCATTCTTTTGTTCTCAGCACACTCATGTTTCCTGCTGTCTTAGAGACTCTAGAAAGCAAGAGCGTGCTTCTTGCTCTAAAGCAGAGGGTGATCAATATATGAGAACTCTGCTGTGTGTTCCACTTCAGAAATGGAGTTAAATCCCAGGCTCTGAGTCTTCCTACAAGCAAAACTTCGTTTCAGGTAATGGCAGTAACTTTTTAGCTCAAACGAACAACATCGTTCACGAAGCTCACACGTTTCTCATCTTAACTGACAAGCATTGGATGATAGAGGACCTGTGGTTTGTTTCAGTTTCAGGAGCAGAGTTGAACTAGATATGGCCTGCATGTGTAGGAAACACCGTTCTTTAGTTCTGAGCACACTCAAGTTTCCTGCTGTATTAGAGTCTCTAGAAAGCAAGAGCGTGCTTCTTGCTCTAAAGCAGAGTGTGATTCATGGATGAGAACTATGCTGTGTGTTTCCCTTCATAAATGGAGTTAAATTCCATGCTCTGTGTCTTCCTACAAGCAAGACTTCATTTCAGGTATGGGCAGTAACTTTTCAGCGCAAACGAACTACATCGTTCACGAAGGTCACACGTTTCTCATCTTAACTGACAAGCATTGGATGTTAGAGGACCAGTGCTTTGTATCAGTTTCAGAGGCAGATTTCTTCTAGATATGGTCCGAATGTGTAGGAAACAACGTTCATTTGTTCTCAGCACACTCATGTTTCCTGCTGTCTTAGAGACTCTAGAAAGCAAGAGCGTGCTTCTCGCTCTAAAGCAGAGTGTGATCAATGGATGAGAACTCTGTTGTGTGTTTCACTTCAGAAATGGAGTTAAATACCAGGCTCTGAGTCTTCCTACAAGGAAGATTTCGTTTCAAGTAAGGGCAGTTACTTTACGGCTCAAACGAACTACATTGTTCATGAAGCTCACACGTTTCTCATCTTAACTGACAAGCACTGGATGTTCGAGGACCAGTGCTTTGTTTCAGTTTCAGAAGCAGAGTTGGACTAGATATGGTCCGTATGTGTAGGAAACACCATTCATTTGTTCTCAGGCCACTCAAGTTTCCTGCTGTCTTAGAGACTCTAGAAAGCTAGAGCGTGCTTCTTGCTCTAAAGCAGAGTGTGATCAATGGATGAGAACTCTGTTGTGTGTTTCACTTCAGAAATGGAGTTAAATACCAGGCTCTGAGTCTTCCTACAAGGAAGACTTTGTTTCAAGTAAGGGCAGGTACTTTACGGCTCAAACGAACTACATCGTTCACGAAGCTCACACGTTTCTCATCTTAAGTGACAAGCATTGGATGTTAGAGAACCAGAGCTTTGTAACAGTTTCAGAAGCAGAGTTGGACTAGATATGGTCCGTATGTGTAGGAAGCACCATTCATTTTTTCTCAGCCGACTCAAATTTCCTGCTGTCTTAGAGACTCTAGAAAGCTAGAGCGTGCTTCTTGCTCTAAAGCAGAGTGTGATCAAAAGATGATAACTCTGCTGTGTATTTCACTTCAGAAATGGAGCTAAATGCCAGGCTCTGAGTCTTCCTACAAGGAAGACTTCGTTTCAAGTAAGGGCAGTTACTTTACGGCTCAAACGACCTACATTGTTCACGAAGCTCACACGTTTCTCATCTTAACTGACAAGCATTGGATGTTAGAGGACCAGTGCTTTGTATCAGTTTCAGAAGCAGAGTTGGACTAGATATGGTCCGTATGTGTAGGAAACACCATTCATTTGTTCTCAGCCCACTCAAATTTCCTACTGTATTACAGACTCGAGAAAGCTAGAGCGTGCTTCTTGCTCTAAAGCAGAGTGTGATACATGGATGAGAACTATGCTGTGTGTTTCCTTTCAGAAATGGAGTTAAAACCCAGGCTCTGAGTCTTCCTACAAGAAAAGTTCATTTCAGGTCAGGGCATTTACTTTACACCTCAAGCGAACTACATCATTCACGAAGCTCACACGTTTCTCATCTTAACTGACAAGCATTGGATGTTAGAGGACCAGTGGTTTGTTTCAGTTTCATAAGTAGAGTTGGACTAGATATGGTCCGTATGTGTAGGAAACACCGTTCATTGTTCTCAGCACACTCATGTTTCCTGCTGTCTTAGAGACTCTAGAAAGCTAGAGCGTGCTCCTTGCTCTAAAGCAGAGTGTGATCAATGGATGAGAACTCTGTTGTGCATTTCACTTCAGAAATGGAGTTAAATCCCAGGCTCTGATTCTTCCTACAAGCAAAACTTCGTTTCATTTAAGGCGAGTTACTTTACAGCTCAAACAAACTAAATCGTTCACGAAGCTCACACGTTTCTCATCTTAACTGACAAGCATTGGATGTTAGAGGACCAGTGCTTTGTATCAGTTTCAGAAGCAGAGTTGGACTAGATATGGTCCGTATGTGTAGGAAACACCATTCATTTGTTCTCAGCCCACTCAAATTTCCTACTGTATTACAGACTCGAGAAAGCTAGAGCGTGCTACTTGCTCTAAAGCAGAGTGTGATACATGGATGAGAACTATGCTGTGTGTTTCCCTTCAGAAATGGAGTTAAAACCCAGGCTCTGAGTCTTCCTACAAGAAAAGTTCATTTCAGGTCAGGGCATTTACTTTACACCTCAAGCGAACTACATCATTCACGAAGCTCACACGTTTCACATCTTAACTGACAAGCATTGGATGTTAGAGGACCAGTGGTTTGTATCAGTTTCAGAAGCAGAGTTGGACTAGATATGGTCCGTATGTGTAGGAAACACCGTTCATTTGTTCTCAGCACACTCATGTTTCCTGCTGTCTTAGAGCATTTAGAAAGCAAGAGCATGCTTCATATTCTAAAGCAGAATGTGATCAATATATGAGAACTCTGCTGTGTGTTTCACTTCAGAAATGGAGTTAAATACCAGGCTCTGAGTATTCCTACAAGCAAGACTTCATTTCAGGTAAGGGCAGTTATTTTACAGCTCAAACGAACTACATTGTTCACGAAGCTCACAAGTTTCTCATCTTAACTGACAAGCACTGGATGTTCAAGGACCAGTGCTTTGTATCAGTTTCAGAAGCAGAGTTGGACTAGATATGGTCCGTATGTGTAGGAAACACCATTCATTTGTTCTCAGCCCACTCAAGTTTCCTGCTGTCTTAGAGACTCTAGAAAGCTAGAGCGTGCTTCTTGCTCTAAAGCAGAGTGTGATCAATGCTTGACAACTCTGCTGTGTGTTTCCCTTCAGAAATGGAGTTAAATCCCAGGCTGTGAGTCTTCCTACAAGCGAGACTTCGTTTCAAGAAAGGGCAGTTACTAACAGCTCAAACGAAGTACATCGTTCACAAAGCTCACACGTTTCTCATATTTACTCAGAAGCATTGGATGTTAGAGGACCAGTGCTTTGTATCAGTTTCAGAAGCAGAGTTGGACTAGATATGGTCCGTATTTATAGGAAACACAGTTCTTTTTTTCTCAGCACACTCATGTTTCCTGCTGTCTTAGAGACTCTAGAAAGCTAGAGCGTGCTTCTTGCTCTAAAGCAGAGTGTGATCTATATATGAGATCTCTGCTGTGTGTTTCACTTCAGAAATGGAGTTAAAGCCCAGTCTCTGAGTCTTCCTACAAGGAAGACTTCGTTTCAAGTAAGGGCAGTCACTTTTCAGCTCAAACAAACTACATCGTTCATGAAGCTCACACGTTTCTCATCTTAACTGACAAGCATTGGATGTTAGAGGACCAGTGGTTTGTTTCAGTTTCATAAGTAGAGTTGGACTAGATATGGTCCGTATGTGTAGGAAACACCGTTCTTTTGTTCTCAGCACACTCATGTTTCCTGCTGTCTTAGAGACTCTAGAAAGCTAGAGCGTGCTCCTTGCTCTAAAGCAGAGTGTGATCAATGGATGAGAACTCTGTTGTGCATTTCACTTCAGAAATGGAGTTAAATCCCAGGCTCTTAGTCTTCCTACAAGCAAAACTTCGTTTCATTTAAGGCGAGTTACTTTACAGCTCAAACAAACTAAATCGTTCACGAAGCTCACACGCTTCTCATCTTAACTGACAAGCATTGGATGTTAGAGGACCAGTGCTTTGTATCAGTTTCAGAAGCAGAGTTGGACTAGATATGGTCCGTATGTGTAGGAAACACCATTCATTTGTTCTCAGCCCACTCAAATTTCCTACTGTATTACAGACTCGAGAAAGCTAGAGCGTGCTTCTTGCTCTAAAGCAGAGTGTGATACATGGATGAGAACTATGCTGTGTGTTTCCCTTCAGAAATGGAGTTAAAACCCAGGCTCTGAGTCTTCCTACAAGAAAAGTTCATTTCAGGTCAGGGCATTTACTTTACACCTCAAGCGAACTACATCATTCACGAAGCTCACACGTTTCACATCTTAACTGACAAGCATTGGATGTTAGAGGACCAGTGGTTTGTATCAGTTTCAGAAGCAGAGTTGGACTAGATATGGTCCGTATGTGTAGGAAACACCGTTCATTTGTTCTCAGCACACTCATGTTTCCTGCTGTCTTAGAGCATTTAGAAAGCAAGAGCGTGCTTCATATTCTAAAGCAGAATGTGATCAATATATGAGAACTCTGCTGTGTGTTTCACTTCAGAAATGGAGTTAAATACCAGGCTCTGAGTATTCCTACAAGCAAGACTTCATTTCAGGTAAGGGCAGTTATTTTACAGCTCAAACGAACTACATTGTTCACGAAGCTCACAAGTTTCTCATCTTAACTGACAAGCACTGGATGTTCGAGGACCAGTGCTTTGTATCAGTTTCAGAAGCAGAGTTGGACTAGATATGGTCCGTATGTGTAGGAAACACCATTCATTTGTTCTCAGCCCACTCAAGTTTCCTGCTGTCTTAGAGACTCTAGAAAGCTAGAGCGTGCTTCTTGCTCTAAAGCAGAGTGTGATCAATGGATGACAACTCTGCTGTGTGTTTCACTTCAGAAATGGAGTTAAATCCCAGGCTCTGAGTCTTCCTACAAGCAAAACTTCATTTCAGGTATGGGCAGTAACTTTTTAGCTCAAACGAACTACATCGTTCACGAAGCTCACACGTTTCTCATCTTAACTGACAAGCATTGGATGATAGAGGACCTGTGGTTTCTTTCAGTTTCAGAAGCAGAGTTGAACTAGATATGGCCTGCATGTGTAGGAAACACCGTTCTTTTGTTCTGAGCACACTCAAGTTTCCTGCTGTATTAGAGTCTCTAGAAACAAGAGCGTGCTACTTGCTCTAAAGCAGAGTGTGATTCATGGATGAGAACTCTGCTGTGTGTTTCCCTTCATAAATGGAGTTAAATTCCATGCTCTGTGTCTTCCTACAAGCAAGACTTCATTTCAGGTATGGGCAGTAACTTTTCAGCGCAAACGAACTACATCGTGCACGAAGGTCACACGTTTCTCATCTTAACTGACAAGCATTGGATGTTAGAGGACAAGTGCTTTTTTATCAGTTTCAGAAGCAGAGTTGGACTAGATATGGTCCGTATGTGTAGGAAACACCGTTCTTTTGTTCTGATCACACTCATGTTTCCTGCTGTAGTACACTCTATCAAGCAAGAGCGTTCTTCTTGCTCTAAAGCACAGTGTGATAACTGGATGAGAACTATGCTGTGTGTTTCCCTTCAGAAATGGAGTTAAATTCCATGCTCTGTGTCTTCCTACAAGCAAGATTTCATTTCAGGTAAGGGCAGTCACTTTTCTTCTCAAACGAACTACATCGTTCATGAAGCTCACATGTTTCTCACCTTAACTGACAAGCATTGGGTGTTAGAGGACCAGTGCTTTGTATCAGTTTCAGAAGCAGAGTTGGACTAGATATGGTCCGTATGTGTAGGAAGCACCATTCATTTGTTCTCACCCCACTCAAATTTCCTGCTGTCTTAGAGACTCTACAAAGCTAAAGCGTGCTTCTTGCTCTAAAGCTAGTGTGATCAAAGGATGAGAACTCTGCTGTGTGTTTCACTTCAGAAATGGAGTTAAATCCCAGGCTCTGAGTCAGCGTGCTTCTTGCTCTAAAGTTAGTGTGATCAAAGGATGAGAACTCTGCTGTGTGTTTCACTTCAGAAATGGAGTTAAATCCCAGGCTCTGAGTCTTCCTACATGGAAGACTTCGTTTCAAGTAAGGGCAGTTACTTTACGGCTCAAACGAACTACATTGTTCACAAAGCTCACTCGTTTCTCATCTTAATTGACAAGCAGTGGATGTTCGTGGACCAGTGCTTTGTATCAGTTTCAGAAGCAGAGTTGGACTAGATATGGTCCGTATGTGCAGGAAACACCGTTCTTTTGTTCTCAGCACACTCAAGTTTCCTGCTGTCTTAGAGACTCTAGAAAGCTAGAACATGCTACTGGCTCTAAAGCAGAGTGTGATCAATGGATGACAACTCTGTTGTGTGTTTTACTTCAGAAATGGAGTTAAATCCCAGGCTCTGAGTCTTCCTACAAGCAAAATTTCGTTTCAGGTAAGGGCAGTTACTTTACAGCTCAAACGAACTACATCGTTCATGAAGCTCACACGTTTGTCATCTTAACTGACAAGGTTTGGATGTTAGAGGACCTGTGCTTTGTATCAATTTCAGAGGCAGAGTTCTTCTAGATATGGTCCGTATGTGTAGGAAACACCATTCTTTTGTTCTCAGCACACTCATGTTTCCTGCTGTCTTAGAGACTCTAGAAAGCAAGAGCGTGCTTCTTGCTCTAAAGCAGAGGGTGATCTATATATGAGAACTCTGCTGTGTGTTCCACTTCAGAAATGGAGTTAAATCCCAGGCTCTGAGTCTTCCTACAAGCAAAACTTCGTTTCAGGTAATGGCAGTAACTTTTTAGCTCAAACGAACAACATCGTTCACGAAGCTCACACGTTTCTCATCTTAACTGACAAGCATTGGATGATAGAGGACCTGTGGTTTGTTTCAGTTTCAGGAGCAGAGTTGAACTAGATATGGCCTGCATGTGTAGGAAACACCGTTCTTTAGTTCTGAGCACACTCAAGTTTCCTGCTGTATTAGAGTCTCTAGAAAGCAAGAGCGTGCTTCTTGCTCTAAAGCAGAGTGTGATTCATGGATGAGAACTATGCTGTGTGTTTCCCTTCATAAATGGAGTTAAATTCCATGCTCTGTGTCTTCCTACAAGCAAGACTTCATTTCAGGTATGGGCAGTAACTTTTCAGCGCAAAGGAACTACATCGTTCACGAAGGTCACACGTTTCTCATCTTAACTGACAAGCATTGGATGTTAGAGGACCAGTGCTTTGTATCAGTTTCAGAGGCAGATTTCTTCTAGATATGGTCCGAATGTGTAGGAAACAACGTTCATTTGTTCTCAGCACACTCATGTTTCCTGCTGTCTTAGAGACTCTAGAAAGCAAGAGCGTGCTTCTCGCTCTAAAGCAGAGTGTGATCAATGGGTGAGAACTCTGTTGTGTGTTTCACTTCAGAAATGGAGTTAAATACCAGGCTCTGAGTCTTCCTACAAGGAAGATTTCGTTTCAAGTAAGGGCAGTTACTTTACGGCTCAAACGAACTACATTGTTCATGAAGCTCACACGTTTCTCATCTTAACTGACAAGCACTGGATGTTCGAGGACCAGTGCTTTGTTTCAGTTTCAGAAGCAGAGTTGGACTAGATATGGTCCGTATGTGTAGGAAACACCATTCATTTGTTCTCAGGCCACTCAAGTTTCCTGCTGTCTTAGAGACTCTAGAAAGCTAGAGCGTGCTTCTTGCTCTAAAGCAGAGTGTGATCAATGGATGACAACTCTGCTGTGTGTTTCACTTCAGAAATGGAGTTAAAGCCTTGGCTCTGAGTCTTCCTACAAGGAAGACTTTGTTTCAAGTAAGGGCAGGTACTTTACGGCTCAAACGAACTACATCGTTCACGAAGCTCACACGTTTCTCATCTTAAGTGACAAGCATTGGATGTTAGAGAACCAGAGCTTTGTAACAGTTTCAGAAGCAGAGTTGGACTAGATATGGTCCGTATGTGTAGGAAGCACCATTCATTTTTTCTCAGCCGACTCAAATTTCCTGCTGTCTTAGAGACTCTAGAAAGCTAGAGCGTGCTTCTTGCTCTAAAGCAGAGTGTGATCAAAGGATGATAACTCTGCTGTGTATTTCACTTCAGAAATGGAGCTAAATGCCAGGCTCTGAGTCTTCCTACAAGGAAGACTTCGTTTCAAGTAAGGGCAGTTACTTTACGGCTCAAACGACCTACATTGTTCACGAAGCTCACACGTTTCTCATCTTAACTGACAAGCATTGGATGTTAGAGTACCAGTGCTTTGTATCTGTTTCAGAAGCAGAGTTGGACTAGATATGGTCCGTATGTGTAGGAAACACCATTCATTTGTTCTCAGCCCACTCAAATTTCCTACTGTATTACAGACTCGAGAAAGCTAGAGCGTGCTTCTTGCTCTAAAGCAGAGTGTGATACATGGATGAGAACTATGCTGTGTGTTTCCTTTCAGAAATGGAGTTAAAACCCAGGCTCTGAGTCTTCCTACAAGAAAAGTTCATTTCAGGTCAGGGCATTTACTTTACACCTCAAGCGAACTACATCATTCACGAAGCTCACACGTTTCACATCTTAACTGACAAGCATTGGATGTTAGAGGACCAGTGGTTTGTATCAGTTTCAGAAGCAGATTTGGACTAGATATGGTCCGTATGTGTAGGAAACACCGTTCATTTGTTCTCAGCACACTCATGTTTCCTGCTGTCTTAGAGCATTTAGAAAGCAAGAGCATGCTTCATATTCTAAAGCAGAATGTGATCAATATATGAGAACTCTGCTGTGTGTTTCACTTCAGAAATGGAGTTAAATACCAGGCTCTGAGTATTCCTACAAGCAAGACTTCATTTCAGGTAAGGGCAGTTATTTTACAGCTCAAACGAACTACATTGTTCACGAAGCTCACAAGTTTCTCATCTTAACTGACAAACACTGGATGTTCGAGGACCAGTGCTTTGTATCAGTTTCAGAAGCAGAGTTGGACTAGATATGGTCCGTATGTGTAGGAAACACCATTCATTTGTTCTCAGCCCACTCAAGTTTCCTGCTGTCTTAGAGACTCTAGAAAGCTAGAGCGTGCTTCTTGCTCTAAAGCAGAGTGTGATCAATGCTTGACAACTCTGCTGTGTGTTTCCCTTCAGAAATGGAGTTAAATCCCAGGCTGTGAGTCTTCCTACAAGCGAGACTTCGTTTCAAGAAAGGGCAGTTACTAACAGCTCAAACGAACTACATCGTTCACGAAGCTCACACGTTTCTCATATTAACTCAGAAGCATTGGATGTTAGAGGACCAGTGCCTTGTATCAGTTTCAGAAGCAGAGTAGGACTAGGTATGGTCCGTATTTATAGGAAACACAGTTCTTTTTTTCTCAGCACACTCAAGTTTCCTGCTGTCTTAGAGACTCTAGAAAGCTAGAGCGTGCTTCTTGCTCTAAAGCAGAGTGTGATCTATATATGAGATCTCTGCTGTGTGTTTCACTTCAGAAATGGAGTTAAAGCCCAGTCTCTGAGTCTTCCTACAAGGAAGACTTCGTTTCAAGTAAGGGCAGTCACTTTTCAGCTCAAACAAACTACATCGTTCATGAAGCTCACACGTTTCTCATCTTAACTGACAAGCATTGGATGTTAGAGGACCTGTGGTTTGTTTCAGTTTCATAAGTAGAGTTGGACTAGATATGGTCCGTATGTGTAGGAAACACCGTTCTTTTGTTCTCAGCTCACTCATGTTTCCTGCTGTCTTAGAGACTCTAGAAAGCTAGAGCGTGCTCCTTGCTCTAAAGCAGAGTGTGATCAATGGATGAGAACTCTGTTGTGCATTTCACTTCAGAAATGGAGTTAAATCCCAGGCTCTGAGTCTTCCTACAAGCAAAACTTCGTTTCATTTAAGGCGAGTTACTTTACAGCTCAAACAAACTAAATCGTTCACGAAGCTCACACGTTTCTCATCTTAACTGACAAGCATTGGATGTTAGAGGACCAGTGCTTTGTCTCAGTTTCAGAAGCAGAGTTGGACTAGATATGGTCCGTATGTGTAGGAAACACCATTCATTTGTTCTCAGCCCACTCAAATTTCCTACTGTATTACAGACTCGAGAAAGCTAGAGCGTGCTTCTTGCTCTAAAGCAGAGTGTGATACATGGATGAGAACTATGCTGTGTGTTTCCCTTCAGAAATGGAGTTAAAACCCAGGCTCTGAGTCTTCCTACAAGAAAAGTTCATTTCAGGTCAGGGCATTTACTTTACACCTCAAGCGAACTACATCATTCACGAAGCTCACACGTTTCACATCTTAACTGACAAGCATTGGATGTTAGAGGACCAGTCGTTTGTATCAGTTTCAGAAGCAGAGTTGGACTAGATATGGTCCGTATGTGTAGGAAACACCGTTCATTTGTTCTCAGCACACTCATGTTTCCTGCTGTCTTAGAGCATTTAGAAAGCAAGAGCGTGCTTCATATTCTAAAGCAGAATGTGATCAATATATGAGAACTCTGCTGTGTGTTTCACTTCAGAAATGGAGTTAAATACCAGGCTCTGAGTATTCCTACAAGCAAGACTTCATTTCAGGTAAGGGCAGTTATTTTACAGCTCAAACGAACTACATTGTTCACGAAGCTCACAAGTTTCTCATCTTAACTGACAAGCACTGGATGTTCGAGGACCAGTGCTTTGTATCAGTTTCAGAAGCAGAGTTGGACTAGATATGGTCCGTATGTGTAGGAAACACCATTCATTTGTTCTCAGCCCACTCAAGTTTCCTGCTGTCTTAGAGACTCTAGAAAGCTAGAGCGTGCTTCTTGCTCTAAAGCAGAGTGTGATCAATGGATGACAACTCTGCTGTGTGTTTCACTTCAGAAATGGAGTTAAATCCCAGGCTCTGAGTCTTCCTACAAGCAAAACTTCATTTCAGGTATGGGCAGTAACTTTTTAGCTCAAACGAACTACATCGTTCACGAAGCTCACACGTTTCTCATCTTAACTGACAAGCATTGGATGATAGAGGACCTGTGGTTTCTTTCAGTTTCAGAAGCAGAGTTGAACTAGATATGGCCTGCATGTGTAGGAAACACCGTTCTTTTGTTCTGAGCACACTCAAGTTTCCTGCTGTATTAGAGTCTCTAGAAACAAGAGCGTGCTACTTGCTCTAAAGCAGAGTGTGATTCATGGATGAGAACTCTGCTGTGTGTTTCCCTTCATAAATGGAGTTAAATTCCATGCTCTGTGTCTTCCTACAAGCAAGACTTCATTTCAGGTATGGGCAGTAACTTTTCAGCGCAAACGAACTACATCGTTCACGAAGGTCACACGTTTCTCATCTTAACTGACAAGCATTGGATGTTAGAGGACAAGTGCTTTTTTATCAGTTTCAGAAGCAGAGTTGGACTAGATATGGTCCGTATGTGTAGGAAACACCGTTCTTTTGTTCTGATCACACTCATGTTTCCTGCTGTAGTACACTCTAGAAAGCAAGAGCGTTCTTCTTGCTCTAAAGCACAGTGTGATAACTGGATGAGAACTATGCTGTGTGTTTCCCTTCAGAAATGGAGTTAAATTCCATGCTCTGTGTCTTCCTACAAGCAAGATTTCATTTCAGGTAAGGGCAGTCACTTTTCTGCTCAAACGAACTACTTCGTTCACGAAGCTCACATGTTTCTCAACTTAACTGACAAGCATTGGGTGTTAGAGGACCAGTGCTTTGTATCAGTTTCAGAAGCAGAGTTGGACTAGATATGGTCCGTATGTGTAGGAAGCACCATTCATTTGTTCTCACCCCACTCAAATTTCCTGCTGTCTTAGAGACTCTACAAAGCTAAAGCGTGCTTCTTGCTCTAAAGCTAGTGTGATCAAAGGATGAGAACTCTGCTGTGTGTTTCACTTCAGAAATGGAGTTAAATCCCAGGCTCTGAGTCAGCGTGCTTCTTGCTCTAAAGTTAGTGTGATCAAAGGATGAGAACTCTGCTGTGTGTTTCACTTCAGAAATGGAGTTAAATCCCAGGCTCTGAGTCTTCCTACATGGAAGACTTCTTTTCAAGTAAGGGCAGTTAATTTACGGCTCAAACGAACTACATTGTTCACGAAGCTCACACGTTTCTCATCTTAATTGACAAGCAGTGGATGTTCGTGGACCAGTGCTTTGTATCAGTTTCAGAAGCAGAGTTCTTCTAGATATGGTCCGTATGTGTCGGAAACACCATTCTTTTGTTCTCAGCACACTCATGTTTCCTGCTGTCTTAGAGACTCTAGAAAGCAAGAGCGTGCTTCTTGCTCTAAAGCAGAGGGTGATCTATATATGAGAACTCTGCTGTGTGTTCCACTTCAGAAATGGAGTTAAATCCCAGGCTCTGAGTCTTCCTACAAGCAAAACTTCGTTTCAGGTAATGGCAGTAACTTTTTAGCTCAAACGAACAACATCGTTCACGAAGCTCACACGTTTCTCATCTTAACTGACAAGCATTGGATGATAGAGGACCTGTGGTTTGTTTCAGTTTCAGAAGCAGAGTTGAACTAGATATGGCCTGCATGTGTAGGAAACACCGTTCTTTAGTTCTGAGCACACTCAAGTTTCCTGCTGTATTAGAGTCTCTAGAAAGCAAGAGCGTGCTTCTTGCTCTAAAGCAGAGTGTGATTCATGGATGAGAACTATGCTGTGTGTTTCCCTTCATAAATGGAGTTAAATTCCATGCTCTGTGTCTTCCTACAAGCAAGACTTCATTTCAGGTATGGGCAGTAACTTTTCAGCGCAAACGAACTACATCGTTCACGAAGGTCACACGTTTCTCATCTTAACTGACAAGCATTGGATGTTAGAGGACCAGTGCTTTGTATCAGTTTCAGAGGCAGATTTCTTCTAGATATGGTCCGAATGTGTAGGAAACAACGTTCATTTGTTCTCAGCACACTCATGTTTCCTGCTGTCTTAGAGACTCTAGAAAGCAAGAGCGTGCTTCTTGCTCTAAAGCAGAGTGTGATCAATGGATGAGAACTCTGTTGTGTGTTTCACTTCAGAAATGGAGTTAAATACCAGGCTCTGAGTCTTCCTACAAGGAAGATTTCGTTTCAAGTAAGGGCAGTTACTTTACGGCTCAAACGAACTACATTGTTCATGAAGCTCACACGTTTCTCATCTTAACTGACAAGCACTGGATGTTCGAGGACCAGTGCTTTGTTTCAGTTTCAGAAGCAGAGTTGGAATAGATATGGTCCGTATGTGTAGGAAACACCATTCATTTGTTCTCAGTCCACTCAAGTTTCCTGCTGTCTTAGAGACTCTAGAAAGCTAGAGCGTGCTTCTTGCTCTAAAGCAGAGTGTGATCAATGGATGACAACTCTGCTGTGTGTTTCACTTCAGAAATGGAGTTAAAGCCTTGGCTCTGAGTCTTCCTACAAGGAAGACTTTGTTTCAAGTAAGGGCAGGTACTTTACGGCTCAAACGAACTACATCGTTCACGAAGCTCACACGTTTCTCATCTTAAGTGACAAGCATTGGATGTTAGAGAACCAGAGCTTTGTAACAGTTTCAGAAGCAGAGTTGGACTAGATATGGTCCGTATGTGTAGGAAGCACCATTCATTTTTTCTCAGCCGACTCAAATTTCCTGCTGTCTTAGAGACTCTAGAAAGCTAGAGCGTGCTTCTTGCTCTAAAGCAGAGTGTGATCAAAGGATGATAACTCTGCTGTGTATTTCACTTCAGAAATGGAGTTAAATGCCAGGCTCTGAGTCTTCCTACAAGGAAGACTTCGTTTCAAGTAAGGGCAGTTACTTTACGGCTCAAACGACCTACATTGTTCACGAAGCTCACAC
The DNA here is from genome assembly GCA_949786385.1 of Onychomys leucogaster. Lineage (NCBI taxonomy): Eukaryota > Metazoa > Chordata > Mammalia > Rodentia > Cricetidae > Onychomys > Onychomys leucogaster. The sequence goes on along the minus strand of CATKUP010000118.1, from coordinate 842,538 downwards.
GTTTCTCATCTTAACTGACAAGCATTGGATGTTAGAGGACCAGTGCTTTGTATCAGTTTCAGAAGCAGAGTTGGACTAGATATGGTCCGTATGTGTAGGAAACACCATTCATTTGTTCTCAGCCCACTCAAATTTCCTACTGTATTACAGACTCGAGAAAGCTAGAGCGTGCTTCTTGCTCTAAAGCAGAGTGTGATACATGGATGAGAACTATGCTGGGTGTTTCCCTTCAGAAATGGAGTTAAAACCCATGCTCTGAGTCTTCCTACAAGAAAAGTTCATTTCAGGTCAGGGCATTTACTTTACACCTCAAGCGAACTACATCATTCACGAAGCTCACACGTTTCACATCTTAACTGACAAGCATTGGATGTTAGAGGACCAGTGGTTTGTATCAGTTTCAGAAGCAGAGTTGGACTAGATATGGTCAGTATGTGTAGGAAACACCGTTCATTTGTTCTCAGCACACTCATGTTTCCTGCTGTCTTAGAGCATTTAGAAAGCAAGAGCATGCTTCATATTCTAAAGCAGAATGTGATCAATATATGAGAACTCTGCTGTGTGTTTCACTTCAGAAATGGAGTTAAATACCAGGCTCTGAGTATTCCTACAAGCAAGACTTCATTTCAGGTAAGGGCAGTTATTTTACAGCTCAAACGAACTACATTGTTCACGAAGCTCACAAGTTTCTCATCTTAACTGACAAGCACTGGATGTTCGAGGACCAGTGCTTTGTATCAGTTTCAGAAGCAGAGTTGGACTAGATATGGTCCGTATGTGTAGGAAACACCATTCATTTGTTCTCAGCCCACTCAAGTTTCCTGCTGTCTTAGAGACTCTAGAAAGCTAGAGCGTGCTTCTTGCTCTAAAGCAGAGTGTGATTAAAGGATGATAACTCTGCTGTGTATTTCACTTCAGAAATGGAGTTAAATCTCAGGCTCTGAGTCTTCGTAAAATACAAGACTTCGTTTCAGGTAAGGGCCGTTACTTTAGAGCTCAAAATAACTACATCGTTCACGAAGCTCACACCTTTCTCATCTTAACTGACAAGCATTGGATGTTAGAGGACAAGTGCTTTTTTATCAGTTTCAGAAGCAGAGTTGGACTAGATATGGTCCGTATGTGTAGGAAACACCGTTCTTTTGTTCTGATCACACTCATGTTTCCTGCTGTAGTACACTCTAGAAAGCAAGAGCGTTCTTCTTGCTCTAAAGCACAGTGTGATAACTGGATGAGAACTATGCTGTGTGTTTCCCTTCAGAAATGGAGTTAAATTCCATGATCTGTGTCTTCCTACAAGCAAGATTTCATTTCAGGTAAGGGCAGTCACTTTTCTGCTCAAACGAACTACTTCGTTCACAAAGCTCACATGTTTCTCACCTTAACTGACAAGCATTGGGTGTTAGAGGACCAGTGCTTTGTATCAGTTTCAGAAGCAGAGTTGGACTAGATATGGTCCGTATGTGTAGGAAGCACCATTCATTTGTTCTCACCCCACTCAAATTTCCTGCTGTCTTAGAGACTCTACAAAGCTAAAGCGTGCTTCTTGCTCTAAAGCTAGTGTGATCAAAGGATGAGAACTCTGCTGTGTGTTTCACTTCAGAAATGGAGTTAAATCCCAGGCTCTGAGTCAGCGTGCTTCTTGCTCTAAAGTTAGTGTGATCAAAGGATGAGAACTCTGCTGTGTGTTTCACTTCAGAAATGGAGTTAAATCCCAGGCTCTGAGTCTTCCTACATGGAAGACTTCTTTTCAAGTAAGGGCAGTTAATTTACGGCTCAAACGAACTACATTGTTCACGAAGCTCACACGTTTCTCATCTTAATTGACAAGCAGTGGATGTTCGTGGACCAGTGCTTTGTATCAGTTTCAGAAGCAGAGTTCTTCTAGATATGGTCCGTATGTGTAGGAAACACCATTCTTTTGTTCTCAGCACACTCATGTTTCCTGCTGTCTTAGAGACTCTAGAAAGCAAGAGCGTGCTTCTTGCTCTAAAGCAGAGGGTGATCTATATATGAGAACTCTGCTGTGTGTTCCACTTCAGAAATGGAGTTAAATCCCAGGCTCTGAGTCTTCCTACAAGCAAAACTTCGTTTCAGGTAATGGCAGTAACTTTTTAGCTCAAACGAACAACATCGTTCACGAAGCTCACACGTTTCTCATCTTAACTGACAAGCAATGGATGATAGAGGACCTGTGGTTTGTTTCAGTTTCAGAAGCAGAGTTGAACTAGATATGGCCTGCATGTGTAGGAAACACCGTTCTTTAGTTCTGAGCACACTCAAGTTTCCTGCTGTATTAGAGTCTCTAGAAAGCAAGAGCGTGCTTCTTGCTCTAAAGCAGAGTGTGATTCATGGATGAGAACTATGCTGTGTGTTTCCCTTCATAAATGGAGTTAAATTCCATGCTCTGTGTCTTCCTACAAGCAAGACTTCATTTCAGGTATGGGCAGTAACTTTTCAGCGCAAACGAACTACATCGTTCACGAAGGTCACACGTTTCTCATCTTAACTGACAAGCATTGGATGTTAGAGGACCAGTGCTTTGTATCAGTTTCAGAGGCAGATTTCTTCTAGATATGGTCCGAATGTGTAGGAAACAACGTTCATTTGTTCTCAGCACACTCATGTTTCCTGCTGTCTTAGAGACTCTAGAAAGCAAGAGCGTGCTTCTTGCTCTAAAGCAGAGTGTGATCAATGGATGAGAACTCTGTTGTGTGTTTCACTTCAGAAATGGAGTTAAATACCAGGCTCTGAGTCTTCCTACAAGGAAGATTTCGTTTCAAGTAAGGGCAGTTACTTTACGGCTCAAACGAACTACATTGTTCATGAAGCTCACACGTTTCTCATCTTAACTGACAAGCACTGGATGTTCGAGGACCAGTGCTTTGTTTCAGTTTCAGAAGCAGAGTTGGAATAGATATGGTCCGTATGTGTAGGAAACACCATTCATTTGTTCTCAGTCCACTCAAGTTTCCTGCTGTCTTAGAGACTCTAGAAAGCTAGAGCGTGCTTCTTGCTCTAAAGCAGAGTGTGATCAATGGATGACAACTCTGCTGTGTGTTTCACTTCAGAAATGGAGTTAAAGCCTTGGCTCTGAGTCTTCCTACAAGGAAGACTTTGTTTCAAGTAAGGGCAGGTACTTTACGGCTCAAACGAACTACATCGTTCACGAAGCTCACACGTTTCTCATCTTAAGTGACAAGCATTGGATGTTAGAGAACCAGAGCTTTGTAACAGTTTCAGAAGCAGAGTCGGACTAGATATGGTCCGTATGTGTAGGAAGCACCATTCATTTTTTCTCAGCCGACTCAAATTTCCTGCTGTCTTAGAGACTCTAGAAAGCTAGAGCGTGCTTCTTGCTCTAAAGCAGAGTGTGATCAAAGGATGATAACTCTGCTGTGTATTTCACTTCAGAAATGGAGTTAAATGCCAGGCTCTGAGTCTTCCTACAAGGAAGACTTCGTTTCAAGTAAGGGCAGTTACTTTACGGCTCAAACGACCTACATTGTTCACGAAGCTCACACGTTTCTCATCTTAACTGACAAGCATTGGATGTTAGAGGACCAGTGCTTTGTATCAGTTTCAGAAGCAGAGTTGGACTAGATATGGTCCGTATGTGTAGGAAACACCATTCATTTGTTCTCAGCCCACTCAAATTTCCTACTGTATTACAGACTCGAGAAAGCTAGAGCGTGCTTCTTGCTCTAAAGCAGAGTGTGATACATGGATGAGAACTATGCTGGGTGTTTCCCTTCAGAAATGGAGTTAAAACCCAGGCTCTGAGTCTTCCTACAAGAAAAGTTCATTTCAGGTCAGGGCATTTACTTTACACCTCAAGCGAACTACATCATTCACGAAGCTCACACGTTTCACATCTTAACTGACAAGCATTGGATGTTAGAGGACCAGTGGTTTGTATCAGTTTCAGAAGCAGAGTTGGACTAGATATGGTCCGTATGTGTAGGAAACACCGTTCATTTGTTCTCAGCACACTCATGTTTCCTGCTGTCTTAGAGCATTTAGAAAGCAAGAGCATGCTTCATATTCTAAAGCAGAATGTGATCAATATATGAGAACTCTGCTGTGTGTTTCACTTCAGAAATGGAGTTAAATACCAGGCTCTGAGTATTCCTACAAGCAAGACTTCATTTCAGGTAAGGGCAGTTATTTTACAGCTCAAACGAACTACATTGTTCACGAAGCTCACAAGTTTCTCATCTTAACTGACAAGCACTGGATGTTCGAGGACCAGTGCTTTGTATCAGTTTCAGAAGCAGAGTTGGACTAGATATGGTCCGTATGTGTAGGAAACACCATTCATTTGTTCTCAGCCCACTCAAGTTTCCTGCTGTCTTAGAGACTCTAGAAAGCTAGAGCGTGCTTCTTGCTCTAAAGCAGAGTGTGATCAATGCTTGACAACTCTGCTGTGTGTTTCCCTTCAGAAATGGAGTTAAATCCCAGGCTGTGAGTCTTCCTACAAGCGAGACTTCGTTTCAAGAAAGGGCAGTTACTAACAGCTCAAACAAACTACATCGTTCACGAAGCTCACACGTTTCTCATATTAACTCAGAAGCATTGGATGTTAGAGGACCAGTGCTTTGTATCAGTTTCAGAAGCAGAGTTGGACTAGATATGGTCCGTATTTATAGGAAACACAGTTCTTTTTTTCTCAGCACACTCATGTTTCCTGCTGTCTTAGAGACTCTAGAAAGCTAGAGCGTGCTTCTTGCTCTAAAGCAGAGTGTGATCTATATATGAGATCTCTGCTGTGTGTTTCACTTCAGAAATGGAGTTAAAGCCCAGTCTCTGAGTCTTCCTACAAGGAAGACTTCGTTTCAAGTAAGGGCAGTCACTTTTCAGCTCAAACAAACTACATCGTTCATGAAGCTCACACGTTTCTCATCTTAACTGACAAGCATTGGATGTTAGAGGACCTGTGGTTTGTTTCAGTTTCATAAGTAGAGTTGGACTAGATATGGTCCGTATGTGTAGGAAACACCGTTCTTTTGTTCTCAGCACACTCATGTTTCCTGCTGTCTTAGAGACTCTAGAAAGCTAGAGCGTGCTCCTTGCTCTAAAGCAGAGTGTGATCAATGGATGAGAACTCTGTTGTGCATTTCACTTCAGAAATGGAGTTAAATCCCAGGCTCTGAGTCTTCCTACAAGCAAAACTTCGTTTCATTTAAGGCGAGTTACTTTACAGCTCAAACAAACTAAATCGTTCACGAAGCTCACACGTTTCTCATCTTAACTGACAAGCATTGGATGTTAGAGGACCAGTGCTTTGTATCAGTTTCAGAAGCAGAGTTGGACTAGATATGGTCCGTATGTGTAGGAAACACCATTCATTTCTTCTCAGCCCACTCAAATTTCCTACTGTATTACAGACTCGAGAAAGCTAGAGCGTGCTTCTTGCTCTAAAGCAGAGTGTGATACATGGATGAGAACTATGCTGTGTGTTTCCCTTCAGAAATGGAGTTAAAACCCAGGCTCTGAGTCTTCCTACAAGAAAAGTTCATTTCAGGTCAGGGCATTTACTTTACACCTCAAGCGAACTACATCATTCACGAAGCTCACATGTTTCACATCTTAACTGACAAGCATTGGATGTTAGAGGACCAGTGGTTTGTATCAGTTTCAGAAGCAGAGTTGGACTAGATATGGTCCGTATGTGTAGGAAACACCGTTCATTTGTTCTCAGCACACTCATGTTTCCTGCTGTCTTAGAGCATTTAGAAAGCAAGAGCATGCTTCATATTCTAAAGCAGAATGTGATCAATATATGAGAACTCTGCTGTGTGTTTCACTTCAGAAATGGAGTTAAATACCAGGCTCTGAGTATTCCTACAAGCAAGACTTCATTTCAGGTAAGGGCAGTTATTTTACAGCTCAAACGAACTACATTGTTCACGAAGCTCACAAGTTTCTCATCTTAACTGACAAGCACTGGATGTTCGAGGACCAGTGCTTTGTATCAGTTTCAGAAGCAGAGTTGGACTAGATATGGTCCGTATGTGTAGGAAACACCATTCATTTGTTCTCAGCCCACTCAAGTTTCCTGCTGTCTTAGAGACTCTAGAAAGCTAGAGCGTGCTTCTTGCTCTAAAGCAGAGTGTGATCAATGGATGACAACTCTGCTGTGTGTTTCACTTCAGAAATGGAGTTAATTCCCAGGCTCTGAGTCTTCCTACAAGCAAAACTTCATTTCAGGTATGGGCAGTAACTTTTTAGCTCAAACGAACTACATCGTTCACGAAGCTCACACGTTTCTCATCTTAACTGACAAGCATTGGATGATAGAGGACCTGTGGTTTCTTTCAGTTTCAGAAGCAGAGTTGAACTAGATATGGCCTTCATGTGTAGGAAACACCGTTCTTTTGTTCTGAGCACACTCAAGTTTCCTGCTGTATTAGAGTCTCTAGAAACAAGAGCGTGCTACTTGCTCTAAAGCAGAGTGTGATTCATGGATGAGAACTCTGCTGTGTGTTTCCCTTCATAAATGGAGTTAAATTCCATTCTCTGTGTCTTCCTACAAGCAAGACTTCATTTCAGGTATGGGCAGTAACTTTTCAGCGCAAACGAACTACATCGTTCACGAAGGTCACACGTTTCTCATCTTAACTGACAAGCATTGGATGTTAGAGGACAAGTGCTTTTTTATCAGTTTCAGAAGCAGAGTTGGACTAGATATGGTCCGTATGTGTAGGAAACACCGTTCTTTTGTTCTGATCACACTCATGTTTCCTGCTGTAGTACACTCTAGAAAGCAAGAGCGTTCTTCTTGCTCTAAAGCACAGTGTGATAACTGGATGAGAACTATGCTGTGTGTTTCCCTTCAGAAATGGAGTTAAATTCCATGCTCTGTGTCTTCCTACAAGCAAGATTTCATTTCAGGTAAGGGCAGTCACTTTTCTGCTCAAACGAACTACATCGTTCACGAAGCTCACATGTTTCTCACCTTAACTGACAAGCATTGGGTGTTAGAGGACCAGTGCTTTGTATCAGTTTCAGAAGCAGAGTTGGACTAGATATGGTCCGTATGTGTAGGAAGCACCATTCATTTGTTCTCACCCCACTCAAATTTCCTGCTGTCTTAGAGACTCTACAAAGCTAAAGCGTGCTTCTTGCTCTAAAGCTAGTGTGATCAAAGGATGAGAACTCTGCTGTGTGTTTCACTTCAGAAATGGAGTTAAATCCCAGGCTCTGAGTCAGCGTGCTTCTTGCTCTAAAGTTAGTGTGATCAAAGGATGAGAACTCTGCTGTGTGTTTCACTTCAGAAATGAAGTTAAATCCCAGGCTCTGAGTCTTCCTACATGGAAGACTTCGTTTCAAGTAAGGGCAGTTACTTTACGGCTCAAACGAACTACATTGTTCACGAAGCTCACACGTTTCTCATCTTAATTGACAAGCAGTGGATGTTCGTGGACCAGTGCTTAGTATCAGTTTCAGAAGCAGAGTTGGACTAGATATGGTCCGTATGTGCAGGAAACACCGTTCTTTTGTTCTCAGCACACTCAAGTTTCCTGCTGTCTTAGAGACTCTAGAAAGCTAGAACATGCTACTGGCTCTAAAGCAGAGTGTGATCAATGGATGACAACTCTGTTGTGTGTTTTACTTCAGAAATGGAGTTAAATCCCAGGCTGTGAGTCTTCCTACAAGCAAAATTTCGTTTCAGGTAAGGGCAGTTACTTTACAGCTCAAACGAACTACATCGTTCATGAAGCTCACACGTTTGTCATCTTAACTGACAAGGTTTGGATGTTAGAGGACCTGTGCTTTGTATCAATTTCAGAGGCAGAGTTCTTCTAGATATGGTCCGTATGTGTAGGAAACACCATTCTTTTGTTCTCAGCCCACTCATGTTTCCTGCTGTCTTAGAGACTCTAGAAAGCAAGAGCGTGCTTCTTGCTCTAAAGCAGAGGGTGATCTATATATGAGAACTCTGCTGTGTGTTCCACTTCAGAAATGGAGTTAAATCCCAGGCTCTGAGTCTTCCTACAAGCAAAACTTCGTTTCAGGTAATGGCAGTAACTTTTTAGCTCAAACGAACAACATCGTTCACGAAGCTCACACGTTTCTCATCTTAACTGACAAGCATTGGATGATAGAGGACCTGTGGTTTGTTTCAGTTTCAGAAGCAGAGTTGAACTAGATATGGCCTGCATGTGTAGGAAACACCGTTCTTTAGTTCTGAGCACACTCAAGTTTCCTGCTGTATTAGAGTCTCTAGAAAGCAAGAGCGTGCTTCTTGCTCTAAAGCAGAGTGTGATTCATGGATGAGAACTATGCTGTGTGTTTCCCTTCATAAATGGAGTCAAATTCCATGCTCTGTGTCTTCCTACAAGCAAGACTTCATTTCAGGTATGGGCAGTAACTTTTCAGCGCAAACAAACTACATCGTTCACGAAGGTCACACGTTTCTCATCTTAACTGTCAAGCATTGGATGTTAGAGGACCAGTGCTTTGTATCAGTTTCAGAGGCAGATTTCTTCTAGATATGGTCCGAATGTGTAGGAAACAACGTTCATTTGTTCTCAGCACACTCATGTTTCCTGCTGTCTTAGAGAATCTAGAAAGCAAGAGCGTGCTTCTTGCTCTAAAGCAGAGTGTGATCAATGGATGAGAACTCTGTTGTGTGTTTCACTTCAGAAATGGAGTTAAATACCAGGCTCTGAGTCTTCCTACAAGGAAGATTTCGTTTCAAGTAAGGGCAGGTACTTTACGGCTCAAACGAACTACATTGTTCATGAAGCTCACACGTTTCTCATCTTAACTGACAAGCACTGGATGTTCGAGGACCAGTGCTTTGTTTCAGTTTCAGAAGCAGAGTTGGAATAGATATGGTCCGTATGTGTAGGAAACACCATTCATTTGTTCTCAGTCCACTCAAGTTTCCTGCTGTCTTAGAGACTCTAGAAAGCTAGAGCGTGCTTCTTGCTCTAAAGCAGAGTGTGATCAATGGATGACAACTCTGCTGTGTGTTTCACTTCAGAAATGGAGTTAAAGCCTTGGCTCTGAGTCTTCCTACAAGGAAGACTTTGTTTCAAGTAAGGGCAGGTACTTTACGGCTCAAACGAACTACATCGTTCACGAAGCTCACACGTTTCTCATCTTAAGTGACAAGCATTGGATGTTAGAGAACCAGAGCTTTGTAACAGTTTCAGAAGCAGAGTTGGACTAGATATGGTCCGTATGTGTAGGAAGCACCATTCATTTTTTCTCAGCCGACTCAAATTTCCTGCTGTCTTAGAGACTCTAGAAAGCTAGAGCGTGCTTCTTGCTCTAAAGCAGAGTGTGATCAATGGATGACAACTCTGCTCTGTGTTTCACTTCAGAAATGGAGTTAAAGCCCAGGCTCTGAGTCTTCCTACAAGGAAGACCTCGTTTCAAGTAAGGGCAGTTACTTTACGGCTCAAACGAACTACATTGTTCACGAAGCTCCTACGTTTCTTATCTTAACTGACAAGCATTAGATGTTAGAGGACCTGTGGTTTGTTTCAGTTTCAGACACAGTTGAACTAGATATGGCCGTATGTGTAAGAAACACCGGTCTTTTGTTCTGAGCACACTCACGTTTCCTGCTGTATTAGAGACTCTAGAAAGCAAGAGCGTGCTTCTTGCTCTAAAGCAGAGTTTGATTCATGGATGAGAACTATGCTGTGGGTTTACCTTCAGAAATGGAGTTACATTCCATGCTCTGTGTCTTCCTACAAGCAAGATCTCATTTCAGGTAAGGGCAGTCACTTTTCAGCTCAAACGAACTACATCGTTCACGAAGCTCACATGTTTCTCATCTTAACTGACAAGCATTGGATGTTAGACGACCTGTGCTTTGTATCAATTTCAGAGGCAGATTTCTTCTAGATATGGTCCGTATGTGTAGGAAACACCGTTCATTTGTTCTCAGCACACTCATGTTTCCTGCTGTCTTAGAGACTCTAGAAAGCTAGAGCGTGCTTCTTGCTCTAAAGCAGAGTGTGATCAATGGATGAGAACTCTGTTGTGTGTTTCACTTCAGAAATGGAGTTAAATACCAGGCTCTGAGTCTTCCTACAAGGAAGATTTCGTTTCAAGTAAGGGCAGTAACTTTTTAGCTCAAACGAACTACATCATTCACGAAGCTCACACGTTTCTCATCTTAACTGACAAGCACTGGATGTTCGAGGACCTGTGGTTTGTTTCAGTTTCAAAAGCAGAGTTGAACTAGATATGGCCTGCATGTGTAGGAAACACCGTTCTTTTGTTCTCAGTCCACTCAAGTTTCCTGCTGTCTTAGAGACTCTAGAAAGCTAGAGCGTGCTTCTTGCTCTAAAGCAGAGTGTGATCAATGGATGACAACTCTGCTGTGTGTTTCACTTCAGAAATGGAGTTAAAGCCTTGGCTCTGAGTCTTCCTACAAGGAAGACTTTGTTTCAAGTAAGGGCAGGTACTTTACGGCTCAAACGAACTACATCGTTCACGAAGCTCACACGTTTCTCATCTTAAGTGACAAGCATTGGATGTTAGAGAACCAGAGCTTTGTAACAGTTTCAGAAGCAGAGTTGGACTAGATATGGTCCGTATGTGTAGGAAGCACCATTCATTTTTTCTCAGCCGACTCAAATTTCCTGCTGTCTTAGAGACTCTAGAAAGCAAGAGCATGCTTCTTGCTCTAAAGCAGAGTGTGATCAAAGGATGATAACTCTGCTGTGTATTTCACTTCAGAAATGGAGTTAAATGCCAGGCTCTGAGTCTTCCTACAAGGAAGACTTCGTTTCAAGTAAGGGCAGTTACTTTACGGCTCAAACGACCTACATTGTTCACGAAGCTCACACGTTTCTCATCTTAACTGACAAGCATTGGATGTTAGAGGACCAGTGCTTTGTATCAGTTTCAGAAGCAGAGTTGGACTAGATATGGTCCGTATGTGTAGGAAACACCATTCATTTGTTCTCAGCCCACTCAAATTTCCTACTGTATTACAGACTCGAGAAAGCTAGAGCGTGCTTCTTGCTCTAAAGCAGAGTGTGATACATGGATGAGAACTATGCTGTGTGTTTCCCTTCAGAAATGGAGTTAAAACCCAGGCTCTGAGTCTTCCTACAAGAAAAGTTCATTTCAGGTCAGGGCATTTACTTTACTCCTCAAGCGAACTACATCATTCACGAAGCTCACATGTTTCACATCTTAACTGACAAGCATTGGATGTTAGAGGACCAGTGGTTTGTATCAGTTTCAGAAGCAGAGTTGGACTAGATATGGTCCGTATGTGTAGGAAACACCGTTCATTTGTTCTCAGCACACTCATGTTTCCTTCTGTCTTAGAGCATTTAGAAAGCAAGAGCATGCTTCATATTCTAAAGCAGAATGTGATCAATATATGAGAACTCTGCTGTGTGTTTCACTTCAGAAATGGAGTTAAATACCAGGCTCTGGGTATTCCTACAAGCAAGACTGCATTTCAGGTAAGGGCAGTTATTTTACAGCTCAAACGAACTACATTGTTCACGAAGCTCACAAGTTTCTCATCTTAACTGACAAGCACTGGATGTTCGAGGACCAGTGCTTTGTATCAGTTTCAGAAGCAGAGTTGGACTAGATATGGTCCGTATGTGTAGGAAACACCATTCATTTGTTCTCAGCCCACTCAAGTTTCCTGCTGTCTTAGAGACTCTAGAAAGCTAGAGCGTGCTTCTTGCTCTAAAGCAGCGTGTGATCAATGCTTGACAACTCTGCTGTGTGTTTCCCTTCAGAAATGGAGTTAAATCCCAGGCTGTGAGTCTTCCTACAAGCGAGACTTCGTTTCAAGAAAGGGCAGTTACTAACAGCTCAAACGAACTACATCATTCACGAAGCTCACACGTTTCTCATATTAACTCAGAAGCATTGGATGTTAGAGGACCAGTGCTTTGTATCAGTTTCAGAAGCAGAGTTGGACTAGATATGGTCCGTATTTATAGGAAACACAGTTCTTTTTTTCTCAGCACACTCATGTTTCCTGCTGTCTTAGAGACTCTAGAAAGCTAGAGCGTGCTTCTTGCTCTAAAGCAGAGTGTGATCTATATATGAGATCTCTGCTGTGTGTTTCACTTCAGAAATGGAGTTAAAGCCCAGTCTCTGAGTCTTCCTACAAGGAAGACTTCGTTTCAAGTAAGGGCAGTCACTTTTCAGCTCAAACAAACTACATCGTTCATGAAGCTCACACGTTTCTCATCTTAACTGACAAGCATTGGATGTTAGAGGACCTTTGGTTTGTTTCAGTTTCATAAGTAGAGTTGGACTAGATATGGTCCGTATGTGTAGGAAACACCGTTCTTTTGTTCTCAGCACACTCATGTTTCCTGCTGTCTTAGAGACTCTAGAAAGCTAGAGCGTGCTCCTTGCTCTAAAGCAGAGTGTGATCAATGGATGAGAACTCTGTTGTGCATTTCACTTCAGAAATGGAGTTAAATCCCAGGCTCTGAGTCTTCCTACAAGCAAAACTTCGTTTCATTTAAGGCGAGTTACTTTACAGCTCAAACAAACTAAATCGTTCACGAAGCTCACACGTTTCTCATCTTAACTGACAAGCATTGGATGTTAGAGGACCAGTGCTTTGTATCAGTTTCAGAAGCAGAGTTGGACTAGATATGGTCCGTATGTGTAGGAAACACCATTCATTTGTTCTCAGCCCACTCAAATTTCCTACTGTATTACAGACTCGAGAAAGCTAGAGCGTGCTTCTTGCTCTAAAGCAGAGTGTGATACATGGATGAGAACTATGCTGTGTGTTTCCCTTCAGAAATGGAGTTAAAACCCAGGCTCTGAGTCTTCCTACAAGAAAAGTTCATTTCAGGTCAGGGCATTTACTTTACACCTCAAGCGAACTACATCATTCACGAAGCTCACACGTTTCACATCTTAACTGACAAGCATTGGATGTTAGAGGACCAGTGGTTTGTATCAGTTTCAGAAGCAGAGTTGGACTAGATATGGTCCGTATGTGTAGGAAACACCGTTCATTTGTTCTCAGCACACTCATGTTTCCTGCTGTCTTAGAGCATTTAGAAAGCAAGAGCATGCTTCATATTCTAAAGCAGAATGTGATCAATATATGAGAACTCTGCTGTGTGTTTCACTTCAAAATGGAGTTAAATACCAGGCTCTGAGTATTCCTACAAGCAAGACTTCATTTCAGGTAAGGGCAGTTATTTTACAGCTCAAACGAACTACATTGTTCACGAAGCTCACAAGTTTCTCATCTTAACTGACAAGCACTGGATGTTCGAGGACCAGTGCTTTGTATCAGTTTCAGAAGCAGAGTTGGACTAGATATGGTCCGTATGTGTAGGAAACACCATTCATTTTTTCTCAGCCCACTCAAGTTTCCTGCTGTCTTAGAGACTCTAGAAAGCTAGAGCGTGCTTCTTGCTCTAAAGCAGAGTGTGATCAATGGATGACAACTCTGCTGTGTGTTTCACTTCAGAAATGGAGTTAAAGCCTTGGCTCTGAGTCTTCCTACAAGGAAGACTTTGTTTCAAGTAAGGGCAGGTACTTTACGGCTCAAACGAACTACATCGTTCACGAAGCTCACACGTTTCTCATCTTAAGTGACAAGCATTGGATGTTAGAGAACCAGAGCTTTGTAACAGTTTCAGAAGCAGAGTTGGACTAGATATGGTCCGTATGTGTAGGAAGCACCATTCATTTTTTCTCTGCCGACTCAAATTTCCTGCTGTCTTAGAGACTCTAGAAAGCTAGAGCGTGCTTCTTGCTCTAAAGCAGAGTGTGATCAATGGATGACAACTCTGCTGTGTGTTTCACTTCAGAAATGGAGTTAAAGCCCAGGCTCTGAGTCTTCCTACAAGGAAGACCTCGTTTCAAGTAAGGGCAGTTACTTTACGGCTCAAACGAACTACATTGTTCACGAAGCTCCTACGTTTCTCATCTTAACTGACAAGCATTAGATGTTAGAGGACCTGTGGTTTGTTTCAGTTTCAGACACAGTTGAACTAGATATGGCCGTATGTGTAAGAAACACCGGTCTTTTGTTTTGAGCACACTCACGTTTCCTGCTGTATTAGAGACTCTAGAAAGCAAGAGCGTGCTTCTTGCTCTAAAGCAGAGTTTGTTTCATGGATGAGAACTATGCTGTGGGTTTACCTTCAGAAATGGAGTTACATTCCATGCTCTGTGTCTTCCTACAAGCAAGACCTCATTTCAGGTAAGGGCAGTCACTTTTCAGCTCAAACGAACTACATCGTTCACGAAGCTCACATGTTTCTCATCTTAACTGACAAGCATTGGATGTTAGACGACCTGTGCTTTGTATCAATTTCAGAGGCAGATTTCTTCTAGATATGGTCGGTATGTGTAGGAAACACCGTTCATTTGTTCTCAGCACACTCATGTTTCCTGCTGTCTTAGAGACTCTAGAAAGCTAGAGCGTGCTTCTTGCTCTAAAGCAGAGTGTGATCAATGGATGAGAACTCTGTTGTGTGTTTCACTTCAGAAATGGAGTTAAATACCAGGCTCTGAGTCTTCCTACAAGGAAGATTTCGTTTCAAGTAAGGGCAGTAACTTTTTAGCTCAAACGAACTACATCATTCACGAAGCTCACACGTTTCTCATCTTAACTGACAAGCACTGGATGTTCGAGGACCTGTGGTTTGTTTCAGTTTCAAAAGCAGAGTTGAACTAGATATGGCCTGCATGTGTAGGAAACACCGTTCTTTTGTTCTCAGTCCACTCAAGTTTCCTGCTGTCTTAGAGACTCTAGAAAGCTAGAGCGTGCTTCTTGCTCTAAAGCAGAGTGTGATCAATGGATGACAACTCTGCTGTGTGTTTCACTTCAGAAATGGAGTTAAAGCCTTGGCTCTGAGTCTTCCTACAAGGAAGACTTTGTTTCAAGTAAGGGCAGTCACTTTTCAGCTCAAACAAACTACATCGTTCATGAAGCTCACACGTTTCTCATCTTAAATGACAAGCATTGGATGTTAGAGGACCAGTGCTTTGTATCAGTTTCAGAAACAGAGTTGGACTAGATATGGTCCGTATGTGTAGGAAACACCGTTCTTTTGTTGTCAGCACACTCATGTTTCCTGCTGTCTTAGAGACTCTAGAAAGCTAGAGCGTGCTCCTTGCTCTAAAGCAGAGTGTGATCAATGGATGAGAACTCTGCTGTATGTTTCACTTCAGAAATGGAGTTAAATCCCACGCTCTGAGTCTTCCTACAAGCAAAACTTCGTTTCATTTAAGGCGAGTTACTTTACAGCTCAAACAAACTAAATCGTTCACGAAGCTCACACGTTTCTCATCTTAACTGACAAGCATTGGATGTTAGAGGACCAGTGCTTTGTATCAGTTTCAGAAGCAGAGTTGGACTAGATATGGTCCGTATGTGTAGGAAACACCATTCATTTGTTCTCAGCCCACTCAAATTTCCTACTGTATTACAGACTCGAGAAAGCTAGAGCGTGCTTCTTGCTCTAAAGCAGAGTGTGATACATGGATGAGAACTATGCTGTGTGTTTCCCTTCAGAAATGGAGTTAAAACCCAGGCTCTGAGTCTTCCTACAAGAAAAGTTCATTTCAGGTCAGGGCATTTACTTTACACCTCAAGCGAACTACATCATTCACGAAGCTCACACGTTTCACATCTTAACTGACAAGCATTGGATGTTAGAGGACCAGTGGTTTGTATCAGTTTCAGAAGCAGAGTTGGACTAGATATGGTCCGTATGTGTAGGAAACACCGTTCATTTGTTCTCAGCACACTCATGTTTCCTGCTGTCTTAGAGACTCTAGAAAGCAAGAGCGTGCTTCTTGCTCTAAAGCAGAGTGTGATCAAAGGATGATAACTCTGCTGTGTATTTCACTTCAGAAATGGAGTTAAATGCCAGGCTCTGAGTCTTCCTACAAGGAAGACTTCGTTTCAAGTAAGGGCAGTTACTTTACGGCTCAAACGACCTACATTGTTCACGAAGCTCACACGTTTCTCATCTTAACTGACAAGCATTGGATGTTAGAGGACCAGTGCTTTTTATCAGTTTCAGAAGCAGAGTTGGACTAGATATGGTCCGTATGTGTAGGAAACACCATTCATTTGTTCTCAGCCCACTCAAATTTCCTGCTGTCTTAGAGACTCTAGAAAGCTAGAGCGTGCTTCTTGCTCTAAAGCAGAGTGTGATCAATGGATGACAACTCTGCTGTGTGTTTCACTTCAGAAATGGAGTTAAAGCCCAGGCTCTGAGTCTTCCTACAAGGAAGACCTCGTTTCAAGTAAGGGCAGTTACTTTACGGCTCAAACGAACTACATTGTTCACGAAGCTCCTACGTTTCTCATCTTAACTGACAAGCATTAGATGTTAGAGGACCTGTGGTTTGTTTCAGTTTCAGACACAGTTGAACTAGATATGGCCGTATGTGTAAGAAACACCGGTCTTTTGTTTTGAGCACACTCACGTTTCCTGCTGTATTAGAGACTCTAGAAAGCAAGAGCGTGCTTCTTGCTCTAAAGCAGAGTTTGTTTCATGGATGAGAACTATGCTGTGGGTTTACCTTCAGAAATGGAGTTACATTCCATGCTCTGTGTCTTCCTACAAGCAAGACCTCATTTCAGGTAAGGGCAGTCACTTTTCAGCTCAAACGAACTACATCGTTCACGAAGCTCACATGTTTCTCATCTTAACTGACAAGCATTGGATGTTAGACGACCTGTGCTTTGTATCAATTTCAGAGGCAGATTTCTTCTAGATATGGTCGGTATGTGTAGGAAACACCGTTCATTTGTTCTCAGCACACTCATGTTTCCTGCTGTCTTAGAGACTCTAGAAAGCTAGAGCGTGCTTCTTGCTCTAAAGCAGAGTGTGATCAATGGATGAGAACTCTGTTGTGTGTTTCACTTCAGAAATGGAGTTAAATACCAGGCTCTGAGTCTTCCTACAAGGAAGATTTCGTTTCAAGTAAGGGCAGTAACTTTTTAGCTCAAACGAACTACATCATTCACGAAGCTCACACGTTTCTCATCTTAACTGACAAGCACTGGATGTTCGAGGACCTGTGGTTTGTTTCAGTTTCAAAAGCAGAGTTGAACTAGATATGGCCTGCATGTGTAGGAAACACCGTTCTTTTGTTCTCAGTCCACTCAAGTTTCCTGCTGTCTTAGAGACTCTAGAAAGCTAGAGCGTGCTTCTTGCTCTAAAGCAGAGTGTGATCAATGGATGACAACTCTGCTGTGTGTTTCACTTCAGAAATGGAGTTAAAGCCTTGGCTCTGAGTCTTCCTACAAGGAAGACTTTGTTTCAAGTAAGGGCAGTCACTTTTCAGCTCAAACAAACTACATCGTTCATGAAGCTCACACGTTTCTCATCTTAAATGACAAGCATTGGATGTTAGAGGACCAGTGCTTTGTATCAGTTTCAGAAACAGAGTTGGACTAGATATGGACCGTATGTGTAGGAAACACCGTTCTTTTGTTGTCAGCACACTCATGTTTCCTGCTGTCTTAGAGACTCTAGAAAGCTAGAGCGTGCTCCTTGCTCTAAAGCAGAGTGTGATCAATGGATGAGAACTCTGCTGTATGTTTCACTTCAGAAATGGAGTTAAATCCCACGCTCTGAGTCTTCCTACAAGCAAAACTTCGTTTCATTTAAGGCGAGTTACTTTACAGCTCAAACAAACTAAATCGTTCACGAAGCTCACACGTTTCTCATCTTAACTGACAAGCATTCGATGTTAGAGGACCAGTGCTTTGTATCAGTTTCAGAAGCAGAGTTGGACTAGATATGGTCCGTATGTGTAGGAAACACCATTCATTTGTTCTCAGCCCACTCAAATTTCCTACTGTATTACAGACTCGAGAAAGCTAGAGCGTGCTTCTTGCTCTAAAGCAGAGTGTGATACATGGATGAGAACTATGCTGTGTGTTTCCCTTCAGAAATGGAGTTAAAACCCAGGCTCTGAGTCTTCCTACAAGAAAAGTTCATTTCAGGTCAGGGCATTTACTTTACACCTCAAGCGAACTACATCATTCACGAAGCTCACACGTTTCACATCTTAACTGACAAGCATTGGATGTTAGAGGACCAGTGGTTTGTATCAGTTTCAGAAGCAGAGTTGGACTAGATATGGTCCGTATGTGTAGGAAACACCGTTCATTTGTTCTCAGCACACTCATGTTTCCTGCTGTCTTAGAGACTCTAGAAAGCAAGAGCGTGCTTCTTGCTCTAAAGCAGAGTGTGATCAAAGGATGATAACTCTGCTGTGTATTTCACTTCAGAAATGGAGTTAAATGCCAGGCTCTGAGTCTTCCTACAAGGAAGACTTCGTTTCAAGTAAGGGCAGTTACTTTACGGCTCAAACGACCTACATTGTTCACGAAGCTCACACGTTTCTCATCTTAACTGACAAGCATTGGATGTTAGAGGACCAGTGCTTTTTATCAGTTTCAGAAGCAGAGTTGGACTAGATATGGTCCGTATGTGTAGGAAACACCATTCATTTGTTCTCAGCCCACTCAAATTTCCTACTGTATTACAGACTCGAGAAAGCTAGAGCGTGCTTCTTGCTCTAAAGCAGAGTGTGATCAATGGATGAGAACTCTGTTGTGTGTTTCACTTCAGAAATGGAGTTAAATACCAGGCTCTGAGTATTCCTACAAGGAAGATTTCGTTTCAAGTAAGGGCAGTAACTTTTTAGCTCAAACGAACTACATCATTCACGAAGCTCACACGTTTCTCATCTTAACTGACAAGCACTGGATGTTCGAAGACCTGTGGTTTGTTTCAGTTTCAAAAGCAGAGTAGAACTAGATATGGCCTGCATGTGTAGGAAACACCGTTCTTTTGTTCTCAGTCCACTCAAGTTTCCTGCTGTCTTAGAGACTCTAGAAAGCTGGAGCGTGCTTCTTGCTCTAAAGCAGAGTGTGATCAATGGATGACAACTCTGCTGTGTGTTTCACTTCAGAAATGGAGTTAAAGCCTTGGCTCTGAGTCTTCCTACAAGGAAGACTTTGTTTCAAGTAAGGGCAGGTACTTTACGGCTCAAACGAACTACATCGTTCACGAAGCTCACACGTTTCTCATCTTAAGTGACAAGCATTGGATGTTAGAGAAACAGAGCTTTGTAACAGTTTCAGAAGCAGAGTTGGACTAGATATGGTCCGTATGTGTAGGAAGCACCATTCATTTTTTCTCAGCCGACTCAAATTTCCTGCTGTCTTAGAGACTCTAGAAAGCAAGAGCGTGCTTCTTGCTCTAAAGCAGAGTGTGATCAAAGGATGATAACTCTGCTGTGTATTTCACTTCAGAAATGGAGTTAAATCCCAGGCTGTGAGTCTTCCTACAAGCGAGACTTCGTTTCAAGAAAGGGCAGTTACTAACAGCTCAAACGAACTACATCGTTCACGAAGCTCACACGTTTCTCATATTAACTCAGAAGCATTGGATGTTAGAGGACCAGTGCTTTGTATCAGTTTCAGAAGCAGAGTTGGACTAGATATGGTCCGTATTTATAGGAAACACAGTTCTTTTTTTCTCAGCACACTCATGTTTCCTGCTGTCTTAGAGACTCTAGAAAGCTAGAGCGTGCTTCTTGCTCTAAAGCAGAGTGTGATCTATATATGAGATCTCTGCTGTGTGTTTCACTTCAGAAATGGAGTTAAAGCCCAGTCTCTGAGTCTTCCTACAAGGAAGACTTCGTTTCAAGTAAGGGCAGTCACTTTTCAGCTCAAACAAACTACATCGTTCATGAAGCTCACACGTTTCTCATCTTAACTGACAAGCATTGGATGTTAGAGGACCTGTGGTTTGTTTCAGTTTCATAAGTAGAGTTGGACTAGATATGGTCCGTATGTGTAGGAAACACCGTTCTTTTGTTCTCAGCACACTCATGTTTCCTGCTGTCTTAGAGACTCTAGAAAGCTAGAGCGTGCTCCTTGCTCTAAAGCAGAGTGTGATCAATGGATGAGAACTCTGTTGTGCATTTCACTTCAGAAATGGAGTTAAATCCCAGGCTCTGAGTCTTCCGACAAGCAAAACTTCGTTTCATTTAAGGCGAGTTACTTTACAGCTCAAACAAACTAAATCGTTCACGAAGCTCACACGTTTCTCATCTTAACTGACAAGCATTGGATGTTAGAGGACCAGTGCTTTGTATCAGTTTCAGAAGCAGAGTTGGACTAGATATGGTCCGTATGTGTAGGAAACACCATTCATTTGTTCTCAGCCCACTCAAATTTCCTACTGTATTACAGACTCGAGAAAGCTAGAGCGTGCTTCTTGCTCTAAAGCAGAGTGTGATACATGGATGAGAACTATGCTGTGTGTTTCCCTTCAGAAATGGAGTTAAAACCCAGGCTCTGAGTCTTCCTACAAGAAAAGTTCATTTCAGGTCAGGGCATTTACTTTACACCTCAAGCGAACTACATCATTCACGAAGCTCACACGTTTCACATCTTAACTGACAAGCATTGGATGTTAGAGGGCCAGTGGTTTGTATCAGTTTCAGAAGCAGAGTTGGACTAGATATGGTCCGTATGTGTAGGAAACACCGTTCATTTGTTCTCAGCACACTCATGTTTCCTGCTGTCTTAGAGCATTTAGAAAGCAAGAGCGTGCTTCATATTCTAAAGCAGAATGTGATCAATATATGAGAACTCTGCTGTGTGTTTCACTTCAGAAATGGAGTTAAATACCAGGCTCTGAGTATTCCTACAAGCAAGACTTCATTTCAGGTAAGGGCAGTTATTTTACAGCTCAAACGAACTACATTGTTCACGAAGCTCACAAGTTTCTCATCTTAACTGACAAGCACTGGATGTTCGAGGACCAGTGCTTTGTATCAGTTTCAGAAGCAGAGTTGGACTAGATATGGTCCGTATGTGTAGGAAACACCATTCATTTGTTCTCAGCCCACTCAAGTTTCCTGCTGTCTTAGAGACTCTAGAAAGGTAGAGCGTGCTTCTTGCTCTAAAGCAGAGTGTGATCAATGGATGACAACTCTGCTGTGTGTTTCACTTCAGAAATGGAGTTAAATCCCAGGCTCTGAGTCTTCCTACAAGCAAAACTTCATTTCAGGTATGGGCAGTAACTTTTTAGCTCAAACGAACTACATCGTTCACGAAGCTCACACGTTTCTCATCTTAACTGACAAGCATTGGATGATAGAGGACCTGTGGTTTGTTTCAGTTTCAGAAGCAGAGTTGAACTAGATATGGCCTGCATGTGTAGGAAACACCGTTCTTTTGTTCTGAGCACACTCAAGTTTCCTGCTGTATTAGAGTCTCTAGAAACAAGAGCGTGCTACTTGCTCTAAAGCAGAGTGTGATTCATGGATGAGAACTCTGCTGTGTGTTTCCCTTCATAAATGGAGTTAAATTCCATGCTCTGTGTCTTCCTACAAGCAAGACTTCATTTCAGGTATGGGCAGTAACTTTTCAGCGCAAACGAACTACATCGTTCACGAAGGTCACACGTTTCTCATCTTAACTGACAAGCATTGGATGTTAGAGGACAAGTGCTTTTTTATCAGTTTCAGAAGCAGAGTTGGACTAGATATGGTCCGTATGTGTAGGAAACACCGTTCTTTTGTTCTGATCACACTCATGTTTCCTGCTGTAGTACACTCTAGAAAGCAAGAGCATTCTTCTTGCTCTAAAGCACAGTGTGATAACTGGATGAGAACTATGCTGTGTGTTTCCCTTCAGAAATGGAGTTAAATTCCATGCTCTGTGTCTTCCTACAAGCAAGATTTCATTTCAGGTAAGGGCAGTCACTTTTCTGCTCAAACGAACTACATCGTTCACGAAGCTCACATGTTTCTCACCTTAACTGACAAGCATTGGGTGTTAGAGGACCAGTGCTTTGTATCAGTTTCAGAAGCAGAGTTGGACTAGATATGGTCCGTATGTGTAGGAAGCACCATTCATTTGTTCTCACCCCACTCAAATTTCCTGCTGTCTTAGAGACTCTACAAAGCTAAAGCGTGCTTCTTGCTCTAAAGCTAGTGTGATCAAAGGATGAGAACTCTGCTGTGTGTTTCACTTCAGAAATGGAGTTAAATCCCAGGCTCTGAGTCAGCGTGCTTCTTGCTCTAAAGTTAGTGTGATCAAAGGATGAGAACTCTGCTGTGTGTTTCACTTCAGAAATGGAGTTAAATCCCAGGCTCTGAGTCTTCCTACATGGAAGACTTCGTTTCAAGTAAGGGCAGTTACTTTACGGCTCAAACGAACTACATTGTTCACGAAGCTCACACGTTTCTCATCTTAATTGACAAGCAGTGGATGTTCGTGGACCAGTGCTGTGTATCAGTTTCAGAAGCAGAGTTGGACTAGATATGGTCCGTATGTGCAGGAAACACCGTTCTTTTGTTCTCAGCACACTCAAGTTTCCTGCTGTCTTAGAGACTCTAGAAAGCTAGAACATGCTACTGGCTCTAAAGCAGAGTGTGATCAATGGATGACAACTCTGTTGTGTGTTTTACTTCAGAAATGGAGTTAAATCCCAGGCTCTGAGTCTTCCTACAAGCAAAATTTCGTTTCAGGTAAGGGCAGTTACTTTACAGCTCAAACGAACTACATCGTTCATGAAGCTCACACGTTTGTCATCTTAACTGACAAGGTTTGGATGTTAGAGGACCTGTGCTTTGTATCAATTTCAGAGGCAGAGTTCTTCTAGATATGGTCCGTATGTGTAGGAAACACCATTCTTTTGTTCTCAGCACACTCATGTTTCCTGCTGTCTTAGAGACTCTAGAAAGCAAGAGCGTGCTTCTTGCTCTAAAGCAGAGGGTGATCTATATATGAGAACTCTGCTGTGTGTTCCACTTCAGAAATGGAGTTAAATCCCAGGCTCTGAGTCTTCCTACAAGCAAAACTTCGTTTCAGGTAATGGCAGTAACTTTTTAGCTCAAACGAACAACATCGTTCACGAAGCTCACACGTTTCTCATCTTAACTGACAAGCATTGGATGATAGAGGACCTGTGGTTTGTTTCAGTTTCAGAAGCAGAGTTGAACTAGATATGGCCTGCATGTGTAGGAAACACCGTTCTTTAGTTCTGAGCACACTCAAGTTTCCTGCTGTATTAGAGTCTCTAGAAAGCAAGAGCGTGCTTCTTGCTCTAAAGCAGAGTGTGATTCATGGATGAGAACTATGCTGTGTGTTTCCCTTCATAAATGGAGTTAAATTCCATGCTCTGTGTCTTCCTACAAGCAAGACTTCATTTCAGGTATGGGCAGTAACTTTTCAGCGCAAACGAACTACATCGTTCACGAAGGTCACACGTTTCTCATCTTAACTGACAAGCATTGGATGTTAGAGGACCAGTGCTTTGTATCAGTTTCAGAGGCAGATTTCTTCTAGATATGGTCCGAATGTGTAGGAAACAACGTTCATTTGTTCTCAGCACACTCATGTTTCCTGCTGTCTTAGAGACTCTAGAAAGCAAGAGCGTGCTTCTTGCTCTAAAGCAGAGTGTGATCAATGGATGAGAACTCTGTTGTGTGTTTCACTTCAGAAATGGAGTTAAATACCAGGCTCTGAGTCTTCCTACAAGGAAGATTTCGTTTCAAGTAAGGGCAGATACTTTACGGCTCAAACGAACTACATTGTTCATGAAGCTCACACGTTTCTCATCTTAACTGACAAGCACTGGATGTTCGAGGACCAGTGCTTTGTTTCAGTTTCAGAAGCAGAGTTGGAATAGATATGGTCCGTATGTGTAAGAAACACCATTCATTTGTTCTCAGTCCACTCAAGTTTCCTGCTGTCTTAGAGACTCTAGAAAGCTAGAGCGTGCTTCTTGCTCTAAAGCAGAGTGTGATCAATGGATGACAACTCTGCTGTGTGTTTCACTTCAGAAATGGAGTTAAAGCCTTGGCTCTGAGTCTTCCTACAAGGAAGACTTTGTTTCAAGTAAGGGCAGGTACTTTACGGCTCAAACGAACTACATCGTTCACGAAGCTCACACGTTTCTCATCTTAAGTGACAAGCATTGGATGTTAGAGAACCAGAGCTTTGTAACATTTTCAGAAGCAGAGTTGGACTAGATATGGTCCGTATGTGCAGGAAACATCGTTCTTTTGTTCTCAGCACACTCAAGTTTCCTGCTGTCTTAGAGACTCTAGAAAGCTAGAACATGCTACTGGCTCTAAAGCAGAGTGTGATCAATGGATGACAACTCTGTTGTGTGTTTTACTTCAGAAATGGAGTTAAATCCCAGGCTCTGAGTCTTCCTACAAGCAAAATTTCGTTTCAGGTAAGGGCAGTTACTTTACAGCTCAAACGAACTACATCGTTCATGAAGCTCACACGTTTGTCATCTTAACTGACAAGGTTTGGATGTTAGAGGACCTGTGCTTTGTATCAATTTCAGAGGCAGAGTTCTTCTAGATATGGTCCGTATGTGTAGGAAACACCATTCTTTTGTTCTCAGCACACTCATGTTTCCTGCTGTCTTAGAGACTCTAGAAAGCAAGAGCGTGCTTCTTGCTCTAAAGCAGAGGGTGATCTATATATGAGAACTCTGCTGTGTGTTCCACTTCAGAAATGGAGTTAAATCCCAGGCTCTGAGTCTTCCTACAAGCAAAACTTCATTTCAGGTAATGGCAGTAACTTTTTAGCTCAAACGAACAACATCGTTCACGAAGCTCACACGTTTCTCATCTTAAGTGACAAGCATTGGATGTTAGAGAACCAGAGCTTTGTAACAGTTTCAGAAGCAGAGTTGGACTAGATATGGTCCGTATGTGTAGGAAGCACCATTCATTTTTTCTCAGCCGACTCAAATTTCCTGCTGTCTTAGAGACTCTAGAAAGCTAGAGCGTGCTTCTTGCTCTAAAGCAGAGTGTGATCAAAGGATGATAACTCTGCTGTGTATTTCACTTCAGAAATGGAGTTAAATGCCAGGCTCTGAGTCTTCCTACAAGGAAGACTTCGTTTCAAGTAAGGGCAGTTACTTTACGGCTCAAACGACCTACATTGTTCACAAAGCTCACACGGTTCTCATCTTAATTGACAAGCATTGGATGTTAGAGGACCAGTGCTTTGTATCAGTTTCAGAAACAGAGTTGGACTAGATATGGTCCGTATGTGTAGGAAGCACCATTCATTTGTTCTCAGCCCACTCAAGTTTCCTGCTGTCTTAGAGAATCTAGAAAGCTAGAGCGTGCTTCTTGCTCTAAAGCAGAGTGTGATCAATTGATGACAACTCTGCTGTGTGTTTCACTTCAGAAATGGAGTTAAAGCCCAGGCTCTGAGTCTTCCTACAAGGAAGACCTCGTTTCAAGTAAGGGCAGTTACTTTACGGCTCAAACGAACTACATTTTTCACGAAGCTCCTACGTTTCTCTTCTTAACTGACAAGCATTAGATGTTAGAGGACCTGTGGTTTGTTTCAGTTTCAGACACAGTTGAACTAGATATGGCCGTATGTGTAAGAAACACCGGTCTTTTGTTCTGAGCACACTCACGTTTCCTGCTGTATTAGAGACTCTAGAAAGCAAGAGCATGCTTCTTGCTCTAAAGCAGAGATTGTTTCATGGATGAGAACTATGCTGTGGGTTTACCTTCAGAAATGGAGTTACATTCCATGCTCTGTGTCTTCCTACAAGCAAGACCTCATTTCAGGTAAGGGCAGTCACTTTTCAGCTCAAACGAACTACATCGTTCACGAAGCTCACATGTTTCTCATCTTAACTGACAGGCATTGGATGTTAGACGACCTGTGCTTTGTATCAATTTCAAGGCAGATTTCTTCTAGATATGGTCCGTATGTGTAGGAAACACCATTCTTTTGTTCTCAGCACACTCATGTTTCCTGCTGTCTTAGAGACTCTAGAAAGCAAGAGCGTGCTTCTTGCTTTAAAGCAGAGGGTGGTCTATATATGAGAACTCTGCTGTGTGTTCCACTTCAGAAATGGAGTTAAATCCCAGGCTCTGAGTCTTCCTACAAGCAAAACTTCGTTTCAGGTAATGGCAGTAACTTTTTAGCACAAACAAACAATATCGTTCACGAAGCTCACACGTTTCTCATATTAACTGACAAGCATTGGATGATAGAGGACCTGTGGTTTGTTTCAGTTTCAGAACCAGAGTTGAACTAGATATGGCCTGCATGTGTAGGAAACACCGTTCTTTAGTTCTGAGCACACTCAAGTTTCCTGCTGTATTAGAGTCTCTAGAAAGCAAGAGCGTGCTTCTTGCTCTAAAGCAGAGTGTGATTCATGGATGAGAACTATGCTGTGTGTTTCCCTTCATAAATGGAGTTAAATTCCATGCTCTGTGTCTTCCTACAAGCAAGACTTCATTTCAGGTATGGGCAGTAACTTTTCAGCGCAAACGAACTACATCGTTCACGAAGGTCACACGTTTCTCATCTTAACTGACAAGCATTGGATGTTAGAGGACCAGTGCTTTGTATCAGTTTCAGAGGCAGATTTCTTCTAGATATGGTCCGAATGTGTAGGAAACAACGTTCATTTGTTCTCAGCACACTCATGTTTCCTGCTGTCTTAGAGACTCTAGAAAGCAAGAGCGTGCTTCTTGCTCTAAAGCAGAGTGTGATCAATGGATGAGAACTCTGTTGTGTGTTTCACTTCAGAAATGGAGTTAAATACCAGGCTCTGAGTCTTCCTACAAGGAAGATTTCGTTTCAAGTAAGGGCAGGTACTTTACGGCTCAAACGAACTACATCGTTCACGAAGCTCACACGTTTCTCATCTTAAGTGACAAGCATTGGATGTTAGAGAACCAGAGCTTTGTAACAGTTTCAGAAGCAGAGTTGGACTAGATATGGTCCGTATGTGTAGGAAGCACCATTCATTTTTTCTCAGCCGACTCAAATTTCCTGCTGTCTTAGAGACTCTAGAAAGCTAGAGCGTGCTTCTTGCTCTAAAGCAGAGTGTGATCAAAGGATGATAACTCTGCTGTGTATTTCACTTCAGAAATGGAGTTAAATGCCAGGCTCTGAGTCTTCCTACAAGGAAGACTTCGTTTCAAGTAAGGGCAGTTACTTTACGGCTCAAACGACCTACATTGTTCACAAAGCTCACACGGTTCTCATCTTAATTGACAAGCATTGGATGTTAGAGGACCAGTGCTTTGTATCAGTTTCAGAAACAGAGTTGGACTAGATATGGTCCGTATGTGTAGGAAGCACCATTCATTTGTTCTCAGCCCACTCAAGTTTCCTGCTGTCTTAGAGAATCTAGAAAGCTAGAGCGTGCTTCTTGCTCTAAAGCAGAGTGTGATCAATTGATGACAACTCTGCTGTGTGTTTCACTTCAGAAATGGAGTTAAAGCCCAGGCTCTGAGTCTTCCTACAAGGAAGACCTCGATTCAAGTAAGGGCAGTTACTTTACGGCTCAAACGAACTACATTTTTCACGAAGCTCCTACGTTTCTCTTCTTAACTGACAAGCATTAGATGTTAGAGGACCTGTGGTTTGTTTCAGTTTCAGACACAGTTGAACTAGATATGGCCGTATGTGTAAGAAACACCGGTCTTTTGTTCTGAGCACACTCACGTTTCCTGCTGTATTAGAGACTCTAGAAAGCAAGAGCGTGCTTCTTGCTCTAAAGCAGAGTTTGTTTCATGGATGAGAACTATGCTGTGGGTTTACCTTCAGAAATGGAGTTACATTCCATGCTCTGTGTCTTCCTACAAGCAAGACCTCATTTCAGGTAAGGGCAGTCACTTTTCAGCTCAAACGAACTACATCGTTCACGAAGCTCACATGTTTCTCATCTTAACTGACAAGCATTGGATGTTAGACGACCTGTGCTTTGTATCAATTTCAAGGCAGATTTCTTCTAGATATGGTCCGTATGTGTAGGAAACACCGTTCATTTGTTCTCAGCACACTCATGTTTCCTGCTGTCTTAGAGACTCTAGAAAGCTAGAGCGTGCTTCTTGCTCTAAAGCAGAGTGTGATCAATGGATGACAACTCTGCTGTGTGTTTCACTTCAGAAATGGAGTTAAAGCCTAGGCTCTGAGTCTTCCTACAAGGAAGACTTCGTTTCAAGTAAGGGCAGTAACTTTTTAGCTCAAACGAACTACATCATTCACGAAGCTCACACGTTTCTCATCTTAACTGACAAGCATTGGATGATAGAGGACCTGTGGTTTGTTTCAGTTTCAGAAGCAGAGTTGAACTAGATATGGCCTGCATGTGTAGGAAACACCGTTCTTTTGTTCTGAGCACACTCAAGTTTCCTGCTGTATTAGAGTCTCTAGAAACAAGAGCGTGCTACTTGCTCTAAAGCAGAGTGTGATTCATGGATGAGAACTCTGCTGTGTGTTTCCCTTCATAAATGGAGTTAAATTCCATGCTCTGTGTCTTCCTACAAGCAAGACTTCATTTCAGGTATGGGCAGTAACTTTTCAGCGCAAAAGAACTACATCGTTCACAAAGGTCACACGTTTCTCATCTTAACTGACAAGCATTGGATGTTAGAGGACAAGTGCTTTTTTATCAGTTTCAGAAGCAGAGTTGGACTAGATATGGTCCGTATGTGTAGGAAACACCGTTCTTTTGTTCTCAGCACACTCAAGTTTCCTGCTGTCTTAGAGACTCTAGAAAGCTAGAGCATGCTTCTTGCTCTAAAGCAGAGTGTGAACAATGGATGACAACTCTGCTGTGTGTTTCACTTCAGGAATGGAGTTAAATCCCAGGCTCTGAGTCTTCCCACAAGCAAAACTTCTTTTCAGGTAAAGGCAGTTACTTTACAGCTCAAATGAAATACATCATTCACGGAGCTCACATGTTTCTCATCTTAACTGACAAGCATTGGATGTTAGAGGACCTGTGCTTTGAATCAATTTCAGAGGCAGAGTTCTTCTTGATATGGTCCGTATGTGTAGGAAACACCGTTCTTTTGTTCTGATCACACTCATGTTTCCTGCTGTAGTACACTCTAGAAAGCAAGAGCGTTCTTCTTGCTCTAAAGCACAGTGTGATAACTGGATGAGAACTATGCTGTGTGTTTCCCTTCAGAAATGGAGTTAAATTCCATGCTCTGTGTCTTCCTACAAGCAAAATTTCATTTCAGGTAAGGGCAGTCACTTTTCTGCTCAAACGAACTACATCGTTCACGAAGCTCACATGTTTCTCACCTTAACTGACAAGCATTGGGTGTTAGAGGACCAGTGCTTTGTATCCGTTTCAGAAGCAGAGTTGGACTAGATATGGTCCGTATGTGTAGGAAGCACCATTCATTTGTTCTCACCCCACTCAAATTTCCTGCTGTCTTAGAGACTCTACAAAGCTAAAGCGTGCTTCTTGCTCTAAAGCTAGTGTGATCAAAGGATGAGAACTCTGCTGTGTGTTTCACTTCAGAAATGGAGTTAAATCCCAGGCTCTGAGTCTTCCTACATGGAAGACTTCGTTTCAAGTAAGGGCAGTTACTTTACGGCTCAAACGAACTACATTGTTCACGAAGCTCACACGTTTCTCATCTTAACTGACAAGCAGTGGATGTTCGTGGACCAGTGCTTTGTATCAGTTTCAGAAGCAGAGTTGGACTAGTATGGTCCGTATGTGCAGGAAACACCGTTCTTTTGTTCTCAGCACACTCAAGTTTCCTGCTGTCTTAGAGACTCTAGAAAGCTAGAACATGCTACTGGCTCTAAAGCAGAGTGTGAATAATGGATGACAACTCTGTTGTGTGTTTTACTTCAGAAATGGAGTTAAATCCCAGGCTCTGAGTCTTCCTACAAGCAAAACTTCGTTTCAGGTAAGGGCAGTTACTTTACAGCTCAAACGAACTACATCGTTCATGAAGCTCACACGTTTGTCATCTTAACTGACAAGGTTTGGATGTTAGAGGACCTGTGCTTTGTATCAATTTCAGAGGCAGAGTTCTTCTAGATATGGTCCGTATGTGTAGGAAACACCATTCTTTTGTTCTCAGCACACTCATGTTTCCTGCTGTCTTAGAGACTCTAGAAAGCAAGAGCGTGCTTCTTGCTCTAAAGCAGAGGGTGATCTATATATGAGAACTCTGCTGTGTGTTCCACTCCAGAAATGGAGTTAAATCCCAGGCTCTGAGTCTTCCTACAAGCAAA
This sequence comes from Onychomys leucogaster, assembly GCA_949786385.1. Classification (NCBI taxonomy): domain Eukaryota; kingdom Metazoa; phylum Chordata; class Mammalia; order Rodentia; family Cricetidae; genus Onychomys; species Onychomys leucogaster. The sequence goes on along the minus strand of CATKUP010000118.1, from coordinate 812,516 downwards.
ACTTCGTTTCTGGTAATGGCAGTAACTTTTTAGCTCAAACGAACAACATCGTTCACGAAGCTCACACGTTTCTCATCTTAACTGAGAAGCATTGGATGATAGAGGACCTGTGGTTTGTTTCAGTTTCAGAAGCAGAGTTGAACTAGATATGGCCTGCATGTGTAGGAAACACCGTTCTTTTGTTCTGAGCACACTCAAGTTTCCTGCTGTATTAGAGTCTCTAGAAAGCAAGATCGTGCTTCTTGCTCTAAAGCAGAGTGTGATTCATGGATGAGAACTATGCTGTGTGTTTCCCTTCATAAATGGAGTTAAATTCCATGCTCTGTGTCTTCCTACAAGCAAGACTTCATTTCAGGTATGGGCAGTAACTTTTCAGCGCAAACGAATTACATCGTTCACGAAGGTCACACGTTTCTCATCTTAACTGACAAGCATTGGATGTTAGAGGACCAGTGCTTTGTATCAGTTTCAGAGGCAGATTTCTTCTAGATATGGTCCGTATGTGTAGGAAACACCGTTCATTTGTTCTCAGCACACTCATGTTTCCTGCTGTCTTAGAGACTCTAGAAAGCAAGAGCGTGCTTCTTGCTCTAAAGCAGAGTGTGATCAAAGGATGATAACTCTGCTGTGTATTTCACTTCAGAAATGGAGTTAAAGCCCAGGCTCTGAGTCTTCCTACAAGGAAGACCTCGTTTCAAGTAAGGGCAGTTATTTTAGGGCTCAAACGAACTACATCGTTCACGAAGCTCACACGTTTCTCATCTTAAGTGACAAGCATTGGATGTTAGAGGACCAGTGCTTTGTATCAGTTTCAGAAGCAGAGTTGGACTAGATATGGTCCGTATGTGTAGGAAGCACCATTCATTTTTTCTCAGCCGACTCAAATTTCCTGCTGTCTTAGAGACTCTAGAAACCTAGAGCGTGCTTCTTGCTCTAAAGCAGAGTGTGATCAAAGGATGATAACTCTGCTGTGTGTTTCACTTCAGGAATGGAGTTAAATCCCAGGCTCTGAGTCTTCCCACAAGCAAAACTTCTTTTCAGGTAAGGGCAGTTACTTTACAGCTCAAATGAAATACATCATTCACGGAGCTCACATGTTTCTCATCTTAACTGACAAGCATTGGATGTTAGAGGACCTGTGCTTTGAATCAATTTCAGAGGCAGAGTTCTTCTTGATATGGTCCGTATGTGTAGGAAACACCGTTCTTTTGTTCTGATCACACTCATGTTTCCTGCTGTAGTACACTCTAGAAAGCAAGAGCGTTCTTCTTGCTCTAAAGCACAGTGTGATAACTGGATGAGAACTATGCTGTGTGTTTCCCTTCAGTAATGGAGTTAAATTCCATGCTCTGTGTCTTCCTACAAGCAAGATTTCATTTCAGGTAAGGGCAGTCACTTTTCTGCTCAAACGAACTACATCGTTCACAAAGCTCACATGTTTCTCACCTTAACTGACAAGCATTGGGTGTTAGAGGACCAGTGCTTTGTATCAGTTTCAGAAGCAGAGTTCGACTAGATATGGTCCGTATGTGTAGGAAGCACAATTCATTTGTTCTCACACCACTCAAATTTCCTGCTGTCTTAGAGACTCTACAAAGCTAAAGCGTGCTTCTTGCTCTAAAGCTAGTGTGATCAAAGGATGAGAACTCTGCTGTGTGTTTCACTTCAGAAATGGAGTTAAATCCCAGGCTCTGAGTCTTCCTACATGGAAGACTTCGTTTCAAGTAAGGGCAGTTACTTTACGGCTCAAACGAACTACATTGTTCACGAAGCTCACACGTTTCTCATCTTAACTGACAAGCAGTGGATGTTCGTGGACCAGTGCTGTGTATCAGTTTCAGAAGCAGAGTTGGACTAGATATGGTCCGTATGTGCAGGAAACACCGTTCTTTTGTTCTCAGCACACTCAAGTTTCCTGCTGTCTTAGAGAATCTAGAAAGCTAGAGCGTGCTTCTTGCTCTAAAGCAGAGTGTGATCAATGGATGACAACTCTGCTGTGTGTTTCACTTCAGAAATGGAGTTAAAGCCCAGGCTCTGAGTCTTCCTACAAGGAAGACCTCGTTTCAAGTAAGGGCAGTTACTTTACGGCTCAAACGAACTACATTGTTCACTAAGCTCCTACGTTTCTCATCTTAACTGACAAGCATTAGATGTTAGAGGACCTGTGGTTTGTTTCAGTTTCAGACACAGTTGAACTAGATATGGCCGTATGTGTAAGAAACACCGGTCTTTTGTTCTGAGCACACTCACGTTTCCTGCTGTATTAGAGACTCTAGAAAGCAAGAGCGTGCTTCTTGCTCTAAAGCTGAGTTTGATTCATGGATGAGAACTATGCTGTGGGTTTACCTTCAGAAATGGAGTTACATTCCATGCTCTGTGTCTTCCTACAAGCAAGACCTCATTTCAGGTAAGGGCAGTCACTTTTCAGCTCAAACAAACTACATCGTTCACGAAGCTCACATGTTTCTCATCTTAACTGACAAGCATTGGATGTTAGACGACCTGTGCTTTGTATCAATTTCAGAGGCAGATTTCTTCTAGATATGGTCCGTATGTGTAGGAAACACCGTTCATTTGTTCTCAGCACACTCATGTTTCCTGCTGTCTTAGAGACTCTAGAAAGCTAGAGCGTGCTTCTTGCTCTAAAGCAGAGTGTGATCAATGGATGACAACTCTGCTGTGTGTTTCTCTTCAGAAATGGAGTTAAAGCCTAGGCTCTGAGTCTTCCTACAAGGAAGACTTCGTTTCAACTAAGGGCAGTTATTTTAGGGCTCAAACGAACTACATCGTTCACGAAGCTCACACGTTTCTCATCTTAAGTGACAAGCATTGGATGTTAGAGGACCAATGCTTTGTATCAGTTTCAGAAGCAGAGTTGGACTAGATATGGTCCGTATGTGTAGGAAGCACCATTCATTTTTTCTCAGCCGACTCAAATTTCCTGCTGTCTTAGAGACTCTAGAAACCTAGAGCGTGCTTCTTGCTCTAAAGCAGAGTGTGATCAAAGGATGATAACTCTGCTGTGTGTTTCACTTCAGGAATGGAGTTAAATCCCAGGCTCTGAGTCTTCCCACAAGCAAAACTTCTTTTCAGGTAAGGGCAGTTACTTTACAGCTCAAATGAAATACATCATTCACGGAGCTCACATGTTTCTCATCTTAACTGACAAGCATTGGATGTTAGAGGACCTGTGCTTTGAATCAATTTCAGAGGCAGAGTTCTTCTTGATATGGTCCGTATGTGTAGGAAACACCGTTCTTTTGTTCTGATCACACTCATGTTTCCTGCTGTAGTACACTCTAGAAAGCAAGAGCGTTCTTCTTGCTCTAAAGCACAGTGTGATAACTGGATGAGAACTATGCTGTGTGTTTCCCTTCAGAAATGGAGTTAAATTCCATGCTCTGTGTCTTCCTACAAGCAAGATTTCATTTCAGGTAAGGGCAGTCACTTTTCTGCTCAAACGAACTACATCGTTCACAAAGCTCACATGTTTCTCACCTTAACTGACAAGCATTGGGTGTTAGAGGACCAGTGCTTTGTATCAGTTTCAGAAGCAGAGTTGGACTAGATATGGTCCGTATGTGTAGGAAGCACAATTCATTTGTTCTCACACCACTCAAATTTCCTGCTGTCTTAGAGACTCTACAAAGCTAAAGCGTGCTTCTTGCTCTAAAGCTAGTGTGATCAAAGGATGAGAACTCTGCTGTGTGTTTCACTTCAGAAATGGAGTTAAATCCCAGGCTCTGAGTCTTCCTACATGGAAGACTTCGTTTCAAGTAAGGGCAGTTACTTTACGGCTCAAACGAACTACATTGTTCACGAAGCTCACACGTTTCTCATCTTAACTGACAAGCAGTGGATGTTCGTGGACCAGTGCTGTGTATCAGTTTCAGAAGCAGAGTTGGACTAGATATGGTCCGTATGTGCAGGAAACACCGTTCTTTTGTTCTCAGCACACTCAAGTTTCCTGCTGTCTTAGAGAATCTAGAAAGCTAGAGCGTGCTTCTTGCTCTAAAGCAGAGTGTGATCAATGGATGACAACTCTGCTGTGTGTTTCACTTCAGAAATGGAGTTAAAGCCCAGGCTCTGAGTCTTCCTACAAGGAAGACCTCGTTTCAAGTAAGGGCAGTTACTTTAGGGCTCAAACGAACTACATTGTTCACTAAGCTCCTACGTTTCTCGTCTTAACTGACAAGCATTAGATGTTAGAGGACCTGTGGTTTGTTTCAGTTTCAGACACAGTTGAACTAGATATGGCCGTATGTGTAAGAAACACCGGTCTTTTGTTCTGAGCACACTCACCTTTCCTGCTGTATTAGAGACTCTAGAAAGCAAGAGCGTGCTTCTTGCTCTAAAGCAGAGTTTGATTCATGGATGAGAACTATGCTGTGGGTTTACCTTCAGAAATGGAGTTACATTCCATGCTCTGTGTCTTCCTACAAGCAAGACCTCATTTCAGGTAAGGGCAGTCACTTTTCAGCTCAAACAAACTACATCGTTCACGAAGCTCACATGTTTCTTATCTTAACTGACAAGCATTGAATGTTAGACGACCTGTGCTTTGTATCAATTTCAGAGGCAGATTTCTTCTAGATATGGTCCGTATGTGTAGGAAACACCGTTCATTTGTTCTCAGCACACTCATGTTTCCTGCTGTCTTAGAGACTCTAGAAAGCTAGAGCGTGCTTCTTGCTCTAAAGCAGAGTGTGATCAATGGATGACAACTCTGCTGTGTGTTTCTCTTCAGAAATGGAGTTAAAGCCTAGGCTCTGAGTCTTCCTACAAGGAAGACTTCGTTTCAAGTAAGGGTAGTTATTTTAGGGCTCAAACGAACTACATCGTTCATGAAGCTCACACGTTTCTCATCTTAACTGACAAGCATTGGATGTTAGAGGACCAGTGCTTTGTATCAGTTTCAGAAGCAGAGTTGGACTAGATATGGTCCGTATGTGTAGGAAGCACCATTCATTTTTTCTCAGCCGACTCAAATTTCCTGCTGTCTTAGAGACTCTAGAAACCTAGAGCGTGCTTCTTGCTCTAAAGCAGAGTGTGATCAAAGGATGATAACTCTGCTGTGTGTTTCACTTCAGGAATGGAGTTAAATCCCAGGCTCTGAGTCTTCCCACAAGCAAAACTTCTTTTCAGGTAAGGGCAGTTACTTTACAGCTCAAATGAAATACATCATTCACGGAGCTCACATGTTTCTCATCTTAACTGACAAGCATTGGATGTTAGAGGACCTGTGCTTTGAATCAATTTCAGAGGCAGAGTTCTTCTTGATATGGTCCGTATGTGTAGGAAACACCGTTCTTTTGTTCTGATCACACTCATGTTTCCTGCTGTAGTACACTCTAGAAAGCAAGAGCGTTCTTCTTGCTCTAAAGCACAGTGTGATAACTGGATGAGAACTATGCTGTGTGTTTCCCTTCAGAAATGGAGTTAAATTCCATGCTCTGTGTCTTCCTACAAGCAAGATTTCATTTCAGGTAAGGGCAGTCACTTTTCTGCTCAAACGAACTACATCGTTCACAAAGCTCACATGTTTCTCACCTTAACTGACAAGCATTGGGTGTTAGAGGACCAGTGCTTTGTATCAGTTTCAGAAGCAGAGTTGGACTAGATATGGTCCGTATGTGTAGGAAGCACAATTCATTTGTTCTCACACCACTCAAATTTCCTGCTGTCTTAGAGACTCTACAAAGCTAAAGCGTGCTTCTTGCTCTAAAGCTAGTGTGATCAAAGGATGAGAACTCTGCTGTGTGTTTCACTTCAGAAATGGAGTTAAATCCCAGGCTCTGAGTCTTCCTACATGGAAGACTTCGTTTCAAGTAAGGGCAGTTACTTTACGGCTCAAACGAACTACATTGTTCACGAAGCTCACACGTTTCTCATCTTAAATGACAAGCAGTGGATGTTAGAGGACCAGTGCTTTGTATCAGTTTCAGAAACAGAGTTGGACTAGATATGGTCCGTATGTGTAAGAAACACCGATCTTTTGTTCTCAGCACACTCAAGTTTCCTGCTGTCTTAGAGACTCCAGAAAGCTCGAGCGTGCTTCTTGCTCTAAAGCAGAGTGTGATCAGTGGATGAGAACTCTGTTGTGTGTTTCACTTCATAAATGGAGTTAAATCCCAGGCTCTGAGTCTTCCTACAAGCAAAATTTCTTTTCGGGTAAGGGCAGTTACTTTACAGCTCAAATGAAATACATCGTTCACGGAGCTCACATGTTTCTCATCTTAACTGACAAGCATTGGATGTTAGAGGACCTGTGCTTTGAATCAATTTCAGAGGCAGAGTTCTTCTAGATATGGTCCGTATGTGTAGGAAACACCATTCATTTGTTCTCAGCACACTCATGTTTCCTGCTGTCTTAGAGATTCTGGAAAGCTAGAGAGTGCTTCTTGCTCTAAAGCAGAGTGTGATCCAGGGAAGAGAACTCTGCTGTGTGTTTCACTTCAGAAATGGAGTTAAATCCCAGGTTCTGAGTCTTCCTACAAGCATAACTTCGTTTCAGGTAAGGGCAGTTACTTTACAGCTCAAACGAACTACATTGTTCACGAAGCTCACACGTTTCTCATCTTAACTGAAAAGCATTGGATGTTAGAGGACCTGTGGTTTGTTTCAGTTTCAGAAGCACAGTTGAACTAGGTATGGTAAGTATGTGTAAGAAACACCGTTCTTTTGTTCTCCGCACACTCAAGTTTCCTGCTGTAGTAGACTCTAGAAAGCAAGAGCGTGCTTCTTGCTCTAAAGCAGAGTGTGATAACTGGATGAGAACTATGCTGTGTGTTTCCATTCAGAAATGGAGTTAAATTCCATGCTCTGTGTCTTCCTACAAGCAAGATTTCATTATAGGTAAGGGCAGTCAATTTTCTGCTCAAACGAACTACATCGTTCATGAAGCTCACACTTTTCTCATCTTAACTGACAAGCATTGGGTGTTAGGGGACCAGTGCTTTGTATCAGTTTCAGAAGCAGAGTTGGACTAGATATGGTCCATATGTGTAGGAAGCACCATTCATTTGTTCTCAGCCCACTCAAATTTCCTCCTGTCTTAGAGACTCTAGAAAGCTCGAGCGTGCTTCTTGCTCTAAAGCAGAGTGTGATCAGTGGATGAGAACTCTGTTGTGTGTTTCACTTCAGAAATGGAGTTAAATCCCAGGCTCTGAGTCTTCCTTACAAGCAAAACATCGTTTCAGGTAATGGCAGTCACTTTTCAGCCCAAACGAACTACATCGTTCACGAAGCTCACACTTTTCTCATCTTAACTGACAAGCATTGGATGTTAGAGGACCAGCGCATTGTATCAGTTTCAGAAGCAGAGTTGGACTAGATATGGTCTGTAAGTGTAGGAAGCACCATTCATTTGTTCTCAGCCCACTCAAGTTTCCTGCTGTCTTAGAGAATCTAGAAATCTAGAGCGTGCTTCTTGCTCTAAAGCAGAGTGTGATCAATGGATGACAACTCTGCTGTGTGTTTCACTTCAAATATGGAGTTAAATCCCAGGCTCTGAGTCTTCTTACAAGGAAGACCTCGTTTCAAGTAAGGACAGTTACTTTACGGCTTAAACGAACTACGTTGTTCAAGAAGCTCACACGTTTCTCATCTTAACTGACAAGCATTAGATGTTAGAGGACCTGTGCTTTGTTTCAGTTTCAGACACAGTTGAACTAGATATGGCCGTATGTGTAAGAAACACCGGTCTTTTGTTCTGAGCAAACTCACGTTTCCTGCTGTATTAGAAACTCTAGAAAGTAAGAGCGTGCTTCTTGCTCTAAAGAAGAGTGTGTTTCATGGATGAGAACTATGCTGTGTGTTTCCATTCAGAAATGGAGTTAAATTCCATGCTCTGTGTCTTCCTACAAGCAAGATTTCATTATAGGTAAGGGCAGTCAATTTTCTGCTCAAACGAACTACATCGTTCACGAAGCTCACACTTTTCTCATCTTAACTGACAAGCATTGGGTGTTAGAGGACCAGTGCTTTGTATCAGTTTCAGAAGCAGAGTTGGACTAGATATGGTCCATATGTGTAGGAAGCACCATTCATTTGTTCTCAGCCCACTCAAATTTCCTCCTGTCTTAGAGACTCTAGAAAGCTCGAGCGTGCTTCTTGCTCTAAAGCAGAGTGTGATCAGTGGATGAGAACTCTGTTGTGTGTTTCACTTCAGAAATGGAGTTAAATCCCAGGCTCTGAGTCTTCCTTACAAGCAAAACATCGTTTCAGGTAATGGCAGTCACTTTTCAGCCCAAACGAACTACATCGTTCACGAAGCTCACACTTTTCTCATCTTAACTGACAAGCATTGGATGTTAGAGGACCAGCGCTTTGTATCAGTTTCAGAAGCAGAGTTGGACTAGATATGGTCTGTAAGTGTAGGAAGCACCATTCATTTGTTCTCAGCCCACTCAAGTTTCCTGCTGTCTTAGAGAATCTAGAAATCTAGAGCGTGCTTCTTGCTCTAAAGCAGAGTGTGATCAATGGATGACAACTCTGCTGTGTGTTTCACTTCAAATATGGAGTTAAATCCCAGGCTCTGAGTCTTCTTACAAGGAAGACCTCGTTTCAAGTAAGGACAGTTTCTTTACGGCTTAAACGAACTACGTTGTTCAAGAAGCTCACACGTTTCTCATCTTAACTGACAAGCATTAGATGTTAGAGGACCTGTGCTTTGTTTCAGTTTCAGACACAGTTGAACTAGATATGGCCGTATGTGTAAGAAACACCGGTCTTTTGTTCTGAGCAAACTCACGTTTCCTGCTGTATTAGAAACTCTAGAAAGTAAGAGCGTGCTTCTTGCTCTAAAGAAGAGTGTGTTTCATGGATGAGAACTATGCTGTGTGTTTCCATTCAGAAATGGAGTTAAATTCCATGCTCTGTGTCTTCCTACAAGCAAGATTTCATTATAGGTAAGGGCAGTCAATTTTCTGCTCAAACGAACTACATCGTTCACGAAGCTCACACTTTTCTCATCTTAACTGACAAGCATTGGGTGTTAGAGGACCAGTGCTTTGTATCAGTTTCAGAAGCAGAGTTGGACTAGATATGGTCCATATGTGTAGGAAGCACCATTCATTTGTTCTCAGCCCACTCAAATTTCCTCCTGTCTTAGAGACTCTAGAAAGCTCGAGCGTGCTTCTTGCTCTAAAGCAGAGTGTGATCAGTGGATGAGAACTCTGTTGTGTGTTTCACTTCAGAAATGGAGTTAAATCCCAGGCTCTGAGTCTTCCTTACAAGCAAAACATCGTTTCAGGTAATGGCAGTCACTTTTCAGCCCAAACGAACTACATCGTTCACGAAGCTCACACTTTTCTCATCTTAACTGACAAGCATTGGATGTTAGAGGACCAGCGCTTTGTATCAGTTTCAGAAGCAGAGTTGGACTAGATATGGTCTGTAAGTGTAGGAAGCACCATTCATTTGTTCTCAGCCCACTCAAGTTTCCTGCTGTCTTAGAGAATCTAGAAATCTAGAGCGTGCTTCTTGCTCTAAAGCAGAGTGTGATCAATGGATGACAATTCTGCTGTGTGTTTCACTTCAAATATGGAGTTAAATCCCAGGCTCTGAGTCTTCTTACAAGGAAGACCTCGTTTCAAGTAAGGACAGTTACTTTACGGCTTAAACGAACTACGTTGTTCAAGAAGCTCACACGTTTCTCATCTTAACTGACAAGCATTAGATGTTAGAGGACCTGTGCTTTGTTTCAGTTTCAGACACAGTTGAACTAGATATGGCCGTATGTGTAAGAAACACCGGTCTTTTGTTCTGAGCACACTCACGTTTCCTGCTGTATTAGAAACTCTAGAAAGTAAGAGCGTGCTTCTTGCTCTAAAGAAGAGTGTGTTTCATGGATGAGAACTATGCTGTGTGTTTCCATTCAGAAATGGAGTTAAATTCCATGCTCTGTGTCTTCCTACAAGCAAGATTTCATTATAGGTAAGGGCAGTCAATTTTCTGCTCAAACGAACTACATCGTTCACGAAGCTCACACTTTTCTCATCTTAACTGACAAGCATTGGGTGTTAGAGGACCAGTGCTTTGTATCAGTTTCAGAAGCAGAGTTGGACTAGATATGGTCCATATGTGTAGGAAGCACCATTCATTTGTTCTTAGCCCACTCAAATTTCCTCCTGTCTTAGAGACTCTAGAAAGCTCGAGCGTGCTTCTTGCTCTAAAGCAGAGTGTGATCAGTGGATGAGAACTCTGTTGTGTGTTTCACTTCAGAAATGGAGTTAAATCCCAGGCTCTGAGTCTTCCTTACAAGCAAAACATCGTTTCAGGTAATGGCAGTCACTTTTCAGCCCAAACGAACTACATCGTTCACGAAGCTCACACTTTTCTCATCTTAACTGACAAGCATTGGATGTTAGAGGACCAGCGCTTTGTATCAGTTTCAGAAGCAGAGTTGGACTAGATATGGTCTGTAAGTGTAGGAAGCACCATTCATTTGTTCTCAGCCCACTCAAGTTTCCTGCTGTCTTAGAGAATCTAGAAATCTAGAGCGTGCTTCTTGCTCTAAAGCAGAGTGTGATCAATGGACGAGAAATCCGTTGTGTGTTTCACTTAAGAAATGGAGTTAAATCCCAGGCTCAGAGTCTTCCTACAAGCAAGACATCGTTTCATGTAAGGGCAGTTACTTTACAGCTAACACGAAATACATCGTTCACGAAGCTCACACGTTTCTCATCTTCACTGACAAGCATTGCATGATAGAGGACCTGTGGTTTTTTTCACATTCAGAAGCAGATTTGAACTAGATATGGCCTGTATGTGTAGGAAACACCGTTCTTTTGTTCTGAGCACACTCAAGTTTCCTGCTGTATTAGACACTCTAGAGAGCAAGAGTGTGCTTCTTGCTCTAAAGCAGAGTGTGATCCATGGATGAGAACTATGCTGTGTGTTTCCCATCAGAAATGGAGTTAAATTCCATGCTCTGTGTCTTGCTACAAGCAAGACTCGTTTCAGGTAAGGGCAGTCCCTTTTCAGCTCAAACGAACTACATCATTCACGAAGCTCATACGTTTCTCATCTTAACTGACAAGCATTGGATGTTAGAGGACCAGTGCTTTGTATCAGTTTCAGAAGCAGAGTTGGACTAGATATGGTCCGTATGTTTAGGAAACACCATTCATTTTTTCTCAGCACACTCATGTTTCCTGATGTCTTAGACATTCTGGAAAGCTAGAGCGTGCTTCTTGCTCTAAAGCAGAGTGTGATCCAGGGAAGAGAACTCTGTTGTGTGTTTCACTTCAGAAATGGAGTTAAATCCCAGGTTCTGAGTCTTCCTACAAGCAAAACTTCGTTTCAGGTAAGGGCAGTTACTTTACAGCTCAAACGAACTACATTGTTCACGAAGCTCACACGTTTCTCATCTTAACTTAAAAGCATTGGATGTTAGAGGACCTGTGGTTTGTTTCAGTTTCAGAAGCACAGTTGAACTAGGTATGGTAAGTATGTGTAAGAAACACCGTTCTTTTGTTCTCTGCACACTCAAGTTTCCTGCTGTCTTAGAGACTCTAGAAAGTTAGAGCGTGCTTCTTACCTAAAGCAGAGTGTGATCAATGGACGAGAATTCTGTTGTGTGTTTCACTTAAGAAATGGAGTTAAATCCCAGGCTCATAGTCTTCCTACAAGCAAGACATCGTTTCAGGTAAGGGCAGTTACTTTACAGCTCAAATGAAATACATCATTCACGAAGCTCATACGTTTCTCATCTTAACTGACAAGCATTGGATGTTAGAGGACCAGTGCTTTGTATCAGTTTCAGAAGCAGAGTTGGACTAGATATGGTCCGTATGTGTAGGAAACACCGTTCATTTGTTCTCAGCACACTCATGTTTCCGGCTGTCTTAGAGACTCTAGAAAGCAAGAGCATGCTTCATATTCTAAAGCAGAGTGTGATCTATATATGAAAACTCTGCTGTGTGTTTCATTTCAGAAATGGAGTTAAATCCCAGGCTCTGAGTCTTCCTACAAGCGAGACTTTGATTTAAGTAAGGGCAGTTACTAACACCTCAAATGAACTACATCGTTCACGAAGCTCACACGTTTCTCATCTTCACTGACAAGCATTGGATGATAGAGGACCTGTGGTTTGCTTCAGTTTCAGAAGCAGAGTTGAACTAGATATGGCCTGTATGGGTAGGAAACACCGTTCTTTTGTTCTGAGCACACTCATGTTTCCTGCTGTATTAGACACTCTAGAAAGCAAGAGCGTGCTTCTTGCTCTAAAGTAGACTGTGATTCATGGATGAGAACGATGCTGTGTGTTTCCCTTCAGAAATGGCGTTAAATTCAATGCTCTGAGTCTTCCTACAAGCAAGACTTCATTTCAGGTAAGGCCAGTTACTTTACAGCTCAAACGAACTACATCGTTCACGAATCTCACACGTTTCTCATATTAACTGAGAAGCATTGAATGTTAGAGGACCAGTGCTTTGTATCAATTTCAAAGGCAGATTTCTTCTAGATATGGTCCGTTTGTGTAGGAAACTCCGTTATTTTGTTCTCAGCACTCTCAAGTTTCCTGCTGTCTTAGATTCTCTAGAAAGTTAAAGCGTGCTTCTTGCTCTAAAGCAGAGTGTGATCAATGGAGTACAACTCTGCAGTGTGTTTCACTTCAGAAATGGTGTTAAAGCCCAGGCTCTGTGTCTTCCTACAAGGAAGACTTCGTTTCAAGTAAGGGCAGTTACTTTACAGCTCAAACGAACTACATTGTTCACGAAGCTCACACGAATTTCATCTTAACTGACAAGCATTGGATGTTAGAGGACCTGTGCTTTGTATCAATTTCAGAGGCAGATTGCTTCTAGATATGGTCCGTATGTGTAGGAAACACCGTTCATTTGTTCTCAGCACACTCATGTCTCCTGCTGTCTTAGAGACTCTAGAAAGCAAGAGCGGGCTTCATATTCTAAAGCCGAGTGTGATCTATATACGAGAACTCTGCTGTGTGTTTCACTTCAGAAATGGAGTTAAATCCCAGGCTCTGAGTCTTCCTACAAGCGAGACTTTGTTTCAAGTAAGGGCAGTTACTAACAGCTCAAACGAACTACATCGTTCACGAAGCTCACGCGTTTCTCATCTTCACTGACAGGCATTGGATGATAGAGGACCTGTGGTTTGTTTCAGTTTCAGAAGCAGAGTTGAACTAGATATGGCCTGTATGTGTAGGAAACACCGTTCTTTTGTTCTGAGCACACTCAAATTTCCTGCTGTATTAGAGACTCTAGAAAGCAAGAGTGTGCTTCTTGCTCTAAAGTAGTGTGTGATTCATTGATGAGAACGATGCTCTGTGTTTCCCTTCAGAAATGGAGTTAAATTCCATGCTCTGAGTCTTCCTACAAGCAAGACTTCATTTCAGGTAAGGATAGTTACTTTACAGCTCAAACGAACTACATCGTTCACGAAGCTCACACGTTTCTCATATTATCTGACAAGCATTGAATGTTAGAGGACCAGTGCTTTGTATCAGTTTCAGAAGCAGAGTTGGACTAGATATGGTCCGTATGTGTAGGAAACACCGTTCTTTTGTTCTCAGCACACTCAAGTTTCCTGCTGTCTTAGAGACACTAGAAAGCTAGAGTGTGCTTCTTCTCTAAAGCAGAGTGTGATCAATGGATGAGAACTCTGTTGTGTGTTTCACTTCGGAAATGGAGTTAAATCCCAGGCTCATAGTCTTCCTACAAGCAAGACATCGTTTCAGGTAAGGGCAGTTACTTTACAGCTCAAACGAAATACATCGTTCACGAAGCTCACACGTTTCTCATCTTATGTGACAAGCATTGGATGTTAGAGGACCTGTGCTTTGTATCAATTTCAGAGGCAGATTGCTTCTAGATATGGTCCATATGTGTAGGAAACACCGTTCATTTGTTCTCAGCACACTCATGTTTCCTGCTTTCTTAGAGAATCTAGAAAGCAAGAGCGTGCTTCATATTCTAAAGCAGAGTGTGATCTATATATGAGAACTCTGCTGTGTGTTTCACTTCAGAAATGGAGTTAAATCCCAGGCTCTGAGTCTTCCTACAAGCGAGACTTTGTTTCAAGTAAGGGCAGTTACTAACAGCTCAAACGAACTACATCGTTCACGAAGCTCACACGTTTCTCATCTTCACTGAGAAGCATTGGATGTTAGAGGACCTGTGGTTTGCTTCTGTTTCAGAAGCAGAGTTGAACTAGATATGGCCTGTATGTGTAGGAAACACCGTTCTTTTGTTCTGAGCACACTCAATTTCCTGCTGTATTAGAGACTCTAGAAAGCAAGAGTGTGCTTCTTGCTCTAAAGTAGAGTGTGATTCATTGATCAGAACGATGCTCTGTGTTTCCCTTCAGAAATGGAGTTAAATTCCATGCTCTGAGTCTTCCTACAAGCGAGACTTTGTTTCAAGTAAGGGCAGTTACTAACATCTCAAATGAACTACATCGTTCACGAAGCTCACACGTTTCTCATCTTCACTGACAAGCATTGGATGATAGAGGACCTGTGGTTTGCTTCAGTTTCAGAAGCAGAGTTGAACTAGATATGGGCTGTATGGGTAGGAAACACCGTTCTTTTGTTCCTAGCACACTCAAGTTTCCTGCTGTATTAGAGACCCTAGAAAGCAAGAGCGTGCTTCTTGCTCTAAAGCAGAGTGTGATTCATGGATGACAACTATGCTGTGTGTTTTACTTCAGAAATGGAGTTAAATTCCATGCTCTGTGTCTTCTTACAAGCAAGGTTTCATTTCAGGTAAGGGCAGTCACTTTTCAGCTCAAATGAACTACATCATTCACGAAGCTCACACGTTTCTCATCTTAACTGACAAGCATTGGATGTTAGAGGACCAGTGCTTTGTATCAGTTTCAGAAGCAGAGTTGGACTAGATATGGTCCGTATGTGTAGGAAACACCATTCATTATTTCTCTACCCACGCAAGTTTCCTCCTGTCTTAGAGACTCTAGAAAGCTAGAGTGTGCTTCTTGCTCTAGAGCAGAGTGTGATCCATGGATGACAACTCTGCTGTGTGTTTCCGTTCAGAAATGGAGTTAAATCCCAGGCTCTGAGTCTTCCTAAAAGCAAAACTTCGTTTACTTAAGGGCATTTACTTTACGGCTCAAACGAACTACATCGTTCACGAAGCTCACACGTTTCTCATCTTAACTGATAATCATTGGATGATAGAGGACCTGTGGTTTGTTTCAGTTTCAGAAGCAGAGTTGAACTAGATATGGCCTGTATTTGTAGGAAACACCGTTCATTTGTTCTTAGCACACTCATGTTTCCTGCTGTATTAGAGAATCTAGAAAGCAAGAGCGTGCTTCTTGCTCTAAAGCAGAGTGTGATCAATGTATGAGAACTCTCTTGTCTGTTTCACTTCAGAAATGGAGTTAAAGCACAGGCTCTGAGTCTTCCTACAAGGAAGACTTCGTTTCATTAAGGGAATTTACTCTACGTCTCAAACGAACTACATTGTTCACGAAGCTCACACGTTTCTCATCTTAACTGACAAGCATTGGATGTTAGAGGTCCATTGTTTGTATCAGTTTCAGAAGTAGAGTTGGACTAGATATGGTCCGTATGTGTAGGAAACATCATTCATTTGTTCTCAGCCCACTCAAGTTTCCTGCTGTCTTAGAGACCCTAGAAAGCTAGAGCTTGCTTCTTGCTCTAAAGCAGAGTGTGATCAATGGATGACAACTCTGCTGTGTGTTTCACTTCAGAAATGGAGTTAAAGCCCAGGCTCTGAGTCTTCCTACAAGTGAGACTTCATTTCATGTAAGGGCAGTTACTAACAGCTCAAACGAACTACATTGTTCACGAAGCTCACACGTTTCTCATCTTAACTGACAAGCATTGGATGATAGAGGACCTTGGTTTGTTTCAGTTTCAGAAGTACAGTTGATCTAGGTATGGTAAGTAGGTGTAAGAAACACCGTTCTTTTGTTCTCCACACAATGTAGTTTCCTGCTGTCTTAGAGACTCTAGAAAGCTAGAGCGTGCTTCTTCTCTAAAGCAGAGTGTGATCAATGGACGAGAACTCCGTTGTGTGTTTCACTTAAGAAATGGAGTTAAATCCCAGGCTCAGAGTCTTCCTACAAGCAAGACATCGTTTCATGTAAGGGCAGTTACTTTACAGCTAAAAAGAAATACATCGTTCACGAAGCTCACACGTTTCTCATCTTCACTGACAAGCATTGCATGATAGAGGACCTGTGGTTTGTTTCACATTCAGAAGCAGATTTGAACTAGATATGGCCTGTATGTGTAGGAAACACCGTTCTTTTGTTCTGAGCACACTCAAGTTTCCTGCTGTATTAGACACTCTAGAGAGCAAGAGTGTGCTTCTTGCTCTAAAGCAGAGTGTGATCCATGGATGATAACTATGCTGTGTGTTTCCCATCAGAAATGGAGTTAAATTCCATGCTCTGTGTCTTGCTACAAGCAAGACTCGTTTCAGGTAAGGGCAGTCCCTTTTCAGCTCAAACGAACTACATCATTCACGAAGCTCACACGTTTCTCATCTTAACTGACAAGCATTGGATTTAGAGGACCAGTGCTTTGTATCAGTTTCAGAAGCAGAGTTGGACTAGATATGGTCCGTATGTGTAGGAAACACCATTCATTTTTTCTCAGCACACTCATGTTTCCTGCTGTCTTAGAGATTCTGGAAAGCTAGAGCGTGCTTCTTGCTCTAAAGCAGAGTGTGATCCAGGGAAGAGAACTCTGTTGTGTGTTTCACTTCAGAAATGGAGTTTAATCTCAGGTTCTGAGTCTTCCTACAAGCAAAACTTCGTTTCAGGTAAGGGCAGTTACTTTACAGCTCAAACGAAATACATCGTTCACGAAGCTCACACGTTTCTCATCTTATGTGACAAGCATTGGATGTTAGAGGACCTGTGCTTTGTATCAATTTCAGAGGCAGATTGCTTCTAGATATGGTCCGTATGTGTAGGAAACACTGTTCATTTGTTCTCAGCACACTCATGTTTCCGGCTGTCTTAGAGACTCTAGAAAGCAAGAGCATGCTTCATATTCTAAAGCAGAGTGTGATCTATATATGAAAACTCTGCTGTGTGTTTCATTTCAGAAATGGAGTTAAATCCCAGGCTCTGAGTCTTCCTACAAGCGAGACTTTGATTTAAGTAAGGGCAGTTACTAACACCTCAAATGAACTACATCGTTCACGAAGCTCACACGTTTCTCATCTTCACTGACAAGCATTGGATGATAGAGGACCTGTGGTTTGCTTCAGTTTCAGAAGCAGAGTTGAACTAGATATGGCCTGTATGGGTAGGAAACACCGTTCTTTTGTTCTGAGCACACTCATGTTTCCTGCTGTATTAGACACTCTAGAAAGCAAGAGTGTGCTTCTTGCTCTAAAGTAGACTGTGATTCATGGATGAGAACGATGCTGTGTGTTTCCCTTCAGAAATGGCGTTAAATTCAATGCTCTGAGTCTTCCTACAAGCAAGACTTCATTTCAGGTAAGGCCAGTTACTTTACAGCTCAAACGAACTACATCGTTCACGAATCTCACACGTTTCTCATATTAACTGAGAAGCATTGAATGTTAGAGGACCAGTGCTTTGTATCAATTTCAAAGGCAGATTTCTTCTAGATATGGTCCGTTTGTGTAGGAAACTCCGTTATTTTGTTCTCAGCACTCTCAAGTTTCCTGCTGTCTTAGATTCTCTAGAAAGTTAAAGCGTGCTTCTTGCTCTAAAGCAGAGTGTGATCAATGGAGTACAACTCTGCAGTGTGTTTCACTTCAGAAATGGTGTTAAAGCCCAGGCTCTGTGTCTTCCTACAAGGAAGACTTCGTTTCAAGTAAGGGCAGTTACTTTACAGCTCAAACGAACTACATTGTTCACGAAGCTCACACGAATTTCATCTTAACTGACAAGCATTGGATGTTAGAGGACCTGTGCTTTGTATCAATTTCAGAGGCAGATTGCTTCTAGATATGGTCCGTATGTGTAGGAAACACCGTTCATTTGTTCTCAGCACACTCATGTCTCCTGCTGTCTTAGAGACTCTAGAAAGCAAGAGCGGGCTTCATATTCTAAAGCCGAGTGTGATCTATATACGAGAACTCTGCTGTGTGTTTCACTTCAGAAATGGAGTTAAATCCCAGGCTCTGAGTCTTCCTACAAGCGAGACTTTGTTTCAAGTAAGGGCAGTTACTAACAGCTCAAACGAACTACATCGTTCACGAAGCTCACGCGTTTCTCATCTTCACTGACAGGCATTGGATGATAGAGGACCTGTGGTTTGTTTCAGTTTCAGAAGCAGAGTTGAACTAGATATGGCCTGTATGTGTAGGAAACACTGTTCTTTTGTTCTGAGCACACTCAAGTTTCCTGCTGTATTAGAGACTCTAGAAAGCAAGAGTGTGCTTCTTGCTCTAAAGTAGTGTGTGATTCATTGATGAGAACGATGCTCTGTGTTTCCCTTCAGAAATGGAGTTAAATTCCATGCTCTGAGTCTTCCTACAAGCAAGACTTCATTTCAGGTAAGGATAGTTACTTTACAGCTCAAACGAACTACATCGTTCACGAAGCTCACACGTTTCTCATATTATCTGACAAGCATTGAATGTTAGAGGACCAGTGCTTTGTATCAGTTTCAGAAGCAGAGTTGGACTAGATATGGTCCGTATGTGTAGGAAACACCGTTCTTTTGTTCTCAGCACACTCAAGTTTCCTGCTGTCTTAGAGACACTAGAAAGCTAGAGTGTGCTTCTTCTCTAAAGCAGAGTGTGATCAATGGATGAGAACTCTGTTGTGTGTTTCACTTCGGAAATTTAGTTAAATCCCAGGCTCATAGTCTTCCTACAAGCAAGACATCGTTTCAGGTAAGGGCAGTTACTTTACAGCTCAAACGAAATACATCGTTCACGAAGCTCACACGTTTCTCATCTTATGTGACAAGCATTGGATGTTAGAGGACCTGTGCTTTGTATCAATTTCAGAGGCAGATTGCTTCTAGATATGGTCCGTATGTGTAGGAAACACCGTTCATTTGTTCTCAGCACACTCATGTTTCCTGCTGTCTTAGAGACTCTAGAAAGCAAGAGCGTGCTTCATATTCTAAAGCTGAGTGTGATCTATATACGAGAACTCTGCTGTGTGTTTCCCTTCAGAAATGGAGTTAAATCTCAGGCTCTGAGTCTATCTACAAGCGAGACTTTGTTTCAAGTAAGGGCAGTTACTAACAGCTCAAACGAACTACATCATTCACGAAGATCACGCTTTTCTCATCTTCACTGACAGGCATTGGATGATAGAGGACCTGTGGTTTGTTTCAGTTTCAGAAGCAGAGTTGAACTAGATATGGCCTGTATGTGTAGGAAACACCGTTCTTTTGTTCTGAGCACACTCAAGTTTCCTGCTGTATTAGAGACTCTAGAAAGCAAGAGTGTGCTTCTTGCTCTAAAGTAGAGTGTGATTCATTGATGAGAACGATGCTCTGTGTTTCCCTTCAGAAATGGAGTTAAATTCCATGCTCTGAGTCTTCCTACAAGCAAGAATTCATTTCAGGTAAGGACAGTTACTTTACAGCTCAAACGAACTACATCCTTCACAGAGCTCACACGTTTCTCATCTTAACTGATTAGCATTGGATGTTAGACGACCTTTGCTTTGTATCAATTTCAAGCAGAGTGAAACTAGATATGGTCCGTATGTGTAGGAAACACCGTTCCTTTGTGCTCAGCACACTCATGTATCATGCTGTCTTAGAGACTCTAGAAAGCAAGAGCGTGCTTCATATTCTAAAGCAGAGTGTGATCTATATATGAGAACTCGGATGTGTGTTTCACTTCAGAAATGGAGTTAAATACCAGGCTCTGAGTCCTACTACAAACGAGACTTCGTTTCAAGTAAGGGCAGTTACTAACAGCTTAAATGAACTACATCGTTCACAAAGCTCACTCGTTTTTCATCTTAACTGACAAGCATTGGATGATTGAGGACCTGTGGTTTGTATCAGTTTCAGAAGCAGAGTTGGACTAGATATGGCCTGTATGTGTAGGAAACACCGTTCTTTTGTTCTGAGCACACTCAATTTCCTGCTGTATTAGAGACTCTAGAAAGCAAGAGTGTGCTTCTTGCTCTAAAGTAGAGTGTGATTCATTGATCAGAACGATGCTCTGTGTTTCCCTTCAGAAATGGAGTTAAATTCCATGCTCTGAGTCTTCCTACAAGCGAGACTTTGTTTCAAGTAAGGGCAGTTACTAACATCTCAAATGAACTACATCGTTCACGAAGCTCACACGTTTCTCATCTTCACTGACAAGCATTGGATGATAGAGGACCTGTGGTTTGCTTCAGTTTCAGAAGCAGAGTTGAACTAGATATGGGCTGTATGGGTAGGAAACACCGTTCTTTTGTTCCTAGCACACTCAAGTTTCCTGCTGTATTAGAGACCCTAGAAAGCAAGAGCGTGCTTCTTGCTCTAAAGCAGAGTGTGATTCATGGATGACAACTATGCTGTGTGTTTTACTTCAGAAATGGAGTTAAATTCCATGCTCTGTGTCTTCTTACAAGCAAGGTTTCATTTCAGGTAAGGGCAGTCACTTTTCAGCTCAAATGAACTACATCATTCACGAAGCTCACACGTTTCTCATCTTAACTGACAAGCATTGGATGTTAGAGGACCAGTGCTTTGTATCAGTTTCAGAAGCAGAGTTGGACTAGATATGGTCCGTATGTGTAGGAAACACCATTCATTATTTCTCTACCCACGCAAGTTTCCTCCTGTCTTAGAGACTCTAGAAAGCTAGAGTGTGCTTCTTGCTCTAGAGCAGAGTGTGATCCATGGATGACAACTCTGCTGTGTGTTTCCGTTCAGAAATGGAGTTAAATCCCAGGCTCTGAGTCTTCCTAAAAGCAAAACTTCGTTTACTTAAGGGCATTTACTTTACGGCTCAAACGAACTACATCGTTCACGAAGCTCACACGTTTCTCATCTTAACTGATAATCATTGGATGATAGAGGACCTGTGGTTTGTTTCAGTTTCAGAAGCAGAGTTGAACTAGATATGGCCTGTATTTGTAGGAAACACCGTTCATTTGTTCTTAGCACACTCATGTTTCCTGCTGTATTAGAGAATCTAGAAAGCAAGAGCGTGCTTCTTGCTCTAAAGCAGAGTGTGATCAATGTATGAGAACTCTCTTGTCTGTTTCACTTCAGAAATGGAGTTAAAGCACAGGCTCTGAGTCTTCCTACAAGGAAGACTTCGTTTCATTAAGGGAATTTACTCTACGTCTCAAACGAACTACATTGTTCACGAAGCTCACACGTTTCTCATCTTAACTGACAAGCATTGGATGTTAGAGGTCCATTGTTTGTATCAGTTTCAGAAGTAGAGTTGGACTAGATATGGTCCGTATGTGTAGGAAACATCATTCATTTGTTCTCAGCCCACTCAAGTTTCCTGCTGTCTTAGAGACCCTAGAAAGCTAGAGCTTGCTTCTTGCTCTAAAGCAGAGTGTGATCAATGGATGACAACTCTGCTGTGTGTTTCACTTCAGAAATGGAGTTAAAGCCCAGGCTCTGAGTCTTCCTACAAGTGAGACTTCATTTCATGTAAGGGCAGTTACTAACAGCTCAAACGAACTACATTGTTCACGAAGCTCACACGTTTCTCATCTTAACTGACAAGCATTGGATGATAGAGGACCTTGGTTTGTTTCAGTTTCAGAAGTACAGTTGATCTAGGTATGGTAAGTAGGTGTAAGAAACACCGTTCTTTTGTTCTCCACACAATGTAGTTTCCTGCTGTCTTAGAGACTCTAGAAAGCTAGAGCGTGCTTCTTCTCTAAAGCAGAGTGTGATCAATGGACGAGAACTCCGTTGTGTGTTTCACTTAAGAAATGGAGTTAAATCCCAGGCTCAGAGTCTTCCTACAAGCAAGACATCGTTTCATGTAAGGGCAGTTACTTTACAGCTAAAAAGAAATACATCGTTCACGAAGCTCACACGTTTCTCATCTTCACTGACAAGCATTGCATGATAGAGGACCTGTGGTTTGTTTCACATTCAGAAGCAGATTTGAACTAGATATGGCCTGTATGTGTAGGAAACACCGTTCTTTTGTTCTGAGCACACTCAAGTTTCCTGCTGTATTAGACACTCTAGAGAGCAAGAGTGTGCTTCTTGCTCTAAAGCAGAGTGTGATCCATGGATGATAACTATGCTGTGTGTTTCCCATCAGAAATGGAGTTAAATTCCATGCTCTGTGTCTTGCTACAAGCAAGACTCGTTTCAGGTAAGGGCAGTCCCTTTTCAGCTCAAACGAACTACATCATTCACGAAGCTCACACGTTTCTCATCTTAACTGACAAGCATTGGATTTAGAGGACCAGTGCTTTGTATCAGTTTCAGAAGCAGAGTTGGACTAGATATGGTCCGTATGTGTAGGAAACACCATTCATTTTTTCTCAGCACACTCATGTTTCCTGCTGTCTTAGAGATTCTGGAAAGCTAGAGCGTGCTTCTTGCTCTAAAGCAGAGTGTGATCCAGGGAAGAGAACTCTGTTGTGTGTTTCACTTCAGAAATGGAGTTTAATCTCAGGTTCTGAGTCTTCCTACAAGCAAAACTTCGTTTCAGGTAAGGGCAGTTACTTTACAGCTCAAACGAAATACATCGTTCACGAAGCTCACACGTTTCTCATCTTATGTGACAAGCATTGGATGTTAGAGGACCTGTGCTTTGTATCAATTTCAGAGGCAGATTGCTTCTAGATATGGTCCGTATGTGTAGGAAACACTGTTCATTTGTTCTCAGCACACTCATGTTTCCGGCTGTCTTAGAGACTCTAGAAAGCAAGAGCATGCTTCATATTCTAAAGCAGAGTGTGATCTATATATGAAAACTCTGCTGTGTGTTTCATTTCAGAAATGGAGTTAAATCCCAGGCTCTGAGTCTTCCTACAAGCGAGACTTTGATTTAAGTAAGGGCAGTTACTAACACCTCAAATGAACTACATCGTTCACGAAGCTCACACGTTTCTCATCTTCACTGACAAGCATTGGATGATAGAGGACCTGTGGTTTGCTTCAGTTTCAGAAGCAGAGTTGAACTAGATATGGCCTGTATGGGTAGGAAACACCGTTCTTTTGTTCTGAGCACACTCATGTTTCCTGCTGTATTAGACACTCTAGAAAGCAAGAGTGTGCTTCTTGCTCTAAAGTAGACTGTGATTCATGGATGAGAACGATGCTGTGTGTTTCCCTTCAGAAATGGCGTTAAATTCAATGCTCTGAGTCTTCCTACAAGCAAGACTTCATTTCAGGTAAGGCCAGTTACTTTACAGCTCAAACGAACTACATCGTTCACGAATCTCACACGTTTCTCATATTAACTGAGAAGCATTGAATGTTAGAGGACCAGTGCTTTGTATCAATTTCAAAGGCAGATTTCTTCTAGATATGGTCCGTTTGTGTAGGAAACTCCGTTATTTTGTTCTCAGCACTCTCAAGTTTCCTGCTGTCTTAGATTCTCTAGAAAGTTAAAGCGTGCTTCTTGCTCTAAAGCAGAGTGTGATCAATGGAGTACAACTCTGCAGTGTGTTTCACTTCAGAAATGGTGTTAAAGCCCAGGTTCTGTGTCTTCCTACAAGGAAGACTTCGTTTCAAGTAAGGGCAGTTACTTTACAGCTCAAACGAACTACATTGTTCACGAAGCTCACACGAATTTCATCTTAACTGACAAGCATTGGATGTTAGAGGACCTGTGCTTTGTATCAATTTCAGAGGCAGATTGCTTCTAGATATGGTCCGTATGTGTAGGAAACACCGTTCATTTGTTCTCAGCACACTCATGTCTCCTGCTGTCTTAGAGACTCTAGAAAGCAAGAGCGGGCTTCATATTCTAAAGCCGAGTGTGATCTATATACGAGAACTCTGCTGTGTGTTTCACTTCAGAAATGGAGTTAAATCCCAGGCTCTGAGTCTTCCTACAAGCGAGACTTTGTTTCAAGTAAGGGCAGTTACTAACAGCTCAAACGAACTACATCGTTCACGAAGCTCACGCGTTTCTCATCTTCACTGACAGGCATTGGATGATAGAGGACCTGTGGTTTGTTTCAGTTTCAGAAGCAGAGTTGAACTAGATATGGCCTGTATGTGTAGGAAACACTGTTCTTTTGTTCTGAGCACACTCAAGTTTCCTGCTGTATTAGAGACTCTAGAAAGCAAGAGTGTGCTTCTTGCTCTAAAGTAGTGTGTGATTCATTGATGAGAACGATGCTCTGTGTTTCCCTTCAGAAATGGAGTTAAATTCCATGCTCTGAGTCTTCCTACAAGCAAGACTTCATTTCAGGTAAGGATAGTTACTTTACAGCTCAAACGAACTACATCGTTCACGAAGCTCACACGTTTCTCATATTATCTGACAAGCATTGAATGTTAGAGGACCAGTGCTTTGTATCAGTTTCAGAAGCAGAGTTGGACTAGATATGGTCCGTATGTGTAGGAAACACCGTTCTTTTGTTCTCAGCACACTCAAGTTTCCTGCTGTCTTAGAGACACTAGAAAGCTAGAGTGTGCTTCTTCTCTAAAGCAGAGTGTGATCAATGGATGAGAACTCTGTTGTGTGTTTCACTTCGGAAATTTAGTTAAATCCCAGGCTCATAGTCTTCCTACAAGCAAGACATCGTTTCAGGTAAGGGCAGTTACTTTACAGCTCAAACGAAATACATCGTTCACGAAGCTCACACGTTTCTCATCTTATGTGACAAGCATTGGATGTTAGAGGACCTGTGCTTTGTATCAATTTCAGAGGCAGATTGCTTCTAGATATGGTCCGTATGTGTAGGAAACACCGTTCATTTGTTCTCAGCACACTCATGTTTCCTGCTGTCTTAGAGACTCTAGAAAGCAAGAGCGTGCTTCATATTCTAAAGCTGAGTGTGATCTATATACGAGAACTCTGCTGTGTGTTTCCCTTCAGAAATGGAGTTAAATCTCAGGCTCTGAGTCTATCTACAAGCGAGACTTTGTTTCAAGTAAGGGCAGTTACTAACAGCTCAAACGAACTACATCATTCACGAAGATCACGCTTTTCTCATCTTCACTGACAGGCATTGGATGATAGAGGACCTGTGGTTTGTTTCAGTTTCAGAAGCAGAGTTGAACTAGATATGGCCTGTATGTGTAGGAAACACCGTTCTTTTGTTCTGAGCACACTCAAGTTTCCTGCTGTATTAGAGACTCTAGAAAGCAAGAGTGTGCTTCTTGCTCTAAAGTAGAGTGTGATTCATTGATGAGAACGATGCTCTGTGTTTCCCTTCAGAAATGGAGTTAAATTCCATGCTCTGAGTCTTCCTACAAGCAAGAATTCATTTCAGGTAAGGACAGTTACTTTACAGCTCAAACGAACTACATCCTTCACAGAGCTCACACGTTTCTCATCTTAACTGATTAGCATTGGATGTTAGACGACCTTTGCTTTGTATCAATTTCAAGCAGAGTGAAACTAGATATGGTCCGTATGTGTAGGAAACACCGTTCCTTTGTGCTCAGCACACTCATGTATCATGCTGTCTTAGAGACTCTAGAAAGCAAGAGCGTGCTTCATATTCTAAAGCAGAGTGTGATCTATATATGAGAACTCGGATGTGTGTTTCACTTCAGAAATGGAGTTAAATACCAGGCTCTGAGTCCTACTACAAACGAGACTTCGTTTCAAGTAAGGGCAGTTACTAACAGCTTAAATGAACTACATCGTTCACAAAGCTCACTCGTTTTTCATCTTAACTGACAAGCATTGGATGATTGAGGACCTGTGGTTTGTATCAGTTTCAGAAGCAGAGTTGGACTAGATATGGCCTGTATGTGTAGGAAACACCGTTCTTTTGTTCTCAGCACACTCACGTTTCCTGCTGTCTTAGACACTCTAGAAAGCTCGAGCGTGCTTCTTGCCCTAAAGCAGAGTGTGATCAGTGGAAGAGAACTCTGTTGTGTGTTTCACTTCAGAAATGGAGTTAAATTCCATGCTCTGTGTCTTCTTATAAGCAAGGTTTCATTTCAGGTAAGGGCAGTCACTTTTCAGCTCAAATGAACTACATCATTCACGAAGCTCACACGTTTCTCATCTTAACTGACAAGCATTGGATGTTAGAGGACCAGTGCTTTGTATCAGTTTCAGAAGCAGAGTTGGACTAGATATGGTCCGTATGTGTAGGAAACACCATTCATTTGTTCTTAGCACACTCATGTTTCCTGCTGTATTAGAGAATCTAGAAAGCAAGAGCGTGCTTCTTGCTCTAAAGCAGAGTGTGATCAATGTATGAGAACTCTCTTGTCTGTTTCACTTCAGAAATGGAGTTAAAGCACAGGCTCTGAGTCTTCCTAAAAGGAAGACTTCGTTTCAAGTAAGGGAATTTACTCTACGTCTCAAACGAACTACATTGTTCACGAAGCTCACATGTTTCTCATCTTAACTGACAAGCATTGGATGTTAGAGGTCCATTGTTTGTATCAGTTTCAGAAGTAGAGTTGGACTAGATATGGTCCGTATGTGTAGGAAACATCATTCATTTGTTCTCAGCCCACTCAAGTTTCCTGCTGTCTTAGAGACCCTAGAAAGCTAGAGCTTGCTTCTTGCTCTAAAGCAGAGTGTGATCAATGGATGACAACTCTGCTGTGTGTTTCACTTCAGAAATGGAGTTAAAGCCCAGGCTCTGAGTCTTCCTACAAGTGAGACTTCATTTCATGTAAGGGCAGTTACTAACAGCTCAAACGAACTACATTGTTCACGAAGCTCACACGTTTCTCATCTTAACTGACAAGCATTGGATGATAGAGGACCTGTGGTTTGTTTCAGTTTCAGAAGTACAGTTGATCTAGGTATGGTAAGTAGGTGTAAGAAACACCGTTCTTTTGTTCTCCACACAATGTAGTTTCCTGGTGTCTTAGAGACTCTAGAAAGATAGAGCGTGCTTCTTCTCTAAAGCAGAGTGTGATCAATGGACGAGAACTCCGTTGTGTGTTTCACTTAAGAAATGGAGTTAAATCCCAGGCTCAGAGTCTTCCTACAAGCAAGACATCGTTTCATGTAAGGGCAGTTACTTTACAGCTAAAACGAAATACATCGTTCACGAAGCTCACACGTTTCTCATCTTCACTGACAAGCATTGCATGATAGAGGACCTGTGGTTTGTTTCACATTCAGAAGCAGATTTGAACTAGATATGGCCTGTATGTGTAGGAAACACCATTCTTTTGTTCTGAGCACACTCAAGTTTCCTGCTGTATTAGACACTCTAGAGAGCAAGAGTGTGCTTCTTGCTCTAAAGCAGAGTGTGATCCATGGATGAGAACTATGCTGTGTGTTTCCCATCAGAAATGGAGTTAAATTCCATGTTCTGTGTCTTGCTATAAGCAAGACTCGTTTCAGGTAAGGGCAGT
The DNA here is from genome assembly GCA_949786385.1 of Onychomys leucogaster. Taxonomy (NCBI): domain Eukaryota; kingdom Metazoa; phylum Chordata; class Mammalia; order Rodentia; family Cricetidae; genus Onychomys; species Onychomys leucogaster. Next base: position 785,119 of record CATKUP010000118.1, on the reverse strand, counting down.
CCCTTTTCAGCTCAAATGAACTACATCATTCACGAAGCTCACACGTTTCTCATCTTCACTGACAAGCATTGGATGATAGAGGACCTGTGGTTTGCTTCAGTTTCAGAAGCAGAGTTGAACTAGATATGGCCTGTATGTGTAGGAAACACCGTTCTTTTGTTCTGAGCACACTCATGTTTCCTGCTGTATTAGAGACTCTAGAAAGCAAGAGTGTGCTTCTTGCTCTAAAGTAGACTGTGATTCATGGATGAAAACGATGCTGTGTGTTTCCCTTCAGAAATGGCGTTAAATTCTATGCTCTGAGTCTTCCTACAAGCAAGACTGAATTTCAGGTAAGGCCAGTTACTTTACAGCTCAAACGAACTACATCGTTCACGAAGCTCACATGTTTCTCATATTAACTGAGAAGCATTGAATGATTGAGGACCAGTGCTTTGTATCAATTTCAAAGGCAGATTTCTTCTAGATATGGTCCGTTTGTGTAGGAAATCCGTTCTTTTGTTCTCAGCACTCTCAAGTTTCCTGCTGTCTTAGAGTCTCTAGAAAGTTAGAGCGTGCTTCTTGCTCTAAAGCAGAGTGTGATCAATGGAGTACAACTCTGCTGTGTGTTTCACTTCAGAAATGGTGTTAAAGCCCAGGCTCTGAGTCTTCCTACAAGGAAGACTTCGTTACAAGTAAGGGCAGTTACTTTACAGCTCAAACGAACTACATTGTTCACGAAGCTCATACGAATCTCATCTTAACTGACAAGCATTGGCTATTAGAGGACCTGTGGTTTGTATCAGTTTCAGAAGCAGAGTTGGACTAGATATGGTAAGTATGTGTAAGAAACACCGTTCTATTGTTCTCCACACACACAAGTTTCCTGCTGTCTTAGAGACTCTAGAAATCTAGAGCGTGCTTCTTCTCTAAAGCAGAGTGTGATCAATGGAATAGAACTCTGTTGTGTGTTTCACTTAAGAAATGGAGTTAAATCCCAGGCTCTGAGTCTTCCTACAAGCAAGACATCGTTTCAGGTAAGGGCAGTTACTTTACAGCTCAAATGAAATACATCGTTCATAAAGCTCACACGATTCTCACCTTAAGTGACATGCATTGGATGTTAGAGGACCTGTGCTTTGTATCAATTTCAGAGGCAGAGTTCTTCTAGATATGGTCCGTTTTTGTAGGAAACACTGTTCTTTTGTTCTCAGCACACTCAAGTTTCCTGCTGTCTTAGAGACTCTAGAAAGCAAGAGCGTGCTTCTTGCTCTAAAGTAGAGTTTGATTCATGGATGAGAACTATGCTGTGTGTTTCCCTTCTGAAATGGAGTTAAATTCCATGCTCTGTGTCTTCCTACAAGCAACACTTCATTTCAGGTAAGGGCAGTCACTTTTCAGCTCAAACTATCTACATCGTTCACGAAGGTCACACGTTTCTCATCTTAACTGACAAGCATTGGATGTTAGAGGCCCAATGCTTTCCATCAGTTTCAGAGGAAGAGTTGGACTAGATATGGTCCGTATGTGTAGGAAACACCATTCATTTGTTCTCTGCCCACTCAAGTTTCCTGCTGTCTTAGAGACTCTAGAAAGCTAGAGCATGCTTCTTGCTCTAAAGCAGAGTGTGAACAATGGATGACAACTCTGCTGTGTGTTTCACTTCAGAAATTGAGTTAAATCCCAGGCTCAGAATCTTGCTACAAGCAAAACTTCGTTTCATGTAAGGGCACTTACTTTACAGCTCAAATGAACTACATCATTCACAAAGTTCACACGTTTCTCATATTAACTGACAAGCATTGGATGTTAGAGGACCAGTGCTTTGTATCAGTTTCAGAAGCAGAGTTGGACTAGATATGGTCCGTATGTGTAGGAAACACCATTCATTTGTGCTCAGCACACTCATGTTTCCTGCTGTCTTAGAGATTTTGGAAAGCTAGAGCGTGCTTCTTGCTCTAAAGCAGAGTGTGATCCAGGGAAGAGAATTCTGTTGTGTGTTTCACTTCAGAAATGGAGTTAAATCCCAGGTTCTGAGTCTTCCTACAAGCAAAACTTCGTTTCAGGTAAGGGCAGTTACTTTACAGCTCAAACGAACAACATTGTTCACGAAGCTCACACGTTTCTCATCTTAACTGAAAAGCATTGGATGTTAGAGGACCTGTGGTTTGTTTCAGTTTCAGAAGCACAGTTGAACTAGGTATGGTAAGTATGTGTAAGAAACACCGTTCTTTTGTTCTCCGCACACTCAAGTTTCCTGCTGTCTTAGAGACTCTAGAAAGCTAGAGCGTGCTTCTTACCTAAAGCAGAGTGTGATCAATGGACGAGAATTCTGTTGTGTGTTTCACTTAAGAAATGGAGTTAAATCCCAGGCTCATAGTCTTCCTACAAGCAAGACATCGTTTCAGGTAAGGGCAGTTACTTTACAGCTCAAACGAAATACATCGTTCACGAAGCTCACACGTTTCTCATCTTATGTGACAAGCATTGGATGTTAGAGGCCCTGTGCTTTGTGTCAATTTCAGAGGCAGATTGCTTCTAGATATGGTCCGTATGTGTAGGAAACACCGTTCATTTGTTCTCAGCACACTCATGTTTCCTGCTGTCTTAGAGACTCTAGAAAGCAAGAGCGTGCTTCATATTCTAAAGCAGAGTGTGATCTATATATGAAAACTCTGCTGTGTGTTTCACTTCAGAAATGGAGTTAAATCCCAGGCTCTGAGTCTTCCTACAAGCGAGACTTTGTTTTAAATAAGGGCAGTTACTAACAGCTCAAACGAACTACATCGTTCATGAAGCTCACACGTTTCTCATCTTCACTGACAAGCATTGGATGATAGAGGACCTGTGGTTTGCTTCAGTTTCAGAAGCAGAGTTGAACTAGATATGGCCTGTATGGGTAGGAAACACCGTTCTTTTGTTCTGAGCACACTCATGTTTCCTGCTGTATTAGACACTCTAGAAAGCAAGAGTGTGCTTCTTGCTCTAAAGTAGACTGTGATTCATGGATGAGAACGATGCTGTGTGTTTCACTTCAGAAATGGCGTTAAATTCAATGCTCTGAGTCTTCCTACAAGCAAGACTTCATTTCAGGTAAGGCCAGTTACTTTACAGCTCAAACGAACTACATCGTTCACGAAGCTCACACGTTTCTCATCTTAACTGACAAGCATTGAATGTTAGAGGACCAATGCTTTGTATCAATTTCAAAGGCAGATTTCTTCTAGATATGGTCCGTTTGTGTAGGAAACTCCGTTCTTTTGTTCTCAGCACTCTCAAGTTTCCTGCTGTCTTAGAGTCTCTAGAAAGTTAAAGCGTGCTTCTTGCTCTAAAGCAGAGTGTGATCAATGGAGTACAACTCTGCAGTGTGTTTCACTTCAGAAATAGTGTAAAAGCCCAGACTCTGTGTCTTCCTACAAGGAAGACTTCGTTTCAAGTAAGGGCAGTTACTTTACAGCTCAAAGGAACTACATTGTTCACGAAGCTCACACGAATTTCATCTTAACTGACAAGCATTGGATGTTAGAGGACCTGTGGTTTGTATCAGTTTCAGAAGCAGAGTTGGACTAGATATGGTAAGTATGTGTAAGAAACACCGTTCTTTTGTTCTCCGCACACACAAGTTTCCTGCTGTCTTAGATACTCTAGAAAGCTAGAGCGTGCTTCTTCTCTAAAGCAGAGTGTGATCAATGGAAGAGAACTCTGTTGTGTGTTTCACTTAAGAAATGGAGTTAAATCCCAGGCTCTGAGTCTTCCTACAAGGAAGACTTCGTTTCAAGTAAGGGCAGTTACTTTACAGCTCAAACGAACTACATTGTTCACGAAGCTCACACTTTTCTCATCTTAACTGACAAGCATTGGGTGTTAGAGGACCAGTGCTTTGTATCAGTTTCAGAAGCAGAGTTGGACTAGATATGGTCCATATGTGTAGGAAGCACCATTCATTTGTTCTTAGCCCACTCAAATTTCCTCCTGTCTTAGAGACTCTAGAAAGCTCGAGCGTGCTTCTTGCTCTAAAGCAGAGTGTGATCAGTGGATGAGAACTCTGTTGTGTGTTTCACTTCAGAAATGGAGTTAAATCCCAGGCTCTGAGTCTTCCTTACAAGCAAAACATCGTTTCAGGTAATGGCAGTCACTTTTCAGCCCAAACGAACTACATCGTTCACGAAGCTCACACTTTTCTCATCTTAACTGACAAGCATTGGATGTTAGAGGACCAGCGCTTTGTATCAGTTTCAGAAGCAGAGTTGGACTAGATATGGTCTGTAAGTGTAGGAAGCACCATTCATTTGTTCTCAGCCCACTCAAGTTTCCTGCTGTCTTAGAGAATCTAGAAATCTAGAGCGTGCTTCTTGCTCTAAAGCAGAGTGTGATCAATGGACGAGAAATCCGTTGTGTGTTTCACTTAAGAAATGGAGTTAAATCCCAGGCTCAGAGTCTTCCTACAAGCAAGACATCGTTTCATGTAAGGGCAGTTACTTTACAGCTAACACGAAATACATCGTTCACGAAGCTCACACGTTTCTCATCTTCACTGACAAGCATTGCATGATAGAGGACCTGTGGTTTTTTTCACATTCAGAAGCAGATTTGAACTAGATATGGCCTGTATGTGTAGGAAACACCGTTCTTTTGTTCTGAGCACACTCAAGTTTCCTGCTGTATTAGACACTCTAGAGAGCAAGAGTGTGCTTCTTGCTCTAAAGCAGAGTGTGATCCATGGATGAGAACTATGCTGTGTGTTTCCCATCAGAAATGGAGTTAAATTCCATGCTCTGTGTCTTGCTACAAGCAAGACTCGTTTCAGGTAAGGGCAGTCCCTTTTCAGCTCAAACGAACTACATCATTCACGAAGCTCATACGTTTCTCATCTTAACTGACAAGCATTGGATGTTAGAGGACCAGTGCTTTGTATCAGTTTCAGAAGCAGAGTTGGACTAGATATGGTCCGTATGTTTAGGAAACACCATTCATTTTTTCTCAGCACACTCATGTTTCCTGATGTCTTAGACATTCTGGAAAGCTAGAGCGTGCTTCTTGCTCTAAAGCAGAGTGTGATCCAGGGAAGAGAACTCTGTTGTGTGTTTCACTTCAGAAATGGAGTTAAATCCCAGGTTCTGAGTCTTCCTACAAGCAAAACTTCGTTTCAGGTAAGGGCAGTTACTTTACAGCTCAAACGAACTACATTGTTCACGAAGCTCACACGTTTCTCATCTTAACTTAAAAGCATTGGATGTTAGAGGACCTGTGGTTTGTTTCAGTTTCAGAAGCACAGTTGAACTAGGTATGGTAAGTATGTGTAAGAAACACCGTTCTTTTGTTCTCTGCACACTCAAGTTTCCTGCTGTCTTAGAGACTCTAGAAAGTTAGAGCGTGCTTCTTACCTAAAGCAGAGTGTGATCAATGGACGAGAATTCTGTTGTGTGTTTCACTTAAGAAATGGAGTTAAATCCCAGGCTCATAGTCTTCCTACAAGCAAGACATCGTTTCAGGTAAGGGCAGTTACTTTACAGCTCAAATGAAATACATCATTCACGAAGCTCATACGTTTCTCATCTTAACTGACAAGCATTGGATGTTAGAGGACCAGTGCTTTGTATCAGTTTCAGAAGCAGAGTTGGACTAGATATGGTCCGTATGTGTAGGAAACACCGTTCATTTGTTCTCAGCACACTCATGTTTCCGGCTGTCTTAGAGACTCTAGAAAGCAAGAGCATGCTTCATATTCTAAAGCAGAGTGTGATCTATATATGAAAACTCTGCTGTGTGTTTCATTTCAGAAATGGAGTTAAATCCCAGGCTCTGAGTCTTCCTACAAGCGAGACTTTGATTTAAGTAAGGGCAGTTACTAACACCTCAAATGAACTACATCGTTCACGAAGCTCACACGTTTCTCATCTTCACTGACAAGCATTGGATGATAGAGGACCTGTGGTTTGCTTCAGTTTCAGAAGCAGAGTTGAACTAGATATGGCCTGTATGGGTAGGAAACACCGTTCTTTTGTTCTGAGCACACTCATGTTTCCTGCTGTATTAGACACTCTAGAAAGCAAGAGCGTGCTTCTTGCTCTAAAGTAGACTGTGATTCATGGATGAGAACGATGCTGTGTGTTTCCCTTCAGAAATGGCGTTAAATTCAATGCTCTGAGTCTTCCTACAAGCAAGACTTCATTTCAGGTAAGGCCAGTTACTTTACAGCTCAAACGAACTACATCGTTCACGAATCTCACACGTTTCTCATATTAACTGAGAAGCATTGAATGTTAGAGGACCAGTGCTTTGTATCAATTTCAAAGGCAGATTTCTTCTAGATATGGTCCGTTTGTGTAGGAAACTCCGTTATTTTGTTCTCAGCACTCTCAAGTTTCCTGCTGTCTTAGATTCTCTAGAAAGTTAAAGCGTGCTTCTTGCTCTAAAGCAGAGTGTGATCAATGGAGTACAACTCTGCAGTGTGTTTCACTTCAGAAATGGTGTTAAAGCCCAGGCTCTGTGTCTTCCTACAAGGAAGACTTCGTTTCAAGTAAGGGCAGTTACTTTACAGCTCAAACGAACTACATTGTTCACGAAGCTCACACGAATTTCATCTTAACTGACAAGCATTGGATGTTAGAGGACCTGTGCTTTGTATCAATTTCAGAGGCAGATTGCTTCTAGATATGGTCCGTATGTGTAGGAAACACCGTTCATTTGTTCTCAGCACACTCATGTCTCCTGCTGTCTTAGAGACTCTAGAAAGCAAGAGCGGGCTTCATATTCTAAAGCCGAGTGTGATCTATATACGAGAACTCTGCTGTGTGTTTCACTTCAGAAATGGAGTTAAATCCCAGGCTCTGAGTCTTCCTACAAGCGAGACTTTGTTTCAAGTAAGGGCAGTTACTAACAGCTCAAACGAACTACATCGTTCACGAAGCTCACGCGTTTCTCATCTTCACTGACAGGCATTGGATGATAGAGGACCTGTGGTTTGTTTCAGTTTCAGAAGCAGAGTTGAACTAGATATGGCCTGTATGTGTAGGAAACACCGTTCTTTTGTTCTGAGCACACTCAAATTTCCTGCTGTATTAGAGACTCTAGAAAGCAAGAGTGTGCTTCTTGCTCTAAAGTAGTGTGTGATTCATTGATGAGAACGATGCTCTGTGTTTCCCTTCAGAAATGGAGTTAAATTCCATGCTCTGAGTCTTCCTACAAGCAAGACTTCATTTCAGGTAAGGATAGTTACTTTACAGCTCAAACGAACTACATCGTTCACGAAGCTCACACGTTTCTCATATTATCTGACAAGCATTGAATGTTAGAGGACCAGTGCTTTGTATCAGTTTCAGAAGCAGAGTTGGACTAGATATGGTCCGTATGTGTAGGAAACACCGTTCTTTTGTTCTCAGCACACTCAAGTTTCCTGCTGTCTTAGAGACACTAGAAAGCTAGAGTGTGCTTCTTCTCTAAAGCAGAGTGTGATCAATGGATGAGAACTCTGTTGTGTGTTTCACTTCGGAAATGGAGTTAAATCCCAGGCTCATAGTCTTCCTACAAGCAAGACATCGTTTCAGGTAAGGGCAGTTACTTTACAGCTCAAACGAAATACATCGTTCACGAAGCTCACACGTTTCTCATCTTATGTGACAAGCATTGGATGTTAGAGGACCTGTGCTTTGTATCAATTTCAGAGGCAGATTGCTTCTAGATATGGTCCATATGTGTAGGAAACACCGTTCATTTGTTCTCAGCACACTCATGTTTCCTGCTTTCTTAGAGAATCTAGAAAGCAAGAGCGTGCTTCATATTCTAAAGCAGAGTGTGATCTATATATGAGAACTCTGCTGTGTGTTTCACTTCAGAAATGGAGTTAAATCCCAGGCTCTGAGTCTTCCTACAAGCGAGACTTTGTTTCAAGTAAGGGCAGTTACTAACAGCTCAAACGAACTACATCGTTCACGAAGCTCACACGTTTCTCATCTTCACTGAGAAGCATTGGATGTTAGAGGACCTGTGGTTTGCTTCTGTTTCAGAAGCAGAGTTGAACTAGATATGGCCTGTATGTGTAGGAAACACCGTTCTTTTGTTCTGAGCACACTCAATTTCCTGCTGTATTAGAGACTCTAGAAAGCAAGAGTGTGCTTCTTGCTCTAAAGTAGAGTGTGATTCATTGATCAGAACGATGCTCTGTGTTTCCCTTCAGAAATGGAGTTAAATTCCATGCTCTGAGTCTTCCTACAAGCGAGACTTTGTTTCAAGTAAGGGCAGTTACTAACATCTCAAATGAACTACATCGTTCACGAAGCTCACACGTTTCTCATCTTCACTGACAAGCATTGGATGATAGAGGACCTGTGGTTTGCTTCAGTTTCAGAAGCAGAGTTGAACTAGATATGGGCTGTATGGGTAGGAAACACCGTTCTTTTGTTCCTAGCACACTCAAGTTTCCTGCTGTATTAGAGACCCTAGAAAGCAAGAGCGTGCTTCTTGCTCTAAAGCAGAGTGTGATTCATGGATGACAACTATGCTGTGTGTTTTACTTCAGAAATGGAGTTAAATTCCATGCTCTGTGTCTTCTTACAAGCAAGGTTTCATTTCAGGTAAGGGCAGTCACTTTTCAGCTCAAATGAACTACATCATTCACGAAGCTCACACGTTTCTCATCTTAACTGACAAGCATTGGATGTTAGAGGACCAGTGCTTTGTATCAGTTTCAGAAGCAGAGTTGGACTAGATATGGTCCGTATGTGTAGGAAACACCATTCATTATTTCTCTACCCACGCAAGTTTCCTCCTGTCTTAGAGACTCTAGAAAGCTAGAGTGTGCTTCTTGCTCTAGAGCAGAGTGTGATCCATGGATGACAACTCTGCTGTGTGTTTCCGTTCAGAAATGGAGTTAAATCCCAGGCTCTGAGTCTTCCTAAAAGCAAAACTTCGTTTACTTAAGGGCATTTACTTTACGGCTCAAACGAACTACATCGTTCACGAAGCTCACACGTTTCTCATCTTAACTGATAATCATTGGATGATAGAGGACCTGTGGTTTGTTTCAGTTTCAGAAGCAGAGTTGAACTAGATATGGCCTGTATTTGTAGGAAACACCGTTCATTTGTTCTTAGCACACTCATGTTTCCTGCTGTATTAGAGAATCTAGAAAGCAAGAGCGTGCTTCTTGCTCTAAAGCAGAGTGTGATCAATGTATGAGAACTCTCTTGTCTGTTTCACTTCAGAAATGGAGTTAAAGCACAGGCTCTGAGTCTTCCTACAAGGAAGACTTCGTTTCATTAAGGGAATTTACTCTACGTCTCAAACGAACTACATTGTTCACGAAGCTCACACGTTTCTCATCTTAACTGACAAGCATTGGATGTTAGAGGTCCATTGTTTGTATCAGTTTCAGAAGTAGAGTTGGACTAGATATGGTCCGTATGTGTAGGAAACATCATTCATTTGTTCTCAGCCCACTCAAGTTTCCTGCTGTCTTAGAGACCCTAGAAAGCTAGAGCTTGCTTCTTGCTCTAAAGCAGAGTGTGATCAATGGATGACAACTCTGCTGTGTGTTTCACTTCAGAAATGGAGTTAAAGCCCAGGCTCTGAGTCTTCCTACAAGTGAGACTTCATTTCATGTAAGGGCAGTTACTAACAGCTCAAACGAACTACATTGTTCACGAAGCTCACACGTTTCTCATCTTAACTGACAAGCATTGGATGATAGAGGACCTTGGTTTGTTTCAGTTTCAGAAGTACAGTTGATCTAGGTATGGTAAGTAGGTGTAAGAAACACCGTTCTTTTGTTCTCCACACAATGTAGTTTCCTGCTGTCTTAGAGACTCTAGAAAGCTAGAGCGTGCTTCTTCTCTAAAGCAGAGTGTGATCAATGGACGAGAACTCCGTTGTGTGTTTCACTTAAGAAATGGAGTTAAATCCCAGGCTCAGAGTCTTCCTACAAGCAAGACATCGTTTCATGTAAGGGCAGTTACTTTACAGCTAAAAAGAAATACATCGTTCACGAAGCTCACACGTTTCTCATCTTCACTGACAAGCATTGCATGATAGAGGACCTGTGGTTTGTTTCACATTCAGAAGCAGATTTGAACTAGATATGGCCTGTATGTGTAGGAAACACCGTTCTTTTGTTCTGAGCACACTCAAGTTTCCTGCTGTATTAGACACTCTAGAGAGCAAGAGTGTGCTTCTTGCTCTAAAGCAGAGTGTGATCCATGGATGATAACTATGCTGTGTGTTTCCCATCAGAAATGGAGTTAAATTCCATGCTCTGTGTCTTGCTACAAGCAAGACTCGTTTCAGGTAAGGGCAGTCCCTTTTCAGCTCAAACGAACTACATCATTCACGAAGCTCACACGTTTCTCATCTTAACTGACAAGCATTGGATTTAGAGGACCAGTGCTTTGTATCAGTTTCAGAAGCAGAGTTGGACTAGATATGGTCCGTATGTGTAGGAAACACCATTCATTTTTTCTCAGCACACTCATGTTTCCTGCTGTCTTAGAGATTCTGGAAAGCTAGAGCGTGCTTCTTGCTCTAAAGCAGAGTGTGATCCAGGGAAGAGAACTCTGTTGTGTGTTTCACTTCAGAAATGGAGTTTAATCCCAGGTTCTGAGTCTTCCTACAAGCAAAACTTCGTTTCAGGTAAGGGCAGTTACTTTACAGCTCAAACGAAATACATCGTTCACGAAGCTCACACGTTTCTCATCTTATGTGACAAGCATTGGATGTTAGAGGACCTGTGCTTTGTATCAATTTCAGAGGCAGATTGCTTCTAGATATGGTCCGTATGTGTAGGAAACACTGTTCATTTGTTCTCAGCACACTCATGTTTCCGGCTGTCTTAGAGACTCTAGAAAGCAAGAGCATGCTTCATATTCTAAAGCAGAGTGTGATCTATATATGAAAACTCTGCTGTGTGTTTCATTTCAGAAATGGAGTTAAATCCCAGGCTCTGAGTCTTCCTACAAGCGAGACTTTGATTTAAGTAAGGGCAGTTACTAACACCTCAAATGAACTACATCGTTCACGAAGCTCACACGTTTCTCATCTTCACTGACAAGCATTGGATGATAGAGGACCTGTGGTTTGCTTCAGTTTCAGAAGCAGAGTTGAACTAGATATGGCCTGTATGGGTAGGAAACACCGTTCTTTTGTTCTGAGCACACTCATGTTTCCTGCTGTATTAGACACTTTAGAAAGCAAGAGTGTGCTTCTTGCTCTAAAGTAGACTGTGATTCATGGATGAGAACGATGCTGTGTGTTTCCCTTCAGAAATGGCGTTAAATTCAATGCTCTGAGTCTTCCTACAAGCAAGACTTCATTTCAGGTAAGGCCAGTTACTTTACAGCTCAAACGAACTACATCGTTCACGAATCTCACACGTTTCTCATATTAACTGAGAAGCATTGAATGTTAGAGGACCAGTGCTTTGTATCAATTTCAAAGGCAGATTTCTTCTAGATATGGTCCGTTTGTGTAGGAAACTCCGTTATTTTGTTCTCAGCACTCTCAAGTTTCCTGCTGTCTTAGATTCTCTAGAAAGTTAAAGCGTGCTTCTTGCTCTAAAGCAGAGTGTGATCAATGGAGTACAACTCTGCAGTGTGTTTCACTTCAGAAATGGTGTTAAAGCCCAGGCTCTGTGTCTTCCTACAAGGAAGACTTCGTTTCAAGTAAGGGCAGTTACTTTACAGCTCAAACGAACTACATTGTTCACGAAGCTCACACGAATTTCATCTTAACTGACAAGCATTGGATGTTAGAGGACCTGTGCTTTGTATCAATTTCAGAGGCAGATTGCTTCTAGATATGGTCCGTATGTGTAGGAAACACCGTTCATTTGTTCTCAGCACACTCATGTCTCCTGCTGTCTTAGAGACTCTAGAAAGCAAGAGCGGGCTTCATATTCTAAAGCCGAGTGTGATCTATATACGAGAACTCTGCTGTGTGTTTCACTTCAGAAATGGAGTTAAATCCCAGGCTCTGAGTCTTCCTACAAGCGAGACTTTGTTTCAAGTAAGGGCAGTTACTAACAGCTCAAACGAACTACATCGTTCACGAAGCTCACGCGTTTCTCATCTTCACTGACAGGCATTGGATGATAGAGGACCTGTGGTTTGTTTCAGTTTCAGAAGCAGAGTTGAACTAGATATGGCCTGTATGTGTAGGAAACACTGTTCTTTTGTTCTGAGCACACTCAAGTTTCCTGCTGTATTAGAGACTCTAGAAAGCAAGAGTGTGCTTCTTGCTCTAAAGTAGTGTGTGATTCATTGATGAGAACGATGCTCTGTGTTTCCCTTCAGAAATGGAGTTAAATTCCATGCTCTGAGTCTTCCTACAAGCAAGACTTCATTTCAGGTAAGGATAGTTACTTTACAGCTCAAACGAACTACATCGTTCACGAAGCTCACACGTTTCTCATATTATCTGACAAGCATTGAATGTTAGAGGACCAGTGCTTTGTATCAGTTTCAGAAGCAGAGTTGGACTAGATATGGTCCGTATGTGTAGGAAACACCGTTCTTTTGTTCTCAGCACACTCAAGTTTCCTGCTGTCTTAGAGACACTAGAAAGCTAGAGTGTGCTTCTTCTCTAAAGCAGAGTGTGATCAATGGATGAGAACTCTGTTGTGTGTTTCACTTCGGAAATTTAGTTAAATCCCAGGCTCATAGTCTTCCTACAAGCAAGACATCGTTTCAGGTAAGGGCAGTTACTTTACAGCTCAAACGAAATACATCGTTCACGAAGCTCACACGTTTCTCATCTTATGTGACAAGCATTGGATGTTAGAGGACCTGTGCTTTGTATCAATTTCAGAGGCAGATTGCTTCTAGATATGGTCCGTATGTGTAGGAAACACCGTTCATTTGTTCTCAGCACACTCATGTTTCCTGCTGTCTTAGAGACTCTAGAAAGCAAGAGCGTGCTTCATATTCTAAAGCTGAGTGTGATCTATATACGAGAACTCTGCTGTGTGTTTCCCTTCAGAAATGGAGTTAAATCTCAGGCTCTGAGTCTATCTACAAGCGAGACTTTGTTTCAAGTAAGGGCAGTTACTAACAGCTCAAACGAACTACATCATTCACGAAGATCACGCTTTTCTCATCTTCACTGACAGGCATTGGATGATAGAGGACCTGTGGTTTGTTTCAGTTTCAGAAGCAGTGTTGAACTAGATATGGCCTGTATGTGTAGGAAACACCGTTCTTTTGTTCTGAGCACACTCAAGTTTCCTGCTGTATTAGAGACTCTAGAATGCAAGAGTGTGCTTCTTGCTCTAAAGTAGAGTGTGATTCATTGATGAGAACGATGCTCTGTGTTTCCCTTCAGAAATGGAGTTAAATTCCATGCTCTGAGTCTTCCTACAAGCAAGAATTCATTTCAGGTAAGGACAGTTACTTTACAGCTCAAACGAACTACATCCTTCACAGAGCTCACACGTTTCTCATCTTAACTGATTAGCATTGGATGTTAGACGACCTTTGCTTTGTATCAATTTCAAGCAGAGTGAAACTAGATATGGTCCGTATGTGTAGGAAACACCGTTCCTTTGTGCTCAGCACACTCATGTATCATGCTGTCTTAGAGACTCTAGAAAGCAAGAGCGTGCTTCATATTCTAAAGCAGAGTGTGATCTATATATGAGAACTCGGATGTGTGTTTCACTTCAGAAATGGAGTTAAATACCAGGCTCTGAGTCCTACTACAAACGAGACTTCGTTTCAAGTAAGGGCAGTTACTAACAGCTTAAATGAACTACATCGTTCACAAAGCTCACTCGTTTTTCATCTTAACTGACAAGCATTGGATGATTGAGGACCTGTGGTTTGTATCAGTTTCAGAAGCAGAGTTGGACTAGATATGGCCTGTATGTGTAGGAAACACCGTTCTTTTGTTCTCAGCACACTCACGTTTCCTGCTGTCTTAGACACTCTAGAAAGCTCGAGCGTGCTTCTTGCCCTAAAGCAGAGTGTGATCAGTGGAAGAGAACTCTGTTGTGTGTTTCACTTCAGAAATGGAGTTAAATTCCATGCTCTGTGTCTTCTTATAAGCAAGGTTTCATTTCAGGTAAGGGCAGTCACTTTTCAGCTCAAATGAACTACATCATTCACGAAGCTCACACGTTTCTCATCTTAACTGACAAGCATTGGATGTTAGAGGACCAGTGCTTTGTATCAGTTTCAGAAGCAGAGTTGGACTAGATATGGTCCGTATGTGTAGGAAACACCATTCATTTGTTCTTAGCACACTCATGTTTCCTGCTGTATTAGAGAATCTAGAAAGCAAGAGCGTGCTTCTTGCTCTAAAGCAGAGTGTGATCAATGTATGAGAACTCTCTTGTCTGTTTCACTTCAGAAATGGAGTTAAAGCACAGGCTCTGAGTCTTCCTAAAAGGAAGACTTCGTTTCAAGTAAGGGAATTTACTCTACGTCTCAAACGAACTACATTGTTCACGAAGCTCACATGTTTCTCATCTTAACTGACAAGCATTGGATGTTAGAGGTCCATTGTTTGTATCAGTTTCAGAAGTAGAGTTGGACTAGATATGGTCCGTATGTGTAGGAAACATCATTCATTTGTTCTCAGCCCACTCAAGTTTCCTGCTGTCTTAGAGACCCTAGAAAGCTAGAGCTTGCTTCTTGCTCTAAAGCAGAGTGTGATCAATGGATGACAACTCTGCTGTGTGTTTCACTTCAGAAATGGAGTTAAAGCCCAGGCTCTGAGTCTTCCTACAAGTGAGACTTCATTTCATGTAAGGGCAGTTACTAACAGCTCAAACGAACTACATTGTTCACGAAGCTCACACGTTTCTCATCTTAACTGACAAGCATTGGATGATAGAGGACCTGTGGTTTGTTTCAGTTTCAGAAGTACAGTTGATCTAGGTATGGTAAGTAGGTGTAAGAAACACCGTTCTTTTGTTCTCCACACAATGTAGTTTCCTGGTGTCTTAGAGACTCTAGAAAGATAGAGCGTGCTTCTTCTCTAAAGCAGAGTGTGATCAATGGACGAGAACTCCGTTGTGTGTTTCACTTAAGAAATGGAGTTAAATCCCAGGCTCAGAGTCTTCCTACAAGCAAGACATCGTTTCATGTAAGGGCAGTTACTTTACAGCTAAAACGAAATACATCGTTCACGAAGCTCACACGTTTCTCATCTTCACTGACAAGCATTGCATGATAGAGGACCTGTGGTTTGTTTCACATTCAGAAGCAGATTTGAACTAGATATGGCCTGTATGTGTAGGAAACACCATTCTTTTGTTCTGAGCACACTCAAGTTTCCTGCTGTATTAGACACTCTAGAGAGCAAGAGTGTGCTTCTTGCTCTAAAGCAGAGTGTGATCCATGGATGAGAACTATGCTGTGTGTTTCCCATCAGAAATGGAGTTAAATTCCATGTTCTGTGTCTTGCTATAAGCAAGACTCGTTTCAGGTAAGGGCAGTCCCTTTTCAGCTCAAATGAACTACATCATTCACGAAGCTCACACATTTCTCATCTTCACTGACAAGCATTGGATGATAGAGGACCTGTGGTTTGCTTCAGTTTCAGAAGCAGAGTTGAACTAGATATGGCCTGTATGTGTAGGAAACACCGTTCTTTTGTTCTGAGCACACTCATGTTTCCTGCTGTATTAGAGACTCTAGAAAGCAAGAGTGTGCTTCTTGCTCTAAAGTAGACTGTGATTCATGGATGAAAACGATGCTGTGTGTTTCCCTTCAGAAATGGCGTTAAATTCTATGCTCTGAGTCTTCCTACAAGCAAGACTGAATTTCAGGTAAGGCCAGTTACTTTACAGCTCAAACGAACTACATCGTTCACGAAGCTCACATGTTTCTCATATTAACTGAGAAGCATTGAATGATTGAGGACCAGTGCTTTGTATCAATTTCAAAGGCAGATTTCTTCTAGATATGGTCCGTTTGTGTAGGAAATCCGTTCTTTTGTTCTCAGCACTCTCAAGTTTCCTGCTGTCTTAGAGTCTCTAGAAAGTTAGAGCGTGCTTCTTGCTCTAAAGCAGAGTGTGATCAATGGAGTACAACTCTGCTGTGTGTTTCACTTCAGAAATGGTGTTAAAGCCCAGGCTCTGAGTCTTCCTACAAGGAAGACTTCGTTACAAGTAAGGGCAGTTACTTTACAGCTCAAACGAACTACATTGTTCACGAAGCTCATACGAATCTCATCTTAACTGACAAGCATTGGCTATTAGAGGACCTGTGGTTTGTATCAGTTTCAGAAGCAGAGTTGGACTAGATATGGTAAGTATGTGTAAGAAACACCGTTCTATTGTTCTCCACACACACAAGTTTCCTGCTGTCTTAGAGACTCTAGAAATCTAGAGCGTGCTTCTTCTCTAAAGCAGAGTGTGATCAATGGAATAGAACTCTGTTGTGTGTTTCACTTAAGAAATGGAGTTAAATCCCAGGCTCTGAGTCTTCCTACAAGCAAGACATCGTTTCAGGTAAGGGCAGTTACTTTACAGCTCAAATGAAATACATCGTTCATAAAGCTCACACGATTCTCACCTTAAGTGACATGCATTGGATGTTAGAGGACCTGTGCTTTGTATCAATTTCAGAGGCAGAGTTCTTCTAGATATGGTCCGTTTTTGTAGGAAACACTGTTCTTTTGTTCTCAGCACACTCAAGTTTCCTGCTGTCTTAGAGACTCTAGAAAGCAAGAGCGTGCTTCTTGCTCTAAAGTAGAGTTTGATTCATGGATGAGAACTATGCTGTGTGTTTTCCTTCTGAAATGGAGTTAAATTCCATGCTCTGTGTCTTCCTACATGCAACACTTCATTTCAGGTAAGGGCAGTCACTTTTCAGCTCAAATTATCTACATCGTTCACGAAGGTCACACGTTTCTCATCTTAACTGACAAGCATTGGATGTTAGAGGCCCAATGCTTTCCATCAGTTTCAGAGGAAGAGTTGGACTAGATATGGTCCGTATGTGTAGGAAACACCATTCATTTGTTCTCTGCCCACTCAAGTTTCCTGCTGTCTTAGAGACTCTAGAAAGCTAGAGCATGCTTCTTGCTCTAAAGCAGAGAGTGAACAATGGATGACAACTCTGCTGTGTGTTTCAGTTCAGAAATGGAGTTAAATCCCAGGTTCTGAGTCTTCCTACAAGCAAAACTTCGTTTCAGGTAAGGGCAGTTACTTTACAGCTCAAACGAACAACATTGTTCACGAAGCTCACACGTTTCTCATCTTAACTGAAAAGCATTGGATGTTAGAGGACCTGTGGTTTGTTTCAGTTTCAGAAGCACAGTTGAACTAGGTATGGTAAGTATGTGTAAGAAACACCGTTCTTTTGTTCTCCGCACACTCAAGTTTCCTGCTGTCTTAGAGACTCTAGAAAGCTAGAGCGTGCTTCTTACCTAAAGCAGAGTGTGATCAATGGACGAGAATTCTGTTGTGTGTTTCACTTAAGAAATGGAGTTAAATCCCAGGCTCATAGTCTTCCTACAAGCAAGACATCGTTTCAGGTAAGGGCAGTTACTTTACAGCTCAAACGAAATACATCGTTCACGAAGCTCACACGTTTCTCATCTTATGTGACAAGCATTGGATGTTAGAGGCCCTGTGCTTTGTGTCAATTTCAGAGGCAGATTGCTTCTAGATATGGTCCGTATGTGTAGGAAACACCGTTCATTTGTTCTCAGCACACTCATGTTTCCTGCTGTCTTAGAGACTCTAGAAAGCAAGAGCGTGCTTCATATTCTAAAGCAGAGTGTGATCTATATATGAAAACTCTGCTGTGTGTTTCACTTCAGAAATGGAGTTAAATCCCAGGCTCTGAGTCTTCCTACAAGCGAGACTTTGTTTTAAATAAGGGCAGTTACTAACAGCTCAAACGAACTACATCGTTCATGAAGCTCACACGTTTCTCATCTTCACTGACAAGCATTGGATGATAGAGGACCTGTGGTTTGCTTCAGTTTCAGAAGCAGAGTTGAACTAGATATGGCCTGTATGGGTAGGAAACACCGTTCTTTTGTTCTGAGCACACTCATGTTTCCTGCTGTATTAGACACTCTAGAAAGCAAGAGTGTGCTTCTTGCTCTAAAGTAGACTGTGATTCATGGATGAGAACGATGCTGTGTGTTTCACTTCAGAAATGGCGTTAAATTCAATGCTCTGAGTCTTCCTACAAGCAAGACTTCATTTCAGGTAAGGCCAGTTACTTTACAGCTCAAACGAACTACATCGTTCACGAAGCTCACACGTTTCTCATCTTAACTGACAAGCATTGAATGTTAGAGGACCAATGCTTTGTATCAATTTCAAAGGCAGATTTCTTCTAGATATGGTCCGTTTGTGTAGGAAACTCCGTTCTTTTGTTCTCAGCACTCTCAAGTTTCCTGCTGTCTTAGAGTCTCTAGAAAGTTAAAGCGTGCTTCTTGCTCTAAAGCAGAGTGTGATCAATGGAGTACAACTCTGCAGTGTGTTTCACTTCAGAAATAGTGTAAAAGCCCAGACTCTGTGTCTTCCTACAAGGAAGACTTCGTTTCAAGTAAGGGCAGTTACTTTACAGCTCAAAGGAACTACATTGTTCACGAAGCTCACACGAATTTCATCTTAACTGACAAGCATTGGATGTTAGAGGACCTGTGGTTTGTATCAGTTTCAGAAGCAGAGTTGGACTAGATATGGTAAGTATGTGTAAGAAACACCGTTCTTTTGTTCTCCGCACACACAAGTTTCCTGCTGTCTTAGATACTCTAGAAAGCTAGAGCGTGCTTCTTCTCTAAAGCAGAGTGTGATCAATGGAAGAGAACTCTGTTGTGTGTTTCACTTAAGAAATGGAGTTAAATCCCAGGCTCTGAGTCTTCCTACAAGCAAGACATCGTTTCAGGTAAGGGCAGTTACTTTACAGCTCAAATGAAATACATCGTTCACGAAGCTCACACGATTCTCATCTTAAGTGACAAGCATTGGATGTTAGAGGACCTGTGCTTTGTATCAATTTCAGAGGCAGATTGCTTCTAGATATGGTCCATATGTGTAGGAAACACCGTTCATTTGTTCTCAGCACACTCATGTTTCCTGCTGTCTTAGAGAATCTAGAAAGCAAGAGCGTGCTTCATATTCTAAAGCAGAGTGTGATCTATATATGAAAACTCTGCTGTGTGTTTCACTTCAGAAATGGAGTTAAATCCCAGGCTCTGAGTCTTCCTACAAGCGAGACTTTGTTTCAAGTAAGGGCAGTTACTAACAGCTCAAACGAACTACATCGTTCAAAAAGGTCACACGTTTCTCATCTTCACTGACAGGCATTGGATGATAGAGGACCTGTGGTTTGTTTCAGTTTCAGAAGCAGAGTTGAACTAGATATGGCCTGTATGTGTAGGAAACACCGTTCTTTTGTTCTGAGCACACTCAAGTTTCCTGCTGTATTAGAGACTCTAGAAAGCAAGAGTGTGCTTCTTGCTCTAAAGTAGAGTGTGATTCATTGATGAGAACGATGCTCTGTGTTTCCCTTCAGAAATGGAGTTAAATTCCATGCTCTGAGTCTTCCTACAAGCAAGAATTCATTTCAGGTAAGGACAGTTACTTTACAGCTCAAACGAACTACATCCTTCACAGAGCTCACACGTTTCTCATCTTAACTGATTAGCATTGGATGTTAGACGACCTTTGCTTTGTATCAATTTCAAGCAGAGTGAAACTAGATATGGTCCGTATGTGTAGGAAACACCGTTCATTTGTGCTCAGCACACTCATGTATCATTCTGTCTTAGAGACTCTAGAAAGCAAGAGCGTGCTTCATATTCTAAAGCAGAGTGTGATCTATATATGAGAACTCGGATGTGTGTTTCACTTCAGAAATGGAGTTAAATACCAGGCTCTGAGTCCTACTACAAACGAGACTTCGTTTCAAGTAAGGGCAGTTACTAACAGCTTAAATGAACTACATCGTTCACAAAGCTCACGCGTTTTTCATCTTAACTGACAAGCATTGGATGATTGAGGACCTGTGGTTTGTAACAGTTTCAGAAGCAGAGTTGGACTAGATATGGCCTGTATGTGTAGGAAACACCGTTCTTTTGTTCTCAGCACACTCACGTTTCCTGCTGTCTTAGACACTCTAGAAAGCTCGAGCGTGCTTCTTGCCCTAAAGCAGAGTGTGATCAGTGGAAGAGAACTCTGTTGTGTGTTTCACTTCAGAAATGGAGTTAAATTCCATGCTCTGTGTCTTCTTACAAGCAAGGTTTCATTTCAGGTAAGGGCAGTCACTTTTCAGCTCAAATGAACTACATCATTCACGAAGCTCACACGTTTCTCATCTTAACTGACAAGCATTGGATGTTAGAGGACCAGTGCTTTGTATCAGTTTCAGAAGCAGAGTTGGACTAGATATGGTCCGTATGTGTAGGAAACACCATTCATTTGTTCTTAGCACACTCATGTTTCCTGCTGTATTAGAGAATCTAGAAAGCAAGAGCGTGTTTCTTGCTCTAAAGCAGAGTGTGATCAATGTATGAGAACTCTCTTGTCTGTTTCACTTCAGAAATGGAGTTAAAGCACAGGCTCTGAGTCTTCCTAAAAGGAAGACTTCGTTTCAAGTAAGGGAATTTACTCTACGTCTCAAACGAACTACATTGTTCACGAAGCTCACATGTTTCTCATCTTAACTGACAAGCATTGGATGTTAGAGGTCCATTGTTTGTATCAGTTTCAGAAGTAGAGTTGGACTAGATATGGTCCGTATGTGTAGGAAACATCATTCATTTGTTCTCAGCCCACTCAAGTTTCCTGCTGTCATAGAGACCCTAGAAAGCTAGAGCTTGCTTCTTGCTCTAAAGCAGAGTGTGATCAATGGATGACAACTCTGCTGTGTGTTTCACTTCAGAAATGGAGTTAAAGCCCAGGCTCTGAGTCTTCCTACAAGTGAGACTTCATTTCATGTAAGGGCAGTTACTAACAGCTCAAACGAACTACATTGTTCACGAAGCTCACACGTTTCTCATCTTAACTGACAAGCATTGGATGATAGAGGACCTGTGGTTTGTTTCAGTTTCAGAAGTACAGTTGATCTAGGTATGGTAAGTAGGTGTAAGAAACACCGTTCTTTTGTTCTCCACACAATGTAGTTTCCTGGTGTCTTAGAGACTCTAGAAAGATAGAGCGTGCTTCTTCTCTAAAGCAGAGTGTGATCAATGGACGAGAACTCCGTTGTGTGTTTCACTTAAGAAATGGAGTTAAATCCCAGGCTCAGAGTCTTCCTACAAGCAAGACATCGTTTCATGTAAGGGCAGTTACTTTACAGCTAAAACGAAATACATCGTTCACGAAGCTCACACGTTTCTCATCTTCACTGAGAAGCATTGCATGATAGAGGACCTGTGGTTTGTTTCACATTCAGAAGCAGATTTGAACTAGATATGGCCTGTATGTGTAGGAAACACCATTCTTTTGTTCTGAGCACACTCAAGTTTCCTGCTGTATTAGACACTCTAGAGAGCAAGAGTGTGCTTCTTGCTCTAAAGCAGAGTGTGATCCATGGATGAGAACTATGCTGTGTGTTTCCCATCAGAAATGGAGTTAAATTCCATGCTCTGTGTCTTGCTACAAGCAAGACTCGTTTCAGGTAAGGGCAGTCCCTTTTCAGCTCAAACGAACTACATCATTCACGAAGCTCACACGTTTCTCATCTTCACTGACAAGCATTGGATGATAGAGGACCTGTGGTTTGCTTCAGTTTCAGAAGCAGAGTTGAACTAGATATGGCCTGTATGTGTAGGAAACACCGTTCTTTTGTTCTGAGCACACTCATGTTTCCTGCTGTATTAGAGACTCTAGAAAGCAAGAGTGTGCTTCTTGCTCTAAAGTAGACTGTGATTCATGGATGAAAACGATGCTGTGTGTTTCCCTTCAGAAATGGCGTTAAATTCCATGCTCTGAGTCTTCCTACAAGCAAGACTGAATTTCAGGTAAGGCCAGTTACTTTACAGCTCAAACGAACTACATCGTTCACGAAGCTCACATGTTTCTCATATTAACTGAGAAGCATTGAATGATTGAGGACCAGTGCTTTGTATCAATTTCAAAGGCAGATTTCTTCTAGATATGGTCCGTTTGTGTAGGAAATCCGTTCTTTTGTTCTCAGCACTCTCAAGTTTCCTGCTGTCTTAGAGTCTCTAGAAAGTTAGAGCGTGCTTCTTGCTCTAAAGCAGAGTGTGATCAATGGAGTACAACTCTGCTGTGTGTTTCACTTCAGAAATGGTGTTAAAGCCCAGGCTCTGAGTCTTCCTACAAGGAAGACTTCGTTACAAGTAAGGGCAGTTACTTTACAGCTCAAACGAACTACATTGTTCACGAAGCTCATACGAATCTCATCTTAACTGACAAGCATTGGCTATTAGAGGACCTGTGGTTTGTATCAGTTTCAGAAACAGAGTTGGACTAGATATGGTAAGTATGTGTAAGAAACACCGTTCTTTTGTTCTCCACACACACAAGTTTCCTGCTGTCTTAGAGACTCTAGAAATCTAGAGCGTGCTTCTTCTCTAAAGCAGAGTGTGATCAATGGAATAGAACTCTGTTGTGTGTTTCACTTAAGAAATGGAGTTAAATCCCAGGCTCTGAGTCTTCCTACAAGCAAGACATCGTTTCAGGTAAGGGCAGTTACTTTACAGCTCAAATGAAATACATCGTTCATAAAGCTCACACGATTCTCATCTTAAGTGACATGCATTGGATGTTAGAGGACCTGTGCTTTGTATCAATTTCAGAGGCAGAGTTCTTCTAGATATGGTCCGTTTTTGTAGGAAACACTGTTCTTTTGTTCTCAGCACACTCAAGTTTCCTGCTGTCTTAGAGACTCTAGAAAGCAAGAGCGTGCTTCTTGCTCTAAAGTAGAGTTTGATTCATGGATGAGAACTATGCTGTGTGTTTCCCTTCTGAAATGGAGTTAAATTCCATGCTCTGTGTCTTCCTACAAGCAACACTTCATTTCAGGTAAGGGCAGTCACTTTTCAGCTCAAACTATCTACATCGTTCACGAAGGTCACACGTTTCTCATCTTAACTGACAAGCATTGGATGTTAGAGGCCCAATGCTTTCCATCAGTTTCAGAGGAAGAGTTGGACTAGATATGGTCCGTATGTGTAGGAAACACCATTCATTTGTTCTCTGCCCACTCAAGTTTCCTGCTGTCTTAGAGACTCTAGAAAGCTAGAGCATGCTTCTTGCTCTAAAGCAGAGTGTGAACAATGGATGACAACTCTGCTGTGTGTTTCACTTCAGAAATTGAGTTAAATCCCAGGCTCAGAATCTTGCTACAAGCAAAACTTCGTTTCATGTAAGGGCACTTACTTTACAGCTCAAATGAACTACATCATTCACGAAGTTCACACGTTTCTCATATTAACTGACAAGCATTGGATGTTAGAGGACCAGTGCTTTGTATCAGTTTCAGAAGCAGAGTTGGACTAGATATGGTCCGTATGTGTAGGAAACACCATTCATTTGTGCTCAGCACACTCATGTTTCCTGCTGTCTTAGAGATTTTGGAAAGCTAGAGCGTGCTTCTTGCTCTAAAGCAGAGTGTGATCCAGGGAAGAGAACTCTGTTGTGTGTTTCACTTCAGAAATGGAGTTAAATCCCAGGTTCTGAGTCTTCCTACAAGCAAAAATTCGTTTCAGGTAAGGGCAGTTACTTTACAGCTCAAACGAACAACATTGTTCACGAAGCTCACACGTTTCTCATCTTAACTGAAAAGCATTGGATGTTAGAGGACCTGTGGTTTGTTTCAGTTTCAGAAGCACAGTTGTACTAGGTATGGTAAGTATGTGTAAGAAACACCGTTCTTTTGTTCTCCGCACACTCAAGTTTCCTGCTGTCTTAGAGACTCTAGAAAGCTAGAGCGTGCTTCTTACCTAAAGCAGAGTGTGATCAATGGACGAGAATTCTGTTGTGTGTTTCACTTAAGAAATGGAGTTAAATCCCAGGCTCATAGTCTTCCTACAAGCAAGACATCGTTTCAGGTAAGGGCAGTTACTTTACAGCTCAAACGAAATACATCGTTCACGAAGCTCACACGTTTCTCATCTTATGTGACAAGCATTGGATGTTAGAGGCCCTGTGCTTTGTGTCAATTTCAGAGGCAGATTGCTTCTAGATATGGTCCGTATGTGTAGGAAACACCGTTCATTTGTTCTCAGCACACTCATGTTTCCTGCTGTCTTAGAGACTCTAGAAAGCAAGAGCGTGCTTCATATTCTAAAGCAGAGTGTGATCTATATATGAAAACTCTGCTGTGTGTTTCACTTCAGAAATGGAGTTAAATCCCAGGCTCTGAGTCTTCCTACAAGCGAGACTTTGTTTTAAATAAGGGCAGTTACTAACAGCTCAAACGAACTACATCGTTCATGAAGCTCACACGTTTCTCATCTTCACTGACAAGCATTGGATGATAGAGGACCTGTGGTTTGCTTCAGTTTCAAAAGCAGAGTTGAACTAGATATGGCCTGTATGGGTAGGAAACACCGTTCTTTTGTTCTGAGCACACTCATGTTTCCTGCTGTATTAGACACTCTAGAAAGCAAGAGTGTGCTTCTTGCTCTAAAGTAGACTGTGATTCATGGATGAGAACGATGCTGTGTGTTTCACTTCAGAAATGGCGTTAAATTCAATGCTCTGAGTCTTCCTACAAGCAAGACTTCATTTCAGGTAAGGCCAGTTACTTTACAGCTCAAACGAACTACATCGTTCACGAAGCTCACACGTTTCTCATCTTAACTGACAAGCATTGAATGTTAGAGGACCAATGCTTTGTATCAATTTCAAAGGCAGATTTCTTCTAGATATGGTCCGTTTGTGTAGGAAACTCCGTTCTTTTGTTCTCAGCACTCTCAAGTTTCCTGCTGTCTTAGAGTCTCTAGAAAGTTAAAGCGTGCTTCCTGCTCTAAAGCAGAGTGTGATCAATGGAGTACAACTCTGCAGTGTGTTTCACTTCAGAAATAGTGTAAAAGCCCAGACTCTGTGTCTTCCTACAAGGAAGACTTCGTTTCAAGTAAGGGCAGTTACTTTACAGCTCAAAGGAACTACATTGTTCACGAAGCTCACACGAATTTCATCTTAACTGACAAGCATTGGATGTTAGAGGACCTGTGGTTTGTATCAGTTTCAGAAGCAGAGTTGGACTAGATATGGTAAGTATGTGTAAGAAACACCGTTCTTTTGTTCTCCACACACACAAGTTTCCTGCTGTCTTAGATACTCTAGAAAGATAGAGCGTGCTTCTTCTCTAAAGCAGAGTGTGATCAATGGAAGAGAACTCTGTTGTGTGTTTCACTTAAGAAATGGAGTTAAATCCCAGGCTCTGAGTCTTCCTACAAGCAAGACATCGTTTCAGGTAAGGGCAGTTACTTTACAGCTCAAATGAAATACATCGTTCACGAAGCTCACACGATTCTCATCTTAAGTGACAAGCATTGGATGTTAGAGGACCTGTGCTTTGTATCAATTTCAGAGGCAGATTGCTTCTAGATATGGTCCATATGTGTAGGAAACACCGTTCATTTGTTCTCAGCACACTCATGTTTCCTGCTGTCTTAGAGAATCTAGAAAGCAAGAGCGTGCTTCATATTCTAAAGCAGAGTGTGATCTATATATGAAAACTCTGCTGTGTGTTTCACTTCAGAAATGGAGTTAAATCCCAGGCTCTGAGTCTTCCTACAAGCGAGACTTTGTTTCAAGTAAGGGCAGTTACTAACAGCTCAAACGAACTACATCGTTCACAAAGCTCACACGTTTCTCATCTTCACTGAGAAGCATTGGATGTTAGAGGACCTGTGGTTTGCTTCTGTTTCAGAAGCAGAGTTGAACTAGATATGGCCTGTATGTGTAGGAAACACCGTTCTTTTGTTCTGAGCACACTCATGTTTCCTGCTGTATTAGAGACTCTAGAAAGCAAGAGTGTGCTTCTTGCTCTAAAGTAGACTGTGATTCATGGATGAGAACGATGCTGTGTGTTTCCCTTCAGAAATGGCGTTAAATTCCATGCTCTGAGTCTTCCTACAAGCAAGACTGAATTTCAGGTAAGGCCAGTTACTTTACAGCTCAAACGAACTACATCGTTCACGAAGCTCACATGTTTCTCATATTAACTGAGAAGCATTGAATGATAGAGGACCAGTGCTTGGTATCAATTTCAAAGGCAGATTTCTTCTAGATACGGTCCGTTTGTGTAGGAAACTCCGTTCTTTTGTTCTCAGCACTCTCAAGTTTCCTGCTGTCTTAGAGTCTCTAGAAAGTTAGAGCGTGCTTCTTGCTCTAAAGCAGAGTGTGATCAATGGAGTACAACTCTGCTGTGTGTTTCACTTCAGAAATGGTGTTAAAGCCCAGGCTCTGAGTCTTCCTACAAGGAAGACTTCATTTCAAGTAAGGGCAGTTACTTTACAGCTCAAACGAACTACATTGTTCACGAAGCTCATACGAATCTCATCTTAACTGACAAGCATTGGCTGTTAGAGGACCTGTGGTTTGTATCAGTTTCAGAAGCAGAGGTGGACTAGATATGGTAAGTATGTGTAAGAAACACCGTTCTTTTGTTCTCCACACACACAAGTTTCCTGCTGTCTTAGAGACTCTAGAAATCTAGAGCGTGCTTCTTCTCTAAAGCAGAGTGTGATCAATGGAATAGAACTCTGTTGTGTGTTTCAGTAAGAAATGGAGTTAAATCCCAGGCTCTGAGTCTTCCTACAAGCAAGACATCGTTTCAGGTAAGGGCAGTTACTTTACAGCTCAAATGAAATACATCGTTCATGAAGCTCACACGATTCTCATCTTAAGTGACAAGCATTGGATGTTAGAGGACCTGTGCTTTGTATCAATTTCAGAGGCAGATTGCTTCTAGATATGGTCCGTATGTGTAGGAAACACCGTTCATTTGTTCTCAGCACACTCATGTTTCCTGCTGTCTTAGAGACTCTAGAAAGCAAGAGCAGGCTTCATATTCTAAAGCCGATTGTGATCTATATACGAGAACTCTGCTGTGTGTTTCCCTTCAGAAATGGAGTTAAATCCCAGGCTCTGAGTCTTCCTACAAGCAACACTTCATTTCAGGTAAGGGCAGTCACTTTTCAGCTCAAACTATCTACATCGTTCACGAAGGTCACACGTTTCTCATCTTTACTGACAAGCATTGGATGTTAGAGGACCAATGCTTTCCATCAGTTTCAGAGGCAGAGTTGGACTAGATATGGTCCGTATGTGTAGGAAACACCATTCATTTGTTCTCTGCCCACTCAAGTTTCCTGCTGTCTTAGAGACTCTAGAAAGCTAGAGCATGCTTCTTGCTCTAAAGCAGAGTGTGAACAATGGATGACAACTCTGCTGTGTGTTTCACTTCAGAAATTGAGTTAAATCCCAGGCTCAGAATCTTCCTACAAGCAAAACTTCGTTTCATGTAAGGACACTTACTTTACAGCTCAAATGAACTACATCATTCACGAAGTTCACACGTTTCTCATATTAACTGACAAGCATTGGATGTTAGAAGACCTGTGGTTTGTTTCAGTTTCAGAAGCACAGTTGAACTAGGTATGGTAAGTATGTGTAAGAAACACCGTTCTTTTGTTCTCCGCACGCTCAAGTTTCATGCTGTCTTAGAGACTCTAGAAAGCTAGAGCGTGCTTCTTACCTAAAGCAGAGTGTGATCAATGGACGAGAATTCTGTTGTGTGTTTCACTTAAGAAATGGAGTTAAATCCCAGGCTCATAGTCTTCCTACAAGCAAGACATCGTTTCAGGTAAGGGCAGTTACTAACAGCTCAAACGAACTACATCGTTCACGAAGCTCACACGTTTCTCATCTTCACTGACAAGCATTGGATGATAGAGGACCTGTGGTTTGCTTCAGTTTCAGAAGCAGAGTTGAACTAGATATGGCCTGTATGGGTAGGAAACACCGTTCTTTTGTTCTGAGCACACTCATGTTTCCTGCTGTATTAGACACTCTAGAAAGCAAGAGTGTGCTTCTTGCTCTAAAGTAGACTGTGATTCATGGATGAGAACGATGCTGTGTGTTTCACTTCAGAAATGGCGTTAAATTCAATGCTCTGAGTCTTCCTACAAGCAAGACTTCATTTCAGGTAAGGCCAGTTACTTTACAGCTCAAACGAACTACATCGTTCACGAAGCTCACACGTTTCTCATCTTAACTGACAAGCATTGAATGTTAGAGGACCAATGCTTTGTATCAATTTCAAAGGCAGATTTCTTCTAGATATGGTCCGTTTGTGTAGGAAACTCCGTTCTTTTGTTCTCAGCACTCTCAAGTTTCCTGCTGTCTTAGAGTCTCTAGAAAGTTAAAGCGTGCTTCTTGCTCTAAAGCAGAGTGTGATCAATGGAGTACAACTCTGCAGTGTGTTTCACTTCAGAAATAGTGTAAAAGCCCAGACTCTGTGTCTTCCTACAAGAAAGACTTCGTTTCAAGTAAGGGCAGTTACTTCACAGCTCAAAGGAACTACATTGTTCACAAAGCTCACACGAATTTCATCTTATCTGACAAGCATTGGATGTTAGAGGACCTGTGGTTTGTATCAGTTTCAGAAGCATAGTTGGACTAGATATGGTAAGTATGTGTAAGAAACACCGTTCTTTTGTTCTCCGCACACACAAGTTTCCTGCTGTCTTAGATACTCTAGAAAGCTAGAGCGTGCTTCTTCTCTAAAGCAGAGTGTAATCAATGGAAGAGAACTCTGTTGTGTGTTTCACTTAAGAAATGGAGTTAAATCCCAGGCTCTGAGTCTTCCTACAAGAAAGACATCGTTTCAGGTAAGGGCAGTTACTTTACAGCTCAAATGAAATACATCGTTCCCGAAGCTCACACGATTCTCATCTGAAGTGACAAGCATTGGATGTTAGAGGACCTGTGCTTTGTATCAATTTCAGAGGCAGATTGCTTCTAGATATGGTCCATATGTGTAGGAAACACCGTTCATTTGTTCTCAGCACACTCATGTTTCCTGCTGTCTTAGAGAATCTAGAAAGCAAGAGCGTGCTTCATATTCTAAAGCAGAGTGTGATCTATATATGAAAACTCTGCTGTGTGTTTCACTTCAGAAATGGAGTTAAATCCCAGGCTCTGAGTCTTCCTACAAGCGAGACTTTGTTTCAAGTAAGGGCAGTTACTAACAGCTCAAACGAACTACATCGTTCACAAAGCTCACACGTTTCTCATCTTCACTGAGAAGCATTGGATGTTAGAGGACCTGTGGTTTGCTTCTGTTTCAGAAGCAGAGTTGAACTAGATATGGCCTGTATGTGTAGGAAACACCGTTCTTTTGTTCTGAGCACACTCATGTTTCCTGCTGTATTAGAGACTCTAGAAAGCAAGAGTGTGCTTCTTGCTCTAAAGTAGACTGTGATTCATGGATGAGAACGATGCTGTGTGTTTCCCTTCAGAAATGGCGTTAAATTCCATGCTCTGAGTCTTCCTACAAGCAAGACTGAATTTCAGGTAAGGCCAGTTACTTTACAGCTCAAACGAACTACATTGTTCACGAAGCTCACATGTTTCTCATATTAACTGAGAAGCATTGAATGATAGAGGACCAGTGCTTGGTATCAATTTCAAAGTCAGATTTCTTCTAGATACGGTCCGTTTGTGTAGGAAACTCCGTTCTTTTGTTCTCAGCACTCTCAAGTTTCCTGCTGTCTTAGAGTCTCTAGAAAGTTAGAGCGTGCTTCTTGCTCTAAAGCAGAGTGTGATCAATGGAGTACAACTCTGCTGTGTGTTTCACTTCAGAAATGGTGTTAAAGCCCAGGCTCTGATTCTTCCTACAAGGAAGACTTCGTTTCAAGTAAGGGCAGTTACTTTACAGCTCAAACGAACTACATCATTCACGAAGTTCACACGTTTCTCATATTAACTGACAAGCATTGGATGTTAGAGGACCAGTGCTTTGTATCAGTTTCAGAAGCAGAGTTGGACTAGATATGGTCCGTATGTGTAGGAAACACCATTCATTTGTGCTGAGCACACTCATGTTTCCTGTTGTCTTAGAGATTTTGGAAAGCTAGCGCGTGCTTCTTGCTCTAAAGCAGAGTGTGATCCAGGGAAGAGAACTCTGTTGTGTGTTTCACTTCAGAAATGGAGTTAAATCCCAGGTTCTGAGTCTTCCTACAAGCAAAACTTCGTTTCAGTTAAGGGCAGTTACTTTACAGCTCAAACGAACTACATTGTTCACGAAGCTCACACGTTTCTCATCTTAACTGAAAAGCATTGGATGTTAGAGGACCTGTGGTTTGTTTCAGTTTCAGAAGCACAGTTGAACTAGGTATGGTAAGTATGTGTAAGAAACACCGTTCTTTTGTTCTCCGCACACTCAAGTTTCATGCTGTCTTAGAGACTCTAGAAAGCTAGAGCGTGCTTCTTACCTAAAGCAGAGTGTGATCAATGGACGAGAATTCTGTTGTGTGTTTCACTTAAGAAATGGAGTTAAATCCCAGGCTCATAGTCTTCCTACAAGAAAGACATCGTTTCAGGGAAGGGCAGTTACTTTACAGCTCAAACGAAATACATCGTTCACGAAGCTCACACGTTCCTCATCTTATGTGACAAGCATTGGATGTTAGAGGCCCTGTGCTTTGTATCAATTTCAGAGGCAGATTGCTTCTAGATATGGTCTGTATGTGTAGGAAACACCGTTCATTTGTTCTCAGCACACTCATGTTTCCTGCTGTCTTAGAGACTCTAGAAAGCAAGAGCGTGCTTCATATTCTAAAGCAGAGTGTGATCTATATATGAAAACTCTGCTGTGTGTTTCACTTCAGAAATGGAGTTAAATCCCAGGCTCTGAGTCTTCCTACAAGCGAGACTTTGTTTTAAATAAGGGCAGTTACTAACAGCTCAAATGAACTACATCGTTAACGAAGCTCACACGTTTCTCATCTTCACTGACAAGCATTGGATGATAGAGGACCTGTGGTTTGCTTCAGTTTCAGAAGCAGAGTTGAACTAGATATGGCCTGTATGGGTAGGAAACACCGTTCTTTTGTTCTGAGCACACTCATGTTTCCTGCTGTATTAGACACTCTAGAAAGCAAGAGTGTGCTTCTTGCTCTAAAGTAGACTGTGATTCATGGATGAGAACGATGCTGTGTGTTTCCCTTCAGAAATGGCGTTAAATTCAATGCTCTGAGTCTTCCTACAAGCAAGACTTCATTTCAGGTAAGGGCAGTTACTTTACAGCTCAAATGAAATACATCGTTCATGAAGCTCACACGATTCTCATCTTAAGTTACAAGCATTGGATGTTAGAGGACCTGTGCTTTGTATCAATTTCAGAGGCAGAGTTCTTCTAGATATGGTCCGTTTTTGTAGGAAACACCGTTCTTTTGTTCTCAGCACACTCAAGTTTCCTGCTGTCTTAGAGACTCTAGAAAGCAAGAGCGTGCTTCTTGCTCTAAAGTAGAGTTTGATTCATGGATGAGAACTATGCTGTGTGTTTCCCTTCTGAAATGGAGTTAAATTCCATGCTCTGTGTCTTCCTACAAGCAACACTTCATTTCAGGTAAGGGCAGTCGCTTTTCAGCTCAAACTATCTACATCGTTCGCGAAGGTCACACGTTTCTCATCTTAACTGACAAGCATTGGATGTTAGAGGACCAATGCTTTCCATCAGTTTCAGAGGCAGGGTTGGACTAGATATGGTCCGTATGTGTAGGAAACACCATTCATTTGTTCTCTGCCCACTCAAGTTTCCTGCTGTCTTAGAGACTCTAGAAAGCTAGAGCATGCTTCTTGCTCTAAAGCAGAGTGTGAACAATGGATGACAACTCTGCTGTGTGTTTCACTTCAGAAATTGAGTTAAATCCCAGGCTCAGAGTCTTCCTACAAGCAAAACTTCGTTTCATGTAAGGGCACTTACTTTACAGCTCAAATGAACTACATCATTCACGAAGTTCACACGTTTCTCATCTTAACTGACAAGCATTGGATGTTAGAGGACCTGTGCTTTGTATCAATTTCAGAAGCAGAGTTGAACTAGATATGGTCCGTGTGTGTAGGAAACACCGTTCATTTGTTCTCAGCACACTCATGTTTCCTGATGTCTTAGAGAGTCTAGAAAGCAAGAGCGGGCTTCATATTCTAAAGCCGAGTGTGATCTATATACTAGAACTCTGCTGTGTGTTTTACTTCAGAAATGTAGTTAAATCCCAGGCTCTGAGTCTTCCTACAAGCGAGACTTTGTTTCAAGTAAAGGCAGTTACTAACAGCTCAAATGAACTACATCGTTCACGAAGCTCACGCGATTCTCATCTTCACTGACAGGCATTGGATGATAGAGGACCTGTGGTTTGTTTCAGTTTCATAAGCAGAGTTGAACTAGATATGGCCTGTATGTGTAGGAAACACCGTTCTTTTGTTCTGAGCACACTCAAGTATCCTGCTGTCTTAGAGACTCTAGAAAGCTAGAGTGTGCTTCTTCTCTAAAGCAGAGTGTGATCAATGGATGAGAACTCTGTTGTGTGTTTCCCTTCCGAAATGGAGTTAAATTCCATGCTCTGTGTCTTCCTACAAGCAAGACATCGTTTCAGGTAAGGGCAGTTACTTTACAGCTCAAACGAAATACATCGTTTTCGAAGCTCACACGTTTCTCATCTTATGTGACAAGCATTGGATGATAGAGGACCTGTGGTTTGCTTCAGTTTCAGAAGCAGAGTTGAAATAGATATGGCCTGTATGTGTAGGAAACACCGTTCTTTTGTTCTGAGCACACTCATGTTTCCTGCTGTATTAGAGACTCTTAAAAGCAAGAGTGTGCTTCTTGCTCTAAAGTAGAGTGTGATTCATTGATGAGAACGATGCTCTGTGTTTCCCTTCAGAAATGGAGTTAAATTCCATGCTCTGAGTCTTCCTACAAGCAAGACTTCATTTCAGGTAAGGGCAGTTACTTTACAGCTCAAATGAACTACATCGTTCACGGAGCTCACACGTTTCTCATATTAACTGACAAGCATTGGATGTAGAGGACCAGTGCTTTGTATCAGTTTCAGAAGCAGAGTTGGACTAGATATGGGCCGTATGTGTAGGAAACACTGTTCTTTTGTTCTCAGCACACTCAAGTATCCTGCTGTCTTAGAGACTCTAGAAAGCTAGAGTGTGCTTCTTCTCTAAAGCAGAGTGTGATCAATGGATGAGAACTCTGTTGTGTGTTTCACTTCAGAAATGGAGTTAAATCCCAGGCTCATAGTCTTCCTACAAGCAAGACATCGTTTCAGGTAAGGGCAGTTACTTTACAGCTCAAACGAAATACATCGTTCATGAAGCTCACACGTTTCTCATCTTATGTGACAAGCATTGGATGTTAGAGGACCTGTGCTTTGTATCAATTTCAGAGGCAGATTGCTTCTAGATATGATCCGTATGTGTAGGAAACACCGTTCATTTGTTCTCAGCACACTCATGTTTCCTGCTGTCTTAGAGAATCTAGAAAGCAAGAGCGTGCTTCATATTCTAAAGCAGAGTGTGATCTATATATGAGAACTCTGCTGTGTTTTTCACTTCAGAAATGGAGTTAAATCCCAGGCTCTGAGTCTTCCTACAAGCGAGACTTCGTTTCAAGTAAGGGCAGTTACTAACAGCTCAAACGAACTAAATCGTTCACGAAGCTCACACGTTTCTCATCTTCACTGACAAGCATTGGATGATAGAGGACCTGTGGTTTGCTTCAGTTTCAGAAGCAGAGTTGAACTAGATATGGCCTCTATGTGTAGGAAACACCGTTCTTTTGTTCTGAGCACACTCAAGTTTCCTGCTCTATTAGAGACTCTAGAAAGCTAGAGTGTGCTTCTTCTCTAAAGCAGAGTGTGATCAATGGATGAGAACTCTGTTGTGTGTTTCACTTCAGAAATGGAGTTAAATCCCAGGCTCATTGTCTTCCTACAAGCAAGACATCGTTTCAGGTAAGGGCAGTTACTTTACAGCTCAAACGAAACACATCGTTCACGAAGCTCACACGTTTCTCATCCTATGTGACAAGCATTGGATGTTAGAGGACCTGTGCTTTGTATCAATTTCAGAGGCAGATTGCTTCTAGATATGGTCTGTATGTGTAGGAAACACCGTTCATTTGTTCTCAGCACACTCATGTTTCCTGCTGTCTTAGAGACTCTCGAAAGCTAGAGCGTGCTTCTTGCTCTAAAGCAGAGTGTGATCAATGGATGACAACTCTGCTGTGTGTTTCACTTCAGAAATTGAGTTAAATCCCAGGCTCAGAATCTTCCTACAAGCAAAACTTCGTTTCATGTAAGGGTACTTACTTTACAGCTCAAATGGACTACATCATTCACGAAGTTCACACGTTTCTCATATTAACTGACAAGCATTGGATGTTAGAGGACCAGTGCTTTGTATCAGTTTCAGAAGCAGAGTTGGACTAGATATGGTCCGTATGTGTAGGAAACACCATTCATTTGTGCTCAGCACACTCATGTTTCCTGCTGTCTTAGAGATTTTGGAAAGCTAGAGAGTGCTTCTTGCTCTAAAGCAGAGTGTGCTCCAGGGAAGAGAACTCTGTTGTGTGTTTCACTTCAGAAATGGAGTTAAATCCCAGGTTCTGAGTCTTCCTACAAGCAAAACTTCGTTTCAGTTAAGGGCAGTTACTTTACAGCTCAAAGGAACTACATTGTTCACGAAGCTCACACGTTTCTCATCTTAACTGAAAAGCATTGGATGTTAGAGGACCTGTGGTTTGTTTCAGTTTCAGAAGCACAGTTGAACTAGGTATGGTAAGTATGTGTAAGAAACCCCGGTCTTTCGTTCTCCGCACACTCAAGTTTCATGCTGTCTTAGAGACTCTAGAAAGCTAGAGCGTGCTTCTTACCTAAAGCAGAGTGTGATCAATGTACGAGAATTCTGTTGTGTGTTTCACTTAAGAAATGGAGTTAAATCCCAGGCTCATAGTCTTCCTACAAGCAAGACATCGTTTCAGGTAAGGGCAGTTACTTTACAGCTCAAACGAAATACATCGTTCACGAAGCTCACACGTTCCTCATCTTATGTGACAAGCATTGGATGTTAGAGGCCCTGTGCTTTGTATCAATTTCAGAGGCAGATTGCTTCTAGATATGGTCCGTATGTGTAGGAAACACCGTTTATTTGTTCTCAGCACACTCATGTTTCCTGCTGTCTTAGAGACTCTAGAAAGCAAGAGCGTGCTTCATATTCTAAAGCAGAGTGTGATCTATATATGAAAACTCTGCTGTGTGTTTCACTTCAGAAATGGAGTTAAATCCCAGGCTCTGAGTCTTCCTACAAGCGAGACTTTGTTTTAAATAAGGGCAGTTACTAACAGCTCAAATGAACTACATCGTTAACGAAGCTCACACGTTTCTCATCTTCACTGACAAGCATTGGATGATAGAGAACCTGTGGTTTGCTTCAGTTTCAGAAGCAGAGTTGAACTAGATATGGCCTGTATGGGTAGGAAACACCGTTCTTTTGTTCTGAGCACACTCATGTTTCCTGCTGTATTAGACACTCTAGAAAGCAAGAGTGTGCTTCTTGCTCTAAAGTAGACTGTGATTCATGGATGAGAACGATGCTGTGTGTTTCCCTTCAGAAATGGCGTTAAATTCAATGCTCTGAGTCTTCCTACAAGCAAGACTTCATTTCAGGTAAGGCCAGTTACTTTACAGCTCAAACGAACTACATCGTTCACGAAGCTCACACGTTTCTCATATTAACCGAGAAGCATTGAATGTTAGAGGACCAGTGCTTTGTATCAATTTCAAAGGCAGATTTCTTCTAGATATGGTCCGTTTGTGTAGGAAACTCCGTTCTTTTGTTCTCAGCACTCTCAAGTTTCCTGCTGTCTTAGAGTCTCTAGAAAGTTAAAGCGTGCTTCTTGCTCTAAAGCAGAGTGTGATCAATGGAGTACAACTCTGCAGTGTGTTTCACTTCAGAAATGGTGTTAAAGCCCAGACTCTGTGTCTTCCTACAAGGAAGACTTCGTTTCAAGTAAGGGCAGTTACTTTACAGCTCAAACGAACTACATTGTTCACGAAGCTCACACGAATTTCATCTTAACTGACAAGCATTGGATGTTAGAGGACCTGTGGTTTGTATCAGTTTCAGAAGCAGAGGTGGACTAGATATGGTAAGTATGTGTAAGAAACACCGTTCTTTTGTTCTCCGCACACACAAGTTTCCTGCTGTCTTAGATACTCTAGAAAGCTAGAGCGTGCTTCTTCTCTAAAGCAGAGTATGATCAATGGAATAGAACTCTGTTGTGTGTTTCACTTAAGAAATGGAGTTAAGTCCCAGGCTCTGAGTCTTCCTACAAGCAAGACATCGTTTCAGGTAAGGGCAGTTACTTTACAGCTCAAATGAAATACATCGTTCACGAAGCTCACACGATTCTCATCTTAAGTGACAAGAATTGGATGTTAGAGGGCCTGTGCTTTGTATCAATTTCAGAGGCAGAGTTCTTCTAGATATGGTCCGTTTGTGTAGGAAACACCGTTCTTTTGTTCTCAGCACACTCAAGTTTCCTGCTGTCTTAGAGACTCTAGAAAGCAAGAGCGTGCTTCTTGCTCTAAAGTAGAGTTTGATTCATGGATGAGAACGATGCTGTGTGTTTCCCTTCAGAAATGGCGTTAAATTCAATGCTCTGAGTCTTCCTACAAGCAAGACTTCATTTCAGGTAAGGCCAGTTACTTTACAGCTCAAACGAACTACATCGTTCACGAAGCTCACACGTTTCTCATATTAACCGAGAAGCATTGAATGTTAGAGGACCAGTGCTTTGTATCAATTTCAAAGGCAGATTTCTTCTAGATATGGTCCGTTTGTGTAGGAAACTCCGTTCTTTTGTTCTCAGCACTCTCAAGTTTCCTGCTGTCTTAGAGTCTCTAGAAAGTTAAAGCGTGCTTCTTGCTCTAAAGCAGAGTGTGATCAATGGAGTACAACTCTGCAGTGTGTTTCACTTCAGAAATGGTGTTAAAGCCCAGACTCTGTGTCTTCCTACAAGGAAGACTTCGTTTCAAGTAAGGGCAGTTACTTTACAGCTCAAACGAACTACATTGTTCACGAAGCTCACACGAATTTCATCTTAACTGACAAGCATTGGATGTTAGAGGACCTGTGGTTTGTATCAGTTTCAGAAGCAGAGTTGGACTAGATATGGTAAGTATGTGTAAGAAACACCGTTCTTTTGTTCTCCGCACACACAAGTTTCCTGCTGTCTTAGATACTCTAGAAAGCTAGAGCGTGCTTCTTCTCTAAAGCAGAGTATGATCAATGGAATAGAACTCTGTTGTGTGTTTCACTTAAGAAATGGAGTTAAGTCCCAGGCTCTGAGTCTTCCTACAAGCAAGACATCGTTTCAGGTAAGGGCAGTTACTTTACAGCTCAAATGAAATACATCGTTCACGAAGCTCACACGTTCCTCATCTTATGTGACAAGCATTGGATGTTAGAGGCCCTGTGCTTTGTATCAATTTCAGAGGCAGATTGCTTCTAGATATGGTCCGTATGTGTAGGAAACACCGTTTATTTGTTCTCAGCACACTCATGTTTCCTGCTGTCTTAGAGACTCTAGAAAGCAAGAGCGTGCTTCATATTCTAAAGCAGAGTGTGATCTATATATGAAAACTCTGCTGTGTGTTTCACTTCAGAAATGGAGTTAAATCCCAGGCTCTGAGTCTTCCTACAAGCGAGACTTTGTTTTAAATAAGGGCAGTTACTAACAGCTCAAATGAACTACATCGTTAACGAAGCTCACACGTTTCTCATCTTCACTGACAAGCATTGGATGATAGAGAACCTGTGGTTTGCTTCAGTTTCAGAAGCAGAGTTGAACTAGATATGGCCTGTATGGGTAGGAAACACCGTTCTTTTGTTCTGAGCACACTCATGTTTCCTGCTTTATTAGACACTCTAGAAAGCAAGAGTGTGCTTCTTGCTCTAAAGTAGACTGTGATTCATGGATGAGAACGATGCTGTGTGTTTCCCTTCAGAAATGGCGTTAAATTCAATGCTCTGAGTCTTCCTACAAGCAAGACTTCATTTCAGGTAAGGCCAGTTACTTTACAGCTCAAACGAACTACATCGTTCACAAAGCTCACACGTTTCTCATATTAACCGAGAAGCATTGAATGTTAGAGGACCAGTGCTTTGTATCAATTTCAAAGGCAGATTTCTTCTAGATATGGTCCGTTTGTGTAGGAAACTCCGTTCTTTTGTTCTCAGCACTCTCAAGTTTCCTGCTGTCTTAGAGTCTCTAGAAATTTAAAGCGTGCTTCTTGCTCTAAAGCAGAGTGTGATCAATGGAGTACAACTCTGCAGTGTGTTTCACTTCAGAAATGGTGTTAAAGCCCAGACTCTGTGTCTTCCTACAAGGAAGACTTCGTTTCAAGTAAGGGCAGTTACTTTACAGCTCAAACGAACTACATTGTTCACGAAGCTCACACGAATTTCATCTTAACTGACAAGCATTGGATGTTAGAGGACCTGTGGTTTGTATCAGTTTCAGAAGCAGAGGTGGACTAGATATGGTAAGTATGTGTAAGAAACACCGTTCTTTTGTTCTCCGCACACACAAGTTTCCTGCTGTCTTAGATACTCTAGAAAGCTAGAGCGTGCTTCTTCTCTAAAGCAGAGTATGATCAATGGAATAGAACTCTGTTGTGTGTTTCACTTAAGAAATGGAGTTAAGTCCCAGGCTCTGAGTCTTCCTACAAGCAAGACATCGTTTCAGGTAAGGGCAGTTACTTTACAGCTCAAATGAAATACATCGCTCACGAAGCTCACACGATTCTCATCTTAAGTGACAAGAATTGGATGTTAGAGGACCTGTGCTTTGTATCAATTTCAGAGGCAGAGTTCTTCTAGATATGGTCCGTTTGTGTAGGAAACACCGTTCTTTTGTTCTCAGCACACTCAAGTTTCCTGCTGTCTTAGAGACTCTAGAAAGCAAGAGCGTGCTTCTTGCTCTAAAGTAGAGTTTGATTCATGGATGAGAACTATGCTGTGTGTTTCCCTTCTGAAATGGAGTTAAATTCCATGCTCTGTGTCTTCCTACAAGCAACACTTCATTTCAGGTAAGGGCAGTCACTTTTCAGCTCAAACTATATACATCGTTCACGAAGGTCACACGTTTCTCAACTTAACTGACAAGCATTGGATGTTAGAGGACCAATGCTTTTTATCAGTTTCAGAGGCAGAGTTAGACTAGATATGGTCCGTATGTGTAGGAAACACCATTCATTTGTCCTCTGCCCACTCAAGTTTCCTGCTGTCTTAGAGACTCGAGAAAGCTAGATCATGCTTCTTACTCTAAAGCAGAGTGTGATCTATGGATGACAACTCTGCTGTGTGTTTCACTTCAGAAATTGAGTTAAATCCCCGGCTCTAAATCTTCCTACTAGCAAAACTTCGTTTTATCTAAGGGCACTTACTTTACAGCTCAAACGAACTACATCATTCACGAAGTTCACACGTTTCTCATCTTGACTGACAAGCATTGGATGTTAAAGGACCTGTGCTTTGTATCAATTTCAGAGGCAGATTGCTTCTAGATATTGTCCCTATGTGTAGGAAACACCGTTCATTTGTTCTCAGCACACTCATGTTTCCTGCTGTCTTAGAGACTCTAGAAAGCAAGAGCGGGCTTCATATTCTAAAGCCGAGTGTGATCTATATACGAGAACTCTGCTGTGTGTTTCCCTTCAGAAATGGAGTTAAATCCCAGGCTCTGAGTCTTCCTACAAGCGAGACTTTGTTTCAAGTAAGGGCAGTTACTAACAGCTAAAACGAACTACATCGTTCACGAAGCTCACGCGTTTCTCATCTTCACTGACAGGCATTGGATGATAGAGGACCTGTGGTTTGTTTCAGTTTCAGAAGCAGAGTTGAACTAGATATGGCCTGTATGTGTAGGAAACACCGTTCTTTTGTTCTGAGCACACTCAAGTTTCCTGCTGTATTAGAGACTCTAGAAAGCAAGAGTGTACTTCTTGCTCTAAAGTAGAGTGTGATTCATTGATTAGAACGATGCTCTGTGTTTCCCTTCAGAAATGGAGTTAAATTCCATGCTCTGAGTCTTCCTACAAGCGAGAGTTTGTTTCAAGTAAGGGCAGTTACTAACAGCTCAAATGAACTACATCGTTAACGAAGCTCACACGTTTCTCATCTTACTGACAAGCATTGGATGATAGAGGACCTGTGGTTTGCTTCAGTTTCAGAAGCAGAGTTGAACTAGATGTGGCCTGTATGTGTAGGAAACACCGTTCTTTTGTTCTGAGGACACTCATGTTTCCTGCTGTATTAGACACTCTAGAAAGCAAGAGTGTGCTTCTTGCTCTAAAGTAGACTGTGATTCATGGATGAGAACGATGCTGTGTGTTTCCCTTCAGAAATGGCGTTAAATTCCATGCTCTGAGTCTTCCTACAAGCAAGACTTAATTTCAGGTAAGGCCAGTTACTTTACAGCTCAAACGAACTACATCGTTCACGAAGCTTACATGTTTCTCATATTAACTGGGAAGCATTGAATGATAGAGGACCAGTGCTTTGTATCAATTTCAAAGGCAGATTTCTTCTAGATATGGTCCGTTTGTGTAGGAAACTCCGTTCTTTTGTTCTCAGCACTCTCAAGTTTCCTGCTGTCTTAGAGTCTCTAGAAAGTTAGAGTGTGCTTCTTGCTCTAAAGCAGAGTGTGATCAATGGAGTACAACTCTGCTGTGTGTTTCACTTCAGAAATGGTGTTAAAGCCCAGGCTCTGTGTCTTCCTACAAGGAAGACTTCGTTTCAAGTAAGGGCAGTTACTTTACAGCTCAAACGAACTACATTGTTCACGAAGCTCATACGAATCTCATCTTAACTGACAAGCATTGGCTGTTAGAGGACCTGTGGTTTGTATCAGTTTCAGAAGCAGAGTTGGACTAGATATGGTAAGTATGTGTAAGAAACACCGTTCTTTTGTTCTCCACACACACAAGTTTCCTGCTGTCTTAGAGTCTCTAGAAAGCTAGAGCGTGCTTCTTCTCTAAAGCAGAGTGTGATCAATGGAATAGAACTCTGTTGTGTGTTTCACTTAAGAAATGGAGTTAAATCCCAGGCTCTGAGTCTTCCTACAAGCAAGACATCGTTTCAGGTAAGGGCAGTTACTTTACAGCTCAAATGAAATACATCGTTCATGAAGCTCACACGATTCTCATCTTAAGTGACAAGCATTGGATGTTAGAGGACCTGTGCTTTGTATCAATTTCAGAGGCAGAGTTCTTCTAGATATGGTCCGTTTTTGTAGGAAACACCGTTCTTTTGTTCTCAGCACACTCAAGTTTCCTGCTGTCTTAGAGACTCTAGAAAGCAAGAGCGTGCTTCTTGCTCTAAAGTAGAGTTTGATTCATGGATGAGAACTATGCTGTGTGTTTCCCTTCTGAAATGGAGTTAAATTCCATGCTCTGTGTCTTCCTACAAGCAACACTTCATTTCAGGTAAGGGCAGTCACTTTTCAGCTCAAACTATCTACATCGTTCACGAAGGTCACACGTTTCTCATCTTAACTGACAAGCATTGGATGTTAGAGGACCAATGCTTTCTATCAGTTTCAGAGGCAGGGTTGGACTAGATATGGTCCGTATGTGTAGGAAACACCATTCATTTGTTCTCTGCCCACTCAAGTTTCCTGCAGTCTTAGAGACTCTAGAAAGCTAGAGCATGATTCTTGCTCTAAAGCAGAGTGTGAACAATGGATGACAACTCTGCTGTGTGTTTCACTTCAGAAATTGAGTTAAATCCCAGGCTCAGAATCTTCCTACAAGCAAAACTTCGTTTCATGTAAGGGCACTTACTTTACAGCTCAAATGAACTACATCATTCACGAAGTTCACACGTTTCTCATCTTAACTGACAAGCATTGGATGTTAGAGGACCTGTGCTTTGTATCAATTTCAGAAGCAGAGTTGAACTAGATATGGTCCGTGTGTGTAGGAAACACCGTTCATTTGTTCTCAGCACACTCATGTTTCCTGATGTCTTAGAGACTCTAGAAAGCAAGAGCGGGCTTCATATTCTAAAGCCGAGTGTGATCTATATACTAGAACTCTGCTGTGTGTTTTACTTCAGAAATGTAGTTAAATCCCAGGCTCTGAGTCTTCCTACAAGCGAGACTTTGTTTCAAGTAAAGGCAGTTACTAACAGCTCAAACGAACTACATCGTTCACGAAGCTCACGCGATTCTCATCTTCACTGACAGGCATTGGATGATAGAGGACCTGTGGTTTGTTTCAGTTTCATAAGCAGAGTTGAACTAGATATGGCCTGTATGTGTAGGAAACACCGTTCTTTTGTTCTGAGCACACTCAAGTTTCCTGCTGTATTAGAAACTCTAGAAAGCAATAGTGTGCTTCTTGCTCTAAAGTAGAGTGTGATTCATGGATGAGAACTATGCTGTGTGTTTCCCGTCAAAAATGGAGTTAAATTCCATGCTCTGTGTCTTCCTACAAGCAAGAATTCATTTCAGGTAAGGGCAGTAACTTTTCAGCTCAAATGAACTACATCGTTCAAGAAGCTCACACGTTTCTCATATTAACTGACAAGCATTGGATGTTAGAGGACCAGTCTTTGTATCAGTTTCAGAAGCAGAGTAGGACTAGATATGGTCCGTATGTGTAGGAAACACCGTTCTTTTGTTCTCAGCACACTTAAGTATCCTGCTGTCTTAGAGACTCTAGAAAGCTAGAGTGTGCTTCTTCTCTAAAGCAGAGTGTGATCAATGGATGAGAACTCTGTTGTGTGTATCACTTCAGAAATGGAGTTAAATCCCAGGCTCATAGTCTTCCTACAAGCAAGACATCGTTTCAGGTAAGGGCAGTTACTTTACAGCTCAAACGAAATACATCGTTTTCGAAGCTCACACGTTTCTCATCTTATGTGACAAGCATTGGATGTTAGAGGACCTGTGCTTTGTATCAATTTCAGAGGCAGATTGCTTCTAGATATGGTCTGTATGTGTAGGAAACACCGTTCATTT
This sequence comes from Onychomys leucogaster, assembly GCA_949786385.1. Classification (NCBI taxonomy): domain Eukaryota; kingdom Metazoa; phylum Chordata; class Mammalia; order Rodentia; family Cricetidae; genus Onychomys; species Onychomys leucogaster. The sequence continues at coordinate 742,163 of CATKUP010000118.1, read as the reverse complement.
GTTCTCAGCACACTCAGGTTTCCTGCTGTCTTAGAGACTCTAGAAAGCAAGAGCGTGCTTCATATTCTAAAGCAGAGTGTGATCTATATATGAGAACTCTGCTGTGTGTTTCACTTCAGAAATGGAGTTAAATCCCAGGCTCTGAGTCTTCCTACAAGCGAGACTTCGTTTCAAGTAAGGGCAGTTACTAAGAGCTCAAACGAACTACATCGTTCACGAAGCTCACACGTTTCTCATCTTCACTGACAAGCATTGGATGATAGAGGACCTGTGGTTTGCTTCAGTTTCAGAAGCAGAATTGAAATAGATATGGCCTGTATGTGTAGGAAACACCGTTCTTTTGTTCTGAGCACACTCATGTTTCCTGCTGTATTAGAGACTCTTAAAAGCAAGAGTGTGCTTCTTGCTCTAAAGTAGAGTGTGATTCATTGATGAGAACGATGCTCTGTGTTTCCCTTCAGAAATGGAGTTAAATTCCATGCTCTGAGTCTTCCTACAAGCAAGACTTCATTTCAGGTAAGGGCAGTTACTTTACAGCTCAAATGAACTACATTGTTCACTAAGCTCACACGTTTCTCATATTAACTGACAAGTATTGGATGTAGAGGACCAGTGCTTTGTATCAATTTCAGAAGCAGAGTTGGACTAGATATGGGCCGTATGTGTAGGAAACACCGTTCTTTTGTTCTCAGCACACTCAAGTATCCTGCTGTCTTAGAGACTCTAGAAAGCTAGAGTGTGCTTCTTCTCTAAAGCAGAGTGTGATCAATGGATGAGAACTCTGTTGTGTGTTTCACTTCAGAAATGGAGTTAAATCCCAGGCTCATAGTCTTCCTACAAGCAAGACATCGTTTCTGGTAAGGGCAGTTACTTTACAGCTCAAACGAAATACATCGTTCATGAAGCTCACACGTTTCTCATCTTATGTGACAAGCATTGGATGTTAGAGGACCTGTGCTTTGTATCAATTTCAGAGGCAGATTGCTTCTAGATATGATCCGTATGTGTAGGAAACACCGTTCATTTGTTCTCAGCACACTCATGTTTCCTGCTGTCTTAGAGAATCTAGAAAGCAAGAGCGTGCTTCATATTCTAAAGCAGAGTGTGATCTATATATGAGAACTCTGCTGTGTTTTTCACTTCAGAAATGGAGTTAAATCCCAGGCTCTGAGTCTTCCTACAAGCGAGACTTCGTTTCAAGTAAGGGCAGTTACTAACAGCTCAAACGAACTACATCGTTCACGAAGCTCACACGTTTCTCATCTTCACTGACAAGCATTGGATGATAGAGGACCTGTGGTTTGCTACAGTTTCAGAAGCAGAGTTGAACTAGATATGGCCTCTATGTGTAGGAAACACCGTTCTTTTGTTCTGAGCACACTCAAGTTTTCTGCTCTATTAGAGACTCTAGAAAGCTAGAGTGTGCTTCTTCTCTAAAGCAGAGTGTGATCAATGGATGAGAACTCTGTTGTGTGTTTCACTTCAGAAATGGAGTTAAATCACAGGCTCATAGTCTTCCTACAAGCAAGACATCTTTTCAGGTAAGGGCAGTTACTTTACAGCTCAAACGAAACACATCGTTCACAAAGCTCACACGTTTCTCATCCTATGTGACAAGCATTGGATGTTAGAGGACCTGTGCTTTGTATTAATTTCAGAGGCAGATTGCTTCTAGATATGGTCTGTATGTGTAGGAAACACCGTTCATTTGTTCTCAGCACACTCATGTTTCCTGCTGTCTTAGAGACTCTAGAAAGCAAGAGCGTGCTTCATACTCTAAAGCAGAGTGTGATCTATATATGAGAACTCTGCTGTGTGTTTCACTTCAGAAATGGAGTTAAATCCCAGGCTCTGAGTCTTCCTACAAGCGAGACTTCGTTTCAAGTAAGGGCAGTTACTTAGAGCTCAAACGAACTACATCGTTCACGAAGCTCACACGTTTCTCATCTTCACTGACAAGCAATGGATGATAGAGGACCTGTGGTTTGCTTCAGTTTCAGAAGCAGAATTGAAATAGATATTGCCTGTATGTGTAGGAAGCACCGTTCTTTTGTTCTGAGCACACTCATGTTTCCTGCTGTATTAGAGACTCTTAAAAGCAAGAGTGTGCTTCTTGCTCTAAAGTAGAGTGTGATTCATTGATGAGAACGATGCTCTTTGTTTCCCTTCAGAAATGGAGTTAAATTCCATGCTCTGAGTCTTCCTACAAGCAAGACTTCATTTCAGGTAAGGGCAGTTACTTTACAGCTCAAATGAACTACATCGTTCACGAAGCTCACACGTTTCTCATATTAACTGACAAGCATTGGATGTAGAGGACCAGTGCTTTGTATCAATTTCAGAAGCAGAGTTGGACTAGATATGGGCCGTATGTGTAGGAAACACCGTTCTTTTGTTCTCAGCACACTCAAGTATCCTGCTGTCTTAGAGACTCTAGAAAGCTAGAGTGTGCTTCTTCTCTAAAGCAGAGTGTGATCAATGGATGAGAACTCTGTTGTGTGTTTCACTTCAGAAATGGAGTTAAATCCCAGGCTCATAGTCTTCCTACAAGCAAGACATCGTTTCAGGTAAGGGCAGTTACTTTACAGCTCAAACGAAATACATCATTCATGAAGCTCACACGTTTCTCATCTTATGTGACAAGCATTGGATGTTAGAGGACCTGTGCTTTGTATCAATTTCAGAGGCAGATTGCTTCTAGATATGATCCGTATGTGTAGGAAACACCGTTCATTTGTTCTCAGCACACTCATGTTTCCTGCTGTCTTAGAGAATCTAGAAAGCAAGAGCGTGCTTCATATTCTAAAGCAGAGTGTGATCTATATATGAGAACTCTGCTGTGTGTTTCACTTCAGAAATGGAGTTAAATCCCAGGCTCTGAGTCTTCCTACAAGGGAGACTACGTTTCAAGTAAGGGCAGTTACTAACAGCTCAAACGAACTACATCGTTCACGAAGCTCACACGTTTCTCATCTTCACTGACAGGCATTGGATGATAGAGCACCTGTGGTTTGTTTCAGTTCAGAAGCAGAGTTGAACTAGATATGGCCTGTATGTGTAGGAAACACCGTTCTTTTGTTCTGAGCACACTCAACTTTCCTGCTGTATTAGAGACTCTAGAAAGCAAGAGTGTTCTGCTTGCTCTAAAGTAGAGTTTGATTCATTGATGAGAACGATGCTCTGTGTTTCCCTTCAGAAATGGAGTTAAATTCCATGCTCTGAGTCTTCCTACAAGCAAGAATTCATTTCAGGTAATGGCAGTTACTTTACAGCTCAAACGAAATACATCCTTCACGAAGCTCACACGTTTCTCATCTTAAGTGACAAGCATTGGATGTTAGAGGACCTGTGCTTTGTATCAATTTTAGAGGCAGAGTACTTCTAGATATGGTCCGTTTGTGTAGGAAACACCGTTCTTTTGTTCTCAGCACACTCATGTTTCCTGCTGTCTTAGAGACTCTAGAAAGCAAGAGTGTGCTTCTTGCTCTAAAGTAGAGTGTGATTCATGCATGAGAACTATGCTGTGTGTTTCCCTTCAGAAATGGAGTTAAATTCCATGCTCTGTGTCTTCCTACAAGCAAGACTTCATTTCAGGTAAGGGCAGTCACTTTTCAGCTCAAAAGATCTACATCGTTCACGCAGGTCACACGTTTCTCATCTTAACTAACAAGCATTGGATGTTAGAGGACCAATTCTTTGTATCAGTTTCAGAGGCAGAGTTGGACTAGATATGGTCCGTATTTGTAGGAACCACCATTCATTTGTTCTCTGCCCACTCAAGTTTCCTGCTGTCTTTGAGACTCTAGAAAGCTAGAGCGTGCTTCTTGCTCTAAAGCAGAGTGTGATCAATGGATGACAACTCTGCTGTGTGTTTCACTTCAGAAATGGAGTTAAATCCCAGGCTCTGAATCTTCCTACAAGCAAAACTTCGTTTCATGCAAGGGCACTTACTTTACAGCTCAAACGAACTACATCATTCACGAAGCTCACACATTTCTCATCTTAACTTACAAGCATTGGATGTTAGAGGACCTGTGCTTTGTATCAATTTCAGAGGCAGATTGCTTCTAGATATGGTCTGTATGTGTAGGAAACACCGTTCATTTGTTCTCAGCACACTCATGTTTCCTGCTGTCTTAGAGACTCTAGAAAGAAAGAGCGGGCTTCATATTCTAAAGCAGAGTGTGATCTATATATGAGAACTCTGCTGTGTGTTTCACTTCAGAAATGGAGTTAAATCTCAGGCTCTGAGTCTTCCTACAAGCGAGACTTCGTTTCAAGTAAGGGCAGTTACTAACAGCTCAAACGAACTACATCGTTCACGACTCACACGTTTCTCATCTTCACTGACAGTCATTGGATGATAGAGAACCTGTGGTATGTTTCAGTTTCAGAAGCAGAGTTGAACCAGATATGGCCTGTATGTGTAGGAAACACCGTTCTTTTGTTCTGAGCACACTCAAGTGTCCTGCTGTATTAGAGACTCTAGAAAGAAAGAGTGTGCTTCTTGCTCTAAAGTAGAGTGTGATTCATGGATGAGAACGATGCTCTGTGTTTCCCTTCAAAAATGGAGTTAAATTCCATGCTCTCCGTCTTCCTACAAGCAAGAATTCATTTCAGGTAAGGGCAGTAACTTTTCAGCTCAAATGAACTACATCGTTCACGAAGCTCACACGTTTCTCATATTAACTGACAAGCATTGGATGTTAGAGGACCAGTGCTTTGTATCAGTTTCAGAAGCAGAGTTGGACTAGATATGGTCAGTATGTGTAGGAAACACCGTTCTTTTGTTCTCAGCACACTCAAGTATCCTGCTGTCTTAGAGACTCTAGAAAGCTAGAGTGTGCTTCTTCTCTAAAGCAGAGTGTGATCAATGGATGAGAACTCTGTTGTGTGTTTCACTTCAGAAATGGAGTTAAATCCCAGGCTCATAGTCTTCCTATAAGCAAGACATCGTTTCAGGTAAGGGCAGTTACTTTACAGCTCAAACGAAATACATCGATCATGAAGCTCACACGTTTCTCATCTTCACTGACAAGCATTGGATGATAGAGGACCTGTGGTTTGCTACAGTTTCAGAAGCAGAGTTGAACTAGATATGGCCTCTATGTGTAGGAAACACCGTTCTTTTGTTCTGAGCACACTCAAGTTTTCTGCTCTATTAGAGACTCTAGAAAGCTAGAGTGTGCTTCTTCTCTAAAGCAGAGTGTGATCAATGGATGAGAACTCTGTTGTGTGTTTCACTTCAGAAATGGAGTTAAATCACAGGCTCATAGTCTTCCTACAAGCAAGACATCTTTTCAGGTAAGGGCAGTTACTTTACAGCTCAAACGAAACACATCGTTCACGAAGCTCACACGTTTCTCATCCTATGTGACAAGCATTGGATGTTAGAGGACCTGTGCTTTGTATCAATTTCAGAGGCAGATTGCTTCTAGATATGGTCTGTATGTGTAGGAAACACCGTTCATTTGTTCTCAGCACACTCATGTTTCCTGCTGTCTTAGAGACTCTCGAAAGCTAGAGCGTGCTTCTTGCTCTAAAGCAGTGTGTGATCAATGTATGACAACTCTGCTGTGTGTTTCACTTCAGAAATGGAGTTAAATCCCAGGCTCTGAGTCTTCCTACAAGGGAGACTACGTTTCAAGTAAGGGCAGTTACTAACAGCTCAAACGAACTACATCGTTCACGAAGCTCACACGTTTCTCATCTTCACTGACAGGCATTGGATGATAGAGGACCTGTGGTTTGTTTCAGTTTCAGAAGCAGAGTTGAACTAGATATGGCCTGTATGTGTAGGAAACACCCTTCTTTTGTTCTGAGCACACTCAACTTTCCTGCTGTATTAGAGACTCTAGAAAGCAAGAGTGTTCTGCTTGCTCTAAAGTAGAGTTTGATTCATTGATGAGAACGATGCTCTGTGTTTCCCTTCAGAAATGGAGTTAAATTCCATGCTCTGAGTCTTCCTACAAGCAAGAATTCATTTCAGGTAAGGGCAGTTACTTTACAGCTCAAACGAAATACATCCTTCACGAAGCTCACACGTTTCTCATCTTAAGTGACAAGCATTGGATGTTAGAGGACCTGTGCTTTGTATCAATTTTAGAGGCAGAGTACTTCTAGATATGGTCCCTTTGTGTAGGAAACACCGTTCTTTTGTTCTCAGCACACTCATGTTTCCTGCTGTCTTAGAGACTCTAGAAAGCAAGAGTGTGCTTCTTGCTCTAAAGTAGAGTGTGATTCATGCATGAGAACTATGCTGTGTGTTTCCCTTCAGAAATGGAGTTAAATTCCATGCTCTGTGTCTTCCTACAAGCAAGACTTCATTTCAGGTAAGGGCAGTCACTTTTCAGCTCAAAAGATCTACATCGTTCACGCAGGTCACACGTTTCTCATCTTAACTAACAAGCATTGGATGTTAGAGGACCAATTCTTTGTATCAGTTTCAGAGGCAGAGTTGGACTAGATATGGTCCGTATTTGTAGGAACCACCATTCATTTGTTCTCTGCCCACTCAAGTTTCCTGCTGTCTTTGAGACTCTAGAAAGCTAGAGCGTGCTTCTTGCTCTAAAGCAGAGTGTGATCAATGGATGACAACTCTGCTGTGTGTTTCACTTCAGAAATGGAGTTAAATCCCAGGCTCTGAATCTTCCTACAAGCAAAACTTCGTTTCATGCAAGGGCACTTACTTTACAGCTCAAACGAACTACATCATTCACGAAGCTCACACATTTCTCATCTTAACTTACAAGCATTGGATGTTAGAGGACCTGTGCTTTGTATCAATTTCAGAGGCAGATTGCTTCTAGATATGGTCTGTATGTGTAGGAAACACCGTTCATTTGTTCTCAGCACACTCATGTTTCCTGCTGTCTTAGAGACTCTAGAAAGAAAGAGCGGGCTTCATATTCTAAAGCAGAGTGTGATCTATATATGAGAACTCTGCTGTGTGTTTCACTTCAGAAATGGAGTTAAATCTCAGGCTCTGAGTCTTCCTACAAGCGAGACTTCCTTTCAAGTAAGGGCAGTTACTAATAGCTCAAACGAACTACATCGTTCACGACTCACACGTTTCTCATCTTCACTGACAGTCATTGGATGATAGAGAACCTGTGGTATGTTTCAGTTTCAGAAGCAGAGTTGAACCAGATATGGCCTGTATGTGTAGGAAACACCGTTCTTTTGTTCTGAGCACACTCAAGTGTCCTGCTGTATTAGAGACTCTAGAAAGAAAGAGTGTGCTTCTTGCTCTAAAGTAGAGTGTGATTCATGGATGAGAACGATGCTCTGTGTTTCCCTTCAAAAATGGAGTTAAATTCCATGCTCTCTGTCTTCCTACAAGCAAGAATTCATTTCAGGTAAGGGCAGTAACTTTTCAGCTCAAATGAACTACATCGTTCACGAAGCTCACACGTTTCTCATATTAACTGACAAGCATTGGATGTTAGAGGACCAGTGCTTTGTATCAGTTTCAGAAGCAGAGTTGGACTAGATATGGTCAGTATGTGTAGGAAACACCGTTCTTTTGTTCTCAGCACACTCAAGTATCCTGCTGTCTTAGAGACTCTAGAAAGCTAGAGTGTGCTTCTTCTCTAAAGCAGAGTGTGATCAATGGATGAGAACTCTGTTGTGTGTTTCACTTCAGAAATGGAGTTAAATCCCAGGCTCATAGTCTTCCTATAAGCAAGACATCGATTCAGGTAAGGGCAGTTACTTTACAGCTCAAACGAAATACATCGTTCATGAAGCTCACACGTTTCTCATCTTATGTGACAAGCATTGGATGTTAGAGGACCTGTGCTTTGTATCAATTTCAGAGGCAGATTGCTTCTAGATATGATCCGTATGTGTAGGAAACACCGTTCATTTGTTCTCAGCACACTCATGTTTCCTGCTGTCTTAGAGAATCTAGAAAGCAAGAGAGTGCTTCATATTCTAAAGCAGAGTGTGATCTATATATGAGAACTCTGCTGTGTTTTTCACTTCAGAAATGGAGTTAAATCCCAGGCTCTGAGTCTTCCTACAAGCGAGACTTCGTTTCAAGTAAGGGCAGTTACTAACAGCTCAAACGAACTACATCGTTCATGAAGCTCACACGTTTCTCATCTTCACTGACAAGCATTGGATGATAGAGGACCTGTGGTTTGCTACAGTTTCAGAAGCAGAGTTGAACTAGATATGGCCTCTATGTGTAGGAAACACCGTTCTTTTGTTCTGAGCACACTCAAGTTTTCTGCTCTATTAGAGACTCTAGAAAGCTAGAGTGTGCTTCTTCTCTAAAGCAGAGTGTGATCAATGGATGAGAACTCTGTTGTGTGTTTCACTTCAGAAATGGAGTTAAATCACAGGCTCATAGTCTTCCTACAAGCAAGACATCTTTTCAGGTAAGGGCAGTTACTTTACAGCTCAAACGAAACACATCGTTCACGAAGCTCACACGTTTCTCATCCTATGTGACAAGCATTGGATGTTAGAGGACCTGTGCTTTGTATCAATTTCAGAGGCAGATTGCTTCTAGATATGGTCTGTATGTGTAGGAAACACCGTTCATTTGTTCTCAGCACACTCATGTTTCCTGCTGTCTTAGAGACTCTCGAAAGCTAGAGCGTGCTTCTTGCTCTAAAGCAGTGTGTGATCAATGTATGACAACTCTGCTGTGTGTTTCACTTCAGAAATGGAGTTAAATCCCAGGCTCTGAGTCTTCCTACAAGGGAGACTACGTTTCAAGTAAGGGCAGTTACTAACAGCTCAAACGAACTACATCGTTCACGAAGCTCACACGTTTCTCATCTTCACTGACAGGCATTGGATGATAGAGGACCTGTGGTTTGTTTCAGTTTCAGAAGCAGAGTTGAACTATATATGGCCTGTATGTGTAGGAAACACCCTTCTTTTGTTCTGAGCACACTCAACTTTCCTGCTGTATTAGAGACTCTAGAAAGCAAGAGTGTTCTGCTTGCTCTAAAGTAGAGTTTGATTCATTGATGAGAACGATGCTCTGTGTTTCCCTTCAGAAATGGAGTTAAATTCCATGCTCTGAGTCTTCCTACAAGCAAGAATTCATTTCAGGTAAGGGCAGTTACTTTACAGCTCAAACGAAATACATCCTTCACGAAGCTCACACGTTTCTCATCTTAAGTGACAAGCATTGGATTTTAGAGGACCTGTGCTTTGTATCAATTTTAGGGGCAGAGTACTTCTAGATATGGTCCGTTTGTGTAGGAAACACCGTTCTTTTGTTCTCAGCACACTCATGTTTCCTGCTGTCTTAGAGACTCTAGAAAGCAAGAGTGTGCTTCTTGCTCTAAAGTAGAGTGTGATTCATGCATGAGAACTATGCTGTGTGTTTCCCTTCAGAAATGGAGTTAAATTCCATGCTCTGTGTCTTCCTACAAGCAAGACTTCATTTCAGGTAAGGGCAGTCACTTTTCAGCTCAAAAGATCTACATCGTTCATGCAGGTCACACGTTTCTCATCTTAACTAACAAGCATTGGATGTTAGAGGACCAATTCTTTGTATCAGTTTCAGAGGCAGAGTTGGACTAGATATGGTCCGTATTTGTAGGAACCACCATTCATTTGTTCTCTGCCCACTCAAGTTTCCTGCTGTCTTTGAGACTCTAGAAAGCTAGAGCGTGCTTCTTGCTCTAAAGCAGAGTGTGATCAATGGATGACAACTCTGCTGTGTGTTTCACTTCAGAAATGGAGTTAAATCCCAGGCTCTGAATCTTCCTACAAGCAAAACTTCGTTTCATGCAAGGGCACTTACTTTACAGCTCAAACGAACTACATCATTCACGAAGCTCACACATTTCTCATCTTAACTTACAAGCATTGGATGTTAGAGGACCTGTGCTTTGTATCAATTTCAGAGGCAGATTGCTTCTAGATATGGTCTGTATGTGTAGGAAACACCGTTCATTTGTTCTCAGCACACTCATGTTTCCTGCTGTCTTAGAGACTCTAGAAAGAAAGAGCGGGCTTCATATTCTAAAGCAGAGTGTGATCTATATATGAGAACTCTGCTGTGTGTTTCACTTCAGAAATGGAGTTAAATCTCAGGCTCTGAGTCTTCCTACAAGCGAGACTTCGTTTCAAGTAAGGGCAGTTACTAACAGCTCAAACGAACTACATCGTTCACGACTCACACGTTTCTCATCTTCACTGACAGGCATTGGATGATAGAGAAACTGTGGTATGTTTCAGTTTCAGAAGCAGAGTTGAACCAGATATGGCCTGTATGTGTAGGAAACACCGTTCTTTTGTTCTGAGCACACTCAAGTGTCCTGCTGTATTAGAGACTCTAGAAAGAAAGAGTGTGCTTCTTGCTCTAAAGTAGAGTGTGATTCATGGATGAGAACGATGCTCTGTGTTTCCCTTCAAAAATGGAGTTAAATTCCATGCTCTCTGTCTTCCTACAAGCAAGAATTCATTTCAGGTAAGGGCAGTAACTTTTCAGCTCAAAAGAACTACATCGTTCACGAAGCTCACACGTTTCTCATATTAACTGACAAGCATTGGATGTTAGAGGACCAGTGCTTTGTATCAGTTTCAGAAGCAGAGTTGGACTAGATATGGTCAGTATGTGTAGGAAACACCGTTCTTTTGTTCTCAGCACACTCAAGTATCCTGCTGTCTTAGAGACTCTAGAAAGCTAGAGTGTGCTTCTTCTCTAAAGCAGAGTGTGATCAATGGATGAGAACTCTGTTGTGTGTTTCACTTCAGAAATGGAGTTAAATCCCAGGCTCATAGTCTTCCTATAAGCAAGACATCGATTCAGGTAAGGGCAGTTACTTTACAGCTCAAACGAAATACATCGTTCATGAAGCTCACACGTTTCTCATCTTATGTGACAAGCATTGGATGTTAGAGGACCTGTGCTTTGTATCAATTTCAGAGGCAGATTGCTTCTAGATATGATCCGTATGTGTAGGAAACACCGTTCATTTGTTCTCAGCACACTCATGTTTCCTGCTGTCTTAGAGAATCTAGAAAGCAAGAGAGTGCTTCATATTCTAAAGCAGAGTGTGATCTATATATGAGAACTCTGCTGTGTTTTTCACTTCAGAAATGGAGTTAAATCCCAGGCTCTGAGTCTTCCTACAAGCGAGACTTCGTTTCAAGTAAGGGCAGTTACTAACAGCTCAAACGAACTACATCGTTCATGAAGCTCACACGTTTCTCATCTTCACTGACAAGCATTGGATGATAGAGGACCTGTGGTTTGCTACAGTTTCAGAAGCAGAGTTGAACTAGATATGGCCTCTATGTGTAGGAAACACCGTTCTTTTGTTCTGAGCACACTCAAGTTTTCTGCTCTATTAGAGACTCTAGAAAGCTAGAGTGTGCTTCTTCTCTAAAGCAGAGTGTGATCAATGGATGAGAACTCTGTTGTGTGTTTCACTTCAGAAATGGAGTTAAATCACAGGCTCATAGTCTTCCTACAAGCAAGACATCTTTTCAGGTAAGGGCAGTTACTTTACAGCTCAAACGAAACACATAGTTCACGAAGCTCACACGTTTCTCATCCTATGTGACAAGCATTGGATGTTAGAGGACCTGTGCTTTGTATCAATTTCAGAGGCAGATTGCTTCTAGATATGATCCGTATGTGTAGGAAACACCGTTCATTTGTTCTCAGCACACTCATGTTTCCTGCTGTCTTAGAGAATCTAGAAAGCAAGAGAGTGCTTCATATTCTAAAGCAGAGTGTGATCTATATATGAGAACTCTGCTGTGTTTTTCACTTCAGAAATGGAGTTAAATCCCAGGCTCTGAGTCTTCCTACAAGCGAGACTTCGTTTCAAGTAAGGGCAGTTACTAACAGCTCAAACGAACTACATCGTTCATGAAGCTCACACGTTTCTCATCTTCACTGACAAGCATTGGATGATAGAGGACCTGTGGTTTGCTACAGTTTCAGAAGCAGAGTTGAACTAGATATGGCCTCTATGTGTAGGAAACACCGTTCTTTTGTTCTGAGCACACTCAAGTTTTCTGCTCTATTAGAGACTCTAGAAAGCTAGAGTGTGCTTCTTCTCTAAAGCAGAGTGTGATCAATGGATGAGAACTCTGTTGTGTGTTTCACTTCAGAAATGGAGTTAAATCACAGGCTCATAGTCTTCCTACAAGCAAGACATCTTTTCAGGTAAGGGCAGTTACTTTACAGCTCAAACGAAACACATCGTTCACGAAGCTCACACGTTTCTCATCCTATGTGACAAGCATTGGATGTTAGAGGACCTGTGCTTTGTATCAATTTCAGAGGCAGATTGCTTCTAGATATGGTCTGTATGTGTAGGAAACACCGTTCATTTGTTCTCAGCACACTCATGTTTCCTGCTGTCTTAGAGACTCTCGAAAGCTAGAACGTGCTTCTTGCTCTAAAGCAGTGTGTGATCAATGTATGACAACTCTGCTGTGTGTTTCACTTCAGAAATGGAGTTAAATCCCAGGCTCTGAGTCTTCCTACAAGGGAGACTACGTTTCAAGTAAGGGCAGTTATTAACAGCTCAAACGAACTACATCGTTCACGAAGCTCACACGTTTCTCATCTTCACTGACAGGCATTGGATGATAGAGGACCTGTGGTTTGTTTCAGTTTCAGAAGCAGAGTTGAACTAGATATGGCCTGTATGTGTAGGAAACACCCTTCTTTTGTTCTGAGCACACTCAACTTTCCTGCTGTATTAGAGACTCTAGAAAGCAAGAGTGTTCTGCTTGCTCTAAAGTAGAGTTTGATTCATTGATGAGAACGATGCTCTGTGTTTCCCTTCAGAAATGGAGTTAAATTCCATGCTCTGAGTCTTCCTACAAGCAAGAATTCATTTCAGGTAAGGGCAGTTACTTTACAGCTCAAACGAAATACATCCTTCACGAAGCTCACACGTTTCTCATCTTAAGTGACAAGCATTGGATTTTAGAGGACCTGTGCTTTGTATCAATTTTAGGGGCAGAGTACTTCTAGATATGGTCCGTTTGTGTAGGAAACACCGTTCTTTTGTTCTCAGCACACTCATGTTTCCTGCTGTCTTAGAGACTCTAGAAAGCAAGAGTGTGCTTCTTGCTCTAAAGTAGAGTGTGATTCATGCATGAGAACTATGCTGTGTGTTTCCCTTCAGAAATGGAGTTAAATTCCATGCTCTGTGTCTTCCTACAAGCAAGACTTCATTTCAGGTAAGGGCAGTCACTTTTCAGCTCAAAAGATCTACATCGTTCATGCAGGTCACACGTTTCTCATCTTAACTAACAAGCATTGGATGTTAGAGGACCAATTCTTTGTATCAGTTTCAGAGGCAGAGTTGGACTAGATATGGTCCGTATTTGTAGGAACCACCATTCATTTGTTCTCTGCCCACTCAAGTTTCCTGCTGTCTTTGAGACTCTAGAAAGCTAGAGCGTGCTTCTTGCTCTAAAGCAGAGTGTGATCAATGGATGACAACTCTGCTGTGTGTTTCACTTCAGAAATGGAGTTAAATCCCAGGCTCTGAATCTTCCTACAAGCAAAACTTCGTTTCATGCAAGGGCACTTACTTTACAGCTCAAACGAACTACATCATTCACGAAGCTCACACATTTCTCATCTTAACTTACAAGCATTGGATGTTAGAGGACCTGTGCTTTGTATCAATTTCAGAGGCAGATTGCTGCTAGATATGGTCCGTTTGGGTAGGAAACACCGTTCATTTGTTCTCAGCACACTCATGTTTCCTGCTGTCTTAGAGACTCTAGAAAGAAAGAGCGGGCTTCATATTCTAAAGCAGAGTGTGATCTATATACGAGAACTCTGTTGTGTGTTTCACTTCAGAAATGGAGTTAAATCCCAGGCTCTGAGTCTTCCTACAAGCGAGACTTCGTTTCAAGTAAGGGCAGTTACTAACAGCTCAAATGAACTACATCGTTCACGAAGCTCACACGTTTCTCTTCTTCACTGACAAGCATTGGATGATAGAGGACCTCTGGTTTGTTTCATTTTCAGAAGCAGAGTTGAACTAGATATGACCTGTATGACAAGGAAACACCATTCTATTGTTCTGAGCACACTCAAGTTTCCTGCTGTATTAGAGACTTTAGAAAGCAAGAGTGTGCTTCTTGCTCTAAAGTAGAGTGTGATTAATTGATGAAAACGATGCTCTGTGTTCCCTTCAGAAATGGAGTTAAATTCCATGCTCAGAGTCTTCCTACAAGCAAGACTTCATTTCAGGTTAGGGCAGTTACTTTACAGCTCAAACAAACTACATCGTTCACGAAGCTCACACGTTTCTCATATTAACTGAGAAGCATTGGATGTTAGAGGACCAGTTCTTTGTATCAATGTCATTAGCAGAGTTGGACTAGATATGGTCCGTATGTGTAGGAAACACCGTTCTTTTGTTCTCAGTGCACTCAAGTTTCCTGCTGTCTTAGAGATTCTGGAAAGCTAGAGTGTGCTTCTTGCTCTAAAGCAGAGTGTGATCAATGGATGAGAACTCTGTTGTGTGTTTCACTTCAGAAATGGAGTTAAAGCCCGGGCTTTGAGTCTTCCTACAAGCAATAATTCATTTCTGGTAAGGGCAGTAACTTTTCAGCTCAAACGAACTACATCGTTCACGAAGCTCACACATTTCTCATCTTAACTGACAAGCATTGGATCTTAGAGGACCAGTGCTTTGTATCAGTTTCAGAAGCAGAGTTGGACTAGATATGGTCCGTATGTGTAGGAAACACCATTCATTTTTTCTCAGCCCACTCAAGTTTCCTCTGTCTTAGAGACTCTAGAAAGCTAGAGCGTGCTTCTTGCTCTGAAGCAGAGTGTGATCTATATATCAGAACTCTGCTGTGTGTTTCACTTCAGAAATGGAGTTAAATCCCAGGCTCTGAGTCTTCCTACAAGCGAGACTTCGTTTCAAGTAAGGGCAGTTACTAACAGCTCAAACGAACTACATTGTTCACGAAGCTCACACGTTTCTCATCTTCACTGACAAGCAGTGGAAGATAGAGGACCTGTGGTTTGTTTCAGTTTCAGAAGCAGAGTTGAACTAGATATGGCCTTATGTGTAGGAAACACCGTTCTTTTGTTGTGAGCACACTCTAGTTTCCTGCTGTATTAGAGACTCTAGAAAGCAAGAGTATGCTTCTTGCTCTAAAGTAGAGTGTGATTCATGGATGAGAACTATGCTGTATGTTTCACTTCAGAAATGGAGTTAAAGCTCAGGCCCTGAGTCTTCCTACAAGGAAGACTTCGTTTCAAGTAAGGGCAGGTACTTTATGGCTCAAACGAACTACATTTTCACAAAGCTCACACGTTTCTCATCTTCACTGACAAGCATTGGATGTTAGAGGACCTGTGGTTTGTTTCATTTTCAGAAGCAGAGTTGAACTAGATATGGTCCGTATGTGTAAGAAACACTGGTCTTTTGTTCTGAGCTCACTCACGTTACCTGCTGTAATAGAGACTCTACAAAGCAATAGCATGCTTCTAGCTCTAAAGCAGAGTGTGATTCATGGGTGAGAACTATGCTGTGTGTTTCCCTTCAGAAATGGAGTTAAATTCCATGCTCTGTGTCTTCCTCCAAGCAAAATGTCATTTCAGGTAAGGACAGTCACTTTTAAGCTCAAACGAACTACATCGTTCACAGAGCTCACACGTTTCTCATATTAACTGAGAAGCATTGGATGTTAGAGGACCAGTGCTTTGTATCAGTTTCAGAAGCAGAGTTGGACTAGATATGGTCCGTATGTGTAGGAAACACCGTTCATTTTTTCTCAGCACACTCATGTTTCCTGCTGTCTTAGAGACTCTAGAAAGCAAGAGCGTGCTTCATATTCTAAAGCAGAGTGTGATCTATATATGAGAACTCTGTTGTGTGTTTCACTTCAGAAATGGAGTTAAATCCCAGGCTCTGAGACTTCCTACAAGCGAGACTTCGTTTCAAGTAAGGGCAGTTACTAACATCTCAAACGAACTACATTGTTCACGAAGATCACATGTTTCTCATCTTCACTGACAAGCATTGGATGATAGAGGACCTGTGGTTTGTTTCAGATTCAGAAGCAGAGTTGAACTAGATATGACCTGTATGACTAGGAAACACCATTCTTTTGTTCAGAGCACACTCAAGTTTCCTGCTGTATTAGAGACTCTAGAAAGCAAGAGTGTGCTTCTTGCTCTAAAGTAGAGTGTGATTAATTGATGAAAACGATGCTCTGTGTTTCCCTTCAGAAATGGAGTTAAATTCCATACTCAGAGTCTTCCTACAAGCAAGACTTCATTTCAGGTAAGGGCAGTTACTTTACAGCTCAAACAAACTACATCGTTCACGAAGCTCACACGTTTCTCATATTAACTGAGAAGCATTGGATGTTAGAGGACCAGTGCTTTGTATCAGTGTCAGAAGCAGAGTTGGACTAGATATGGTCCATATGTGTAGGAAACACCGTTCTTTTGTTCTCAGCACACTCAAGTTTCCTGCTGTCTTAGAGATTCTGGAAAGCTAGAGCGTGCTTCTTGCTCTAAAGCAGAGTGTGATCAATGGATGAGAACTCTGTTTTGTGTTTCACTTCAGAAGTTGAGTTAAAGTCCGGGCTTTGAGTCTTCCTACAAGCAAAACTTCGTTTCAGGTAAGGGCAGTCACTTTACAGCTCAAAAGAACTACATCGTTCACGCAGCTCACACGTTTCTCATCTTAACTGACAAGCATTGGATGTTACAGGACCAGTGCTTTGTATCAATTTCAGAGGCAGATTTCTTCTAGATAAGGTCCGTTTGTGTAGTAAACTCCGTTCTTTTGTTCTCAGCACTCTCAAGTTTCCTGCTGTCTTAGAGACTCTAGAAAGCAAGAGCGTGCTTCTTGCTCCAAAGTAGAGTGTGATTCATGGATGAGAACTATGCTGTGTGTTTCCCTTCAGAAATGGAGTTAAATCCCAGGCTCTGAGTCTTCCTACAAGCAAGACTTCATTTCAGTTAAGGGCAGTCACTTTTCAGCTCAAACGATCTACATCTTTCACGAAGCTTACACGTTTCTCATCTTAACTAACAAGCATTGGATGTTAGAGGACCACTTCTTTGTATCACTTTCAGAGGCAGAGTTGGACTAGATAGGGTCCGTATGTGTAGGAACCACCATTCATTTGTTCTCTGCCCACTCAAGTTTCCTGCTGTCTTAGAGACTCTGGAAAGCTAGAGCGTGCTTTTTGTTCTAAAGCAGAGTGTGATCAATGGTTGACAACTCTGCTGTGTGTTTCACTTCAGAAATGGAGTTAAATCCCAGGCTCTGAATCTTCCTACAAGCAAAACTTCATTTCATGTAAGGGCACTTACTTTACAGCTCAAACGAACTACATCATTCACGAAGCTCACAGGATTCTCATCTTAACTGACAAGCATTGGATGTTAGAGGACCTGTGCTTTGTATCAATTTCAGAGGCAGATTGCTTCTAGATATGGTCCGTATGTGTAGGAAACACCGTTCATTTGTTCTCAGCACACTCATGTTTCCTGCTTTCCTAGAGACTCTAGAAAGCAAGAGCGGGCTTCATATTCTAAAGCAGAGTGTGATCTATATACGAGAACTCTGTTGTGTGTTTCACTTCAGAAATGGAGTTAAATCTCAGGCTCTGAGTCTTCCTACAAGCGAGAATTCGTTTCAAGTAAGGGCAGTTACTAACAGCTCAAATGAACTACATCGTTCACGAAGCTCACACGTTTCTCTTCTTCACTGACAAGCATTGGATGATGGAGGACCTGTGGTTTGTTTCAGTTTCAGAAGCAGAGTTGAACTAGATATGACCTGTATGACAAGGAAACACCATTCTATTGTTCTGAGCACACTCAAGTTTCCTGCTGTATTAGAGACTCTAGAAAGCAAGAGTGTGCTTCTTGCTCTAAAGTAGAGTGTGATTAATTGATGAAAACGATGCTCTGTGTTTCGCTTCAGAAATGGAGTTAAATTCCATGCTCAGAGTCTTCCTAGAAGCAAGACTTCATTTCAGGTTAGGGCAGTTACTTTACAGCTCAAACAAACTACATCGTTCACGAAGCTCACACGTTTCTCATATTAACTGAGAAGCATTGGATGTTAGAGGACCAGTTCTTTGTATCAATGTCATTAGCAGAGATGGACTAGATATGGTCCGTATGTGTAGGAAACACCGTTCTTTTGTTCTCAGTGCACTCAAGTTTCCTGCTGTCTTAGAGATTCTGGAAAGCTAGAGTGTGCTTCTTGCTCTAAAGCAGAGTGTGATCAATGGATGAGAACTCTGTTGTGTGTTTCACTTCAGAAATGGAGTTAAAGCCCGGGCTTTGAGTCTTCCTACAAGCAATAATTCATTTCAGGTAAGGGCAGTCACTTTTCAGCTCAAACGACCCACATCATTCACGAAGCTCACACGTTTCTCATATTAACAGGAAGCATTGGATGTTAGAGGACCAGTGCTTTTTATCAGTTTCAAAGGCAGAGTTATTCCAGATATGGTCCCTATGTGTAGGAAACACCGTTCATTTGTTCTCAGCACTCTCAAGTTTCCTGCTGTCTTAGAGACTCTAGAAAGCAAGAGCGTGCTTCTTCTCTAAAGCAGAGTGTGATCCATGGATGAGAACTCTGTTGTGTGTTTCACTTCAGAAATAGAGTTAAATCCCAGGCTCTGAGTCATCCTACAAGCAAGACTTCGTTTCAGGTAAGGGCAGTTACTTTACAGCTCAAATGCACTACATCATTCACGAAGCTCACACGTTTCTCATCTTAACTGACAAGCATTGGATGTTAAAGGACAAATGCTTTGTATCAGTTTCAGAAGCAGAGTTGGACTAGATATGGTCCGTATGTGTAGGAAACACCATTAATTTGTTCTCAGCACACTCAAGTTTCCTGCTGTCTTAGAGATTCTGGAAAGTTAGAGCGTGCTTCTTGCTCTAAAGCAGAGTGTGATCAATGGATGAGAACTCTGTTGTGTGTTTCACTTCAGAAATGGAGTTAAATCCCTGGGTATGAGTCTTCCTACAAGCAAGACTTCATTTCCTGTAAGGGCAGTTACTTTACAGCTCAAAAGATCTACATAGTTCACGAAGCTCACACATTTCTCATCTTAATTGACAAGCATTGGATGATAGAGGACCTGTGGTTTGTTTCAGTTTCAGAAGCAGAGTTGAACTAGATATGGCCCGCATGTGTAGGAAACACCGTTCTTTTGTTCTGAGCACACAAATGTGTCCTGCTGTATTAGAGACTCTAGAAAGCAAGAGCGTGCTTCTTGCTGTAAAGCAGAATGTGATCCATGGATGAGAACTATGCTGTGTGTTTCCCTTCAGAAATGGAGTTAAATTCCATGCTCTGTGTCTTCCTACAAGCAAGATTTCGTTTCAGGTAAGGGCAGTCACTTTTCAGCTCAAACGAACTACATTGTTCATGAAGCTCACACGTTTCTCATATTAACTGAGAAGCATTGGATGTTAGAGGACCAGTGCTTTTTCTCAGTTTCAGAAGCAGAGTTGGACTAGATATGGTCTGTATGTGTAGGAAATACCGTCTTTTTTTCTCAGGACACTCATGTTTCCCTTCTGTCTTAGAGACTCTGGAAAGCTAGAGCGTGCTTCTTGCTCTAAAGCAGAGTGTGATCAATGAATAACAACTCTGCTGTGTGTTTCGCTTCAGAAATTGAGTTAAATCCCAGGATCTGAGTCTTCCTACAAGCAAAACTTCGTTTCAGGTAGGGGCAGTTACTAACAGCTCAAACGAACTACATCGTTCACAAAGCTCACACGTTTCTCATCTTCACTGACAAGCATTGGATGATAGAGGACTTGTGGTTTGTTTCAGTTTCAGAAGCAGAGTTGAACTAGATATGGCCTGTATGTGTAGCAAACACCGTTCTTTTGTTCTGAGCACACTCAAGTTTCCTG
Organism: Onychomys leucogaster; assembly: GCA_949786385.1. Taxonomy (NCBI): domain Eukaryota; kingdom Metazoa; phylum Chordata; class Mammalia; order Rodentia; family Cricetidae; genus Onychomys; species Onychomys leucogaster. The sequence goes on along the minus strand of CATKUP010000118.1, from coordinate 722,287 downwards.
CTGTATTAGAGACTTTAGAAAGCAAGAGTGTGCTTCTTGCTCTAAAGTAGAGTGTGATTAATTGATGAAAACGATGCTCTGTGTTCCCTTCATTAATGGAGTTAAATTCCATGCTCAGAGTCTTCCTACAAGCAAGACTTCATTTCAGGTTAGGGCAGTTACTTTACAGCTCAAACAAACTACATCGTTCACGAAGCTCACACGTTTCTCATATTAACTGAGAAGCATTGGATGTTAGAGGACCAGTTCTTTGTATCAATGTCATTAGCAGAGTTGGACTAGATATGGTCCGTATGTGTAGGAAACACCGTTCTTTTGTTCTCAGTGCACTCAAGTTTCCTGCTGTCTTAGAGATTCTGGAAAGCTAGAGTGTGCTTCTTGCTCTAAAGCAGAGTGTGATCAATGGATGAGAACTCTGTTGTGTGTTTCACTTCAGAAATGGAGTTAAAGCCCGGGCTTTGAGTCTTCCTACAAGCAATAATTCATTTCAGGTAAGGGCAGTAACTTTTCAGCTCAAACGAACTACATCGTTCACGAAGCTCACACATTTCTCATCTTAACTGACAAGCATTGGATCTTAGAGGACCAGTGCTTTGTATCAGTTTCAGAAGCAGAGTTGGACTAGATATGGTCCGTATGTGTAGGAAACACCATTCATTTTTTCTCAGCCCACTCAAGTTTCCTCTGTCTTAGAGACTCTAGAAAGCTAGAGCGTGCTTCTTGCTCTGAAGCAGAGTGTGATATATATATCAGAACTCTGCTGTGTGTTTCACTTCAGAAATGGAGTTAAATCCCAGGCTCTGAGTCTTCCTACAAGCGAGACTTCGTTTCAAGTAAGGGCAGTTACTAACAGCTCAAACGAACTACATTGTTCACGAAGCTCACACGTTTCTCATCTTCACTGACAAGCAGTGGAAGATAGAGGACCTGTGGTTTGTTTCAGTTTCAGAAGCAGAGTTGAACTAGATATGGCCTTATGTGTAGGAAACACCGTTCTTTTGTTGTGAGCACACTCTAGTTTCCTGCTGTATTAGAGACTCTAGAAAGCAAGAGTTTGCTTCTTGCTCTAAAGTAGAGTGTGATTCATGGATGAGAACTATGCTGTATGTTTCACTTCAGAAATGGAGTTAAAGCTCAGGCCCTGAGTCTTCCTACAAGGAAGACTTCGTTTCAAGTAAGGGCAGGTACTTTATGGCTCAAACGAACTACATTTTCACAAAGCTCACACGTTTCTCATCTTCACTGACAAGCATTGGATGTTAGAGGACCTGTGGTTTGTTTCATTTTCAGAAGCAGAGTTGAACTAGATATGGTCCGTATGTGTAAGAAACACTGGTCTTTTGTTCTGAGCTCACTCACGTTACCTGCTGTATTAGAGACTCTACAAAGCAATAGCATGCTTCTAGCTCTAAAGCAGAGTGTGATTCATGGGTGAGAACTATGCTGTGTGTTTCCCTTCAGAAATGGAGTTAAATTCCATGCTCTGTGTCTTCCTCCAAGCAAAATGTCATTTCAGGTAAGGACAGTCACTTTTAAGCTCAAACGAACTACATCGTTCACGGAGCTCACACGTTTCTCATATTAACTGAGAAGCATTGGATGTTAGAGGACCAGTGCTTTGTATCAGTTTCAGAAGCAGAGTTGGACTAGATATGGTCCGTATGTGTAGGAAACACCGTTCATTTTTTCTCAGCACACTCATGTTTCCTGCTGTCTTAGAGACTCTAGAAAGCAAGAGCGTGCTTCATATTCTAAAGCAGAGTGTGATCTATATATGAGAACTCTGTTGTGTGTTTCACTTCAGAAATGGAGTTAAATCCCAGGCTCTGAGACTTCCTACAAGCGAGACTTCGTTTCAAGTAAGGGCAGTTACTAACATCTCAAACGAACTACATTGTTCACGAAGATCACATGTTTCTCATCTTCACTGACAAGCATTGGATGATAGAGGACCTGTGGTTTGTTTCAGATTCAGAAGCAGAGTTGAACTAGATATGACCTGTATGACTAGGAAACACCATTCTTTTGTTCAGAGCACACTCAAGTTTCCTGCTGTATTAGAGACTCTAGAAAGCAAGAGTGTGCTTCTTGCTCTAAAGTAGAGTGTGATTAATTGATGAAAACGATGCTCTGTGTTTCCCTTCAGAAATGGAGTTAAATTCCATACTCAGAGTCTTCCTACAAGCAAGACTTCATTTCAGGTAAGGGCAGTTACTTTACAGCTCAAACAAACTACATCGTTCACGAAGCTCACACGTTTCTCATATTAACTGAGAAGCATTGGATGTTAGAGGACCAGTGCTTTGTATCAGTGTCAGAAGCAGAGTTGGACTAGATATGGTCCATATGTGTAGGAAACACCGTTCTTTTGTTCTCAGCACACTCAAGTTTCCTGCTGTCTTAGAGATTCTGGAAAGCTAGAGCGTGCTTCTTGCTCTAAAGCAGAGTGTGATCAATGGATGAGAACTCTGTTTTGTGTTTCACTTCAGAAGTTGAGTTAAAGTCCGGGCTTTGAGTCTTCCTACAAGCAAAACTTCGTTTCAGGTAAGGGCAGTCACTTTACAGCTCAAAAGAACTACATCGTTCACGCAGCTCACACGTTTCTCATCTTAACTGACAAGCATTGGATGTTACAGGACCAGTGCTTTGTATCAATTTCAGAGGCAGATTTCTTCTAGATAAGGTCCGTTTGTGTAGTAAACTCCGTTCTTTTGTTCTCAGCACTCTCAAGTTTCCTGCTGTCTTAGAGACTCTAGAAAGCAAGAGCGTGCTTCTTGCTCCAAAGTAGAGTGTGATTCATGGATGAGAACTATGCTGTGTGTTTCCCTTCAGAAATGGAGTTAAATCCCAGGCTCTGAGTCTTCCTTCAAGCAAGACTTCATTTCAGGTAAGGGCAGTCACTTTTCAGCTCAAACGATCTACATCGTTCACGAAGCTTACACGTTTCTCATCTTAACTAACAAGCATTGGATGTTAGAGGACCACTTCTTTGTATCACTTTCAGAGGCAGAGTTGGACTAGATAGGGTCCGTATGTGTAGGAACCACCATTCATTTGTTCTCTGCCCACTCAAGTTTCCTGCTGTCTTAGAGACTCTAGAAAGCTAGAGCGTGCTTTTTGTTCTAAAGCAGAGTGTGATCAATGGTTGACAACTCTGCTGTGTGTTTCACTTCAGAAATGGAGTTAAATCCCAGGCTCTGAATCTTCCTACAAGCAAAACTTCATTTCATGTAAGGGCACTTACTTTACAGCTCAAACGAACTACATCATTCACGAAGCTCACAGGATTCTCATCTTAACTGACAAGCATTGGATGTTAGAGGACCTGTGCTTTGTATCAATTTCAGAGGCAGATTGCTTCTAGATATGGTCCGTATGTGTAGGAAACACCGCTCATTTGTTCTCAGCACACTCATGTTTCCTGCTTTCCTAGAGACTCTAGAAAGCAAGAGCGGGCTTCATATTCTAAAGCAGAGTGTGATCTATATACGAGAACTCTGTTGTGTGTTTCACTTCAGAAATGGAGTTAAATCTCAGGCTCTGAGTCTTCCTACAAGCGAGAATTCGTTTCAAGTAAGGGCAGTTACTAACAGCTCAAATGAACTACATCGTTCACGAAGCTCACACGTTTCTCTTCTTCACTGACAAGCATTGGATGATGGAGGACCTGTGGTTTGTTTCAGTTTCAGAAGCAGAGTTGAACTAGATATGACCTGTATGACAAGGAAACACCATTCTATTGTTCTGAGCACACTCAAGTTTCCTGCTGTATTAGAGACTCTAGAAAGCAAGAGTGTGCTTCTTGCTCTAAAGTAGAGTGTGATTAATTGATGAAAACGATGCTCTGTGTTTCGCTTCAGAAATGGAGTTAAATTCCATGCTCAGAGTCTTCCTAGAAGCAAGACTTCATTTCAGGTTAGGGCAGTTACTTTACAGCTCAAACAAACTACATCGTTCACGAAGCTCACACGTTTCTCATATTAACTGAGAAGCATTGGATGTTAGAGGACCAGTTCTTTGTATCAATGTCATTAGCAGAGATGGACTAGATATGGTCCGTATGTGTAGGAAACACCGTTCTTTTGTTCTCAGTGCACTCAAGTTTCCTGCTGTCTTAGAGATTCTGGAAAGCTAGAGTGTGCTTCTTGCTCTAAAGCAGAGTGTGATCAATGGATGAGAACTCTGTTGTGTGTTTCACTTCAGAAATGGAGTTAAAGCCCGGGCTTTGAGTCTTCCTACAAGCAATAATTCATTTCAGGTAAGGGCAGTCACTTTTCAGCTCAAACGACCCACATCGTTCACGAAGCTCACACGTTTCTCATATTAACAGGAAGCATTGGATGTTAGAGGACCAGTGCTTTTTATCAGTTTCAAAGGCAGAGTTATTCCAGATATGGTCCCTATGTGTAGGAAACACCGTTCATTTGTTCTCAGCACTCTCAAGTTTCCTGCTGTCTTAGAGACTCTAGAAAGCAAGAGCGTGCTTCTTCTCTAAAGCAGAGTGTGATCCATGGATGAGAACTCTGTTGTGTGTTTCACTTCAGAAATAGAGTTAAATCCCAGGCTCTGAGTCATCCTACAAGCAAGACTTCGTTTCAGGTAAGGGCAGTTACTTTACAGCTCAAACGCACTACATCGTTCACGAAGCTCACACGTTTCTCATCTTAACTGACAAGCATTGGATGTTAAAGGACAAATGCTTTGTATCAGTTTCAGAAGCAGAGTTGGACTAGATATGGTCCGTATGTGTAGGAAACACCATTAATTTGTTCTCAGCACACTCAAGTTTCCTGCTGTCTTAGAGATTCTGGAAAGTTAGAGCGTGCTTCTTGCTCTAAAGCAGAGTGTGATCAATGGATGAGAACTCTGTTGTGTGTTTCACTTCAGAAATGGAGTTAAATCCCTGGGTATGAGTCTTCCTACAAGCAAGAATTCATTTCCTGTAAGGGCAGTTACTTTACAGCTCAAATGATCTACATAGTTCACGAAGCTCACACATTTCTCATCTTAATTGACAAGCATTGGATGATAGAGGACCTGTGGTTTGTTTCAGTTTCAGAAGCAGAGTTGAACTAGATATGGCCCGCATGTGTAGGAAACACCGTTCTTTTGTTCTGAGCACACAAATGTGTCCTGCTGTATTAGAGACTCTAGAAAGCAAGAGCGTGCTTCTTGCTGTAAAGCAGAATGTGATCCATGGATGAGAACTATGCTGTGTGTTTCCCTTCAGAAATGGAGTTAAATTCCATGCTCTGTGTCTTCCTACAAGCAAGATTTCGTTTCAGGTAAGGGCAGTCACTTTTCAGCTCAAACGAACTACATTGTTCATGAAGCTCACACGTTTCTCATATTAACTGAGAAGCATTGGATGTTAGAGGACCAGTGCTTTTTCTCAGTTTCAGAAGCAGAGTTGGACTAGATATGGTCTGTATGTGTAGGAAATACCGTCTTTTTTTCTCAGGACACTCATGTTTCCCTTCTGTCTTAGAGACTCTGGAAAGCTAGAGCGTGCTTCTTGCTCTAAAGCAGAGTGTGATCAATGAATAACAACTCTGCTGTGTGTTTCGCTTCAGAAATTGAGTTAAATCCCAGGATCTGAGTCTTCCTACAAGCAAAACTTCGTTTCAGGTAGGGGCAGTTACTAACAGCTCAAACGAACTACATCGTTCACGAAGCTCACACGTTTCTCATCTTCACTGACAAGCATTGGATGATAGAGGACTTGTGGTTTGTTTCAGTTTCAGAAGCAGAGTTGAACTAGATATGGCCTGTATGTGTAGCAAACACCGTTCTTTTGTTCTGAGCACACTCAAGTTTCCTGCTGTATTAGACACTCTAGAGAGAAAGAGTGTGCTTCTTCCTCTAAAGCAGAGTGTGATCCATGGATGAGAACTATGCTGTGTGATTCCCTTCAGAAATGGAGTTAAATTCCATGCTCTGTGTCTTCCTACAAGCAAGACTTCATGTCAGGTATGGGCAGTCACTTTTCAGCTCAAACGAACTACATCGTTCACGAGCTCACACGTTTCTCATCTTAACTGACAAGCATTGGATGTTAAAGGACCAGTGCTTTGTATCAGTTTCAGAAGCAGAGTTGGACTAGATATGGTCCGAATGTGTAGGAAATACGATTCATTTGTTCTCAGCCCACTCAAGTTTCCTGCTGTCTTAGAGATTCTGGAAAGCTAGAGAGTGCTTCTTGCTCTAAAGCAGAGTGTGAACCATGGAAGAGAACTATGCTGTGTGTTTCCCTTCCGAAATGGAGTTAAATTCCATGCTCTGTGTCTTCCTACAAGCAAGACTTCATTTCAGGTAAGGGCAGTCACTTTTCAGCTCAAACGAACAACATCCTACACTAATCTCACACGTTTCTCATCTTAACTGAAAAGCATTGGACGTTAAAGGACCACTGCTTTATATCAGTTTCAGAAGCAGAGTTGGACTAGATATGGTCCCTATGTGTAGGAAACACCATTCATTTGTTCTCTGCACACTCAAATTTCATGCTGTCTTAGAGACTCTAGAAAGCTAGAGCGTGCTTCTTCTCTAAAGCAGAGTGTGATCAATGGATGAGAACTCTGTTGTGTGTTTCACTTCAGAAATGGAGTTAAATCCCAGGCTCTGAGTCTTCCTATAAGCAAGACTTCGTTTCAGGTAAGGGCAGTCACATTTCAGGTCAAACGACCCACACCGTTCACGAAGCTCACACGTTTCTCATATTAACAGGAAGCATTGGATGTTAGAGGCCCAGTGCTTTTATCAGTTTCAAAGGCAGAGTTATTCCAGATATGGTCCCTATGTGTAGCAAACACTGTTCATTTGTTCTCCGCACACTCAAGTTTCTTGCTGTCTTAGAGACTCTAGAAAGCAAGAGCGTGCTTCTTCTCTAAAGCAGAATGTGATGCATGGATGAGAACTATGCTGTGTGTTTCCCTTCAGAAACGGAGTTAAATTCCATGCTCAGAGTCTTCCTACAAGCAAGACTTCGTTTCAGGTAAGGGCAGTCACTTTTCAGCTCAAACGAACTACATCGTTCACGAAGCTAACACGTTTCTCATATTAACTGAGAAGCATTGGATGATAGAGGACCAGTGCTTTTTATCAGTTTCAGAAGCAGAGTTGGACTAGATATGGTCTGTATGTGTAGGAAACACCGTTCTTTTGTTCTCAGCACACTCAAGTTTCCCTTCTGTCTTAGAGACTCTGGAAAGCTAGAGCGTGCTTCTTGCTCTAAAGCAGAGTGTGATCAGTGTATGAGGACTCTTTTGGGTGTTTCAGTTCAGAAATGGAGTTAAATCCCAGGCTCTGAGTTTGCCTACAAGCAAAATTTCATTTCTGGTAAGGGCAGTTACAGTGGATGAGGACTCTTTTGTGTGTTTCAGTTCAGAAATGGAGTTAAATCCCAGGCTCTGAGTTTTCCTACAAGCAAAATTTCATTTCAGGTAAGGGCAGTTACTTTAGAGCTCAAATGAACTACATCGTTCACGAAGCTCACACATTTCTCATCTTAACTGACAAGCATTGGATGTTAGAGGACCTGTGCTTTGTATCAATTTCAGAGGCAGAGTCCTTCTATATGGTCCGTATGTGTAGGAAACACCGTTCTTTTGTTCTCAGCACACTCAAGTTTCCTGCTGTCTTAGAGACTCTAGAAAGCTGGAGCGTGCTTCTTGCTCTAAAGCAGAGTGTGATCAATGGATGAGAACTCTGTTGTGTGTTTCACTTCAGAAATGGAAATAAATCCCAGGCTCTGATTCTTCCTACAATCAAGACTTCGTTTCAGGTAAGGGCAGTCACTTTTCAGCTCAAACGACCCACATCGTTCACAAAGCTCACACGTTTCTCATCTTAACTGACAAGCATTGGATGTTAAAGGACCACTGCTTTGTATCATTTTCAGAAGCAGAGTTGGACTAGATATGGTCCGTACTTGTTGGAAACACCATTCATTTGTTCTCTGCACACTCAAGTTTCCTTCTCTCTTAGAGATTCTGGAAAGCTAGAGCGTGCTTCTTGCTCTAAAGCAGAGTGTGATCAATGGATGAGAACTCTGTTGTGTGTTTCACTTCAGAAATGGAGTTAAATCCCTGGCTCTGAGTCTTCCTACAGGCAAGACTTCATTTCAGGTAAGGGCAGTTACTTTACAGCTCAAACTAACTACATCGTTCACGAAGCTCACATGTTTCTCATATTAACTGAGAAGCATTGGATGTTAGAGGACCAGTGCTTTTTCTCAGTTTCAGAGGCAGAGGTGGACTAGATGTGGTCTGTATGTGTAGGAAAAACCGTTCTTTTGTTCTCAGCACTCTCAAGTTGCCTGCTGTCTTAGAGACTCTAGAAAGCTAGAGCATGCTTCTCACTCTAAAGCAGAGTGTGATCAGTGGAAGAGAACTCTGTTTTGTGTTTCTCTTCAGAAATGGAGTTAAATCCCAGGCTCTGAGTCTTCCTACAAGCAAGACTTCGTTTCAGGTAAGGGCAGTCACTTTTCAGCTCAAACGAACTCCATTGTTCACGAAGCTAACACGTTTCTCGTCTTAACTGACAAGCATTGGATGATAGAGGACCTGTGGTTTGTTTCAGTTTCAGGAGCAGAATTGAACTAGATATGGCCCGTATGTGTAGGAAACACTGTTCTTTTGTTCTGAGCACACTCAAGTTTCCTGCTGTAGTAGATTCTCTAGAAAGCAAGAGCGTGCTTCTTGCTATAAAGCAGAGTGTGTTCAATGGATGAGAACTATGCTGTGTGTTTCCCTTCAGAAATGGAGTTAAATTCCATGCTCTGTGTCTTCCTACAAGCAAGACTTCGTTTCAGGTAAGGGCAGTCACTTTTCAGCTCAAACGAACTACATCATTCACGAAGCTCACAAGTTTCTCATATTAACTGAGAAGCATGGGATGTTAGAGGACCAGTGTTTTTATCAGTTTCAGAAGAAGAGTTGGACTAGATATGGTCTGTATGAGTCAGAAAAACCGTTCTTTTGTTCTCAGCACACTCAAGTTTCCCTTCTGTATTAGAGACTCTGGAAAGCTAGAGCGTGCTTCTTGCTCTAAAGCAGAGTGTGATCAGTTGATGAGAACTCTTTTGTGTGATTCAGTTCAGAAATGGAGTTAAATCCCAGGCTCTGAGTCTTCCTACAAGCAAAACTTCATTTCAGGTAAGGGCAGTTACTTTACAGCTCAAACGAACTACATCGTTCACGAAGCTCACACGTTTCTCATCTTAACTGACAAGCATTGGATGTTAAAGTACAACTGCTTTGTATCAGTTTCAGAAGCAGAGTTGGACTAGATATGGTCCGTATGTGTAGGAAACACCATTAATTTGTTCTCAGCACACTCAAGTTTCATGCTGTCTTAGAGATTCTAGAAAGCTAGAGCGTGCTTCTTGCTCTAAAGCAGAGTGTGATCAATGGATGAGAACTCTGTTGTGTGTTTCACTTCAGAAATGGAGTTAAATCCCTGGGTATGAGTCTTCCTACAAGCAAGACTTCATTTCATGTAAGGGCAGTCACTTTACAGCTCAAACGATCTACATAGTTCACGAAGCTCACACGTTTCTCGTCTTAACTGACAAGCATTAGATGATAGAGGACTGTGGTTTGTTTCAGTTTCAGAAGCAGAATTGAACTAGATATGGCCCGTATGTGTAGGAAACACTGTTCTTTTGTTCTGAGCACACTCAAGTTTCCTGCTGTAATAGATTCTCTAGAAAGCAAGAGCGTGCTTCTTGCTCTAAAGCAGAGTGTGTTCAATGGATGAGAACTCTGTTGTGTGTTTCACTTCAGAAACGGAGTTAAATCCCTGGGTCTGAGTCTTCTTGCAAGCACGACTTCATTTCAGGTAAGGGCAGTTACTTTACAGCTCAAATGAACTACATCGTTCACGAAGCTCACACGTTTCTCATATTAACTGAGAAGCATTGGATGTTAGAGGACCAGTGCTTTTTATCAGTTTCAGAAGCAGAGTTGGACTAGATATGGTCTGTATGTGTAGGAAAACTCCGTTCTTTTGTTCTGAGCACACTAATGTTTCCTGCTGTATTAGAGACTATAGAAAGCAATAGCGTGCTTCTTGCTGTAAAGCAGAGTGTGATGCATGGATGAGAACTATGCTGTGTGTTTCCCTTCAGAAATGGAGTTAAATTCCATGCTCAGAGTCTTCCTACAAGCAAGACTTCGTTTCAGGTAAGGGCAGTCACTTTTCAGCTCAAAGGAACTACATCGTTCACGAAGCTAACACGTTTCTCGTATTAACTGAGAAGCATTGGATGACAGAGGACCAGTGCTTTTTATCAGTTTCAGAAGCAGAGTTGGACAAGATATGGTCTGTATGAGTAGGAAACACCGTTCTTTTGTTCTCAGCACACTCAAGTTTCCCTTCTGTCTTAGAGAATCTGGAAAGCTAGAGCGTGCTTCTTGCTCTAAAGCAGAGTGTGATCAGTGGATGAGAACTCTTTTGTGTGTTTCAGTTCAGAAAGGGAGTTAAATCCCAGGCTCTGAGTCTTCCTACAAGCAAAATTTCATTTCAGGTAAGGGCAGTTACTTTACAGCTCAAATGAACTACATCGTTCACGAAGCTCACACATTTCTCATCTTAACTGACAAGCATTGGATGTTAGAGGACCTGTGCTTTGTATCAATTTCAGAGGCAGAGTCCTTCTGAATGGTCCGTATGTGTAGGAAACACCGTTCTTTTGTTCTCAGCACACTCAAGTTTCCTGCTGTCTTAGAGACTCTAGAAAGCTGGAGCGTGCTTCTTGCTCTAAAGCAGAGTGTGATCAATGGATGAGAACTCTGTTGTGTGTTTCACTTCAGAAATGGAAATAAATCCCAGGCTCTGATTCTTCCTACAATCAAGACTTCGTTTCAGGTAAGGGCAGTCACTTTTCAGCTCAAACGACCCACATCGTTCACGAAGCTCACACGTTTCTCATCTTAAATGACAAGCATTGGATGTTAAAGGACCACTGCTTTGTATCATTTTCAGAAGCAGAGTTGGACTAGATATGGTCCGTATTTGTAGGAAACACCATTCATTTGTTCTCTGCACACTCAAGTTTCCTTCTCTCTTAGAGATTCTGGAAAGCTAGAGCGTGCTTCTTGCTCTAAAGCAGAGTGTGATCAATGGATGAGAACTCTGTTGTGTGTTTCACTTCAGAAATGGAGTTAAATCCCTGGCTCTGAGTCTTCCTACAGGCAAGACTTCATTTCAGGTAAGGGCAGTTACTTTACAGCTCAAACTAACTACATCGTTCACGAAGCTCACATGTTTCTCATATTAACTGAGAAGCATTGGATGTTAGAGGACCAGTGCTTTTTCTCAGTTTCAGAGGCAGAGGTGGACTAGATATGGTCTGTATGTGTAGGAAAAACCGTTCTTTTGTTCTCAGCACTCTCAAGTTTCCTGCTGTCTTAGAGACTCTAGAAAGCTAGAGCATGCTTCTCACTCTAAAGCAGAGTGTGATCAGTGGAAGAGAACTCTGTTTTGTGTTTCTCTTCAGAAATGGAGTTAAATCCCAGGCTCTGAGTCTTCCTACAAGCAAGACTTCGTTTCAGGTAAGGGCAGTCACTTTTCAGCTCAAACGAACTCCATTGTTCACGAAGCTAACACGTTTCTCGTCTTAACTGACAAGCATTGGATGATAGAGGACCTGTGGTTTGTTTCAGTTTCAGGAGCAGAATTGAACTAGATATGGCCCGTATGTGTAGGAAACACTGTTCTTTTGTTCTGAGCACACTCAAGTTTCCTGCTGTAATAGATTCTCTAGAAAGCAAGAGCGTGCTTCTTGCTATAAAGCAGAGTGTGTTCAATGGATGAGAACTATGCTGTGTGTTTCCCTTCAGAAATGGAGTTAAATTCCATGCTCTGTGTCTTCCTACAAGCAAGACTTCGTTTCAGGTAAGGGCAGTCACTTTTCAGCTCAAACGAACTACATCATTCACGAAGCTCACACGTTTCTCATATTAACTGAGAAGCATGGGATGTTAGAGGACCAGTGTTTTTATCAGTTTCAGAAGAAGAGTTGGACTTGATATGGTCTGTATGAGTCGGAAAAACCGTTCTTTTGTTCTCAGCACACTCAAGTTTCCCTTCTGTCTTAGAGAATCTGGAAAGCTAGAGCGTGCTTCTTGCTCTAAAGCAGAGTGTGATCAGTGGATGAGAACTCTTTTGTGTGTTTCAGTTCAGAAAGGGAGTTAAATCCCAGGCTCTGAGTCTTCCTACAAGCAAAATTTCATTTCAGGTAAGGGCAGTTACTTTACAGCTCAAATGAACTACATCGTTCACGAAGCTCACACATTTCTCATCTTAACTGACAAGCATTGGATGTTAGAGGACCTGTGCTTTGTATCAATTTCAGAGGCAGAGTCCTTCTGAATGGTCCGTATGTGTAGGAAACACCGTTCTTTTGTTCTCAGCACACTCAAGTTTCCTGCTGTCTTAGAGACTCTAGAAAGCTGGAGCGTGCTTCTTGCTCTAAAGCAGAGTGTGATCAATGGATGAGAACTCTGTTGTGTGTTTCACTTCAGAAATGGAAATAAATCCCAGGCTCTGATTCTTCCTACAATCAAGACTTCGTTTCAGGTAAGGGCAGTCACTTTTCAGCTCAAACGACCCACATCGTTCACGAAGCTCACACGTTTCTCATCTTAAATGACAAGCATTGGATGTTAAAGGACCACTGCTTTGTATCATTTTCAGAAGCAGAGTTGGACTAGATATGGTCCCTATTTGTAGGAAACACCATTCATTTGTTCTCTGCACACTCAAGTTTCCTTCTCATTTAGAGATTCTGGAAAGCTAGAGCGTGCTTCTTGCTCTAAAGCAGAGTGTGATCAATGGATGCGAACTCTGTTGTGTGTTTCACTTCAGAAATGGAGTTAAATCCCTGGCTCTGAGTCTTCCTACAGGCAAGACTTCATTTCAGGTAAGGGCAGTTACTTTACAGCTCAAACTAACTACATCGTTCACGAAGCTCACATGTTTCTCATATTAACTGAGAAGCATTGGATGTTAGAGGACCAGTGCTTTTTCTCAGTTTCAGAGGCAGAGGTGGACTAGATATGGTCTGTATGTGTAGGAAAAACCGTTCTTTTGTTCTCAGCACTCTCAAGTTTCCTGCTGTCTTAGAGACTCTAGAAAGCTAGAGCATGCTTCTCACTCTAAAGCAGAGTGTGATCAGTGGAAGAGAACTCTGTTTTGTGTTTCTCTTCAGAAATGGAGTTAAATCCCAGGCTCTGAGTCTTCCTACAAGCAAGACTTCGTTTCAGGTAAGGGCAGTCACTTTTCAGCTCAAACGAACTCCATTGTTCACGAAGCTAACACGTTTCTCGTCTTAACTGACAAGCATTGGATGATAGAGGACCTGTGGTTTGTTTCAGTTTCAGGAGCAGAATTGAACTAGATATGGCCCGTATGTGTAGGAAACACTGTTCTTTTGTTCTGAGCACACTCAAGTTTCCTGCTGTAATAGATTCTCTAGAAAGCAAGAGCGTGCTTCTTGCTATAAAGCAGAGTGTGTTCAATGGATGAGAACTATGCTGTGTGTTTCCCTTCAGAAATGGAGTTAAATTCCATGCTCTGTGTCTTCCTACAAGCAAGACTTCGTTTCAGGTAAGGGCAGTCACTTTTCAGCTCAAACGAACTACATCATTCACGAAGCTCACACGTTTCTCATATTAACTGAGAAGCATGGGATGTTAGAGGACCAGTGTTTTTATCAGTTTCAGAAGAAGAGTTGGACTTGATATGGTCTGTATGAGTCGGAAAAACCGTTCTTTTGTTCTCAGCACACTCAACTTTCCCTTCTGTCTTAGAGAATCTGGAAAGCTAGAGCGTGCTTCTTGCTCTAAAGCAGAGTGTGATCAGTGGATGAGAACTCTTTTGTGTGTTTCAGTTCAGAAAGGGAGTTAAATCCCAGGCTCTGAGTCTTCCTACAAGCAAAATTTCATTTCAGGTAAGGGCAGTTACTTTACAGCTCAAATGAACTACATCGTTCACGAAGCTCACACATTTCTCATCTTAACTGACAAGCATTGGATGTTAGAGGACCTGTGCTTTGTATCAATTTCAGAGGCAGAGTCCTTCTGAATGGTCCGTATGTGTAGGAAACACCGTTCTTTTGTTCTCAGCACACTCAAGTTTCCTGCTGTCTTAGAGACTCTAGAAAGCTGGAGCGTGCTTCTTGCTCTAAAGCAGAGTGTGATCAATGGATGAGAACTCTGTTGTGTGTTTCACTTCAGAAATGGAAATAAATCCCAGGCTCTGATTCTTCCTACAATCAAGACTTCGTTTCAGGTAAGGGCAGTCACTTTTCAGCTCAAACGACCCACATCGTTCACGAAGCTCACACGTTTCTCATCTTAAATGACAAGCATTGGATGTTAAAGGACCACTGCTTTGTATCATTTTCAGAAGCAGAGTTGGACTAGATATGGTCCGTATTTGTAGGAAACACCATTCATTTGTTCTCTGCACACTCAAGTTTCCTTCTCTCTTAGAGATTCTGGAAAGCTAGAGCGTGCTTCTTGCTCTAAAGCAGAGTGTGATCAATGGATGCGAACTCTGTTGTGTGTTTCACTTCAGAAATGGAGTTAAATCCCTGGCTCTGAGTCTTCCTACAGGCAAGACTTCATTTCAGGTAAGGGCAGTTACTTTACAGCTCAAACTAACTACATCGTTCACGAAGCTCACATGTTTCTCATATTAACTGAGAAGCATTGGATGTTAGAGGACCAGTGCTTTTTCTCAGTTTCAGAGGCAGAGGTGGACTAGATATGGTCTGTATGTGTAGGAAAAACCGTTCTTTTGTTCTCAGCACTCTCAAGTTTCCTGCTGTCTTAGAGACTCTAGAAAGCTAGAGCATGCTTCTCACTCTAAAGCAGAGTGTGATCAGTGGAAGAGAACTCTGTTTTGTGTTTCTCTTCAGAAATGGAGTTAAATCCCAGGCTCTGAGTCTTCCTACAAGCAAGACTTCGTTTCAGGTAAGGGCAGTCACTTTTCAGCTCAAACGAACTCCATTGTTCACGAAGCTAACACGTTTCTCGTCTTAACTGACAAGCATTGGATGATAGAGGACCTGTGGTTTGTTTCAGTTTCAGGAGCAGAATTGAACTAGATATGGCCCGTATGTGTAGGAAACACTGTTCTTTTGTTCTGAGCACACTCAAGTTTCCTGCTGTAATAGATTCTCTAGAAAGCAAGAGCGTGCTTCTTGCTATAAAGCAGAGTGTGTTCAATGGATGAGAACTATGCTGTGTGTTTCCCTTCAGAAATGGAGTTAAATTCCATGCTCTGTGTCTTCCTACAAGCAAGACTTCGTTTCAGGTAAGGGCAGTCACTTTTCAGCTCAAACGAACTACATCATTCACGAAGCTCACACGTTTCTCATCTTAACTGACAAGCATTGGATGTTAAAGGACCACTGCTTTGTATCATTTTCAGAAGCAGAGTTGGACTAGATATGGTCCGTATTTGTAGGAAACACCATTCATTTGTTCTCTGCACACTCAAGTTTCCTTCTCTCTTAGAGATTCTGGAAAGATAGAGCGTGCTTCTTGCTCTAAAGCAGAGTGTGATCAATGGATGAGAACTCTGTTGTGTGTTTCACTTCAGAAATGGGGTTAAATCCCTGGCTCTGAGTCTTCCTACAAGCAAGACTTCATTTCAGGTAAGGGCAGTTACTTACAGCTCAAACGAACTACATCGTTCATGAAGCTCACACGTTTCTCATATTAACTGACAAGCATTGGATGTTAGAGGACCTGTGCTTTGTATCAGTTTCAGAGGCAGAGTCCTTCTGAATGGTCCGTATGTGTAGGAAACACCGTTCTTTTGTTCTCAGCACACTCAAGTTTCCTGCTGTCTTAGAGACTCTAGAAAGCTGGAGCGCGCTTCTTGCTCTAAAGCATAGTGTGATCAATGGATGAGAACTCTGTTGTGTGTTTCACTTCAGAAATGGAAATAAATCCCAGGCTCTGATTCTTCCTACAATCAAGACTTCGTTTCAGGTAAGGGCAGTCACTTTTCAGCTCAAACGACCCACATCGTTCACGAAGCTCACACGTTTCTCATCTTAACTGACAAGCATTGGATGTTAAAGGACCACTGCTTTGTATCATTTTCAGAAGCAGAGTTGGACTAGATATGGTCCGTATTTGTAGGAAACACCATTCATTTGTTCTCTGCACACTCAAGTTTCCTTCTCTCTTAGAGATTCTGGAAAGCTAGAGCGTGCTTCTTGCTCTAAAGCAGAGTGTGATCAATGGATGAGAACTCTGTTGTGTGTTTCACTTCAGAAATGGAGTTAAATCCCTGGCTTTGAGTCTTCCTACAGGCAAGACTTCATTTCAGGTAAGGGCAGTTACTTTACAGCTCAAACTAACTACATCGTTCACGAAGCTCACATGTTTCTCATATTAACTGAGAAGCATTGGATGTTAGAGGACCAGTGCTTTTTCTCAGTTTCAGAGGCAGAGGTGGACTAGATATGGTCTGTATGTGTAGGAAAAACCGTTCTTTTGTTCTCAGCACTCTCAAGTTTCCTGCTGTCTTAGAGACTCTAGAAAGCTAGAGCATGCTTCTCACTCTAAAGCAGAGTGTGATCAGTGGAAGAGAACTCTGTTTTGTGTTTCTCTTCAGAAATGGAGTTAAATCCCAGGCTCTGAGTCTTCCTACAAGCAAGACTTCGTTTCAGGTAAGGGCAGTCACTTTTCAGCTCAAACGAACTCCATTGTTCACGAAGCTAACACGTTTCTCGTCTTAACTGACAAGCATTGGATGATAGAGGACCTGTGGTTTGTTTCAGTTTCAGGAGCAGAATTGAACTAGATATGGCCCGTATGTGTAGGAAACACTGTTCTTTTGTTCTGAGCACACTCAAGTTTCCTGCTGTAATAGATTCTCTAGAAAGCAAGAGCGTGCTTCTTGCTATAAAGCAGAGTGTGTTCAATGGATGAGAACTATGCTGTGTGTTTCCCTTCAGAAATGGAGTTAAATTCCATGCTCTGTGTCTTCCTACAAGCAAGACTTCGTTTCAGGTAAGGGCAGTCACTTTTCAGCTCAAACGAACTACATCATTCACGAAGCTCACACGTTTCTCATATTAACTGAGAAGCATGGGATGTTAGAGGACCAGTGTTTTTATCAGTTTCAGAAGAAGAGTTGGACTAGATATGGTCTGTATGAGTCGGAAAAACCGTTCTTTTGTTCTCAGCACACTCAAGTTTCCCTTCTGTATTAGAGACTCTGGAAAGCTAGAGCGTGCTTCTTGCTCTAAAGCAGAGTGTGATCAGTTGATGAGAACTCTTTTGTGTGATTCAGTTCAGAAATGGAGTTAAATCCCAGGCTCTGAGTCTTCCTACAAGCAAAACTTCATTTCAGGTAAGGGCAGTTACTTTACAGCTCAAACGAACTACATCGTTCACGAAGCTCACACGTTTCTCATCTTAACTGACAAGCATTGGATGTTAAAGTACAACTGCTTTGTATCAGTTTCAGAAGCAGAGTTGGACTAGATATGGTCCGTATGTGTAGGAAACACCATTAATTTGTTCTCAGCACACTCAAGTTTCATGCTGTCTTAGAGATTCTGGAAAGCTAGAGCGTGCTTCTTGCTGTAAAGCAGAGTGTGATCAATGGATGAGAACTCTGTTGTGTGTTTCACTTCAGAAATGGAGTTAAATCCCTGGGTATGAGTCTTCCTACAAGCAAGACTTCATTTCATGTAAGGGCAGTTACTTTACTGCTCAAACGATCTACATCGTTCACGAAGCTCACACGTTTCTCATCTTAACTGACAAGCATTGGATATTAGAGGACCTGTGGTTTGTTTCAGTTTCAGAAGCAGAGTTCAACTAGATATGGCCCGCATGTGTAGGAAACACCATTCTTTTGTTCTGAGCACACAAATGTGTCCTGCTGTATTAGAGACTCTAGAAAGCAAGAGCGTGCTTCTTGCTGTAAAGCAGAATGTGATCCATGGATGAGAACTATGCTGTGTGTTTCCCTTCAGAAATGGAGTTAAATTCCCTGCTCTGTGTCTTCCTACAAGCAAGACTTCGTTTCACGTAAGGGGAGTCACTTTTCAGCTCAAACGAACTACATCGTTCATGAAGCTCACACGTTTCTCATATTAACTGAGAAGCATTGGATGTTAGAGGACCAGTGCTTTTTCTCAGTTTCAGAAGCAGAGTTGGACTAGATATGGTCTGTATGTGTAGGAAACACCGTCTTTTGTTCTCAGGACACTCATGTTTCCCTTCTGTCTTAGAGACTCTGGAAAACTAGAGCGTGCTTCTTGCTCTAAAGCAGAGTATGATCAGTGGATGAGAACTATGCTGTGTGTTTCCCTTCAGAAATGGAGTTAAATTCCATACTCTGTGTCTTCCTACAAGCAAGTCTTCGATTCAGGTAAGGGCAGTCACTTTTCAGCTAAAAGGAACTACATCGTTCATGAAGCTCACACGTTTCTCATATTAACTGAGAAGCATTTGATGTTAGAGGACCAGTGCTTTTTCTCAGTTTCAGAAGCAGAGTTGGACTAGATATGGTCTGTATGTGTAGGAAACACCGTTCTTTTGTTCTCAGCACACTCATGATTCCCATCTGTCTTAGAGACTCTGGAAAGCTAGAGCGTGCTTCTTGCTCTAAAGCAGAGTGTGATCAGTGGATGAGAACTCTTTTGTGTGTTTCACTTCAGAAATGGAGTTAAATCCCAGGCTCTGAGTCTTACTACAAGCAAGACTTCGTTTCAGGTAACTGCAGCTACTAACACCTCAAACAAACTACATCGTTCACGAATTTAACACGTTTCTCATCTTACATGACAAGCATTGGATGATAGAGGACCTGTGGTTTGTTTCAGTTTCAGAAGCAGAGTTGAACTAGATATGGCCCGTATGTGTAGGAAACACTGTTCTTTTATTCTGAGCACACTCAATTTCCTGCTGTAATAGATTCTCTAGAAATCAAGAGCGTGATTCTTGCTCTAAAGCAGAGTGTGAACTATGGATGAGAACTATGCTGTGTGTTTCCCTTTAGAAATGGAGTTAAGTTCCATGCTCTGTGTCTTCCTACAAGCAAGACTTCGTTTCAGGTAAGGGCACTCACTTTTCAGCTCAAACGAACAACATCCTACACTAATCTCACACGTTTCTCATCTTAACTGACAAGCATTGGATGTTAAAGGACCACTGCTTTATATCAGTTTCAGAAGCAGAGTTGGACTAGATATGGTCCCTATGTGTAGGAAACACCATTCATTTGTTCTCTGCACACTCAAGTTTCATGCTGTCTTAGAGACTCTAGAAAGCTAGAGCGTGTTTCTTCTCTAAAGCAGAGTGTGATCAATGGATGAGAACTCTGTTGTGTGTTTCACTTCAGAAATGGAGTTAAATCCCAGGCTCTGAATCTTCCTTCATGCAAGACTTCGTTTCAGGTAAGGGCAGTTACTTTACAGCTCAAACGAACTACATTGTTCATGAAGCTCACACGTTTCTCATCTTAACTGCCAAGCATTGGATGTTAGAGGACCTGTGCTTTGTAACAATTTCAGAGGCAGATTTCTTCTAGATATGGTCTGCATGTGTAGGAAATACCACACTTTTGTTCTCAGCACACTCATGTTTCCTGCTGTCTTAGAGACTCTAGAAAGCAAGAGCGTACTTTTTGCTCTAAAGCAGACTGTGATCTATATATGAGAACTCTGCTGTGTTTTTCACTTCAGAAATGGAGTTAAATCCCAGGCTCTGAGACTTCCTACAAGCGATATTTGGTTTCAAGTAAGGGCAGTTACTAAGAACTCAAACGAACTGCATCGTTCATGAAGCTCACACGTTTCTCATCTTAAGTGACAAGCATTGGATGTTAGAGGACCTGTGCTTTGTATCAATTTCAGAGGCAGAGTTATTCTAGATATGGTCCGTATGTGTAGGAAACACCGTTCTTTTGTTCTCAGCACACTCATGTTTCCTGCTGTCTTAGAGACTCTAGAAAGCAAGAGCGTGCTTCTTGCTCTAAAGCAGACTGTGATCTATATATGAGAACTCTGCTGTGTGTTTCACTTCAGAAATGGAGTTAATTCCCAGACTCAGAGTCTTCCTAAAAGCAGGATTTTGTTTCAGGTAAGGACAGTTACTAACAGCTCAAACGAACTACATCGTTCACGAAGCTAACACGTTTTTCGTCTTAACTGACAAGCATTGGATGATAGAGGACCTGTGGTTTGCTTCAGTTTCAGAAGCAGAATTGAACTAGATATGGACCGTATGTGTAGGAAACACTGTTCTTTTGTAGTGAGCACACTCAAGTTTCCTGCTATAATAGATTCTCTAGAAAGCAAGAGCGTGCTTCTTGCTCTAAAGCAGAGTGTGAACCATGGATGAGAACTATGCTGTGTGTTTCCCTTTAGAAATGGAGTTAAATTCCATGCTATGTGTCTTCCTACAAGCAAGACTTCGTTTCAGGTAAGGGCAGTCACTTTTCAGCTCAAACGAACAACATCAATCACGAATCTCACACGTTTCTCATCTTAACTGACAAGCATTGGATGTTAAAGGACCACTGCTTTGTATCATTTTCAGAAGCAGAGTTGGACTAGATATGGTCCGTATTTGTAGGAAACACCATTCATTTGTTCTCTGCACACTCAAGTTTCCTTCTCTCTTAGAGATTCTGGAAAGATAGAGCGTGCTTCTTGCTCTAAAGCAGAGTGTGATCAATGGATGAGAACTCTGTTGTGTGTTTCACTTCAGAAATGGGGTTAAATCCCTGGCTCTGAGTCTTCCTACAAGCAAGACTTCATTTCAGGTAAGGGCAGTTACTTACAGCTCAAACGAACTACATCGTTCATGAAGCTCACACGTTTCTCATATTAACTGACAAGCATTGGATGTTAGAGGACCTGTGCTTTGTATCAGTTTCAGAGGCAGAGTCCTTCTGAATGGTCCGTATGTGTAGGAAACACCGTTCTTTTGTTCTCAGCACACTCAAGTTTCCTGCTGTCTTAGAGACTCTAGAAAGCTGGAGCGCGCTTCTTGCTCTAAAGCATAGTGTGATCAATGGATGAGAACTCTGTTGTGTGTTTCACTTCAGAAATGGAAATAAATCCCAGGCTCTGATTCTTCCTACAATCAAGACTTCGTTTCAGGTAAGGGCAGTCACTTTTCAGCTCAAACGACCCACATCGTTCACGAAGCTCACACGTTTCTCATCTTAACTGACAAGCATTGGATGTTAAAGGACCACTGCTTTGTATCATTTTCAGAAGCAGAGTTGGACTAGATATGGTCCGTATTTGTAGGAAACACCATTCATTTGTTCTCTGCACACTCAAGTTTCCTTCTCTCTTAGAGATTCTGGAAAGCTAGAGCGTGCTTCTTGCTCTAAAGCAGAGTGTGATCAATGGATGAGAACTCTGTTGTGTGTTTCACTTCAGAAATGGAGTTAAATCCCTGGCTTTGAGTCTTCCTACAGGCAAGACTTCATTTCAGGTAAGGGCAGTTACTTTACAGCTCAAACTAACTACATCGTTCACGAAGCTCACATGTTTCTCATATTAACTGAGAAGCATTGGATGTTAGAGGACCAGTGCTTTTTCTCAGTTTCAGAGGCAGAGGTGGACTAGATATGGTCTGTATGTGTAGGAAAAACCGTTCTTTTGTTCTCAGCACTCTCAAGTTTCCTGCTGTCTTAGAGACTCTAGAAAGCTAGAGCATGCTTCTCACTCTAAAGCAGAGTGTGATCAGTGGAAGAGAACTCTGTTTTGTGTTTCTCTTCAGAAATGGAGTTAAATCCCAGGCTCTGAGTCTTCCTACAAGCAAGACTTCGTTTCAGGTAAGGGCAGTCACTTTTCAGCTCAAACGAACTCCATTGTTCACGAAGCTAACACGTTTCTCGTCTTAACTGACAAGCATTGGATGATAGAGGACCTGTGGTTTGTTTCAGTTTCAGGAGCAGAATTGAACTAGATATGGCCCGTATGTGTAGGAAACACTGTTCTTTTGTTCTGAGCACACTCAAGTTTCCTGCTGTAATAGATTCTCTAGAAAGCAAGAGCGTGCTTCTTGCTATAAAGCAGAGTGTGTTCAATGGATGAGAACTATGCTGTGTGTTTCCCTTCAGAAATGGAGTTAAATTCCATGCTCTGTGTCTTCCTACAAGCAAGACTTCGTTTCAGGTAAGGGCAGTCACTTTTCAGCTCAAACGAACTACATCATTCACGAAGCTCACACGTTTCTCATATTAACTGAGAAGCATGGGATGTTAGAGGACCAGTGTTTTTATCAGTTTCAGAAGAAGAGTTGGACTAGATATGGTCTGTATGAGTCGGAAAAACCGTTCTTTTGTTCTCAGCACACTCAAGTTTCCCTTCTGTATTAGAGACTCTGGAAAGCTAGAGCGTGCTTCTTGCTCTAAAGCAGAGTGTGATCAGTTGATGAGAACTCTTTTGTGTGATTCAGTTCAGAAATGGAGTTAAATCCCAGGCTCTGAGTCTTCCTACAAGCAAAACTTCATTTCAGGTAAGGGCAGTTACTTTACAGCTCAAACGAACTACATCGTTCACGAAGCTCACACGTTTCTCATCTTAACAGACAAGCATTGGATGTTAAAGTACAACTGCTTTGTATCAGTTTCAGAAGCAGAGTTGGACTAGATATGGTCCGTATGTGTAGGAAACACCATTAATTTGTTCTCAGCATACTCAAGTTTCATGCTGTCTTAGAGATTCTGGAAAGCTAGAGCGTGCTTCTTGCTGTAAAGCAGAGTGTGATCAATGGATGAGAACTCTGTTGTGTGTTTCACTTCAGAAATGGAGTTAAATCCCTGGGTATGAGTCTTCCTACAAGCAAGACTTCATTTCATGTAAGGGCAGTTACTTTACTGCTCAAACGATCTACATCGTTCACGAAGCTCACACGTTTCTCATCTTAACTGACAAGCATTGGATATTAGAGGACCTGTGGTTTGTTTCAGTTTCAGAAGCAGAGTTCAACTAGATATGGCCCGCATGTGTAGGAAACACCATTCTTTTGTTCTGAGCACACAAATGTGTCCTGCTGTATTAGAGACTCTAGAAAGCAAGAGCGTGCTTCTTGCTGTAAAGCAGAATGTGATCCATGGATGAGAACTATGCTGTGTGTTTCCCTTCAGAAATGGAGTTAAATTCCCTGCTCTGTGTCTTCCTACAAGCAAGACTTCGTTTCACGTAAGGGGAGTCACTTTTCAGCTCAAACGAACTACATCGTTCATGAAGCTCACACGTTTCTCATATTAACTGAGAAGCATTGGATGTTAGAGGACCAGTGCTTTTTCTCAGTTTCAGAAGCAGAGTTGGACTAGATATGGTCTGTATGTGTAGGAAACACCGTCTTTTGTTCTCAGGACACTCATGTTTCCCTTCTGTCTTAGAGACTCTGGAAAACTAGAGCGTGCTTCTTGCTCTAAAGCAGAGTATGATCAGTGGATGAGAACTATGCTGTGTGTTTCCCTTCAGAAATGGAGTTAAATTCCATACTCTGTGTCTTCCTACAAGCAAGTCTTCGATTCAGGTAAGGGCAGTCACTTTTCAGCTAAAAGGAACTACATCGTTCATGAAGCTCACACGTTTCTCATATTAACTGAGAAGCATTTGATGTTAGAGGACCAGTGCTTTTTCTCAGTTTCAGAAGCAGAGTTGGACTAGATATGGTCTGTATGTGTAGGAAACACCGTTCTTTTGTTCTCAGCACACTCATGATTCCCATCTGTCTTAGAGACTCTGGAAAGCTAGAGCGTGCTTCTTGCTCTAAAGCAGAGTGTGATCAGTGGATGAGAACTCTTTTGTGTGTTTCACTTCAGAAATGGAGTTAAATCCCAGGCTCTGAGTCTTACTACAAGCAAGACTTCGTTTCAGGTAACTGCAGCTACTAACACCTCAAACAAACTACATCGTTCACGAATTTAACACGTTTCTCATCTTACATGACAAGCATTGGATGATAGAGGACCTGTGGTTTGTTTCAGTTTCAGAAGCAGAGTTGAACTAGATATGGCCCGTATGTGTAGGAAACACTGTTCTTTTATTCTGAGCACACTCAATTTCCTGCTGTAATAGATTCTCTAGAAATCAAGAGCGTGATTCTTGCTCTAAAGCAGAGTGTGAACTATGGATGAGAACTATGCTGTGTGTTTCCCTTTAGAAATGGAGTTAAGTTCCATGCTCTGTGTCTTCCTACAAGCAAGACTTCGTTTCAGGTAAGGGCACTCACTTTTCAGCTCAAACGAACAACATCCTACACTAATCTCACACGTTTCTCATCTTAACTGACAAGCATTGGATGTTAAAGGACCATTGCTTTATATCAGTTTCAGAAGCAGAGTTGGACTAGATATGGTCCCTATGTGTAGGAAACACCATTCATTTGTTCTCTGCACACTCAAGTTTCATGCTGTCTTAGAGACTCTAGAAAGCTAGAGCGTGTTTCTTCTCTAAAGCAGAGTGTGATCAATGGATGAGAACTCTGTTGTGTGTTTCACTTCAGAAATGGAGTTAAATCCCAGGCTCTGAATCTTCCTTCATGCAAGACTTCGTTTCAGGTAAGGGCAGTTACTTTACAGCTCAAACGAACTACATTGTTCATGAAGCTCACACGTTTCTCATCTTAACTGCCAAGCATTGGATGTTAGAGGACCTGTGCTTTGTAACAATTTCAGAGGCAGATTTCTTCTAGATATGGTCTGCATGTGTAGGAAATACCACACTTTTGTTCTCAGCACACTCATGTTTCCTGCTGTCTTAGAGACTCTAGAAAGCAAGAGCGTACTTTTTGCTCTAAAGCAGACTGTGATCTATATATGAGAACTCTGCTGTGTTTTTCACTTCAGAAATGGAGTTAAATCCCAGGCTCTGAGACTTCCTACAAGCGATATTTGGTTTCAAGTAAGGGCAGTTACTAAGAACTCAAACGAACTGCATCGTTCATGAAGCTCACACGTTTCTCATCTTAAGTGACAAGCATTGGATGTTAGAGGACCTGTGCTTTGTATCAATTTCAGAGGCAGAGTTATTCTAGATATGGTCCGTATGTGTAGGAAACACCGTTCTTTTGTTCTCAGCACACTCATGTTTCCTGCTGTCTTAGAGACTCTAGAAAGCAAGAGCGTGCTTCTTGCTCTAAAGCAGACTGTGATCTATATATGAGAACTCTGCTGTGTGTTTCACTTCAGAAATGGAGTTAATTCCCAGACTCAGAGTCTTCCTAAAAGCAGGATTTTGTTTCAGGTAAGGACAGTTACTAACAGCTCAAACGAACTACATCGTTCACGAAGCTAACACGTTTTTCGTCTTAACTGACAAGCATTGGATGATAGAGGACCTGTGGTTTGCTTCAGTTTCAGAAGCAGAATTGAACTAGATATGGACCGTATGTGTAGGAAACACTGTTCTTTTGTAGTGAGCACACTCAAGTTTCCTGCTATAATAGATTCTCTAGAAAGCAAGAGCGTGCTTCTTGCTCTAAAGCAGAGTGTGAACCATGGATGAGAACTATGCTGTGTGTTTCCCTTTAGAAATGGAGTTAAATTCCATGCTATGTGTCTTCCTACAAGCAAGACTTCGTTTCAGGTAAGGGCAGTCACTTTTCAGCTCAAACGAACAACATCAATCACGAATCTCACACGTTTCTCATCTTAACTGACAAGCATTGGATGTTAAAGGACCACTGCTTTGTATCATTTTCAGAAGCAGAGTTGGACTAGATATGGTCCGTATTTGTAGGAAACACCATTCATTTGTTCTCTGCACACTCAAGTTTCCTTCTCTCTTAGAGATTCTGGAAAGATAGAGCGTGCTTCTTGCTCTAAAGCAGAGTGTGATCAATGGATGAGAACTCTGTTGTGTGTTTCACTTCAGAAATGGGGTTAAATCCCTGGCTCTGAGTCTTCCTACAAGCAAGACTTCATTTCAGGTAAGGGCAGTTACTTACAGCTCAAACGAACTACATCGTTCATGAAGCTCACACGTTTCTCATATTAACTGACAAGCATTGGATGTTAGAGGACCTGTGCTTTGTATCAATTTCAGAGGCAGAGTTCTTCTAGATATGGTCCCTATGTGTAGGAAACACCGTTCTTTTGTTCTCAGCACACTCAAGTTTCCTGCTGTCTAGAGAATCTAGAAAGCTGGAGCGTGCCTCTTCTCTAAAGCAGAGTGTGATCATTGGATGAGAACTCTGTTGTGTGTTTCACTTCAGAAATGGAGTTAAATCCCAGGCTCTGAGTCTTCCTACAAGCAAGACTTCGTTTCAGGTAAGGGCAGTCACTTTTCAGCTCAAACGAACTACATTGTTCACGAAGCTAACACGTTTCTCATATTAACTGAGAAGCATTGGATGTTAGAGGACCAGTGCTTTTTCTCAGTTTCAGATGCAGAGTTGGACTAGATATGGTCTGTATGTGTAGGAAACACCGTTCTTTTGTTCTCAGCACACTCATATTTCCCTTCTCTCTTAGATTCTCTGGAAAGCTAGAGCGTGCTTCTTGCTCTAAAACAGAGTGTGATCAGTGGATGAGAACTCTTTTGTGTGTTTCACTTCAGAAATGGAGTTAAATCCCAGGCTCTGAGTCTTCCTGCAAGCAAGACTTCGTTTCAGGTAAGGGCAGCTACTAACACCTTAAACAATCTACATCGTTCACGACGTTAACACCTTTCTCATCTTAAATGACAAGCATTGGATCTTAGAGGACCTGTGGTTTGTTTCAGTTTCAGAAGCAGAGTTGAACTAGATATGGCCCGCATGTGTAGGAAACACCGTTCTTTTGTTCTGAGCACACAAATGTGTCCTGCTGTATTAGAGACTCTAGAAAGCAAGAGCGTGCTTCTTGCTGTAAAGCAGAATGTGATCCATGGATGAGAACTATGCTGTGTGTTTCCCTTCAGAAATGGAGTTAAATTCCATGCTCTGTGTCTTCCTACAAGCAAGACTTCGTTTCAGGTAAGGGGAGTCACTTTTCAGCTCAAACGAACTACATCGTTCATGAAGCTCACACGTTTCTCATATTAACTGAGAAGCATTGGATGTTAGAGGACCAGTGCTTTTTCTCAGTTTCAGAAGCAGAGTTGGACTAGATATGGTCTGTATGTGTAGGAAACACCGTCTTTTGTTCTCAGGACACTCATGTTTCCCTTCTGTCTTAGAGAATCTGGAAAACTAGAGCGTGCCTCTTGCTCTAAAGCAGAGTGTGATCTATATATGAGAACTCTGCTGTGTGTTTCCCTTCAGAAATGGAGTTAAATTCCATGCTCTGTGTCTTCCTACAAGCAAGACTTCGTTTCAGGTAAGGGCAGTCAGTTTTCAGCTCAAATGAACGACATCGTTCACCAAGTTCACACGTTTCTCATCTTAACTGACAAGCATTGGATGTTAGAGGACCTGTACTTTGTATCAGTGTCAGAGGCAGAGTTCTTCTAGATATGGTCCGCATGTGTAAGAAACACCGTTCTTTTGTTCTCAGCACACTCAAGTTTCCTGCTGTCTGAGACTCTAGAAAGCTGGAGTGTGCTTCTTGCTCAAAAGCAGAGTGGGATCAATGGATGAGAACTCTGTTGTGTGTTTCACTTCAGAAATGGAGTTAAATCCCAGGCTCTGAGTCTTCCTACAAGCAAGACTTCGTTTCAGGTAAGGGCAGTCACTTTTCAGCTCAATCGAACTATATCGTTCACGAAGCACACATGTTTCTCATATTAAATGAGAAGCATTGGATGTTAGAGGACCAGTGCTTTTTATCAGTTTCAGAAGCATAGTTGGACTAGCTATGGTCTGTATGTGTAGGTAATACCGTTCTTTTGTTCTCAGCACTCTCATGTTTGCTGCTCTCTTAGAGACTCCAGAAAGCTAGAGCGTGCTTCTTATTCTAAAGCAGAGTGTGATCAGTGGATGAGAACTCTGCTGTGTGTTTCACTTCAGAAATGGAGTTAAATCCCAGGCTCTGAGTCATCCTACAAGCAAGACTTCGTTTCAGGTAATGGCAGTTATTTTACAGCTCAAACGAATTACATCGTTCATGAAGCTCACACATTTCTCATATTAACTGACAGTCATTGGATGTTAGAGGACCTGTGCTTTGTATCAATTTCAGAGGCAGAGTTCTTCTAGATGTGGTCCGTATGTGTAGGAAACACCGTTCTTTTGTTCTCAGCACACTCAAGTTTCCTGCTCTCTTAGAGACTCTAGAAAGCTAGAGCGTGCTTCTTCTCTAAAGCAGAGTGTGATCATTGGATGAGAACTCTGTTGTGTGTTTCACTTCAGAAATGGAGTTAAATCCCTGGGTATGAGTCTTCCTACAAGCAAGACTTCATTTCATGTAAGTGCAGTTACTTTACAGCTCAAACGATCTACATCGTTCACTAAGCTCACACGTTTCTCATCTTAACTGACAAGCATTGGATATTAGAGGACCTGTGGTTTGTTTCAGTTTCAGAAGCAGAGTAGAACTAGATATGGCCCGCATGTGTAGGAATCACCGTTCTTTTGTTCTGAGCACACTAATGTTTCCTGCTGTATTAGAGACTCTAGAAAGCAAGAGCGTGCTTCTTGCTGTAATGCAGAGTGTGATCCATGGATGAGAACTATGCTGTGTGTTTCCCTTCAGAAATGGAGTTAAATTCCATGCTCTGTGTCTTCCTACAAGCAAGACTTCTTTTGAGGTAAGGGCAGTGACTTTTCAGCTCAAAAGAACTACATCGTTCATGAAGCTCACACGTTTCTCATATTAACTGAGAAGCATTGGATGTTAGAGGACCAGTGCTTTTTATCAGTTTCAGAAGCATAGTTGGACTAGATATGGTCTGTATGTGTAGGAAATACCGTTCTTTTGTTCTCAGCACGCTCATGTTTCCTGCTGTCTTAGAGACTCCAGAAAGCTAGAGCGTGCTTCTTATTCTAAAGCAGAGTGTGATCAGTGGATGAGAACTCTGCTGTGTGTTTCACTTCAGAAATGGAGTTCAATCCCAGGCTCTGAGTCATCCTACAAGCAAGACTTCGCTTCAGGTAATGGTAGTTACTTTACAGCTCAAACGAACTACATCGTTCATGAAGCTCACACGTTTCTCATATTAACTGACAATCATTGGATGTTAGCGGACCTGTGCTTTGTATCAATTTCAGAGGCAGAGTTCTTCTAGATATGGTCCGTATGTGTAGGAAACACCGTTCTTTTGTTCTCAGCACACTCAAGTTTCCTGCTCTCTTAGAGACTCCAGAAAGCTAGATCGTGCTTCTTCTCTAAAGCAGAGTGTGATCATTGGATGAGAACTCTGTTGTGTGTTTCACTTCAGAAATGGAGTTAAATCCCAGGCTCTGAGTCTTCCTACAAGCAAGACTTCGTTTCAGGTAAGGGCAGTTACTTTACAGCTCAAAAGAACTACATCGTTCACGAAGCTCACACGTTTCTCATCTTAACTGACAAGCATTGGATGTTAAAGGACAACTGCTTTGTATCAGTTTCAGAAGCAGAGTTGGACTAGATATGGTCCGTTTGTGTAGGAAACACCATTCAATTTTTCTCAGTACACTCAAGTTTCCTCCTGTCTTAGAGATTCTGGAAAGCAAGAGCGTGCTTCTTGCTCTAAAGCAGAGTGTGATCAATGGATGAGAACTCTGTTGTGTGTTTCACTTCAGAAATGGAGTTAAATCCCAGGCTCTGAGTCTTACTACAAGCAAGACTTCGTTTCATGTAAGGGCAGTTACTTTACAGCTCAAACGAACTACATCGTTCACGAAGCTCACACGTTTCTAATTTTAACTGACAAGCATTGGATGTTAGAGGACCTGTGCTTTTTATCAATTTCAGAGGCAGACTTCTTGTAGATATGGTCCGTATGTGTAAGAAACACCGTTCTTTTGTTCTTAGCACACTCACGTTTCCTGCTGTATTAGAGACTCTAGAAAGCTTGAGAGTGTTTCTTCTCTAAAGCAGAGTGTGATCAATGGATGAGAACTCTGTTGTGTGTTTCACATCAGAAATGGTGTTAAATTCCAGGCTCTGAGTCAACCTACAAGCAAGACTTCATTTCAGGTAAGGGCAGTTACTTTACAGCTCTAACAAACTACATCGTTCATGAAGCTCACACGTTTCTCATATTAACTGAAAAGCATTGGATGTTAGAGGACCTGTGCTTTGTATCAATTTCAGAGGCAGAGTTCTTCTATAAATGGTCCGTTTGTGTAGGAAACACCGATCTTTTGTTCTAAGCACACTCATGTTTCCTGCTGTCTTAGAGACTCTAGAAAGCAAGAGCGTGCTTCTTGCTCTAAAGCAGAGTGTGATCAGTGGATGAGAACTCTGTTGTGTGTTTCACTTCAGAAATGGAGTTAAATCCCAGGCTCTAAGTTTTATTACAAGCAAGACTTCGTTTCAGGTAAGGGCAGTCACTTTTCAGCTCAATTGAACTACATCGTTCACGAAGCGCACATGTTTCTCATATTAACTGAGAAGCATTGGATGTTAGAGGACCAGTGCTTTTTATCAGTTTCAGAAGCATAGTTGGACTAGATATGGTCTGTATGTGTAGGAAATACCGTTCTTTTGTTCTCAGCACGCTCATGTTTCCTGCTGTCTTAGAGACTCCAGAAAGCTAGAGCGTGCTTCTTATTCTAAAGCAGAGTGTGATCAGTGGATGAGAACTCTGCTGTGTGTTTCACATCAGAAATGGAGGTAAATCCCAGGCTCTGAGTCATCCTACAAGCAAGAATTCGTTTCAGGTAAGGGCAGTTACTTTACAGCTCAAACGAACTACATCGTTCATGAAGCTCACACGTTTCTCATATTAACTGACAATCATTGGATGTTAGAGGACCTGTGCTTTGTATCAATTTCAGAGGCAGAGTTCTTTTAGATATGGTCCGTATGTGTAGGAAACACCGTTCTTTTGTTCTCAGCACACTCAAGTTTCCTGCTGTATTAGAGATTCTGGAAAGCTAGAGCGTGCTTCTTGCTCTAAAGCAGAGTGTGATCAATGGATGAGAACTCTGTTGTGTGTTTCACTTCAGAAATGGAGTTAAATCCCAGGCTCTGAGTCTTCCTACAAGCAAGACTTCGTTTCAGGTAAGGGCAGTGACTTTTCAGTTTAAACGAACTACATCATTCACGAAGCTCACACGTTTCTCATATTAACTGAGAAGCATAGGATGTTAGAGGACCTGTGGTTTGTTTCAGTTTCAGAAGCACTGTTGAACTAGATATGGTCCGTATGTGTAAGAAACACCGTTCTTTTGTTCTGAGCACACTCACGTTTCCTGCTGTATTAGAGACCCTAGAAAGCTTGAGCGTGTTTCTTCTCCAAAGCAGAGTGTGATCAATGGATGAAAACTCTGTTGTGTGTTTCACTTCAGAAATGGAGTTAAATCCCATGCTCTGAGTCTTCCTACAAGGAAGACTTCGTTTTAGGTTAGGGCAGTTACTTTACAGCTCAAACGAACTACATTGTTCACGAAGCTCACACGATTCTCATCTTAACTGACAAGCATTGGATGTTAGAGGACCTGTGCTTGGTAATAATTTCAGAGGCAGATTTCTTCTAGATATGGTCTGCATGTGTAGGAAAAACCATACTTTTGTTCTCAGCACACTCATGTTTCCTGCTGTCTTAGAGACTCTAGAAAGCAAGAGCGGACTTCTTGCTCTAAAGCAGAGTGTGATCTATATATGAGAACTCTGCTGTGTGTTTCAATTCAGAAATGGAGTTAAATCCCTGGGTATGAGTCTTCCTACAAGCAAGACTTCATTTCATGTAAGGGCAGTTACTTTACAGCTCAAAAGATCTACATCGTTCACGAAGCTCACACGTTTCTCATCTTAACTGACAAGCATTGGATATTAGAGGACCTGTGGTTTGTTTCAGTTTCAGAAGCAGAGTTGAACTAGATATGGCCCGCATGTGAAGGAAACACCGTTCTTTTGTTCTGAGCACACTAATGTTTCCGGCTGTATTAGAGACTCTAGAAAGCAAGAGCGTGCTTCTTGCTGTAATGCAGAGTGTGATCCATTGATGAGAACTATGCTGTGTGTTTCCCTTCAGAAATGGAGTTAAATTCCATGCTCTGTGTCTTCCTACAAGCAAGACTTCGTTTCAGGTAAGGGAAGTCACTTTTCAGCTCAAACGAACTACATCGTTCATGAAGCTCACACGTTTCTCATATTAACTGAGAAGCATTGGATGTTAGAGGACCAGTGCTTTTTCGCAGTTTCAGAAGCAGAGTTGGACTAGATATGGTCTGTATGTGTAGGAAACACCGTTCTTTGGTTCTCAGCACACTCATGTTTCCCTTCTGTCTTAGAGACTCTGGAAAGTTAGAGCGTGCTTCTTGCTCTAAAGCAGAGTGTGATCAGTGGATGAGAACTCTTTTGTGTGTTTCACTTCAGAAATGGAGTTAAATCCCAGGCTCTGAGTCTTCCTACAAGTAAGACTTCGTTTCAGGTAAGGGCAGTTACTTTAGAGCTCAAACGAACTACATCGTTCACGAAGCTAACACGTTTCTCATCTTAACTGACAAACATTGGATGATAGAGGACCTGTGGTTTGTTTCAATTTCAGAAGCAGAGTTGAACTAGATATGGCCCGTATGTGTAGGAAACACCGTTCTTTTGTTCTGAGCACACTCAAGTTCCTGCTGTAATAGATTCTCTAGAAATCAAGAGCGTGATTCTTGCTCTAAAGCAGAGTGTGAACTATGGATGAGAACTATGCTGTGTGTTTCCCTTTAGAAATGGAGTTAAATTCCATGCTCTGCGTCTTCCTACAAACAAGACTTCGTTTCAGGTAAGGGCAGTCACTTTTCAGCTCAAACGAACAACATCCTTCACGAATCTCACACGTTTCTCATCTTAACTGACAAGCATTGGATGTTAAAGGACCACTGCTTTATATCAGTTTCAGAAGCAGAGTTGGACTAGATAGGGTCCGTATGTGTAGGAAACACCATTCATTTGTTCTCTGCACACTCAAGTTTCCTGCTGTCTTAGAGATTCTGGAAAGCTACAGCGTTCTTCTTGCTCTAAAGCAGAGTGTGATGAATGGATGAGAACTCTGTTGTGTGTTTCAATTCAGAAATGGTGTTAAATCCCATGCTCTGAGTCTTCCTACAAGCAAGACTTCGTTTCAGGTAAGGGCAGTGACTTTTCAGTTTAAACAAACTACATCGTTCACGAAGCTCACACGTTTCTCATATTAACTGAGAAGCATAGGATGTTAGAGGACCTGTGGTTTGTTTCAGTTTCAGAAGCACTGTTGAACTAGATATGGTCCGTATGTGTAAGAAACACCGTTCTTTTGTTCTTAGCACACTCACGTTTCCTGCTGTATTAGAGACTCTAGAAAGCTTGAGCGTGTTTCTTCTCTAAAGCAGAGTGTGATCAATGGATGAGAACTCTGTTGTGTGTTTCACATCAGAAATGGTGTTAAATTCCAGGCTCTGATTCAACCTACAAGCAAGACTTCATTTCAGTTAAGGGCAGTTACTTTACAGCTCTAACGAACTACATCGTTCATGAAGCTCACACGTTTCTCATATTAACTGAAAAGCATTGGATGTTAGAGGACCTGTGCTTTGTATCAATTTCAGAGGCAGAGTTCTTCTAGATATGGTCCGTTTGTGTAGGAAACACCGATCTTTTGTTCTAAGCACACTCATGTTTCCTGCAGTCTTAGAGACTCTAGAAAGCAAGAGCGTGCTTCTTGCTCTAAAGCAGAGTGTGATCTATATATGAGAACTCTGCTGTGTGTTTCACTTCAGAAATGGAGTTAAATCCCAGGCTCTGAGTCTTCCAACAAGGAAGACTTCGTTTCAGGTAAGGGCAGTTACTTTACAGCTCAAACGAACTACATTGTTCACGAAGCTCACACGATTCTCATCTTAACTGACAAGCATTGGATGTTAGAGGACCTGTGCTTTGTAATAATTTCAGAGGCAGATTTCTTCTAGATATGGTATGCATGTGTAGGAAAAACCATACTTTTGTTCTCAGCACACTCATGTTTCCTGCTGTCTTAGAGACTCTAGAAAGCAAGAGCGGACTTCTTGCTCTAAAGCAGAGTGTGATCTATATATGAGAACTCTGCTGTGTGTTTCACTTCAGAAATGGAGTTAAATCCCAGGCTCTGAGTCTTCCTACATGCGATACTTGGTTTCAAGTAAGGGCAGTTACTAAGACCTCAAACGAACTACATCGTTCACGAAGCTCACACGTTTCTCATATTAACTGAGAAGCATTGGATGTTAGAGGACCAGTGCTTTTTCTCAGTTTCAGAAGCAGAGTTGGACTAGATATGGTCTGTATGTGTAGGAAACACCGTTCTTTTGTTCTCAGCACACTCATGTTTCCCCTCTGTCTTAGAGACTCTGGAAAGCTAGAGCGTGATTCTTGCTCTAAAGCAGAGTGTGATCAGTGGATGAGAACTCTTTTGTGTGTTTCACTTCAGAAATGGAGTTAAATCCCAGGCTCTGAGTCTTCCTACAAGCAAGACTTCGTTTCAGGTAAGGGCAGTTACTTTAGAGCTCAAACGAACTATATCGTTCACGAAGCTCACACGTTTCTCATCTTAACTGACAAGAATTGGATGTTAGAGGACCTGTGCTTTGTATCAATTTCAGAGGCAGAGTTCTTCTAGATATGGTCTGTATGTGTAGGAAACTCCGTTCTTTTGTTCTCAGCACACTCAACTTTCTTGTTGTCTTAGAGACTCTAGAAAGCTAGAGCGTGCTTCTTGTTCTAAAGCAGAGTGTGATCAGTGGATGAGAACTCTGTAGTGTGTTTCACTTCAGAAATGGAGTTAAATCCCAGGCTCTAAGTCTTCCTATAAGCAAAACTTCATTTAAGATAAGGGCAGTTACTTTATAGCTCAAACGAACTACATCGTTCACGAAGCTCTCACGTTTCTCATATTAACTGAGAAGCATTGGATGTTAGAGAACCAGTGCTTTTTATCAGTTTCAGAGGCAGAGGTGGACTAGATATGGTCTGTATGTGTAGGAAAAACCGTTCTTTTGTTCTCAACACTCTCAAGTTTCCTGCTGTCTTAGAGACTCCAGAAAGCTAGAGCGTGTTTTTTATTCTAAAGCAGAGTGTGATCAGTGGATGAGAACTCTGCTGTGTGTTTCACTTCAGAAATGGAGTTAAATTCCATGCTTTGTGTCTTCCTACAAACAAGACTTCGTTTCAGGTAAGGGCAGTTACTTTACAGCTCAAACGAACTACATCGTTCATGAAGCTCACACGTTTCTCATATTAAATGACAAGCATTGGATGTTAGAGGACCTGTGCTTTGTATCAATTTCAGAGGCAGAGTCCTTCTAGATATGGTCCATATGTGTAGGAAACACCGTTTTTTATTCTCAGCACACTCATTTTTCCTGCTGTCTTAGAGACTCTAGAAAGCAAAAGCGTGCTTCTTACTCTAAAGCAGAGTGTGATCTATATATGAGAACTCTGCTGTGTGTTTCACTTCAGAAATGGAGTTAAATTCCAGGCTCTGAGTCTTCCTACAAGAAAGACTTCGTTTCAGGTAAGGGCAGTTACTAACAGCTCAAACGAACTACATCGTTCATGAAGCTAACACGTTTCTCATCTTAACTGACAAGCATTGGATGATAGAGGACCTGTGGTTTGTTTCAGTTTCAGAAGCAGAGTTGAACTAGATATGGCCCGTATGTGTAGGAAACACTGTTCTTTTTTTCTGAGCACACTCAAATTTCCTGCTGTATTAGAGACTCTAGAAAGCAGGAGCGTGCTTCTTGCTGTAAAGCAGAGTGTGATCCATGGATGAGAACTATGCTGTGTGTTTCCCTTCAGAAATGGAGTTTAATTCCATGCTCTGTGTCTTCCTACAAACAAGACTTCGTTTCAGGTAAGGCAGTCACTTTTCAGCTCAAACGAACTACATCGTTCATGAAGCTCACACGTTTCTCATCTTAACTGACAAGCATTGGATGTTAGAGGACCTGTGCTTTGTATAAACTTCAGAGGCAGAGTTCTTCCAGATATGGTCCCTAAGTGTAGGAAACACCGTTCTTTTGTAATCAGCACACTCAAGTTTCCTGCTGTCTTAGAGACTCTAGAAAGCTAGAGCTTGCTTCTTCTCTAAAGCAGGGTGTGATCAAAGGATGACAACTCTGTTGTGTGTTTCCCTTCAGAAATGCAGTTAAATCCCAGGCTCTGAGTCTTCCTACAAGCAAGTCTTCGTTTCAGGTAAGGGCAGTTACTTTACACCTCAAAAGAACTACATCGTTCACAAAGCTCACACGTTTCTCATTTTAAGTGACAAGCATTGGATGTTAGAAGACCTGTGCTTTGTATCAATTTCAGAGGCAGAGTTGTTGTAGATATGGTCCGTATGTGTAGGACTCACCGTTCTTTTGTTTTCAGCACACTCAAGTTTCCTGCTGTCTTTGAGACTCTAGAAAGCTAGAGCGTGCCTCTTGCTCTAAAACAAAGTGTGATCAATGGATGAGAACTCTACTGTGTGTTTCACTTCAGAAATGGAGTTAAATCCCAGGCTCTGAGTCATCCTACAAGCAAGATTTCGTTTCAGGTAAGGTCAGTTACTTTATAGCTCAAACGAACTACATTGTTCATGAAGCTCACACGTTTCTCATATAGACAGGAAGCATTGGGTGTTAGAGGACCAGTCTTTTTATCAGTTTTAGAGGCAGAGATGGACTAGCTATTGTCTGTATGTGTAGGAAACACCGTTCTTTTGTTCTCAGCACTCTCAAGTTTCCTGCTGTCTTAGAGACTCTAGAAAGCAAGAGCGTGCTTCTTGCTCTAAAGCAGAGTGTGATCTATATATGAGAACTCTGCTGTGTGTTTCACTTCAGAAATGGAGTGAAATCCCAGGCTCTGAGTCTTCGTACAAGCAAGACTTCGTTTCACGTAAGGGCAGTTACTAACAGCTCAAACGAACTACATCGTTCACGAAGCTAACACGTTTCTCATCTTAACTGACAAGCATTG
This sequence comes from Onychomys leucogaster, assembly GCA_949786385.1. NCBI lineage: Eukaryota > Metazoa > Chordata > Mammalia > Rodentia > Cricetidae > Onychomys > Onychomys leucogaster. Next base: position 685,303 of record CATKUP010000118.1, on the reverse strand, counting down.
GATGATAGAGGACCTGTGGTTTGTTTCAGTTTCAGAAGCAGATTTCAACTGGATATGGTCCCTATGTGTAGGAAACACCGTTCTTTTGTTCTCAGCACACTCAAGTTTCCTGCTGTCTTAGCGAGTCTAGAAAGCTAGAGCGTGCTTCTTCTCTAAAGCAGAGTGTGATCAATGGATGAGAACTCTGTTGTGTGTTTCACTTCAGAAATGGAGTTAAATCCCAAGCTCTGAGTCTTCCTACAAGCAAGACTTCGTTTCAGGTAAGGGCAGTTACTTTACAGCTCAAACGAACTACATCGTTCACGAAGCTCACACGGTTCTCATATTAACTGAGAAGCATTGGATGTTAGAGGACCAGTGCTTTGTATTAGTTTCAGAAGCTTAGTTGGACTAGGTATGGTCCGTATGTTTAGGAAACACCATTCATTTGTTCTCAGCCCACTCAAGTTTCCTGCTGTCTTAGAGACTCTAGATAGCTAGAGCGTGCTTCTTGCTCTAAAACAGAGTGTGATCAATGGATGACAACTCTGCTGTGTGTTTCACTTCAGAAATGTAGTTTAATCCCAGGCTCTGAGTCTTCCTACAAGCAAGACTTCGTTTCAGGTAAGGGCAGTTGCTTTACAGCTCAAACGACCTACATCGTTCACGAAGCTCACACGTTTCTCATATTAACTGAGAAGCATTGTAGGTTAGAGGCCCTGTGCTTTGTATCAATTTCAGAGGCAGATTTCTTCTAGATATGGTCCGTATGTGTAGGAAACATCGTTCATTTGTTCTCAGCACACTCATGTTTCCTGCTGTCTTAGAGACTCTTGAATGCAAGAGCGTGCTTCATATTCAAAAGCAGGGTGTGATATATATATGAGAACTCTGCTGTGTGTTTCACTTCAGAAATGGAGTTAAATACCAGGCTCTGAGTCTTCCTACAAGCGAGACTTCGTTTCAAGTAAGGGCAGTTACTAACAGTTCAAACGAACTATGTCGTTCACAAAGGTCACATGTTTCTCATATTAACTGAGAAGCATTGGATGTTAGAGGACCAGTGCTTTTTATCAGTTTCAGAAGCATAGTTGGACTAGATATGGTCTGTATGTGTAGGAAACACCGTTCTTTTGTTCTCAGCACTCTCAAGTTTCCTGCTGTCTTAGAGACTCTAGAAAGCAAGAGCGTGCTTCTTGCTGTAAAGCAGAGTGTGATCTATATATGAGAATTCTGCTGTGTGTTTCACTTCAGAAATGGAGTTAAATCCCAGGCTCTGAGTCTTCCTACAAGAAAGACTTCGTTTCAGATAAGGGCAGTTACTTTAAAGCTCAAACGAACTACATTCTTCACGAAGCTCACACGTTTCTCATCTTAACTGACAAGCATTGGATGATAGAGGACCTGTGGTTTGTTTCAGTTTCAGAAGCAGAGTTCTTCTAGATATGGTCCATATGTGTAGGAAACACCGTTCTTTTGTTCTGAGCACACTAATGTTTCCTGCTGTATTAGAGACTCGAGAAAGCAAGAACGTGCTTCTTGCTCTAAAGCAGAGTGTGATCAGTGGATGAGAACTCTTTTGTGTGTTTCACTTCAGAAATGGAGTTAAATCCCAGGATCTGAGTCTTCCTACAAGCAAAATATCATTTCAGGTAAGGGCAGTTACTTTACAGCTCAAATGAACTACATCGTTCATGAAGCTCACACGTTTCTCATCTTAACTGACAAGCATTGGATGATAGAGGACCTGTGGTTTGTTTCAGTTTCAGAAGGAGAGTTCTTCTAGATATGGTCCATATGTGTAGGAAACACCGTTTTATTGTTCTCAGCACTCTCAAGTTTCCTGCAGTCTTAGAGACTGTAGAAAGCTACAGCGTGCTTCTTGCTCTAAAGCAGAGTGTGATCAATGGATGAGAACTCTGTTGTGTGTTTCACTTCAGAAATGGAGTTAAATCCCAAGCTCTGAGTCTTCCTACAAGCAAGACTTCGTTTCAGGTAAGGGCAGTTACTTTACAGCTCAAACGAACTACATCGTTCACGAAGCTCACACGGTTCTCATATTAACTGAGAAGCATTGGATGTTAGAGGACCAGTGCTTTGTATCAGTTTCAGAAGCAGAGTTGGACTAGGTATGGTCCGTATGTTTAGGAAACACCATTCATTTGTTCTCAGCCCACTCAAGTTTCCTGCTGTCTTAGAGACTCTAGATAGCTAGAGCGTGCTTCTTGCTCTAAAACAGAGTGTGATCAATGGATGACAACTCTGCTGTGTGTTTCACTTCAGAAATGTAGTTTAATCCCAGGCTCTGAGTCTTCCTACAAGCAAGACTTCGTTTCAGGTAAGGGCAGTTGCTTTACAGCTCAAACGACCTACATCGTTCACGAAGCTCACACGTTTCTCATATTAACTGAGAAGCATTGTAGGTTAGAGGCCCTGTGCTTTGTATCAATTTCAGAGGCAGATTTCTTCTAGATATGGTCCGTATGTGTAGGAAACATCGTTCATTTGTTCTCAGCACACTCATGTTTCCTGCTGTCTTAGAGACTCTTGAATGCAAGAGCGTGCTTCATATTCAAAAGCAGGGTGTGATATATATATGAGAACTCTGCTGTGTGTTTCACTTCAGAAATGGAGTTAAATACCAGGCTCTAAGTCTTCCTACAAGCGAGACTTCGTTTCAAGTAAGGGCAGTTACTAACAGTTCAAACGAACTATGTCGTTCACAAAGGTCACATGTTTCTCATATTAACTGAGAAGCATTGGATGTTAGAGGACCAGTGCTTTTTATCAGTTTCAGAAGCATAGTTGGACTAGATATGGTCTGTATGTGTAGGAAACACCGTTCTTTTGTTCTCAGCACTCTCAAGTTTCCTGCTGTCTTAGAGACTCTAGAAAGCAAGAGCGTGCTTCTTGCTGTAAAGCAGAGTGTGATCTATATATGAGAATTCTGCTGTGTGTTTCACTTCAGAAATGGAGTTAAATCCCAGGCTCTGAGTCTTCCTACAAGAAAGACTTCGTTTCAGATAAGGGCAGTTACTTTAAAGCTCAAACGAACTACATTCTTCACGAAGCTCACACGTTTCTCATCTTAACTGACAAGCATTGGATGATAGAGGACCTGTGGTTTGTTTCAGTTTCAGAAGCAGAGTTCTTCTAGATATGGTCCATATGTGTAGGAAACACCGTTCTTTTGTTCTGAGCACACTAATGTTTCCTGCTGTATTAGAGACTCGAGAAAGCAAGAACGTGCTTCTTGCTCTAAAGCAGAGTGTGATCAGTGGATGAGAACTCTTTTGTGTGTTTCACTTCAGAAATGGAGTTAAATCCCAGGATCTGAGTCTTCCTACAAGCAAAATATCATTTCAGGTAAGGGCAGTTACTTTACGGCTCAAATGAACTACATCGTTCATGAAGCTCACACGTTTCTCATCTTAACTGACAAGCATTGGATGATAGAGGACCTGTGGTTTGTTTCAGTTTCAGAAGGAGAGTTCTTCTAGATATGGTCCATATGTGTAGGAAACACCGTTTTATTGTTCTCAGCACTCTCAAGTTTCCTGCAGTCTTAGAGACTGTAGAAAGCTACAGCGTGCTTCTTGCTCTAAAGCAGAGTGTGATCAATCGATGTGAACTCTGTTGTGTGTTTCACTTCAGAAATGGAGTTAAATCCCAGGCTCTGAGTCTTCCTACAAGCAATACTTCGTTTCAGGTAAGGGCAGTCACTTTTCAGCTCAAACGAACTACATTGTTCACGAAGCTCACAGGTTTCTCATATTTACAGGAAGCATTGGATGTTAGAGGACCAGTGCTTTTATCAGTTTCAGAGGCAGAGTTGGACTAGCTATGGTCTGTATGTGTAGGAAACTCCATTCTTTTGTTCTCAGCACTCTTAAGTTTCCTGCTGTCTTAGAGACTCTAGAAAGCTAGAGCGTGCTTCTCACTCTAAAGCAGAGTGTGATCAGTGGATGAGAACTCTGTTGTGTGTTTCACTTCAGAAATGGAGTTAAATCCCAGGCTCTGAGTCTTCCTACAAGCAAAACTTCGTTTCAGGTAATGGCAGTTACTTTACAGCTCAAAAGAAATACATCGTTCACAAGGCTCACACGTTTCTCATCCTAACTGACAAGCATTGGATGTTAGAGGACCTGTGCTTTGTATCAATTTCAGAGGCAGAGTTCTTCTAGATATGGTCCGTATGTGTAGGAAACACCGTTCTTTTGTTCTGAACACACTAATGTTTATTGCTGTATTAGAGACACTAAAAAGCAAGAGCGTGCTTCTTGCTGTAAAGCAGAGTGTGATCCATGGATGAGAACTATGCTATGTGTTTCCCTTCAGAAATGGAGTTAAATTCCATGCTCTGTGTCTTCCTACAAACAAGACTTCGTTTCAGGCAAGGGCAGTCACTTTTTAGCTCAAACGAACAACATCCTTCACGAATCTCACACGTTTCTCATCTTAACAGACAAGCATTGGATGTTAAAGGACCACTGCTTTATATCAGTTTCAGAAGCAGAGTTGGACTAGATAGGGTCCGTATGTGTAGGAAACACCATTCATTTGTTCTCTGCACACTCAAGTTTCCTGCTGTCTTAGAGATTCTGGAAAGCTAGAGCGTGCTTCTTGCTCTAAAGCAGAGTGTGATCAATGGATGAGAACTCTGTTGTGTGTTTCACTTCAGAAATGGAGTTAAATCCCATGCTCTGAGTCTTCCTCCAAGCAAGACTTCGTTTCAGGTAAGGGCAGTGACTTATCAGTTTAAACGAACTACATCGTTCACGAAGCTCACACGTTTCTCATATTAACTGAGAAGCATAGGATGTTAGAGGACCTGTGGTTTGTTTCAGTTTCAGAAGCACTGTTGAACTAGATATGGTCCGTATGTGTAAGAAACACCGTTCTTTTGTTCTGAACACCCTCACGTTTCCTGCTTTATTAGAGACTCTAGAAAGCTTGAGCGTGTTTCTTCTCTAAAGCAGAGTGTGATCAATGGATGAGAACTCTGTTGTGTGTTTCACTTCAGAAATGGATTAAATCCCAGGCTCTGAATCTTCCTACAAGCAAGACTTCGTTTCAGGTAAGGGCAGTTACTTTACAGCTCAAACGAACTACATTGTTCATGAAGCTCACACGTTTCTCATCTTAACTGACAAGCATTGGATGTTAGAGGACCTGTGCTTTGTAACAATTTCAGAGGCAGATTTCTTCTAGATATGGTCTGCATGTGTAGGAAATACCATACTTTTGTTCTCAGCACACTCATGTTTCCTGCTGTCTTAGAGACTCTAGAAAGCAAGAGCGTACTTCTTGCTCTAAAGCAGAGTGTGATCTATATATGAGAACTCTGCTGTGTGTTTCACTTCAGAAATGGAGTTAAATCCCAGGCTCTGAGTCTTCCTACATGCGATACTTGGTTACAAGTAAGGGCAGTTACTAAGAGCTCAAAGGAACTACATCTTTCACGAAGCTCACACGTTTCTCATCTTTAGTGACAAGCATTGAATGTTAGAGGACATGTGCTTTTTATCAATTTCAGAGGCAGAGTTCTTCTAGATATGGTCCCTATGTGTAGGAAACACTGTTCTTTTGTTCTGAGCACATTCACGTTTCCTGCTGTATTAGAGACTCTAGAAAGCAAGAGAGTGCTTCTTACTCTAAAGCAGAGTGTGATAATGGAAGAGAACTCTGTTGTGTGTTTCACTTCAGACATGGTGTTAAATCCCAGGCTCTGAGTCAACCTACAAGCAAGACTTCATTTCAGTTAAGGGCAGTTACTTTACAGCTCAAACGAACTACATCGTTCATGAAGCTCACACGTTTCTCATATTAACTGAAAAGCAGTGGAAGATAGAGGACCTGTGCTTTGTATCGTTTTCAGAGGCAGAGATCTTCTAGATATGGTCCGTATGTGTAGGAAACACCGATCTTTTGTTCTATTCACACTCATGTTTCCTGCTGTCTTAGAGACTCTAAAAAGCAAGAGCGTGCTTCTTGCTCTAAAACAGAGTGTGATCTATATATGAGAACTCTGCTGTGTGTATCACATCAGAAATGGAGTTAAATCCCAGGCTCTGAGTCTTCCTACAAGCAGGACTTCGTTTCAGGTAAGGACAGTTACTAACAACTCAAACGAACTACATCATTCACGAAGCTCACAGGTTTCTCATATTAACTGACAAGAATTGGATGTTAGAGGACCTGTGCTTTGTATCAATTTCAGAGGCAGAGTTCTTCTACATATGGTCCGTATGTGTAGGAAACACCGTTCTTTTGTTCTCAGCACACTCAAGTTTCCTGCTGTCTTAGAGACTCTAGAAAGATAGAGCGTGCTTCTTCTCTAAAGCAGAGTGTGATCAATGGATGATAACTCTGCTGTGTGTTTCATTTCAGAAATGGAGTTAAATCCCAGGCTCTGAGTCTTCCTACAAGCAAGACTTCATTTCAAGTAAGGGCAGTTACTTTAGAGCTCAAAAGAACTACATCGTTCACGAAACTCACACGTTTCTCATCTTAACTAACAAGCATTGGATGTTAGAGGACCTGTGCTTTGTATCAATTTCAGAGGCAGAGTTCTTCTAGATATGGTCTATATGTGTAGGAAACTCCGTTCATTTGTTCTCAGCACACTCAAGTTTCTTGCTGTCTTAGAGACTCTAGAAAGCTAGAGCGTGCTTCTTGCTCTAAAGCAGAGTGTGATCAGTGGATGAGAACTCTGTTGTGTGTTTCACTTCAGAAATGGAGTTAAATCCCAGGCACTGAGTCTTCCTACAAGCAAAACTTCATTTAAGGTAAGGGCAGATACTTTACAGCTCAAACGAACTACATCGTTCACGATGCTCACACGTTTCTCATATTAACTGAGAAGCATTGGATGTTAGAGGACCAGTGCTTTTTATCAGTTTCAGAGGCAGAGGTGGACTAGATATGGTCTGTATGTGTAGGAAAAACCGTTCTTTTGTTCTCAACACTCTCAAGTTTCCTGCTGCCTTAGAGACTCTAGAAAGCTAGAGCATGCTTCTCACTCTAAAGCAGAGTATGATCAGTGGATGAAACTCTGTTATGTGTTTCTCTTCAGAAATGGAGTTTAATCCCAGGCTCTGAGTCTTCCTACAAGCAAAAATTCGATTCAGGTAATGGCAGTTACTTTACAGCTCAAAAGAACTACATCCTTCACAAAGCTCACACGATTCTCATCTTAACTGACAAGCATTGGATGTTAGAGGACCTGTGCTTTGTATCAATTTCAGAGGCAGAGTTCTTCTAGATATGGTCGTTGTGTGTAGGAAACACCGTTCTTTTGTTCTCAGCACAGTCATGTTTCCTGCTGTCTTAGAGATTCTCGAAAGCAATAGCATGCTTCTTGCTCTAAAGCAGAGTGTGATCTATATATGATAACTCTGCTGTGTGTTTCACTTCAGAAATGGAGTTAAATCCCAGGCTCAGAGTCTTCCTACAAGCAAGACTTCGTTTCAGGTAAGGGCAGTCACTTTTCAGTTCAAACGAACTGCATCGTTCACGAAGCTAACACGTTTCTCGTCTTAACTGACAAGCATTGGATGATAGAGGACCTGTGGTTTGTTTCAGTTACAGAGGCAGAGTTTTTCCAGATATGGTCCCTATGTGTAGGAAACACCGTTCTTTTGTTCTCAGCACACTCAAGTTTCCTGCTGTCTTAGAGACTCCAGAAATCTAGAGCGTGCTTCTTATTCTAAAGCAGAGTGTGATCAGTGGATGAGAACTCTGCTGTGTGTATCACTTCAGAAATGGAGTTAAATCACAGGCTCTTAGTCATCCTAAAAGCAAGACTTCTTTTCAGGTAAGGGCAGTTACTTTAGAGCTCAAACGAACTACATTGTTCATGAAGCTCACACGTTTCTCACATTAACTGACAAGCATTGGATGTTAGAGGACCTGTCCTTTTTATCAATTTCAGAGTCAGAGTTCTTCTAGATATGGTCCGTATGTGTAGGAAACACCGTTCATTTGTTCTCAGCACACTCAAGTTTCCTGCTGTCTTATAGACTCTAGAAAGCTACAGCATGCTTCTTCTCTAAAGCAGAGTGTGATCAATGGATGAGAACTGTGTTGTGTGTTTCACTTCAGAAATGGAGATAAATCCCAGGCTCTGAGTCTTCCTACAAGCAAGACTTCGTTTCAGGTAATGGCAGTTACTTTTCAGCTCAAACGAACAACATCGTTCACGAAGCTCACACGTTTCTCATATTAACAGGAAGCATTGGATGTTAGACGACCAGTGCTTTTTTTCAGTTTCAGAGGCAGAGTTGGACTGGCTATGGTCTGTATGTGTAGGAAACACAGTTCTTTTGTTCTCAGCACTCTCAAGTTTCCTGCTGTCTTAGAGACTCTAGAAAGCTAGAGCGTGCTTCTCACTCTAAAGCAGAGTGTGATCAGTGGATGAGAACTCTGTTGTGTGTTTCACTTCAGAATGGAGTTAAATCCCAGGCTCTGAATCTTCCTACAAGCAAAAATTGGTTTCAGGTAATGGCAGTTATTTTACAGCTCAAACGAACTACATCGTTCAAGAGGTTCACACGATTCTCATCCTAACTGACAAGCATTGGATGTTAGAGGACCTGTGCTTTGTATCAATTTCAGAGGCAGAGTCCTTCTAGATATGGTCCGTATGTGGAGGAAACACCGTTCTTTTGTTCTCAGCACACTCATTTTTCCTGCTGTCTTAGAGCCTCTAAAAGCAAAAGCGTGCTTCTTACTCTAAAGCAGAGTGTGATTTTTATGTGAACTCTGCTGTGTTTTTCACTTCAGAAATGGAGTTAAATCCCAGGCTCTGAGTCTTCCTACAAGAAAGACTTCATTTCACGTAAGGGCAGTTACTAACAGCTCAAACGAACTACATCGTTCACGAAGCTAACACGTTTCTCATCTTAACTGACAAGCATTGGATGATAGAGGACCTGTGGTTTGTTTCAGTTTCAGAACCAGAGTTGAACTAGATATGGCCCATATGTGTAGGAAACACTGTTCTTTTTTTCTGAGCACACTAATGTTTCCTGCTGTATTAGAGACTCTAGAAAGCAAGAGCGTGCTTCTTGCTCTAAAGCAGAGTGTGATCAATGGATGAGAACTCTGTTGTGTGTTTCGATTCAGAAATGTAGTTAAATTTCTGGGTCTGAATCTTCCTACAAGCAAGACTTCATTTCAGGTAAGGGCAGTTACTTTACAGCTCAAACGATCTACATCGTAAATGAAGCTCACACGTTTCTCATCTTAACTGACAAGCATTGGATGTTAGAGGACCTGTGGTTTGTTTCAGTTTCAGAAGCAGAGTTCTTCTAGATATGGTCCATATGTGTAGGAAACACCGTTCTTTTGTTCTGAGTACACTAATGTTTCCTGCTGTATTAGAGACTCTAGAAAGCAAGAGCGTGCTTCTTGCTGTAAAGCAGAGTGTGATCCATGGATGAGAACTATGCTGTGTGTTTCCCTTCAGAAATGGAGTTAAATTGAATGCTCTGTGTTTTCCTACAAGCAAGACTTCGTTTCAGGTAAGGGCAGTCACTTTTCAGCTCAAACGAACTTCATCGTTCATGAAGCTTACACGTTTCTCATATTAACTGAGAAGCATTGGATGTTAGCGGACCAGTGCTTTTTTATCAGTTTCAGAAGCAGAGTTGGACTCAATATGGTCTGTATGTATAGGAAACACCGTTCTTTTGTTCTCAGCACACTCAATTTTCCTGCTGTCTTAGAGACTCTGGAAAGCTAGAGCGTGCTTCTGGCTCTAAAGCAGAGTTTGGTCTATATATGAGAACTCTGCTGTGTGTTTCACTTCAGAAATGGAGTTAAATCCCAGGCTCTGAGTCTTCCTACTAGCAAGACTTCGTTTCACGTAAGGGCAGTTACTAACAGCTCAAACGAACTACATCGTTCACTAAGCTAACACGTTTCTCATCTTAACTGACAAGCATTGGATGTTAGAGGACCTGTGGTTTGTTTCAGTTTCAGAAGCAGAGTTGAACTAGATATGGCCCGTATGTGTAGGAAACACTGTTCTTTTTTTCTGAGCACACTCAAGTTTCCTGCTGTATTAGAGACTCTAGAAAGCAAGAGCGTGCTTCTTGCTCTAAAGCAGAGTATGATCTATGGATGAGAACTCTGCTGTGTGTTTCACTTCAGAAATGGAGTTAAATCCCAGGCTCTGAGTCTTCCTACAAGCAAGACTTCGTTTCAGGTAAGGGCAGTTACTTTACAGCTCAAACGAACTACATCGTTCACGAAGCTCACACGTTTCTCATCTTAACTGACAAGCATTGGATGATAGACGACCTGTGGTTTGTTTCAGTTTCAGAACCAGAGTTCTTCTAGATATGGTCCATATGTGTAGGAAACACCGTTCTTTTGTTCTGAGCACACTAATGTTTCCTGCTGTATTAGAGACTCTAGAAAGCAAGAACGTGCTTCTTGCTTTAAAGCAGAGTGTGATCTATGGATGAGAACTCTACTGTGTGTTTCACTTCAGAAATGGAGTTAAATCCCAGGCTCGGAGTCTTCCTACAAGCAAAAATTCGATTCAGGTAAGGGCAGTTACTTTACAGCTGAAACGAACTACATCGTTCACGAAGCTCACACGATTCTCATCTTAACTGACAAGCATTGGATGTTAGAGGACCTGTGGTTTGTTTCAGTTTCAGAAGCAGAGTTCTTCTAGATATGGTCCATATGTGTAGGAAACACCGTTCTTTTGTTCTGAGTACACTAATGTTTCCTGCTGTATTAGAGACTCTAGAAAGCAAGAGCGTGCTTCTTGCTCTAAAGAAGAGTGTGATCAATGGATGAGAACTCTGTTGTGTGTTTCGAATCAGAAATGTAGATAAATCTCTGGGTCTGAATCTTCCTACAAGCAAGACTTCATTTCAGGTAAGGGCAGTTACTTTACAGCTCAAACGATCTACATCGTAAATGAAGCTCACACGTTTCTCATCTTAACTGACAAGCATTGGATATTAGAGGACCTGTGGTTTGTGTCAGTTTCAGAAGCAGAGTTTAACTAGATATGGCCCGTATGTGAAGGAAACACCGTTCTTTTGTTCTGAGCACACTAACGTTTCCTGCTGTATTAGAGACTCTAGAAAGCAAGAGCGTGCTCCTTGCTGTAAAGCAGAGTGTGATCCATGGATGAGAACTATGCTGTGTGTTTCCCTTCAGAAATGGAGTTGAATTCCATGCTCTGTGTCTTCCTACAAACAAGACTTCGTTTCAGGTAAGGGAAGTCACTTTCCAGCTCAAACGAACTACATCGTTCATGAAGCTCACACGTTTCTCATCTTAACTGACAAGCATTGGATGTTAGAGGACCAGTGCTTTTTATCAGTTTCAGAAGCATAGTTGGACTAGATATGGTCTGTATGTGTAGGAAACACCGTTCTTTTGTTATCTGCACTCTCAAGTTTTCTGCTGTCTTAGAGACTCAAGAAAGCTAGAGCGTGCTTCTTATACTTAAGCAGAGTGTGATCAGTGGATGAGAACTCTGCTGTGTGTTTCACTTCAGAAATGGAGTTAAATCCCAGGCTCTGAGTCATCCTACAAGCAAGACTTCGTTTCAGGTAAGGGCAGTTACTTTATAGCTCAAACGAACTACATCATTCATGAAGCTCACACGTTTCTCATCTTAACTGACAAGCATTGGATGTTAGAGGACCTGTGGTTTGTTTCAGTTTAAGAAGCAGAGTTCTTCTAGATATGGTCCATATGTGTAGGAAACACCGTTCTTTTGTTCTGAGCACACTAATGTTTCTGGCTGTATTAGAGACTCTAGAAAGCAAGAGCATGCTTCTTGGTGTAAAGCACAGTGTGATCCATGGATGAGAACTCTGCTGTGTGTTTCCCTTCAGAAATGGAGTTATATTCCATGCTCTGTGTCTTCCTACAAGCAAGACATCGTTTCAGGTAAGGGCAGTCACTTTTCAGCTCAAACGAGCTTCATGGTTCAAGAAGCTCACCGTTTCTCATATTAACTGAGAAGCATTGGATTTTAGCGGACCATTGCTTTTTATCAGTTTCAGAAGCAGAGTTGGACTCGATATGGTCTGTATGTGTAGGAAACACCGTTCTATTGTTCTCAGCACACTCAATTTTGCTGCTGTCTTAGAGACTCTAGAAAGCTACAGCGTGCTTCTTGCTCTAAAGCAGAGTGTGATCTATATATGAGAACTCTGCTGTGTGTTTCACTTCAGAAATGGAGTTAAATTCCAGGATCTGAGTCTTTCTACAAGCAAGACTTCGTTTCAGGTAAGGGCAGTTACTTTATAGCTCAAACGAACTACATCATTCATGAAGCTCACACGTTTCTCATCTTAACTGACAATCATTGGATATTAGAGGACCTGTGGTTTGTTTCATATTCAGAAGCAGAGTTGAACTAGATATGGCCCGTATGTGTAGGAAACGTCGTTCTTTTGTTCTGAGCACACTAATGTTTCCTGCTGTATTAGAGACTCTAGAATGCAAGAGCGTGCTTCTTGCTGTAAAGCAGAGTGTGATCCATGGATGAGAACTATGCTGTGTGTTTCCCTTCAGAAATGGAGTTAAACTCCATGCTCTGTGTCTTCATACAAGCAAGACTTCGTTTCAGGTAAGGGCAGTCACTTTTCAGCTCAAACGAACTTCATCGTTCACGAAGCTCACACGTTTCTCATATTAACTGAGAAGCATTGGATGTTAGCGGACCAGTGCTTTTTATCAGTTTTGGAAGCAGAGTTGTACTCGATATGGTCTGTATGTGTAGGAAACACCGTTCTTTTGTTCTCAGCACACTCAAGTTTCCTGCTGTCTTAGAGACTCTGGAAAGCTAGAGCGTGCTTCTTCTCTAAAGCAGAGTGTGATCAGTGGATGAGAACTCTGTTGTGTGTTTCACTTCAGAAATGGAGTTAAATCACAGGCTCTGAGTATTCCTACAAGCAAAACTTCGTTTCAGGTAATGGCAGTTACTTTACAGCTCAAACGAACTACATCGTTCATGAAGCTCACACGTTTCTCATCCTAACTGACAAGCATTGGATGTTAGAGGACGTGTGCTTTGTATCAATTTCAGAGGCAGAGTTCTTCTAGATGTCGTCCGTATGTGTAGGAAACACCGTTCTTTTGTTCTCAGCACACTCAAGTTTCCTGCTGTCTTAGAGACACTAGAAAGCTACAGCGTGCTTCTTGCTCTAAAGCATAGTGTGATCAATGGATGAGAACTCTTTTGTGTGTTTCACTTCAGAAATGGAGTTAAATCCCAGGCTCTGAGTCTTCCTACTAGCAAGACTTCGTTTTACGTAAGGGCAGTTACTAACAGCTCAAACGAACTACATCGTTCACTAAGCTAACACGTTTCTCATCTTAACTGACAAGCATTGGATGATAGAGGACCTGTGGTTTGTTTCAGTTTCAGAACCAGAGTTCTTCTAGATATGGTCCATATGTGTAGGAAACACCGTTCTTTTGTTCTGAGCACACTAATGTTTCCTGCTGTATTAGAGACTCTAGAAAGCAAGAACGTGCTTCTTGCTTTAAAGCAGAGTGTGATCTATGGATGAGAACTCTACTGTGTGTTTCACTTCAGAAATGGAGTTAAATCCCAGGCTCGGAGTCTTCCTACAGGCAAAATATCATTTCAGGTAATGGCAGTTACTTTACAGCTCAAACGAACTACATCGTTCACAAGGCACACACGTTTCTCATCCTAACTGAAAAGCATTGGATGTTAGAGGACGTGTGCTTTGTATCAATTTCAGAGGCAGAGTTCTTCTAGATATGGTCCATATGTGTAGGAAACACCGTTCTTTTTTTCTCAGCACACTCAAGTTTCCTGCTGTCTTAGAGACACTAGAAAGTTACAGCGTGCTTCTTGCTCTAAAGCATAGTGTGATCAATGGATGAGAACTCTGTTGTGTGTTTCACTTCAGAAATGGAGTTAAATCCCAGGCTCTGAGTCTTCCTACAAGCAAAAATTCGATTCAGGTAAGGGCAGTTACTTTACAGCTCAAACGAACTACATCGTTCACGAAGCTCACACGATTCTCATCTTAACTGACAAGCATTGGATGTTAGAGGACCTGTGGTTTGTTTCAGTTTCAGAAGCAGAGTTCTTCTAGATATGGTCCATATGTGTAGGAAACACCGTTCTTTTGTTCTGAGTACACTAATGTTTCCTGCTGTATTAGAGACTCTAGAAAGCAAGAGCGTGCTTCTTGCTCTAAAGAAGAGTGTGATCAATGGATGAGAACTCTGTTGTGTGTTTCGAATCAGAAATGTAGATAAATCTCTGGGTCTGAATCTTCCTACAAGCAAGACTTCATTTCAGGTAAGGGCAGTTACTTTACAGCTCAAACGATCTACATCGTAAATGAAGCTCACACGTTTCTCATCTTAACTGACAAGCATTGGATATTAGAGGACCTGTGGTTTGTGTCAGTTTCAGAAGCAGAGTTTAACTAGATATGGCCCGTATGTGAAGGAAACACCGTTCTTTTGTTCTGAGCACACTAACGTTTCCTGCTGTATTAGAGACTCTAGAAAGCAAGAGCGTGCTCCTTGCTGTAAAGCAGAGTGTGATCCATGGATGAGAACTATGCTGTGTGTTTCCCTTCAGAAATGGAGTTGAATTCCATGCTCTGTGTCTTCCTACAAACAAGACTTCGTTTCAGGTAAGGGAAGTCACTTTCCAGCTCAAACGAACTACATCGTTCATGAAGCTCACACGTTTCTCATCTTAACTGACAAGCATTGGATGTTAGAGGACCAGTGCTTTTTATCAGTTTCAGAAGCATAGTTGGACTAGATATGGTCTGTATGTGTAGGAAACACCGTTCTTTTGTTATCTGCACTCTCAAGTTTTCTGCTCTCTTAGAGACTCAAGAAAGCTAGAGCGTGCTTCTTATACTTAAGCAGAGTGTGATCAGTGGATGAGAACTCTGCTGTGTGTTTCACTTCAGAAATGGAGTTAAATCCCAGGCTCTGAGTCATCCTACAAGCAAGACTTCGTTTCAGGTAAGGGCAGTTACTTTATAGCTCAAACGAACTACATCATTCATGAAGCTCACACGTTTCTCATCTTAACTGACAAGCATTGGATGTTAGAGGACCTGTGGTTTGTTTCAGTTTAAGAAGCAGAGTTCTTCTAGATATGGTCCATATGTGTAGGAAACACCGTTCTTTTGTTCTGAGCACACTAATGTTTCCTGCTGTATTAGAGACACTAGAAAGCAAGAGCATGCTTCTTGGTGTAAAGCACAGTGTGATCCATGGATGAGAACTCTGCTGTGTGTTTCCCTTCAGAAATGGAGTTATATTCCATGCTCTGTGTCTTCCTACAAGCAAGACATCGTTTCAGGTAAGGGCAGTCACTTTTCAGCTCAAACGAGCTTCATGGTTCAAGAAGCTCACCGTTTCTCATATTAACTGAGAAGCATTGGATTTTAGCGGACCATTGCTTTTTATCAGTTTCAGAAGCAGAGTTGGACTCGATATGGTCTGTATGTGTAGGAAACACCGTTCTATTGTTCTCAGCACACTCAATTTTGCTGCTGTCTTAGAGACTCTAGAAAGCTACAGCGTGCTTCTTGCTCTAAAGCAGAGTGTGATCTATATATGAGAACTCTGCTGTGTGTTTCACTTCAGAAATGGAGTTAAATTCCAGGATCTGAGTCTTTCTACAAGCAAGACTTCGTTTCAGGTAAGGGCTGTTACTTTACGGCTCAAACGAACTACATCGTTCACGAAGTTAACACGTTTCTCATCTTAACTGACAAGCATTGGATGATAGAGGACCTGTGGTTTGTTTCAGTTTCAGAAGCAGAGTTGAACTAGATATGGCCTGTATGTGTAGGAAACATCGTTCTTTTGTTCTGAGCACACTAATGTTTCCTGCTGTATTAGAGACTCTAGAAAGCAAGAGCGTACTTCTTGCTCTAAAGCAGAGTGTGATCAATGGATGAGAACTCTGTTGTGCGTTTCGATTCAGAAATGGAGTTAAATCCCTGGGTCTGAGTCTTCCTACAAGCAAGACTTCATTTCAGGTAAGGGCATTTACTTTACAGCTCAAACGATCTACATCGTTCATGAAGCTCACACGATTCTCATCTTAACTGACAATCATTGGATATTAGAGGACCTGTGGTTTGTTTCATATTCAGAAGCAGAGTTGAACTAGATATGGCCCGTATGTGTAGGAAACGTCGTTCTTTTGTTCTGAGCACACTAATGTTTCCTGCTGTATTAGAGACTCTAGAATGCAAGAGCGTGCTTCTTGCTGTAAAGCAGAGTGTGATCCATGGATGAGAACTATGCTGTGTGTTTCCCTTCAGAAATGGAGTTAAACTCCATGCTCTGTGTCTTCATACAAGCAAGACTTCGTTTCAGGTAAGGGCAGTCACTTTTCAGCTCAAACGAACTTCATCGTTCACGAAGCTCACACGTTTCTCATATTAACTGAGAAGCATTGGATGTTAGCGGACCAGTGCTTTTTATCAGTTTTGGAAGCAGAGTTGTACTCGATATGGTCTGTATGTGTAGGAAACACCGTTCTTTTGTTCTCAGCACACTCAAGTTTCCTGCTGTCTTAGAGACTCTGGAAAGCTAGAGCGTGCTTCTTCTCTAAAGCAGAGTGTGATCAGTGGATGAGAACTCTGTTGTGTGTTTCACTTCAGAAATGGAGTTAAATCACAGGCTCTGAGTCTTCCTACAAGCAAAACTTCGTTTCAGGTAATGGCAGTTACTTTACAGCTCAAACGAACTACATCGTTCATGAAGCTCACACGTTTCTCATCCTAACTGACAAGCATTGGATGTTAGAGGACGTGTGCTTTGTATCAATTTCAGAGGCAGAGTTCTTCTAGATGTCGTCCGTATGTGTAGGAAACACCGTTCTTTTGTTCTCAGCACACTCAAGTTTCCTGCTGTCTTAGAGACACTAGAAAGCTACAGCGTGCTTCTTGCTCTAAAGCATAGTGTGATCAATGGATGAGAACTCTTTTGTGTGTTTCACTTCAGAAATGGAGTTAAATCCCAGGCTCTGAGTCTTCCTACTAGCAAGACTTCGTTTTACGTAAGGGCAGTTACTAACAGCTCAAACGAACTACATCGTTCACTAAGCTAACACGTTTCTCATCTTAACTGACAAGCATTGGATGATAGAGGACCTGTGGTTTGTTTCAGTTTCAGAACCAGAGTTCTTCTAGATATGGTCCATATGTGTAGGAAACACCGTTCTTTTGTTCTGAGCACACTAATGTTTCCTGCTGTATTAGAGACTCTAGAAAGCAAGAACGTGCTTCTTGCTTTAAAGCAGAGTGTGATCTATGGATGAGAACTCTACTGTGTGTTTCACTTCAGAAATGGAGTTAAATCCCAGGCTCGGAGTCTTCCTACAGGCAAAATATCATTTCAGGTAATGGCAGTTACTTTACAGCTCAAACGAACTACATCGTTCACGAGGCACACACGTTTCTCATCCTAACTGAAAAGCATTGGATGTTAGAGGACGTGTGCTTTGTATCAATTTCAGAGGCAGAGTTCTTCTAGATATGGTCCATATGTGTAGGAAACACCGTTCTTTTGTTCTCAGCACACTCAAGTTTCCTGCTGTCTTAGAGACACTAGAAAGTTACAGCGTGCTTCTTGCTCTAAAGCATAGTGTGATCAATGGATGAGAACTCTGTTGTGTGTTTCACTTCCGAAATGGAGTTAAATCCCAGGCTCTGAGTCTTCCTACAAGCAAGACTTCGTATCAGGTAAGGGCAGTCACTTTTCAGCTCAAACGAACTACATCATTCACGAAGCTCACACGTTTCTCATATTAACAGGAAGCATTGGATGTTAGAGGACCAGTGCTTTTTATCAGTTTCAGAGGCAGAGTTGGACTAGCTATTGTCTGTATGTGTAGGAAATACCTTTCTTTGGTTCTCAGCACTCTCAAATTTCCTGCTGTCTTAGAGACTCTAGAAAGCAAGAGCGTGCTTCTTGCTATAAAGCAGAGTGTGATCTATATATGAGAACTCTGCTGTGTGTTTCACTTCAGAAATTGTGTTAAATCCCAGGCTATGAGTCTTCCTACAAGCAAGACTTCGTTTCAGGTAAGGGCAGTTACTTTACAGCTCAAAGGAACTACATCGTTCACGAAGCTCACACGATTCTCATCTTAACTGACAAGCATTGGACGTTAGAGGACCTGTGCTTTGTATCAATTTCAGAGGCAGAGTTCTTCTAGATATGGTCCATATGTGTAGGAAACATCGTACTATTGTTCTCAGCACACTCAAGTTTCCTGCTCTCTTAGAGACTCTAGAAAGCTAGAGCGTGCTTCTTGCTCTAAAGCATAGTGTGATCAATGGATGAGAACTCTGTTGTGTGTTTCACTTCAG
Source organism: Onychomys leucogaster (assembly GCA_949786385.1). Lineage (NCBI taxonomy): Eukaryota > Metazoa > Chordata > Mammalia > Rodentia > Cricetidae > Onychomys > Onychomys leucogaster. The sequence continues at coordinate 666,944 of CATKUP010000118.1, read as the reverse complement.
AAATGGAGATAAATCCCAGGCTCTGAGTCTTCCTACAAGCAAGACTTCGTTTCAGGTAAGGGCAGTCACTTTTCAGCTCAAAGGAACTACATCGTTCATGAAGCTCACACGTTTCTCATATTAACAGGAAGCATTGGATGTTAGAGGACCAGTGCTTTTTATCAGTTTCAGAGGCACAGTTGAACTAGATATGGCCCGTATGTGTAGGAAACACTGTTCTTTTTTTCTGAGCACACTCAAGTTTCCTGCTGTATTAGAGACTCTAGAAAGCAAGAGCATGCTTCTTGCTCTAAAGCAGAGTGTGATCAATGGATGAGAACTCTGTTGTGTGTTTTGATTCATATATGGACTTAAATCCCTGGGTCTGAGTCTTCCTACAAGCAAGACTTCATTTCAGGTATGGGCAGTTACTTTCCAGGTCAAACGACCTAGATCGTTCACGAAGCTCACACGTTTCTCATCTTAACTGACAAGCATTGGATATTAGAGGACCTGTGGTTTGTTTCAGTTTCAGAAGCAGAGTTCTTCTAGATATGGTCCATATGTGTAGGAAACACCTTTCTTTTGTTGTGAGCACACTAATGTTTTCTGCTGTATTAGAGACTCTAGAAAGCAAGAGCGTGCTTCTTGCTGTAAAGCAGAGTGTGATCTATATATGAGAACTCTGCTGTGTGTTTCACTTCAGAAATGGAGTTAAATCCCAGGCTCTGAGTCTTCCTACAAGCAAAACTTCGTTTCAGGTAATGGCAGTTACTTTACAGCTCAAAGGAACTACATCGTTCACGAGGCACACACGTTTCTCATCCTAACTGACAAGCATTGGATGTTAGAGGGCGTGTGCTTTGTATCAATTTCAGAGGCAGAGTTCTTCTAGATATGGTCCGTATGTGTAGGAAACACCGTTCTTTTGTTCTCAGCACACTCAAGTTTCCTGCTGTCTTAGAGACACTAGAAAGCTACAGCGTGCTTCTTGCTCTAAAGGATAGTGTGATCAATGGATGAGAACTCTGTTGTGTGTTTCACTTCAGAAATGGAGTTAAATCCCAGGCTCTGAGTCTTCCTACAAGCAAGACGTCGTTTCAGGTAAGGGCAGTCACTTTTCAGCTCAAAGGAACTACATCATTCACGAAGCTCACACGTTTCTCATATTAACAGGAAGCATTGGATGTTAGAGGACCAGTGCTTTTTATCAGTTTCAGAGGCAGAGTTGGACTAGCTATTGTCTGTATGTGTAGGAAACACCGTTCTTTGGTTCTCAGCACTCTCAAGTTTCCTGCTGTCTTAGAGACTCTAGAAAGCAAGAGCGTGCTTCTTGCTATAAAGCAGAGTATGATCTATATATGAGAACTCTGCTGTGTGTTTCACTTCAGAAATGGAGTAAAATCCCAGGCTCTGAGTCTTCCTACAAGCAAGACTTCGTTTCAGGTAAGGGCAGTTACTTTACAGCTCAAACGATCTACATCGTTCACGAAGCTCACACGATTCTCATCTTAACTGACAACCATTGGATGTAAGAGGACCTGTGGTTTGTTTCAGTTTCAGAAGCAGAGTTCTTCTAGATATGGTCCATATGTGTAGGAAACACCGTTCTTTTGTTCTGAGTACACTAATGTTTCCTGCTGTATTAGAGATTCTAGAAAGCAAGAGCGTGCTTCTTGGTGTAAAGCAGAGTGTGATCCATGGATGAGAACTATGCTGTGTGTTTCCCTTCAGAAATGGAGTTAAATTGAGTGCTCTGTCTTTTCCTACAAGCAAGACTTCGTTTCAGGTAAGGGCAGTCACTTTTCAGCTCAAACGAACTTCATCATTCACGAAGCTCACACGTTTCTCATATTAACTGAGAAGCATTGGATGTTAGCGGACCAGTGCTTTTTATCAGTTTCAGAAGCAGAGTTGGACTCGATATGGTCTGTATGTATAGGAAACACCGTTCTTTTGTTCTCAGCACACTCAATTTTCCTGCTATCTTAGAGACTCTGGAAAGCTAGAGCGTGCTTCTGGCTCTAAAGCAGAGTTTGATCTATATATGAGAACTCTGCTGTGTGTTACACTTCAGAAATGGAGTTAAATCCCAGGCTCTGAGTCTTCCTACTAGCAAGACTTCGTTTCACGTAAGGGCAGTTACCTACAGCTCAAACGAACTACATCGTTCACTAAGCTAACACGTTTCTCATCTTAACTGACAAGCATTGGATGTTAGAGGACGTGTGCTTTGTATCAATTTCAGAGGCAGAGTTCTTCTAGATGTCGTCCGTATGTGTAGGAAACACCGTTCTTTTGTTCTCAGCACACTCAAGTTTCCTGCTGTCTTAGAGACACTAGAAAGCTACAGCGTGCTTCTTGCTCTAAAGCATAGTGTGATCAATGGATGAGAACTCTTTTGTGTGTTTCACTTCAGAAATGGAGTTAAATCCCAGGCTCTGAGTCTTCCTACTAGCAAGACTTCGTTTTACGTAAGGGCAGTTACTAACAGCTCAAACGAACTACATCGTTCACTAAGCTAACACGTTTCTCATCTTAACTGACAAGCATTGGATGATAGAGGACCTGTGGTTTGTTTCAGTTTCAGAACCAGAGTTCTTCTAGATATGGTCCATATGTGTAGGAAACACCGTTCTTTTGTTCTGAGCACACTAATGTTTCCTGCTGTATTAGAGACTCTAGAAAGCAAGAACGTGCTTCTTGCTTTAAAGCAGAGTGTGATCTATGGATGAGAACTCTACTGTGTGTTTCACTTCAGAAATGGAGTTAAATCCCAGGCTCGGAGTCTTCCTACAGGCAAAATATCATTTCAGGTAATGGCAGTTACTTTACAGCTCAAACGAACTACATCGTTCACGAGGCACACACGTTTCTCATCCTAACTGAAAAGCATTGGATGTTAGAGGACGTGTGCTTTGTATCAATTTCAGAGGCAGAGTTCTTCTAGATATGGTCCATATGTGTAGGAAACACCGTTCTTTTGTTCTCAGCACACTCAAGTTTCCTGCTGTCTTAGAGACACTAGAAAGTTACAGCGTGCTTCTTGCTCTAAAGCATAGTGTGATCAATGGATGAGAACTCTGTTGTGTGTTTCACTTCCGAAATGGAGTTAAATCCCAGGCTCTGAGTCTTCCTACAAGCAAGACTTCGTATCAGGTAAGGGCAGTCACTTTTCAGCTCAAACGAACTACATCATTCACGAAGCTCACACGTTTCTCATATTAACAGGAAGCATTGGATGTTAGAGAACCAGTGCTTTTTATCAGTTTCAGAGGCAGAGTTGGACTAGCTATTGTCTGTATGTGTAGGAAATACCTTTCTTTGGTTCTCAGCACTCTCAAATTTCCTGCTGTCTTAGAGACTCTAGAAAGCAAGAGCGTGCTTCTTGCTATAAAGCAGAGTGTGATCTATATATGAGAACTCTGCTGTGTGTTTCACTTCAGAAATTGTGTTAAATCCCAGGCTATGAGTCTTCCTACAAGCAAGACTTCGTTTCAGGTAAGGGCAGTTACTTTACAGCTCAAAGGAACTACATCGTTCACGAAGCTCACACGATTCTCATCTTAACTGACAAGCATTGGACGTTAGAGGACCTGTGCTTTGTATCAATTTCAGAGGCAGAGTTCTTCTAGATATGGTCCATATGTGTAGGAAACATCGTACTATTGTTCTCAGCACACTCAAGTTTCCTGCTCTCTTAGAGACTCTAGAAAGCTAGAGCGTGCTTCTTGCTCTAAAGCATAGTGTGATCAATGGATGAGAACTCTGTTGTGTGTTTCACTTCAGAAATGGAGATAAATCCCAGGCTCTGAGTCTTCCTACAAGCAAGACTTCGTTTCAGGTAAGGGCAGTCACTTTTCAGCTCAAAGGAACTACATCGTTCATGAAGCTCACACGTTTCTCATATTAACAGGAAGCATTGGATGTTAGAGGACCAGTGCTTTTTATCAGTTTCAGAGGCACAGTTGAACTAGATATGGCCCGTATGTGTAGGAAACACTGTTCTTTTTTTCTGAGCACACTCAAGTTTCCTGCTGTATTAGAGACTCTAGAAAGCAAGAGCATGCTTCTTGCTCTAAAGCAGAGTGTGATCAATGGATGAGAACTCTGTTGTGTGTTTTGATTCATATATGGACTTAAATCCCTGGGTCTGAGTCTTCCTACAAGCAAGACTTCATTTCAGGTATGGGCAGTTACTTTCCAGGTCAAACGACCTAGATCGTTCACGAAGCTCACACGTTTCTCATCTTAACTGACAAGCATTGGATATTAGAGGACCTGTGGTTTGTTTCAGTTTCAGAAGCAGAGTTCTTCTAGATATGGTCCATATGTGTAGGAAACACCTTTCTTTTGTTGTGAGCACACTAATGTTTTCTGCTGTATTAGAGACTCTAGAAAGCAAGAGCGTGCTTCTTGCTGTAAAGCAGAGTGTGATCTATATATGAGAACTCTGCTGTGTGTTTCACTTCAGAAATGGAGTTAAATCCCAGGCTCTGAGTCTTCCTACAAGCAAAACTTCGTTTCAGGTAATGGCAGTTACTTTACAGCTCAAAGGAACTACATCGTTCACGAGGCACACACGTTTCTCATCCTAACTGACAAGCATTGGATGTTAGAGGGCGTGTGCTTTGTATCAATTTCAGAGGCAGAGTTCTTCTAGATATGGTCCGTATGTGTAGGAAACACCGTTCTTTTGTTCTCAGCACACTCAAGTTTCCTGCTGTCTTAGAGACACTAGAAAGCTACAGCGTGCTTCTTGCTCTAAAGGATAGTGTGATCAATGGATGAGAACTCTGTTGTGTGTTTCACTTCAGAAATGGAGTTAAATCCCAGGCTCTGAGTCTTCCTACAAGCAAGACGTCGTTTCAGGTAAGGGCAGTCACTTTTCAGCTCAAAGGAACTTCATCATTCACGAAGCTCACACGTTTCTCATATTAACAGGAAGCATTGGATGTTAGAGGACCAGTGCTTTTTATCAGTTTCAGAGGCAGAGTTGGACTAGCTATTGTCTGTATGTGTAGGAAACACCGTTCTTTGGTTCTCAGCACTCTCAAGTTTCCTGCTGTCTTAGAGACTCTAGAAAGCAAGAGCGTGCTTCTTGCTATAAAGCAGAGTATGATCTATATATGAGAACTCTGCTGTGTGTTTCACTTCAGAAATGGAGTAAAATCCCAGGCTCTGAGTCTTCCTACAAGCAAGACTTCGTTTCAGGTAAGGGCAGTTACTTTACAGCTCAAACGATCTACATCGTTCACGAAGCTCACACGATTCTCATCTTAACTGACAACCATTGGATGTAAGAGGACCTGTGGTTTGTTTCAGTTTCAGAAGCAGAGTTCTTCTAGATATGGTCCATATGTGTAGGAAACACCGTTCTTTTGTTCTGAGTACACTAATGTTTCCTGCTGTATTAGAGATTCTAGAAAGCAAGAGCGTGCTTCTTGGTGTAAAGCAGAGTGTGATCCATGGATGAGAACTATGCTGTGTGTTTCCCTTCAGAAATGGAGTTAAATTGAGTGCTCTGTCTTTTCCTACAAGCAAGACTTCGTTTCAGGTAAGGGCAGTCACTTTTCAGCTCAAACGAACTTCATCATTCACGAAGCTCACACGTTTCTCATATTAACTGAGAAGCATTGGATGTTAGCGGACCAGTGCTTTTTATCAGTTTCAGAAGCAGAGTTGGACTCGATATGGTCTGTATGTATAGGAAACACCGTTCTTTTGTTCTCAGCACACTCAATTTTCCTGCTATCTTAGAGACTCTGGAAAGCTAGAGCGTGCTTCTGGCTCTAAAGCAGAGTTTGATCTATATATGAGAACTCTGCTGTGTGTTACACTTCAGAAATGGAGTTAAATCCCAGGCTCTGAGTCTTCCTACTAGCAAGACTTCGTTTCACGTAAGGGCAGTTACCTACAGCTCAAACGAACTACATCGTTCACTAAGCTAACACGTTTCTCATCTTAACTGACAAGCATTGCATGATAGAGGACCTGTGGTTTGTTTCAGTTTCAGAAGCAGAGTTGAACTAGATATGGTCCGTATGTGTAGGAAACACTGTTCTTTTTTTCTGAGCACACTCAAGTTTCCTGCTGTATTAGAGACTCTAGAAAGCAAGAGCGTCCTTCCCGCTCTAAAGCAGAGTATGATCTATGGATGAGAACTCTGCTGTGTGTTTCACTTCAGAAATGGAGTTAAATCCCAGGCTCTGAGTCTTCCTACAAGCAAGACTTCGTTTCAGGTAAGGGCAGTTACTTTACAGCTCAAACGAACTACATCGTTCACGAAGCTCACACGTTTCTCATCTTAACTGACAAGCATTGGATGATAGACGACCTGTGGTTTGTTTCAGTTTCAGAACCAGAGTTCTTCTAGATATGGTCCATATGTGTAGGAAACACCGTTCTTTTGTTCTGAGCACACTAATGTTTCCTGCTGTATTAGAGACTCTAGAAAGCAAGAACGTGCTTCTTGCTTTAAAGCAGAGTGTGATCTATGGATGAGAACTCTGCTGTGTGTTTCACTTCAGAAATGGAGTTCAATCCCAGGCTCGGAGTCTTCCTACAAGCAAAATATCATTTCAGGTAAGGGCAGTTACTTTACAGCTCAAAGGAACTACATCGTTCATGAAGCTCACACGTTTCTCATCTTAACTGACAAGCATTGGATGTTAGATTACCTGTGCTTTGTATCAATTTCAGAGGCAGAGTTCTTCTAGATATGGTCCATATGTGTAGGAAACATCGTTCTATTGTTCTCAGCACACTCAACTTTCCTGCTCTCTTAGAGACTCTAGAAAGGTACAGCGTGCTTCGTGCTCTAAAGCAGAGTGTGATCAATGGATGTGAACTCTGATGTTTGTTTCACTTCAGAAATGGAGTTAAATCCCAGGCTCTGAGTCTTCCTACAAGCAAGACTTCCTTTCAGGTAAGAGCAGTCACTTTCCAGCTCAAACGAACTACATCGTTCACGAAGCTCACACGTTTCTCATATTAACTGGAAGCATTGGATGTTAGAGGACCAGTGCTTTTATCAGTTTCAGAGGCAGAGTTGGACTAGCTATGGTCTGTATGTGTAGGAAAAACCGTTCTTTTGTTCTCAGCACTCTCAAGTTTCCTGCTGTCTTAGAGACTCTAGAAAGCTAGAGCGTGCTTCTCACTCTAAAGCAGAGTGTGATCAGGGGATGAGAACTATGCTGTGTGTTTACCTTCAGAAATGGAGTTAAATTCCATGCTCTGTGTTTTCCTACAAGCAAGACTTCGTTTCAGGTAAGGGCAGTCACTTTTCATCTCCAACGAACTTCATCGTTCACGAAGCTCACACGTTTCTCATATTAACTGAGAAGCATTGGATGTTAGCGGATCAGTGCTTTTTATCAGTTTTGGAAGCAGAGTTGAACTCGATATGGTCTTTATGTGTAGGAAACACCGTTCTTTTGTTCTCAGCACACTCAAGTTTCCTGCTGTCTTAGAGACTCTGGAAAGCTAGAGCGTGCTTCTTGATCTAAAGCAGAGTGTGATCTATATATGAGAACTCTGCTGTGTGTTTCAATTCAGAAATGGAGTTAAATCCCAGGCTCTGTGTCTTCCTACTAGCAAGACTTCGTTTCAGGTAAGGGCAGTCACTTTTCAGCTCAAACGATCTTCATCGTTCATGAAGCTCACACGTTTCTCATATTAACAGGAAGCATTGGATGTTAGAGGACCAGTGCTTTTTATCAGTTTCAGAGGCAGAGTTGGACTAAATATTGTCTGTACGTGTAGGAAACACCGTTCTTTTGTTCTAAGCACTCTCAACTTTCCTGCTGTCTTAGAGACTCTAGAAAGCAAAAGCGTGCTTCTTGCTCTAAAGCAGAGTGTGATCTATATATGACAACTCTGCTGTGTGTTTCACTTCAGAAATGGAGTTAAATCCCAGGCTCTGAGTCTTCCTACTAGCAAGACTTCGTTTCACGTAAGGGCAGTTACTAACAGCTCAAACGAACTACATCGTTCACAAATCTAACACGTTTCTCATCTTAACTGACAAGCATTGGATGATAGAGGACCTGTGGTTTGTTTCAGTTTCAGAAGCAGAGTTGAACTAGATATGGCCCGTATGTGTAGGAAACACTGTTCTTTTTTTCTGAGCACACTCAATTTTCCTGCTGTATTAGAGACTCTAGAAAGCAAGAGCGTGCTTCTTGCTCTAAAGCAGAGTGTGATCAATGGATGAGAACTCTGTTGTGTGTTTTGATTCATATATGGACTTAAATCCCTGGGTCTGAGTCTTCCTACAAGCAAGACTTCATTTCAGGTAAGGGCAGTTACTTTCCAGCTCAAACGATCTAGATTGTTCACGAAGCTCACACGTTTCTCATCTTAACTGACAAGCATTGGATATTAGAGGACCTGTGGTTTGTTTCAGTTTCAGAAGCAGAGTTGGACTAGATATGGTCCATATGTGTAGGAAACACCTTTCTTTTGTTGTGAGCACACTAATGTTTCCTGCTGTATTAGAGACTCTAGAAAGCAAGAGCATGCTTCCTGCTGTAAAGCAGAGTGTGATCCATGGATGAGAACTCTGCTGTGTGTTTCACTTCAGAAATGGAGTTAAATCCCAGGCTCTGTGTCATCCTACAAGCAAGACTTCGTTTCAAGTAAGGGCAGTTACTTTATAGCTCAAACGAACTACATCGTTCATGAAGCTCACACGTTTCTCATATTAACTGACAAGCATTGGATGTTAGAGGACCTGTGCTTTGTAACAATTTCAGAGGCAGAGTTCTTCTAGATATGGTCCGTATGTGTAGGAAACACCGTTCTTTTGTTCTCAGCACACCCCAGTTTCCTGCTGTCTTAGAGACTCTAGAAAGCTAGAGCGTGCTTCTTGCTCTAAAGCAGAGTGTGATCCATGGATGAGAACTCTGTTGTGTGTTTCACTTCAGAAATGGAGTTAAATCCCAGGCTCTGAGTCTTCCTACAAGCAAGACTTCGTTTCAGGTAAGGGCAGTCACTTTTCAGCTCTAACGAACTACATCGTTCACAAAGGTCACTTGTTTCTCATATTAACTGAGAAGCATTGGATGTTAGATGACCGGTGCTTTTTATCAGTTTCAGAAGAATACTTGGACTAGATATGGTCTGTATGTGTAGGAAACACCGTCCTTTTGTTCTCAGCACTCTCAAGATTCCTGCAGTCTTAGAGAATCTGGAAAGCTAGAGCGTGCTTCTTGCTCTAAAGCAGAGTGTGATCTATATATGAGAACTCTGCTGTGTGTTTCAATTCAGAAAGGGAGTTAAATCCCAGGCTCTGTGTCTTCCTACTAGCAAGACTTCGTTTCAGGTAAGGGCAGTCACTTTTCAGCTCAAACGAACTACATCGTTCACGAAGCTCACACGTTTCTCATATTAACAGGAAGCATTGGATGTTAGAGGACCAGTGCTTTTTATCAGTTTCAGAGGCAGAGTTGGACTAGCTATGGTCTGTATGTGTAGGAAACACCGTTCTTTTGTTCTCAGCACTCTCAAGTTTCCTGCTGTCTTAGAGACTCTAGAAAGCAAAAGCGTGCTTCTTGTTCTAAAGCAGAGTGTGATCTATATATGAGAACTCTGCTGTGTGTTTCACTTCAGAAATGGAGTTTAATCCCAGGCTCTGAGTCTTCCTACTAGCAAGACTTCGTTTCACGTAAGGGCAGTTACTAACAGCTCAAACGAACTACATCGTTCACAAATCTCACACGTTTCTCATCTTAACTGACAAGCATTGGATGATAGAGGACCTGTGGTTTGTTTCAGTTTCAGAAGCAGAGTTGAACTAGATATGGCCCGTATGTGCAGGAAACACTGTTCTTTTTTTCTGAGCACACTCAAGTTTCCTGCTGTATTAGAGTCTCTAGAAAGCAAGAGCGTGCTTCTTGCTCTAAAGCAGAGTGTGATCAATGGATGAGAACTCTGTTGTGTGTTTTGATTCATATATGGACTTAAATCCCTGGGTCTGAGTCTTCCTACAAGCAAGACTTCATTTCAGGTAAGGGCAGTTACTTTCCAGCTCAAACGATCTAGATCGTTCACGAAGCTCACACGTTTCTCATCTTAACTGACAAGCATTGGATATTAGAGGACCTGTGGTTTGTTTCAGTTTCAGAAGCAGAGTTGGACTAGATATGGTCCATATGTGTAGGAAACACCTTTCTTTTGTTGTGAGCACACTAATGTTTCCTGCTGTATTAGAGACTCTAGAAAGCAAGAGCGTGCTTCCTGCTGTAAAGCAGAGTGTGATCCATGGATGAGAACTCTGCTGTGTGTTTCACTTCAGAAATGGAGTTAAATCCCAGGCTCTGTGTCATGCTACAAGCAAGACTTCGTTTCAGGTAAGGGCAGTTACTTTATAGCTCAAACGAACTACATCGTTCATGAAGCTCACACGTTTCTCATATTAACTGACAAGCATTGGATGTTAGAGGACCTGTGCTTTGTAACAATTTCAGAGGCAGAGTTCTTCTAGATATGGTCCGTATGTGTAGGAAACACCGTTCTTTTGTTCTCAGCACACTCCAGTTTCCTGCTGTCTTAGAGACTCTAGAAAGCTAGAGCGTGATTCTTGCTCTAAAGCAGAGTGTGATCAATGGATGAGAACTCTGTTGTGTGTTTCACTTCAGAAATGGAGTTAAATCCCAGGCTCTGAGTCTTCTTACAAGCAAGACGTCGTTTCAGGTAAGTGCAATCACTTTTCAGCTCTAACGAACTACATCGTTCACAAAGGTCACTTGTTTCTCATATTAACTGAGAAGCATTGGATGTTAGATGACCGGTGCTTTTTATCAGTTTCAGAAGAATACTTGGACTAGATATGGTCTGTATGTGTAGGAAACACCGTCCTTTTGTTCTCAGCACTCTCAAGATTCCTGCTGTCTTAGAGAATCTGGAAAGCTAGAGCGTGCTTCTTGCTCTAAAGCAGAGTGTGATCTATATATGAGAACTCTGCTGTGTGTTTCTATTCAGAAATGGAGTTAAATCCCAGGCTCTGAGTCTTCCTACATGAAAGACGTCGTTTCAGGTAAGTGCAGTCACTTTTCAGCTCTAACGAACTACATTGTTCACAAAGGTCACTTGTTTCTCATATTAACTGAGAAGCATTGGATGTTAGATGACCGGTGCTTTTTATCAGTTTCAGAAGAATACTTGGACTAGATATGGTCTGTATGTGTAGGAAACACTGTCCTTTTGTTCTCAGCACTCTCAAGATTCCTGCTGTCTTAGAGAATCTGGAAAGCTAGAGCGTGCTTCTTGCTCTAAAGCAGAGTGTGATCTATATATGAGAACTCTGCTGTGTGTTTCAATTCAGAAATGGAGTTAAATCCCAGGCTCTGTGTCTTCCTACTAGCAAGACTTCGTTTCAGGTAAGGGCAGTCACTTTTCAGCTCAAACGAACTACATCGTTCACGAAGCTCACACGTTTCTCATATTAACAGGAAGCATTGGATGTTAGAGGACCAGTGCTTTTTATCAGTTTCAGAGGCAGAGTTGGACTAGCTATGGTCTGTACGTGTAGGAAACACCGTTCTTTTGTTCTAAGCACTCTCAACTTTCCTGCTGTCTTAGAGACTCTAGAAAGCAAAAGCGTGCTTCTTGCTCTAAAGCAGAGTGTGATCTATATATGAGAACTCTGCTGTGTGTTTCCCTTCAGAAATGGAGTTAAATCCTAGGCTCTGAGTCTTCCTACTAGCAAGACTTCGTTTCACGTAAGGGCAGTTACTAACAGCTCAAACGAACTACATCGTTCACAAATCTAACACGTTTCTCATCTTAACTGACAGGCATTGGATGATAGAGGACCTGTGGTTTGTTTCAGTTTCAGAAGCAGAGTTGAACTAGATATGGCCCGTATGTGTAGGAAACACTGTTCTTTTTTTCTGAGCACACTCAAGTTTCCTGCTGTATTAGAGACTCTAGAAAGCAAGAGCGTGCTTCTTGCTCTAAAGCAGAGTGTGATCAATGGATGAGAACTCTGTTGTGTGTTTTGATTCATATATGGACATAAATACCTGGGTCTGAGTCTTCCTACAAGCAAGACTTCATTTCAGGTAAGGGCAGTTACTTTCCAGCTCAAACGATCTAGATCGTTCACGAAGCTCACACGTTTCTCATCTTAACTGACAAGCATTGGATATTAGAGGACCTGTGGTTTGTTTCAGTTTCAGAAGCAGAGTTGGACTAGATATGGTCCATATGTGTAGGAAACACCTTTCTTTTGTTGTGAGCACACTAATGTTTCCTGCTGTATTAGAGACTCTAGAAAGCAAGAGCATGCTTCCTGCTGTAAAGCAGAGTGTGATCCATGGATGAGAACTCTGCTGTGTGTTTCACTTCAGAAATGGAGTTAAATCCCAGGCTCTGTGTCATCCTACAAGCAAGACTGCGTTTCAGGTAAGGGCAGTTACTTTATAGCTCAAACGAAATACATCGTTCATGAAGCTCACACGTTTCTCATATTAACTGACAAGCATTGGATGTTAGAGGACCTGTGCTTTGTAACAATTTCAGAGGCAGAGTTCTTCTAGATATGGTCCGTATGTGTAGGAAACACCGTTCTTTTGTTCTCAGCACACTCCAGTTTCCTGCTGTCTTAGAGACTCTAGAAAGCTAGAGCGTGCTTCTTGCTCTAAAGCAGAGTGTGATCAATGGATGAGAACTCTGTTGTGTGTTTCACTTCAGAAATGGAGTTAAATCCCAAGCTCTGAGTCTTCCTACAAGCAAGACTTCGTTTCAGGTAACGGCAGTCACTTTTCAGCTCTAACGAACTACATCGTTCACAAAGGTCACTTGTTTCTCATATTAACTGAGAAGCATTGGATGTTAGATGACCGGTGCTTTTTATCAGTTTCAGAAGAATACTTGGACTAGATATGGTCTGTATGTGTAGGAAACACCGTCCTTTTGTTCTCAGCACTCTCAAGATTCCTGCTGTCTTAGAGAATCTGGAAAGCTAGAGCGTGCTTCTTGCTCTAAAGCAGAGTGTGATCTATATATGAGAACTCTGCTGTGTGTTTCAATTCAGAAATGGAGTTAAATCCCAGGCTCTGTGTCTTCCTACTAGCAAGACTTCGTTTCAGGTAAGGGCAGTCACTTTTCAGCTCAAACGAACTACATCGTTCACGATGCTCACACGTTTCTCATATTAACAGGAAGCATTGGATGTTAGAGGACCAGTGCTTTTTATCAGTTTCAGAGGCAGAGTTGGACTAGCTATGGTCTGTATGTGTAGGAAACACCGTTCTTTTGTTCTCAGCACTCTCAAGTTTCCTGCTGTCTTAGAGACTCTAGAAAGCAAAAGCGTGCTTCTTGCTCTAAAGCAGAGTGTGATCTATATATGAGAACTCTGCTGTGTGTTTTACTTCAGAAATGGAGTTTAATCCCAAGCTCTGAGTCTTCCTACTAGCAAGACTTCGTTTCACGTAAGGGCAGTTACTAACAGCTCAAACGAACTACATCGTTCACAAATCTCACACGTTTCTCATCTTAACTGACAAGCATTGGATGATAGAGGACCTGTGGTTTGTTTCAGTTTCAGAAGCAGAGTTGAACTAGATATGGCCCGTATGTGTAGGAAACACTGTTCTTTTTTTCTGAGCACACTCAAGTTTCCTGCTGTATTAGAGACTCTAGAAAGCAAGAGCGTGCTTCTTGCTCTAAAGCAGAGTGTGATCAATGGATGAGAACTCTGTTGTGTGTTTTGATTCATATATGGACTTAAATCCCTGGGTCTGAGTCTTCCTACAAGCAAGACTTCATTTCAGGTAAGGGCAGTTACTTTCCAGCTCAAACGATCTAGATCGTTCACGAAGTTCACACGTTTCTCATCTTAACTGACAAGCATTGGATATTAGAGGACCTGTGGTTTGTTTCAGTTTCAGAAGCAGAGTTGGACTAGATATGGTCCACATGTGTAGGAAACACCTTTCTTTTGTTGTGAGCACACTAATGTTTCCTGCTGTATTAGAGACTCTAGAAAGCAAGAGCGTGTTTCTTGCTGTAAAGCAGAGTGTGATCCATGGATGAGAACTATGCTGTGTGTTTCCCTTCAGTAATGGAGTTAAACTCCATGCGCTGTGTCTTCATACAAGCAAGACTTCGTTTCAGGTAAGGGCAGTCACTTTTCAGCTCAAAGGAACTTCATCATTCACGAAACTCACACGTTTATCATATTAACTGAGAAGCATTGGATGTTAGCGGATCAGTGCTTTTTATCAGTTTTAGAAGCAGAGTTGGACTCGCTATGGTCTGTATGTGTATGAAACACCGTTCTTTTCTTCTCAGCACACTCAAGTTTCCTGCTGTCTTAGAGACTATGGAAAGCTAGAGCTTGCTTCTTGATCTAAAGCAGAGTGTGATCAGTGGATGAGAACTCTGCTGTGTGTTTCACTTCAGAAATGGAGTTAAATCCCAGGCTCTGTGTCATCCTACAAGCAAGACTTCGTTTCAGGTAAGGGCAGTTACTTTATAGCTCAAATGAACTACATCGTTCATGAAGCTCACACGTTTCTCATATTAACTGACAAGCATTGGACGTTAGAGGACCTGTGCTTTGTAACAATTTCAGAGGCACAGTTCTTCTAGATATGGTCCGTATGTGTAGGAAACACCGTTCTTTTGTTCTCAGCACACTCCAGTTTCCTGCTGTCTTAGAGACTCTAGAAAGCTAGAGCGTGCTTCTTGCTCTAAAGCAGAGTGTGATCAATGGATGAGAACTCTGTTGTGTGTTTTGATTCATATATGGACTTAAATCCCTGGGTCTGAGTCTTCCTACAAGCAAGACTTCATTTCAGGTAAGGGCAGTTACTTTCCAGCTCAAACGACCTAGATCGTTCACGAAGCTCACACGTTTCTCATCTTAACTGACAAGCATTGGATATTAGAGGACCTGTGGTTTGTTTCAGTTTCAGAAGCAGAGTTCTTCTAGATATGGTCCATATGTGTATGAAACACCTTTCTTTTGTTGTGAGCACACTAATGTTTTCTGCTGTATTAGAGACTCTAGAAAGCAAGAGCGTGCTTCTTGCTGTAAAGCAGAGTGTGATCTATATATGAGAACTCTGCTGTGTGTTTCACTTCAGAAATGGAGTTAAATCCCAGGCTCTGAGTCTTCCTACAAGCAAAACTTCGTTTCAGGTAATGGCAGTTACTTTACAGCTCAAACGAACTACATCGTTCACGAGGCACACACGTTTCTCATCCTAACTGACAAGCATTGGATGTTAGAGGACCAGTGCTTTGTATCAATTTCAGAGGCAGAGTTCTTCTAGATATGGTCCGTATGTGTAGGAAACACCGTTCTTTTGTTCTCAGCACACTCAAGTTTCCTGCTGTCTTAGAGACACTAGAAAGCTACAGCGTGCTTCTTGCTCTAAAGGATAGTGTGATCAATGGATGAGAACTCTGTTGTGTGTTTCACTTCAGAAATGGAGTTAAATCCCAGGCTCTGAGTCTTCCTACAAGCAAGACTTCGTTTCAGGTAAGGGCAGTCACTTTTCAGCTCAAACGAACTACGTCATTCACGAAGCTCACACGTTTCTCATATTAACAGGAAGCATTGGATGTTAGAGGACCAGTGCTTTTTATCAGTTTCAGAGGCAGAGTTGGACTAGCTATTGTCTGTATGTGTAGGAAACACCGTTCTTTGGTTCTCAGCACTCTCAAGTTTCCTGCTGTCTTAGAGACTCTAGAAAGCAAGAGCGTGCTTCTTGCTATAAAGCAGAGTGTGATCTATATATGAGAACTCTGCTGTGTGTTTAACTTCAGAAATGGAGTTAAATCCCAGGCTCTGAGTCTTCCTACAAGCAAGAATTCGTTTCAGGTAAGGGCAGTTACTTTACAGCTCAAACGATCTACATCATTCACGAAGCTCACACGATTCTCATCTTAACTGACAAGCATTGGATGTTAGAGGACCTGTGGTTTGTTTCAGTTTCAGAAGCAGAGTTCTTCTAGATATGGTCCATAGGTGTAGGAAACACCGTTCTTTTGTTCTGAGTACACTAATGTTTCCTGCTGTATTAGAGACTCTAGAAAGCAAGAGCGTGCTTCTTGGTGTAAAGCAGAGTGTGATCCATGGATGAGAACTATGCTGTGTGTTTCCCTTCAGAAATGGAGTTAAATTGAATGCTCTGTGTTTTCCTACAAGCAAGACTTCGTTTCAGGTAAGGGCAGTCACTTTTCAGCTCAAACGAACTTCATCGTTCACGAAGCTCACACGTTTCTCATATTAACTGAGAAGCATTGGATGTTAGCGGACCAGTGCTTTTTATCAGTTTCAGAAGCAGAGTTGGACTCGATATGTTCTGTATGTATAGGAAACAACATTCTTTTGTTCTCAGCACACTCAATTTTCCTGCTGTCTTAGAGACTCTGGAAAGCTAGAGCGTGCTTCTGGCTCTAAAGCAGAGTTTGATCTATATATGAGAACTCTGCTGTGTGTTTCACTTCAGAAATGGAGTTAAATCCCAGGCTCTGAGTCTTCCTACTAGCAAGACTTCGTTTCACGTAAGGGCAGTTACCTACAGCTCAAAGGAACTACATCGTTCACTAAGCTAACACATTTCTCATCTTAACTGACCAGCATTGCATGATAGAGGACCTGTGGTTTGTTTCAGTTTCAGAAGCAGAGTTGAACTAGATATGGTCCGTATGTGTAGGAAAGACCGTTCCTTTGTTCTCAGCACACTCAAGTTTCCTGCTGTCTTAGAGACTCTAGAAAGCTAGAGCGTGTTTCTTGCTCTAAAGCAGAGTGTGATCAATGGATGAGAACTCTGTTGTGTGTTTCACTTCAGAAATGGAGTTAAATCCCAGGCTCTGAGTCTTCCTACAAGCAAGACTTCCTTTCAGGTAAGGGCAGTCACTTTCCAGCTCAAACGAACTACATCGTTCACGAAGCTCACACGTTTCTCATATTAACTGGAAGCATTGGATGTTAGAGGACCAGTGCTTTTATCAGTTGTAGAGGCAGAGTTGGACTAGCTATGGTCTGTATGTGTAGGAAAAACCGTTCTTTTGTTCTCAGCACTCTCAAGTTTCCTGCTGTCTTAGAGACTCTAGAAAGCAAGAGCGTGCTTCTTGCTCTAAAGCAGAGTGTGATCAATGGATGAGAACTCTGTTGTGTGTTTTGATTCATATATGGACTTAAATCCCTGGGTCTGAGTCTTCCTACAAGCAAGACTTCATTTCAGGTAAGGGCAGTTACTTTCCAGCTCAAACGATCTAGATCGTTCACGAAGCTCACACGTTTCTCATCTTAACTGACAAGCATTGGATATTAGAGGACCTGTGGTTTGTTTCAGTTTCAGAAGCAGAGTTGGACTAGATATGGTCCACATGTGTAGGAAACACCTTTCTTTTGTTGTGAGCACACTAATGTTTCCTGCTGTATTAGAGACTCTAGAAAGCAAGAGCGTGTTTCTTGCTGTAAAGCAGAGTGTGATCCATGGATGAGAACTATGCTGTGTGTTTCCCTTCAGTAATGGAGTTAAACTCCATGCGCTGTGTCTTCATACAAGCAAGACTTCGTTTCAGGTAAGGGCAGTCACTTTTCAGCTCAAAGGAACTTCATCATTCACGAAACTCACACGTTTATCATATTAACTGAGAAGCATTGGATGTTAGCGGATCAGTGCTTTTTATCAGTTTTAGAAGCAGAGTTGGACTCGCTATGGTCTGTATGTGTATGAAACACCGTTCTTTTCTTCTCAGCACACTCAAGTTTCCTGCTGTCTTAGAGACTATGGAAAGCTAGAGCTTGCTTCTTGATCTAAAGCAGAGTGTGATCAGTGGATGAGAACTCTGCTGTGTGTTTCACTTCAGAAATGGAGTTAAATCCCAGGCTCTGTGTCATCCTACAAGCAAGACTTCGTTTCAGGTAAGGGCAGTTACTTTATAGCTCAAATGAACTACATCGTTCATGAAGCTCACACGTTTCTCATATTAACTGACAAGCATTGGACGTTAGAGGACCTGTGCTTTGTAACAATTTCAGAGGCACAGTTCTTCTAGATATGGTCCGTATGTGTAGGAAACACCGTTCTTTTGTTCTCAGCACACTCCAGTTTCCTGCTGTCTTAGAGACTCTAGAAAGCTAGAGCGTGCTTCTTGCTCTAAAGCAGAGTGTGATCAATGGATGAGAACTCTGTTGTGTGTTTTGATTCATATATGGACTTAAATCCCTGGGTCTGAGTCTTCCTACAAGCAAGACTTCATTTCAGGTAAGGGCAGTTACTTTCCAGCTCAAACGACCTAGATCGTTCACGAAGCTCACACGTTTCTCATCTTAACTGACAAGCATTGGATATTAGAGGACCTGTGGTTTGTTTCAGTTTCAGAAGCAGAGTTCTTCTAGATATGGTCCATATGTGTATGAAACACCTTTCTTTTGTTGTGAGCACACTAATGTTTTCTGCTGTATTAGAGACTCTAGAAAGCAAGAGCGTGCTTCTTGCTGTAAAGCAGAGTGTGATCTATATATGAGAACTCTGCTGTGTGTTTCACTTCAGAAATGGAGTTAAATCCCAGGCTCTGAGTCTTCCTACAAGCAAAACTTCGTTTCAGGTAATGGCAGTTACTTTACAGCTCAAACGAACTACATCGTTCACGAGGCACACACGTTTCTCATCCTAACTGACAAGCATTGGATGTTAGAGGACCAGTGCTTTGTATCAATTTCAGAGGCAGAGTTCTTCTAGATATGGTCCGTATGTGTAGGAAACACCGTTCTTTTGTTCTCAGCACACTCAAGTTTCCTGCTGTCTTAGAGACACTAGAAAGCTACAGCGTGCTTCTTGCTCTAAAGGATAGTGTGATCAATGGATGAGAACTCTGTTGTGTGTTTCACTTCAGAAATGGAGTTAAATCCCAGGCTCTGAGTCTTCCTACAAGCAAGACTTCGTTTCAGGTAAGGGCAGTCACTTTTCAGCTCAAACGAACTACGTCATTCACGAAGCTCACACGTTTCTCATATTAACAGGAAGCATTGGATGTTAGAGGACCAGTGCTTTTTATCAGTTTCAGAGGCAGAGTTGGACTAGCTATTGTCTGTATGTGTAGGAAACACCGTTCTTTGGTTCTCAGCACTCTCAAGTTTCCTGCTGTCTTAGAGACTCTAGAAAGCAAGAGCGTGCTTCTTGCTATAAAGCAGAGTGTGATCTATATATGAGAACTCTGCTGTGTGTTTAACTTCAGAAATGGAGTTAAATCCCAGGCTCTGAGTCTTCCTACAAGCAAGAATTCGTTTCAGGTAAGGGCAGTTACTTTACAGCTCAAACGATCTACATCATTCACGAAGCTCACACGATTCTCATCTTAACTGACAAGCATTGGATGTTAGAGGACCTGTGGTTTGTTTCAGTTTCAGAAGCAGAGTTCTTCTAGATATGGTCCATAGGTGTAGGAAACACCGTTCTTTTGTTCTGAGTACACTAATGTTTCCTGCTGTATTAGAGACTCTAGAAAGCAAGAGCGTGCTTCTTGGTGTAAAGCAGAGTGTGATCCATGGATGAGAACTATGCTGTGTGTTTCCCTTCAGAAATGGAGTTAAATTGAATGCTCTGTGTTTTCCTACAAGCAAGACTTCGTTTCAGGTAAGGGCAGTCACTTTTCAGCTCAAACGAACTTCATCGTTCACGAAGCTCACACGTTTCTCATATTAACTGAGAAGCATTGGATGTTAGCGGACCAGTGCTTTTTATCAGTTTCAGAAGCAGAGTTGGACTCGATATGTTCTGTATGTATAGGAAACAACATTCTTTTGTTCTCAGCACACTCAATTTTCCTGCTGTCTTAGAGACTCTGGAAAGCTAGAGCGTGCTTCTGGCTCTAAAGCAGAGTTTGATCTATATATGAGAACTCTGCTGTGTGTTTCACTTCAGAAATGGAGTTAAATCCCAGGCTCTGAGTCTTCCTACTAGCAAGACTTCGTTTCACGTAAGGGCAGTTACCTACAGCTCAAAGGAACTACATCGTTCACTAAGCTAACACATTTCTCATCTTAACTGACCAGCATTGCATGATAGAGGACCTGTGGTTTGTTTCAGTTTCAGAAGCAGAGTTGAACTAGATATGGTCCGTATGTGTAGGAAAGACCGTTCCTTTGTTCTCAGCACACTCAAGTTTCCTGCTGTCTTAGAGACTCTAGAAAGCTAGAGCGTGTTTCTTGCTCTAAAGCAGAGTGTGATCAATGGATGAGAACTCTGTTGTGTGTTTCACTTCAGAAATGGAGTTAAATCCCAGGCTCTGAGTCTTCCTACAAGCAAGACTTCCTTTCAGGTAAGGGCAGTCACTTTCCAGCTCAAACGAACTACATCGTTCACGAAGCTCACACGTTTCTCATATTAACTGGAAGCATTGGATGTTAGAGGACCAGTGCTTTTATCAGTTGTAGAGGCAGAGTTGGACTAGCTATGGTCTGTATGTGTAGGAAAAACCGTTCTTTTGTTCTCAGCACTCTCAAGTTTCCTGCTGTCTTAGAGACTCTAGAAAGCTAGAGCGTGCTTCTCACTCTAAAGCAGAGTGTGATCAGGGGATGAGAACTCTGTTGTGTGTTTCACTTCAGAAATGGAGTTAAATCCCAGGCTCTGAGTCTTCCTACAAGCAAGACTTCGTTTCAGGTAAGGGCAGTTACTTTAGAGCTCAAACGAACTACATCGTTCACAAAGCTCACACGATTCTCATCTTAACTGACAAGCATTGGATGTTAGAGGACCTGTGGTTTGTTTCAGTTTCAGAAGCAGAGTTCTTCTAGATATGGTCCATATGTGTAGGAAACACCGTTCTCTTGTTCTGAGCACACTAATGTTTCCTGCTGTATTAGAGACTCTAGAAAGCAAGAGCGTGTTTCTTGCTGTAAAGCAGAGTGTGATCCATGGATGAGAACTATGCTGTGTGTTTACCTTCAGAAATGGAGTTAAATTCCATGCTCTGTGTTTTCCTACAAGCAAGACTTCGTTTCAGGTAAGGGCAGTCACATTTCATCTCCAACGAACTTCATCGTTCACGAAGCTCACACGTTTCTCATATTAAGTGAGAAGCATTGGATGTTAGCAGACCAGTGCTTTTTATCAGTTTTGGAAGCAGAGTTGGACTCGATATGGTCTGTATGTGTAGGAAACACCGTTCTTTTGTTCTCAGCACACTCAAGTTTCCTGCTGTCTTAGAGACTCTGGAAAGCTAGAGCGTGCTTCTTGATCTAAAGCAGAGTGTGGTCAGTGGATGAGAACTCTGCTGTTTGTTTCACTTCAGAAATGGAGTTAAATCCCAGGCTCTGAGTCATCCTACAAGCAAGACTTCGTTTCAGGTAAGGGCAGTTACTTTATAGCTCAAACGAACTACATCGTTCATGAAGCTCACACGTTTCTCATATTAACTGAGAAGCATTGGATGTTAGCGGATCAGTGCTTTTTATCAGTTTTAGAAGCAGAGTTGGACTCGCTATGGTCTGCATGTGTAGGAAACAACGTTCTTTTGTTCTCAGCACATTCAAGTTTCCTGCTGTCTTAGAGACTATGGAAAGCTAGAGCGTGCTTCTTGCTCTAAAGCAGAGTGTGATCAATGGATGAGAACTCTGTTGTGTGTTTCACTTCAGAAATGGAGTTAAATCCCAGGCTCTGAGTCTTCCTACAAGCAAGACTTCGTTTCAGGTAAGGGCAGTCACTTTTCAGCTCAAACGAACTAAATCGTTCACAAAGGTCACATGTTTCTCATATTAACTGAGAAGCATTGGATGTTAGAGGACCAGTGCTTTTTATCAGTTTCAGAGGCAGATTTGGACTAGCTATGGTCTGTATGTGTAGGAAACACCGTTCTTTTGTTCTCAGCACTCTCAAGTTTCCTGCTGTCTTAGAGACTCTAGAAAGCAAAAGCATGCTTCTTGCTCTAAAGCAGAGTGTGATCTATATATGAGAACTCTGCTGTGTGTTTCACTTCAGAAATGGAGTTAAATCCCAGGCTCTGAGTCTTCCTACTAGCAAGACTTCGTTTCATGTAAGGGCAGTTACTAACAGCTCAAACGAACTACATCGTTCACAAAGCTAACACGTTTCTCATCTTAACTGACAAGCATTGGATGGTAGAGGACCTGTGGTTTGTTTCAGTTTCAGAAGCAGAGTTGAACTAGATATGGCCCGTATGTGTAGGAAACACTGTTCTTTTTTTCTGAGCACACTCAAGTTTCCTGCTGTATTAGAGACTCTAGAAAGCAAGAGCGTGCTTCTTGCTCTAAAGCAGAGTGTGATCAATGGATGAGAACTCTGTTGTGTGTTTTGATTCATATATGGACTTAAATCCCTGGGTCTGAGTCTTCCTACAAGCAAGACTTCATTTCAGGTAAGGGCAGTTACTTTCCAGCTCCAACGACCTAGATCGTTCACGAAGCTCACACGTTTCTCATCTTATCTGACAAGCATTGGATATTAGAGGACCTGTGGTTTGTTTCAGTTTCAGAAGCAGAGTTCTTCTAGATATGGTCCATATGTGTAGGAAACACCTTTCTTTTGTTGTGAGCACACTAATGTTTTCTGCTGTATTAGAGATTCTAGAAAGCAAGAGCGTGCTTCTTGCTGTAAAGCAGTGTGTGATCCATGGATGAGAACTATGCTGTGTGTTTCCCTTCAGAAATGGAATTAAACTCCATGCTCTGTGTCTTCCTACAAGCAAGACTTCGTTTCAGGTAAGGGCAGTCACTTTTCAGCTCAAAAGATCTTCATCGTTCATGAAGCTCACACGTTTCTCATATTAACAGGAAGCATTGGATGTTAGAGGACCAGTGCTTTTTATCAGTTTCAGAGGCAGAGTTGGACTAAATATTGTCTGTATGTGTAGGAAACATCGTCCTTTTGTTCTCAGCACTCTCAAGTTTCCTGCTGTCTTAGAGACTCTGGAAAGCTAGAGCGTGCTTCTTGCTCTAAAGCAGAGTGTGATCTATATATGAGAACTCTGCTGTGTGTTTCACTTCAGAAATGGAGTTAAATCCCAGGCTCTGAGTCTTCCTACTAGCAAGACTTCGTTTCACGTAAGGGCAGTTACTAACAGCTCAAACGAACTACATCGTTCACTAAGCTAACACGTTTCTCATCTTAACTGACAAGCATTGGATGATAGATGACCTGTGGTTTGTTTCAGTTTCAGAAGCAGAGTTGAACTCGATATGGCCCGTATATGTAGGAAACACTGTTCTTTTTTTCTGAGCACACTCAAGTTTCCTACTGTATTAGAGACTCTAGAAAGCAAGAGCGTGCTTCTTGCTCTAAAGCAGAGTGTGATCAATGGATGAGAACTCTGTTGTGTGTTTTGATTCATATATGGACTTAAATCCCTGGGTCTGAGTCTTCCTACAAGCAAGACTTCATTTCAGGTAAGGGCAGTTACTTTCCAGCTATAACGATCTAGATCATTCACGAAGCTCACACGTTTCTCATCTTAACTGACAAGCATTGGATATTTGAGGACCTGTGGTTTGTTTCAGTTTCAGAAGCAGAGTTCTTCTAGATATGGTCCATATGTGTAGGAAACACCTTTCTTTTGTTGTGAGCACACTAATGTTTCCTGCTGTATTAGAGACTCTAGAAAGCAATAGCTTGCTTCTTGCGGTAAAGCAGAGTGTGATCCATGGATGAGAACTATGCTGTGTGTTTCCCTTCAGAAATGGAGTTAAACTCCATGCTCTGTGTCTTCATACAAGCAAGACTTCGTTTCAGGTAAGGGCAGTCACTTTTCAGCTCAAACGAACTTCATCGTTCACGAAGCTCACACGTTTCTCATATTAACTGAGAAGCATTGGATGTTAGCGGATCAGTGCTTTTTTTCAGTTTTAGAAGCAGAGTTGGACTCGCTATGGTCTGCATGTGTAGGAAACAACGTTCTTTTTTTCTCAGCACATTCAAGTTTCCTGCTGTCTTAGAGACTATGGAAAGCTAGAGCGTGCTTCTTGCTCTAAAGCAGAGTATGATCAGTGGATGAGAACTCTGCTGTGTGTTTCACTTCAGAAATGGAGTTAAATCCCAGGCTCTGTGTCATCCTACAAGCAAGACTTCGTTTCAGGTAAGGGCAGTCACTTTTCAGCTCTAACGAACTACATCGTTCACAAAGGTCACTTGTTTCTCATATTAACTGAGAAGCATTGGATGTTAGATGACCGGTGCTTTTTATCAGTTTCAGAAGAATACTTGGACTAGATATGGTCTGTATGTGTAGGAAACACCGTCCTTTTGTTCTCAGCACTCTCAAGATTCCTGCCTTCTTAGAGAATCTGGAAAGCTAGAGCGTGCTTCTTGCTCTAAAGCAGAGTGTGATCTATATGTGAGAACTCTGCTGTGTGTTTCAATTCAGAAATGGAGTTAAATCCCAGGCTCTGTGTCTTCCTACTAGCAAGACTTCATTTCTGGTAAGGGCAGTCACTTTTCAGCTCAAACGAACTACATCGTTCACGAAGCTCACACATTTCTCATATTAACAGGAAGCATTGGATGTTAGAGGACCAGTGCTTTTTATCAGTTTCAGAGGCAGAGTTGGACTAGCTATGATCTGTATGTGTAGGAAACACCGTTCTTTTGTTCTCAGCACTCTCAAGTTTCCTGCTGTCTTAGAGACTCTAGAAAGCAAAAGCGTGCTTCTTGCTCTAAAGCAGAGTGTGATCTATATATGAGAACTCTGCTGTGTGTTTCACTTCAGAAATGGAGTTTAATCCCAGGCTCTGAGTCTTCCTACTAGCAAGACTTCGTTTCACGTAAGGGCAGTTACTAACAGCTCAAACCAACTACATCGTTCACAAATCTCACACGTTTCTCATCTTAACTGACAAGCATTGGATGATAGAGGACCTGTGGTTTGTTTCAGTTTCAGAAGCAGAGTTGAACTAGATATGGCCCGTATGTGTAGGAAACACTGTTCTTCTTTTCTGAGCACACTCAAGTTTCCTGCTGTATTAGAGACTCTAGAAAGCAAGAGCGTGCTTCTTGCTCTAAAGCAGAGTGTGATCAATGGATGAGAACTCTGTTGTGTGTTTTGATTCATATATGGACTTAAATCCCTGGGTCTGAGTCTTCCTACAAGCAAGACTTCATTTCAGGTAAGGGCAGTTACTTTCCAGCTCAAACGATCTAGATCGTTCACGAAGCTCACACGTTTCTCATCTTAACTGACAAGCATTGGATATTAGAGGACCTGTGGTTTGTTTCAGTTTCAGAAGCAGAGTTGGACTAGATATGGTCCATATGTGTAGGAAACACCTTTCTTTTGTTGTGAGCACACTAATGTTTCCTGCTGTATTAGAGACTCTAGAAAGCAAGAGCGTGCTTCCTGCTGTAAAGCAGAGTGTGATCCATGGATGAGAACTCTGCTGTGTGTTTCACTTCAGAAATGGAGTTAAATCCCAGGCTCTGAGTCTTCCTACAAGCAAGATGTCGTTTCAGGTAAGTGCAGTCACTTTTCAGCTCTAACGAACTACATCGTTCACAAAGGTCACTTGTTTCTCATATTAACTGAGAAGCATTGGATGTTAGATGACCGGTGCTTTTTATCAGTTTCAGAAGAATACTTGGACTAGATATGGTCTGTATGTGTAGGAAACACCGTCCTTTTGTTCTCAGCACTCTCAAGATTCCTGCTGTCTTAGAGAATCTGGAAAGCTAGAGCGTGCTTCTTGCTCTAAAGCAGAGTGTGATCTATATATGAGAACTCTGCTGTGTGTTTCAATTCAGAAATGGAGTTAAATCCCAGGCTCTGTGTCTTCCTACTAGCAAGACTTCGTTTCAGGTAAGGGCAGTCACTTTTCAGCTCAAACGAACTACATCGTTCACGAAGCTCACACGTTTCTCATATTAACAGGAAGCATTGGATGTTAGAGGACCAGTGCTTTTTATCAGTTTCAGAGGCAGAGTTGGACTAGCTATGGTCTGTACGTGTAGGAAACACCGTTCTTTTGTTCTAAGCACTCTCAACTTTCCTGCTGTCTTAGAGACTATGGAAAGCTAGAGCGTGCTTCTTGATCTAAAGCAGAGTGTGATCAGTGGATGAGAACTCTGCTGTGTGTTTCACTTCAGAAATGGAGTTAAATCCCAGGCTCTGTGTCATCCTACAAGCAAGACTTCGTTTCAGGTAAGGGCAGTTACTTTATAGCTCAAATGAACTACATCGTTCATGAAGCTCACACGTTTCTCATATTAACTGACAAGCATTGGATGTTAGAGGACCTGTGCATTGTAACAATTTCCGAGGCACAGTTCTTCTAGATATGGTCCGTATGTGTAGGAAACACCGTTCTTTTGTTCTCAGCACACTCCAGTTTCCTGCTGTCTTAGAGACTCTAGAAAGCTAGAGCGTGCTTCTTGCTCTAAAGCAGAGTGTGATCAATGGATGACAACTCTGTTGTGTGTTTCACTTCAGAAATGGAGTTAAATCCCAGGCTCTGAGTCTTCCTACAAGCAAGACTTCGTTTCAGGTAAGGGCAGTCACTTTTCAGCTCAAACGAACTACATCGTTCACAAAGGTCACATGTTTCTCATATTAACTGAGAAGCATTGGATGTTAGAGGACCGGTGCTTTTTATCAGTTTCAGAAGCATAGTTGGACTAGATATGGTCTGTATGTGTAGGAAACACCGTCCTTTTGTTCTCAGCACTCTCAAGTTTCCTGCTGTCTTAGAGACTCTGGAAAGCTACAGCGTGCTCTTGCTCTAAAGCAGAGTGTGATATATATATGAGAACTCTGCTGTGTGTTTCAATTCAGAAATGGAGTTAAATCCCAGGCTCTGTGTCTTCCTACTAGCAAGACTTCGTTTCAGGTAAGGGCAGTCACTTTTCACCTCAAAGGAACTACATCGTTCACGAAGCTCACACGTTTCTCATATTAACAGGAAGCATTGGATGTTAGAGGACCAGTGCTTTTTATCAGTTTTAGAGGCAGAGTTGGACTAGCTATGGTCTGTATGTGTAGGAAACACCGTTCTTTTGTTCTCAGCACTCTCAAGTTTCCTGCTGTCTTAGAGACTCTAGAAAGCAAAAGCGTGCATCTTGCTCTAAAGCAGAGTGTGATCTATATATGAGAACTCTGCTGTGTGTTTCACTTCAGAAATGGAGTTAAATCCCAGGCTCTGAGTCTTCCTACTAGCAAGACTTCGTTTCACGTAAGGGCAGTTACTAACAGCTCAAACGAACTACATCGTTCACAAATCTAACACGTTTCTCATCTTAACTGACAAGCATTGGATGATAGAGGATCTGTGGTTTGTTTCAGTTTCAGAAGCAGAGTTGAACTAGATATGGCCCGTATGTGTAGGAAACACTGTTCTTTTTTTCTGAGCACACTCAAGTTTCCTGCTGTATTAGAGACTCTAGAAAGCAAGAGCGTGCTTCTTCCTCTAAAGCAGAGTGTGATCAATGGATGAGAACTCTGTTGTGTGTTTTGATTCATATATGGACTTAAATCCCTGGGTCTGAGGCTTCCTACAAGCAAGACATCGTTTCAGGTAAGGGCAGTTACTTTCCAGCTCAAACGATCTAGATTGTTCACGAAGCTCACACGTTTCTCATCTTAACTGACAAGCATTGGATATTAGAGGACCTGTGGTTTGTATCAGTTTCAGAAGCAGAGTTCTTCTAGATATGGTCCATATGTGTAGGAAACACCTTTCTTTTGTTGTGAGCACACTAATGTTTCCTGCTGTATAAGAGACTCTAGAAAGCAAGAGCGTGCTTCTTGCTGTAAAGCAGAGTGTGATCCATGGATGAGAACTATGCTGTGTGTTTCCCTTCAGAAATGGAGTTAAACTCCATGCTCTGTGTCTTCATACAAGCAAGACTTCGTTTCAGGTAAGGGCAGTCACTTTTCAGCTCAAACGAACTTCATCGTTCACGAAGCTCACACGTTTCTCATATTAACTGAGAAGCATTGGATGTTAGCGGACCAGTGCTTTTTATCAGTTTTAGAAGCAGAGTTGGACTCGATATGGTCTGTATGTGTAGGAAACACCGTTCTTTTGTTCTCAGCACACTCAAGTTTCCTGCTGTCTTAGAGAGTCTGGAAAGCTAGAGCGTGCTTATTGCTCTAAAGCAGAGTGTGATCAGTGGATGAGAACTCTGCTGTGTGTTTCACTTCAGAAATGGAGTTAAATCCCAGGCTCTGTGTCATCCTACAAGCAAGACTTCGTTTCAGGTAAGGGCAGTTACTTTATAGCTCAAACGAACTACATCGTTCATGAAGCTCACACGTTTCTCATATTAACTGACAAGCATTGGATGTTAGAGGACCTGTGCTTTGTAACAATTTCAGAGGCACAGTTCTTCTAGATATGGTCCGTATGCGTAGGAAACACCGTTCTTTTGTTCTCAGCACACTCCAGTTTCCTGCTGTCTTAGAGACTCTAGAAAGCTAGAGCGTGCTTCTTGCTCTAAAGCAGAGTGTGATCAATGGATGAGAACTCTGTTGTGTGTTTCACTTCAGAAATGGAGTTAAATCCCATGCTCTGAGTCTTCCTACAAGCAAGACTTCGTTTCAGGTAAGGGCAGTCACTTGTCAGCTCAAATGAACTACATCGTTCACAAAGGTCACATGTTTCTCATATTAACTGAGAAGCATTGGATGTTAGAGGACCGGTGCTTTTTATCAGTTTCAGAAGCATAGTTGGACTAGATATGGTCTGTATGTGTAGGAAACACCGTCCTTTTGTTCTCAGCACACTCAAGTTTCCTGCTGTCTTAGAGACTCTGGAAAGCTAGAGCGTGCTTCTTGCTCTAAAGCAGAGTGTGATCTATATATGAGAACTCTGCTGTGTGTTTCAATTCAGAAATGGAGTTAAATCCCAGGCTCTGTGTCTTCCTACTAGAAAGACTTCGTTTCAGGTAAGGGCAGTCACTTTTCAGCTCAAACGAACTACATCGTTCACGAAGCTCATACGTTTCTCATATTAACAGGAATCATTGGATGTTAGAGGACCAGTGCTTTTTATCAGTTTCAGAGGCAGAGTTGGACTAGCTATGGTCTGTATGTATAGGAAACACCGTTCTTTTGTTCTCAGCACTCTCAAATTTCCTGCTGTCTTAGAGACTCTAGAAAGCAAAAGCGTGCTTCTTGCTCTAAAGCAGAGTGTGATCTATATATGAGAACTCTGCTGTGTGTTTCACTTCAGAAATGGAGTTAAATCCCAGGCTCTGAGTCTTCCTACTAGCAAGACTTCGTTTCACGTAAGGGCAGTTACTAACAGCTCAAACGAACTACATCGTTCACAAAGCTAACACGTTTCTCATCTTAACTGACAAGCATTGGATGATAGAGGACCTGTGGTTTGTTTCAGTTTCAGAAGCAGAGTTGAACTAGATATGGCCCGTATGTGTAGGAAACACTGTTTTTTTTTCTGAGCACACTCAATTTTCCTGCTGTATTAGACACTCTAGAGAGCAAGAGCGTGCTTCTTGCTCTAAAGCAGAGTGTGATCAATGGATGAGAACTCTGTTGTGTGTTTGATTCATATATGGACTTAAATCCCTGGGTCTGAGTCTTCCTACAAGCAAGACTTCATTTCAGGTAAGGGCAGTTACTTTCCAGCTCAAACGATCTAGATTGTTCACGAAGCTCACACGTTTCTCATCTTAACTGACAAGCATTGGATATTAGAGGACCTGTGGTTTGTATCAGTTTCAGAAGCAGAGTTCTTCTAGATATGGTCCATATGTGTAGGAAACACCTTTCTTTTGTTGTGAGCACACTAATGTTTCCTGCTGTATAAGAGACTCTAGAAAGCAAGAGCGTGCTTCTTGCTGTAAAGCAGAGTGTGATCCATGGATGAGAACTATGCTGTGTGTTTCCCTTCAGAAATGGAGTTAAACTCCATGCTCTGTGTCTTCATACAAGCAAGACTTCGTTTCAGGTAAGGGCAGTCACTTTTCAGCTCAAACGAACTTCATCGTTCACGAAGCTCACACGTTTCTCATATTAACTGAGAAGCATTGGATGTTAGCGGAACCAGTGCTTTTTATCAGTTTTAGAAGCAGAGTTGGACTCGATATGGTCTGTATGTGTAGGAAACACCGTTCTTTTGTTCTCAGCACACTCAAGTTTCCTGCTGTCTTAGAGAGTCTGGAAAGCTAGAGCGTGCTTATTGCTCTAAAGCAGAGTGTGATCAGTGGATGAGAACTCTGCTGTGTGTTTCACTTCAGAAATGGAGTTAAATCCCAGGCTCTGTGTCATCCTACAAGCAAGACTTCGTTTCAGGTAAGGGCAGTTACTTTATAGCTCAAACGAACTACATCGTTCATGAAGCTCACACGTTTCTCATATTAACTGACAAGCATTGGATGTTAGAGGACCTGTGCTTTGTAACAATTTCAGAGGCACAGTTCTTCTAGATATGGTCCGTATGCCTAGGAAACACCGTTCTTTTGTTCTCAGCACACTCCAGTTTCCTGCTGTCTTAGAGACTCTAGAAAGCTAGAGCGTGCTTCTTGCTCTAAAGCAGAGTGTGATCAATGGATGAGAACTCTGTTGTGTGTTTCACTTCAGAAATGGAGTTAAATCCCATGCTCTGAGTCTTCCTACAAGCAAGACTTCGTTTCAGGTAAGGGCAGTCACTTGTCAGCTCAAATGAACTACATCGTTCACAAAGGTCACATGTTTCTCATATTAACTGAGAAGCATTGGATGTTAGAGGACCGGTGCTTTTTATCAGTTTCAGAAGCATAGTTGGACTAGATATGGTCTGTATGTGTAGGAAACACCGTCCTTTTGTTCTCAGCACACTCAAGTTTCCTGCTGTCTTAGAGACTCTGGAAAGCTAGAGCGTGCTTCTTGCTCTAAAGCAGAGTGTGATCTATATATGAGAACTCTGCTGTGTGTTTCAATTCAGAAATGGAGTTAAATCCCAGGCTCTGTGTCTTCCTACTAGAAAGACTTCGTTTCAGGTAAGGGCAGTCACTTTTCAGCTCAAACGAACTACATCGTTCACGAAGCTCACACGTTTCTCATATTAACAGGAATCATTGGATGTTAGAGGACCAGTGCTTTTTATCAGTTTCAGAGGCAGAGTTGGACTAGCTATGGTCTGTATGTATAGGAAACACCGTTCTTTTGTTCTCAGCACTCTCAAATTTCCTGCTGTCTTAGAGACTCTAGAAAGCAAAAGCGTGCTTCTTGCTCTAAAGCAGAGTGTGATCTATATATGAGAACTCTGCTGTGTGTTTCACTTCAGAAATGGAGTTAAATCCCAGGCTCTGAGTCTTCCTACTAGCAAGACTTCGTTTCACGTAAGGGCAGTTACTAACAGCTCAAACGAACTACATCGTTCACAAATCTCACACGTTTCTCATCTTAACTGACAAGCATTGGATGATAGAGGACCTGTGGTTTGTTTCAGTTTCAGAAGCAGAGTTGAACTAGATATGGCCCGTATGTGTAGGAAACACTGTTTTTTTTTCTGAGCACACTCAATTTTCCTGCTGTATTAGACACTCTAGAGAGCAAGAGCGTGCTTCTTGCTCTAAAGCAGAGTGTGATCAATGGATGAGAACTCTGTTGTGTGTTTGATTCATATATGGACTTAAATCCCTGGGTCTGAGTCTTCCTACAAGCAAGACTTCATTTCAGGTAAGGGCAGTTACTTTCCAGCTCAAACGATCTAGATTGTTCACGAAGCTCACACGTTTCTCATCTTAACTGACAAGCATTGGATATTAGAGGACCTGTGGTTTGTTTCAGTTTAAGAAGCAGAGTTCTTCTAGATATGGTCCATATGTGTAGAAAACACCTTTCTTTTGTTGTGAGCACACTAATGTTTCCTGCTCTATTAGAGACTCTAGAAAGCAAGAGCGTGCTTCTTGTTGTAAAGCAGAGTGTGATCCATGGATGAGAACTATGCTGTGTGTTTCCCTTCAGAAATGGAGTTAAACTCCATGCTCTGTGTCTTCATACAAGCAAGACTTCGTTTCAGATAAGGGTAGTCACTTTTCAGCTCAAACGAACTTCATCGTACACGAAGCTCACACGTTTCTCATATTAACTGAGAAGCATTGGATGTTAGCGGACCAGTGCTTTTTATCAGTTTTAGAAGCAGAGTTGGACTCGCTATGGTCTGTATGTTTAGGAAACACCGTTCTTTTGTTCTCAGCACACTCAAGTTTCCTGCTGTCTTAGAGACTATGGAAAGCTAGAGCGTGCTTCTTGATCTAAAGCAGAGTGTGATCTATATATGAGAACTCTGCTGTGTGTTTCACTTCAGAAATGGAGTTAAATCCCAGGCTCTGAGTCTTCCTACTAGCAAGACTTCGTTTCACGTAAGGGCAGTTACTAACAGCTCAAACGAACTACATCGTTCACAAAGCTAACACGTTTCTCATCTTAACTGACAAGCATTGGATGATAGAGGACCTGTGGTTTGTTTCAGTTTCAGAAGCAGAGTTGAACTAGATATGGCCCGTATGTGTAGGAAACACTGTTTTTTTTTCTGAGCACACTCAATTTTCCTGCTGTATTAGACACTCTAGAGAGCAAGAGCGTGCTTCTTGCTCTAAAGCAGAGTGTGATCAATGGATGAGAACTCTGTTGTGTGTTTGATTCATATATGGACTTAAATCCCTGGGTCTGAGTCTTCCTACAAGCAAGACTTCATTTCAGGTAAGGGCAGTTACTTTCCAGCTCAAACGATCTAGATTGTTCACGAAGCTCACACGTTTCTCATCTTAACTGACAAGCATTGGATATTAGAGGACCTGTGGTTTGTTTCAGTTTCAGAAGGAGAGTTCTTCTAGATATGGTCCATATGTGTAGGAAACACCTTTCTTTTGTTGTGAGCACACTAATGTTTCCTGCTCTATTAGAGACTCTAGAAAGCAAGAGCGTGCTTCTTGCTGTAAAGCAGTGTGTGATCCATGGATGAGAACTATGCTGTGTGTTTCCCTTCAGAAATGGAGTTAAACTCCATGCTCTGTGTCTTCATACAAGCAAGACTTCGTTTCAGCTAAGGGCAGTCACTTTTCAGCTCAAACGAACTTCATCGTACACGAAGCTCACACGTTTCTCATATTAACTGAGAAGCATTGGATGTTAGCGGACCAGTGCTTTTTATCAGTTTTAGAAGCAGAGTTGGACTCGCTATGGTCTGTATGTTTAGGAAACACCGTTCTTTTGTTCTCAGCACACTCAAGTTTCCTGCTGTCTTAGAGACTATGGAAAGCTAGAGCGTGCTTCTTGATCTAAAGCAGAGTGTGATCAGTGGATGAGAACTCTGCTGTGTGTTTCACTACAGAAATGGAGTTAAATCCCAGGCTCTGTGTCATCCTACAAGCAAGACTTCGTTTCAGGTAAGGGCAGTTACTTTATAGCTCAAACGAACTACATCGTTCATGAAGCTGACACGTTTCTCATATTAACTGACAAGCATTGGATATTAGAGGACCTGTG
The DNA here is from genome assembly GCA_949786385.1 of Onychomys leucogaster. Lineage (NCBI taxonomy): Eukaryota > Metazoa > Chordata > Mammalia > Rodentia > Cricetidae > Onychomys > Onychomys leucogaster. The sequence continues at coordinate 633,563 of CATKUP010000118.1, read as the reverse complement.
CTTTGTAACAATTTCAGAGGCAGAGTTCTTCTAGATATGGTCCGTATGTGTAGGAAACACCGTTCTTTTGTTCTCAGCACACTCCAGTTTCCTGGTGTCTTAGAGACTCTAGAAAGCTAGAGCGTGCTTCTTGCTCTAAAGCAGAGTGTGATCAATGGATGAGAACACTGTTGTGTGTTTCACTTCAGAAATGGAGTTAAATCCCAGGCTCTGAGTCTTCCTACAAGCAAGACTTCGTTTCAGGTAAGGGCAGTCACTTTTCAGCTCAAAAGAACTACATCGTTCACAAAGGTCACATGTTTCTCATATTAACTGAGAAGCATTGGATGTTAGAGGACCGGTACTTTTTATCAGTTTCAGAAGCATAGTTGGACTAGATATGGTCTGTATGTGTAGGAAACACCGTCCTTTTGTTCTCAGCACTCTCAAGTTTCCTGCTGTCTTAGAGACTCTGGAAAGCTAGAGCGTGCTTCTTGCTCTAAAGCAGAGTGTGATCTATATATGAGAACTCTGCTGTGTGTTTCAATTCAGAAATGTAGTTAAATCCCAGGCTCTGTGTCTTCCTACTAGCAAGACTTCGTTTCAGGTAAGGGCAGTCACTTTTCAGCTCAAACCAACTACATCGTTCACGAAGCTCACACGTTTCTCATATTAACAGGAAGCATTGGATGTAAGAAGACCAGTGCTTTTTATCAGTTTCAGAGGCAGAGTTGGACTAGCTATGGTCTGTATGTGTAGGAAACACCGTTCTTTTGTTCTCAGCACTCTCAAGTTTCCTGCTGTCTTAGAGACTCTAGAAAGCAAAAGCGTGCTTCTTGCTCTAAAGCAGAGTGTGATCTATATATGAGAACTCTGCTGTGTGTTTCACTTCAGAAATGGAGTTAAATCCCAGGCTCTGAGTCTTCCTACTAGCAAGACTTCGTTTCACGTAAGGGCAGTTACTAACAGCTCAAACGAACTACATCGTTCACAAATCTCACACGTTTCTCATCTTAACTGACAAGCATTGGATGATAGAGGACCTGTGGTTTGTTTCAGTTTCAGAAGCAGAGTTGAACTAGATATGGCCCGTATGTGTAGGAAACACTGTTCTTTTTTTCTGAGCACACTCAAGTTTCCTGCTGTATTAGAGACTCTAGAAAGCAAGATCGTGCTTCTTGCTCTAAAGCAGAGTGTGATCAATGGATGAGAACTCTGTTGTGTGTTTTGATTCATATATGGACTTAAATCCCTGGGTCTGAGTCTTCCTACAAGCAAGACTTCATTTCAGGTAGGGGCAGTTACTTTCCAGCTCAAACGATCTAGATCGTTCACGAAGCTCACACGTTTCTCATCTTAACTGACAAGCATTGGATATTAGAGGACCTGTGGTTTGTTTCAGTTTCAGAAGCAGAGTTCTTCTAGATATGGTCCATATGTGTAGGAAACACCTTTCTTTTGTTGTGAGCACACTAATGTTTCCTGCTGTATTAGAGACTCTAGAAAGCAAGAGCGTGCTTCTTGCTCTAAAGCAGAGTGTGATCCATGGATGAGAACTATGCTGTGTGTTTCCCTTCAGAAATGGAGTTAAACTCCATGCTCTGTGTCTTCATACAAGCAAGACTTCGTTTCAGGTAAGGGCAGTCACTTTTCAGCTCAAACGAACTTCATCGTTCACGAAGCTCACACGTTTCTCATATTAACTGAGAAGCATTGGATGTTAGCGGACCAGTGCTTTTTATCAGTTTTAGAAGCAGAGTTGGACTCGATATGGTCTGTATGTGTAGGAAACACCGTTCTTTTTTTCTCAGCACACTCAAGTTTCCTGCTGTCTTAGAGAGTCTGCAAAGCTAGAGCGTTCTTCTTGCTCTAAAGCAGAGTGTGATGAGTGGATGAGAACTCTGCAGTGTGTTTCACTTCAGAAATGGAGTTAAATCCCAGGCTCTGTGTCATCCTACAAGCAAGACTTCGTTTCAGGTAAGGGCAGTTACTTTATAGCTCAAACGAACTACATCGTTCATGAAGCTGACACGTTTCTCATATTAACTGACAAGCATTGGATGTTAGAGGACCTGTGCTTTGTAACAATTTCAGAGGCAGAGTTCTTCTAGATATGGTCCGTATGTGTAGGAAATACCGTTCTTTTGTTCTCAGCACACTCCAGTTTCCTGCTGTCTTAGAGACTCTCGAAAGCTAGAGCGTGCTTCTTGCTCTAAAGCAGAGTGTGATCAATGGATGAGAACTCTGTTGTGTGTTTCACTTCAGAAATGGAGTTAAATCCCAGGCTCTGAGTCTTCCTACAAGTAAGACTTCGTTTCAGGTAAGGGCAGTCACTTTTCAACTCAAACGAACTACATCATTCACAAAGGTCTCATGTTTCTCATATTAACTGAGAAGCATTGGATGTTAGAGGACCGGTGCTTTTTATCAGTTTCAGACGCATAGTTGGACTAGATATGGTCTGTATGTGTAGGAAACACCGTCCTTTTGTTCTCAGCACTCTCAAGTTTCCTGCTGTCTTAGAGACTCTGGAAAGCTAGAGCGTGCTTCTTGCTCTAAAGCAGAGTGTGATCTATATATGAGAACTCTGCTGTGTGTTTCAATTCAGAAATGGAGTTAAATCCCAGACTCTGTATCTTCCTACTAGAAAGACTTCGTTTCAGGTAAGGGCAGTCACTTTTCAGCTCAAACGAACTACATCGTTCACGAAGCTCACACGTTTCTCATATTAACAGGAATCACTGGATGTTAGAGGACCAGTGCTTTTTATCAGTTTCAGAGGCAGAGTTGGACTAGCTATGGTCTGTATGTATAAGAAACACCGTTATTTTGTTCTCAGCACTCTCAAGTTTGCTGCTGTCTTAGAGACTCTAGAAAGCAAAAGCATGCTTCTTGCTCTAAAGCAGAGTGTGATCTATATATGAGAACTCTGCTGTGTGTTTCACTTCAGAAATGGAGTTAAATCCCGGGCTCTGAGTCTTCCTACTAGCAAGACTTCGTTTCACGTAGGGGCAGTTACTAACAGCTCAAACGAACTACATCGTTCACAAAGCTAACACGTTTCTCATCTTAACTGACAACCATTGGATGATAGAGGACCTGTGGTTTCTTTCAGTTTCAGAAGCAGATTTGAACTAGATATGGCCCGTATGTGTAGGAAACACTGTTTTTTTTCTGAGCACACTCAATTTTCCTGCTGTATTAGAGACTCTAGAGAGCAAGAGCGTGCTTCTTTCTCTAAAGCAGAGTGTGATCAATGGATGAGAACTCTGTTGTGTGTTTGATTCATATATGGACTTAAATCCCTGGGTCTGAGTCTTCCTACAAGCAAGACTTCATTTCAGGTAAGGGCAGTTACTTTCCAGCTCAAACGATCTAGATTGTTCACGAAGCTCACACGTTTCTTATCTTAACTGACAAGCATTGGATATTAGAGGACCTGTGGTTTGTTTCAGTTTCAGAAGCAGAGTTCTTCTAGATATGGTCCATATGTGTAGGAAACACCTTTCTTTTGTTGTGAGCACACTAATGTTTCCTGCTCTATTAGAGACTCTAGAAAGCAAGAGCGTGCTTCTTGCTGTAAAGCAGAGTGTGATCCATGGATGAGAACTATGCTGTGTGTTTCCCTTCAGAAATGGAGTTAAACTCCATGCTCTGTGTCTTCATACAAGCAAGACTTCGTTTCAGGTAAGGGCAGTCACTTTTCAGCTCAAACGAACTTCATCGTACACGAAGCTCACACGTTTCTCATATTAACTGAGAAGCATTGGATGTTAGCGGACCAGTGCTTTTTATCAGTTTTAGAAGCAGAGTTGGACTCGCTATGGTCTGTATGTTTAGGAAACACCGTTCTTTTGTTCTCAGCACACTCAAGTTTCCTGCTGTCTTAGAGACTATGGAAAGCTAGAGCGTGCTTCTTGATCTAAAGCAGAGTGTGATCTATATATGAGAACTCTGCTGTGTGTTTCACTTCAGAAATGGAGTTAAATCCCAGGCTCTGAGTCTTCCTACTAGCAAGACTTCGTTTCACGTAAGGGCAGTTACTAACAGCTCAAACAAACTACATCGTTCACAAAGCTAACACGTTTCTCATCTTAACTGACAAGCATTGGATGATAGAGGACCTGTGGTTTGTTTCAGTTTCAGAAGCAGAGTTGAACTAGATATGGCCCGTATGTGTAGGAAACACTGTTTTTTTTTCTGAGCACACTCAATTTTCCTGCTGTATTAGACACTCTAGAGAGCAAGAGCGTGCTTCTTGCTCTAAAGCAGAGTGTGATCAATGGATGAGAACTCTGTTGTGTGTTTGATTCATATATGGACTTAAATCCCTGGGTCTGAGTCTTCCTACAAGCAAGACTTCATTTCAGGTAAGGGCAGTTACTTTCCAGCTCAAACGATCTAGATTGTTCACGAAGCTCACACGTTTCTCATCTTAACTGACAAGCATTGGATATTAGAGGACCTGTGGTTTGTTTCAGTTTCAGAAGCAGAGTTCTTCTAGATATGGTCCATATGTGTAGGAAACACCTTTCTTTTGTTGTGAGCACACTAATGTTTCCTGCTCTATTAGAGACTCTAGAAAGCAAGAGCGTGCTTCTTGCTGTAAAGCAGTGTGTGATCCATGGATGAGAACTATGCTGTGTGTTTCCCCTCAGAAATGGAGTTAAACTCCATGCTCTGTGTCTTCATACAAGCAAGACTTCGTTTCAGGTAAGGGCAGTCACTTTTCAGCTCAAACGAACTTCATCGTACACGAAGCTCACACGTTTCTCATATTAACTGAGAAGCATTGGATGTTAGCGGACCAGTGCTTTTTATCAGTTTTAGAAGCAGAGTTGGACTCGCTATGGTCTGTATGTTTAGGAAACACCGTTCTTTTGTTCTCAGCACACTCAAGTTTCCTGCTGTCTTAGAGACTATGGAAAGCTAGAGCGTGCTTCTTGATCTAAAGCAGAGTGTGATCAGTGGATGAGAACTCTGCTGTGTGTTTTACTACAGAAATGGAGTTAAATCCCAGGCTCTGTGTCATCCTACAAGCAAGACTTCGTTTCAGGTAAGGGCAGTTACTTTATAGCTCAAACGAACTACATCGTTCATGAAGCTGACACGTTTCTCATATTAACTGACAAGCATTGGATGTTAGAGGACCTGTGCTTTGTAACAATTTCAGAGGCAGAGTTCTTCTAGATATGGTCCGTATGTGTAGGAAACACCGTTCTTTTGTTCTCAGCACACTCCAGTTTCCTGGTGTCTTAGAGACTCTAGAAAGCTAGAGCGTGCTTCTTGCTCTAAAGCAGAGTGTGATCAATGGATGAGAACTCTGTTGTGTGTTTCACTTCAGAAATGGAGTTAAATCCCAGGCTCTGAGTCTTCCTACAAGCAAGACTTCGTTTCAGGTAAGGGCAGTCACTTTTCAGCTCAAAAGAACTACATCGTTCACAAAGGTCACATGTTTCTCATATTAACTGAGAAGCATTGGATGTTAGAGGACCGGTACTTTTTATCAGTTTCAGAAGCATAGTTGGACTAGATATGGTCTGTATGTGTAGGAAACACCGTCCTTTTGTTCTCAGCACTCTCAAGTTTCCTGCTGTCTTAGAGACTCTGGAAAGCTAGAGCGTGCTTCTTGCTCTAAAGCAGAGTGTGATCTATATATGAGAACTCTGCTGTGTGTTTCAATTCAGAAATGGAGTTAAATCCCAGGCTCTGTGTCTTCCTACTAGCAAGACTTCGTTTCAGGTAAGGGCAGTCACTTTTCAGCTCAAACCAACTACATCGTTTACGAAGCTCACACGTTTCTCATATTAACAGGAAGCATTGGATGTTAGAGGATCAGTGCTTTTTATCAGTTTCAGAGGCAGAGTTGGACTAGCTATGGTCTGTATGTGTAGGAAACACCGTTCTTTTGTTCTCAGCACTCTCAAGTTTCCTGCTGTCTTAGAGACTCTAGAAAGCAAAAGCGTGCTTCTTGCTCTAAAGCAGAGTGTGATCTATATATGAGAACTCTGCTGTGTGTTTCACTTCAGAAATGGAGTTAAATCCCAGGCTCTGAGTCTTCCTACTAGCAAGACTTCGTTTCACGTAAGGGCAGTTACTAACAGCTCAAACGAACTACATCGTTCACAAATCTCACACGTTTCTCATCTTAACTGACAAGCATTGGATGATAGAGGACCTGTGGTTTGTTTCAGTTTCAGAAGCAGAGTTGAACTAGATATGGCCCGTATGTGTAGGAAACACTGTTCTTTTTTTCTGAGCACACTCAAGTTTCCTGCTGTATTAGAGACTCTAGAAAGCAAGATCGTGCTTCTTGCTCTAAAGCAGAGTGTGATCAATGGATGAGAACTCTGTTGTGTGTTTTGATTCATATATGGACTTAAATCCCTGGGTCTGAGTCTTCCTACAAGCAAGACTTCATTTCAGGTAGGGGCAGTTACTTTCCAGCTCAAACGATCTAGATCGTTCACGAAGCTCACACGTTTCTCATCTTAACTGACAAGCATTGGATATTAGAGGACCTGTGGTTTGTTTCAGTTTCAGAAGCAGAGTTCTTCTAGATATGGTCCATATGTGTAGGAAACACCTTTCTTTTGTTGTGAGCACACTAATGTTTCCTGCTGTATTAGAGACTCTAGAAAGCAAGAGCGTGCTTCTTGCTCTAAAGCAGAGTGTGATCAATGGATGAGAACTCTGTTGTGTGTTTCACTTCAGAAATGGAGTTAAATCCCAGGCTCTGAGTCTTCCTACAAGTAAGACTTCGTTTCAGGTAAGGGCAGTCACTTTTCAGCTCAAACGAACTTCATCGTTCACGAAGCTCACACGTTTCTCATATTAACTGAGAAGCATTGGATGTTAGAGGACCGGTGCTTTTTATCAGTTTCAGACGCATAGTTGGACTAGATATGGTCTGTATGTGTAGGAAACACCGTCCTTTTGTTCTCAGCACTCTCAAGTTTCCTGCTGTCTTAGTGACTCTGGAAAGCTAGAGCGTGCTTCTTGCTCTAAAGCAGAGTGTGATCTATATATGAGAACTCTGCTGTGTGTTTCAATTCAGAAATGGAGTTAAATCCCAGACTCTGTATCTTCCTACTAGAAAGACTTCGTTTCAGGTAAGGGCAGTCACTTTTCAGCTCAAACGAACTACATCGTTCACGAAGCTCACACGTTTCTCATATTAACAGGAATCACTGGATGTTAGAGGACCAGTGCTTTTTATCAGTTTCAGAGGCAGAGTTGGACTAGCTATGGTCTGTATGTATAAGAAACACCGTTATTTTGTTCTCAGCACTCTCAAGTTTGCTGCTGTCTTAGAGACTCTAGAAAGCAAAAGCATGCTTCTTGCTCTAAAGCAGAGTGTGATCTATATATGAGAACTCTGCTGTGTGTTTCACTTCAGAAATGGAGTTAAATCCCGGGCTCTGAGTCTTCCTACTAGCAAGACTTCGTTTCACGTAGGGGCAGTTACTAACAGCTCAAACGAACTACATCGTTCACAAAGCTAACACGTTTCTCATCTTAACTGACAACCATTGGATGATAGAGGACCTGTGGTTTCTTTCAGTTTCAGAAGCAGAGTTGAACTAGATATGGCCCGTATGTGTAGGAAACACTGTTTTTTTTCTGAGCACACTCAATTTTCCTGCTGTATTAGAGACTCTAGAGAGCAAGAGCGTGCTTCTTTCTCTAAAGCAGAGTGTGATCAATGGATGAGAACTCTGTTGTGTGTTTTGATTCATATATGGACTTAAATCCCTGGGTCTGAGACTTCCTACAAGCAAGACTTCATTTCAGGTAAGGGCAGTTACTTTCCAGCTCAAACGATCTAGATTGTTCACGAAGCTCACACGTTTCTCATCTTAACTGACAAGTATTGGATATTAGAGGACCTGTGGTTTGTTTCAGTTTCAGAAGCAGAGTTCTTCTAGATATGGTCCATATGTGTAGGAAACACCTTTTTTTTGTTGTGAGCACACTAATGTTTCCTGCTGTATTAGAGACTCTAGAAAGCAAGAGCGTGCTTCTTGCTGTAAAGCAGAGTGTGATCCATGGATGAGAACTATGCTGTGTGTTTCCCTTCAGAAATGGAGTTAAACTCCATGCTCTGTGTCTTCATACAAGCAAGACTTCTTTTCAGGTAAGGGCAGTCACTTTTCAGCTCAAACGAACTTCATCATTCACGAAGCTCACACGTTTCTCATATTAACTGAGAAGCATTGGATGTTAGCGGACCAGTGCTTTTTATCAGTTTTAGAAGCAGAGTTGGACTCGATATGGTCTGTATGTGTAGGAAACACCGTTCTTTTGTTCTCAGCACACTCAAGTTTTCTGCTGTCTTAGAGACTATGGAAAGCTAGAGCGTGCTTCTTGATCTAAGGCAGAGTGTGATCAGTGGATGAGAACTCTGCTGTGTGTTTCACTTCAGAAATGGAGTTAAATCCCAGGCTCTGTGTCATCCTACAAGCAAGACTTCGTTTCAGGTAAGGGCAGTTACTTTATAGCTCAAACGAACTACATCGTTCATGAAGCTCACACGTTTCTCATATTAACTGACAAGCATTGGATGTTAGAGGACCTGTGCTTTGTAACAATTTCAGAGGCAGAGTTCTTCTAGATATGGTCCATATGTGTAGGAAACACCGTTCTTTTGTTCTCAGCACACTCAAGTTTCCTGCTGTCTTAGAGACTCTAGAAAGCTAGAGTGTGCTTCTTGCTATAAAGCAGAGTGTGATCTATATATGAGAACTCTGCTGTGTGTTTCACTTCAGAAATGGAGTTAAATCCCAGGCTCTGAGTCTTGCTACAAGCAAGACTTCGTTTCAGGTAAGGGCAGTTACTTTATAGCTCAAACGAACTACATCATTCACGAAGCTCACACGTTTCTCATCTTAACTGACAAGTATTGGATATTTGAGGACCTGTGGTTTGTTTCAGTTTCAGAAGCAGAGTTCTTCTAGATATGGTCCATATGTGTAGGAAACACCGTTCTTTGTTCTGAGCACACTAATGTTTCCTGCTGTATTAGCGACTCTAGAAAGCAAGAGCGTGCTTCTTGCTGTAAAGCAGAGTGTGATCCATGGATGAGAACTATGCTGTGTGTTTCCCTTCAGAAATGGAGTTAAATTCCATGCTCTGTGTCTTCCTACAACCAAGACTTCGTTTCAGGTAAGGGCAGTCACTTTTTGGCTCAAAGGAACTACATCGTTCACAAAGGTCACATGTTTCTCATATTAACTGAGAAGCATTGGATGTTAGAGGACCAGTGCTTTTTATCAGTTTCAGAAGCATAGTTGGACTAGATATGGTCTGTATGTGTAGGAGACTCTGTTCTTTTGTTCTCACCACTCTCAAGTTTCCTGCTGTCTTAGAGACTCTAGAAAGCAAGAGCGTGCTTCTTGCTGTAAAGCAGAGTGTGATCTATATATGAGAACCTTGCTGTGTGTTTCACTTCAGAAATGGAGTTTAATCCCAGGCTCTGAGTCTTCCTACAAGCTAGACTTCGTTTCAGGTAAGGGCAGTTACTTTACAGCTCAAACGAACTACATCGTTCACGAAGCTCACATGTTTCTCATCTTAACTGAAAAGCTTTGGATGATAGAGGACCTGTGTTTTGTTTCAGTTTCTGAAGCAGAGTTGTACTCGATATGGTCTGTATGTGTAGGAAACACCGTTCTTTTGCTCTCAGCACACTCAAGTTTCCTGCTGTCTTAGAGACTCTGGAAAGCTAGAGCGTGCTTCTTGCTCTAAAGCAGAGTGTGATCAGTGGATGAGAACTCTTTTGTGTGTTTCACTTCAGAAATGGAGTTAATTCCCAGGCTCTATGTGTTCCTACAAGCAAAACTTCATTTCAAGTAAGGGCAGTTACTTTAGAGCTAAAATGAACTACATCGTTCATTAAGCTCACACATTTCTCATCTTAACTGACAAGCATTGGATGTTAGAGGAACTGTGCTTTGTATCAATTTCACAGGGAGAGTTCTTCTAGATATGGTCCGTATGTGTAGGAAACACCGTTCTATTGTTCTCAGCACACTCAAGTTTCCTGCTGTCTTAGAGATTCTAGAAAGCTACAGCGTGCTTCTTGCTCTAAAGTAGAGTGTGATCAATGGATGAGAACTCTGTTGTGTGTATCACTTCAGAAATGGAGTTAAATCCCAGGCTCTGAGTCTTCCTACAAGCCACAATTCGATTCAGGTAAGGGCAGTCACTTTTCAGCTCAAACGAACTACATCGTTCAAGAATCTCACACTTTTCTCATATTAACAAGAAGCATTGGATGTTAGAGGACCAGTGCTTTTTATCAGTTTCAGAGGCAGAGTTGGACTAGCTATGGTCTGTATGTGTAGGAAACACCGTTCTTTTTTTCTCAGCTCTCTCAAGTTTCCTGCTGTCTTAGAGACTCTAGAAAGCTAGAGCGTGCTTCTCACTCTAAAGCAGAGTGTGATCAGTGGATGAGAACTCTGTTGTGTGTTTCACTTCAGAAATGGAGTTAAATCCCAGGCTCTGAGTCTTCCTACAAGCAAAACTTCGTTTCAGGTAATGGCAGATACTTTACACCTCAAACGAACTACATCGTTCACGAGGCTCACACGTTTCTCATCCTAACTGACAAGCATTGGATGTTAGAGGACCTGTGCTTTGTATCAATTTCAGAGACAGAGTTCTTCTAGATATGGTCCGTATGTGTAGGAAACACCGTTCTTTTGTTCTCAGCACACTCAAGTTTCCTGCTGTCTTAGAGACTCTAGAAAGCTACAGCGTGCTTCTTCTCTAAAGCAGAGTGTGATCAATGGATGAGAACTCTGTTTTGTGTTTCACTTCAGAATTGGAGTTAATTCCCAGGCTCTGAGTCTTCCTACAAGCAAGACTTCGTTTCAGGTAAGGGCAGTTACTTTACAGCTCAAACGAACTACATCCTTCACGAAGCTCACACGTTTCTCATCTTAAGTGACAAGCATTGGATGTTAGAGGACCTGTGCTTTGTACCAATTTCAGAGGCAGAGTTCTTCTAGATATGGTCCGTATGTGTAGGAAACACCGTTCTTTTGTTCTGAGCACACTAATGTTTACTGTTGTATTAGAGACTCTAGAAAGCAAGAGCGTACTTCTTGATGTAAAGCAGAGTGTGATCCATGGATGAGAACTATGCTGTGTGTTTCCCTTCAGAAATGGAGTTAAATTCCATGCTCTGTGTCTTCCTACAAGCAAGACTTCGTTTCAGGTAAGGGCAGTCACTTTTCAGCTCAAATGAACTTCATCATTCACGAAGCTCACACGTTTCTCATATTAACTGAGAAGCATTGGATGTTAGCGGACCAGTTCTTTTTATCAGTTTCAGAAGCAGAGTTGTACTCGATATGGTCTGTATGTGTAGGAAACACCGTTCTTTTGTTCTCAGCACACTCAAGTTTCCTGCTGTATTAGAGACTCTGGAAAGCTAGAGCGTGCTTCTTGCTCTAAAGCAGAGTGTGATCAGTGGATGAGAACTCTTTTGTGTTTCACTTCAGAAATGGAGTTAAATCCCAGGCTCTGAGTCTTCCTACAAGCAAAACTTCATTTCAAGTAAGGGCAGTTACTTTAGAGCTCAAATGAACTACATCGTTCATTAAGCTCACACGTTTCTCATCCTAACTGACAAGCATTGGATGTTAGAGGACCTGTGGTTTGTTTCAGTTTCAGAAGCGGAGTTGAACTAGGTATGGCCCATATGTGTACGAAACACCGTTCTTTTGTTCTGAGCACACTAATGTTTCCTGCTGTATTAGCGACTCTAGAAAGCAAGTGCGTGCTTCTTGCTGTAAAGCAGAGTGTGATCCGTGGATGAGAACTATGCTGTGTGTTTCACTTCAGAAATGGAGTTAATTCCCAGGCTCTGAGTCTTCCTACAAGCAAGACTTCGTTTCAGGTAAGGGCAGTTACTTTACAGCTCAAACGAACTACATCGTTCACGAAGCTCACACGTTTCTCATATTAACTGACAAGCATTGGATGTTAGAGGACCTGTGCTTTGTATCAATTTCAGAGGCAGAGTTCTTCTAGATATGGTCGGTATGTGTAGGAAACACAGTTCTTTTGTTCTCAGCACACTCAAGTTTCCTACTGTCTTAGAGACTCTAGAAAGGTAGAGCGTGCTTCTCACTCTAAAGCAGAGTGTGATCAGTGGATGAGAACTCTGTTGTGTGTTTCACTTCAGAAATGGAGTTAAATCCCAGGCTCTGAGTCTTCCTACAAGCAAAACTTCGTTTCAGGTAATGGCAGTTACTTTACAGCTCAAACGATGTACATCGTTAACGAGGCTCACACGTTTCTCATCCTAACTGGCAATCATTGGATGTTAGAGGACCTGTGCTTTGTATCAATTTCAGAGGCAGAGTTCTTCTAGATATGGTCCGTGTGTGTAGGAAACACCGTTCTTTTGTTCTCAGCACACTCAAGTTTCCTGCTGTCTTAGAGACTCTAGAAAGCTACAGCGTGCTTCTTCTCTAAAGCAGAGTGTGATCAATTGATGAGAACTCTGTTGTATGTTTCACTTCAGAAATGGAGTTAAATCCCAGGCTCTGAGACTTCCTACAAGCAAGACTTCGTTTCAGGTAAGGGCAGTTACTTTACAGCTCAAATGAACTACATCGTTCATGAAGCTCACACGTTTCTCATCTTAACTGACAAGCATTGGATGTTAGAGGACCTGTGCTTTGTATCAATTTCAGAGGCAGAGTTCTTCTAGATATGGTCCGTATGTGTAGGAAACACCGTTCTATTGTTCTCAGCACACTCAAGTTTCCTGCTGTCTAGAGACTCTAGAAAGCTACAGCGTGCTTCTTGCTCTAAAGTAGAGTGTGATCAATGGATGAGAACTCTGTTGTGTGTTTCAATTCAGAAATGGAGTTAAATCCCAGGCTCTGCGTCTTCCTACAAGCAAGAATTCGATTCAGGTAAGGGCAGTCACTTTTCAGCTCAAACGAACTACATCGTTCAAGAATCTCACACGTTTCTCATATTAACAGGAAGCATTGGATGTTAGAGGACCAGTGCTTTTTATCAGGTTCAGAGGCAGAGTTGGACTAGCTATGGTCTGTATGTGTAGGAAACACCGTTCTTTTGTTCTCAGCTCTCTCAAGTTTCCTGCTGTCTTAGAGACTCTAGAAAGCTAGAGCGTGCTTCTCAATCTAAAGCAGAGTGTGATCAGTGGTTGAGAACTCTGTTGTGTGTTTCACTTCAGAAATGGAGTTAAATCCCAGGCTCTGAGTCTTCCTACAAGCAAAACTTCGTTTCAGGTAATGGCAGATACTTTACAGCTCAAACGAACTACATCGTTAACGAGGCTCACACGTTTCTCATCCTAACTGGCAAGCATTGGATGTTAGAGGACCTGTGCTTTGTATCAATTTCAGAGGCAGAGTTCTTCTAGATATGGTCCGTATGTGTAGGAAACACCATTCTTTTGTTCTCAGCACACTCAAGTTTCCTGCTGTCTTAGAGACTCTAGAAAGCTACAGCGTGCTTCTTCTCTAAAGCAGAGTGTGATCAATGGATGAGAACTCTGTTTTGTGTTTCACTTCAGAATTGGAGTTAATTCCCAGGCTCTGAGTCTTCCTACAAGCAAGACTTCGTTTCAGGTAAGGGCAGTTACTTTACAGCTCAAACGAACTACATTGTTCCAGAAGCTCACACGTTTCTCATCTTAACTGACAAGCATTGGATGTTAGAGGACCTGTGCTTTGTACCAATTTCAGAGGCAGAGTTCTTCTAGATATGGTCCGTATGTGTAGGAAACACCGTTCTTTTGTTCTGAGCACACTAATGTTTACTGTTGTATTAGAGACTCTAGAAAGCAAGAGCGTACCTCTTGATGTAAAGCAGAGTGTGATCCATGGATGAGAACTATGCTGTGTGTTTCCCTTCAGAAATGGAGTTAAATTCCATGCTCTGTGTCTTCCTACAAGCAAGACTTCGTTTCAGGTAAGGGCAGTCACTTTTCAGCTCAAATGAACTTCATCATTCACGAAGCTCACACGTTTCTCATATTAACTGAGAAGCATTGGATGTTAGTGGACCAGTTCTTTTTATCAGTTTCAGAAGCAGAGTTGTACTCGATATGGTCTGTATGTGTAGGAAACACCGTTCTTTGGTTCTCAGCACACTCAAGTTTCCTGCTGTATTAGAGACTCTGGAAAGCTAGAGCGTGCTTCTTGCTCTAAAGCAGAGTGTGACCAGTGGATGAGAATTCTTTTGTGTTTCACTTCAGAAATGGAGTTAAATCCCAGGCTCTGAGTCTTCCTACAAGCAAAACTTCATTTCAAGTAAGGGCAGTTACTTTAGAGCTCAAATGAACTACATCGTTCATTAAGCTCACACATTTCTCATCTAAACTGACAAGCATTGGATGTTAGAGGACCTGTGCTTTGTATCAATTTCAGAGGCACAGTTCTTCTAGATATGGTCCGTATGTGTAGGAAACACCGTTCTATTGTTCTCAGCACACTCAAGTTTCCTGCTGTCTAGAGACTCTAGAAAGCTACAGCGTGCTTCTTGCTCTAAAGTAGAGTGTGATCAATGGATGAGAACTCTGTTGTGTGTTTCACTTCAGAAATGGAGTTAAATCCCAGGCTCTGCGTCTTCCTACAAGCAAGAATTCGATTCAGGTAAGGGCAGTCACTTTTCAGCTCAAACGAACTACATCGTTCAAGAATCTCACACGTTTCTCATATTAACAGGAAGCATTGGATGTTAGAGGACCAGTGCTTTTTATCAGGTTCAGAGGCAGAGTTGGACTAGCTATGGTCTGTATGTGTAGGAAACACCGTTCTTTTGTTCTCAGCTCTCTCAAGTTTCCTGCTGTCTTAGAGACTCTAGAAAGCTAGAGCGTGCTTCTCAATCTAAAGCAGAGTGTGATCAGTGGTTGAGAACTCTGTTGTGTGTTTCACTTCAGAAATGGAGTTAAATCCCAGGCTCTGAGTCTTCCTACAAGCAAAACTTCGTTTCAGGTAATGGCAGATACTTTACAGCTCAAACGAACTACATCGTTCACGATGCTCACACGTTTCTCATCCTAACTGACAATCATTGGATGTTAGAGGTCCTGTGGTTTGTTTCAGTTTCAGAAGCGGAGTTGAACTAGGTATGGCCCATATGTGTAGGAAACACCGTTCTTTTGTTCTGAGCACACTAATGTTTCCTGCTGTATTAGCGACTCTAGAAAGCAAGTGCGTGTTTCTTGCTGTAAAGCAGAGTGTGATCCATGGATGAGAACTATGCTGTGTGTTTCCCTTCAGAAATGGAGTTAATTTCCATGCTCTGTGTCTTCCTACAAACAAGACCTCGTTTCAGGTAAGGGCAGTCACTTTTCAGCTCAAACGAACTACATCGTTCACGAAGCTCACACGTTTCTCATCTTAACTGACAAGGATTGGATGTTAGAGGACCTGTGCTTTGTATCAATTTCAGAGGCAGAGTTCTTCTAGATATGGTCCGTATGTGTAGGAAACACAGTTCTTTTGTTCTCAGCACACTCAAGTTTCCTACTGTCTTAGAGACTCTAGAAAGCTAGAGCGTGCTTCTCACTCTAAAGCAGAGTGTGATCAGTGGATGAGAACTCTGTTGTGTGTTTCACTTCAGAAATGGAGTTAAATCCCAGGCTCTGAGTCTTCCTACAAGCAAAACTTCGTTTCAGGTAATGGCAGTTACTTTACAGCTCAAACGATGTACATCGTTAACGAGGCTCACACGTTTCTCATCCTAACTGGCAATCATTGGATGTTAGAGGACCTGTGCTTTGTATCAATTTCAGAGGCAGAGTTCTTCTAGATATGGTCCGTATGTGTAGGAAACACCGTTCTTTTGTTCTCAGCACACTCAAGTTTCCTGCTGTCTTAGAGACTCTAGAAAGCTACAGCGTGCTTCTTCTCTAAAGCAGAGTGTGATCAATTGATGAGAACTCTGTTTTGTGTTTCACTTCAGAATTGGAGTTAATTCCCAGGCTCTGAGTCTTCCTACAAGCAAGACTTCGTTTCAGGTAAGGGCAGTTACTTTACAGCTCAAACGAACTACATCGTTCACGAAGCTCACACGTTTCTCATCTTAACTGACTAGCATTGGATGTTAGAGGACCTGTGCTTTGTATCAATTTCAGAGGCAGAGTACTTCTAGATATGGTCCGTATGTGTAGGAAACACAATTCTTTTGTTCTCAGCACACTCAAGTTTCCTGCTGTCTTAGAGACTCTAGAAAGCTAGAGCGTGCTTCTCACTCTAAAGCAGAGTGTGATCAGTGGATGAGAACTCTGTTGTGTGTTTCACTTCAGAAATGGAGTTAAATCCCAGGCTCTGAGTCTTCCTACAAGCAAAACTTCGTTTCAGGTAATGGCAGTTACTTTACAGCTCAAACGAAGTACATCGTTAACGAGGCTCACACGTTTCTCATCCTAACTGGCAATCATTGGATGTTAGAGGACCTGTGCTTTGTATCAATTTCAGAGGCAGAGTTCTTCTAGATATGGTCCGTATGTGTAGGAAACACCGTTCTATTGTTTCAGCACACTCAAGGTTCCTGCTGTCTTAGAGACTCTAGAAAGCTACAGCGTGCTTCTTCTCTAAAGCAGAGTGTGATCAATTGATGAGAACTCTGTTTTGTGTTTCACTTCAGAATTGGAGTTAATTCCCAGGCTCTGAGTCTTCCTACAAGCAAGACTTCGTTTCAGGTAAGGGCAGTTACTTTACAGCTCAAACGAACTACATCGTTCACGAAGCTCACACGTTTCTCATCTTAACTGACAAGCATTGGATGTTAGAGGACCTGTGCTTTGTATCAATTTCAGAGGCAGAGTTCTTCTAGATATGGTCCGTATGTGTAGGAAACACAGTTCTTTTGTTCTCAGCACTATCAAGTTTCCTGCTGTCTTAGAGACTCTAGAAAGCTAGAGCGTGCTTCTTGCTCTAAAGCAGAGTGTGATCCATGGATGAGAACTATGCTGTGTGTTTCCCTTCAGAAATGGAGTTAAATTCCATGCTCTGTGTCTTCCTACAAACAAGACTTCGTTTCAGGTAAGGGCAGTCACTTTACAGCTCAAACGAACTACATCGTTCACGAGGCTCACACGTTTCTCATCCTAACTGACAAGCATTGGATGTTAGAGGACGTGTGCTTTGTATCAATTTCAGAGGCAGAGTTCTTCTAGATATGGTCCGTAGGTGTAGGAAACACCGTTCTTTTGTTCTCAGCACACTCAAGTTTCCTGCTGTCTTAGAAACACTAGAAAGCTACAGTGTGCTTCTTGCTCTAAAGCATAGTGTGATCAATGGATGAGAACTCTGTTGTGTGTTTCACTTCACAAATGGAGTTAAATCCCAGGCTCTGAGTCTTCCTACAAGCAAGACTTCGTTTCAGGTAAGGGCAGTTACTTTACAGCTCAAATGAACTACATCGTTCATGAAGCTCACACGTTTCTCATCTTAACTGACAAGCATTGGATGTTAGAGGACCTGTGCTTTGTATCAATTTCAGAGGCAGAGTTCTTCTAGATATGGTCCATATGTGTAGGAAACACCATTCTTTTGTTCTCAGCACACTCAACTTTCCTTCTGTCTTAGAGACTCTAGAAAGCTACAGCGTGCTTCTTGCTCTAAAGCAGAGTGTGATCAATGGATGTGAACTCTGTTCTGTGTTTCACTTCAGAAATGGAGTTAAATCCCAGGCTCTGAGTCTTCCTACAAGCAAGACTTCGTTTCAGGTAATGACAGTCACTTTTCAGCTCAAAAGAACTACATCGTTCTCGAAGCTCACACGTTTCTCATATTAACAGGAAGCATTGGATGTTAGAGGACCTGTGCTTTTTATCAGTTTCAGAGGCAGAGTTGGACTAGCTATGGTCTGTATGTGTAGGAAACACCGTTCTTTTGTTCTCAGCACTCTCAAGTTTCCTGCTGTCTTAGAGACTCTAAAAAGCTAGAGCCTGCTTCTCACTCTAAAGCAGAGTGTGATCAGTGGATGAGAACTCTGTTGTGTGTTTCACTTCAGAAATGGAGTTAAATCCCAGGCTCTGAGTCTTCCTACAAGCAAAACTTCGTTTCAGGTAATGGCAGTTACTTTACAGCTCAAACGAAGTACATCGTTAACGAGGCTCACACGTTTCTCATCCTAACTGGCAAGCATTGGATGTTAGAGGACCTGTGCTTTGTATCAATTTCAGAGGCAGAGTTCTTCTAGATATGGTCCGTATGTGTAGGAAACACCGTTCTTTTGTTCTCAGCACACTCAAGTTTCCTGCTGTCTTAGAGACTCTAGAAAGCTACAGCGTGCTTCTTCTCTAAAGCAGAGTGTGATCAATGGATGAGAACTCTGTTTTGTGTTTCACTTCAGAATTGGAGTTAATTCCCAGGCTCTGAGTCTTCCTACAAGCAAGACTTCGTTTCAGGTAAGGGCAGTTACTTTACAGCTCAAACGAACTACATTGTTCCAGAAGCTCACACGTTTCTCATCTTAACTGACAAGCATTGGATGTTAGAGGACCTGTGCTTTGTACCAATTTCAGAGGCAGAGTTCTTCTAGATATGGTCCGTATGTGTAGGAAACACCGTTCTTTTGTTCTGAGCACACTAATGTTTACTGTTGTATTAGAGACTCTAGAAAGCAAGAGCGTACTTCTTGATGTAAAGCAGAGTGTGTTCCATGGATGAGAACTATGCTGTGTGTTTCCCTTCAGAAATGGAGTTAAATTCCATGCTCTGTGTCTTCCTACAAGCAAGACTTCGTTTCAGGTAAGGGCAGTCACTTTTCAGCTCAAATGAACTTCATCATTCACGAAGCTCACACGTTTCTCATATTAACTGAGAAGCATTGGATGTTAGCGGACCAGTTCTTTTTATCAGTTTCAGAAGCAGAGTTGTACTCGATATGGTCTGTATGTGTAGCAAACACCGTTCTTTGGTTCTCAGCACACTCAAGTTTCCTGCTGTATTAGAGACTCTGGAAAGCTAGAGCGTGCTTCTTGCTCTAAAGCAGAGTGTGACCAGTGGATGAGAATTCTTTTGTGTTTCACTTCAGAAATGGAGTTAAATCCCAGGCTCTGAGTCTTCCTACAAGCAAAACTTCATTTCAAGTAAGGGCAGTTACTTTAGAGCTCAAATGAACTACATCGTTCATTAAGCTCACACATTTCTCATCTAAACTGACAAGCATTGGATGTTAGAGGACCTGTGCTTTGTATCAATTTCAGAGGCACAGTTCTTCTAGATATGGTCCGTATGTGTAGGAAACACCGTTCTATTGTTCTCAGCACACTCAAGTTTCCTGCTGTCTAGAGACTCTAGAAAGCTACAGCGTGCTTCTTGCTCTAAAGTAGAGTGTGATCAATGGATGAGAACTCTGTTGTGTGTTTCACTTCAGAAATGGAGTTAAATCCCAGGCTCTGCGTCTTCCTACAAGAAAGAATTCGATTCAGGTAAGGGCAGTCACTTTTCAGCTCAAACGAACTACATCGTTCAAGAATCTCACACGTTTCTCATATTAACAGGAAGCATTGGATGTTAGAGGACCAGTGCTTTTTATCAGGTTCAGAGGCAGAGTTGGACTAGCTATGGTCTGTATGTGTAGGAAACACCGTTCTTTTGTTCTCAGCTCTCTCAAGTTTCCTGCTGTCTTAGAGACTCTAGAAAGCTAGAGCGTGCTTCTCAATCTAAAGCAGAGTGTGATCAGTGGTTGAGAACTCTGTTGTGTGTTTCACGTCAGAAATGGAGTTAAATCCCAGGCTCTGAGTCTTCCTACAAGCAAAACTTCGTTTCAGGTAATGGCAGATACTTTACAGCTCAAACGAACTACATCGTTCACGATGCTCACACGTTTCTCATCCTAACTGACAATCATTGGATGTTAGAGGACCTGTGGTTTGTTTCAGTTTCAGAAGCGGAGTTGAACTAGGTATGGCCCATATGTGTAGGAAACACCGTTCTTTTGTTCTGAGCACACTAATGTTTCCTGCTGTATTAGCGACTCTAGAAAGCAAGTGCGTGTTTCTTGCTGTAAAGCAGAGTGTGATCCATGGATGAGAACTATGCTGTGTGTTTCCCTTCAGAAATGGAGTTAAATTCCATGCTCTGTGTCTTCCTACAAACAAGACCTCGTTTCAGGTAAGGGCAGTCACTTTTCAGCTCAAACGATCTACATCGTTCACGAAGCTCACACGTTTCTCATCTTAACTGACAAGCATTGGATGTTAGAGGACCTGTGCTTTGTATCAATTTCAGAGGCAGAGTTCTTCTAGATATGGTCCGTATGTGTAGGAAACACAGTTCTTTTGTTCTCAGCACACTCAAGTTTCCTACTGTCTTAGAGACTCTAGAAAGCTAGAGCGTGCTTCTCACTCTAAAGCAGAGTGTGATCAGTGGATGAGAACTCTGTTGTGTGTTTCACTTCAGAAATGGAGTTAAATCCCAGGCTCTGAGTCTTCCTACAAGCAAAACTTCGTTTCAGGTAATGGCAGTTACTTTACAGCTCAAACGAAGTACATCGTTAACGAGGCTCACACGTTTCTCATCCTAACTGGCAATCATTGGATGTTAGAGGACCTGTGCTTTGTATCAATTTCAGAGGCAGAGTTCTTCTAGATATGGTCCGTATGTGTAGGAAACACCGTTCTATTGTTTCAGCACACTCAAGGTTCCTGCTGTCTTAGAGACTCTAGAAAGCTACAGCGTGCTTCTTCTCTAAAGCAGAGTGTGATCAATTGATGAGAACTCTGTTTTGTGTTTCACTTCAGAATTGGAGTTAATTCCCAGGCTCTGAGTCTTCCTACAAGCAAGACTTCGTTTCAGGTAAGGGCAGTTACTTTACAGCTCAAACGAACTACATCGTTCACGAAGCTCACACGTTTCTCATCTTAACTGACAAGCATTGGATGTTAGAGGACCTGTGCTTTGTATCAATTTCAGAGGCAGAGTTCTTCTAGATATGGTCCGTATGTGTAGGAAACACAGTTCTTTTGTTCTCAGCACTATCAAGTTTCCTGCTGTCTTAGAGACTCTAGAAAGCTAGAGCGTGCTTCTTGCTCTAAAGCAGAGTGTGATCCATGGATGAGAACTATGCTGTGTGTTTCCCTTCAGAAATGGAGTTAAATTCCATGCTCTGTGTCTTCCTACAAACAAGACTTCGTTTCAGGTAAGGGCAGTCACTTTACAGCTCAAACGAACTACATCGTTCACGAGGCTCACACGTTTCTCATCCTAACTGACAAGCATTGGATGTTAGAGGACGTGTGCTTTGTATCAATTTCAGAGGCAGAGTTCTTCTAGATATGGTCCGTAGGTGTAGGAAACACCGTTCTTTTGTTCTCAGCACACTCAAGTTTCCTGCTGTCTTAGAAACACTAGAAAGCTACAGTGTGCTTCTTGCTCTAAAGCATAGTGTGATCAATGGATGAGAACTCTGTTGTGTGTTTCACTTCACAAATGGAGTTAAATCCCAGGCTCTGAGTCTTCCTACAAGCAAGACTTCGTTTCAGGTAAGGGCAGTTACTTTACAGCTCAAATGAACTACATCGTTCATGAAGCTCACACGTTTCTCATCTTAACTGACAAGCATTGGATGTTAGAGGACCTGTGCTTTGTATCAATTTCAGAGGCAGAGTTCTTCTAGATATGGTCCATATGTGTAGGAAACACCATTCTTTTGTTCTCAGCACACTCAACTTTCCTTCTGTCTTAGAGACTCTAGAAAGCTACAGCGTGCTTCTTGCTCTAAAGCAGAGTGTGATCAATGGATGTGAACTCTGTTCTGTGTTTCACTTCAGAAATGGAGTTAAATCCCAGGCTCTGAGTCTTCCTACAAGCAAGACTTCGTTTCAGGTAATGACAGTCACTTTTCAGCTCAAAAGAACTACATCGTTCTCGAAGCTCACACGTTTCTCATATTAACAGGAAGCATTGGATGTTAGAGGACCTGTGCTTTTTATCAGTTTCAGAGGCAGAGTTGGACTAGCTATGGTCTGTATGTGTAGGAAACACCGTTCTTTTGTTCTCAGCACTCTCAAGTTTCCTGCTGTCTTAGAGACTCTAAAAAGCTAGAGCCTGCTTCTCACTCTAAAGCAGAGTGTGATCAGTGGATGAGAACTCTGTTGTGTGTTTCACTTCAGAAATGGAGTTAAATCCCAGGCTCTGAGTCTTCCTACAAGCAAAACTTCGTTTCAGGTAATGGCAGTTACTTTACAGCTCAAACGAAGTACATCGTTAACGAGGCTCACACGTTTCTCATCCTAACTGGCAAGCATTGGATGTTAGAGGACCTGTGCTTTGTATCAATTTCAGAGGCAGAGTTCTTCTAGATATGGTCCGTATGTGTAGGAAACACCGTTCTTTTGTTCTCAGCACACTCAAGTTTCCTGCTGTCTTAGAGACTCTAGAAAGCTACAGCGTGCTTCTTCTCTAAAGCAGAGTGTGATCAATGGATGAGAACTCTGTTTTGTGTTTCACTTCAGAATTGGAGTTAATTCCCAGGCTCTGAGTCTTCCTACAAGCAAGACTTCGTTTCAGGTAAGGGCAGTTACTTTACAGCTCAAACGAACTACATTGTTCCAGAAGCTCACACGTTTCTCATCTTAACTGACAAGCATTGGATGTTAGAGGACCTGTGCTTTGTACCAATTTCAGAGGCAGAGTTCTTCTAGATATGGTCCGTATGTGTAGGAAACACCGTTCTTTTGTTCTGAGCACACTAATGTTTACTGTTGTATTAGAGACTCTAGAAAGCAAGAGCGTACTTCTTGATGTAAAGCAGAGTGTGTTCCATGGATGAGAACTATGCTGTGTGTTTCCCTTCAGAAATGGAGTTAAATTCCATGCTCTGTGTCTTCCTACAAGCAAGACTTCGTTTCAGGTAAGGGCAGTCACTTTTCAGCTCAAATGAACTTCATCATTCACGAAGCTCACACGTTTCTCATATTAACTGAGAAGCATTGGATGTTAGCGGACCAGTTCTTTTTATCAGTTTCAGAAGCAGAGTTGTACTCGATATGGTCTGTATGTGTAGGAAACACCGTTCTTTGGTTCTCAGCACACTCAAGTTTCCTGCTGTATTAGAGACTCTGGAAAGCTAGAGCGTGCTTCTTGCTCTAAAGCAGAGTGTGACCAGTGGATGAGAATTCTTTTGTGTTTCACTTCAGAAATGGAGTTAAATCCCAGGCTCTGAGTCTTCCTACAAGCAAAACTTCATTTCAAGTAAGGGCAGTTACTTTAGAGCTCAAATGAACTACATCGTTCATTAAGCTCACACATTTCTCATCTAAACTGACAAGCATTGGATGTTAGAGGACCTGTGCTTTGTATCAATTTCAGAGGCACAGTTCTTCTAGATATGGTCCGTATGTGTAGGAAACACCGTTCTATTGTTCTCAGCACACTCAAGTTTCCTGCTGTCTAGAGACTCTAGAAAGCTACAGCGTGCTTCTTGCTCTAAAGTAGAGTGTGATCAATGGATGAGAACTCTGTTGTGTGTTTCACTTCAGAAATGGAGTTAAATCCCAGGCTCTGCGTCTTCCTACAAGAAAGAATTCGATTCAGGTAAGGGCAGTCACTTTTCAGCTCAAACGAACTACATCGTTCAAGAATCTCACACGTTTCTCATATTAACAGGAAGCATTGGATGTTAGAGGACCAGTGCTTTTTATCAGGTTCAGAGGCAGAGTTGGACTAGCTATGGTCTGTATGTGTAGGAAACACCGTTCTTTTGTTCTCAGCTCTCTCAAGTTTCCTGCTGTCTTAGAGACTCTAGAAAGCTAGAGCGTGCTTCTCAATCTAAAGCAGAGTGTGATCAGTGGTTGAGAACTCTGTTGTGTGTTTCACGTCAGAAATGGAGTTAAATCCCAGGCTCTGAGTCTTCCTACAAGCAAAACTTCGTTTCAGGTAATGGCAGATACTTTACAGCTCAAACGAACTACATCGTTCACGATGCTCACACGTTTCTCATCCTAACTGACAATCATTGGATGTTAGAGGACCTGTGGTTTGTTTCAGTTTCAGAAGCGGAGTTGAACTAGGTATGGCCCATATGTGTAGGAAACACCGTTCTTTTGTTCTGAGCACACTAATGTTTCCTGCTGTATTAGCGACTCTAGAAAGCAAGTGCGTGTTTCTTGCTGTAAAGCAGAGTGTGATCCATGGATGAGAACTATGCTGTGTGTTTCCCTTCAGAAATGGAGTTAAATTCCATGCTCTGTGTCTTCCTACAAACAAGACCTCGTTTCAGGTAAGGGCAGTCACTTTTCAGCTCAAACGATCTACATCGTTCACGAAGCTCACACGTTTCTCATCTTAACTGACAAGCATTGGATGTTAGAGGACCTGTGCTTTGTATCAATTTCAGAGGCAGAGTTCTTCTAGATATGGTCCGTATGTGTAGGAAACACAGTTCTTTTGTTCTCAGCACACTCAAGTTTCCTACTGTCTTAGAGACTCTAGAAAGCTAGAGCGTGCTTCTCACTCTAAAGCAGAGTGTGATCAGTGGATGAGAACTCTGTTGTGTGTTTCACTTCAGAAATGGAGTTAAATCCCAGGCTCTGAGTCTTCCTACAAGCAAAACTTCGTTTCAGGTAATGGCAGTTACTTTACAGCTCAAACGATGTACATCGTTAACGAGGCTCACACGTTTCTCATCCTAACTGGCAATCATTGGATGTTAGAGGACCTGTGCTTTGTATCAATTTCAGAGGCAGAGTTCTTCTAGATATGGTCCGTATGTGTAGGAAACACCGTTCTTTTGTTCTCAGCACACTCAAGTTTCCTGCTGTCTTAGAGACTCTAGAAAGCTACAGCGTGCTTCTTCTCTAAAGCAGAGTGTGATCAATTGATGAGAACTCTGTTTTGTGTTTCACTTCAGAATTGGAGTTAATTCCCAGGCTCTGAGTCTTCCTACAAGCAAGACTTCGTTTCAGGTAAGGGCAGTTACTTTACAGCTCAAACGAACTACATCGTTCACGAAGCTCACACGTTTCTCATCTTAACTGACAAGCATTGGATGTTAGAGGACCTGTGCTTTGTATCAATTTCAGAGGCAGAGTTCTTCTAGATATGGTCCGTATGTGTAGGAAACACAGTTCTTTTGTTCTCAGCACACTCAAGTTTCCTGCTGTCTTAGAGACTCTAGAAAGCTAGAGCGTGCTTCTCACTCTAAAGCATAGTGTGATCAGTGGATGAGAACTCTGTTGTGTGTTTCACTTCAGAAATGGAGTTAAATCCCAGGCTCTGAGTCTTCCTACAAGCAAAACTTCGTTTCAGGTAATGGCAGTTACTTTACAGCTCAAACGAAGTACATCGTTAACGAGGCTCACACGTTTCTCATCCTAACTGGCAATCATTGGATGTTAGAGGACCTGTGCTTTGTATCAATTTCAGAGGCAGAGTTCTTCTAGATATGGTCCGTATGTGTAGGAAACACCGTTCTATTGTTTCAGCACACTCAAGGTTCCTGCTGTCTTAGAGACTCTAGAAAGCTACAGCGTGCTTCTTCTCTAAAGCAGAGTGTGATCAATTGATGAGTACTCTGTATTGTGTTTCACTTCAGAATTGGAGTTAATTCCCAGGCTCTGAGTCTTCCTACAAGCAAGACTTCGTTTCAGGTAAGGGCAGTTACTTTACAGCTCAAACGAACTACATCGTTCACGAAGCTCACACGTTTCTCATCTTAACTGACAAGCATTGGATGTTAGAGGACCTGTGCTTTGTATCAATTTCAGAGGCAGAGTTCTTCTAGATATGGTCCGTATGTGTAGGAAACACAGTTCTTTTGTTCTCAGCACTATCAAGTTTCCTGCTGTCTTAGAGACTCTAGAAAGCTAGAGCGTGCTTCTTGCTCTAAAGCAGAGTGTGATCCATGGATGAGAACTATGCTGTGTGTTTCCCTTCAGAAATCGAGTTAAATTCCATGCTCTGTGTCTTCCTACAAACAAGACTTCGTTTCAGGTAAGGGCAGTCACTTTACAGCTCAAACGAACTACATCGTTCACGAGGCTCACACGTTTCTCATCCTAACTGACAAGCATTGGATGTTAGAGGACGTGTGCTTTGTATCAATTTCAGAGGCAGAGTTCTTCTAGATATGGTCCTTATGTGTAGGAAACACCGTTCTTTTGTTCTCAGCACACTCAAGTTTCCTGCTGTCTTAGAGACACTAGAAAGCTACAGTGTGCTTGTTGCTCTAAAGCATAGTGTGATCAATGGATGAGAACTCTGTTGTGTGTTTCACTTCACAAATGGAGTTAAATCCCAGGCTCTGAGTCTTCCTACAAGCAAGACTTCGTTTCAGGTAAGGGCAGTTACTTTACAGCTCAAATGAACTACATCGTTCATGAAGCTCACACGTTTCTCATCTTAACTGACAAGCATTGGATGTTAGAGGACCTGTGCTTTGTATCAATTTCAGAGGCAGAGTTCTTCTAGATATGGTCCATATGTGTAGGAAACACCATTCTTTTGTTCTCAGCACACTCAAGTTTCCTTCTGTCTTATAGACTCTAGAAAGCTACAGCGTGCTTCTTGCTCTAAAGCAGAGTGTGATCAATGGATGTGAACTCTGTTCTGTGTTTCACTTCAGAAATGGAGTTAAATCCCAGGCTCTGAGTCTTCCTACAAGCAAGACTTCGTTTCAGGTAATGACAGTCACTTTTCAGCTCAAAAGAACTACATCGTTCACGAAGCTCACACGTTTCTCATATTAACAGGAAGCATTGGATGTTAGAGGACCAGTGCTTTTTATCAGTTTTAGAGGCAGAGTTGGACTAGCTATGGTCTGTATGTGTAGGAAACACCGTTCTTTTGTTCTCAGCACTCTCAAGTTTCCTGCTGTCTTAGAGACTCTAAAAAGCTAGAGCGTGCTTCTCACTCTAAAGCAGAGTGTGATCAGTGGATGAGAACTCTGTTGTGTGTTTCACTTCAGAAATGGAGTTAAATCCCAGGCTCTTAGTCTTCCTACAAGCAAAACTTCGTTTCAGGTAATGGCAGTTACTTTACAGCTCAAACGAAGTACATCGTTAACGAGGCTCACACGTTTCTCATCCTAACTGGCAAGCATTGGATGTTAGAGGACCTGTGCTTTGTATCAATTTCAGAGGCAGAGTTCTTCTAGATATGGTCCGTATGTGTAGGAAACACCGTTCTTTTGTTCTCAGCACACTCAAGTTTCCTGCTGTCTTAGAGACTCTAGAAAGCTACAGCGTGCTTCTTCTCTAAAGCAGAGTGTGATCAATGGATGAGAACTCTGTTTTGTGTTTCACTTCAGAATTGGAGTTAATTCCCAGGCTCTGAGTCTTCCTACAAGCAAGACTTCGTTTCAGGTAAGGGCAGTTACTTTACAGCTCAAACGAACTACATTGTTCACGAAGCTCACACGTTTCTCATCTTAACTGACAAGCATTGGATGTTAGAGGACCTGTGCTTTGTACCAATTTCAGAGGCAGAGTTCTTCTAGATATGGTCCGTATGTGTAGGAAACACCGTTCTTTTGTTCTGAGCACACTAATGTTTACTGTTGTATTAGAGACTCTAGAAAGCAAGAGCGTACTTCTTGATGTAAAGCAGAGTGTGATCCATGGATGAGAACTATGCTGTGTGTTTCCCTTCAGAAATGGAGTTAAATTCCATGCTCTGTGTCTTCCTACAAGCAAGACTTCGTTTCAGGTAAGGGCAGTCACTTTTCAGCTCAAATGAACTTCATCATTCACGAAGCTCACACGTTTCTCATATTAACTGAGAAGCATTGGATGTTAGCGGACCAGTTCTTTTTATCAGTTTCAGAAGCAGAGTTGTACTCGATATGGTCTGTATGTGTAGGAAACACCGTTCTTTGGTTCTCAGCACACTCAAGTTTCCTGCTGTATTAGAGACTCTGGAAAGCTAGAGCGTGCTTCTTGCTCTAAAGCAGAGTGTGACCAGTGGATGAGAATTCTTTTGTGTTTCACTTCAGAAATGGAGTTAAATCCCAGGCTCTGAGTCTTCCTACAAGCAAAACTTCATTTCAAGTAAGGGCAGTTACTTTAGAGCTCAAATGAACTACATCGTTCATTAAGCTCACACATTTCTCATCTAAACTGACAAGCATTGGATGTTAGAGGACCGGTGCTTTGTATCAATTTCAGAGGCACAGTTCTTCTAGATATGGTCCGTATGTGTAGGAAACACCGTTCTATTGTTCTCAGCACACTCAAGTTTCCTGCTGTCTAGAGACTCTAGAAAGCTACAGCGTGCTTCTTGCTCTAAAGTAGAGTGTGATCAATGGATGAGAACTCTGTTGTGTGTTTCACTTCAGAAATGGAGTTAAATCCCAGGCTCTGCGTCTTCCTACAAGCAAGAATTCGATTCAGGTAAGGGCAGTCACTTTTCAGCTCAAACGAACTACATCGTTCAAGAATCTCACACATTTCTCATATTAACAGGAAGCATTGGATGTTAGAGGACCAGTGCTTTTTATCAGGTTCAGAGGCAGAGTTGGACTAGCTATGGTCTGTATGTGTAGGAAACACCGTTCTTTTGTTCTCAGCTCTCTCAAGTTTCCTGCTGTCTTAGAGACTCTAGAAAGCTAGAGCGTGCTTCTCAATCTAAAGCAGAGTGTGATCAGTGGTTGAGAACTCTGTTGTGTGTTTCACTTCAGAAATGGAGTTAAATCCCAGGCTCTGAGTCTTCCTACAAGCAAAACTTCGTTTCAGGTAATGGCAGATACTTTACAGCTCAAACGAACTACATCGTTCACGATGCTCACACGTTTCTCATCCTAACTGACAATCATTGGATGTTAGAGGACCTGTGGTTTGTTTCAGTTTCAGAAGCGGAGTTGAACTAGGTATGGCCCATATGTGTAGGAAACACCGTTCTTTTGTTCTGAGCACACTAATGTTTCCTGCTGTATTAGCGACTCTAGAAAGCAAGTGCGTGTTTCTTGCCGTAAAGCAGAGTGTGATCCATGGATGAGAACTATGCTGTGTGTTTCCCTTCAGAAATGGAGTTAAATTCCATGCTCTGTGTCTTCCTACAAACAAGACCTCGTTTCAGGTAAGGGCAGTCACTTTTCAGCTCAAAAGAACTACATCGTTCACGAAGCTCACACGTTTCTCATCTTAACTGACAATCATTGGATGTTAGAGGACCTGTGCTTTGTATCAATTTCAGAGGCAGAGTTCTTCTAGATATGGTCCGTATGTGTAGGAAACACAGTTCTTTTGTTCTCAGCACACTCAAGTTTCCTACTGTCTTAGAGACTCTAGAAAGCTAGAGCGTGCTTCTCACTCTAAAGCAGAGTGTGATCAGTGGATGAGAACTCTGTTGTGTGTTTCACTTCAGAAATGGAGTTAAATCCCAGGCTCTGAGTCTTCCTACAAGCAAAACTTCGTTTCAGGTAATGGCAGTTACTTTACAGCTCAAACGATGTACATCATTAACGAGGCTCACACGTTTCTCATCCTAACTGGCAATCATTGGATGTTAGAGGACCTGTGCTTTGTATCAATTTCAGAGGCAGAGTTCTTCTAGATATGGTCCGTATGTGTAGGAAACACCGTTCTTTTGTTCTCAGCACACTCAAGTTTCCTGCTGTCTTAGAGACTCTAGAAAGCTACAGCGTGCTTCTTCTCTAAAGCAGAGTGTGATCAATTGATGAGAACTCTGTTTTGTGTTTCACTTCAGAATTGGAGTTAATTCCCAGGCTCTGAGTCTTCCTACAAGCAAGACTTCGTTTCAGGTAAGGGCAGTTACTTTACAGCTCAAAGGAACTACATCGTTCACGAAGCTCACACGTTTCTCATCTTAACTGACAAGCATTGGATGTTAGAGGACCTGTGCTTTGTATCAATTTCAGAGGCAGAGTTCTTCTAGATATGGTCCGTATGTGTAGGAAACACAGTTCTTTTGTTCTCAGCACACTCAAGTTTCCTGCTGTCTTAGAGACTCTAGAAAGCTAGAGCGTGCTTCTCACTCTAAAGCATAGTGTGATCAGTGGATGAGAACTCTGTTGTGTGTTTCACTTCAGAAATGGAGTTAAATCCCAGGCTCTGAGTCTTCCTACAAGCAAAACTTCGTTTCAGGTAATGGCAGTTACTTTACAGCTCAAACGAAGTACATCGTTAACGAGGCTCACACGTTTCTCATCCTAACTGGCAATCATTGGATGTTAGAGGACCTGTGCTTTGTGTCAATTTCAGAGGCAGAGTTCTTCTAGATATGGTCCGTATGTTTTGGTAACACCGTTCTATTGTTTCAGCACACTCAAGGTTCCTGCTGTCTTAGAGACTCTAGAAAGCTACAACGTGCTTCTTCTCTAAAGCAGAGTGTGATCAATTGATGAGAACTCTGTTTTGTGTTTCACTTCAGAATTGGAGTTAATTCCCAGGCTCTGAGTCTTCCTACAAGCAAGACTTCGTTTCAGGTAAGGGCAGTTACTTTACAGCTCAAACGAACTACATCGTTCACGAAGCTCACACGTTTCTCATCTTAACTGACAAGCATTGGATGTTAGAGGACCTGTGCTTTGTATCAATTTCAGAGGCAGAGTTCTTCTAGATATGGTCCGTATGTGTAGGAAACACAGTTCTTTTGTTCTCAGCACTATCAAGTTTCCTGCTGTCTTAGAGACTCTAGAAAGCTAGAGCGTGCTTCTTGCTCTAAAGCAGAGTGTGATCCATGGATGAGAACTATGCTGTGTGTTTCCCTTCAGAAATCGAGTTAAATTCCATGCTCTGTGTCTTCCTACAAACAAGACTTCGTTTCAGGTAAGGGCAGTCACTTTACAGCTCAAACGAACTACATCGTTCACGAGGCTCACACGTTTCTCATCCTAACTGACAAGCATTGGATGTTAGAGGACGTGTGCTTTGTATCAATTTCAGAGGCAGAGTTCTTCTAGATATGGTCCTTATGTGTAGGAAACACCGTTCTTTTGTTCTCAGCACACTCAAGTATCCTGCTGTCTTAGAGACACTAGAAAGCTACAGTGTGCTTCTTGCTCTAAAGCATAGTGTGATCAATGGATGAGAACTCTGTTGTGTGTTTCACTTCACAAATGGAGTTAAATCCCAGGCTCTGAGTCTTCCTACAAGCAAGACTTCGTTTCAGGTAAGGGCAGTTACTTTACAGCTCAAATGAACTACATCGTTCATGAAGCTCACACGATTCTCATCTTAACTGACAAGCATTGGATGTTAGAGGACCTGTGCTTTGTATCAATTTCAGAGGCAGAGTTCTTCTAGATATGGTCCATATGTGTAGGAAACACCATTCTTTTGTTCTCAGCACACTCAAGTTTCCTTCTGTCTTAGAGACTCTAGAAAGCTACAGCGTGCTTCTTGCTCTAAAGCAGAGTGTGATCAATGGATGTGAACTCTGTTCTGTGTTTCACTTCAGAAATGGAGTTAAATCCCAGGCTCTGAGTCTTCCTACAAGCAAGACTTCGTTTCAGGTAATGACAGTCACTTTTCAGCTCAAAAGAACTTCATCATTCACGAAGCTCACACGTTTCTCATATTAACAGGAAGCATTGGATGTTAGAGGACCAGTGCTTTTTATCAGTTTTAGAGGCAGAGTTGGACTAGCTATGGTCTGTATGTGTAGGAAACACCGTTCTTTGTTCTCAGCACTCTCAAGTTTCCTGCTGTCTTAGAGACTCTAAAAAGCTAGAGCGTGCTTCTCACTCTAAAGCAGAGTGTGATCAGTGGATGAGAACTCTGTTGTGTGTTTCACTTCAGAAATGGAGTTAAATCCCAGGCTCTGAGTCTTCCTACAAGCAAAACTTCGTTTCAGGTAATGACAGTTACTTTACAGCTCAAACAAAGTACATTGTTAACGAGGCTCACACGTTTCTCATCCTAACTGGCAAGCATTGGATGTTAGAGGACCTGTGCTTTGTATCAATTTCAGAGGCAGAGTTCTTCTAGATATGGTCCGTATGTTTAGGAAACACCGTTCTTTTGTTCTCAGCACACTCAAGTTTCCTGCTGTCTTAGAGACTCTACAAAGCTACAGCGTGCTTCTTCTCTAAAGCAGAGTGTGATCAATGGATGAGAACTCTGTTTTGTGTTTCACTTCAGAATTGGAGTTAATTCCCAGGCTCTGAGTCTTCCTACAAGCAAGACTTCGTTTCAGGTAAGGGCAGTTACTTTACAGCTCAAACGAACTACATTGTTCACGAAGCTCACACGTTTCTCATCTTAACTGACAAGCATTGGATGTTAGAGGACCTGTGCTTTGTACCAATTTCAGAGGCGGAGTTCTTCTAGATATGGTCCGTATGTGTAGGAAACACCGTTCTTTTGTTCTGAGCACACTAATGTTTACTGTTGTATTAGAGACTCTAGAAAGCAAGAGCGTACTTCTTGATGTAAAGCAGAGTGTGATCCATGGATGAGAACTATGCTGTGTGTTTCCCTTCAGAAATGGAGTTAAATTCCATGCTCTGTGTGTTCCTACAAGCAAGACTTCGTTTCAGGTAAGGGCAGTCACTTTTCAGCTCAAATGAACTTCATCATTCACGAAGCTCACACGTTTCTCATATTAACTGAGAAGCATTGGATGTTAGCGGACCAGTTCTTTTTATCAGTTTCAGAAGCAGAGTTGTACTCGATATGGTCTGTATGTGTAGGAAACACCGTTCTTTGGTTCTCAGCACACTCAAGTTTCCTGCTGTATTAGAGACTCTGGAAAGCTAGAGCGTGCTTCTTGCTCTAAAGCAGAGTGTGACCAGTGGATGAGAATTCTTTTGTGTTTCACTTCAGAAATGGAGTTAAATCCCAGGCTCTGAGTCTTCCTACAAGCAAAACTTCATTTCAAGTAAGGGCAGTTACTTTAGAGCTCAAATGAACTACATCGTTCATTAAGCTCACACATTTCTCATCTAAACTGACAAGCATTGGATGTTAGAGGACCTGTGCTTTGTATCAATATCAGAGGCACAGTTCTTCTAGATATGGTCTGTATGTGTAGGAAACACCGTTCTATTGTTCTCAGCACACTCAAGTTTCCTGCTGTCTAGAGACTCTAGAAAGCTACAGCGTGCTTCTTGCTCTAAAGTAGAGTGTGATCAATGGATGAGAACTCTGTTGTGTGTTTCACTTCAGAAATGGAGTTAAATCCCAGGCTCTGCGTCTTCCTACAAGCAAGAATTCGATTCAGGTAAGGTCAGTCACTTTTCAGCTCAAACGAACTACATCGTTCAAGAATCTCACACGTTTCTCATATTAACAGGAAGCATTGGATGTTAGAGGACCAGTGCTTTTTATCAGTTTCAGAGGCAGAGTTGGACTACCTATGGTCTGTATGTGTAGGAAACACCGTTCTTTTGTTCTCAGCTCTCTCAAGTTTCCTGCTGTCTTAGAGACTCTAGAAAGCTAGAGCGTGCTTCTCACTCTAAAGCAGAGTGTGATCAGTGGATGAGAACTCTGTTGTGTGTTTCACTTCAGAAAGGGAGTTAAATCCCAAGCTCTGAGTCTTCCTACAAGCAAAACTTCGTTTCAGGTAATGGCAGATACTTTACAGCTCAAACGAACTACATCGTTCACGAGGCTCACATGTTTCTCATCCTAACTGACAAGCATTGGATGTTAGAGGACCTGTGGTTTGTTTCAGTTTCAGAAGAGGAGTTGAACTAGGTATGGCCCATATGTGTAGGAAACACCGTTCTTTTGTTCTGAGCACACTAATGTTTCCTGCTGTATTAGCGACTCTAGAAAGCAAGTGCGTGCTTCTTGCTGTAAAGCAGAGTGTGATCCATGGATGAGAACTATGCTGTGTGTTTCCCTTCAGAAATGGAGTTAAATTCCATGCTCTGTGTCTTCCTACAAACAAGACTTCGTTTCAGGTAAGGGCAGTCACTTTTCAGCTCAAACGAACTACATCGTTCACGAAGCTCACATGTTTCTCATCTTAAATGACAAGCATTGGATGTTAGAGGACCTGTGCTTTGTATCAATTTCAGAGGCAGAGTTCTTCTAGATATGGTCCGTATGTGTAGGAAACACAGTTCTTTTGTTCTCAGCACACTCAAGTTTCCTACTGTCTTAGAGACTCTAGAAAGCTAGAGCGTGCTTCTCATTCTAAAGCAGAGTGTGATCAGTGGATGAGAACTCTGTTGTGTGTTTCACTTCAGAAATGGAGTTAAATCCCAGGCTCTGAGTCTTCCTACAAGCAAAACTTC
Source organism: Onychomys leucogaster (assembly GCA_949786385.1). NCBI lineage: Eukaryota > Metazoa > Chordata > Mammalia > Rodentia > Cricetidae > Onychomys > Onychomys leucogaster. The sequence goes on along the minus strand of CATKUP010000118.1, from coordinate 599,435 downwards.
GTTTCAGGTAATGGCAGTTACTTTACAGCTCAAACGACGTACATCGTTAACGAGGCTCACACGTTTCTCATCCTAATTGGCAATCATTGGATGTTAGAGGACCTGTGCTTTGTATCAATTTCAGAGGCAGAGTTGGACTAGCTATTGTCTGTATGTGTAGGAAACACCGTTCTTTTGTTCTCAGCACTCTCAAGTTTCCTGCTGTCTTAGAGACTCTAGAAAGCAAGAGCGTGCTTCTTGCTATAAAGCAGAGTGTGATCTATATATGAGAACTCTGCTGTGTGTTTCACTTCAGAAATGGAGTTAAATCCCAGGCTCTGAGTCTTCCTACAAGCAAGACTTTGTTTCAGGTAAGGGCAGTCCCTTTTCAGCTCAAACGAACTACATCGTTCACAAAGGTCACATGTTTCTCATATTAACTGAGAAGCATTGGATGTTAGAGGACCGGTGCTTTTTATCAGTTTCAGAAGCATAGTTGGACTAGATATGGTCTGTATGTATAGGAAACACCGTCCTTTTGTTCTCAGCACTCTCAAGTTTCCTGCTGTCCTAGAGACTCTGGAAAGCTAGAGCGTGCTTCTTGCTCTAAAGCAGAGTGTGATCTATATATGAGAACTCTGCTGTGTGTTTCACTTCAGAAATGGAGTTAAATCCCAGGCTCTGTGTCTTCCTACTAGCAAGACTTCGTTTCAGGTAAGGGCAGTCACTTTTCAGCTCAAACCAACTACATCGTTCACGAAGCTCACACGTTTCTCATATTAACAGGAAGCATTGGATGTTAGAGGACCAGTGCTTTTTATCAGTTTCAGAGGCAGAGTTGGACTAGCTATGGTCTGTATGTGTAGGAAACACCGTTCTTTTGTTCTCAGCACTCTCAAGTTTCCTGCTGTCTTAGAGACTCTAGAAAGCAAAAGCGTGCTTCTTGCTCTAAAGCAGAGTGTGATCTATATATGAGAACTCTGCTGTGTGTTTCACTTCAGAAATGGAGTTAAATCCCAGGCTCTGAGTCTTCCTACTAGCAAGACTTCGTTTCACGTAAGGGCAGTTACTAACAGCTCAAACGAACTACATCGTTCACAAAGCTAACACGTTTCTCATCTTAACTGACAAGCATTGGATGTTAGAGGACCTGTGCTTTGTATCAATTTCAGAGGCAGAGTTCTTCTAGATATGGTCCGTATGTGTAGGAAACACCGTTCTTTTGTTCTCAGCACACTCATGTTTCCTGCTGTCTTAGAGAATCTAGAAAGCAACAGCGTACTTCTTGCTCTAAAGCAGAGTGTGATCAATGGATGACAACTCGGTTGTTTGTTTTACTTCAGAAATGGAGTAAAATCCCAGGCTCTGAGTCTTCCTACAACAAGACTTCGTTTCAGGTAAGGGCAGTCACTTTTCAGCTTAAACGAACTACATCGTTCACAAAGGTCACATGTTTCTCATATTAACTGAGAAGCATTGGATGTTAGAGGACCGGTGCTTTTTATCAGTGTCAGAAGCATAGTTGGACTAGATATGGTCTGTATGTGTAGGAAACACCGTTCTTTTGTTCTCAGCACTCTCATGTTTCCTGCTGTCTTAGAGACTCTAGAAAGCAAGAGCGTGCTTCTTGCTATAAAGCAGAGTGTGATCTATATATGAGAACTCTGCTGTGTGTTTCACTTCAGAAATGGAGTTAAATCCCAGGCTCTGAGTCTTCCTACAAGCAAGACTTCGTTTCAGGTAAGGGCAGTCACTTTTCAGCTCAAACGAACTACATCGTTCACGAAGCTCACACGTTTCTCATATTAACAGGAAGCATTGGATGTTAGAGGACCAGTGCTTTTTATCAGTTTCAGAGGCAGAGTTGGACTAGCTATGGTCTGTATGTGTAGGAAACACCGTTCTTTTGTTCTCAGCACTCTCAAGTTTCCTGCTGTCTTAGAGACTCTAGAAAGCAAAAGCGTGCTTCTTGCTCTAAAGCAGAGTGTGATCTATATATGAGAACTCTGCTGTGTGTTTCACTTCAGAAATGGAGTTAAATCCCAGGCTCTGAGTCTTCCTACTAGCAAGACTTCGTTTCACGTAAGGGCAGTTACTAACAGCTCAAATGAACTACGTCGTTCACAAAAGTCACATGTTTCTCATATCAACTGAGAAGCATTGGATGTTAGAGGACCAGTGCTTTTTATCAGTTTCAGAATCATAGTTGGACTAGATATGGTCTGTATGTGTAGAAAACTCCGTTCTTTTGTTCTCAGCACTCTCAAGTTTCCTGCTGTCTTAGAGACTCTAGAAAGCTAGAGCGTGTTTCTCACTCTAAAGCAGAGTGTGATCAGTGGATGAGAACTCTGTTGTGTGTTTCACTTCAGAAATGGAGTTAAATCCCAGGCTCTGAGTCTTCCTACAAGCAAAACTTCGTTTCAGGTAATGGCAGTTACTTTACAGCTCAAACGAACTACATCGTTCACGAGGCTTACACGTTTCTCATCCTAACTGACAAGCATTGGATGTTGGAGGACGTGTGCTTTGTATCAATTTCAGAGGCAGAGTTCTTCTAGATATGGTCCGTATGTGTAGGAAACACCGTTCTTTTGTTCTCAGCATACTCAAGTTTCCTGCTGTCTTAGAGACACTAGAAAGCTACTGCGTGCTTCTTGCTCAAAAGCATAGTGTGATCAATGGATGAGAACTCTGTTGTGTGTTTTGATTCATATATGGACTTAAATCCCTGGGTCTGAGTCTTCCTACAAGCAAGACTTCATTTCAGGTAAGGGCAGTTACTTTCCAGCTCAAACGATCTAGATCGTTCACGAAGCTCACACGTTTCTCATCTTAACTGACAAGCATTGGATATTAGAGGACCTGTGGTTTGTTTCAGTTTCAGAAGCAGAGTTCTTCTAGATATGGTCCATATGTGTAGGAAACACCTTTCTTTTGTTGTGAGCACACTAATGTTTCCTGCTGTATTAGAGACTCTAGAAAGCAAGAGCATGCTTCTTGCTGTAAAGCAGAATGTGATCCATGGATGAGAACTATGCTGTGTGTTTCCCTTCAGAAATGGAGTTAAATTCCATGCTCTGTGTCTTCATACAAGCAAGACTTCGTTTCAGCTAAGGGCAGTCACTTTTCAGCTCAAATGAACTTCATCGTTCACGAAGCTCACACGTTTCTCATATTAACTGAGAAGCATTGGTTGTTAGCGGAACCAGTGCTTTTTATCAGTTTTAGAAGCAGAGTTGGACTCGATATGGTCTGTATGTGTAGGAAACACCGTTCTTTTGTTCTCAGCACACTCAAGTTTCCTGCTGTCTTAGAGAGAATGGAAAGCTAGAGCGTGCTTCTTGATCTAAAGCAGAGTGTGATCAGTGGATGAGAACTCTGCTGTGTGTTTCACTTCAGAAATGGAGTTAAATCCCAGGCTCTGTGTCATCCTACAAGCAAGACTTCGTTTCAGGTAAGGGCAGTTACTTTATAGCTCAAACGAACTACATCGTTCATGAAGCTCACACGTTTCTCATATTAACTGACAAGCATTGGATGTTAGAGGACCTGTGCTTTGTAACAATTTCAGAGGCAGAGTTCTTCTAGATATGGTCCGTATGTGTAGGAAACACCATTCTTTTGTTCTCAGCACACTCAAGTTTCCTGCTGTCTTAGAGACTCTAGAAAGCTAGAGCGTGCTTCTTGCTCTAAAGCAGAGTGTGATCAATGGATGAGAACTGTGTGGTGTGTTTCACTTCAGAAATGGAGTTAAATCCCAGGCTCAGAGTCTTCCTACAAGCAAGACTTCGTTTCAGGTAAGGGCAGTCACTTTTCAGCTCAAACAAACTACATCGTCCACAAAGGTCACATGTTTCTCATATTAACTGAGAAGCATTGGATGTTAGAGGACCGGTGCTTTTTATCAGTTTCAGAAGCATAGTTGGACTAGATATGGTCTGTATGTGTAGGAAACACCGTCCTTTTGTTCTCAGCACTCTCATGTTTCCTGCTGTCTTAGAGACTCTGGAAAGCTAGAGCGTGCTTCTTGCTCTAAAGCAGAGTGTGATCTATATATGAGAACTCTGCTGCGTGTTTCACTTCAGAAATGGAGTTAAATCCCAGGCTCTGAGTCTTCCTACTAGCAAGACTTCGTTTCACGTAAGGGCAGTCACTTTTCAGCTCAAATGAACGACATCGTTCACAAAGCTCACACGTTTCTCATATTAACAGGAAGCATTGGATGTTAGAGGACCAGTGCATTTTATCAGTTTCAGAGGCAGAGTTGGACTAGCTATGGTCTGTATGTGTAGGAAACACCGTTCTTTTGTTCTCAGCACTCTCAAGTTTCCTGCTGTCTTAGAGACTCTAGAAAGCAAAAGCGTGCTTCTTGCTCTAAAGCAGAGTGTGATCTATATATGAGAACTCTGCTGTGTGTTTCACTTCAGAAATGGAGTTAAATCCCAGGCTCTGAGTCTTCCTACTAGCAAGACTTTGTTTCACGTAAGGGCAGTTACTAACAGCTCAAACGAACTACATCGTTCACAAAGCTAACACGTTTCTCATCTTAACTGACAAGCATTGGATGATAGAGGACCTGTGGTTTGTTTCAGTTTCAGAAGCAGAGTTGAACTAGATATGGCCCGTATGTGTAGGAAACACTGTTCATTTTTTCTGAGCACACTCAAGTTTCCTGCTGTATTAGAGACTCTAGAAAGCAAGAGCGTGCTTCTTGCTGTAAAGCAGAGTGTGATCCATGGATGAGAACTATGCTGTGTGTATCCCTTCAGAAATGGAGTTAAATTCCATGCTCTGTGTCTTCATACAAGCAAGACTTCGTTTCAGGAAAGGGCAGTCACTTTTCAGCTCAAACGAACTTTATTGTTCACGAAGCTCACACGTTTCTCATATTAACTGAGAAGCATTGGATGTTAGCGGACCAGTGCTTTTTATCAGTTTTAGAAGCAGAGTTGGACTCGATATGGTCTGTATGTGTAGGAAACACCGTTCTTTTATTCTCAGCACACTCAAGTTTCCCGCTGTCTTAGAGACTATGGAAAGCTAGAGCGTGCTTCTTGCTCTAAAGCAGAGTGTGATCAATGGATGAGAACTGTGTTGTGTGTTTCACTTCAGAAATGGAGTTAAATCCCAGGCTCTGAGTCTTCCTACAAGCGAGACTTCATTTCAGGTAAGGGCAGTCACTTTTCAGCTCAAACGAACTACATCGTTCACAAAGGTCACATGTTTCTCATATTAACTGAGAAGCATTGGATGTTAGAGGACCGGTGCTTTTTATCAGTTTCAGAAGCATAGTTGGACTAGATATGGTCTGTATGTGTAGGAAACACCGTCCTTTTGTTCTCAGCACTCTCAAGTTTCCTGCAGTCTTAGAGACTCTGGAAAGCTAGAGCGTGCTTCTTGCTCTAAAGCAGAGTGTGATCTATATATGAGAACTCTGCTGTGTGTTTCAGTTCAGAAATGGAGTTAAATCCCAGGCTCTGAGTCTTCCTACAAGCAAGACTTCGTTTCAGGTAAGGGCAGTCACTTTTCAGCTCAAATGAACTACATCGTTCACAAAGTTCACATGTTTCTCATATTAACTGAGAAGCATTGGATGTTAGAGGACCGGTGCTTTTTATCAGTTTCAGAAGCATAGTTGGACTAGATATGGTCTGTATGTGTAGGAAACACCGTTCTTTTGTTCTCAGCACTCTCAAGTTTCCTGCTGTCTTAGAGACTCTAGAAAGCAAAAGCGTGCTTCTTGCTCTAAAGCAGAGTGTGATCTATATATGAGAACTCTGCTGTGTGTTTCACTTCAGAAATGGAGTTAAATCCCAGGCTCTGAGTCTTCCTACAAGCAAGACTTCGTTTCAGGTAAGGGCAGTCACTTTTCAGCTCAAATGAACTACATCGTTCACAAAGCTCACACGTTTCTCATATTAACAGGAAGCATTGGATGTTAGAGGACCAGTGCTTTTTATCAGTTTCAGAGGCAGAGTTGGACTAGCTATGGTCTGTATGTGTAGGAAACACCGTTCTTTTGTTCTCAGCACTCTCAAGTTTCCTGCTGTCTTAGAGACTCTAGAAAGCAAATGCGTGCTTCTTGCTCTAAAGCAGAGTGTGATCTATATATGAGAACTCTGCTGTGTGTTTCACTTCAGAAATGGAGTTAAATCCCAGGCTCTGAGTCTTCCTACTAGCAAGACTTCGTTTCACTTAAGGGCAGTTACTAACAGCTCAAATGAACTACATCGTTCACAAAGCTAACACGTTTCTCTCCTTAACTGACAAGCATTGGATGATAGAGGACCTGTGGTTTGTTTCAGTTTCAGAAGCAGAGTTGAACTAGATATGGCCCGTATGTGTAGGAAATACTGTTCATTTTTTCTGAGCACACTCAAGTTTCCTGCTGTATTAGAGACTCTAGAAAGCAAGAGCGTGCTTCTTGCTCTAAAGCAGAGTGTGATCAATGGATGAGAACTCTGTTGTGTGTTTTGATTCATATATGGACTTAAATCCCTGGGTCTGAGTCTTCCTACAAGCAAGACTTCATTTCAGGTCAGGGCAGTTACTTTCCAGCTCAAACGATCTAGATCGTTCACGAAGCTCACACGTTTCTCATCTTAACTGACAAGCATTGGATATTAGAGGACCTGTGGTTTGTTTCAGTTTCAGAGGCAGAGTTCTTCTAGATATGGTCCATATGTGTAGGAAACACCTTTCTTTTGTTGTGAGCACACTAATGTTTCCTGCTGTATTAGAGACTCTAGAAAGCAAGAGCGTGCTTCTTGCTGTAAAGCAGAGTGTGATCCATGGATGAGAACTATGCTGTGTGTTTCCCTTCAGAAATGGAGTTAAATTCCATGCTCTGTGTCTTCATACAAGCAAGACTTCGTTTCAGGTAAGGGCAGTCACTTTTCTGCTCAAACGAACTTCATCGTTCACGAAGCTCACACGTTTCTCATATTAACTGAGAAGCATTGGATGTTAGCGGACCAGTGCTTTTTATCAGTTTTAGAAGCAGAGTTGGATTCGATATGGTCTGTATGTGTAGGAAACACCGTTCTTTTGTTCTCAGCACACTCAAGTTTCCTGCTGTCTTAGAGACTATGGAAAGCTAGAGCGTGCTTCTTGATCTAAAGCAGAGTGTGATCAGTGGATGAGAACTCTGCTGTGTGTTTCACTTCAGAAATGGAGTTAAATCCCAGGCTCTGTGTCATCCTACAAGCAAGACTTCGTTTCAGGTAAGGGCAGTTACTTTATAGCTCAAACGAACTACATCGTTCATGAAGCTCACACGTTTCTCATATTAACTGACAAGCATTGGATGTTAGAGGACCTGTGCTTTGTAACAATTTCAGAGGCAGAGTTCTTCTAGATATTGTCCGTATGTGTAGGAAACACCGTTCTTTTGTTCTCAGCACACTCAAGTTTCCTGCTGTCTTAGAGACTCTAGAAAGCTAGAGCGTGCTTCTTGCTCTAAAGCAGAGTGTGATCAATGGATGAGAACTGTGTTGTGTGTTTCACTTCAGAAATGGAGTTAAATCCCAGGCTCTGAGTCTTCCTACAAGCAAGACTTCGTTTCAGGTAAGGGCAGTCACTTTTCAGCTCAAATGAACTACATCGTTCACAAAGGTCACATGTTTCTCATATTAACTGAGAAGCATTGGATGTTAGAGGACCGGTGCTTTTTATCAGTTTCAGAAGCATAGTTGGACTAGATATGGTCTGTATGTGTAGGAAACACCGTCCTTTTGTTCTCAGCACTCTCAAGTTTCCTGCTGTCTTAGAGACTCTGGAAAGCTAGAGCATGCTTCTTGCTCTAAAGCAGAGTGTGATCTATATATGAGAACTCTGCTGTGTGTTTCACTTCAGAAATGGAGTTAAATCCCAGGCTCTGAGTCTTCCTACAAGCAAGACTTCGTTTCAGGTAAGGGCAGTCACTTTTCAGCTCAAATGAACTACATCGTTCACAAAGGTCACATGTTTCTCATATTAACTGAGAAGCATTGGATGTTAGAGGACCGGTGCTTTTTATCAGTTTCAGAAGCATAGTTCGACTAGATATGGTCTGTATGTGTAGGAAACACCGTCCTTTTGTTCTCAGCACTCTCAAGTTTCCTGCTGTCTTAGAAACTCTGGAAAGCTAGAGCGTGCTTCTTGCTCTAAAGCAGAGTGTGATCTACATATGAGAACTCTGCTGTGTGTTTCACTTCAGAAATGGAGTTAAATCCCAGGCTCTGAGTCTTCCTACAAGTGAGACTTCGTTTCAAGTAAGGGCAGTTACTAACAGCTCAAACGAACTACATCGTTCACGAAGCTCACACGTTTCTCATCTTCACTGACAAGCATTGGATGATAGAGGACCTGTGGTTTGCTACAGTTTCAGAAGCAGAGTTGAACTAGATATGGCCTCTATGTGTAGGAAACACTGTTCATTTTTTCGGAGCACACTCAAGTTTCCTGCTGTATTAGAGACTCTAGAAAGCAAGAGGGTGCTTCTTGCTCTAAAGCAGAGTGTGATCAATGGATGAGAACTCTGTTGTGTGTTTTGATTCATATATGGACTTAAATCCCAGGGTCTGAGTCTTCCTACAAGCAACACTTCATTTCAGGTAAGGGCAGTTACTTTCTAGCTCACACGATCTAGATCGTTCAAGAAGCTCACACGTTTCTCATCTTAACTGACAAGCATTGGATATTAGAGGACCTGTGGTTTGTTTCAGTTTCAGAAGCAGAGTTCTTCTAGATATGGTCCATATGTGTAGGAAACACCTTTTTTTTGTTGTGAGCACACTAATGTTTCCTGCTGTATTAGAGACTCTAGAAAGCAAGAGCGTGCTTCTTGCTGTAAAGCAGAGTGTGATCCATGGATGAGAACTATGCTGTGTGTTTCCCTTCAGAAATGGAGTTAAATTCCATGCTCTGTGTCTTCATACAAGCAAGACTTCGTTTCAGGTAAGGGCAGTCACTTTTCTGCTCAAACGAACTTCATCGTTCACGAAGCTCACACGTTTCTCATATTAACTGAGAAGCATTGGATGTTAGCGGACCAGTGCTTTTTATCAGTTTTAGAAGCAGAGTTGGATTCGATATGGTCTGTATGTGTAGGAAACACCGTTCTTTTGTTCTCAGCACACTCAAGTTTCCTGCTGTCTTAGAGACTATGGAAAGCTAGAGCGTGCTTCTTGATCTAAAGCAGAGTGTGATCAGTGGATGAGAACTCTGCTGTGTGTTTCACTTCAGAAATGGAGTTAAATCCCAGGCTCTGTGTCATCCTACAAGAAAGACTTCGTTTCAGGTAAGGGCAGTTACTTTATAGTTCAAACGAACTACATCGTTCATGAAGCTCACACGTTTCTCATATTAACTGACAAGCATTGGATGTTAGAGGACCTGTGCTTTGTAACAATTTCAGAGGCAGAGTTCTTCTAGATATGGTCCGTATGTGTAGGAAACACCGTTCTTTTGTTCTCAGCACACTCAAGTTTCCTGCTGTCTTAGAGACTCTAGAATGCTAGAGCGTGCTTCTTGCTCTAAAGCAGAGTGTGATCAATGGATGAGAACTGTGTTGTGTGTTTCACTTCAGAAATGGAGTTAAATCCCAGGCTCTGAGTCTTCCTACAAGCAAGACTTCGTTTCAGGTAAGGGCAGTCACTTTTCAGCTCAAATGAACTACATCGTTCACAAAGGTCACATGTTTCTCATATTAACTGAGAAGCATTGGATGTTAGAGGACCGGTGCTTTTTAATCAGTTTCAGAAGCATAGTTGGACTAGATATGGTCTGTATGTGTAGGAAACACCGTCCTTTTGTTCTCAGCACTCTCAAGTTTCCTGCTGTCTTAGAGACTCTGGAAAGCTAGAGCGTGCTTCTTGCTCTAAAGCAGAGTGTGATCTATATATGAGAACTCTGCTGTGTGTTTCACTTCAGAAATGGAGTTAAATCCCAGGCTCTGAGTCTTCCTACAAGCAAGACTTCGTTTCAGGTAAGGGCAGTCACTTTTCAGCTCAAATGAACTACATCGTTCACAAAGGTCCCATGTTTCTCATATTAACTGAGAAGCATTGGATGTTAGAGGACCGGTGCTTTTTATCAGTTTCAGAAGCATAGTTGGACTAGATATGGTCTGTATGTGTAGGAAACACCGTCCTTTTGTTCTCAGCACTCTCAAGTTTCCTGCTGTCTTAGAAACTCTGGAAAGCTAGAGCGTGCTTCTTGCTCTAAAGCAGAGTGTGATCTACATATGAGAACTCTGCTGTGTGTTTCACTTCAGAAATGGAGTTAAATCCCAGGCTCTGAGTCTTCCTACAAGTGAGACTTCGTTTCAAGTAAGGGCAGTTACTAACAGCTCAAACGAACTACATCGTTCACGAAGCTCACACTTTTCTCATCTTCACTGACAAGCATTGGATGATAGAGGACCTGTGGTTTGCTACAGTTTCAGAAGCAGAGTTGAACTAGATATGGCCCGTATGTGTAGGAAACACTGTTCATTTTTTCTGAGCACACTCAAGTTTCCTGCTGTATTAGAGACTCTAGAAAGCAAGAGGGTGCTTCTTGCTCTAAAGCAGAGTGTGATCAATGGATGAGAACTCTGTTGTGTGTTTTGATTCATATATGGACTTAAATCCCAGGGTCTGAGTCTTCCTACAAGCAAGACTTCATTTCAGGTAAGGGCAGTTACTTTCCAGCTCAAACGATCTAGATCGTTCACGAAGCTCACACGTTTCTCATCTTAACTGACAAGCATTGGATATTAGAGGACCTGTGGTTTGTTTCAGTTTCAGAAGCAGAGTTCTTCTAGATATGGTCCATATGTGTAGGAAACACCTTTTTTTTGTTGTGAGCACACTAATGTTTCCTGCTGTATTAGAGACTCTAGAAAGCAAGAGCGTGCTTCTTGCTGTAAAGCAGAGTGTGATCCATGGATGAGAACTATGCTGTGTGTTTCCCTTCAGAAATGGAGTTAAATTCCATGCTCTGTGTCTTCATACAAGCAAGACTTCGTTTCAGGTAAGGGCGGTCACTTTTCAGCTCAAACGAACTTCATCGTTCACGAAGCTCACACGTTTCTCATATTAACTGAGAAGCATTGGATGTTAGCGGACCAGTGCTTTTTATCAGTTTTAGAAGCAGAGTTGGACTCGATATGGTCTGTATGTGTAGGAAACACCGTTCTTTTGTTCTCAGCACACTCAAGTTTCCTGCTGTCTTAGAGACTATGGAAAGCTAGAGCATGCTTCTTGATCTAAAGCAGAGTGTGATCAGTGGATGAGAACTCTGCTGTGTGTTTCACTTCAGAAATGGAGTTAAATCCCAGGCTCTGTGTCATCCTACAAGCAAGAATTCGTTTCAGGTAAGGGCAGTTACTTTATAGCTCAAACGAACTACATCGTTCATGAAGCTCACATGTTTCTCATATTAACTGACAAGCATTGGATGTTAGAGGACCTGTGCTTTGTAACAATTTCAGAGGCAGAGTTCTTCTAGATATGGTCCGTATGTGTAGGAAACACCGTTCTTTTGTTCTCAGCACACTCAAGTTTCCTGCTGTCTTAGAGACTCTAGAAAGCTAGAGCGAGCTTCTTGCTCTAAAGCAGAGTGTGATCAATGGATGAGAACTGTGTTGTGTGTTTCACTTCAGAAATGGAGTTAAATCCCAGGCTCTGAGTCTTCCTACAAGCAAGACTTCCTTTCAGGTAAGGGCAGTCACTTTTCAGCTCAAATGAACTACATCGTTCACAAAGGTCACATGTTTCTCATATTAACTGAGAAGCATTGGATGTTAGAGGACCGGTGCTTTTTATCAGTTTCAGAAGCATAGTTGGACTAGATATGGTCTGTATGTGTAGGAAACACCGTCCTTTTGTTCTCAGCACTCTCAAGTTTCCTGCAGTCTTAGAGACTCTGGAAAGCTAGAGCGTGCTTCTTGCTCTAAAGCAGAGTGTGATCTATATATGAGAACTCTGCTGTGTGTTTCACTTCAGAAATGGAGTTAAATCCCAGGCTCTGAGTCTTCCTACAAGCAAGACTTCGTTTCAGGTAAGGGCAGTCACTTTTCAGCTCAAATGAACTACATCGTTCACAAAGGTCACATGTTTCTCATATTAACTGAGAAGCATTGGATGTTAGAGTACCGGTGCTTTTTATCAGTTTCAGAAGCATAGTTGGACTAGATATGGTCTGTATGTGTAGGAAACACCGTCCTTTTGTTCTCAGCACTCTCAAGTTTACTGCTGTCTTAGAAACTCTGGAAAGCTAGAGCGTGCTTCTTGCTCTAAAGCAGAGTGTGATCTACATATGAGAACTCTGCTGTGTGTTTCACTTCAGAAATGGAGTTAAATCCCAGGCTCTGAGTCTTCCTACAAGCAAGACTTCATTTCAGGTAAGGGCAGTTACTTTCCAGCTCAAACGATCTAGATCGTTCACGAAGCTCACACGTTTCTCATCTTAACTGACAAGCATTGGATATTAGAGGACCTGTGGTTTGTTTCAGTTTCAGAAGCAGAGTTCTTCTAGATATGGTCCATATGTGTAGGAAACACCTTTTTTTTTGTTGTGAGCACACTAATGTTTCCTGCTGTATTAGAGACTCTAGAAAGCAAGAGCGTGCTTCTTGCTGTAAAGCAGAGTGTGATCCATGGATGAGAACTATGCTGTGTGTTTCCCTTCAGAAATGGAGTTAAATCCCAGGCTCTGAGTCTTCCTACAAGCAAGACTTCGTTTCAGGTAAGGGCAGTCACTTTTCAGCTCAAATGAACTACATCGTTCACAAAGCTCACACGTTTCTCATATTAACAGGAAGCATTGGATGTTAGAGGACCAGTTCTTTTTATCAGTTTCAGAGGCAGAGGTGGACTAGCTATGGTCTGTATGTGTAGGAAACACCGTTCTTTTGTTCTCAGCACTCTCAAGTTTCCTGCTGTCTTAGAGACTCTAGAAAGCAAAAGTGTGCTTCTTGCTCTAAAGCAGAGTGTGATCTATATATGAGAACTCTGCTGTGTGTTTCACTTCAGAAATGGAGTTAAATCCCAGGCTCTGAGTCTTCCTACTAGCAAGACTTCGTTTCACGTAAGGGCAGTTACTAACAGCTCAAACGAACTACATCGTTCACAAAGCTAACACGTTTCTCATCTTAACTGACAAGCATTGGATGATAGAGGACCTGTGGTTTGTTTCAGTTTCAGAAGCAGAGTTGAACTAGATATGGCCCGTATGTGTAGGAAACACTGTTCATTTTTTCTGAGCACACTCAAGTTTCCTGGTGTATTAGAGACTCTAGAAAGCAAGAGCATGCTTCTTGCTCTAAAGCAGAGTGTGATCAATGGATGAGAACTCTGTTGTGTGTTTTGATTCATATATGGACTTAAATCCCTGGGTCTGAGTCTTCCTACAAGCAAGACTTCATTTCAGGTAAGGGCAGTTACTTTCCAGCTCAAACGATCTAGATCGTTCACGAAGCTCACACGTTTCTCATCTTAACTGACAAGCATTGGATATTAGAGGACCTGTGGTTTGTTTCAGTTTCAGAAGCAGAGTTCTTCCAGATATGGTCAATATGTGTAGGAAACACCTTTCTTTTGTTGTGAGCACACTAATGTTTCCTGCTGTATTAGAGACTCTAGAAAGCAAGAGCGTGCTTCTTGCTGTAAAGCAGAGTGTGATCCATGGATGAGAACTATGCTGTGTGTTTCCCTTCAGAAATGGAGTTAAATTCCATGCTCTGTGTCTTCATACAAGCAAGACTTCGTTTCAGGTAAGGGCAGTCACTTTTCAGCTCAAACGAACTTCATCGTTCACGAAACTCACACGTTTCTCATATTAACTGAGAAGCATTGGATGTTAGCGGACCAGTGCTTTTTATCAGTTTTAGAAGCAGATTTGGACTCCATATGGTCTGTATGTGTAGGAAACACCGTTCTTTTGTTCTCAGCACACTCAAGTTTCCTGCTGTCTTAGAGACAATGGAAAGCTAGAGCGTGTTTCTTGATCTAAAGCAGAGTGTGATCAGTGGATGAGAACTCTGCTGTGTGTTTCACTTCAGAAATGGAGTTAAATCCCAGGCTCTGTGTCATCCTACAAGCAAGACTTCGTTTCAGGTAAGGGCAGTTACTTTATAGCTCAAACGAACAACATCGTTCATGAAGCTCACACGTTTCTCATATTAACTGACAAGCATTGGATGTTAGAGGACCTGTGCTTTGTAACAATTTCAGAGGCAGAGTTCTTCTAGATATGGTCTGTATGTGTAGGAAACACCGTTCTTTTGTTCTCAGCACACTCAAGTTTCCTGGTGTCTTAGAGACTCTAGAAAGCTAGAGCGTGCTTCTTGCTCTAAAGCAGAGTGTGATCAATGGATGAGAACTCTGTTGTGTGTTTCACTTCAGAAATGGAGTTAAATCCCAGGCTCTGAGTCTTCCTACAAGCAAGACTTCGTTTCAGGTAAGGGAAGTCACTTTTCAGCTCAAACGAACTTCATCGTTCACGAAGCTCACACGTTTCTCATATTAACTGAGAAGCATTGGATGTTAGCGGACCAGTGCTTTTTATCAGTTTTAAAAGCAGAGTTGGACTCGATATGGTCTGTATGTGTAGGAAACACCGTTCTTTTGTTCTCAGCACACTCAAGTTTCCTGCTGTCTTAGAGACTATGGAAAGCTAGAGCGTGCTTCTTGATCTAAGGCAGAGTGTGATCAGTGGATGAGAGCTCTGCTGTGTGTTTCACTTCAGAAATGGAGTTAAATCCCATGCTCTGTGTCATCCTACAAGCAAGACTTCGTTTCAGGTAAGGGCAGTTACTTTATAGCTCCAACGAACTACATCATTCATGAAGCTCACACGTTTCTCATCTTAACCTACAAGCATTGGATGTTAGAGGACCTGTGCTTTGTAACAATTTCAGAGGCAGAGTTCTTCTAGATATGGTCCGTATGTGTAGGAAACACCGTTCTTTTGTTCTAAGCACACTCAAGTTTCCTGCTGTCTTAGAGACTCTAGAAAGCTACAGCGTGCTTCTTCTCTAAAGCAGAGTGTGATCAATGGATGAGAACTCTGTTTTGTGTTTCACTTCAGAATTGGAGTTAATTCCCAGGCTCTGAGTCTTCCTACAAGCAAGACTTCGTTTCAGGTAAGGGCAGTTACTTTATAGCTCAAACGAACTACATCGTTCACGAAGCTCACACGTATCTCATCTTAACGGACAAGCATTGGATGTTAGAGGAACTGTGCTCTGTATCAACTTCAGAGGCAGAGTTCTTCCAGATATGGTCCCTATGTGTAGGAAACACCGTTCTTTTGTTCTCAGCACTCTCAAGTTTCCTGCTGTCTTAGAGACTCTAGAAAGCTAGAGTGTGTTTCTCACTCTAAAGCAGAGTGTGATCAGTGGATGATACTCTGTTGTGTGTTTCACTTCAGAAATGGAGTTAAATCCCAGGCTCTGAGTCTTCCTACAAGCAAAACTTCGTTTCAGGTAATGGCAGTTACTTTACAGCTCAAACGAACTACATCGTTCACGAGTCTCACACGTTTCTCATCCTAACTGGCAAGCATTGGATGTTAGAGGACGTGTTCTTTGTATCAATTTCAGAGGCAGAGTTCTTCTAGATATGGTCCGTATGTGTAGGAAACACCGTTCTTTTGTTCTCAGCACTCTCAAGTTTCCTGCTGTCTTAGAGACTCTAGAAAGCTAGAGCGTGCTTCTTGATCTAAGGCAGAGTGTGATCAGTGGATGAGAACTCTGCTGTGTGTTTCACTTCAGAAATGGAGTTAAATCCCATGCTCTGTGTCATCCTACAAGCAAGACTTCGTTTCAGGTAAGGGCAGTTACTTTATAGCTCCAACGAACTACATCATTCATGAAGCTCACACGTTTCTCATCTTAACCTACAAGCATTGGATGTTAGAGGACCTGTGCTTTGTAACAATTTCAGAGGCAGAGTTCTTCTAGATATGGTCCGTATGTGTAGGAAACACCGTTCTTTTGTTCTAAGCACACTCAAGTTTCCTGCTGTCTTAGAGACTCTAGAAAGCTACAGCGTGCTTCTTCTCTAAAGCAGAGTGTGATCAATGGATGAGAACTCTGTTTTGTGTTTCACTTCAGAATTGGAGTTAATTCCCAGGCTCTGAGTCTTCCTACAAGCAAGACTTCGTTTCAGGTAAGGGCAGTTACTTTACAGCTCAAACGAACTACATCGTTCACGAAGCTCACACGTATCTCATCTTAACGGACAAGCATTGGATGTTAGAGGACCTGTGCTCTGTATCAACTTCAGAGGCAGAGTTCTTCCAGATATGGTCCCTATGTGTAGGAAACACCGTTCTTTTGTTCTCAGCACTCTCAAGTTTCCTGCTGTCTTAGAGACTCTAGAAAGCTAGAGTGTGTTTCTCACTCTAAAGCAGAGTGTGATCAGTGGATGATACTCTGTTGTGTGTTTCAC
Source organism: Onychomys leucogaster (assembly GCA_949786385.1). Taxonomy (NCBI): domain Eukaryota; kingdom Metazoa; phylum Chordata; class Mammalia; order Rodentia; family Cricetidae; genus Onychomys; species Onychomys leucogaster. Next base: position 583,038 of record CATKUP010000118.1, on the reverse strand, counting down.
TTCAGAAATGGAGTTAAATCCCAGGCTCTGAGTCTTCCTACAAGCAAAACTTCGTTTCAGGTAATGGCAGTTACTTTACAGCTCAAACGAACTACATCGTTCACGAGTCTCACACGTTTCTCATCCTAACTGGCAAGCATTGGATGTTAGAGGACGTGTTCTTTGTATCAATTTCAGAGGCAGAGTTCTTCTAGATATGGTCCGTATGTGTAGGAAACACCGTTCTTTTGTTCTCAGCACACTCAAGTTTCCTGCTGTCTTAGACACTCTAGAAAGCAAGAGCGTGCTTCTTGCTATAAAGCAGAGTGTGATCTATATATGAGAACTCTGCTGTTTGTTTCACTTCAGAAATGGAGTTAAATCCCAGGCTCTGAGTCTTCCTACAAGCAAGACTTCGTTTCAGGTAAGGGCAGTCACTTTTCAGCTCAAACGAACTACATCCTTCACAAAGGTCACATGTTTCTCATATTAACTGAGAAGCATTGGATGTTAGAGGACCGGTGCTTTTTATCAGTTTCAGAAGTATAGTTGGACTAGATATGGTCTGTATGTGTAGGAAACACCGTCCTTTTGATCTCAGCACTCTCAAGTTTCCTGCTGTCTTAGAGACTCTAGAAAGCAAAAGCGTGCTTCTTGCTCTAAAGCAGAGTGTGATCTATATATGAGAACACTGCTGTGTGTTTCACTTCAGAAATGGAGTTAAATCCCAGGCTCTGAGTCTTCCTACTAGCAAGACTTCGTTTCAGGTAAGGGCAGTCACTTTTCAGCTCAAACAAACTACATCGTTCACAAAGGTCACATGTTTCTCATATTAACTGAGAAGCATTGGATGTTAGAGGACCAGTGCTTTTTATCAGTTTCAGAAGCATAGTTGGACTAGATATGGTCTGTATGTGTAGAAAACTCCGTTCTTTTGTTCTCAGCACTCTCAAGTTTCCTGCTGTCTTAGAGACTCTAGAAAGCTAGAGCGTGTTTCTCACTCTAAAGCAGAGTGTGATCAGTGGATTGGAACTCTGTTGTGTGTTTCACTTCAGAAATGGAGTTAAATCCCAGGCTCTGAGTCTTCCTACAAGCAAAACTTCGTTTCAGGTAATGGCAGTTACTTTACAGCTCAAACGAACTACATCGTTCACGAGGCTAACACGTTTCTCATCCTAACTGACAAGCATTGGATGTTAGAGGACGTGTGCTTTGTATCAATTTCAGAGGCAGAGTTCTTCTAGATATGGTCTGTATGTGTAGGAAACACCGTTGTTTTGTTCTCAGCACACTCAAGTTTCCTGCTGTCTTAGAGACACTAGAAAGCTACAGCGTGCTTCTTGCTCTAAAGCATAGTGTGATCAATGGATGAGAACTCTGTTGTGTGTTTCACTTCAGAAATGGAGTTAAATCCCAGGCTCTGAATCTTCCTACAAGCAAGACTTCGTTTCAGGTAAGGGCACTCACTTTTCAGCTCAAACGAACTACATCGTTCACGAAGCTCACACGTTTCTCATATAAACAGGAAGCATTGGATGTTAGAGGACCAGTGCTTTTTATCAGTTTCAGAGGCAGAGTTGGACTAGCTATTGTCTGTATGTGTAGGAAACACTGTTCTTTTGTTCTCAGCACTCTCAAGTTTCCTGCTGTCTTAGAGACTCTAGAAAGCAAGAGCGTGCTTCTTGCTATAAAGCAGAGTGTGATCTATATATGAGAACTCTGCTGTGTGTTTCACTTCAGAAATGGAGTTAAATCCCAGGCTCAGAGTCTTCCTACAAGCAAGACTTCGTTTCAGGTAAGGGCAGTCACTTTTCAGCTCAAACAAACTACATCGTTCACAAAGGTCACATGTTTCTCATATTAACTGAGAAGCATTGGATGTTAGAGGACCGGTGCTTTTTATCAGTTTCAGAAGCATAGTTGGACTAGATATGGTCTGTATGTGTAGGAAACACCGTCCTTTTGTTCTCAGCACTCTCAAGTTTCCTGCTGTCTTAGAGACTCTGGAAAGCTAGAGCGTGCTTCTTGCTCTAAAGCAGAGTGTGATCTATATATGAGAACTCTGCTGTGTGTTTCACTTTAGAAATGGAGTTAAATCCCAGGCTCTGTGTCTTCCTACTAGCAAGACTTCGTTTCACGTAAGGGCAGTTACTAACAGCTCAAACGAACTACATCGTTCACAAAGCTAACATGTTTCTCATCTTAACTGACAAGCATTGGATGATAGAGGACCTGTGGTTTGTTTCAGTTTCAGAAGCAGAGTTGAACTAGATATGGCCCGTATGTGTAGGAAACACTGTTCATTTTTTCTGAGCACACTCAAGTTTCCTGCTGTATTAGAGACTCTAGAAAGCAAGAGCGTGCTTCTCGCTCTAAAGCAGAGTGTGATCAATGGATGAGAACTCTGTTGTGTGTTTTGATTCATATATGGACTTAAATCCCTGGGTCTGAGTCTTCCTACAAGCAAGATTCCATTTCAGGTAAGGGCAGTTACTTTCCAGCTCAAACGATCTTGATCATTCACGAAGCTCACACGTTTCTCATCTTAACTGACAAGCATTGGATATTAGAGGACCTGTGGTTTGTTTCAGTTTCAGAAGTAGAGTTCTTCTAGATATGGTCCATATGTGTAGGAAACACCTTTCTTTTGTTGTGAGCACACTAATGTTTCCTGCTGTATTAGAGACTCTAGAAATCAAGAGCGGGCTTCTTGCTGTAAAGCAGAGTGTGAACCATGGATGAGAACTATGCTGTGTGTTTCCCTTCAGAAATGGAGTTAAATTCCATGCTCTGTGTCTTCATACAAGCAAGACTTCGTTTCAGGTAAGGGCAGTCACTTTTCAGCTCAAACGAACTTCATCGTTCACGAAGCTCACACGTTTCTCATATTAACTGAGAAGCATTGGATGTTAGCGGACCAGTGCTTTTTATCAGTTTTAGAAGCAGAGTTGGACTCGATATGGTCTGTATGTGTAGGAAACACCGTTCTTTTGTTCTCAGTACTCTCAAGTTTCCTGCTGTCTTAGAGACTCTGGAAAGCTAGATCGTGCCTCTTGCTCTAAAGCAGAGTGTGATCTATATATGAGAACTCTGCTGTGTGTTTCACTTCAGAAATGGAGTTAAATCCCAGGCTCTGTGTCTTCCTACTAGCAAGACTTCGTTTCAGGTAATGGCAGTCACTTTTCAGCTCAAACGAACTACATCGTTCACGAAGCTCACACGTTTCTCATATTAACAGGAAGCATTGGATGTTAGAGGACCAGTGCTTTTTATCAGTTTCAGAGGCAGAGTTGGACTAGCTATGGTCTGTATGCGTAGGAAACACCGTTCTTTTGTTCTCAGCACTCTCAAGTTTCCTGCTGTCTTAGAGACTCTAGAAAGCAAAAGCGTGCTTCTTGCTCTAAAGCAGAGTGTGATCTATATATGAGAACACTGCTGTGTGTTTCACTTCAGAAATGGAGTTAAATCCCAGGCTCTGAGTCTTCCTACTAGCAAGACTTCGTTTCACGTAAGGGCAGTTACTAACAGCTCAAACGAACTACATCGTTCACAAAGCTAACACGTTTCTCATCTTAACTGACAAGCATTGGATGTTAGAGGACCTGTGCTTTGTATCAATTTCAGAGGCAGAGTTCTTCTAGATATGGTCCGTATGTGTAGGAAACACCATTCTTTTGTTCTTAGCACACTCATGTTTCCTGCTGTCTTAGAGACTCTAGAAAGCAACAGCGTGCTTCTTGCTCTAAAGCAGAGTGTGATCCATGGATGACAACTCGGTTGTGTGTTTTACTTCAGAAATGGAGTAAAATCCCAGGCTCTGAGTCTTCCTACAACAAGACTTCGTTTCAGGTAAGGGCAGACACTTTTCAGCCCAAACGAACTACGTCGTTCACAAAAGTCACATGTTTCTCATATTAACTGAGAAGCATTGGATGTTAGAGGACCAGTGCTTTTTATCAGTTTCAGAAGCATAGTTGGACTAGATATGGTCTGTATGTGTAGAAAACTCCGTTCTTTTGTTCTCAGCACTCTCAAGTTTCCTGCTGTCTTAGAGACTCTAGAAAGCTAGAGCGTGTTTCTCACTCTAAAGCAGAGTGTGATCAGTGGATTGGAACTCTGTTGTGTGTTTCACTTCAGAAATGGAGTTAAATCCCAGGCTCTGAGTCTTCCTACAAGCAAAACTTCGTTTCAGGTAATGGCAGTTACTTTACAGCTCAAACGAACTACATCGTTCACGAGGCTCACACGTTTCTCATCCTAACTGACAAGCATTGGATGTTAGAGGACGTGTGCTTTGTATCAATTTCAGAGGCAGAGTTCTTCTAGATATGGTCTGTATGTGTAGGAAACACCGTTGTTTTGTTCTCAGCACACTCAAGTTTCCTGCTGTCTTAGAGACACAGAAAGCTACAGCGTGCTTCTTGCTCTAAAGCATAGTGTGATCAATGGATGAGAACTCTGTTGTGTGTTTCACTTCAGAAATGGAGTTAAATCCCAGGCTCTGAATCTTCCTACAAGCAAGACTTCGTTTCAGGTAAGGGCACTCACTTTTCAGCTCAAACGAACTACATCGTTCACGAAGCTCACACGTTTCTCATATAAACAGGAAGCATTGGATGTTAGAGGACCAGTGCTTTTTATCAGTTTCAGAGGCAGAGTTGGACTAGCTATTGTCTGTATGTGTAGGAAACACTGTTCTTTTGTTCTCAGCACTCTCAAGTTTCCTGCTGTCTTAGAGACTCTAGAAAGCAAGAGCGTGCTTCTTGCTATAAAGCAGAGTGTGATCTATATATGAGAACTCTGCTGTGTGTTTCACTTCAGAAATGGAGTTAAATCCCAGGCTCAGAGTCTTCCTACAAGCAAGACTTCGTTTCAGGTAAGGGCAGTCACTTTTCAGCTCAAACGAACTACATCGTTCACAAAGGTCACATGTTTCTCATATTAACTGAGAAGCATTGGATGTTAGAGGACCGGTGCTTTTTATCAGTTTCAGAAGCATAGTTGGACTAGATATGGTCTGTATGTGTAGGAAACACCGTCCTTTTGTTCTCAGCACTCTCAAGTTTCCTGCTGTCTTAGAGACTCTGGAAGCTAGAGCGTGCTTCTTGCTCTAAAGCAGAGTGTGATCTATATATGAGAACTCTGCTGTGTGTTTCACTTTAGAAATGGAGTTAAATCCCAGGCTCTGTGTCTTCCTACTAGCAAGACTTCGTTTCAGGTAAGGGCAGTCACTTTTCAGCTCAAAGGAACTACATCGTTCACGAAGCTCACACGTTTCTCATATTAACAGGAAGCATTGTATGTTAGAGGACCAGTGCTTTTTATCAGTTTCAGAGGCAGAGTTGGACTAGCTATGGTCTGTATGCGTAGGAAACACCGTTCTTTTGTTCTCAGCACTCTCAAGTTTCCTGCTGTCTTAGAGACTCTAGAAAGCAAAAGCGTGCTTCTTGCTCTAAAGCAGAGTGTGATCTATATATGAGAACTCTGCTGTGTGTTTCACTTCAGAAATGGAGTTAAAACCCAGGCTCTGAGTCTTCCTACTAGCAAGACTTCGTTTCACGTAAGGGCAGTTACTAACAGCTCAAACGAACTACATCGTTCACAAAGCTAACATGTTTCTCATCTTAACTGACAAGCATTGGATGATAGAGGACCTGTGGTTTGTTTCAGTTTCAGAAGCAGAGTTGAACTAGATATGGCCCGTATGTGTAGGAAACACTGTTCATTTTTTCTGAGCACACTCAAGTTTCCTGCTGTATTAGAGACTCTAGAAAGCAAGAGCGTGCTTCTCGCTCTAAAGCAGAGTGTGATCAATGGATGAGAACTCTGTTGTGTGTTTTGATTCATATATGGACTTAAATCCCTGGGTCTGAGTCTTCCTACAAGCAAGATTCCATTTCAGGTAAGGGCAGTTACTTTCCAGCTCAAACGATCTAGATCATTCACGAAGCTCACACGTTTCTCATCTTAACTGACAAGCATTGGATATTAGAGGACCTGTGGTTTGTTTCAGTTTCAGAAGTAGAGTTCTTCTAGATATGGTCCATATGTGTAGGAAACACCTTTCTTTTGTTGTGAGCACACTAATGTTTCCTGCTGTATTAGAGACTCTAGAAATCAAGAGCGTGCTTCTTGCTGTAAAGCAGAGTGTGAACCATGGATGAGAACTATGCTGTGTGTTTCCCTTCAGAAATGGAGTTAAATTCCATGCTCTGTGTCTTCATACAAGCAAGACTTCGTTTCAGGTAAGGGCAGTCACTTTTCAGCTCAAACGAACTTCATCGTTCACGAAGCTCACACGTTTCTCATATTAACTGAGAAGCATTGGATGTTAGCGGACCAGTGCTTTTTATCAGTTTTAGAAGCAGAGTTGGACTCGATATGGTCTGTATGTGTAGGAAACACCGTTCTTTTGTTCTCAGCACACTCAAGTTTCCTGCTGTCTTAGAGACTATGGAAAGCTAGAGCGTGCTTCTTGATCTAAAGCAGAGTGTGATCAGTGGATGAGAACTCTGCTGTGTGTTTCACTTCAGAAATGGAGTTAAATCCCAGGCTCTGTGTCATCCTACAAGCAAGACTTCGTTTCAGGTAAGGGCAGTTACTTTATAGCTCAAACGAACTACATCGTTCATGAAGCTCACACGTTTCTCATATTAACTGACAAGCATTGGATGTTAGAGGACCTGTGCTTTGTAACAATTTCAGAGGCAGAGTTCTTCTAGATATGGTCCGTATGTGTAGGAAACACCGTTCTTTTGTTCTCAGCACACTCAAGTTTCCTGCTGTCTTAGAGACTCTAGAAAGCTAGAGCGTGCTTCTTGCTCTAAAGCAGAGTGTGATCAATGGATGAGAACTGTGTTGTGTGTTTCACTTCAGAAATGGAGTTAATTCCCAGGCTCTGAGTCTTCCTACAAGCAAGACTTCGTTTCAGGTAAGGGCAGTCACTTTTCAGCTCAAAAGAACTACATCGTTCACAAAGGTCACATGTTTCTCATATTAACTGAGAAGCATTGGATGTTAGAGGACCGGTGCTTTTTATCAGTTTCAGAAGCATAGTTGGACTAGATATGGTCTGTATGTGTAGGAAACACCATCCTTTTGTTCTTAGCACTCTCAAGTTTCCTGCTGTCTTAGAGACTCTGGAAGCTAGAGCGTGCTTCTTGCTATAAAGCACAGTGTGATCTATATATGAGAACTCTGCTGTGTGTTTCACTTCAGAAGTGGAGTTAAATCCCAGGCTCTGTGTCTTCCTTCTAGCAAGACTTCGTTTCACGTAAGGGCAGTTACTAACAGCTCAAACGAACTACATCGTTCACAAATCTAACACGTTTCTCATCTTAACTAACAAGCATTGGATGATAGAGGACATGTGGTTTGTTTCAGTTTCAGAAGCAGAGTTGAACTAGATATGGCCCGTATGTGTAGGAAACACTGTTCTTTTTTTCTGAGCACACTCAAGTTTCTTGCTGTATTAGAGATTCTAGAAAGAAAGAGCGTGCTTCTTGCTGTAAAGCAGAGTGTGATCCATGGATGAGAACTATGTTGTGTGTTTCACTTCAGAAATGGAGTTAAACTCCATGCTCTGTGTCTTCATACAAGCAAGACTTCGTTTCAGGTAAGGGCAGTCACTTTTCAGCTCAAACGAACTTCATCGTTAACGAAGCTCACACGTTTCTCATATTAACTGAGAAGCATTGGATGTTAGAGGACCAGTGCTTTTTATCAGTTTCAGAGACAGAGTTGGACTAGCTATGGTCTGTATGCGTAGGAAACACCGTTCTTTTGTTCTCAGCACTCTCAAGTTTCCTGCTGTCTTAGAGACTCTAGAAAGCAAAAGCGTGCTTCTTGCTCTAAAGCAGAGTGTGATCTATATATGAGAACTCTGCTGTGTGTTTCACTTCAGAAATGGAGTTAAATCCCAGGCTCTGAGTCTTCCTACTAGCAAGACTTCGTTTCACGTAAGGGCAGTTACTAACAGCTCAAACGAACTACATCGTTCACAAAGCTAACACTTTTCTCATCTTAACTGACAAGCATTGGATGATAGAGGACCTGTGGTTTGTTTCAGTTTCAGAAGCAGAGTTGAACTAGATATGGCCCGTATGTGTAGGAAACACTGTTCTTTTTTTCTGAGCACACTCAAGTTTCCTGCTGTATTAGAGACTCTAGAAAGCAAGAGCGTGCTTCTTGCTCTAAAGCAGAGTGTGATCAATGGATGAGAACTCTGTTGTGTGTTTCACTTCAGAAATGGAGTTAAATCCCAGGCTCTGAATCTTCCTACAAGCAAGACTTCGTTTCAGGTAAGGGCACTCACTTTTCAGCTCAAACGAACTACATCGTTCACGAAGCTCACACGTTTCTCATATAAACAGGAAGCATTGGATGTTAGAGGACCAGTGCTTTTTATCAGTTTCAGAGGCAGAGTTGGACTAGCTATTGTCTGTATGTCTAGGAAACACTGTTCTTTTGTTCTCAGCACTCTCAAGTTTCCTGCTGTCTTAGAGACTCTAGAAAGCAAGAGCGTGCTTCTTGCTATAAAGCAGAGTGTGATCTATATATGAGAACTCTGCTGTGTGTTTCACTTCAGAAATGGAGTTAAATCCCAGGCTCAGAGTCTTCCTACAAGCAAGACTTCGTTTCAGGTAAGGGCAGTCACTTTTCAGCTCAAACGAACTACATCGTTCACAAAGGTCACATGTTTCTCATATTAACTGAGAAGCATTGGATGTTAGAGGACCGGTGCTTTTTATCAGTTTCAGAAGCATAGTTGGACTAGATATGGTCTGTATGTGTAGGAAACACCGTCCTTTTGTTCTCAGCACTCTCAAGTTTCCTGCTGTCTTAGAGACTCTGGAAAGCTAGAGCGTGCTTCTTGCTCTAAAGCAGAGTGTGATCTATATATGAGAACTCTGCTGTGTGTTTCACTTTAGAAATGGAGTTAAATCCCAGGCTCTGTGTCTTCCTACTAGCAAGACTTCGTTTCAGGTAAGGGCAGTCACTTTTCAGCTCAAAGGAACTACATCGTTCACGAAGCTCACACGTTTCTCATATTAACAGGAAGCATTGTATGTTAGAGGACCAGTGCTTTTTATCAGTTTCAGAGGCAGAGTTGGACTAGCTATGGTCTGTATGCGTAGGAAACACCGTTCTTTTGTTCTCAGCACTCTCAAGTTTCCTGCTGTCTTAGAGACTCTAGAAAGCAAAAGCGTGCTTCTTGCTCTAAAGCAGAGTGTGATCTATATATGAGAACTCTGCTGTGTGTTTCACTTCAGAAATGGAGTTAAATCTCAGGCTCTGAGTCTTCCTACTAGCAAGACTTCGTTTCACGTAAGGGCAGTTACTAACAGCTCAAACGAACTACATCGTTCACAAAGCTAACATGTTTCTCATCTTAACTGATAAGCATTGGATGATAGAGGACCTGTGGTTTGTTTCAGTTTCAGAAGCAGAGTTGAACTAGATATGGCCCCTATGTGTAGGAAACACTGTTCATTTTTTCTGAGCACACTCAAGTTTCCTGCTGTATTAGAGACTCTAGAAAGCAAGAGCGTGCTTCTCGCTCTAAAGCAGAGTGTGATCAATGGATGAGAACTCTGTTGTGTGTTTTGATTCATATATGGACTTAAATCCCTGGGTCTGAGTCTTCCTAAAAGCAAGATTCCATTTCAGGTAAGGGCAGTTACTTTCCAGCTCAAACGATCTAGATCATTCACGAAGCTCACACGTTTCTCATCTTAACTGACAAGCATTGGATATTAGAGGACCTGTGGTTTGTTTCAGTTTCAGAAGCAGAGTTCTTCTAGATATGGTCCATATGTGTAGGAAACACCTTTCTTTTGTTGTGAGCACACTAATGTTTCCTGCTGTATTAGAGACTCTAGAAATCAAGAGCGTGCTTCTTGCTGTAAAGCAGAGTGTGAACCATGGATGAGAACTATGCTGTGTGTTTCCCTTCAGAAATGGAGTTAAATTCCATGATCTGTGTCTTCATACAAGCAAGACTTCGTTTCAGGTAAGGGCAGTCACTTTTCAGCTCAAACGAACTTCATCGTTCACGAAGCTCACACGTTTCTCATATTAACTGAGAAGCATTGGATGTTAGCGGACCAGTGCTTTTTATCAGTTTTAGAAGCAGAGTTGGACTAGATATGGTCTGTATGTGTAGGAAACACCGTTCTTTTGTTCTCAGCACACTCAAGTTTCCTGCTGTCTTAGAGACTATGGAAAGCTAGAGCGTGCTTCTTGATCTAAAGCAGAGTGTGATCAGTGGATGAGAACTCTGCTGTGTGTTTCACTTCAGAAATGGAGTTAAATCCCAGGCTCTGTGTCATCCTACAAGCAAGACTTCGTTTCAGGTAAGGGCAGTTACTTTATAGCTCAAACGAACTACATCGTTCATGAAGCTCACACGTTTCTCATATTAACTGACAAGCATTGGATGTTAGAGGACCTGTGCTTTGTAACAATTTCAGAGGCAGAGTTCTTCTAGATATGGTCCGTATGTGTAGGAAACACCGTTCTTTTGTTCTCAGCACACTCAAGTTTCCTGCTGTCTTAGAGACTCTAGAAAGCTAGAGCGTGCTTCTTGCTCTAAAGCAGAGTGTGATCAATGGATGAGAACTGTGTTGTGTGTTTCACTTCAGAAATGGAGTGAATTCCCATGCTCTGAGTCTTCCTACAAGCAAGACTTCGTTTCAGGTAAGGGCAGTCACTTTTCAGCTCAAAAGAACTACATCGTTCACAAAGGTCACATGTTTCTCATATTAACTGAGAAGCATTGGATGTTAGAGGACCGGTGCTTTTTATCAGTTTCAGAAGCATAGTTGGACTAGATATGGTCTGTATGTGTAGGAAACACCATCCTTTTGTTCTCAGCACTCTCAAGTTTCCTGCTGTCTTAGAGACTCTGGAAGCTAGAGCGTGCTTCTTGCTATAAAGCACAGTGTGATCTATATATGAGAACTCTGCTGTGTGTTTCACTTCAGAAGTGGAGTTAAATCCCAGGCTCTGTGTCTTCCTTCTAGCAAGACTTCGTTTCACGTAAGGGCAGTTACTAACAGCTCAAACGAACTACATGGTTCACAAATCTAACACGTTTCTCATCTTAACTAACAAGCATTGGATGATAGAGGACATGTGGTTTGTTTCAGTTTCAGAAGCAGAGTTGAACTAGATATGGCCCGTATGTGTAGGAAACACTGTTCTTTTTTTCTGAGCACACTCAAGTTTCTTGCTGTATTAGAGATTCTAGAAAGAAAGAGCGTGCTTCTTGCTGTAAAGCAGAGTGTGATCCATGGATGAGAACTATGTTGTGTGTTTCCCTTCAGAAATGGAGTTAAACTCCATGCTCTGTGTCTTCATACAAGCAAGACTTCGTTTCAGGTAAGGGCAGTCACTTTTCAGCTCAAACGAACTTCATTGTTAACGAAGCTCACACGTTTCTCATATTAACTGAGAAGCATTGGATGTTAGCAGACCAGTGCTTTTTATCAGTTTTAGAAGCAGAGTTGGACTCGATATGGTCTGTATGTGTAGGAAACACCATCCTTTTGTTCTTAGCACTCTCAAGTTTCCTGCTGTCTTAGAGACTCTGGAAAGCTAGAGCGTGCTTCTTGATCTAAAGCAGAGTGTGATCTATATATGAGAACTCTGCTGTGTGTTTCACATCAGAAATGGAGTTAAATCCCAGGCTCTGTGTCTTCCTACTAGCAAGACTTCGTTTCAGGTAAGGGCAGTCACTTTTCAGCTCAAACAAACTACATCTTTCATGAAGCTCACACGTTTCTCATATTAACAGGAAGCATTGGATGTTAGAGGACCAGTGCTTTTTATCAGTTTCAGAGGCAGAGTTGGACTAGCTATGGTCTGTATGCGTAGGAAACACCGTTCTTTTGTTCTCAGCACTCTCAAGTTTCCTGCTGTCTTAGAGACTCTAGAAAGCAAAAGCGTGCTTCTTGCTCTAAAGCAGAGTGTGATCTATATATGAGAACTCTGCTGTGTGTTTCACTTCAGAAATGGAGTTAAATCCCAGGCTCTGAGTCTTCCTACTAGCAAGACTTCGTTTCACGTAAGGGCAGTTACTAACAGCTCAAACGAACTACATCGTTCACAAAGCTAACACTTTTCTCATCTTAACTGACAAGCATTGGATGATAGAGGACCTGTGGTTTGTTTCAGTTTCAGAAGCAGAGTTGAACTAGATATGGCCCGTATGTGTAGGAAACACTGTTCTTTTTTTCTGAGCACACTCAAGTTTCCTGCTGTATTAGAGACTCTAGAAAGCAAGAGCGTGCTTCTTGCTCTAAAGCAGAGTGTGATCAATGGATGAGAACTCTGTTGTGTGTTTCACTTCAGAAATGGAGTTAAATCCCAGGCTCTGAATCTTCCTACAAGCAAGACTTCGTTTCAGGTAAGGGCACTCACTTTTCAGCTCAAACGAACTACATCGTTCACGAAGCTCACACGTTTCTCATATAAACAGGAAGCATTGGATGTTAGAGGACCAGTGCTTTTTATCAGTTTCAGAGGCAGAGTTGGACTAGCTATTGTCTGTATGTCTAGGAAACACTGTTCTTTTGTTCTCAGCACTCTCAAGTTTCCTGCTGTCTTAGAGACTCTAGAAAGCAAGAGCGTGCTTCTTGCTATAAAGCAGAGTGTGATCTATATATGAGAACTCTGCTGTGTGTTTCACTTCAGAAATGGAGTTAAATCCCAGGTTCAGAGTCTTCCTACAAGCAAGACTTCGTTTCAGGTAAGGGCAGTCACTTTTCAGCTCAAACGAACTACATCGTTCACAAAGGTCACATGTTTCTCATATTAACTGAGAAGCATTGGATGTTAGAGGACCGGTGCTTTTTATCAGTTTCAGAAGCATAGTTGGACTAGATATGGTCTGTATGTGTAGGAAACACCGTCCTTTTGTTCTCAGCACTCTCAAGTTTCCTGCTGTCTTAGAGACTCTGGAAAGCTAGAGCGTGCTTCTTGCTCTAAAGCAGAGTGTGATCTATATATGAGAACTCTGCTGTGTGTTTCACTTTAGAAATGGAGTTAAATCCCAGGCTCTGTGTCTTCCTACTAGCAAGACTTCGTTTCAGGTAAGGGCAGTCACTTTTCAGCTCAAAGGAACTACATCGTTCACGAAGCTCACACGTTTCTCATATTAACAGGAAGCATTGTATGTTAGAGGACCAGTGCTTTTTATCAGTTTCAGAGGCAGAGTTGGACTAGCTATGGTCTGTATGCGTAGGAAACACCGTTCTTTTGTTCTCAGCACTCTCAAGTTTCCTGCTGTCTTAGAGACTCTAGAAAGCTACAGCGTGCTTCTTGCTCTAACGCAGAGTGTGATCTATATATGAGAACTCTGCTGTGTGTTTCACTTCAGAAATGGAGTTAAATCCCAGGCTCTGAGTCTTCCTACTAGCAAGACTCGTTTCACATAAGGGCAGTTACTAACAGCTCAAACGAACTACATCGTTCACAAAGCTAACATGTTTCTCATCTTAACTGACAAGCATTGGATGATAGAGGACCTGTGGTTTGTTTCAGTTTCAGAAGCAGAGTTGAACTAGATATGGCCCGTATGTGTAGGAAACACTGTTCATTTTTTCTGAGCACACTCAAGTTTCCTGCTGTATTAGAGACTCTAGAAAGCAAGAGCGTGCTTCTCGCTCTAAAGCAGAGTGTGATCAATGGATGAGAACTCTGTTGTGTGTTTTGATTCATATATGGACTTAAATCCCTGGGTCTGAGTCTTCCTACAAGCAAGATTCCATTTCAGGTAAGGGCAGTTACTTTCCAGCTCAAACGATCTAGATCATTCACGAAGCTCACACGTTTCTCATCTTAACTGACAAGCATTGGATATTAGAGGACCTGTGGTTTGTTTCAGTTTCAGAAGCAGAGTTCTTCTAGATATGGTCCATATGTGTAGGAAACACCTTTCTTTTGTTGTGAGCACACTAATGTTTCCTGCTGTATTAGAGACTCTAGAAATCAAGAGCGTGCTTCTTGCTGTAAAGCAGAGTGTGAACCATGGATGAGAACTATGCTGTGTGTTTCCCTTCAGAAATGGAGTTAAATTCCATGCTCTGTGTCTTCATACAAGCAAGACTTCGTTTCAGGTAAGGGCAGTCACTTTTCAGCTCAAACGAACTTCATCGTTCACGAAGCTCACACGTTTCTCATATTAACTGAGAAGCATTGGATGTTAGCGGACCAGTGCTTTTTATCAGTTTTAGAAGCAGAGTTGGACTCGATATGGTCTGTATGTGTAGGAAACACCGTTCTTTTGTTCTCAGCACACTCAAGTTTCCTGCTGTCTTAGAGACTATGGAAAGCTAGAGCGTGCTTCTTGATCTAAAGCAGAGTGTGATCAGTGGATGAGAACTCTGCTGTGTGTTTCACTTCAGAAATGGAGTTAAATCCCAGGCTCTGTGTCATCCTACAAGCAAGACTTCGTTTCAGGTAAGGGCAGTTACTTTATAGCTCAAACGAACTACATCGTTCATGAAGCTCACACGTTTCTCATATTAACTGACAAGCATTGGATGTTAGAGGACCTGTGCTTTGTAACAATTTCAGAGGCAGAGTTCTTCTAGATATGGTCCGTATGTGTAGGAAACACCGTTCTTTTGTTCTCAGCACACTCAAGTTTCCTGCTGTCTTAGAGACTCTAGAAAGCTAGAGCGTGCTTCTTGCTCTAAAGCAGAGTGTGATCAATGGATGAGAACTGTGTTGTGTGTTTCACTTCAGAAATGGAGTTAATTCCCAGGCTCTGAGTCTTCCTACAAGCAAGACTTCGTTTCAGGTAAGGGCAGTCACTTTTCAGCTCAAACGAACTACATCGTTCACAAAGGTCACATGTTTCTCATATTAACTGAGAAGCATTGGATGTTAGAGGACCGGTGCTTTTTATCAGTTTCAGAAGCATAGTTGGACTAGATATGGTCTGTATGTGTAGGAAACACCATCCTTTTGTTCTCAGCACTCTCAAGTTTCCTGCTGTCTTAGAGACTCTGGAAGCTAGAGCGTGCTTCTTGCTATAAAGCACAGTGTGATCTATATATGAGAACTCTGCTGTGTGTTTCACTTCAGAAGTGGAGTTAAATCCCAGGCTCTGTGTCTTCCTTCTAGCAAGACTTCGTTTCACGTAAGGGCAGTTACTAACAGCTCAAACGAACTACATCGTTCACAAAGCTAACACTTTTCTCATCTTAACTGACAAGCATTGGATGATAGAGGACCTGTGGTTTGTTTCAGTTTCAGAAGCAGAGTTGAACTAGATATGGTCCGTATGTGTAGGAAACACTGTTCTTTTTTTCTGAGCACACTCAAGTTTCCTGCTGTATTAGAGACTCTAGAAAGCAAGAGCGTGCTTCTTGCTCTAAAGCAGAGTGTGATCAATGGATGAGAACTCTGTTGTGTGTTTCACTTCAGAAATGGAGTTAAATCCCAGGCTCTGAATCTTCCTACAAGCAAGACTTCGTTTCAGGTAAGGGCACTCACTTTTCAGCTCAAACGAACTACATCGTTCACGATGCTCACACGTTTCTCATATAAACAGGAAGCATTGGATGTTAGAGGACCAGTGCTTTTTATCAGTTTCAGAGGCAGAGTTGGACTAGATATGGTCTGTATGTGTAGGAAACACCGTCCTTTTGTTCTCAGCACTCTCAAGTTTCCTGCTGTCTTAGAGACTCTGGAAAGCTAGAGCGTGCTTCTTGCTCTAAAGCAGAGTGTGATCTATATATGAGAACTCTGCTGTGTGTTTCACTTTAGAAATGGAGTTAAATCCCAGGCTCTGTGTCTTCCTACTAGCAAGACTTCGTTTCAGGTAAGGGCAGTCACTTTTCAGCTCAAAGGAACTACATCGTTCACGAAGCTCACACGTTTCTCATATTAACAGGAAGCATTGTATGTTAGAGGACCAGTGCTTTTTATCAGTTTCAGAGGCAGAGTTGGACTAGCTATGGTCTGTATGCGTAGGAAACACCGTTCTTTTGTTCTCAGCACTCTCAAGTTTCCTGCTGTCTTAGAGACTCTAGAAAGCTACAGCGTGCTTCTTGCTCTAAAGCAGAGTGTGATCTATATATGAGAACTCTGCTGTGTGTTTCACTTCAGAAATGGAGTTAAATCCCAGGCTCTGAGTCTTCCTACTAGCAAGACTCGTTTCACGTAAGGGCAGTTACTAACAGCTCAAACGAACTACATCGTTCACAAAGCTAACATGTTTCTCATCTTAACTGACAAGCATTGGATGATAGAGGACCTGTGGTTTGTTTCAGTTTCAGAAGCAGAGTTGAACTAGATATGGCCCGTATGTGTAGGAAACACTGTTCATTTTTTCTGAGCACACTCAAGTTTCCTGCTGTATTAGAGACTCTAGAAAGCAAGAGCGTGCTTCTCGCTCTAAAGCAGAGTGTGATCAATGGATGAGAACTCTGTTGTGTGTTTTGATTCATATATGGACTTAAATCCCTGGGTCTGAGTCTTCCTACAAGCAAGATTCCATTTCAGGTAAGGGCAGTTACTTTCCAGCTCAAACGATCTAGATCATTCACGAAGCTCACACGTTTCTCATCTTAACTGACAAGCATTGGATATTAGAGGACCTGTGGTTTGTTTCAGTTTCAGAAGCAGAGTTCTTCTAGATATGGTCCATATGTGTAGGAAACACCTTTCTTTTGTTGTGAGCACACTAATGTTTCCTGCTGTATTAGAGACTCTAGAAATCAAGAGCGTGCTTCTTGCTGTAAAGCAGAGTGTGAACCATGGATGAGAACTATGCTGTGTGTTTCCCTTCAGAAATGGAGTTAAATTCCATGCTCTGTGTCTTCATACAAGCAAGACTTCGTTTCAGGTAAGGGCAGTCACTTTTCAGCTCAAACGAACTTCATCGTTCACGAAGCTCACACGTTTCTCATATTAACTGAGAAGCATTGGATGTTAGCGGACCAGTGCTTTTTATCAGTTTTAGAAGCAGAGTTGGACTCGATATGGTCTGTATGTGTAGGAAACACCGTTCTTTTGTTCTCAGCACACTCAAGTTTCCTGCTGTCTTAGAGACTATGGAAAGCTAGAGCGTGCTTCTTGATCTAAAGCAGAGTGTGATCAGTGGATGAGAACTCTGCTGTGTGTTTCACTTCAGAAATGGAGTTAAATCCCAGGCTCTGTGTCATCCTACAAGCAAGACTTCGTTTCAGGTAAGGGCAGTTACTTTATAGCTCAAACGAACTACATCGTTCATGAAGCTCACACGTTTCTCATATTAACTGACAAGCATTGGATGTTAGAGGACCTGTGCTTTGTAACAATTTCAGAGGCAGAGTTCTTCTAGATATGGTCCGTATGTGTAGGAAACACCGTTCTTTTGTTCTCAGCACACTCAAGTTTCCTGCTGTCTTAGAGACTCTAGAAAGCTAGAGCGTGCTTCTTGCTCTAAAGCAGAGTGTGATCAATGGATGAGAACTGTGTTGTGTGTTTCACTTCAGAAATGGAGTTAATTCCCAGGCTCTGAGTCTTCCTACAAGCAAGACTTCGTTTCAGGTAAGGGCAGTCACTTTTCAGCTCAAAAGAACTACATCGTTCACAAAGGTCACATGTTTCTCATATTAACTGAGAGCATTGGATGTTAGAGGACCGGTGCTTTTTATCAGTTTCAGAAGCATAGTTGGACTAGATATGGTCTGTATGTGTAGGAAACACCATCCTTTTGTTCTCAGCACTCTCAAGTTTCCTGCTGTCTTAGAGACTCTGGAAGCTAGAGCGTGCTTCTTGCTATAAAGCACAGTGCGATCTATATATGAGAACTCTGCTGTGTGTTTCACTTCAGAAGTGGAGTTTAATCCCAGGCTCTGTGTCTTCCTTCTAGCAAGACTTCGTTTCACGTAAGGGCAGTTACTAACAGCTCAAACGAACTACATCGTTCACAAATCTAACACGTTTCTCATCTTAACTAACAAGCATTGGATGATAGAGGACATGTGGTTTGTTTCAGTTTCAGAAGCAGAGTTGAACTAGATATGGCCCGTATGTGTAGGAAACACTGTTCTTTTTTTCTGAGCACACTCAAGTTTCTTGCTGTATTAGAGATTCTAGAAAGAAAGAGCGTGCTTCTTGCTGTAAAGCAGAGTGTGATCCATGGATGAGAACTATGTTGTGTGTTTCCCTTCAGAAATGGAGTTAAACTCCATGCTCTGTGTCTTCATACAAGCAAGACTTCGTTTCAGGTAAGGGCAGTCACTTTTCAGCTCAAACGAACTACATCGTTCACAAAGGTCACATGTTTCTCATATTAACTGAGAAGCATTGGATGTTAGAGGACCGGTGCTTTTTATCAGTTTCAGAAGCATAGTTGGACTAGATATGGTCTGTATGTGTAGGAAACACCGTCCTTTTGTTCTCAGCACTCTCAAGTTTCCTGCTGTCTTAGAGACTCTGGAAAGCTAGAGCGTGCTTCTTGCTCTAAAGCAGAGTGTGATCTATATATGAGAACTCTGCTGTGTGTTTCACTTTAGAAATGGAGTTAAATCCCAGGCTCTGTGTCTTCCTACTAGCAAGACTTCGTTTCAGGTAAGGGCAGTCACTTTTCAGCTCAAAGGAACTACATCGTTCACGAAGCTCACACGTTTCTCATATTAACAGGAAGCATTGTATGTTAGAGGACCAGTGCTTTTTATCAGTTTCAGAGGCAGAGTTGGACTAGCTATGGTCTGTATGCGTAGGAAACACCGTTCTTTTGTTCTCAGCACTCTCAAGTTTCCTGCTGTCTTAGAGACTCTAGAAAGCTACAGCGTGCTTCTTGCTCTAAAGCAGAGTGTGATCTATATATGAGAACTCTGCTGTGTGTTTCACTTCAGAAATGGAGTTAAATCCCAGGCTCTGAGTCTTCCTACTAGCAAGACTCGTTTCACGTAAGGGCAGTTACTAACAGCTCAAACGAACTACATCGTTCACAAAGCTAACATGTTTCTCATCTTAACTGACAAGCATTGGATGATAGAGGACCTGTGGTTTGTTTCAGTTTCAGAAGCAGAGTTGAACTAGATATGGCCCGTATGTGTAGGAAACACTGTTCATTTTTTCTGAGCACACTCAAGTTTCCTGCTGTATTAGAGACTCTAGAAAGCAAGAGCGTGCTTCTCGCTCTAAAGCAGAGTGTGATCAATGGATGAGAACTCTGTTGTGTGTTTTGATTCATATATGGACTTAAATCCCTGGGTCTGAGTCTTCCTACAAGCAAGATTCCATTTCAGGTAAGGGCAGTTACTTTCCAGCTCAAACGATCTAGATCATTCACGAAGCTCACACGTTTCTCATCTTAACTGACAAGCATTGGATATTAGAGGACCTGTGGTTTGTTTCAGTTTCAGAAGCAGAGTTCTTCTAGATATGGTCCATATGTGTAGGAAACACCTTTCTTTTGTTGTGAGCACACTAATGTTTCCTGCTGTATTAGAGACTCTAGAAATCAAGAGCGTGCTTCTTGCTGTAAAGCAGAGTGTGAACCATGGATGAGAACTATGCTGTGTGTTTCCCTTCAGAAATGGAGTAAATTCCATGCTCTGTGTCTTCATACAAGCAAGACTTCGTTTCAGGTAAGGGCAGTCACTTTTCAGCTCAAACGAACTTCATCGTTCACGAAGCTCACACGTTTCTCATATTAACTGAGAAGCATTGGATGTTAGCGGACCAGTGCTTTTTATCAGTTTTAGAAGCAGAGTTGGACTCGATATGGTCTGTATGTGTAGGAAACACCGTTCTTTTGTTCTCAGCACACTCAAGTTTCCTGCTGTCTTAGAGACTATGGAAAGCTAGAGCGTGCTTCTTGATCTAAAGCAGAGTGTGATCAGTGGATGAGAACTCTGCTGTGTGTTTCACTTCAGAAATGGAGTTAAATCCCAGGCTCTGTGTCATCCTACAAGCAAGACTTCGTTTCAGGTAAGGGCAGTTACTTTATAGCTCAAACGAACTACATCGTTCATGAAGCTCACACGTTTCTCATATTAACTGACAAGCATTGGATGTTAGAGGACCTGTGCTTTGTAACAATTTCAGAGGCAGAGTTCTTCTAGATATGGTCCGTATGTGTAGGAAACACCGTTCTTTTGTTCTCAGCACACTCAAGTTTCCTGCTGTCTTAGAGACTCTAGAAAGCTAGAGCGTGCTTCTTGCTCTAAAGCAGAGTGTGATCAATGGATGAGAACTGTGTTGTGTGTTTCACTTCAGAAATGGAGTTAATTCCCAGGCTCTGAGTCTTCCTACAAGCAAGACTTCGTTTCAGGTAAGGGCAGTCACTTTTCAGCTCAAACGAACTACATCGTTCACAAAGGTCACATGTTTCTCATATTAACTGAGAAGCATTGGATGTTAGAGGACCGGTGCTTTTTATCAGTTTCAGAAGCATAGTTGGACTAGATATGGTCTGTATGTGTAGGAAACACCATCCATTTGTTCTCAGCACTCTCAAGTTTCCTGCTGTCTTAGAGACTCTGGAAGCTAGAGCGTGCTTCTTGCTATAAAGCACAGTGTGATCTATATATGAGAACTCTGCTGTGTGTTTCACTTCAGAAGTGGAGTTAAATCCCAGGCTCTGTGTCTTCCTTCTAGCAAGACTTCGTTTCACGTAAGGGCAGTTACTAACAGCTCAAACGAACTACATCGTTCACAAATCTAACACGTTTCTCATCTTAACTAACAAGCATTGGATGATAGAGGACATGTGGTTTGTTTCAGTTTCAGAAGCAGAGTTGAACTAGATATGGCCCGTATGTGTAGGAAACACTGTTCTTTTTTTCTGAGCACACTCAAGTTTCTTGCTGTATTAGAGATTCTAGAAAGAAAGAGCGTGCTTCTTGCTGTAAAGCAGAGTGTGATCCATGGATGAGAACTATGTTGTGTGTTTCCCTTCAGAAATGGAGTTAAACTCCATGCTCTGTGTCTTCATACAAGCAAGACTTCGTTTCAGGTAAGGGCAGTCACTTTTCAGCTCAAACGAACTTCATCGTTAACGAAGCTCACACG
Source organism: Onychomys leucogaster (assembly GCA_949786385.1). Lineage (NCBI taxonomy): Eukaryota > Metazoa > Chordata > Mammalia > Rodentia > Cricetidae > Onychomys > Onychomys leucogaster. The sequence goes on along the minus strand of CATKUP010000118.1, from coordinate 562,038 downwards.
TTTCTCATATTAACTGAGAAGCATTGGATGTTAGCAGACCAGTGCTTTTTATCAGTTTTAGAAGCAGAGTTGGACTCGATATGGTCTGTATGTGTAGGAAACACCGTCCTTTTGTTCTTAGCACTCTCAAGTTTCCTGCTGTCTTAGAGACTCTGGAAAGCTAGAGCGTGCTTCTTGATCTAAAGCAGAGTGTGATCTATATATGAGAACTCTGCTGTGTGTTTCACATCAGAAATGGAGTTAAATCCCAGGCTCTGTGTCTTCCTACTAGCAAGACTTCGTTTCAGGTAAGGGCAGTCACTTTTCAGCTCAAACAAACTACATCATTCATGAAGCTTACACGTTTCTCATATTAACAGGAAGCATTGGATGTTAGAGGACCAGTGCTTTTTATCAGTTTCAGAGGCAGAGTTGGACTAGCTATGGTCTGTATGCGTAGGAAACACCGTTCTTTTGTTCTCAGCACTCTCAAGTTTCCTGCTGTCTTAGAGACTCTAGAAAGCAAAAGCGTGCTTCTTGCTCTAAAGCAGAGTGTGATCTATATATGAGAACTCTGCTGTGTGTTTCACTTCAGAAATGGAGTTAAATCCCAGGCTCTGAGTCTTCCTACTAGCAAGACTTCGTTTCACGTAAGGGCAGTTACTAACAGCTCAAACGAACTACATCGTTCACAAAGCTAACACTTTTCTCATCTTAACTGACAAGCATTGGATGATAGAGGACCTGTGGTTTGTTTCAGTTTCAGAAGCAGAGTTGAACTAGATATGGCCCGTATGTGTAGGAAACACTGTTCTTTTTTTCTGAGCACACTCAAGTTTCCTGCTGTATTAGAGACTCTAGAAAGCAAGAGCGTGCTTCTTGCTCTAAAGCAGAGTGTGATCAATGGATGAGAACTCTGTTGTGTGTTTCACTTCAGAAATGGAGTTAAATCCCAGGCTCTGAATCTTCCTACAAGCAAGACTTCGTTTCAGGTAAGGGCACTCACTTTTCAGCTCAAACGAACTACATCGTTCACGAAGCTCACACGTTTCTCATATAAACAGGAAGTATTGGATGTTAGAGGACCAGTGCTTTTTATCAGTTTCAGAGGCAGAGTTGGACTAGCTATTGTCTGTATGTCTAGGAAACACTGTTCTTTTGTTCTCAGCACTCTCAAGTTTCCTGCTGTCTTAGAGACTCTAGAAAGCAAGAGCGTGCTTCTTGCTATAAAGCAGAGTGTGATCTATATATGAGAACTCTGCTGTGTGTTTCACTTCAGAAATGGAGTTAAATCCCAGGCTCAGAGTCTTCCTACAAGCAAGACTTCGTTTCAGGTAAGGGCAGTCACTTTTCAGCTCAAACGAACTACATCGTTCACAAAGGTCACATGTTTCTCATATTAACTGAGAAGCATTGGATGTTAGAGGACCGGTGCTTTTTGTCAGTTTCAGAAGCATAGTTGGACTAGATATGGTCTGTATGTGTAGGAAACACCGTCCTTTTGTTCTCAGCACTCTCAAGTTTCCTGCTGTCTTAGAGACTCTGGAAAGCTAGAGCGTGCTTCTTGCTCTAAAGCAGAGTGTGATCTATATATGAGAACTCTGCTGTGTGTTTCACTTTAGAAATGGAGTTAAATCCCAGGCTCTGTGTCTTCCTACTAGCAAGACTTCGTTTCAGGTAAGGGCAGTCACTTTTCAGCTCAAAGGAACTACATCGTTCACGAAGCTCACACGTTTCTCATATTAACAGGAAGCATTGGATGTTAGAGGACCAGTGCTTTTTATCAGTTTCAGAGGCAGAGTTGGACTAGCTATGGTCTGTATGCGTAGGAAACACCGTTCTTTTGTTCTCAGCACTCTCAAGTTTCCTGCTGTCTTAGAGACTCTAGAAAGCAAAAGCGTGCTTCTTGCTCTAAAGCAGAGTGTGATCTATATATGAGAACTCTGCTGTGTGTTTCACTTCAGAAATGGAGTTAAATCCCAGGCTCTGAGTCTTCCTACTAGCAAGACTTCGTTTCACGTAAGGGCAGTTACTAACAGCTCAAACGAACTACATCGTTCACAAAGCAAACATGTTTCTCATCTTAAATGACAAGCATTGGATGATAGAGGACCTGTGGTTTGTTTCAGTTTCAGAAGCAGAGTTGAACTAGATATGGCCCGTATGTGTAGGAAACACTGTTCATTTTTTCTGAGCACACTCAAGTTTCCTGCTGTATTAGAGACTCTAGAAAGCAAGAGCGTGCTTCTCGCTCTAAAGCAGAGTGTGATCAATGGATGAGAACTCTGTTGTGTGTTTTGATTCATATATGGACTTAAATCCCTGGGTCTGAGTCTTCCTACAAGCAAGATTTCATTTCAGGTAAGGGCAGTTACTTTCCAGCTCAAACGATCTAGATCATTCACGAAGCTCACACGTTTCTCATCTTAACTGACAAGCATTGGATATTAGAGGACCTGTGGTTTGTTTCAGTTTCAGAAGCAGAGTTCTTCTAGATATGGTCCATATGTGTAGGAAACACCTTTCTTTTGTTGTGAGCACACTAATGTTTCCTGCTGTATTAGAGAATCTAGAAATCAAGAGCGTGCTTCTTGCTGTAAAGCAGAGTGTGAACCATGGATGAGAACTATGCTGTGTGTTTCCCTTCAGAAATGGAGTTAAATTCCATGCTCTGTGTCTTCATACAAGCAAGACTTCGTTTCAGGTAAGGGCAGTCACTTTTCAGCTCAAACGAACTTCATCGTTCACGAAGCTCACACGTTTCTCATATTAACTGAGAAGCATTGGATGTTAGCGGACCAGTGCTTTTTATCAGTTTTAGAAGCAGAGTTGGACTCGATATGGTCTGTATGTGTAGGAAACACCGTTCTTTTGTTCTCAGCACACTCAAGTTTCCTGCTGTCTTAGAGACTATGGAAAGCTAGAGCGTGCTTCTTGATCTAAAGCAGAGTGTGATCAGTGGATGAGAACTCTGCTGTGTGTTTCACTTCAGAAATGGAGTTAAATCCCAGGCTCTGTGTCATCCTACAAGCAAGACTTCGTTTCAGGTAAGGGCAGTTACTTTATAGCTCAAACGAACTACATCATACATGAAGCTCACACGTTTCTCATATTAACTGACAAGCATTGGATGTTAGAGGACCTGTGCTTTGTAACAATTTCAGAGGCAGAGTTCTTCTAGATATGGTCCGTATGTGTAGGAAACACCGTTCTTTTGTTCTCAGCACACTCAAGTTTTATGCTGTCTTAGAGACTCTAGAAAGCTAGAGCGTGCTTCTTGCTCTAAAGCAGAGTGTGATCAATGGATGAGAACTGTGTTGTGTGTTTCACTTCAGAAATGGAGTTAATTCCCAGGCTCTGAGTCTTCCTACAAGCAAGACTTCGTTTCAGGTAAGGGCAGTCACTTTTCAGCTCAAACGAACTACATCGTTCACAAAGGTCACATGTTTCTCATATTAACTGAGAAGCATTGGATGTTAGAGGACCGGTGCTTTTTATCGGTTTCAGAAGCATAGTTGGACTAGATATGGTCTGTATGTGTAGGAAACACCATCCTTTTGTTCTCAGCACTCTCAAGTTTCCTGCTGTCTTAGAGACTCTGGAAGCTAGAGCGTGCTTCTTGCTATAAAGCAGAGTGTGATCAGTGGATGAGAACTCTGCTGTGTGTTTCACTTCAGAAGTGGAGTTAAATCCCAGGCTCTGTGTCTTCCTTCTAGCAAGACTTCGTTTCACGTAAGGGCAGTTACTAACAGCTCAAACGAACTACATCGTTCACAAATCTAACACGTTTCTCATCTTAACTAACAAGCATTGGATGATAGAGGACATGTGGTTTGTTTCAGTTTCAGAAGCAGAGTTGAACTAGATATGGCCCGTATGTGTAGGAAACACTGTTCTTTTTTTCTGAGCACACTCAAGTTTCTTGCTGTATTAGAGACTCTAGAAAGAAAGAGCGTGCTTCTTGCTGTAAAGCAGAGTGTGATCCATGGATGAGAACTATGTTGTGTGTTTCCCTTCAGGAATGGAGTTAAACTCCATGCTCTGTGTCTTCATACAAGCAAGACTTCGTTTCAGGTAAGGGCAGTCACTTTTCAGCTCAAACGAACTTCATCGTTAACGAAGCTCACACGTTTCTCATATTAACTGAGAAGCATTGGATGTTAGCAGACCAGTGCTTTTTATCAGTTTTAGAAGCAGAGTTGGACTCGATATGGTCTGTATGTGTAGGAAACACCGTCCTTTTGTTCTTAGCACTCTCAAGTTTCCTGCTGTCTTAGAGACTCTGGAAAGCTAGAGCGTGCTTCTTGATCTAAAGCAGAGTGTGATCTATATATGAGAACTCTGCTGTGTGTTTCACATCAGAAATGGAGTTAAATCCCAGGCTCTGTGTCTTCCTACTAGCAAGACTTCGTTTCAGGTAAGGGCAGTCACTTTTCAGCTCAAACAAACTACATCGTTCATGAAGCTCACACGTTTCTCATATTAACAGGAAGCATTGGATGTTAGAGGACCAGTGCTTTTTATCAGTTTCAGAGGCAGAGTTGGACTAGCTATGGTCTGTATGCGTAGGAAACACTGTTCTTTTGTTCTCAACACTCTCAAGTTTCCTGCTGTCTTAGAGACTCTAGAAAGCAAAAGCGTGCTTCTTGCTCTAAAGCAGAGTGTGATCTATATATGAGAACTCTGCTGTGTGTTTCACTTCAGAAATGGAGTTAAATCCCAGGCTCTGAGTCTTCCTACTAGCAAGACTTCGTTTCACGTAAGGGCAGTTACTAACAGCTCAAACGAACTACATCGTTCACAAAGCTAACACTTTTCTCATCTTAACTGACAAGCATCTGATGATAGAGGACCTGTGGTTTGTTTCAGTTTCAGAAGCAGAGTTGAACTAGATATGGCCCGTATGTGTAGGAAACACTGTTCTTTTTTTCTGAGCACACTCAAGTTTCCTGCTGTATTAGAGACTCTAGAAAGCAAGAGCGTGCTTCTTGCTCTAAAGCAGAGTGTGATCAATGGATGAGAACTCTGTTGTGTGTTTTGATTCATATATGGACTTAAATCCCTGGGTCTGAGTCTTCCTACAAGCAAGACTTCATTTCAGGTAAGGGCAGTTACTTTCCAGCTCAAACGATCTAGATCGTTCACGAAGCTCACACGTTTCTCATCTTAACTGACAAGCATTGGTTATTAGAGGCCCTGTGGTTTGTTTCAGTTTCAGAAGCAGAGTTCTTCTAGATATGGTCCATATGTGTAGGAAACACCTTTCTTTTGTTGTGAGCACACTAATGTTTTCTGCTGTATTAGAGACTCTAGAAAGCAAGAGCGTGCTTCTTGCTGTAAAGCAGAGTGTGATCCATGGATGGGAACTATGCTGTGTGTTTCCCTTCAGAAATGGAGTTAAACTCCATGCTCTGTGTCTTCATACAAGCAAGACTTCATTTCAGGTAAGGGCAGTCACTTTTCAGCTCAAAGGAACTTCATCGTTCACGAAGCTCACACGTTTCTCATATTAACTGAGAAGCATTGGATGTTAGCGGACCAGTGCTTTTTATCAGTTTTAGAAGCAGAGTTGGACTCGATATGGTCTGTATGTGTAGGAAACACCGTTCTTTTGTTCTCAGCACACTCAAGTTTCCTGCTGTCTTAGAGACTATGGAAAGCTAGAGCGTGCTTCTTGATCTAAGGCAGAGTGTGATCAGTGGATGAGAACTCTGCTGTGTGTTTCACTTCAGAAATGGAGTTAAATCCCAGGCTCTGTGTCATCCTACAAGCAAGACTTCGTTTCAGGTAAGGGCAGTTACTTTATAGCTCAAACGAACTACATCGTTCACGAAGCTCACACGTTTCTCATCTTAACTGACAAGCATTGGATGTTAGAGGACCTGTGCTTTGTATCAATTTCAGAGGCAGAGTTCTTCTAGATATGGTCCGTATGTGTAGGAAACACAGTTCTTTTGTTCTCAGCACACTCAAGTTTCCTGCTGTCTTAGAGACTCTAGAAAGCTAGAGCGTGCTTCTTGCTCTAAAGCAGAGTGTGATCCATGGATGAGAACTATGCTGTGTGTTTCCCTTCAGAAATGGAGTTAAATTCCATGCTCTGTGTCTTCCTACAAACAAGACTTCGTTTCAGGTAAGGGCAGTCACTTTTCAGCTCAAACGAACTACATCGTTCACGAAGCTCACACGTTTCTCATCTTAACTGAAAAGCATTGGATGTTAGAGGACCTGTGCTCTGTATCAACTTCAGAGGCAGAGTTCTTCCAGATATGGTCCCTATGTGTAGGAAACACCGTTCTTTTGTTCTCAGCACACTCAAGTTTCTTGCTGACTTAGAAACTCTAGAAAGCAACAGCGTGCTTCTTGCTCTAAAGCAGAGTGTGATCAATGGATGACAACTCTGTTGTGTGTTTTACTTCAGAAATGGAGTAAAATCCCAGGCTCTGAGTCTTCCTACAACAAGACTTCGTTTCAGGTAAGGGCAGTCACTTTTCATCCCAAACGAACTATGTAGTTCACAAAAGTCACATGTTTCTCATATTAACTGAGAAGCATTGGATGTTAGAGGACCGGTGCTTTTTATCAGTTTCAGAAGCATAGTTGGACTAGGTATGGTCTGTATGTGTAGAAAACTCCGTTCTTTTGTTCTCAGCACTCTCAAGTTTCCTGCTGTCTTAGAGACTCTAGAAAGCTAGAGCGTGCTTCTCACCCTAAAGCAGAGTGTGATCAGTGGATGAGAACTCTGTTGTGTGTTTCACTTCAGAAATGGAGTTAAATCCCAGGCTCTGAGTCTTCCTACAAGCAAAACTTCGTTTCAGGTAATGGCAGTCACTTTTCAGCTCAAACGAACTACATCGTTCACGAAGCTCACACGTTTCTCATATTAACAGGAAGCATTGGATGTTAGAGGACCAGTGCTTTTTATCAGTTTCAGAGGCAGAGTTGGACTAGCTATGGTCTGTATGTGCAGGAAACGCCGTTCTTTTGTTCTCAGCACTCTCAAGTTTCCTGCTGTCTTAGAGACTCTAGAAAGCAAAAGCGTGCTTCTTGCTCTAAAGCAGAGTGTGATCTATATATGAGAAGTCTGCTGTGTGTTTCACTTCAGAAATGGAGTTAAATCCCAGGCTCTGAGTCTTCCTACTAGCAAGACTTCGTTTCACGTAAGGGCAGTTACTAACAGCTCAAACGAACTACATCGTTCAAAAATCTAACACGTTTCTCATCTTAACTGACAAGCATTGGATGATAGAGGACCTGTGGTTTGTTTCAGTTTCAGAAGCAGAGTTGAACTAGATATGGCCCGTATGTGTAGGAAACACTGTTCATTTTTTCTGAGCACACTCAAGTTTCCTGCTGTATTAGAGACTCTAGAAAGCAAGAGCGTGCTTCTTGCTCTAAAGCAGAGTGTGATCAATGGATGAGAACTCTGTTGTGTGTTTTGATTCATATATGGACTTAAATCCCTGGGTCTGAGGCTTCCTACAAGCAAGACTTCGTTTCAGGTAAGGGCAGTTTCTTTCCAGCTCAAACGATCTAGATCGTTCACGAAGCTCACACGTTTCTCATCTTAACTGACAAGCATTGGATATTAGAGGACCTGTGGTTTGTTCCAGTTTCAGAAGCAGAGTTCTTCTAGATATGGTCCATATGTGTAGGAAACACCTTTCTTTTGTTGTGAGCACACTAAGGTTTTCTGCTGTATTAGAGACTCTAGAAAGCAAGAGCCTGCTTCTTGCTGTAAAGCAGAGTGTGATCCATGGATGAGAACTATGTTGTGTGTTTCCCTTCAGAAATGGAGTTAAACTTCATGCTCTGTGTCTTCATACAAGCAAGACTTCGTTTCAGGTAAGGGCAGTCACTTTTCAGCTCAAACGACCTTCATCGTTCACAAAGCTCACACGTTTCTTATATTAAATGAGAAGCATTGGATGTTAGCGGACCAGTGCTTTTTATCAGTTTTAGAAGCAGAGTTGGACTTGATATGGTCTGTATGTGTAGGAAACACCATCCTTTTGTTCTCAGCACTCTCAAGTTTCCTGCTGTCTTAGAGACTCTGGAAGCTAGAGCGTGCTTCTTGCTATAAAGCAGAGTGTGATCAGTGGATGAGAACTCTGCTGTGTGTTTCACTTCAGAAGTGGAGTTAAATCCCAGGCTCTGTGTCTTCCTTCTAGCAAGACTTCGTTTCACGTAAGGGCAGTTACTAACAGCTCAAACGAACTACATCGTTCACAAATCTAACACGTTTCTCATCTTAACTAACAAGCATTGGATGATAGAGGACATGTGGTTTGTTTCAGTTTCAGAAGCAGAGTTGAACTAGATATGGCCCGTATGTGTAGGAAACACTGTTCTTTTTTTCTGAGCACACTCAAGTTTCTTGCTGTATTAGAGACTCTAGAAAGAAAGAGCGTGCTTCTTGCTGTAAAGCAGAGTGTGATCCATGGATGAGAACTATGTTGTGTGTTTCCCTTCAGGAATGGAGTTAAACTCCATGCTCTGTGTCTTCATACAAGCAAGACTTCGTTTCAGGTAAGGGCAGTCACTTTTCAGCTCAAACGAACTTCATCGTTAACGAAGCTCACACGTTTCTCATATTAACTGAGAAGCATTGGATGTTAGCAGACCAGTGCTTTTTATCAGTTTTAGAAGCAGAGTTGGACTCGATATGGTCTGTATGTGTAGGAAACACCGTCCTTTTGTTCTTAGCACTCTCAAGTTTCCTGCTGTCTTAGAGACTCTGGAAAGCTAGAGCGTGCTTCTTGATCTAAAGCAGAGTGTGATCTATATATGAGAACTCTGCTGTGTGTTTCACATCAGAAATGGAGTTAAATCCCAGGCTCTGTGTCTTCCTACTAGCAAGACTTCGTTTCAGGTAAGGGCAGTCACTTTTCAGCTCAAACAAACTACATCGTTCATGAAGCTCACACGTTTCTCATATTAACAGGAAGCATTGGATGTTAGAGGACCAGTGCTTTTTATCAGTTTCAGAGGCAGAGTTGGACTAGCTATGGTCTGTATGCGTAGGAAACACTGTTCTTTTGTTCTCAACACTCTCAAGTTTCCTGCTGTCTTAGAGACTCTAGAAAGCAAAAGCGTGCTTCTTGCTCTAAAGCAGAGTGTGATCTATATATGAGAACTCTGCTGTGTGTTTCACTTCAGAAATGGAGTTAAATCCCAGGCTCTGAGTCTTCCTACTAGCAAGACTTCGTTTCACGTAAGGGCAGTTACTAACAGCTCAAACGAACTACATCGTTCACAAAGCTAACACTTTTCTCATCTTAACTGACAAGCATCTGATGATAGAGGACCTGTGGTTTGTTTCAGTTTCAGAAGCAGAGTTGAACTAGATATGGCCCGTATGTGTAGGAAACACTGTTCTTTTTTTCTGAGCACACTCAAGTTTCCTGCTGTATTAGAGACTCTAGAAAGCAAGAGCGTGCTTCTTGCTCTAAAGCAGAGTGTGATCAATGGATGAGAACTCTGTTGTGTGTTTTGATTCATATATGGACTTAAATCCCTGGGTCTGAGTCTTCCTACAAGCAAGACTTCATTTCAGGTAAGGGCAGTTACTTTCCAGCTCAAACGATCTAGATCGTTCACGAAGCTCACACGTTTCTCATCTTAACTGACAAGCATTGGTTATTAGAGGCCCTGTGGTTTGTTTCAGTTTCAGAAGCAGAGTTCTTCTAGATATGGTCCATATGTGTAGGAAACACCTTTCTTTTGTTGTGAGCACACTAATGTTTTCTGCTGTATTAGAGACTCTAGAAAGCAAGAGCGTGCTTCTTGCTGTAAAGCAGAGTGTGATCCATGGATGGGAACTATGCTGTGTGTTTCCCTTCAGAAATGGAGTTAAACTCCATGCTCTGTGTCTTCATACAAGCAAGACTTCATTTCAGGTAAGGGCAGTCACTTTTCAGCTCAAAGGAACTTCATCGTTCACGAAGCTCACACGTTTCTCATATTAACTGAGAAGCATTGGATGTTAGCGGACCAGTGCTTTTTATCAGTTTTAGAAGCAGAGTTGGACTCGATATGGTCTGTATGTGTAGGAAACACCGTTCTTTTGTTCTCAGCACACTCAAGTTTCCTGCTGTCTTAGAGACTATGGAAAGCTAGAGCGTGCTTCTTGATCTAAGGCAGAGTGTGATCAGTGGATGAGAACTCTGCTGTGTGTTTCACTTCAGAAATGGAGTTAAATCCCAGGCTCTGTGTCATCCTACAAGCAAGACTTCGTTTCAGGTAAGGGCAGTTACTTTATAGCTCAAACGAACTACATCGTTCACGAAGCTCACACGTTTCTCATCTTAACTGACAAGCATTGGATGTTAGAGGACCTGTGCTTTGTATCAATTTCAGAGGCAGAGTTCTTCTAGATATGGTCCGTATGTGTAGGAAACACAGTTCTTTTGTTCTCAGCACACTCAAGTTTCCTGCTGTCTTAGAGACTCTAGAAAGCTAGAGCGTGCTTCTTGCTCTAAAGCAGAGTGTGATCCATGGATGAGAACTATGCTGTGTGTTTCCCTTCAGAAATGGAGTTAAATTCCATGCTCTGTGTCTTCCTACAAACAAGACTTCGTTTCAGGTAAGGGCAGTCACTTTTCAGCTCAAACGAACTACATCGTTCACGAAGCTCACACGTTTCTCATCTTAACTGAAAAGCATTGGATGTTAGAGGACCTGTGCTCTGTATCAACTTCAGAGGCAGAGTTCTTCCAGATATGGTCCCTATGTGTAGGAAACACCGTTCTTTTGTTCTCAGCACACTCAAGTTTCTTGCTGTCTTAGAGACTCTAGAAAGCTAGAGCGTGCTTCTTCTCTAAAGCAGAGTGTGATCAATGGATGAGAACTCTGTTTTGTGTTTCACTTCAGAATTGGAGTTAATTCCCAGGCTCTGCGTCTTCCTACAAGCAAGACTTCGTTTCAGGTAAGGGCAGTTACTTTACAGCTCAAACGAACTACATTGTTCACGAAGCTCACACGTTTCTCATCTTAACTGACAAGCATTGGATGTTAGAGGACCTGTGCTTTGTATCAATTTTAGAGGCAGAGTTCTTCTAGATATAGTCTGTATGTGTAGGAAACACAGTTCTTTTGTTCTCAGCACACTCAAGTTTCCTGCTGTCTTAGAGACTCTAGAAAGCTAGAGCGTGCTTCTTGCTCTAAAGCAGAGTGTGATCCATGGATGAGAACTATGCTGTGTGTTTCCCTTCAGAAATGGAGTTAAATTCCATGCTCTGTGTCTTCCTACAAACAAGACTTCGTTTCAGGTAAGGGCAGTCACTTTTCAGCTCAAACGAACTACATCGTTCACGAAGCTCACACGTTTCTCATCTTAACTGAAAAGCATTGGATGTTAGAGGACCTGTGCTCTGTATCAACTTCAGAGGCAGAGTTCTTCTAGATATGGTCCGTATGTGTAGGAAACACCGTTCTTTTGTTCTCAGCACACTCAAGTTTCTTGCTGACTTAGAGACTCTAGAAAGCAACAGCGTGCTTCTTGCTCTAAAGCAGAGTGTGATCAATGGATGACAACTCTGTTGTGTGTTTTACTTCAGAAATGGAGTAAAATCCCAGGCTCTGAGTCTTCCTACAACAAGACTTCGTTTCAGGTAAGGGCAGTCACTTTTCATCCCAAACGAACTATGTAGTTCACAAAAGTCACATGTTTCTCATATTAACTGAGAAGCATTGGATGTTAGAGGACCGGTGCTTTTTATCAGTTTCAGAAGCATAGTTGGACTAGGTATGGTCTGTATGTGTAGAAAACTCCGTTCTTTTGTTCTCAGCACTCTCAAGTTTCCTGCTGTCTTAGAGACTCTAGAAAGCTAGAGCGTGCTTCTCACCCTAAAGCAGAGTGTGATCAGTGGATGAGAACTCTGTTGTGTGTTTCACTTCAGAAATGGAGTTAAATCCCAGGCTCTGAGTCTTCCTACAAGCAAAACTTCGTTTCAGGTAATGGCAGTCACTTTTCAGCTCAAACGAACTACATCGTTCACGAAGCTCACACGTTTCTCATATTAACAGGAAGCATTGGATGTTAGAGGACCAGTGCTTTTTATCAGTTTCAGAGGCAGAGTTGGACTAGCTATGGTCTGTATGTGCAGGAAACGCCGTTCTTTTGTTCTCAGCACTCTCAAGTTTCCTGCTGTCTTAGAGACTCTAGAAAGCAAAAGCGTGCTTCTTGCTCTAAAGCAGAGTGTGATCTATATATGAGAAGTCTGCTGTGTGTTTCACTTCAGAAATGGAGTTAAATCCCAGGCTCTGAGTCTTCCTACTAGCAAGACTTCGTTTCACGTAAGGGCAGTTACTAACAGCTCAAACGAACTACATCGTTCAAAAATCTAACACGTTTCTCATCTTAACTGACAAGCATTGGATGATAGAGGACCTGTGGTTTGTTTCAGTTTCAGAAGCAGAGTTGAACTAGATATGGCCCGTATGTGTAGGAAACACTGTTCATTTTTTCTGAGCACACTCAAGTTTCCTGCTGTATTAGAGACTCTAGAAAGCAAGAGCGTGCTTCTTGCTCTAAAGCAGAGTGTGATCAATGGATGAGAACTCTGTTGTGTGTTTTGATTCATATATGGACTTAAATCCCTGGGTCTGAGGCTTCCTACAAGCAAGACTTCGTTTCAGGTAAGGGCAGTTTCTTTCCAGCTCAAACGATCTAGATCGTTCACGAAGCTCACACGTTTCTCATCTTAACTGACAAGCATTGGATATTAGAGGACCTGTGGTTTGTTCCAGTTTCAGAAGCAGAGTTCTTCTAGATATGGTCCATATGTGTAGGAAACACCTTTCTTTTGTTGTGAGCACACTAAGGTTTTCTGCTGTATTAGAGACTCTAGAAAGCAAGAGCCTGCTTCTTGCTGTAAAGCAGAGTGTGATCCATGGATGAGAACTATGTTGTGTGTTTCCCTTCAGAAATGGAGTTAAACTTCATGCTCTGTGTCTTCATACAAGCAAGACTTCGTTTCAGGTAAGGGCAGTCACTTTTCAGCTCAAACGACCTTCATCGTTCACAAAGCTCACACGTTTCTTATATTAAATGAGAAGCATTGGATGTTAGCGGACCAGTGCTTTTTATCAGTTTTAGAAGCAGAGTTGGACTTGATATGGTCTGTATGTGTAGGAAACACCATCCTTTTGTTCTCAGCACTCTCAAGTTTCCTGCTGTCTTAGAGACTCTGGAAGCTAGAGCGTGCTTCTTGCTATAAAGCAGAGTGTGATCAGTGGATGAGAACTCTGCTGTGTGTTTCACTTCAGAAGTGGAGTTAAATCCCAGGCTCTGTGTCTTCCTTCTAGCAAGACTTCGTTTCACGTAAGGGCAGTTACTAACAGCTCAAACGAACTACATCGTTCACAAATCTAACACGTTTCTCATCTTAACTAACAAGCATTGGATGATAGAGGACATGTGGTTTGTTTCAGTTTCAGAAGCAGAGTTGAACTAGATATGGCCCGTATGTGTAGGAAACACTGTTCTTTTTTTCTGAGCACACTCAAGTTTCTTGCTGTATTAGAGACTCTAGAAAGAAAGAGCGTGCTTCTTGCTGTAAAGCAGAGTGTGATCCATGGATGAGAACTATGTTGTGTGTTTCCCTTCAGGAATGGAGTTAAACTCCATGCTCTGTGTCTTCATACAAGCAAGACTTCGTTTCAGGTAAGGGCAGTCACTTTTCAGCTCAAACGAACTTCATCGTTAACGAAGCTCACACGTTTCTCATATTAACTGAGAAGCATTGGATGTTAGCAGACCAGTGCTTTTTATCAGTTTTAGAAGCAGAGTTGGACTCGATATGGTCTGTATGTGTAGGAAACACCGTCCTTTTGTTCTTAGCACTCTCAAGTTTCCTGCTGTCTTAGAGACTCTGGAAAGCTAGAGCGTGCTTCTTGATCTAAAGCAGAGTGTGATCTATATATGAGAACTCTGCTGTGTGTTTCACATCAGAAATGGAGTTAAATCCCAGGCTCTGTGTCTTCCTACTAGCAAGACTTCGTTTCAGGTAAGGGCAGTCACTTTTCAGCTCAAACAAACTACATCGTTCATGAAGCTCACACGTTTCTCATATTAACAGGAAGCATTGGATGTTAGAGGACCAGTGCTTTTTATCAGTTTCAGAGGCAGAGTTGGACTAGCTATGGTCTGTATGCGTAGGAAACACTGTTCTTTTGTTCTCAACACTCTCAAGTTTCCTGCTGTCTTAGAGACTCTAGAAAGCAAAAGCGTGCTTCTTGCTCTAAAGCAGAGTGTGATCTATATATGAGAACTCTGCTGTGTGTTTCACTTCAGAAATGGAGTTAAATCCCAGGCTCTGAGTCTTCCTACTAGCAAGACTTCGTTTCACGTAAGGGCAGTTACTAACAGCTCAAACGAACTACATCGTTCACAAAGCTAACACTTTTCTCATCTTAACTGACAAGCATCTGATGATAGAGGACCTGTGGTTTGTTTCAGTTTCAGAAGCAGAGTTGAACTAGATATGGCCCGTATGTGTAGGAAACACTGTTCTTTTTTTCTGAGCACACTCAAGTTTCCTGCTGTATTAGAGACTCTAGAAAGCAAGAGCGTGCTTCTTGCTCTAAAGCAGAGTGTGATCAATGGATGAGAACTCTGTTGTGTGTTTTGATTCATATATGGACTTAAATCCCTGGGTCTGAGTCTTCCTACAAGCAAGACTTCATTTCAGGTAAGGGCAGTTACTTTCCAGCTCAAACGATCTAGATCGTTCACGAAGCTCACACGTTTCTCATCTTAACTGACAAGCATTGGTTATTAGAGGCCCTGTGGTTTGTTTCAGTTTCAGAAGCAGAGTTCTTCTAGATATGGTCCATATGTGTAGGAAACACCTTTCTTTTGTTGTGAGCACACTAATGTTTTCTGCTGTATTAGAGACTCTAGAAAGCAAGAGCGTGCTTCTTGCTGTAAAGCAGAGTGTGATCCATGGATGGGAACTATGCTGTGTGTTTCCCTTCAGAAATGGAGTTAAACTCCATGCTCTGTGTCTTCATACAAGCAAGACTTCATTTCAGGTAAGGGCAGTCACTTTTCAGCTCAAAGGAACTTCATCGTTCACGAAGCTCACACGTTTCTCATATTAACTGAGAAGCATTGGATGTTAGCGGACCAGTGCTTTTTATCAGTTTTAGAAGCAGAGTTGGACTCGATATGGTCTGTATGTGTAGGAAACACCGTTCTTTTGTTCTCAGCACACTCAAGTTTCCTGCTGTCTTAGAGACTATGGAAAGCTAGAGCGTGCTTCTTGATCTAAGGCAGAGTGTGATCAGTGGATGAGAACTCTGCTGTGTGTTTCACTTCAGAAATGGAGTTAAATCCCAGGCTCTGTGTCATCCTACAAGCAAGACTTCGTTTCAGGTAAGGGCAGTTACTTTATAGCTCAAACGAACTACATCGTTCACGAAGCTCACACGTTTCTCATCTTAACTGACAAGCATTGGATGTTAGAGGACCTGTGCTTTGTATCAATTTCAGAGGCAGAGTTCTTCTAGATATGGTCCGTATGTGTAGGAAACACAGTTCTTTTGTTCTCAGCACACTCAAGTTTCCTGCTGTCTTAGAGACTCTAGAAAGCTAGAGCGTGCTTCTTGCTCTAAAGCAGAGTGTGATCCATGGATGAGAACTATGCTGTGTGTTTCCCTTCAGAAATGGAGTTAAATTCCATGCTCTGTGTCTTCCTACAAACAAGACTTCGTTTCAGGTAAGGGCAGTCACTTTTCAGCTCAAACGAACTACATCGTTCACGAAGCTCACACGTTTCTCATCTTAACTGAAAAGCATTGGATGTTAGAGGACCTGTGCTCTGTATCAACTTCAGAGGCAGAGTTCTTCCAGATATGGTCCCTATGTGTAGGAAACACCGTTCTTTTGTTCTCAGCACACTCAAGTTTCTTGCTGTCTTAGAGACTCTAGAAAGCTAGAGCGTGCTTCTTCTCTAAAGCAGAGTGTGATCAATGGATGAGAACTCTGTTTTGTGTTTCACTTCAGAATTGGAGTTAATTCCCAGGCTCTGCGTCTTCCTACAAGCAAGACTTCGTTTCAGGTAAGGGCAGTTACTTTACAGCTCAAACGAACTACATTGTTCACGAAGCTCACACGTTTCTCATCTTAACTGACAAGCATTGGATGTTAGAGGACCTGTGCTTTGTATCAATTTTAGAGGCAGAGTTCTTCTAGATATAGTCTGTATGTGTAGGAAACACAGTTCTTTTGTTCTCAGCACACTCAAGTTTCCTGCTGTCTTAGAGACTCTAGAAAGCTAGAGCGTGCTTCTTGCTCTAAAGCAGAGTGTGATCCATGGATGAGAACTATGCTGTGTGTTTCCCTTCAGAAATGGAGTTAAATTCCATGCTCTGTGTCTTCCTACAAACAAGACTTCGTTTCAGGTAAGGGCAGTCACTTTTCAGCTCAAACGAACTACATCGTTCACGAAGCTCACACGTTTCTCATCTTAACTGAAAAGCATTGGATGTTAGAGGACCTGTGCTCTGTATCAACTTCAGAGGCAGAGTTCTTCTAGATATGGTCCGTATGTGTAGGAAACACCGTTCTTTTGTTCTCAGCACACTCAAGTTTCTTGCTGACTTAGAGACTCTAGAAAGCAACAGCGTGCTTCTTGCTCTAAAGCAGAGTGTGATCAATGGATGACAACTCTGTTGTGTGTTTTACTTCAGAAATGGAGTAAAATCCCAGGCTCTGAGTCTTCCTACAACAAGACTTCGTTTCAGGTAAGGGCAGTCACTTTTCATCCCAAACGAACTATGTAGTTCACAAAAGTCACATGTTTCTCATATTAACTGAGAAGCATTGGATGTTAGAGGACCGGTGCTTTTTATCAGTTTCAGAAGCATAGTTGGACTAGGTATGGTCTGTATGTGTAGAAAACTCCGTTCTTTTGTTCTCAGCACTCTCAAGTTTCCTGCTGTCTTAGAGACTCTAGAAAGCTAGAGCGTGCTTCTCACCCTAAAGCAGAGTGTGATCAGTGGATGAGAACTCTGTTGTGTGTTTCACTTCAGAAATGGAGTTAAATCCCAGGCTCTGAGTCTTCCTACAAGCAAAACTTCGTTTCAGGTAATGGCAGTCACTTTTCAGCTCAAACGAACTACATCGTTCACGAAGCTCACACGTTTCTCATATTAACAGGAAGCATTGGATGTTAGAGGACCAGTGCTTTTTATCAGTTTCAGAGGCAGAGTTGGACTAGCTATGGTCTGTATGTGCAGGAAACGCCGTTCTTTTGTTCTCAGCACTCTCAAGTTTCCTGCTGTCTTAGAGACTCTAGAAAGCAAAAGCGTGCTTCTTGCTCTAAAGCAGAGTGTGATCTATATATGAGAAGTCTGCTGTGTGTTTCACTTCAGAAATGGAGTTAAATCCCAGGCTCTGAGTCTTCCTACTAGCAAGACTTCGTTTCACGTAAGGGCAGTTACTAACAGCTCAAACGAACTACATCGTTCAAAAATCTAACACGTTTCTCATCTTAACTGACAAGCATTGGATGATAGAGGACCTGTGGTTTGTTTCAGTTTCAGAAGCAGAGTTGAACTAGATATGGCCCGTATGTGTAGGAAACACTGTTCATTTTTTCTGAGCACACTCAAGTTTCCTGCTGTATTAGAGACTCTAGAAAGCAAGAGCGTGCTTCTTGCTCTAAAGCAGAGTGTGATCAATGGATGAGAACTCTGTTGTGTGTTTTGATTCATATATGGACTTAAATCCCTGGGTCTGAGGCTTCCTACAAGCAAGACTTCGTTTCAGGTAAGGGCAGTTTCTTTCCAGCTCAAACGATCTAGATCGTTCACGAAGCTCACACGTTTCTCATCTTAACTGACAAGCATTGGATATTAGAGGACCTGTGGTTTGTTCCAGTTTCAGAAGCAGAGTTCTTCTAGATATGGTCCATATGTGTAGGAAACACCTTTCTTTTGTTGTGAGCACACTAAGGTTTTCTGCTGTATTAGAGACTCTAGAAAGCAAGAGCCTGCTTCTTGCTGTAAAGCAGAGTGTGATCCATGGATGAGAACTATGTTGTGTGTTTCCCTTCAGAAATGGAGTTAAACTTCATGCTCTGTGTCTTCATACAAGCAAGACTTCGTTTCAGGTAAGGGCAGTCACTTTTCAGCTCAAACGACCTTCATCGTTCACAAAGCTCACACGTTTCTTATATTAAATGAGAAGCATTGGATGTTAGCGGACCAGTGCTTTTTATCAGTTTTAGAAGCAGAGTTGGACTTGATATGGTCTGTATGTGTAGGATACACTGTTCTTTTGTTCTCAGCACACTCAAGTTTCCTGCTGTCTTAGAGACTCTAGAAAGCTACAGCGTGCTTCTTGCTCTAAAGCAGAGTGTGATCAATGGATGAGAACTCTGTTGTGTGTTTCACTTTAGAAATGGAGTTAAATCCCAGCCTCTGAGTCTTCCTGCAAGCAAGAGTTCTTTTCAGGTAAGGGCAGTCACTTTTCAGCTCAAACGAACTACATCGTTCACGAAGCTCACACGTTTCTCATATTAACAGGAAGCATTGGATGTTAGACGACCAGTGCTTTTTATCAGTTTCAGATGCAGTGTTGGACTAGCTATGGTCTGTATGTGTAGGAAACAACGTTCTTTTGTTCTCAGCACTCTCAAGTTTCCTGCTGTCTTAGAGACTCTAGAAAGTTAGAGCGTGCTTCTCACTCTAAAGCAGAGTGTGATCCGTGGATGAGACCTCTGCTGTGTGTTTCACTTCTGAAATGGAGTTAAATCCCAGGCTCTGAGTCTTCCTACAAGCAAAACTTCGTTTCAGGTAATGGCAGTTACTTTACAGTTCAAATGAACTACATCGTTCACGAGGCTCACACGTTTCTCATCTTAACTGACAAGCATTGGATGTTAGAGGACCTGTGCTTTGTATCAACTTCAGAGGCAGAGTTCTTCCAGATATGGTCCCTATGTGTAGGACACACCGTTCTTTTGTTTTAGCACACTCAAGTTTCCTGCTGTCTTAGAGACTCTAGAAAGCTAGAGCGTGGTTCTTGCTGTAAAGCAGAGTGTGATCAATGGATGAGAACTCTGTTGTGTGTTTCACTTCAGAAATGGAGTTAAATCCCAGACTCTGAGTCTTCCTAAAAGCAAGACTTCCTTTCAGGTAAGGGCAGTCACTTTTCAGCTCAAACGAACTACATCGTTCACAAAGGTCACATGTTTCTCATATTAACTGAGAAGCATTGGATGTTAGAGGACCAGTGCTATTTATCAGTTTCAGAAGCATAGTTGGACTAGATATGGTCTGTATGTGTAGGAAACACCGTACTTTTGTTCTCAGCACTGTCAAGTTTCCTGCTGTCTTAGAGACTCTAGAGGGCTAGAGCGTGCTTCTTCTCTAAAGCAGAGTGTGATCAATGGATGAGAACTCTGTTGTGTGTTTCACTTCAGAAATGGAGTTAAATCCCAGGCTCTGAGTCTTCCTAAAAGCAAGACTTCGTTTCAGGTAAGGGCAGTCACTTTTCAGCTCAAACGAACTACATCGTTCATGAAGCTCACACGTTTCTCATATTAACAGGAAGCATTGCATGTTAGAGGACCAGTGCTTTTCATCAGTTTCAGAGGCAGAGTTGGACTAGCTATGGTCCGTATGTGTAGGAAACACCGTTCTGTTGTTCTCAGCACTCTAAAGTTTCCTGCTGTCTTAGAGACTCTAGAAAGCAAAATCGTGCTTCTTGCTCTAAAGCAGAGTGTGATCTATATATGAGAACTCTGCTGTGTGTTTCACTTCAGAAATGGAGTTAAATCCCAGGCTCTGAGTCTTCATACAAGCAAGACTTCGTTTCACGTAAGGGCAGTTACTAACATCTCAAACGAACTACATTGTTCACGAAGCTAACACGTTTCTCATCTTAACTGTCAAGCATTGGATGATGGAGGACCTGTGGTTTGTTTCAATTTCAGAAGCAGAGTTAAACTAGATATGGCCCGTATGTGTAGGAAACACTGTTCTTTTTTTCTGAGCACACTCAAGTTTCATGCTGTATTAGAGACTCTAGAAAGCAAGAGCGTGTTTCATATTCTAAAGCAGAGTGTGATCTATATATGAGAACTCTGTTGTGTGTTTCACTTCAGAAATGGAGTTAAATCCCAGGCTCTGAGTCTTCCTACAAGCCATACTTCGTTTCAGGTAATGGCAGTTACTTTACAGCTCAAACAACCTACATCATTCATGAGGCTCACACGTTTCTCATCCTAACTGACAAGCATTGGATGTTAGAGGACCTGTGCTTTGTATCAATTTCAGAGGCAGAGTTCTTCCAGATATGGTCTGTATGTGTAGGACACACCGTTCTTTTGTTCTCAGCACTCTCAAGTTTCCTGCTGTCTTAGAGACTCCAGAAAGCTAGAGCGTGCTTCTTATTCTAAAGCAAAGTGTGATCAGTGGATGAGAACTCTGTTGTGTGTTTCACTTCAGAAATGGAGTTAAATCCCAGGCTCTGAGTCTTCCTAAAAGCAAGACTTCGTTTCATGTAAGGGCAGTTACTACCAGCTCAAACGAACTACATTGTTCACGAAGCTAACACGTTTCTCATCTTAACTGTCAAGCATTGGATGATGGAGGACCTGTGGTTTGTTTCAGTTTCAGAAGCAGAGTTAATCTAGATATGGCCGTATGTGTAGGAAACACTGTTCTTTTTTTCTGAGCACACTCAAGTTTCCTGATGTATTAGAGACTCTAGAAAGCAAGAGCGTGCTTCTTGCTCTAAAGCAGAGTGAGATCAGTGGGTGAGAACTCTTTTGTGTGTTTCACTGCAGAAATGGAGTTAAATCCCA
The DNA here is from genome assembly GCA_949786385.1 of Onychomys leucogaster. Lineage (NCBI taxonomy): Eukaryota > Metazoa > Chordata > Mammalia > Rodentia > Cricetidae > Onychomys > Onychomys leucogaster. Next base: position 541,243 of record CATKUP010000118.1, on the reverse strand, counting down.
GGCTCTGAGTCTTCCTACAAGCAAAACTTCATTTCAGGTAAGGGCAGTTACTTTACAGCTCAAATGAACTACATCCTTCATGAAGCTCACACGTTTCTCATCTTAACTGACAAGCATTGGATGTTAGAGGACCTGTGCTTTGTATCAATTTCAGAGGCAGATTTCTTCTAGATATGGTCCGTATGTGTAGGAAACACCGTTCTATTGTTCTCAGCACACTCAAGTTTCCTGCTGTCTTAGAGACTCTAGAAAGCTACAGCGTGCTTCTTGCTCTAAAGCAGAGTGTGATCAATGGATGAGAACTCTGTTGTGTGTTTCACTTTAGAAATGGAGTTAAATCCCAGGCTCTGAGTCTTCCTACAAGCAAGACTTCTTTCATGTAAGGGCAGTTACTAACAGCTCAAACGAACTACATCGTTCACGAAGCTAACATGTTTCTCATCTTAATTGAAAAGCATTGGATGATAGAGGACCTGTGGTTTGTTTCAGTTTCAGAAGCAGATTTGTACTAGATATGGCCCGTATGTGTAGGAAACACTGTTCTTTTTTTCTGAGCACACTCAAGTTTCCTGCTGTATTAGAGACTCTAGAAAGCAAGAGCATACTTCTTGCTCTAAAGCAGAGTGTGATCTACATGTGAGAACTCTGTTGTGTGTTTCGATTCAGTAATGGAGTTAAATCCCTGGGTCTGAATCTTCCAACAAGCAAGACTTCATTTCAGGTAAGGGCAGTTACTTTACAGCTCAAACGATCTACATCGTTCACGAAGCTCACACGTTTCTCACCTTATCTGACAAGCATTGGATATTAGAGGACCTGGGGTTTGTTTCAGTGTCAGAAGCAGAGTTGAACTAGATATGGCCCGTATGTGTAGGAAATACCGTTCTTTTGTTCTGAGCACACTAATGTTTCCTGCTGTATTAGAGACTCTAGAAAGCAAGAGCGTGCTTCTTGCTGTAAAGCAGAGTGTGATCCATGGATTAGAACTATGCTGTGTGTTTCCCTTCAGAAATGGAGTTAAATTCCATGCTCTGTGTCTTCCAAAAAACAAAACTTCGTTTCAGGTAAGGGCAGTCAGTTTTCAGCTCAAACGAACTACATCGTTCACGAAGCTAAAACGTTTCTCATCTTAACTGACAAGCATTGGATGTTAGAGGACCTGTGCTTTGTATCAATTTCAGAGGCAGAGTTCTTCAAGATATGGTCCCTATGTGTAGGACACACCGTTCTTTTGTTCTCAGCACACTCAAGTTTCCTGCTGTCTTAGAGACTCTAGAAAGCTAGAGTGTGATTCTTCTCTAAAGCAGAGTGTGATCCGTGGATGAGACCTCTGGTGTGTGTTTCACTTCAGAAATGGAGTTAAATCCCAGGCTCTGAGTCTTCCTACAAGCAAAACTTCGTTTCAGGTAATGGCAGTTACTTTACAGCTCAAACGAACTACATCGTTCACGAGGCTCACACGTTTCTCATCTTAACTGACAAGAATTGGATGTTAGAGGACCTGTGCTTTGTATCAACTTCAGAGGCAGAGTTCTTCAAGATATGGTCCCTATGTGTAGGAAACACCGTTCTTTTGTTCTCAGCACACTCAAGTTTCCTGCAGTCTTAGAGATTCTAGAAAGCTAGAGCGTGCTTCTTCTCTAAAGCAGAGTGTGATCAATGGATGAGAACTCTGTTGTGTGTTTCACTTCAGAAATGGAGTTAAATCCCAGGCTCTGAGTCTTCCTACATGCAAGACTTCGTTTCAGGTAAGGGCAGTCACTTTTCAGCTCAAACGAACTACATCGTTCACGAAGCTCACACGCTTCTCATTTTAACAGGAAGAATTGTATGTTAGACGACAAGTGTTTTTATCAGATTCAGAGGCAGAGTTGGACTAGCTATGGTCTGTATATGTAGGAAACACCGTTCTTTTGTTCGCAGCACTCTCAAGTTTCCTGCTCTCTTAGAGACTCTGGAAAGCTAGAGCGTGCTTCTTGCTCTAAAGCAGAGTGTGATCAGTGGATGAGAACTCTTTTTTGTGTTTCACTTCAGAAATGGAGTTAAATCCCAGGCTCTGAGTTTTCCTACAAGCAAAACTTCATTTCAGGTAAGGGCAGTTACTTTACAGCTCAAATGAACTACATCGTTCACGAGGCTCACACGTTTCTCATCTTAACTGACAAGCATTGGATGTTAGAGGACCTGTGCTTTGTATCAACTTCAGAGGCAGAGTTCTTCAAGATATGGTCCCTATGTGTAGGAAACACCGTTCTTTTGTTCTGAGCACACTAATGTTTCCTGCTGTATTAGAGACTCTAGAAAGCAAGAGCGTGCTTCTTGCTGTAAAGCAGAGTGTGATCCATGGATGAGAACTATGCTGTGTGTTTACCTTCAGAAATGGAGTTAAATTCCATGCTCTGTGTTTTCCTACATGCAAGACTTCGTTTCAGGTAAGGGCAGTCACTTTTCATCTCAAACGAACTTCATCGTTCACGAAGCTCACACGTTTCTCATATTAACTGAGAAGCATTGGATGTTAGCGGACCAGTGCTTTTTATCAGTTTTGGAAGCAGAGTTGGACTCGATATGGTCTGTATGTGTAGGAAACACCGTTCTTTTGTTCTCAGCACTCAAAAGTTTCCTGCTGTCTTAGAGACTCTAGAAAGCTACAGCGTGCTTCTCACTCTAAAGCAGAGTGTGATCAGTGGATGAGAACTCTGTTGTGTGTTTCACTTCAGAAAAGGAGTTAAATCCCAGGCTCTGAGTCTTCCTACTAGCAAGACTTCGTTTCACGTAAGGGCAGTTACTAACAGCTCAAACGAACTACATCGTTCACAAAGCTAACACTTTTCTCATCTTAACTGACAAGCATCTGATGATAGAGGACCTGTGGTTTGTTTCAGTTTCAGAAGCAGAGTTGAACTAGATATGGCCCGTATGTGTAGGAAACACTGTTCTTTTTTTCTGAGCACACTCAAGTTTCCTGCTGTATTAGAGACTCTAGAAAGCAAGAGCGTGCTTCTTGCTCTAAAGCAGAGTGTGATCAATGGATGAGAACTCTGTTGTGTGTTTTGATTCATATATGGACTTAAATCCCTGGGTCTGAGTCTTCCTACAAGCAAGACTTCATTTCAGGTAAGGGCAGTTACTTTCCAGCTCAAACGATCTAGATCGTTCACGAAGCTCACACGTTTCTCATCTTAACTGACAAGCATTGGTTATTAGAGGCCCTGTGGTTTGTTTCAGTTTCAGAAGCAGAGTTCTTCTAGATATGGTCCATATGTGTAGGAAACACCTTTCTTTTGTTGTGAGCACACTAATGTTTTCTGCTGTATTAGAGACTCTAGAAAGCAAGAGCGTGCTTCTTGCTGTAAAGCAGAGTGTGATCCATGGATGGGAACTATGCTGTGTGTTTCCCTTCAGAAATGGAGTTAAACTCCATGCTCTGTGTCTTCATACAAGCAAGACTTCATTTCAGGTAAGGGCAGTCACTTTTCAGCTCAAAGGAACTTCATCGTTCACGAAGCTCACACGTTTCTCATATTAACTGAGAAGCATTGGATGTTAGCGGACCAGTGCTTTTTATCAGTTTTAGAAGCAGAGTTGGACTCGATATGGTCTGTATGTGTAGGAAACACCGTTCTTTTGTTCTCAGCACACTCAAGTTTCCTGCTGTCTTAGAGACTATGGAAAGCTAGAGCGTGCTTCTTGATCTAAGGCAGAGTGTGATCAGTGGATGAGAACTCTGCTGTGTGTTTCACTTCAGAAATGGAGTTAAATCCCAGGCTCTGTGTCATCCTACAAGCAAGACTTTGTTTCAGGTAAGGGCAGTTACTTTATAGCTCAAACGAACTACATCGTTCACGAAGCTCACACGTTTCTCATCTTAACTGACAAGCATTGGATGTTAGAGGACCTGTGCTTTGTATCAATTTCAGAGGCAGAGTTCTTCTAGATATGGTCCGTATGTGTAGGAAACACAGTTCTTTTGTTCTCAGCACACTCAAGTTTCCTGCTGTCTTAGAGACTCTAGAAAGCTAGAGCGTGCTTCTTGCTCTAAAGCAGAGTGTGATCCATGGATGAGAACTATGCTGTGTGTTTCCCTTCAGAAATGGAGTTAAATTCCATGCTCTGTGTCTTCCTACAAACAAGACTTCGTTTCAGGTAAGGGCAGTCACTTTTCAGCTCAAACGAACTACATCGTTCACGAAGCTCACACGTTTCTCATCTTAACTGAAAAGCATTGGATGTTAGAGGACCTGTGCTCTGTATCAACTTCAGAGGCAGAGTTCTTCCAGATATGGTCCCTATGTGTAGGAAACACCGTTCTTTTGTTCTCAGCACACTCAAGTTTCTTGCTGTCTTAGAGACTCTAGAAAGCTAGAGCGTGCTTCTTCTCTAAAGCAGAGTGTGATCAATGGATGAGAACTCTGTTTTGTGTTTCACTTCAGAATTGGAGTTAATTCCCAGGCTCTGTGTCTTCCTACAAGCAAGACTTCGTTTCAGGTAAGGGCAGTTACTTTACAGCTCAAACGAACTACATTGTTCACGAAGCTCACACGTTTCTCATCTTAACTGACAAGCATTGGATGTTAGAGGACCTGTGCTTTGTATCAATTTTAGAGGCAGAGTTCTTCTAGATATGGTCTGTATGTGTAGGAAACACAGTTCTTTTGTTCTCAGCACACTCAAGTTTCCTGCTGTCTTAGAGACTCTAGAAAGCTAGAGCGTGCTTCTTGCTCTAAAGCAGAGTGTGATCCATGGATGAGAACTATGCTGTGTGTTTCCCTTCAGAAATGGAGTTAAATTCCATGCTCTGTGTCTTCCTACAAACAAGACTTCGTTTCAGGTAAGGGCAGTCACTTTTCAGCTCAAACGAACTACATCGTTCACGAAGCTCACACGTTTCTCATCTTAACTGAAAAGCATTGGATGTTAGAGGACCTGTGCTCTGTATCAACTTCAGAGGCAGAGTTCTTCTAGATATGGTCCGTATGTGTAGGAAACACCGTTCTTTTGTTCTCAGCACACTCAAGTTTCTTGCTGACTTAGAGACTCTAGAAAGCAACAGCGTGCTTCTTGCTCTAAAGCAGAGTGTGATCAATGGATGACAACTCTGTTGTGTGTTTTACTTCAGAAATGGAGTAAAATCCCAGGCTCTCAGTCTTCCTACAACAAGACTTCGTTTCAGGTAAGGGCAGTCTCTTTTCATCCCAAACGAACTATGTAGTTCACAAAAGTCACATGTTTCTCATATTAACTGAGAAGCATTGGATGTTAGAGGACCGGTGCTTTTTATCAGTTTCAGAAGCATAGTTGGACTAGGTATGGTCTGTATGTGTAGAAAACTCCGTTCTTTTGTTCTCAGCACTCTCAAGTTTCCTGCTGTCTTAGAGACTCTAGAAAGCTAGAGCGTGCTTCTCACCCTAAAGCAGAGTGTGATCAGTGGATGAGAACTCTGTTGTGTGTTTCACTTCAGAAATGGAGTTAAATCCCAGGCTCTGAGTCTTCCTACAAGCAAAACTTCGTTTCAGGTAATGGCAGTCACTTTTCAGCTCAAACGAACTACATCGTTCACGAAGCTCACACGTTTCTCATATTAACAGGAAGCATTGGATGTTAGAGGACCAGTGCTTTTTATCAGTTTCAGAGGCAGAGTTGGACTAGCTATGGTCTGTATGTGCAGGAAACGCCGTTCTTTTGTTCTCAGCACTCTCAAGTTTCCTGCTGTCTTAGAGACTCTAGAAAGCAAAAGCGTGCTTCTTGCTCTAAAGCAGAGTGTGATCTATATATGAGAAGTCTGCTGTGTGTTTCACTTCAGAAATGGAGTTAAATCCCAGGCTCTGAGTCTTCCTACTAGCAAGACTTCGTTTCACGTAAGGGCAGTTACTAACAGCTCAAACGAACTACATCGTTCAAAAATCTAACACGTTTCTCATCTTAACTGACAAGCATTGGATGATAGAGGACCTGTGGTTTGTTTCAGTTTCAGAAGCAGAGTTGAACTAGATATGGCCCGTATGTGTAGGAAACACTGTTCATTTTTTCTGAGCACACTCAAGTTTCCTGCTGTATTAGAGACTCTAGAAAGCAAGAGCGTGCTTCTTGCTCTAAAGCAGAGTGTGATCAATGGATGAGAACTCTGTTGTGTGTTTTGATTCATATATGGACTTAAATCCCTGGGTCTGAGGCTTCCTACAAGCAAGACTTCGTTTCAGGTAAGGGCAGTTACTTTCCAGCTCAAACGATCTAGATCGTTCACGAAGCTCACACGTTTCTCATCTTAACTGACAAGCATTGGATATTAGAGGACCTGTGGTTTGTTCCAGTTTCAGAAGCAGAGTTCTTCTAGATATGGTCCATATGTGTAGGAAACACCTTTCTTTTGTTGTGAGCACACTAAGGTTTTCTGCTGTAATAGAGACTCTAGAAAGCAAGAGCCTGCTTCTTGCTGTAAAGCAGAGTGTGATCCATGGATGAGAACTATGTTGTGTGTTTCCCTTCAGAAATGGAGTTAAACTTCATGCTCTGTGTCTTCATACAAGCAAGACTTCGTTTCAGGTAAGGGCAGTCACTTTTCAGCTCAAACGACCTTCATCGTTCACAAAGCTCACACGTTTCTTATATTAAATGAGAAGCATTGGATGTTAGCGGACCAGTGCTTTTTATCAGTTTTAGAAGCAGAGTTGGACTTGATATGGTCTGTATGTGTAGGATACACTGTTCTTTTGTTCTCAGCACACTCAAGTTTCCTGCTGTCTTAGAGACTCTAGAAAGCTACAGCGTGCTTCTTGCTCTAAAGCAGAGTGTGATCAATGGATGAGAACTCTGTTGTGTGTTTCACTTTAGAAATGGAGTTAAATCCCAGCCTCTGAGTCTTCCTGCAAGCAAGAGTTCTTTTCAGGTAAGGGCAGTCACTTTTCAGCTCAAACGAACTACATCGTTCACGAAGCTCACACGTTTCTCATATTAACAGGAAGCATTGGATGTTAGACGACCAGTGCTTTTTATCAGTTTCAGATGCAGTGTTGGACTAGCTATGGTCTGTATGTGTAGGAAACAACGTTCTTTTGTTCTCAGCACTCTCAAGTTTCCTGCTGTCTTAGAGACTCTAGAAAGTTAGAGCGTGCTTCTCACTCTAAAGCAGAGTGTGATCCGTGGATGAGACCTCTGCTGTGTGTTTCACTTCTGAAATGGAGTTAAATCCCAGGCTCTGAGTCTTCCTACAAGCAAAACTTCGTTTCAGGTAATGGCAGTTACTTTACAGTTCAAATGAACTACATCGTTCACGAGGCTCACACGTTTCTCATCTTAACTGACAAGCATTGGATGTTAGAGGACCTGTGCTTTGTATCAACTTCAGAGGCAGAGTTCTTCCAGATATGGTCCCTATGTGTAGGACACACCGTTCTTTTGTTTTCAGCACACTCAAGTTTCCTGCTGTCTTAGAGACTCTAGAAAGCTAGAGCGTGGTTCTTGCTGTAAAGCAGAGTGTGATGAATGGATGAGAACTCTGTTGTGTGTTTCACTTCAGAAATGGAGTTAAATCCCAGACTCTGAGTCTTCCTAAAAGCAAGACTTCCTTTCAGGTAAGGGCAGTCACTTTTCAGCTCAAACGAACTACATCGTTCACAAAGGTCACATGTTTCTCATATTAACTGAGAAGCATTGGATGTTAGAGGACCAGTGCTATTTATCAGTTTCAGAAGCATAGTTGGACTAGATATGGTCTGTATGTGTAGGAAACACCGTACTTTTGTTCTCAGCACTGTCAAGTTTCCTGCTGTCTTAGAGACTCTAGAGGGCTAGAGCGTGCTTCTTCTCTAAAGCAGAGTGTGATCAATGGATGAGAACTCTGTTGTGTGTTTCACTTCAGAAATGGAGTTAAATCCCAGGCTCTGAGTCTTCCTAAAAGCAAGACTTCGTTTCAGGTAAGGGCAGTCACTTTTCAGCTCAAACGAACTACATCGTTCATGAAGCTCACACGTTTCTCATATTAACAGGAAGCATTGCATGTTAGAGGACCAGTGCTTTTCATCAGTTTCAGAGGCAGAGTTGGACTAGCTATGGTCCGTATGTGTAGGAAACACCGTTCTGTTGTTCTCAGCACTCTAAAGTTTCCTGCTGTCTTAGAGACTCTAGAAAGCAAAATCGTGCTTCTTGCTCTAAAGCAGAGTGTGATCTATATATGAGAACTCTGCTGTGTGTTTCACTTCAGAAATGGAGTTAAATCCCAGGCTGTGATTCTTCATACAAGCAAGACTTCGTTTCTCGTAAGGGCAGTTACTAACATCTCAAACGAACTACATTGTTCACGAAGCTAACACGTTTCTCATCTTAACTGTCAAGCATTGGATGATGGAGGACCTGTGGTTTGTTTCAATTTCAGAAGCAGAGTTAAACTAGATATGGCCCGTATGTGTAGGAAACACTGTTCTTTTTTTCTGAGCACACTCAAGTTTCATGCTGTATTAGAGACTCTAGAAAGCAAGAGCGTGTTTCATATTCTAAAGCAGAGTGTGATCTATATATGAGAACTCTGTTGTGTGTTTCACTTCAGAAATGGAGTTAAATCCCAGGCTCTGAGTCTTCCTACAAGCCATACTTCGTTTCAGGTAATGGCAGTTACTTTACAGCTCAAACAACCTACATCATTCATGAGGCTCACACGTTTCTCATCCTAACTGACAAGCATTGGATGTTAGAGGACCTGTGCTTTGTATCAATTTCAGAGGCAGAGTTCTTCCAGATATGGTCTGTATGTGTAGGACACACCGTTCTTTTGTTCTCAGCACTCTCAAGTTTCCTGCTGTCTTAGAGACTCCAGAAAGCTAGAGCGTGCTTCTTATTCTAAAGCAAAGTGTGATCAGTGGATGAGAACTCTGTTGTGTGTTTCACTTCAGAAATGGAGTTAAATCCCAGGCTCTGAGTCTTCCTAAAAGCAAGACTTCGTTTCATGTAAGGGCACTTACTAACAGCTCAAACGAACTACATTGTTCACGAAGCTAACACGTTTCTCATCTTAACTGTCAAGCATTGGATGATGGAGGACCTGTGGTTTGTTTCAGTTTCAGAAGCAGAGTTAATCTAGATATGGCCGTATGTGTAGGAAACACTGTTCTTTTTTTCTGAGCACACTCAAGTTTCCTGATGTATTAGAGACTCTAGAAAGCAAGAGCGTGCTTCTTGCTCTAAAGCAGAGTGAGATCAGTGGGTGAGAACTCTTTTGTGTGTTTCACTGCAGAAATGGAGTTAAATCCCAGGCTCTGAGTCTTCCTACAAGCAAAACTTCATTTCAGGTAAGGGCAGTTACTTTACAGCTCAAATGAACTACATCCTTCATGAAGCTCACACGTTTCTCATCTTAACTGACAAGCATTGGATGTTAGAGGACCTGTGCTTTGTATCAATTTCAGAGGCAGATTTCTTCTAGATATGGTCCGTATGTGTAGGAAACACCGTTCTATTGTTCTCAGCACACTCAAGTTTCCTGCTGTCTTAGAGACTCTAGAAAGCTACAGCGTGCTTCTTGCTCTAAAGCAGAGTGTGATCAATGGATGAGAACTCTGTTGTGTGTTTCACTTTAGAAATGGAGTTAAATCCCAGGCTCTGAGTCTTCCTACAAGCAAGACTTCTTTCATGTAAGGGCAGTTACTAACAGCTCAAACGAACTACATCGTTCACGAAGCTAACATGTTTCTCATCTTAATTGAAAAGCATTGGATGATAGAGGACCTGTGGTTTGTTTCAGTTTCAGAAGCAGATTTGTACTAGATATGGCCCGTATGTGTAGGAAACACTGTTCTTTTTTTCTGAGCACACTCAAGTTTCCTGCTGTATTAGAGACTCTAGAAAGCAAGAGCATACTTCTTGCTCTAAAGCAGAGTGTGATCTACATGTGAGAACTCTGTTGTGTGTTTCGATTCAGTAATGGAGTTAAATCCCTGGGTCTGAATCTTCCAACAAGCAAGACTTCATTTCAGGTAAGGGCAGTTACTTTACAGCTCAAACGATCTACATCGTTCACGAAGCTCACACGTTTCTCACCTTATCTGACAAGCATTGGATATTAGAGGACCTGGGGTTTGTTTCAGTGTCAGAAGCAGAGTTGAACTAGATATGGCCCGTATGTGTAGGAAATACCGTTCTTTTGTTCTGAGCACACTAATGTTTCCTGCTGTATTAGAGACTCTAGAAAGCAAGAGCGTGCTTCTTGCTGTAAAGCAGAGTGTGATCCATGGATTAGAACTATGCTGTGTGTTTCCCTTCAGAAATGGAGTTAAATTCCATGCTCTGTGTCTTCCAAAAAACAAAACTTCGTTTCAGGTAAGGGCAGTCAGTTTTCAGCTCAAACGAACTACATCGTTCACGAAGCTAAAACGTTTCTCATCTTAACTGACAAGCATTGGATGTTAGAGGACCTGTGCTTTGTATCAATTTCAGAGGCAGAGTTCTTCAAGATATGGTCCCTATGTGTAGGACACACCGTTCTTTTGTTCTCAGCACACTCAAGTTTCCTGCTGTCTTAGAGACTCTAGAAAGCTAGAGTGTGATTCTTCTCTAAAGCAGAGTGTGATCCGTGGATGAGACCTCTGGTGTGTGTTTCACTTCAGAAATGGAGTTAAATCCCAGGCTCTGAGTCTTCCTACAAGCAAAACTTCGTTTCAGGTAATGGCAGTTACTTTACAGCTCAAACGAACTACATCGTTCACGAGGCTCACACGTTTCTCATCTTAACTGACAAGAATTGGATGTTAGAGGACCTGTGCTTTGTATCAACTTCAGAGGCAGAGTTCTTCAAGATATGGTCCCTATGTGTAGGAAACACCGTTCTTTTGTTCTCAGCACACTCAAGTTTCCTGCAGTCTTAGAGATTCTAGAAAGCTAGAGCGTGCTTCTTCTCTAAAGCAGAGTGTGATCAATGGATGAGAACTCTGTTGTGTGTTTCACTTCAGAAATGGAGTTAAATCCCAGGCTCTGAGTCTTCCTACATGCAAGACTTCGTTTCAGGTAAGGGCAGTCACTTTTCAGCTCAAAGGAACTACATCGTTCACGAAGCTCACACGCTTCTCATTTTAACAGGAAGAATTGTATGTTAGACGACAAGTGTTTTTATCAGATTCAGAGGCAGAGTTGGACTAGCTATGGTCTGTATATGTAGGAAACACCGTTCTTTTGTTCGCAGCACTCTCAAGTTTCCTGCTCTCTTAGAGACTCTGGAAAGCTAGAGCGTGCTTCTTGCTCTAAAGCAGAGTGTGATCAGTGGATGAGAACTCTTTTTTGTGTTTCACTTCAGAAATGGAGTTAAATCCCAGGCTCTGAGTTTTCCTACAAGCAAAACTTCATTTCAGGTAAGGGCAGTTACTTTACAGCTCAAATGAACTACATCGTTCACGAGGCTCACACGTTTCTCATCTTAACTGACAAGCATTGGATGTTAGAGGACCTGTGCTTTGTATCAACTTCAGAGGCAGAGTTCTTCAAGATATGGTCCCTATGTGTAGGAAACACCGTTCTTTTGTTCTGAGCACACTAATGTTTCCTGCTGTATTAGAGACTCTAGAAAGCAAGAGCGTGCTTCTTGCTGTAAAGCAGAGTGTGATCCATGGATGAGAACTATGCTGTGTGTTTACCTTCAGAAATGGAGTTAAATTCCATGCTCTGTGTTTTCCTACATGCAAGACTTCGTTTCAGGTAAGGGCAGTCACTTTTCATCTCAAACGAACTTCATCGTTCACGAAGCTCACACGTTTCTCATATTAACTGAGAAGCATTGGATGTTAGCGGAGCAGTGCTTTTTATCAGTTTTGGAAGCAGAGTTGGACTCGATATGGTCTGTATGTGTAGGAAACACCGTTCTTTTGTTCTCAGCACTCAAAAGTTTCCTGCTGTCTTAGAGACTCTAGAAAGCTACAGCGTGCTTCTCACTCTAAAGCAGAGTGTGATCAGTGGATGAGAACTCTGTTGTGTGTTTCACTTCAGAAAAGGAGTTAAATCCCAGGCTCTGAGTCTTCCTAAAAGCAAGACTTCGTTTCATGTAAGGGCAGTCACTTTTCAGCTCAAACGAACTACATCGTTCATGAAGCTCACATGTTTCTCATATTAACAGGAAGCATTGGATGTTAGAGGACCAGTGCTTTTTATCAGTTTCAGAGGCAGAGTTGGACTAGCTATGGTCCGTATGTGTAGGAAACACCGTTCTGTTGTTCTCAGCACTCTAAAGTTTCCTGCTGTCTTAGAGACTCTAGAAAGCAAAAGCGTGCTTCTTGCTCTAAAGCAGAGTGTGATCTATATATGAGAACTCTGCTGTGTGTTTCACTTCAGAAATGGAGTTAAATCCCAGGCTCTGAGTCTTCCTACAAGCAAGAATTCGTTTCACGTAAGGGCAGTTACTAACAGCTCAAACGAACTACATTGTTCACGAAGCTAACACGTTTCTCATCTTAACTGTCAAGCATTGGATGATGGAGGACCTGTGGTTTGTTTCAATTTCAGAAGCAGAGTTAAACTAGATATGGCCCGTATGTGTAGGAAACACTGTTCTTTTTTTCTGAGCACACTCAAGTTTCATGCTGTATTAGAGACTCTAGAAAGCAAGAGTGTGTTTCATATTCTAAAGCAGAGTGTGATCTATATATGAGAACTCTGTTGTGTGTTTCACTTCAGAAATGGAGTTAAATCCCAGGCTCTGAGTCTTCCTACAAGCCATACTTCGTTTCAGGTAATGGCAGTTACTTTACAGCTCAAACAACCTACATCATTCATGAGGCTCACACGTTTCTCATCCTAACTGACAAGCATTGGATGTTAGAGGACCTGTGCTTTGTATCAATTTCAGAGGCAGAGTTCTTCCAGATATGGTCTGTATGTGTAGGACACACCGTTCTTTTGTTCTCAGCACTCTCAAGTTTCCTGCTGTCTTAGAGACTCCAGAAAGCTAGAGCGTGCTTCTTATTCTAAAGCAAAGTGTGATCAGTGGATGAGAACTCTCTTGTGTGTTTCACTTCAGAAATGGAGTTAAATCCCAGGCTCTGAGTCTTCCTACAAGCCATACTTCGTTTCAGGTAATGGCAGTTACTTTATAGCTCAAACGAACTACATCGTTCACGAAGCTCACACGTTTCTTATCTTAACTGACAAGCATTTGATGTTAGAGGACCTGCGGTTTCTTTCAGGTTCAGAAGCAGAGTTCTAGATATGGTCCAAATGTGTATCTAACACAGTTCTTTTGTTCTGAGCACACTAATGTTTCCTGCTGTATTAGAGACTCTAGAAAGCAAGAGCGTGCTTCTTGCTGTAAAGCAGAGTGTGATCCATGGATGAGAACTCTGCTGTGTGTTTCCCTTCAGAAATGGAGTTAAATCCCAGGCTCTGTGTCTTCCTACAAACAAGACTTCGTTTCAGGTAAGGGCAGTTACTTTACAGCTCAAACGAACTACATCGTTCATGAATCTCACACGTTTCTCATATTAAATGACAAGCATTGGATGTTAGAGGACCTGTGCTTTGTATCAATTTCAGAGGCAGAGTGCTTCTAGATATGGTCCGTATGTGTAGGAAACAACGTTCTTTTGTTCTCAGCACACTCAAGTTTCCTGCTGTCCTAGAGACTCTAGAAAGCTAGAGCGTGATTCTTCTCTAAAGCAGAGTGTGATCAATGGTTGAGAACGCTGTTGTGTGTTTCACTTCAGCAATGGAGTTAAATCCCAGGCTCTGAGTCTTCCTACAATCAAGACTTCTTTTCAGGTAAGGGCAGTTACTTTACAGCTCAAAAGAACTACATCGTTCACGAAGCTCACACGTTTCTCATTGTAACTGTCAAGCATTGGATGTTAGAGGACCTGCGGTTTGTTTCAGTTTCAGAAGCAGAGTTCTTCTAGATATGGTCCAAATGTGTATCTAACACCGTTCTTTTGTTCTGAGCACACTAATGTTTCCTGCTGTATTAGAGACTCTAGAAAGCAAGAGCGTGCTTCTTGCTGTAAAGCAGAGTGTGATCCATGGATGAGAACTATGCTGTGTGTTTCCCATCATAAATGGAGTTAAATTCCATGCTCTGTGTCTTCCTACAAACAAGACTTCGTTTCAGGTAAGGGCAGTCACTTTTCAGCTCAAACGAACTACATCGTTCACGAAGCTCACACCTTTCTCATATTAACAGGAAGCATTGGATGTTAGAGGACCAGTGCTTTTTATCAGTTTCAGAGGCAGAGTTGGACTGGCTTTGGTCTGTATGTGTAGGAAACACCGTTCTTTTTTTCTCAGCACTCTCGTTTCCTGCTGTCTTAGAGACTCTAGGAAGCTAGAGCGTGCTTCTCACTTTTAAAGCAGAGTGTGATCAGTGGATGAGAACTCTGTTGTGTGTTTCACTTCAGAAATGGAGTTAAATCCCAGGGTCTGAGTCTTCCTACAAGCAAGACTTCGTTTCAGGTAAGGGCAGTCACTTTTCAGCTCAAACGAACTACATCGTTCACGAAGCTCACACGTTTCTCATCTTAACTGACAAGCATTGGATGTTAGAGGACCAGTGCTTTTTATCAGTTTCAGAGGCAGAGTTGGACTAGCTATGGTCTGTATGTGTAGGAAACACCGTTCTTTTGTTCTCACCACTCAAAAGTTTCCTGCTGTCTTAGAGACTCTAGAAAGCTAGAGCGTGCTTCTCACTCTAAAGCAGAGTGTGATCAGTGGATGAGAACTCTGTTGTGCGTTTCACTTCAGAAATGGAGTTAAATACCAGGCTCTGCATCTTCCTTCAAGCAAGACTTCGTTTCAGGTAAGGGCAGTCACTTTTCAGCTCAAACGAACTACATCGTTCACGAAGCTCACACGTTTCTCATATTAACAGGAAGCATTGGATGTTAGAGGACCAGTGCTTTTTATCAGTTTCAGAGGCAGAGTTAGACTAGCTATGGTCTGTATGTGAAGGAAACACCGTCCTTTTGTTCTCAGCACTCTCAAGTTTCCTGCTGTCTTAGAGACTCTAGAAAGCAAAATCGTGCTTCTTGCTCTAAAGCAGAGTGTGATCTATATATGAGAACTCTGTTGGGTGTTTCACTTCAGAAATGGAGTTAAATCCCAGGCTCTGAGTCTTCCTACAAGCAAAACTTCGTTTCAGGTGAGGGCAGTTAATTTAGAGAAGAAATGAACTACATCGTTCACGAAGCTCACACGTTTCTCATCTTAAATGACAAGGATTGGATGTTAGTGGACCTGTGCTTTCTATCAATTTCAGAGGCTGATTTCTTCTAGATATGGTCTGTATGTATAGGAAATACCGTTCTGTTGTTCTCAGCACTCTCATGTTCCTGCTGTCTTAGAGACTCTAGAAAGCAAGAGCGTGCTTCTTGCTCTAAAGCAGAGTGTGATCTATATATGTGAACTCTGCTGTGTGTTTCACTTCAGAAATGGAGTTAAATCCCGGGCTCTGAGTCATCCTACAAGCAAGACTTCGTTTCAGGTAAGGGCAGTTACTTTACAGCTCAAACGAACTACATCGTTCATGAATCTCACACGTTTCTCATCTTAACTGACAAGCATTGGATGTTAGAGGACTTGTGCTTTGTATCAATTTCAGAGGCAGAGTGCTTATAGATATGGTCCGTATGTGTAGGAAACAACGTTCATTTGTTCTCAGCACACTCAAGTTTCCTGCTGTCTTAGAGACTCTAGAAAGCTAGAGCGTGATTCTTCTCTAAAGCAGAGTGTGATCAATGGTTGAGAACGCTGTTGTGTGTTTCACTTCAGCAATGGAGTTAAATCCCAGGCTCTGAGTCTTCCTACAATCAAGACTTCGTTTCAGGTAAGGGCAGTTACTTTACAGCTCAAACGAACTACATCGTTCACGAAGCTCACACGTTTCTCATCTGAACTGACAAGCATTGGATGTTAGAGGACCTGCGGTTTGTTTCAGTTTCAGAAGCAGAGTTCTTCTAGATATGGTCCAAATGTGTATCTAACACCGTTCTTTTGTTCTGAGCACACTAATGTTTACTGCTGTATTAGAGACTCTAGAAAGCAAGAGCGTGCTTCTTGCTGTAAAGCAGAGTGTGATCCATGGATGAGAACTATGCTGTGTGTTTCACATCATAAATGGAGTTAAATTCCATGCTCTGTGTCTTCCTACAAACAAGACTTCGTTTCAGGTAAGGGAAGTCATTTTTCAGCTCAAACGAACTACATCGTTCATGAAGCTCACATGTTTCTCATATTAACAGGAAGCATTGGATGTTGGAGGACCAGTGCTTTTTATCAGTTTCAGAGGCAGAGTTGGACTAGCTATGGTCCGTATGTGTAGGAAACACCGTTCTGTTGTTCTCAGCACTCTAAAGTTTCCTGCTGTCTTAGAGACTCTAGAAAGCAAAAGCGTGCTTCTTGCTCTAAAGCAGAGTGTGATCTATATATGAGAACTCTGCTGTGTGTTTCACTTCAGAAATGGAGTTAAATACCAGGCTCTGAGTCTTCCTACAAGCAAGACTTCGTTTCACGTAAGGGCAGTTACTAACAGCTCAAACGAACTACATTGTTCACGAAGCTAACACGTTTCTCATCTTAACTGTCAAGCATTGGATGATGGAGGACCTGTGGTTTGTTTCAGTTTCAGAAGCAGAGTTAAACTAGATATGGCCCGTATGTGTAGGAAACACTGTTCTTTTTTTCTGAGCACACTCAATTTCCTGCTGTATTAGAGACTCTAGAAAGCAACAGCGTGCTTCATATTCTAAAGCAGAGTGTGATCTATATATGAGAACTCTGTTGTGTGTTTCACTTCAGAAATGGAGTTAAATCCCAGGCTCTGAGTCTTCCTACAAGCAAAACTTCGTTTCAGGTAAGGGAAGTCACTTTTCAGCTCAAACGAACGACATCGTTCACGAAGCTCACACGTTTCTCATCATAACTGACAAGCATTGGATGTTAGAGGACCTGTGCTTTGTATCAACTTCAGAGGCAGCGTTCTTCCAGATATGGTCCCTATGTGTAGGAAACACTGTTCTTTTGTTCTCAGTACACTCAAGTTTCCTGCTGTCTTAGAGACTCTAGAAAGCTAGAGAGTGCTTCTTCTCTAAAGCAGAGTGTGATCAATGGATGAGAACTCTGTTGTGTATTTCACTTCAGCAATGGAGTTAAATCCCAGGCTCTGAGTCTTCCTACAAGCAAGACTTTGTTTCAGGTAAGGGCAGTTACTTTATAGCGCAAACGAACTACATCGTTCACGAAGCTCACACGTTTCTTATCTTAACTGACAAGCATTGGATGTTAGAGGACCTGCGGTTTATTTCAGTTTCAGAAGCAGAGTTCTTCTAGATATGGTCCAAATGTGTATCTAACACAGTTCTTTTGTTCTGAGCACACTAATGTTTCCTGCTGTATTAGAGACTCTAGAAAGCAAGAGCGTGCTTCTTGCTGTAAAGCAGAGTGTGATCCATGGATGAGAACTCTGCTGTGTGTTTCCCTTCAGAAATGGAGTTAAATCCCGGGCTCTGTGTCTTCCTACAAACAAGACTTCATTTCATGTATGGGCAGTTACTTTACAACTCAAACGAACTACGTCGTTCATGAATCTCACACGTTTCTCATATTAACTGACAAGCATTGGATGTTAGAGGACCTGTGCTTTGTATCAATTTCGGAGGCAGAGTTCTTCTAGATATTGACCGTATGTGTAGGAAACACCGTTCTTTTGTTCTCTGCACACTCAATTTTCCTGCTGTCTAGAGACTCTAGAAAGCTAGAGCGTGATTCTTCTCTAAAGCAGAGTGTGATCAATGGATGAGAACTCTGTTGTGTTTTTCACTTTAGAAATGGAGTTAAATCCCAGGCTCTGAGTCTTCCTACAAGCAAGACTTCGTTTCAGGTAAGGGCAGTCACTTTTCAGCTCAAACGAACTACATCGTTCATGAAGCTCACACGTTTCTCATATTAACAGAAAGCATTGGATGTTAGAGGACCAGTGCTTTTTATCAGTTTCAGAGGCAGAGTTGGACTAGCTATGGTCTGTAGGTGTAGGAAACACCGTTCTTTTGTTCTCCGCACTCTCGTTTCCTGCTGTCTTAGAGACTCTAGGAAGCTAGAGCGTGCTTCTCACTTTTAAAGCAGAGTGTGATCAGTGGATGAGAACTCTGTTGTGTGTTTCACTTCAGAAATGGAGTTAAATCCCAGGGTCTGAGTCTTCCTACAAGCAATACTCGTTTCAGGTAAGGGCAGTCACTTTTCAGCTCAAACGAACTCCATCGTTCACGAAGCTCACACGTTTCTCATCTTAACTGACAAGCATTGGATGTTAGAGGACCAGTGCTTTTTATCAGTTTCAGAGGCAGAGTTGGACTAGCTATGGTCTGTATGTGTAGGAAACACCGTTCTTTTGTTCTCAGCACTCAAAAGTTTCCTGCTGTCTTAGAGACTCTAGAAAGCTAGAGCGTGCTTCATGCTCTAAAGCAGAGTGTGATCTATATATGAGAACTCTGTTGTGTGTTTCACTTCAGAAATGGAGTTAAATCCCAGGCTCTGAGTCTTCCTACAAGCAAAACTTCGTTTCAGGTAATAGCAATTACTTTACAGCTCAAACAACCTACATCGTTCATGAGGCTCAGACGTTTCTCATCCTAACTGACAAGCATTGGATGTTAGAGGACCTGTGCTTTGTATCAATTTCAGAGGGAGAGTTCTTCTAGATATGGTCTGTATGTGTAGGACACACCGTTCTTTTGTTCTCAGCAGTCTCAAGTTTCCTGCTGTCTTAGAGACTCCAGAAAGCTAGAGCGTGCTTCTTATTCTAAAGCAAAGTGTGATCAGTGGATGAGAACTCTGTTGTGTGTTTCACTTCAGAAATGGAGTTAAATCCCAGGCTCTGAGTCTTCCTACAAGCAAAACTTCGTTTCAGGTAAGGGCAGTTAATTTAGAGAAGAAACGAACTACATCGTTCACGAAGCTCACACGTTTCTCATCTTAAATGACAAGGATTGGATGTTAGAGGACCTGTGCTTTCTATCAATTTCAGAGGCTGATTTCTTCTAGATATGGTCTGTATGTTTAGGAAATACCGTTCTTTTGTTCTCAGCACTCTCATGTTCCTGCTGTCTTAGAGACTCTAGAAAGCAAGAGCGTGCTTCTTACTCTAAAGCAGAGTGTGATCTATATATGTGAACTCTGCTGTGTGTTTCACTTCAGAAATGGAGTTAAATCCCAGGATCTGAGTCTTCCTACAAGCAAGACTTCGTTTCAGGTAAGGGCAATTACTTTACAGCTCAAACGAACTACATCGTACATGAATCTCACACGTTTCTCATAATAAATGACAAGCATTTGATGTTAGAGGACCTGAGCTTTGTATCAATTTCAGAGGCAGAGTGCTTCTAGATATGGTCTGTATGTGTAGGAAACAACGTTCTTTTGTTCTCAGCACACTCAAGTTTCCTGCTCTTTTAGAGACTCTAGAAAGCTAGAGCGTGATTCTTCTCTAAAGCAGAGTGTGATCAATGGTTGAGAACTCTGTTGTGTGTTTCTCTTCAGCAATGGAGTAAAATCCCAGGCTCTGAGTCTTCCTACAAGCAAGACTTCGTTTCAGGTAAGGGCAGTTACTTTACAGCTCAAAAGAACTACATCGTTCACGAAGCTCACACGTTTCTCATCGTAACTGACAAGCATTGGATGTTAGAGGACCTGCGGTTTGTTTCAGTTTCAGAAGCAGAGTTCTTCTAGATATGGTCCAAATGTGTATCTAACACCGTTCTTTTGTTCTGAGCACACTAATGTTTCCTGCTGTATTAGAGACTCTAGAAAGCAAGACCGTGCTTCTTGCTCTAAAGCAGAGTGTGATCCATGGATGAGAACTATGCTGTGTGTTTCCCATGATAAATGGAGTTAAATTCCATGCTCTGTGTCTTCCTACAAAGAAGACTTCGTTTCAGGTAAGGGAAGTCACTTTTCAGCTCAAACGAACGACATCGTTCATGAACCTCACACGTTTCTCATCATAACTGACAAGCATTGGATGTTAGAGGACCTTTGCTTTGTATCAACTTCAGAGGCAGCGTTCTTCCAGATATGGTCCCTATGTGTAGGAAACACTGTTCTTTTGTTCTCAGCACACTCAAGTTTCCTGCTGTCTTAGAGACTCTAGAAAGCTAGAGAGTGCTTCTTCTCTAAAGCAGAGTGTGATCAATGGATGAGAACTCTGTTGTGTGTTTCACTTCAGAAATGGAGTTAAATCCCAGGCTCTGAGTCTTCCTACAAGCAAGACTTTGTTTCAGGTAAGGGCAGTTACTTTATAGCGCAAACGAACTACATCGTTCATGAAGCTCACACGTTTCTTATCTTAACTGACAAGCATTGGATGTTAGAGGACCTGCGGTTTATTTCAGTTTCAGAAGCAGAGTTCTTCTAGATATGGTCCAAATGTGTATCTAACACAGTTCTTTTGTTCTGAGCACACTAATGTTTCCTGCTGTATTAGAGACTCTAGAAAGCAAGAGCGTGCTTCTTGCTGTAAAGCAGACTGTGATCCATGGATGAGAACTCTGCTGTGTGTTTCCCTTCAGAAATGGAGTTAAATCCCAGGCTCTGTGTCTTCCTACAAACAAGACTTCGTTTCAGGTATGGGCAGTTACTTTACAGCTCAAACGAACTACATCGTTCATGAATCTCACACGTTTCTCATATTAACTGACAAGCATTGGTTGTTAGAGGACCTGTGCTTTGTATCAATTTCAGAGGCAGAGTTCTTCTAGATATGGTCCGTATGTGTAGGAAACACCGTTCTTTTGTTCTCAGCATACTCAAGTTTCCTGCTGTCTAGAGACTCTAGAAAGCTAGAGCGTGATTCTTCTCTAAAGCAGAGTGTGATCAATGGATGAGAACTCTGTTGTGTGTTTCACTTTAGAAATGGAGTTAAATCCCAGGCTCTGAGTCTTCCTACAAGCAAGACTTCGTTTCAGGTAAGGGCATTCACTTTTCAGCTCAAACGAACTACATCGTTCACGAAGCTCACACGATTCTCATATTAACAGGAAGCATTGGATGTTAGAGGACCAGTGCTTTTTATCAGTTTCAGAGGCAAGTTGGACTAGCTATGGTCTGTAGGTGTAGGAAACACCGTTCTTTTGTTCTCAGCACTCTCGTTTCCTGCTGTCTTAGAGACTCTACGAAGCTAGAGCGTGCTTCTCACTTTTAAAGCAGAGTGTGATCAGTGGATGAGAACTCTGTTGTGTGTTTCACTTCAGAAATGGAGTTAAATCCCAGGGTCTGAGTCTTCCTACAAGCAAGACTTCGTTTCAGGTAAGGGCAGTCACTTTTCAGCTCAAACGAACTCCATCGTTCACGAAGCTCACACGTTTCTCATCTTAACTGACAAGCATTGGATGTTAGAGGACCAGTGATTTTTATCAGTTTCAGAGGCAGAGTAGGACTAGCTATGGTCTGTATGTGTAGGGAACACCGTTCTTTTGTTCTCAGCACTCTCATGTTCCTGCTGTCTTAGAGACTCTAGAAAGCAAGAGCGTGCTTCTTGCTCTAAAGCAGAGTGTGATCTATATAGGTGAACTCTGCTGTGTGTTTCACTTCAGAAATGGAGTTAAATCCCAGGCTCTGAGTCTTCCTACAAGCAAGACTTCGTTTCAGGTAAGGGCAGTTACTTTACAGCTCAAACGAACTACATCGTTCATGAATCTCACACTTTTCTCATATTAAATGACAAGCATTGGATGTTAGAGGACCTGTGCTTTGTATCAATTTCAGAGGCAGAGTGCTTCTAGATATGGTCCGTATGTGTAGGAAACAACGTTCTTTTGTTCTCAGCACACTCAAGTTTCCTACTGTCTTAGAGACTCTAGAAAGCTAGAGCGTGATTCTTCTCTAAAGCAGAGTGTGATCAATGGTTGAGAACGCTGTTGTGTGTTTCACTTCAGCAATGGAGTTAAATCCCAGGCTCTGAGTCTTTCTACAATCAAGACTTCGTTTCAGGTAAGGGCAGTTACTTTACAGCTCAAACGAACTACATCGTTCACGAAGCTCACACGTTTCTCATCTTAACTGACAAGCATTGGATGTTAGAGGACCTGCGGTTTGTTTCAGTTTCAGAAGCAGAGTTCTTCTAGATATGGTCCAAATGTGTATCTAACACCGTTGTTTTGTTCTGAGCACACTAATGTTTCCTGCTGTATTAGAGACTCTAGAAAGCAAGAGCGTGCTTCTTGCTGTAAAGCAGAGTGTGATCCATGGATGAGAACTATGCTGTGTGTTTACCTTCAGAAATGGAGTTAAATTCCATGCTCTGTGTTTTCCTACAAGCAAGACTTCGTTTCAGGTAAGGGCAGTCACTTTTCATATACAACGAACTTCATCGTTCACGAAGCTCACACGTTTCTCATATTAACTGAGAAGCATTGGATGTTAGCGGACCAGTGCTTTTTATCAGTTTTGGAAGCAGAGTTGGACTCGATATGGTCTGTATGTGTAGGAAACACCGTTCTTTTGTTCTCAGCACACTCAAGTTTCCTGCTGTCTTAGAGACTCTGGAAAGCTAGAGCGTGCTTCTTGATCTAAAGCAGAGTGTGGTCAGTGGATGAGAACTCTGCTGTTTGTTTCACTTCAGAAATGGAGTTAAATCCCAGGCTCTGAGTCATCCTACAAGCAAGACTTCATTTCAGGTAAGTGCAGTTACTTTATAGCTCAAACGAACTACATCGTTCATGAAGCTCACACGTTTCTCATATTAACTGACAAGCATTGGATGTTAGAGGACCTGTGCTTTGTATCAACTTCAGAGGCAGCGTTCTTCCAGATATGGTCCCTATGTGTAGGAAACACTGTTCTTTTGTTCTCAGCACACTCAAGTTTCCTGCTGTCTTAGAGACTCTAGAAAGCTAGAGAGTGCTTCTTCTCTAAAGCAGAGTGTGATCAATGGTTGAGAACGCTGTTGTGTGTTTCACTTCAGCAATGGAGTTAATTCCCAGGCTCTGAGTCTTCCTACAATCAAGACTTCTTTTCAGGTAAGGGCAGTTACTTTACAGCTCAAACGAACTACATCGTTCACGAAGCTCACACGTTTCTCATATTAACAGAAAGCATTGGATGTTAGAGGACCAGTGCTTTTTATCAGTTTCAGAGGCAGAGTTGGACTAGCTATGGTCTGTAGGTGTAGGAAACACCGTTCTTTTGTTCTCCGCACTCTCGTTTCCTGCTGTCTTAGAGACTCTAGGAAGCTAGAGCGTGCTTCTCACTTTTAAAGCAGAGTGTGATCAGTGGATGAGAACTCTGTTGTGTGTTTCACTTCAGAAATGGAGTTAAATCCCAGGGTCTGAGTCTTCCTACAAGCAATACTTCGTTTCAGGTAAGGGCAGTCACTTTTCAGCTCAAACGAACTACATCGTTCACGAAGCTCACACGTTTCTCATCTTAACTGACAAGCATTGGATGTTAGAGGACCAGTGCTTTTTATCAGTTTCAGAGGCAGAGTTGGACTAGCTATGGTCTGTATGTGTAGGAAACACCGTTCTTTTGTTCTCAGCACTCAAAAGTTTCCTGCTGTCTTAGAGACTCTAGAAAGCTAGAGCGTGCTTCTCACTCTAAAGCAGAGTGTGATCAGTGGATGAGAACTCTGTTGTGTGTTTCACTTCAGAAATGGAGTTAAATCCCAGGCTCTGCGTCTTCCTTCAAGCAAGAATTCGTTTCAGGTAAGAGCAGTCACTTTTCAGCTCAAACGAACTACATCGTTCAGGAAGCTCACACGTTTCTCATATTAACAGGAAGCATTGGATGTTAGAGGACCAGTGCTTTTTATCAGTTTCAAAGGCAGAGTTAGACTAGCTATGGTCTGTATGTGAAGGAAACACTGTTCTTTTGTTCTCAGCACTCTCAAGTTTCCTGCTGTCTTAGAGACTCTAGAAAGCAACAATGTGCTTCATGCTCTAAAGCAGAGTGTGATCTATATATGAGAACTCTGTTGTGTGTTTCACTTCAGAAATGGAGTTAAATCCCAGGCTCTGAGCCTTCCTACAAGCAAAACTTCGTTTCAGGTAATAGCAGTTACTTTACAGCTCAAACAACCTACATCGTTCATGAGGCTCACACGTTTCTCATCCTAATTGACAAGCATTGGATGTTAGAAGACCTGTGCTTTGTATCAATTTCAGAGGCAGAGTTCTTCTAGATATGGTCTGTATGTGTAGGACACACCGTTCTTTTGTTCTCAGCACTCTCAAGTTTCCTGCTGTCTTAGAGACTCCAGAAAGCTAGAGCGTGCTTCTTATTCTAAAGCAAAGTGTGATCAGTGGATGAGAACTCTGTTGTGTGTTTCACTTCAGAAATGGAGTTAAATCCCAGGCTCTGAGTCTTCCTACAAGCAAAACTTCGTTTCAGGTAAGGGCAGTTAATTTAGAGAAGAAACGAACTACATCGTTCACGAAGCTCACACGTTTCTCATCTTAAATGACAAGGATTGGATGTTAGAGGACCTGTGCTTTCTATCAATTTCAGAGGCTGATTTCTTCTAGATATGGTCTGTATGTTTAGGAAATACCGTTCTTTTGTTCTCAGCACTCTCATGTTCCTGCTGTCTTAGAGACTCTAGAAAGCAAGAGCGTGCTTCTTACTCTAAAGCAGAGTGTGATCTATATATGTGAACTCTGCTGTGTGTTTCACTTCAGAAATGGAGTTAAATCCCGGGCTCTGTGTCTTCCTACAAACAAGACTTCATTTCATGTATGGGCAGTTACTTTACAACTCAAACGAACTACGTCGTTCATGAATCTCACACGTTTCTCATCTTAACTGACAAGCATTGGATGTTAGAGGACCAGTGCTTTTTATCAGTTTCAGAGGCAGAGTTGGACTAGCTATGGTCTGTATGTGTAGGAAACACTGTTCTTTTGTTCTCAGCACTCAAAAGTTTCCTGCTGTCTTAGAGACTCTAGAAAGCTAGCGCGTGCTTCATGCTCTAAAGCAGAGTGTGATCTATATATGAGAACTCTGTTGTGTGTTTCACTTCAGAAATGGAGTTAAATCCCAGGCTCTGAGTCTTCCTACAAGCAAAACTTCGTTTCAGGTAATAGCAGTTACTTTACAGCTCAAACAACCTACATCGTTCATGAGGCTCACACGTTTCTCATCCTAACTGACAAGCATTGGATGTTAGAGGACCTGTGCTTTGTATCAATTTCAGAGGCAGAGTTCTTCTAGATATGGTCTGTATGTGTAGGACACACCGTTCTTTTGTTCTCAGCACTCTCAAGTTTCCTGCTGTCTTAGAGACTCCAGAAAGCTAGAGCGTGCTTCTTATTCTAAAGCAAAGTGTGATCAGTGGATGAGAACTCTGTTGTGTGTTTCACTTCAGAAATGGAGTTAAATCCCGGGCTCTGTGTCTTCCTACAAACAAGACTTCATTTCATGTATGGGCAGTTACTTTACAACTCAAACGAACTACGTCGTTCATGAATCTCACACGTTTCTCATAATAAATGACAAGCATTTGATGTTAGAGGACCTGTGCTTTGTATCAATTTCAGAGGCAGAGTGCTTCTAGATATGGTCTGTATGTGTAGGAAACAACGTTCTTTTGTTCTCAGCACACTCAAGTTTCCTGCTCTTTTAGGGACTCTAGAAAGCTAGAGCGTGATTCTTCTCTAAAGCAGAGTGTGATCAATGGTTGAGAACTCTGTTGTGTGTTTCTCTTCAGCAATGGAGTAAAATCCCAGGCTCTGAGTCTTCCTACAAGCAAGACTTCGTTTCAGGTAAGGGCAGTTACTTTACAGCTCAAACGAACTACATCGTTCACGAAGCTCACACGTTTCTCATCGTAACTGACAAGCATTGGATGTTAGAGGACCTGCGTTTTGTTTCAGTTTCAGAAGCAGCGTTCTTCTAGATATGGTCCAAATGTGTATCTAACACCGTTCTTTTGTTCTGAGCACAGTAATGTTTCCTGCTGTATTAGAGACTCTAGAAAGCAAGAGCGTGCTTCTTGCTCTAAAGCAGAGTGTGATCCATGGATGAGAACTATGCTGTGTGTTTCCCATGATAAATGGAGTTAAATTCCATGCTCTGTGTCTTCCTACAAAGAAGACTTCGTTTCAGGTAAGGGAAGTCACTTTTCAGCTCAAACGAACGACATCGTTCATGAACCTCACACGTTTCTCATCATAACTGACAAGCATTGGATGTTAGAGGACCTGTGCTTTGTATCAACTTCAGAGGCAGCGTTCTTCCAGATATGGTCCCTATGTGTAGGAAACACTGTTCTTTTGTTCTCAGCACACTCAAGTTTCCTGCTGTCTTAGAGACTCTAGAAAGCTAGAGAGTGCTTCTTCTCTAAAGCAGAGTGTGATCAATGGATGAGAACTCTGTTGTGTGTTTCACTTCAGAAATGGAGTTAAATCCCAGGCTCTGAGTCTTCCTACAAGCAAGACTTTGTTTCAGGTAAGGGCAGTTACTTTATAGCGCAAACGAACTACATCGTTCATGAAGCTCACACGTTTCTTATCTTAACTGACAAGCATTGGATGTTAGAGGACCTGCGGTTTATTTCAGTTTCAGAAGCAGAGTTCTTCTAGATATGGTCCAAATGTGTATCTAACACAGTTCTTTTGTTCTGAGCACACTAATGTTTCCTGCTGTATTAGAGACTCTAGAAAGCAAGAGCGTGCTTCTTGCTGTAAAGCAGAGTGTGATCCATGGATGAGAACTCTGCTGTGTGTTTCCCTTCAGAAATGGAGTTAAATCCCAGGCTCTGAGTCTTCCTACAAGCAAGACTTCGTTTCAGGTAAGGGCATTCACTTTTCAGCTCAAACGAACTACATCGTTCATGAAGCTCACACGTTTCTCATATTAACAGAAAGCATTGGATGTTAGAGGACCAGTGCTTTTTATCAGTTTCAGAGGCAAGTTGGACTAGCTATGGTCTGTAGGTGTAGGAAACACCGTTCTTTTGTTCTCAGCACTCTCGTTTCCTGCTGTCTTAGAGACTCTAAGAAGCTAGAGCGTGCTTCTCACTTTTAAAGCAGAGTGTGATCAGTGGATGAGAACTCTGTTGTGTGTTTCACTTCAGAAATGGAGTTAAATCCCAGGGTCTGAGTCTTCCTACAAGCAAGACTTCGTTTCAGGTAAGGGCAGTCACTTTTCAGCTCAAACGAACTCCATCGTTCACGAAGCTCACACGTTTCTCATCTTAACTGACAAGCATTGGATGTTAGAGGACCAGTGATTTTTATCAGTTTCAGAGGCAGAGTTGGACTAGCTATGGTCTGTATGTGTAGGGAACACCGTTCTTTTGTTCTCAGCACTCTCATGTTCCTGCTGTCTTAGAGACTCTAGAAAGCAAGAGCGTGCTTCTTGCTCTAAAGCAGAGTGTGATCTATATAGGTGAACTCTGCTGTGTGTTTCACTTCAGAAATGGAGTTAAATCCCAGGCTCTGAGTCTTCCTACAAGCAAGACTTCGTTTCAGGTAAGGGCAGTTACTTTACAGCTCAAACGAACTACATCGTTCATGAATCTCACACTTTTCTCATATTAAATGACAAGCATTGGATGTTAGAGGACCTGTGCTTTGTATCAATTTCAGAGGCAGAGTGCTTCTAGATATGGTCCGTATGTGTAGGAAACAACGTTCTTTTGTTCTCAGCACACTCAAGTTTCCTACTGTCTTAGAGACTCTAGAAAGCTAGAGCGTGATTCTTCTCTAAAGCAGAGTGTGATCAATGGTTGAGAACGCTGTTGTGTGTTTCACTTCAGCAATGGAGTTAAATCCCAGGCTCTGAGTCTTTCTACAATCAAGACTTCGTTTCAGGTAAGGGCAGTTACTTTACAGCTCAAACGAACTACATCGTTCACGAAGCTCACACGTTTCTCATCTTAACTGACAAGCATTGGATGTTAGAGGACCTGCGGTTTGTTTCAGTTTCAGAAGCAGAGTTCTTCTAGATATGGTCCAAATGTGTATCTAACACCGTTCTTTTGTTCTGAGCACACTAATGTTTCCTGCTGTATTAGAGACTCTAGAAAGCAAGAGCGTGCTTCTTGCTGTAAAGCAGAGTGTGATCCATGGATGAGAACTATGCTGTGTGTTTACCTTCAGAAATGGAGTTAAATTCCATGCTCTGTGTTTTCCTACAAGCAAGACTTCGTTTCAGGTAAGGGCAGTCACTTTTCATCTACAACGAACTTCATCGTTCACGAAACTCACACGTTTCTCATATTAACTGAGAAGCATTGGATGTTAGCGGACCAGTGCTTTTTATCAGTTTTGGAAGCAGAGTTGGACTCGATATGGTCTGTATGTGTAGGAAACACCGTTCTTTTGTTCTCAGCACACTCAAGTTTCCTGCTGTCTTAGAGACTCTGGAAAGCTAGAGCGTGCTTCTTGATCTAAAGCAGAGTGTGGTCAGTGGATGAGAACTCTGCTGTTTGTTTCACTTCAGAAATGGAGTTAAATCCCAGGCTCTGAGTCATCCTACAAGCAAGACTTCATTTCAGGTAAGTGCAGTTACTTTATAGCTCAAACGAACTACATCGTTCATGAAGCTCACACGTTTCTCATATTAACTGACAAGCATTGGATGTTAGAGGACCTGTGCTTTGTATCAACTTCAGAGGCAGCGTTCTTCCAGATATGGTCCCTATGTGTAGGAAACACTGTTCTTTTGTTCTCAGCACACTCAAGTTTCCTGCTGTCTTAGAGACTCTAGAAAGCTAGAGAGTGCTTCTTCTCTAAAGCAGAGTGTGATCAATGGTTGAGAACGCTGTTGTGTGTTTCACTTCAGCAATGGAGTTAATTCCCAGGCTCTGAGTCTTCCTACAATCAAGACTTCTTTTCAGGTAAGGGCAGTTACTTTACAGCTCAAACGAACTACATCGTTCACGAAGCTCACACGTTTCTCATATTAACAGAAAGCATTGGATGTTAGAGGACCAGTGCTTTTTATCAGTTTCAGAGGCAGAGTTGGACTAGCTATGGTCTGTAGGTGTAGGAAACACCGTTCTTTTGTTCTCCGCACTCTCGTTTCCTGCTGTCTTAGAGACTCTAGGAAGCTAGAGCGTGCTTCTCACTTTTAAAGCAGAGTGTGATCAGTGGATGAGAACTCTGTTGTGTGTTTCACTTCAGAAATGGAGTTAAATCCCAGGGTCTGAGTCTTCCTACAAGCAATACTTCGTTTCAGGTAAGGGCAGTCACTTTTCAGCTCAAACGAACTACATCGTTCACGAAGCTCACACGTTTCTCATCTTAACTGACAAGCATTGGATGTTAGAGGACCAGTGCTTTTTATCAGTTTCAGAGGCAGAGTTGGACTAGCTATGGTCTGTATGTGTAGGAAACACCGTTCTTTTGTTCTCAGCACTCAAAAGTTTCCTGCTGTCTTAGAGACTCTAGAAAGCTAGAGCGTGCTTCTCACTCTAAAGCAGAGTGTGATCAGTGGATGAGAACTCTGTTGTGTGTTTCACTTCAGAAATGGAGTTAAATCCCAGGCTCTGCGTCTTCCTTCAAGCAAGAATTCGTTTCAGGTAAGAGCAGTCACTTTTCAGCTCAAACGAACTACATCGTTCAGGAAGCTCACACGTTTCTCATATTAACAGGAAGCATTGGATGTTAGAGGACCAGTGCTTTTTATCAGTTTCAAAGGCAGAGTTAGACTAGCTATGGTCTGTATGTGAAGGAAACACTGTTCTTTTGTTCTCAGCACTCTCAAGTTTCCTGCTGTCTTAGAGACTCTAGAAAGCAACAATGTGCTTCATGCTCTAAAGCAGAGTGTGATCTATATATGAGAACTCTGTTGTGTGTTTCACTTCAGAAATGGAGTTAAATCCCAGGCTCTGAGCCTTCCTACAAGCAAAACTTCGTTTCAGGTAATAGCAGTTACTTTACAGCTCAAACAACCTACATCGTTCATGAGGCTCACACGTTTCTCATCCTAATTGACAAGCATTGGATGTTAGAAGACCTGTGCTTTGTATCAATTTCAGAGGCAGAGTTCTTCTAGATATGGTCTGTATGTGTAGGACACACCGTTCTTTTGTTCTCAGCACTCTCAAGTTTCCTGCTGTCTTAGAGACTCCAGAAAGCTAGAGCGTGCTTCTTATTCTAAAGCAAAGTGTGATCAGTGGATGAGAACTCTGTTGTGTGTTTCACTTCAGAAATGGAGTTAAATCCCAGGCTCTGAGTCTTCCTACAAGCAAAACTTCGTTTCAGGTAAGGGCAGTTAATTTAGAGAAGAAACGAACTACATCGTTCACGAAGCTCACACGTTTCTCATCTTAAATGACAAGGATTGGATGTTAGAGGACCTGTGCTTTCTATCAATTTCAGAGGCTGATTTCTTCTAGATATGGTCTGTATGTTTAGGAAATACCGTTCTTTTGTTCTCAGCACTCTCATGTTCCTGCTGTCTTAGAGACTCTAGAAAGCAAGAGCGTGCTTCTTACTCTAAAGCAGAGTGTGATCTATATATGTGAACTCTGCTGTGTGTTTCACTTCAGAAATGGAGTTAAATCCCGGGCTCTGTGTCTTCCTACAAACAAGACTTCATTTCATGTATGGGCAGTTACTTTACAACTCAAACGAACTACGTCGTTCATGAATCTCACACGTTTCTCATCTTAACTGACAAGCATTGGATGTTAGAGGACCAGTGCTTTTTATCAGTTTCAGAGGCAGAGTTGGACTAGCTATGGTCTGTATGTGTAGGAAACACTGTTCTTTTGTTCTCAGCACTCAAAAGTTTCCTGCTGTCTTAGAGACTCTAGAAAGCTAGCGCGTGCTTCATGCTCTAAAGCAGAGTGTGATCTATATATGAGAACTCTGTTGTGTGTTTCACTTCAGAAATGGAGTTAAATCCCAGGCTCTGAGTCTTCCTACAAGCAAAACTTCGTTTCAGGTAATAGCAGTTACTTTACAGCTCAAACAACCTACATCGTTCATGAGGCTCACACGTTTCTCATCCTAACTGACAAGCATTGGATGTTAGAGGACCTGTGCTTTGTATCAATTTCAGAGGCAGAGTTCTTCTAGATATGGTCTGTATGTGTAGGACACACCGTTCTTTTGTTCTCAGCACTCTCAAGTTTCCTGCTGTCTTAGAGACTCCAGAAAGCTAGAGCGTGCTTCTTATTCTAAAGCAAAGTGTGATCAGTGGATGAGAACTCTGTTGTGTGTTTCACTTCAGAAATGGAGTTAAATCCCGGGCTCTGTGTCTTCCTACAAACAAGACTTCATTTCATGTATGGGCAGTTACTTTACAACTCAAACGAACTACGTCGTTCATGAATCTCACACGTTTCTCATAATAAATGACAAGCATTTGATGTTAGAGGACCTGTGCTTTGTATCAATTTCAGAGGCAGAGTGCTTCTAGATATGGTCTGTATGTGTAGGAAACAACGTTCTTTTGTTCTCAGCACACTCAAGTTTCCTGCTCTTTTAGGGACTCTAGAAAGCTAGAGCGTGATTCTTCTCTAAAGCAGAGTGTGATCAATGGTTGAGAACTCTGTTGTGTGTTTCTCTTCAGCAATGGAGTAAAATCCCAGGCTCTGAGTCTTCCTACAAGCAAGACTTCGTTTCAGGTAAGGGCAGTTACTTTACAGCTCAAACGAACTACATCGTTCACGAAGCTCACACGTTTCTCATCGTAACTGACAAGCATTGGATGTTAGAGGACCTGCGTTTTGTTTCAGTTTCAGAAGCAGCGTTCTTCTAGATATGGTCCAAATGTGTATCTAACACCGTTCTTTTGTTCTGAGCACAGTAATGTTTCCTGCTGTATTAGAGACTCTAGAAAGCAAGAGCGTGCTTCTTGCTCTAAAGCAGAGTGTGATCCATGGATGAGAACTATGCTGTGTGTTTCCCATGATAAATGGAGTTAAATTCCATGCTCTGTGTCTTCCTACAAAGAAGACTTCGTTTCAGGTAAGGGAAGTCACTTTTCAGCTCAAACGAACGACATCGTTCATGAACCTCACACGTTTCTCATCATAACTGACAAGCATTGGATGTTAGAGGACCTGTGCTTTGTATCAACTTCAGAGGCAGCGTTCTTCCAGATATGGTCCCTATGTGTAGGAAACACTGTTCTTTTGTTCTCAGCACACTCAAGTTTCCTGCTGTCTTAGAGACTCTAGAAAGCTAGAGAGTGCTTCTTCTCTAAAGCAGAGTGTGATCAATGGATGAGAACTCTGTTGTGTGTTTCACTTCAGAAATGGAGTTAAATCCCAGGCTCTGAGTCTTCCTACAAGCAAGACTTTGTTTCAGGTAAGGGCAGTTACTTTATAGCGCAAACGAACTACATCGTTCATGAAGCTCACACGTTTCTTATCTTAACTGACAAGCATTGGATGTTAGAGGACCTGCGGTTTATTTCAGTTTCAGAAGCAGAGTTCTTCTAGATATGGTCCAAATGTGTATCTAACACAGTTCTTTTGTTCTGAGCACACTAATGTTTCCTGCTGTATTAGAGACTCTAGAAAGCAAGAGCGTGCTTCTTGCTGTAAAGCAGAGTGTGATCCATGGATGAGAACTCTGCTGTGTGTTTCCCTTCAGAAATGGAGTTAAATCCCAGGCTCTGTGTCTTCCTACAAACAAGACTTCGTTTCAGGTATGGGCAGTTACTTTACAGCTCAAACGAACTACATCGTTCATGAATCTCACACGTTTCTCATATTAACTGACAAGCATTAGTTGTTAGAGGACCTGTGCTTTGTATCAATTTCAGAGGCAGAGTTCTTCTAGATATGGTCCGTATGTGTAGGAAACACCGTTCTTTTGTTCTCAGCATACTCAAGTTTCCTGCTGTCTAGAGACTCTAGAAAGCTAGAGCGTGATTCTTCTCTAAAGCAGAGTGTGATCAATGGATGAGAACTCTGTTGTGTGTTTCACTTTAGAAATGGAGTTAAATCCCAGGCTCTGAGTCTTCCTACAAGCAAGACTTCGTTTCAGGTAAGGGCATTCACTTTTCAGCTCAAACGAACTACATCGTTCATGAAGCTCACACGTTTCTCATATTAACAGAAAGCATTGGATGTTAGAGGACCAGTGCTTTTTATCAGTTTCAGAGGCAAGTTGGACTAGCTATGGTCTGTAGGTGTAGGAAACACCGTTCTTTTGTTCTCAGCACTCTCGTTTCCTGCTGTCTTAGAGACTCTAAGAAGCTAGAGCGTGCTTCTCACTTTTAAAGCAGAGTGTGATCAGTGGATGAGAACTCTGTTGTGTGTTTCACTTCAGAAATGGAGTTAAATCCCAGGGTCTGAGTCTTCCTACAAGCAAGACTTCGTTTCAGGTAAGGGCAGTCACTTTTCAGCTCAAACGAACTCCATCGTTCACGAAGCTCACACGTTTCTCATCTTAACTGACAAGCATTGGATGTTAGAGGACCAGTGATTTTTATCAGTTTCAGAGGCAGAGTTGGACTAGCTATGGTCTGTAAGTGTAGGGAACACCGTTCTTTTGTTCTCAGCACTCTCATGTTCCTGCTGTCTTAGAGACTCTAGAAAGCAAGAGCGTGCTTCTTGCTCTAAAGCAGAGTGTGATCTATATAGGTGAACTCTGCTGTGTGTTTCACTTCAGAAATGGAGTTAAATCCCAGGCTCTGAGTCTTCCTACAAGCAAGACTTCGTTTCAGGTAAGGGCAGTTACTTTACAGCTCAAACGAACTACATCGTTCATGAATCTCACACTTTTCTCATATTAAATGACAAGCATTGGATGTTAGAGGACCTGTGCTTTGTATCAATTTCAGAGGCAGAGTGCTTCTAGATATGGTCCGTATGTGTAGGAAACAACGTTCTTTTGTTCTCAGCACACTCAAGTTTCCTACTGTCTTAGAGACTCTAGAAAGCTAGAGCGTGATTCTTCTCTAAAGCAGAGTGTGATCAATGGTTGAGAACGCTGTTGTGTGTTTCACTTCAGCAATGGAGTTAAATCCCAGGCTCTGAGTCTTTCTACAATCAAGACTTCGTTTCAGGTAAGGGCAGTTACTTTACAGCTCAAACGAACTACATCGTTCACGAAGCTCACACGTTTCTCATCTTAACTGACAAGCATTGGATGTTAGAGGACCTGCGGTTTGTTTCAGTTTCAGAAGCAGAGTTCTTCTAGATATGGTCCAAATGTGTATCTAACACCGTTCTTTTGTTCTGAGCACACTAATGTTTCCTGCTGTATTAGAGACTCTAGAAAGCAAGACCGTGCTTCTTGCTGTAAAGCAGAGTGTGATCCATGGATGAGAACTATGCTGTGTGTTTACCTTCAGAAATGGAGTTAAATTCCATGCTCTGTGTTTTCCTACAAGCAAGACTTCGTTTCAGGTAAGGGCAGTCACTTTTCATCTACAACGAACTTCATCGTTCACGAAGCTCACACGTTTCTAATATTAACTGAGAAGCATTGGATGTTAGCGGACCAGTGCTTTTTATCAGTTTTGGAAGCAGAGTTGGACTCGATATGGTCTGTATGTGTAGGAAACACCGTTCTTTTGTTCTCAGCACACTCAAGTTTCCTGCTGTCTTAGAGACTCTGGAAAGCTAGAGCGTGCTTCTTGATCTAAAGCAGAGTGTGGTCAGTGGATGAGAACTCTGCTGTTTGTTTCACTTCAGAAATGGAGTTAAATCCCAGGCTCTGAGTCATCCTACAAGCAAGACTTCGTTTCAGGTAAGGGCAGTTACTTTATAGCTCAAACGAACTACATCGTTCATGAAGCTCACACGTTTCTCATATTAACTGACAAGCATTGGATGTTAGAGGACCTGTGCTTTGTATCAACTTCAGAGGCAGCGTTCTTCCAGATATGGTCCCTATGTGTAGGAAACACTGTTCTTTTGTTCTCAGCACACTCAAGTTTCCTGCTGTCTTAGAGACTCTAGAAAGCTAGAGAGTGCTTCTTCTCTAAAGCAGAGTGTGATCAATGGTTGAGAACGCTGTTGTGTGTTTCACTTCAGCAATGGAGTTAATTCCCAGGCTCTGAGTCTTCCTACAATCAAGACTTCTTTTCAGGTAAGGGCAGTTACTTTACAGCTCAAACGAACTACATCGTTCACGAAGCTCACACGTTTCTCATATTAACAGAAAGCATTGGATGTTAGAG
Source organism: Onychomys leucogaster (assembly GCA_949786385.1). Classification (NCBI taxonomy): domain Eukaryota; kingdom Metazoa; phylum Chordata; class Mammalia; order Rodentia; family Cricetidae; genus Onychomys; species Onychomys leucogaster. Next base: position 506,209 of record CATKUP010000118.1, on the reverse strand, counting down.
GACCAGTGCTTTTTATCAGTTTCAGAGGCAGAGTTGGACTAGCTATGGTCTGTAGGTGTAGGAAACACCGTTCTTTTGTTCTCCGCACTCTCGTTTCCTGCTGTCTTAGAGACTCTAGAAAGCTAGAGCGTGCTTCTCACTTTTAAAGCAGAGTGTGATCAGTGGATGAGAACTCTGTTGTGTGTTTCACTTCAGAAATGGAGTTAAATCCCAGGGTCTGAGTCTTCCTACAAGCAATACTTCGTTTCAGGTAAGGGCAGTCACTTTTCAGCTCAAACGAACTACATCGTTCACGAAGCTCACACGTTTCTCATCTTAACTGACAAGCATTGGATGTTAGAGGACCAGTGCTTTTTATCAGTTTCAGAGGCAGAGTTGGACTAGCTATGGTCTGTATGTGTAGGAAACACCGTTCTTTTGTTCTCAGCACTCAAAAGTTTCCTGCTGTCTTAGAGACTCTAGAAAGCTAGAGCGTGCTTCTCACTCTAAAGCAGAGTGTGATCAGTGGATGAGAACTCTGTTGTGTGTTTCACTTCAGAAATGGAGTTAAATCCCAGGCTCTGCGTCTTCCTTCAAGCAAGAATTCGTTTCAGGTAAGAGCAGTCACTTTTCAGCTCAAACGAACTACATCGTTCAGGAAGCTCACACGTTTCTCATATTAACAGGAAGCATTGGATGTTAGAGGACCAGTGCTTTTTATCAGTTTCAAAGGCAGAGTTAGACTAGCTATGGTCTGTATGTGAAGGAAACACTGTTCTTTTGTTCTCAGCACTCTCAAGTTTCCTGCTGTCTTAGAGACTCTAGAAAGCAACAACGTGCTTCATGCTCTAAAGCAGAGTGTGATCTATATATGAGAACTCTGTTGTGTGTTTCACTTCAGAAATGGAGTTAAATCCCAGGCTCTGAGCCTTCCTACAAGCAAAACTTCGTTTCAGGTAATAGCAGTTACTTTACAGCTCAAACAACCTACATCGTTCATGAGGCTCACACGTTTCTCATCCTAACTGACAAGCATTGGATGTTAGAGGACCTGTGCTTTGTATCAATTTCAGAGGCAGAGTTCTTCTAGATATGGTCTGTATGTGTAGGACACACCGTTCTTTTGTTCTCAGCACTCTCAAGTTTCCTGCTGTCTTAGAGACTCCAGAAAGCTAGAGCGTGCTTCTTATTCTAAAGCAAAGTGTGATCAGTGGATGAGAACTCTGTTGTGTGTTTCACTTCAGAAAAGGAGTTAAATCCCAGGCTCTGAGTCTTCCTACAAGCAAAACTTCGTTTCAGGTAAGGGCAGTTAATTTAGAGAAGAAACGAACTACATCGTTCACGAAGCTCACACGTTTCTCATCTTAAATGACAAGGATTGGATGTTAGAGGACCTGTGCTTTCTATCAATTTCAGAGGCTGATTTCTTCTAGATATGGTCTGTATGTTTAGGAAATACCGTTCTTTTGTTCTCAGCACTCTCATGTTCCTGCTGTCTTAGAGACTCTAGAAAGCAAGAGCGTGCTTCTTACTCTAAAGCAGAGTGTGATCTATATATGTGAACTCTGCTGTGTGTTTCACTTCAGAAATGGAGTTAAATCGCAGGCTCTGAGTCTTCCTACAAGCAAGACTTCGTTTCAGGTAAGGGCAATTACTTTACAGCTCAAACGAAGTACATCGTACATGAATCTCACACGTTTCTCATAATAAATGACAAGCATTTGATGTTAGAGGACCTGTGCTTTGTATCAATTTCAGAGGCAGAGTGCTTCTAGATATGGTCTGTATGTGAGACTCTAGAAAGCAAGAGCGTGCTTCTTGCTGTAAAGCAGAGTGTGATCCATGGATGAGAACTATGCTGTGTGTTTCCCATCATAAATGGAGTTAAATTCCATGCTCTGTGTCTTCCTACAAACAAGACTTCGTTTCAGGTAAGGGCAGTCACTTTTCAGCTCAAACGAACTACATCGTTCACGAAGCTCACACATTTCTCATATTAACAGGAAGCATTGGATGTTAGAGGACCAGTGCTTTTTATCAGTTTCAGAGGCAGAGTTGGACTGGCTTTGGTCTGTATGTGTAGGAAACACCGTTCTTTTGTTCTCAGCACTCTCGTTTCCTGCTGTCTTAGAGACTCTAGGAAGCTAGAGCGTGCTTCTCACTTTTAAAGCAGAGTGTGATCAGTGGATGAGAACTCTGTTGTGTGTTTCACTTCAGAAATGGAGTTAAATCCCAGGGTCTGAGTCTTCCTACAAGCAAGACTTCGTTTCAGGTAAGGGCAGTCACTTTTCAGCTCAAACGAACTACATCGTTCACGAAGCTCACACGTTTCTCATCTTAACTGACAAGCATTGGATGTTAGAGGACCAGTGCTTTTTATCAGTTTCAGAGGCAGAGTTGGACTAGCTATGGTCTGTATGTGTAGGAAACACCGTTCTTTTGTTCTCACCACTCAAAAGTTTCCTGCTGTCTTAGAGACTCTAGAAAGCTAGAGCGTGCTTCTCACTCTAAAGCAGAGTGTGATCAGTGGATGAGAACTCTGTTGTGCGTTTCACTTCAGAAATGGAGTTAAATACCAGGCTCTGCATCTTCCTTCAAGCAAGACTTCGTTTCAGGTAAGGGCAGTCACTTTTCAGCTCAAACGAACTACATCGTTCACGAAGCTCACACGTTTCTCATATTAACAGGAAGCATTGGATGTTAGAGGACCAGTGCTTTTTATCAGTTTCAGAGGCAGAGTTAGACTAGCTATGGTCTGTATGTGAAGGAAACACCGTCCTTTTGTTCTCAGCACTCTCAAGTTTCCTGCTGTCTTAGAGACTCTAGAAAGCAAAATCGTGCTTCTTGCTCTAAAGCAGAGTGTGATCTATATATGAGAACTCTGTTGGGTGTTTCACTTCAGAAATGGAGTTAAATCCCAGGCTCTGAGTCTTCCTACAAGCAAAACTTCGTTTCAGGTAATAGCAGTTACTTTACAGCTCAAACAACCTACATCGTTCATGAGGCTCACACGTTTCTCATCCTAAATGACAAGCATTGGATGTTAGTGGACCTGTGCTTTGTATCAATTTCAGAGGCAGAGTTCTTCTAGATATGGTCTGTATGTGTAGGACACACCGTTCTTTTGTTCTCAGCACTCTCAAGTTTCCTGCTGTCTTAGAGACTCAAGAAAGCTAGAGCGTGCTTCTTATTCTAAAGCAAAGTGTGATCAATGGATGAGAACTCTGTTGTGTGTTTCACTTCAGAAATGGAGTTTAATCCCAGGCTCTGAGTCTTCCTACAAGCAAAACTTCGTTTCAGGTGAGGGCAGTTAATTTAGAGAAGAAATGAACTACATCGTTCACGAAGCTCACACGTTTCTCATCTTAAATGACAAGGATTGGATGTTAGTGGACCTGTGCTTTCTATCAATTTCAGAGGCTGATTTCTTCTAGATATGGTCTGTATGTATAGGAAATACCGTTCTGTTGTTCTCAGCACTCTCATGTTCCTGCTGTCTTAGAGACTCTAGAAAGCAAGAGCGTGCTTCTTGCTCTAAAGCAGAGTGTGATCTATATATGTGAACTCTGCTGTGTGTTTCACTTCAGAAATGGAGTTAAATCCCGGGCTCTGAGTCATCCTACAAGCAAGACTTCGTTTCAGGTAAGGGCAGTTACTTTACAGCTCAAACGAACTACATCGTTCATGAATCTCACACGTTTCTCATCTTAACTGACAAGCATTGGATGTTAGAGGACTTGTGCTTTGTATCAATTTCAGAGGCAGAGTGCTTATAGATATGGTCCGTATGTGTAGGAAACAACGTTCATTTGTTCTCAGCACACTCAAGTTTCCAGCTGTCTTAGAGACTCTAGAAAGCTAGAGCGTGATTCTTCTCTAAAGCAGAGTGTGATCAGTGGTTGAGAACACTGTTGTGTGTTTCACTTCAGCAATGGAGTTAAATCCCAGGCTCTGAGTCTTCCTACAATCAAGACTTCGTTTCAGGTAAGGGCAGTTACTTTACAGCTCAAACGAACTACATCGTTCACGAAGCTCACACGTTTCTCATCTGAACTGACAAGCATTGGATGTTAGAGGACCTGCGGTTTGTTTCAGTTTCAGAAGCAGAGTTCTTCTAGATATGGTCCAAATGTGTATCTAACACCGTTCTTTTGTTCTGAGCACACTAATGTTTACTGCTGTATTAGAGACTCTAGAAAGCAAGAGCGTGCTTCTTGCTGTAAAGCAGAGTGTGATCCATGGATGAGAACTATGCTGTGTGTTTCACATCATAAATGGAGTTAAATTCCATGCTCTGTGTCTTCCTACAAACAAGACTTCGTTTCAGGTAAGGGAAGTCATTTTTCAGCTCAAACGAACTACATCGTTCATGAAGCTCACATGTTTCTCATATTAACAGGAAGCATTGGATGTTGGAGGACCAGTGCTTTTTATCAGTTTCAGAGGCAGAGTTGGACTAGCTATGGTCCGTATGTGTAGGAAACACCGTTCTGTTGTTCTCAGCACTCTAAAGTTTCCTGCTGTCTTAGAGACTCTAGAAAGCAAAAGCGTGCTTCTTGCTCTAAAGCAGAGTGTGATCTATATATGAGAACTCTGCTGTGTGTTTCACTTCAGAAATGGAGTTAAATACCAGGCTCTGAGTCTTCCTACAAGCAAGACTTCGTTTCACGTAAGGGCAGTTACTAACAGCTCAAACGAACTACATTGTTCACGAAGCTAACACGTTTCTCATCTTAACTGTCAAGCATTGGATGATGGAGGACCTGTGGTTTGTTTCAGTTTCAGAAGCAGAGTTAAACTAGATATGGCCCGTATGTGTAGGAAACACTGTTCTTTTTTTCTGAGCACACTCAATTTCCTGCTGTATTAGAGACTCTAGAAAGCAACAGCGTGCTTCATATTCTAAAGCAGAGTGTGATCTATATATGAGAACTCTGTTGTGTGTTTCACTTCAGAAATGGAGTTAAATCCCAGGCTCTGAGTCTTCCTACAAGCAAAACTTCGTTTCAGGTAAGGGAAGTCACTTTTCAGCTCAAAAGAACGACATCGTTCACGAAGCTCACACGTTTCTCATCATAACTGACAAGCATTGGATGTTAGAGGACCTGTGCTTTGTATCAACTTCAGAGGCAGCGTTCTTCCAGATATGGTCCCTATGTGTAGGAAACACTGTTCTTTTGTTCTCAGTACACTCAAGTTTCCTGCTGTCTTAGAGACTCTAGAAAGCTAGAGAGTGCTTCTTCTCTAAAGCAGAGTGTGATCAATGGATGAGAACTCTGTTGTGTATTTCACTTCAGCAATGGAGTTAAATCCCAGGCTCTGAGTCTTCCTACAAGCAAGACTTTGTTTCAGGTAATGGCAGTTACTTTATAGCGCAAACGAACTACATCGTTCACGAAGCTCACACGTTTCTTATCTTAACTGACAAGCATTGGATGTTAGAGGACCTGCGGTTTATTTCAGTTTCAGAAGCAGAGTTCTTCTAGATATGGTCCAAATGTGTATCTAACACAGTTCTTTTGTTCTGAGCACACTAATGTTTCCTGCTGTATTAGAGACTCTAGAAAGCAAGAGCGTGCTTCTTGCTGTAAAGCAGAGTGTGATCCATGGATGAGAACTCTGCTGTGTATTTCCCTTCAGAAATGGAGTTAAATCCCGGGCTCTGTGTCTTCCTACAAACAAGACTTCATTTCATGTATGGGCAGTTACTTTACAACTCAAACGAACTACGTCGTTCATGAATCTCACACGTTTCTCATATTAACTGACAAGCATTGGATGTTAGAGGACCTGTGCTTTGTATCAATTTCAGAGGCAGAGTTCTTCTAGATATTGACCGTATGTGTAGGAAACACCGTTCTTTTGTTCTCAGCACACTCAATTTTCCTGCTGTCTAGAGACTCTAGAAAGCTAGAGCGTGATTCTTCTCTAAAGCAGAGTGTGATCAATGGATGAGAACTCTGTTGTGTTTTTCACTTTAGAAATGGAGTTAAATCCCAGGCTCTGAGTCTTCCTACAAGCAAGACTTCGTTTCAGGTAAGGGCAGTCACTTTTCAGCTCAAACGAACTACATCGTTCATGAAGCTCACACGTTTCTCATATTAACAGAAAGCATTGGATGTTAGAGGACCAGTGCTTTTTATCAGTTTCAGAGGCAGAGTTGGACTAGCTATGGTCTGTAGGTGTAGGAAACACCGTTCTTTTGTTCTCCGCACTCTCGTTTCCTGCTGTCTTAGAGACTCTAGGAAGCTAGAGCGTGCTTCTCACTTTTAAAGCAGAGTGTGGTCAGTGGATGAGAACTCTGTTGTGTGTTTCACTTCAGAAATGGAGTTAAATCCCAGGGTCTGAGTCTTCCTACAAGCAATACTCGTTTCAGGTAAGGGCAGTCACTTTTCAGCTCAAACGAACTACATCGTTCACGAAGCTCACACGTTTCTCATCTTAACTGACAAGCATTGGATGTTAGAGGACCAGTGCTTTTTATCAGTTTCAGAGGCAGAGTTGGACTAGCTATGGTCTGTATGTGTAGGAAACACCGTTCTTTTGTTCTCAGCACTCAAAAGTTTCCTGCTGTCTTAGAGACTCTAGAAAGCTAGAGCGTGCTTCTCACTTTTAAAGCAGAGTGTGATCAGTGGATGAGAACTCTGTTGTGTGTTTCACTTCAGAAATGGAGTTAAATCCCAGGGTCTGAGTCTTCCTACAAGCAATACTTCGTTTCAGGTAAGGGCAGTCACTTTTCAGCTCAAACGAACTACATCGTTCACGAAGCTCACACGTTTCTCATCTTAACTGACAAGCATTGGATGTTAGAGGACCAGTGCTTTTTATCAGTTTCAGAGGCAGAGTTGGACTAGCTATGGTCTGTATGTGTAGGAAACACCGTTCTTTTGTTCTCAGCACTCAAAAGTTTCCTGCTGTCTTAGAGACTCTAGAAAGCTAGAGCGTGCTTCTCACTCTAAAGCAGAGTGTGATCAGTGGATGAGAACTCTGTTGTGTGTTTCACTTCAGAAATGGAGTTAAATCCCAGGCTCTGCGTCTTCCTTCAAGCAAGAATTCGTTTCAGGTAAGAGCAGTCACTTTTCAGCTCAAACGAACTACATCGTTCAGGAAGCTCACACGTTTCTCATATTAACAGGAAGCATTGGATGTTAGAGGACCAGTGCTTTTTATCAGTTTCAAAGGCAGAGTTAGACTAGCTATGGTCTGTATGTGAAGGAAACACTGTTCTTTTGTTCTCAGCACTCTCAAGTTTCCTGCTGTCTTAGAGACTCTAGAAAGCAACAACGTGCTTCATGCTCTAAAGCAGAGTGTGATCTATATATGAGAACTCTGTTGTGTGTTTCACTTCAGAAATGGAGTTAAATCCCAGGCTCTGAGCCTTCCTACAAGCAAAACTTCGTTTCAGGTAATAGCAGTTACTTTACAGCTCAAACAACCTACATCGTTCATGAGGCTCACACGTTTCTCATCCTAACTGACAAGCATTGGATGTTAGAGGACCTGTGCTTTGTATCAATTTCAGAGGCAGAGTTCTTCTAGATATGGTCTGTATGTGTAGGACACACCGTTCTTTTGTTCTCAGCACTCTCAAGTTTCCTGCTGTCTTAGAGACTCCAGAAAGCTAGAGCGTGCTTCTTATTCTAAAGCAAAGTGTGATCAGTGGATGAGAACTCTGTTGTGTGTTTCACTTCAGAAAAGGAGTTAAATCCCAGGCTCTGAGTCTTCCTACAAGCAAAACTTCGTTTCAGGTAAGGGCAGTTAATTTAGAGAAGAAACGAACTACATCGTTCACGAAGCTCACACGTTTCTCATCTTAAATGACAAGGATTGGATGTTAGAGGACCTGTGCTTTCTATCAATTTCAGAGGCTGATTTCTTCTAGATATGGTCTGTATGTTTAGGAAATACCGTTCTTTTGTTCTCAGCACTCTCATGTTCCTGCTGTCTTAGAGACTCTAGAAAGCAAGAGCGTGCTTCTTACTCTAAAGCAGAGTGTGATCTATATATGTGAACTCTGCTGTGTGTTTCACTTCAGAAATGGAGTTAAATCGCAGGCTCTGAGTCTTCCTACAAGCAAGACTTCGTTTCAGGTAAGGGCAATTACTTTACAGCTCAAACGAAGTACATCGTACATGAATCTCACACGTTTCTCATAATAAATGACAAGCATTTGATGTTAGAGGACCTGTGCTTTGTATCAATTTCAGAGGCAGAGTGCTTCTAGATATGGTCTGTATGTGAGACTCTAGAAAGCAAGCGCGTGCTTCTTGCTGTAAAGCAGAGTGTGATCCATGGATGAGAACTATGCTGTGTGTTTCCCATCATAAATGGAGTTAAATTCCATGCTCTGTGTCTTCCTACAAACAAGACTTCGTTTCAGGTAAGGGCAGTCACTTTTCAGCTCAAACGAACTACATCGTTCACGAAGCTCACACATTTCTCATATTAACAGGAAGCATTGGATGTTAGAGGACCAGTGCTTTTTATCAGTTTCAGAGGCAGAGTTGGACTGGCTTTGGTCTGTATGTGTAGGAAACACCGTTCTTTTGTTCTCAGCACTCTCGTTTCCTGCTGTCTTAGAGACTCTAGGAAGCTAGAGCGTGCTTCTCACTTTTAAAGCAGAGTGTGATCAGTGGATGAGAACTCTGTTGTGTGTTTCACTTCAGAAATGGAGTTAAATCCCAGGGTCTGAGTCTTCCTACAAGCAAGACTTCGTTTCAGGTAAGGGCAGTCACTTTTCAGCTCAAACGAACTACATCGTTCACGAAGCTCACACGTTTCTCATCTTAACTGACAAGCATTGGATGTTAGAGGACCAGTGCTTTTTATCAGTTTCAGAGGCAGAGTTGGACTAGCTATGGTCTGTATGTGTAGGAAACACCGTTCTTTTGTTCTCACCACTCAAAAGTTTCCTGCTGTCTTAGAGACTCTAGAAAGCTAGAGCGTGCTTCTCACTCTAAAGCAGAGTGTGATCAGTGGATGAGAACTCTGTTGTGCGTTTCACTTCAGAAATGGAGTTAAATACCAGGCTCTGCATCTTCCTTCAAGCAAGACTTCGTTTCAGGTAAGGGCAGTCACTTTTCAGCTCAAACGAACTACATCGTTCACGAAGCTCACACGTTTCTCATATTAACAGGAAGCATTGGATGTTAGAGGACCAGTGCTTTTTATCAGTTTCAGAGGCAGAGTTAGACTAGCTATGGTCTGTATGTGAAGGAAACACCGTCCTTTTGTTCTCAGCACTCTCAAATTTCCTGCTGTCTTAGAGACTCTAGAAAGCAAAATCGTGCTTCTTGCTCTAAAGCAGAGTGTGATCTATATATGAGAACTCTGTTGGGTGTTTCACTTCAGAAATGGAGTTAAATCCCAGGCTCTGTGTCTTCCTACAAGCAAAACTTCGTTTCAGGTAATAGCAGTTACTTTACAGCTCAAACAACCTACATCGTTCATGAGGCTCACACGTTTCTCATCCTAAATGACAAGCATTGGATGTTAGTGGACCTGTGCTTTGTATCAATTTCAGAGGCAGAGTTCTTCTAGATATGGTCTGTATGTGTAGGACACACCGTTCTTTTGTTCTCAGCACTCTCAAGTTTCCTGCTGTCTTAGAGACTCAAGAAAGCTAGAGCGTGCTTCTTATTCTAAAGCAAAGTGTGATCAATGGATGAGAACTCTGTTGTGTGTTTCACTTCAGAAATGGAGTTTAATCCCAGGCTCTGAGTCTTCCTACAAGCAAAACTTCGTTTCAGGTGAGGGCAGTTAATTTAGAGAAGAAATGAACTACATCGTTCACGAAGCTCACACGTTTCTCATCTTAAATGACAAGGATTGGATGTTAGTGGACCTGTGCTTTCTATCAATTTCAGAGGCTGATTTCTTCTAGATATGGTCTGTATGTATAGGAAATACCGTTCTGTTGTTCTCAGCACTCTCATGTTCCTGCTGTCTTAGAGACTCTAGAAAGCAAGAGCGTGCTTCTTGCTCTAAAGCAGAGTGTGATCTATATATGTGAACTCTGCTGTGTGTTTCACTTCAGAAATGGAGTTAAATCCCGGGCTCTGAGTCATCCTACAAGCAAGACTTCGTTTCAGGTAAGGGCAGTTACTTTACAGCTCAAACGAACTACATCGTTCATGAATCTCACACGTTTCTCATCTTAACTGACAAGCATTGGATGTTAGAGGACTTGTGCTTTGTATCAATTTCAGAGGCAGAGTGCTTATAGATATGGTCCGTATGTGTAGGAAACAACGTTCATTTGTTCTCAGCACACTCAAGTTTCCAGCTGTCTTAGAGACTCTAGAAAGCTAGAGCGTGATTCTTCTCTAAAGCAGAGTGTGATCAGTGGTTGAGAACACTGTTGTGTGTTTCACTTCAGCAATGGAGTTAAATCCCAGGCTCTGAGACTTCCTACAATCAAGACTTCGTTTCAGGTAAGGGCAGTTACTTTACAGCTCAAACGAACTACATCGTTCACGAAGCTCACACGTTTCTCATCTGAACTGACAAGCATTGGATGTTAGAGGACCTGCGGTTTGTTTCAGTTTCAGAAGCAGAGTTCTTCTAGATATGGTCCAAATGTGTATCTAACACCGTTCTTTTGTTCTGAGCACACTAATGTTTACTGCTGTATTAGAGACTCTAGAAAGCAAGAGCGTGCTTCTTGCTGTAAAGCAGAGTGTGATCCATGGATGAGAACTATGCTGTGTGTTTCACATCATAAATGGAGTTAAATTCCATGCTCTGTGTCTTCCTACAAACAAGACTTCGTTTCAGGTAAGGGAAGTCATTTTTCAGCTCAAACGAACTACATCGTTCATGAAGCTCACATGTTTCTCATATTAACAGGAAGCATTGGATGTTGGAGGACCAGTGCTTTTTATCAGTTTCAGAGGCAGAGTTGGACTAGCTATGGTCCGTATGTGTAGGAAACACCGTTCTGTTGTTCTCAGCACTCTAAAGTTTCCTGCTGTCTTAGAGACTCTAGAAAGCAAAAGCGTGCTTCTTGCTCTAAAGCAGAGTGTGATCTATATATGAGAACTCTGCTGTGTGTTTCACTTCAGAAATGGAGTTAAATACCAGGCTCTGAGTCTTCCTACAAGCAAGACTTCGTTTCACGTAAGGGCAGTTACTAACAGCTCAAACGAACTACATTGTTCACGAAGCTAACACGTTTCTCATCTTAACTGTCAAGCATTGGATGATGGAGGACCTGTGGTTTGTTTCAGTTTCAGAAGCAGAGTTAAACTAGATATGGCCCGTATGTGTAGGAAACACTGTTCTTTTTTTCTGAGCACACTCAATTTCCTGCTGTATTAGAGACTCTAGAAAGCAACAGCGTGCTTCATATTCTAAAGCAGAGTGTGATCTATATATGAGAACTCTGTTGTGTGTTTCACTTCAGAAATGGAGTTAAATCCCAGGCTCTGAGTCTTCCTACAAGCAAAACTTCGTTTCAGGTAAGGGAAGTCACTTTTCAGCTCAAAAGAACGACATCGTTCACGAAGCTCACACGTTTCTCATCATAACTGACAAGCATTGGATGTTAGAGGACCTGTGCTTTGTATCAACTTCAGAGGCAGCGTTCTTCCAGATATGGTCCCTATGTGTAGGAAACACTGTTCTTTTGTTCTCAGTACACTCAAGTTTCCTGCTGTCTTAGAGACTCTAGAAAGCTAGAGAGTGCTTCTTCTCTAAAGCAGAGTGTGATCAATGGATGAGAACTCTGTTGTGTATTTCACTTCAGCAATGGAGTTAAATCCCAGGCTCTGAGTCTTCCTACAAGCAAGACTTTGTTTCAGGTAATGGCAGTTACTTTATAGCGCAAACGAACTACATCGTTCACGAAGCTCACACGTTTCTTATCTTAACTGACAAGCATTGGATGTTAGAGGACCTGCGGTTTATTTCAGTTTCAGAAGCAGAGTTCTTCTAGATATGGTCCAAATGTGTATCTAACACAGTTCTTTTGTTCTGAGCACACTAATGTTTCCTGCTGTATTAGAGACTCTAGAAAGCAAGAGCGTGCTTCTTGCTGTAAAGCAGAGTGTGATCCATGGATGAGAACTCTGCTGTGTATTTCCCTTCAGAAATGGAGTTAAATCCCGGGCTCTGTGTCTTCCTACAAACAAGACTTCATTTCATGTATGGGCAGTTACTTTACAACTCAAACGAACTACGTCGTTCATGAATCTCACACGTTTCTCATATTAACTGACAAGCATTGGATGTTAGAGGACCTGTGCTTTGTATCAATTTCAGAGGCAGAGTTCTTCTAGATATTGACCGTATGTGTAGGAAACACCGTTCTTTTGTTCTCAGCACACTCAATTTTCCTGCTGTCTAGAGACTCTAGAAAGCTAGAGCGTGATTCTTCTCTAAAGCAGAGTGTGATCAATGGATGAGAACTCTGTTGTGTTTTTCACTTTAGAAATGGAGTTAAATCCCAGGCTCTGAGTCTTCCTACAAGCAAGACTTCGTTTCAGGTAAGGGCAGTCACTTTTCAGCTCAAACGAACTACATCGTTCATGAAGCTCACACGTTTCTCATATTAACAGAAAGCATTGGATGTTAGAGGACCAGTGCTTTTTATCAGTTTCAGAGGCAGAGTTGGACTAGCTATGGTCTGTAGGTGTAGGAAACACCGTTCTTTTGTTCTCCGCACTCTCGTTTCCTGCTGTCTTAGAGACTCTATGAAGCTAGAGCGTGCTTCTCACTTTTAAAGCAGAGTGTGGTCAGTGGATGAGAACTCTGTTGTGTGTTTCACTTCAGAAATGGAGTTAAATCCCAGGGTCTGAGTCTTCCTACAAGCAATACTCGTTTCAGGTAAGGGCAGTCACTTTTCAGCTTAAACGAACTACATCGTTCACGAAGCTCACACGTTTCTCATCTTAACTGACAAGCATTGGATGTTAGAGGACCAGTGCTTTTTATCAGTTTCAGAGGCAGAGTTGGACTAGCTATGGTCTGTATGTGTAGGAAACACCGTTCTTTTGTTCTCAGCACTCAAAAGTTTCCTGCTGTCTTAGAGACTCTAGAAAGCTAGAGCGTGCTTCATGCTCTAAAGCAGAGTGTGATCTATATATGAGAACTCTGTTGTGTGTTTCACTTCAGAAATGGAGTTAAATCCCAGGCTCTGAGTCTTCCTACAAGCAAAACTTCGTTTCAGGTAATAGCAATTACTTTACAGCTCAAACAACCTACATCGTTCATGAGGCTCAGACGTTTCTCATCCTAACTGACAAGCATTGGATGTTAGAGGACCTGTGCTTTGTATCAATTTCAGAGGCAGAGTTCTTCTAGATATGGTCTGTATGTGTAGGACACACCGTTCTTTTGTTCTCAGCAGTCTCAAGTTTCCTGCTGTCTTAGAGACTCCAGAAAGCTAGAGCGTGCTTCTTCTTCTAAAGCAAAGTGTGATCAGTGGATGAGAACTCTGTTGTGTGTTTCACTTCAGAAATGGAGTTAAATCCCAGGCTCTGAGTCTTCCTACAAGCAAAACTTCGTTTCAGGTAAGGGCAGTTAATTTAGAGAAGAAACGAACTACATCGTTCACGAAGCTCACACGTTTCTCATCTTAAATGACAAGGATTGGATGTTAGAGGACCTGTGCTTTCTATCAATTTCAGAGGCTGATTTCTTCTAGATATGGTCTGTATGTTTAGGAAATACCGTTCTTTTGTTCTCAGCACTCTCATGTTCCTGCTGTCTTAGAGACTCTAGAAAGCAAGAGCGTGCTTCTTACTCTAAAGAAGAGTGTGATCTATATATGTGAACTCTGCTGTGTGTTTCACTTCAGAAATGGAGTTAAATCGCAGGCTCTGAGTCTTCCTACAAGCAAGACTTCGTTTCAGGTAAGGGCAATTACTTTACAGCTCAAACGAACTACATCGTACATGAATCTCACACGTTTCTCATAATAAATGACAAGCATTTGATGTTAGAGGACCTGTGCTTTGTATCAATTTCAGAGGCAGAGTGCTTCTAGATATGGTCTGTATGTGTAGGAAACAACGTTCTTTTGTTCTCAGCACACTCAAGTTTCCTGCTCTTTTAGAGACTCTAGAAAGCTAGAGCGTGATTCTTCTCTAAAGCAGGGTGTGATCAATGGTTGAGAACTCTGTTGTGTGTTTCTCTTCAGCAATGGAGTAAAATCCCAGGCTCTGAGTCTTCCTACAAGCAAGACTTCGTTTCAGGTAAGGGCAGTTACTTTACAGCTCAAACGAACTACATCGTTCACGAAGCTCACACGTTTCTCATCGTAACTGACAAGCATTGGATGTTAGAGGACCTGCGGTTTGTTTCAGTTTCAGAAGCAGAGTTCTTCTAGATATGGTCCAAATGTGTATCTAACACCGTTCTTTTGTTCTGAGCACACTAATGTTTCCTGCTGTATTAGAGACTCTAGAAAGCAAGACCGTGCTTCTTGCTCTAAAGCAGAGTGTGATCCATGGATGAGAACTATGCTGTGTGTTTCCCATGATAAATGGAGTTAAATTCCATGCTCTGTGTCTTCCTACAAAGAAGACTTCGTTTCAGGTAAGGGAAGTCACTTTTCAGCTCAAACGAACGACATCGTTCATGAACCTCACACGTTTCTCATCATAACTGACAAGCATTGGATGTTAGAGGACCTTTGCTTTGTATCAACTTCAGAGGCAGCGTTCTTCCAGATATGGTCCCTATGTGTAGGAAACACTGTTCTTTTGTTCTCAGCACACTCAAGTTTCCTGCTGTCTTAGAGACTCTAGAAAGCTAGAGAGTGCTTCTTCTCTAAAGCAGAGTGTGATCAATGGATGAGAACTCTGTTGTGTGTTTCACTTCAGAAATGGAGTTAAATCCCAGGCTCTGAGTCTTCCTACAAGCAAGACTTTGTTTCAGGTAAGGGCAGTTACTTTATAGCGCAAACGAACTACATCGTTCATGAAGCACACACGTTTCTTATCTTAACTGACAAGCATTGGATGTTAGAGGACCTGCGGTTTATTTCAGTTTCAGAAGCAGAGTTCTTCTAGATATGGTCCAAATGTGTATCTAACACAGTTCTTTTGTTCTGAGCACACTAATGTTTCCTGCTGTATTAGAGACTCTAGAAAGCAAGAGCGTGCTTCTTGCTGTAAAGCAGAGTGTGATCCATGGATGAGAACTCTGCTGTGTGTTTCCCTTCAGAAATGGAGTTAAATCCCAGGCTCTGTGTCTTCCTACAAACAAGACTTCGTTTCAGGTATGGGCAGTTACTTTACAGCTCAAACGAACTACATCGTTCATGAATCTCACACGTTTCTCATATTAACTGACAAGCATTGGTTGTTAGAGGACCTGTGCTTTGTATCAATTTCAGAGGCAGAGTTCTTCTAGATATGGTCCGTATGTGTAGGAAACACCGTTCTTTTGTTCTCAGCATACTCAAGTTTCCTGCTGTCTAGAGACTCTAGAAAGCTAGAGCGTGATTCTTCTCTAAAGCAGAGTGTGATCAATGGATGAGAACTCTGTTGTGTGTTTCACTTTAGAAATGGAGTTAAATCCCAGGCTCTGAGTCTTCCTACAAGCAAGACTTCGTTTCAGGTAAGGGCAGTTACTTTACAGCTCAAACGAACTACATCGTTCATGAATCTCACACTTTTCTCATATTAAATGACAAGCATTGGATGTTAGAGGACCTGTGCTTTGTATCAATTTCAGAGGCAGAGTGCTTCTAGATATGGTCCGTATGTGTAGGAAACAACGTTCTTTTGTTCTCAGCACACTCAAGTTTCCTACTGTCTTAGAGACTCTAGAAAGCTAGAGCGTGATTCTTCTCTAAAGCAGAGTGTGATCAATGGTTGAGAACGCTGTTGTGTGTTTCACTTCAGCAATGGAGTTAAATCCCAGGCTCTGAGTCTTTCTACAATCAAGACTTCGTTTCAGGTAAGGGCAGTCACTTTTCAGCTCAAACGAACTCCATCGTTCACGAAGCTCACACGTTTCTCATCTTAACTGACAAGCATTGGATGTTAGAGGACCAGTGATTTTTATCAGTTTCAGAGGCAGAGTTGGACTAGCTATGGTCTGTATGTGTAGGGAACACCGTTCTTTTGTTCTCAGCACTCTCATGTTCCTGCTGTGTTAGAGACTCTAGAAAGCAAGAGCGTGCTTCTTGCTCTAAAGCAGAGTGTGATCTATATAGGTGAACTCTGCTGTGTGTTTCACTTCAGAAATGGAGTTAAATCCCAGGCTCTGAGTCTTCCTACAAGCAAGACTTCGTTTCAGGTAAGGGCAGTTACTTTACAGCTCAAACGAACTACATCGTTCATGAATCTCACACTTTTCTCATATTAAATGACAAGCATTGGATGTTAGAGGACCTGTGCTTTGTATCAATTTCAGAGGCAGAGTGCTTCTAGATATGGTCCGTATGTGTAGGAAACAACGTTCTTTTGTTCTCAGCACACTCAAGTTTCCTACTGTCTTAGAGACTCTAGAAAGCTAGAGCGTGATTCTTCTCTAAAGCAGAGTGTGATCAATGGTTGAGAACGCTGTTGTGTGTTTCACTTCAGCAATGGAGTTAAATCCCAGGCTCTGAGTCTTTCTACAATCAAGACTTCGTTTCAGGTAAGGGCAGTTACTTTACAGCTCAAACGAACTACATCGTTCACGAAGCTCACACGTTTCTCATCTTAACTGACAAGCATTGGATGTTAGAGGACCTGCGGTTTGTTTCAGTTTCAGAAGCAGAGTTCTTCTAGATATGGTCCAAATGTGTATCTAACACCGTTCTTTTGTTCTGAGCACACTAATGTTTCCTGCTGTATTAGAGACACTAGAAAGCAAGAGCGTGCTTCTTGCTGTAAAGCAGAGTGTGATCCATGGATGAGAACTATGCTGTGTGTTTACCTTCAGAAATGGAGTTAAATTCCATGCTCTGTGTTTTCCTACAAGCAAGACTTCGTTTCAGGTAAGGGCAGTCACTTTTCATATACAACGAACTTCATCGTTCACGAAGCTCACACGTTTCTCATATTAACTGAGAAGCATTGGATGTTAGCGGACCAGTGCTTTTTATCAGTTTTGGAAGCAGAGTTGGACTCGATATGGTCTGTATGTGTAGGAAACACCGTTCTTTTGTTCTCAGCACACTCAAGTTTCCTGCTGTCTTAGAGACTCTGGAAAGCTAGAGCGTGCTTCTTGATCTAAAGCAGAGTGTGGTCAGTGGATGAGAACTCTGCTGTTTGTTTCACTTCAGAAATGGAGTTAAATCCCAGGCTCTGAGTCATCCTACAAGCAAGACTACATTTCAGGTAAGTGCAGTTACTTTATAGCTCAAACGAACTACATCGTTCATGAAGCTCACACGTTTCTCATATTAACTGACAAGCATTGGATGTTAGAGGACCTGTGCTTTGTATCAACTTCAGAGGCAGCGTTCTTCCAGATATGGTCCCTATGTGTAGGAAACACTGTTCTTTTGTTCTCAGCACACTCAAGTTTCCTGCTGTCTTAGAGACTCTAGAAAGCTAGAGAGTGCTTCTTCTCTAAAGCAGAGTGTGATCAATGGTTGAGAACGCTGTTGTGTGTTTCACTTCAGCAATGGAGTTAATTCCCAGGCTCTGAGTCTTCCTACAATCAAGACTTCTTTTCAGGTAAGGGCAGTTACTTTACAGCTCAAACGAACTACATCGTTCACGAAGCTCACACGTTTCTCATATTAACAGAAAGCATTGGATGTTAGAGGACCAGTGCTTTTTATCAGTTTCAGAGGCAGAGTTGGACTAGCTATGGTCTGTAGGTGTAGGAAACACCGTTCTTTTGTTCTCCGCACTCTCGTTTCCTGCTGTCTTAGAGACTCTAGGAAGCTAGAGCGTGCTTCTCACTTTTAAAGCAGAGTGTGATCAGTGGATGAGAACTCTGTTGTGTGTTTCACTTCAGAAATGGAGTTAAATCCCAGGGTCTGAGTCTTCCTACAAGCAATACTTCGTTTCAGGTAAGGGCAGTCACTTTTCAGCTCAAACGAACTACATCGTTCACGAAGCTCACACGTTTCTCATCTTAACTGACAAGCATTGGATGTTAGAGGACCAGTGCTTTTTATCAGTTTCAGAGGCAGAGTTGGACTAGCTATGGTCTGTATGTGTAGGAAACACCGTTCTTTTGTTCTCAGCACTCAAAAGTTTCCTGCTGTCTTAGAGACTCTAGAAAGCTAGAGCGTGCTTCTCACTCTAAAGCAGAGTGTGATCAGTGGATGAGAACTCTGTTGTGTGTTTCACTTCAGAAATGGAGTTAAATCCCAGGCTCTGCGTCTTCCTTCAAGCAAGAATTCGTTTCAGGTAAGAGCAGTCACTTTTCAGCTCAAACGAACTACATCGTTCAGGAAGCTCACACGTTTCTCATATTAACAGGAAGCATTGGATGTTAGAGGACCAGTGCTTTTTATCAGTTTCAAAGGCAGAGTTAGACTAGCTATGGTCTGTATGTGAAGGAAACACTGTTCTTTTGTTCTCAGCACTCTCAAGTTTCCTGCTGTCTTAGAGACTCTAGAAAGCAACAACGTGCTTCATGCTCTAAAGCAGAGTGTGATCTATATATGAGAACTCTGTTGTGTGTTTCACTTCAGAAATGGAGTTAAATCCCAGGCTCTGAGCCTTCCTACAAGCAAAACTTCGTTTCAGGTAATAGCAGTTACTTTACAGCTCAAACAACCTACATCGTTCATGAGGCTCACACGTTTCTCATCCTAATTGACAAGCATTGGATGTTAGAAGACCTGTGCTTTGTATCAATTTCAGAGGCAGAGTTCTTCTAGATATGGTCTGTATGTGTAGGACACACCGTTCTTTTGTTCTCAGCACTCTCAAGTTTCCTGCTGTCTTAGAGACTCCAGAAAGCTAGAGCGTGCTTCTTATTCTAAAGCAAAGTGTGATCAGTGGATGAGAACTCTGTTGTGTGTTTCACTTCAGAAATGGAGTTAAATCCCAGGCTCTGAGTCTTCCTACAAGCAAAACTTCGTTTCAGGTAAGGGCAGTTAATTTAGAGAAGAAACGAACTACATCGTTCACGAAGCTCACACGTTTCTCATCTTAAATGACAAGGATTGGATGTTAGAGGACCTGTGCTTTCTATCAATTTCAGAGGCTGATTTCTTCTAGATATGGTCTGTATGTTTAGGAAATACCGTTCTTTTGTTCTCAGCACTCTAATGTTCCTGCTGTCTTAGAGACTCTAGAAAGCAAGAGCGTGCTTCTTACTCTAAAGCAGAGTGTGATCTATATATGTGAACTCTGCTGTGTGTTTCACTTCAGAAATGGAGTTAAATCCCGGGCTCTGTGTCTTCCTACAAACAAGACTTCATTTCATGTATGGGCAGTTACTTTACAACTCAAACGAACTACGTCGTTCATGAATCTCACACGTTTCTCATCTTAACTGACAAGCATTGGATGTTAGAGGACCAGTGCTTTTTATCAGTTTCAGAGGCAGAGTTGGACTAGCTATGGTCTGTATGTGTAGGAAACACTGTTCTTTTGTTCTCAGCACTCAAAAGTTTCCTGCTGTCTTAGAGACTCTAGAAAGCTAGTGCGTGCTTCATGCTCTAAAGCAGAGTGTGATCTATATATGAGAACTCTGTTGTGTGTTTCACTTCAGAAATGGAGTTAAATCCCAGGCTCTGAGTCTTCCTACAAGCAAAACTTCGTTTCAGGTAATAGCAGTTACTTTACAGCTCAAACAACCTACATCGTTCATGAGGCTCACACGTTTCTCATCCTAACTGACAAGCATTGGATGTTAGAGGACCTGTGCTTTGTATCAATTTCAGAGGCAGAGTTCTTCTAGATATGGTCTGTATGTGTAGGACACACCGTTCTTTTGTTCTCAGCAGTCTCAAGTTTCCTGCTGTCTTAGAGACTCCAGAAAGCTAGAGCGTGCTTCTTATTCTAAAGCAAAGTGTGATCAGTGGATGAGAACTCTGTTGTGTGTTTCACTTCAGAAATGGAGTTAAATCCCAGGCTCTGAGTCTTCCTACAAGCAAAACTTCGTTTCAGGTAAGGGCAGTTAATTTAGAGAAGAAACGAACTACATCGTTCACGAAGCTCACACGTTTCTCATCTTAAATGACAAGGATTGGATGTTAGAGGACCTGTGCTTTCTATCAATTTCAGAGGCTGATTTCTTCTAGATATGGTCTGTATGTTTAGGAAATACCGTTCTTTTGTTCTCAGCACTCTCATGTTCCTGCTGTCTTAGAGACTCTAGAAAGCAAGAGCGTGCTTTTTACTCTAAAGCAGAGTGTGATCTATATATGTGAACTCTGCTGTGTGTTTCACTTCAGAAATGGAGTTAAATCCCAGGCTCTGAGTCTTCCTACAAGCAAGACTTCGTTTCAGGTAAGGGCAATTACTTTACAGCTCAAACGAACTACATCGTACATGAATCTCACACGTTTCTCATAATAAATGACAAGCATTTGATGTTAGAGGACCTGTGCTTTGTATCAATTTCAGAGGCAGAGTGCTTCTAGATATGGTCTGTATGTGTAGGAAACAACGTTCTTTTGTTCTCAGCACACTCAAGTTTCCTGCTCTTTTAGAGACTCTAGAAAGCTAGAGCGTGATTCTTCTCTAAAGCAGAGTGTGATCAATGGTTGAGAACTCTGTTGTGTGTTTCTCTTCAGCAATGGAGTAAAATCCCAGGCTCTGAGTCTTCCTACAAGCAAGACTTCGTTTCAGGTAAGGGCAGTTACTTTACAGCTCAAACGAACTACATCGTTCACGAAGCTCACACGATTCTCATATTAACAGGAAGCATTGGATGTTAGAGGACCAGTGCTTTTTATCAGTTTCAGAGGCAAGTTGGACTAGCTATCGTCTGTAGGTGTAGGAAACACCGTACTTTTGTTCTCAGCACTCTCGTTTCCTGCTGTCTTAGAGACTCTAGGAAGCTAGAGCGTGCTTCTCACTTTTAAAGCAGAGTGTGATCAGTGGATGAGAACTCTGTTGTGTGTTTCACTTCAGAAATGGAGTTAAATCCCAGGGTCTGAGTCTTCCTACAAGCAATACTTCGTTTCAGGTAAGGGCAGTCACTTTTCAGCCCAAACGAACTACATCGTTCACGAAGCTCACACGTTTCTCATCTTAACTGACAAGCATTGGATGTTAGAGGACCAGTGCTTTTTATCAGTTTCAGAGGCAGAGTTGGACTAGCTATGGTCTGTATGTGTAGGAAACACCGTTCTTTTGTTCTCAGCACTCAAAAGTTTCCTGCTGTCTTAGAGACTCTAGAAAGCTAGAGCGTGCTTCTCACTCTAAAGCAGAGTGTGATCAGTGGATGAGAACTCTGTTGTGTGTTTCACTTCAGAAATGGAGTTAAATCCCAGGCTCTGTGTCTTCCTTCAAGCAAGAATTCGTTTCAGGTAAGAGCAGTCACTTTTCAGCTCAAACGAACTACATCGTTCAGGAAGCTCACACGTTTCTCATATTAACAGGAAGCATTGGATGTTAGAGGACCAGTGCTTTTTATCAGTTTCAAAGGCAGAGTTAGACTAGCTATGGTCTGTATGTGAAGGAAACACTGTTCTTTTGTTCTCAGCACTCTCAAGTTTCCTGCTGTCTTAGAGACTCTAGAAAGCAACAACGTGCTTCATGCTCTAAAGCAGAGTGTGATCTATATATGAGAACTCTGTTGTGTGTTTCACTTCAGAAATGGAGTTAAATCCCAGGCTCTGAGCCTTCCTACAAGCAAAACTTCGTTTCAGGTAATAGCAGTTACTTTACAGCTCAAACAACCTACATCGTTCATGAGGCTCACACGTTTCTCATCCTAACTGACAAGCATTGGATGTTAGAGGACCTGTGCTTTGTATCAATTTCAGAGGCAGAGTTCTTCTAGATATGGTCTGTTTGTGTAGGACACACCGTTCTTTTGTTCTCAGCACTCTCAAGTTTCCTGCTGTCTTAGAGACTCCAGAAAGCTAGAGCGTGCTTCTTATTCTAAAGCAAAGTGTGATCAGTGGATGAGAACTCTGTTGTGTGTTTCACTTCAGAAATGGAGTTAAATCCCAGGCTCTGAGTCTTCCTACAAGCAAAACTTCGTTTCAGGTAAGGGCAGTTAATTTAGAGAAGAAACGAACTACATCGTTCACGAAGCTCACACGTTTCTCATCTTAAATGACAAGGATTGGATGTTAGAGGACCTGTGCTTTCTATCAATTTCAGAGGCTGATTTCTTCTAGATATGGTCTGTATGTTTAGGAAATACCGTTCTTTTGTTCTCAGCACTCTCATGTTCCTGCTGTCTTAGAGACTCTAGAAAGCAAGAGCGTGCTTCTTACTCTAAAGCACAGTGTGATCTATATATGTGAACTCTGCTGTGTGTTTCACTTCAGAAATGGAGTTAAATCGCAGGCTCTGAGTCTTCCTACAAGCAAGACTTCGTTTCAGGTAAGGGCAATTACTTTACAGCTCAAACGAACTACATCGTACATGAATCTCACACGTTTCTCATAATAAATGACAAGCATTTGATGTTAGAGGACCTGTGCTTTGTATCAATTTCAGAGGCAGAGTGCTTCTAGATATGGTCTGTATGTGTAGGAAACAACGTTCTTTTGTTCTCAGCACACTCAAGATTCCTGCTGTCCTAGAGACTCTAGAAAGCTAGAGCGTGATTCTTCTCTAAAGCAGAGTGTGATCAATGGTTGAGAACGCTGTTGTGTGTTTCACTTCAGCAATGGAGTTAAATCCCAGGCTCTGAGTCTTCCTACAATCAAGACTTCTTTTCAGGTAATGGCAGTTACTTTACAGCTCAAACGAACTACATCGTTCACGAAGCTCACACGTTTCTCATCGTAACTGACAAGCATTGGATGTTAGAGGACCTGCGGTTTGTTTCAGTTTCAGAAGCAGAGTTCTTCTAGATATGGTCCAAATGTGTATCTAACACCGTTCTTTTGTTCTGAGCACACTAATGTTTCCTGCTGTATTAGAGACTCTAGAAAGCAAGACCGTGCTTCTTGCTGTAAAGCAGAGTGTGATCCATGGATGAGAACTATGCTGTGTGTTTCCCATGATAAATGGAGTTAAATTCCATGCTCTGTGTCTTCCTACAAAGAAGACTTCGTTTCAGGTAAGGGAAGTCACTTTTCAGCTCAAACGAACGACATCGTTCATGAACCTCACACGTTTCTCATCATAACTGACAAGCATTGGATGTTAGAGGACCTGTGCTTTGTATCAACTTCAGAGGCAGCGTTCTTCCAGATATGGTCCCTATGTGTAGGAAACACTGTTCTTTTGTTCTCAGCACACTCAAGTTTCCTGCTGTCTTAGAGACTCTAGAAAGCTAGAGAGTGCTTCTTCTCTAAAGCAGAGTGTGATCAATGGATGAGAACTCTGTTGTGTGTTTCACTTGAGCAATGGAGTTAAATCCCAGGCTCTGAGTCTTCCTACAAGCAAGACTTTGTTTCAGGTAAGGGCAGTTACTTTATAGCGCAAACGAACTACATCGTTCATGAAGCTCACACGTTTCTTATCTTAACTGACAAGCATTGGATGTTAGAGGACCTGCGGTTTATTTCAGTTTCAGAAGCAGAGTTCTTCTAGATATGGTCCAAATGTGTATCTAACACAGTTCTTTTGTTCTGAGCACACTAATGTTTCCTGCTGTATTAGAGACTCTAGAAAGCAAGAGCGTGCTTCTTGCTGTAAAGCAGAGTGTGATCCATGGATGAGAACTCTGCTGTGTGTTTCCGTTCAGAAATGGAGTTAAATCCCAGGCTCTGTGTCTTCCTACAAACAAGACTTCGTTTCAGGTATGGGCAGTTACTTTACAGCTCAAACGAACTACATCGTTCATGAATCTCACACGTTTCTCATATTAACTGACAAGCATTAGTTGTTAGAGGACCTGTGCTTTGTATCAATTTCAGAGGCAGAGTTCTTCTAGATATGGTCCCTATGTGTAGGAAACACCGTTCTTTTGTTCTCAGCATACTCAAGTTTCCTGCTGTCTAGAGACTCTAGAAAGCTAGAGCGTGATTCTTCTCTAAAGCAGAGTGTGATCAATGGATGAGAACTCTGTTGTGTGTTTCACTTTAGAAATGGAGTTAAATCCCAGGCTCTGAGTCTTCCTACAAGCAAGACTTCGTTTCAGGTAAGGGCATTCACTTTTCAGCTCAAACGAACTACATCGTTCACGAAGCTCACACGATTCTCATATTAACAGGAAGCATTGGATGTTAGAGGACCAGTGCTTTTTATCAGTTTCAGAGGCAAGTTGGACTAGCTATGGTCTGTAGGTGTAGGAAACACCGTTCTTTTGTTCTCAGCACTCTCGTTTCCTGCTGTCTTAGAGACTCTAAGAAGCTAGAGCGTGCTTCTCACTTTTAAAGCAGAGTGTGATCAGTGGATGAGAACTCTGTTGTGTGTTTCACTTCAGAAATGGAGTTAAATCCCAGGGTCTGAGTCTTCCTACAAGCAAGACTTCGTTTCAGGTAAGGGCAGTCACTTTTCAGCTCAAACGAACTCCATCGTTCACGAAGCTCACACGTTTCTCATCTTAACTGACAAGCATTGGATGTTAGAGGACCAGTGATTTTTATCAGTTTCAGAGGCAGAGTTGGACTAGCTATGGTCTGTATGTGTAGGGAACACCGTTCTTTTGTTCTCAGCACTCTCATGTTCCTGCTGTCTTAGAGACTCTAGAAAGCAAGAGCATGCTTCTTGCTCTAAAGCAGAGTGTGATCTATATAGGTGAACTCTGCTGTGTGTTTCACTTCAGAAATGGAGTTAAATCCCAGGCTCTGAGTCTTCCTACAAGCAAGACTTCGTTTCAGGTAAGGGCAGTTACTTTACAGCTCAAACGAACTACATCGTTCATGAATCTCACACTTTTCTCATATTAAATGACAAGCATTGGATGTTAGAGGACCTGTGCTTTGTATCAATTTCAGAGGCAGAGTGCTTCTAGATATGGTCCGTA
Source organism: Onychomys leucogaster (assembly GCA_949786385.1). Taxonomy (NCBI): domain Eukaryota; kingdom Metazoa; phylum Chordata; class Mammalia; order Rodentia; family Cricetidae; genus Onychomys; species Onychomys leucogaster. The sequence continues at coordinate 481,282 of CATKUP010000118.1, read as the reverse complement.
TGTGTAGGAAACAACGTTCTTTTGTTCTCAGCACACTCAAGTTTCCTACTGTCTTAGAGACTCTAGAAAGCTAGAGCGTGATTCTTCTCTAAAGCAGAGTGTGATCAATGGTTGAGAACGCTGTTGTGTGTTTCACTTCAGCAATGGAGTTAAATCCCAGGCTCTGAGTCTTTCTACAATCAAGACTTCGTTTCAGGTAAGGGCAGTTACTTTACAGCTCAAACGAACTACATCGTTCACGAAGCTCACACGTTTCTCATCTTAACTGACAAGCATTGGATGTTAGAGGACCTGCGGTTTGTTTCAGTTTCAGAAGCAGAGTTCTTCTAGATATGGTCCAAATGTGTATCTAACACCGTTCTTTTGTTCTGAGCACACTAATGTTTCCTGCTGTATTAGAGACTCTAGAAAGCAAGAGCGTGCTTCTTGCTGTAAAGCAGAGTGTGATCCATGGATGAGAACTATGCTGTGTGTTTACCTTCAGAAATGGAGTTAAATTCCATGCTCTGTGTTTTCCTACAAGCAAGACTTCGTTTCAGGTAATGGCAGTCACTTTTCATATACAACGAACTTCATCGTTCACGAAGCTCACACGTTTCTCATATTAACTGAGAAGCATTGGATGTTAGCGGACCAGTGCTTTTTATCAGTTTTGGAAGCAGAGTTGGACTCGATATGGTCTGTATGTGTAGGAAACACCGTTCTTTTGTTCTCAGCACACTCAAGTTTCCTGCTGTCTTAGAGACTCTGGAAAGCTAGAGCGTGCTTCTTGATCTAAAGCAGAGTGTGGTCAGTGGATGAGAAATCTGCTGTTTGTTTCACTTCAGAAATGGAGTTAAATCCCAGGCTCTGAGTCATCCTACAAGCAAGACTTCGTTTCAGGTAAGGGCAGTTACTTTATAGCTCAAACGAACTACAACGTTCATGAAGCTCACACGTTTCTCATATTAACTGACAAGCATTGGATGTTAGAGGACCTGTGCTTTGTATCAACTTCAGAGGCAGCGTTCTTCCAGATATGGTCCCTATGTGTAGGAAACACTGTTCTTTTGTTCTCAGCACACTCAAGTTTCCTGCTGTTTTAGAGACTCTAGAAAGCTAGAGAGTGCTTCTTCTCTAAAGCAGAGTGTGATCAATGGTTGAGAACGCTGTTGTGTGTTTCACTTCAGCAATGGAGTTAATTCCCAGGCTCTGAGTCTTCCTACAATCAAGACTTCTTTTCAGGTAAGGGCAGTTACTTTACAGCTCAAACGAACTACATCGTTCACGAAGCTCACACGTTTCTCATATTAACAGAAAGCATTGGATGTTAGAGGACCAGTGCTTTTTATCAGTTTCAGAGGCAGAGTTGGACTAGCTATGGTCTGTAGGTGTAGGAAACACCGTTCTTTTGTTCTCCGCACTCTCGTTTCCTGCTGTCTTAGAGACTCTAGGAAGCTAGAGCGTGCTTCTCACTTTTAAAGCAGAGTGTGATCAGTGGATGAGAACTCTGTTGTGTGTTTCACTTCAGAAATGGAGTTAAATCCCAGGGTCTGAGTCTTCCTACAAGCAATACTTCGTTTCAGGTAAGGGCAGTCACTTTTCAGCTCAAACGAACTACATCGTTCACGAAGCTCACACGTTTCTCATCTTAACTGACAAGCTTTGGATGTTAGAGGACCAGTGCTTTTTATCAGTTTCAGAGGCAGAGTTGGACTAGCTATGGTCTGTATGTGTAGGAAACACCGTTCTTTTGTTCTCAGCACTCAAAAGTTTCCTGCTGTCTTAGAGACTCTAGAAAGCTAGACCGTGCTTCTCACTCTAAAGCAGAGTGTGATCAGTGGATGAGAACTCTGTTGTGTGTTTCACTTCAGAAATGGAGTTAAATCCCAGGCTCTGCGTCTTCCTTCAAGCAAGAATTCGTTTCAGGTAAGAGCAGTCACTTTTCAGCTCAAACGAACTACATCGTTCAGGAAGCTCACACGTTTCTCATATTAACAGGAAGCATTGGATGTTAGAGGACCAGTGCTTTTTATCAGTTTCAAAGGCAGAGTTAGACTAGCTATGGTCTGTATGTGAAGGAAACACTGTTCTTTTGTTCTCAGCACTCTCAAGTTTCCTGCTGTCTTAGAGACTCTAGAAAGCAACAACGTGCTTCATGCTCTAAAGCAGAGTGTGATCTATATATGAGAACTCTGTTGTGTGTTTCACTTCAGAAATGGAGTTAAATCCCAGGCTCTGAGCCTTCCTACAAGCAAAACTTCGTTTCAGGTAATAGCAGTTACTTTACAGCTCAAACAACCTACATCGTTCATGAGGCTCACACGTTTCTCATCCTAACTGACAAGCATTGGATGTTAGAGGACCTGTGCTTTGTATCAATTTCAGAGGCAGAGTTCTTCTAGATATGGTCTGTTTGTGTAGGACACACCGTTCTTTTGTTCTCAGCACTCTCAAGTTTCCTGCTGTCTTAGAGACTCGAGAAAGCTAGAGCGTGCTTCTTATTCTAAAGCAAAGTGTGATCAGTGGATGAGAACTCTGTTGTGTGTTTCACTTCAGAAATGGAGTTAAATCCCAGGCTCTGAGTCTTCCTACAAGCAAAACTTCGTTTCAGGTAAGGGCAGTTAATTTAGAGAAGAAACGAACTACATCGTTCACGAAGCTCACACGTTTCTCATCTTAAATGACAAGGATTGGATGTTAGAGGACCTGTGCTTTCTATCAATTTCAGAGGCTGATTTCTTCTAGATATGGTCTGTATGTTTAGGAAATACCGTTCTTTTGTTCTCAGCACTCTCATGTTCCTGCTGTCTTAGAGACTCTAGAAAGCAAGAGCGTGCTTCTTACTCTAAAGCACAGTGTGATCTATATATGTGAACTCTGCTGTGTGTTTCACTTCAGAAATGGAGTTAAATCGCAGGCTCTGAGTCTTCCTACAAGCAAGACTTCGTTTCAGGTAAGGGCAATTACTTTACAGCTCAAACGAACTACATCGTACATGAATCTCACACGTTTCTCATAATAAATGACAAGCATTTGATGTTAGAGGACCTGTGCTTTGTATCAATTTCAGAGGCAGAGTGCTTCTAGATATGGTCTGTATGTGTAGGAAACAACGTTCTTTTGTTCTCAGCACACTCAAGATTCCTGCTGTCCTAGAGACTCTAGAAAGCTAGAGCGTGATTCTTCTCTAAAGCAGAGTGTGATCAATGGTTGAGAACGCTGTTGTGTGTTTCACTTCAGCAATGGAGTTAAATCCCAGGCTCTGAGTCTTCCTACAATCAAGACTTCTTTTCAGGTAATGGCAGTTACTTTACAGCTCAAACGAACTACATCGTTCACGAAGCTCACACGTTTCTCATCGTAACTGACAAGCATTGGATGTTAGAGGACCTGCGGTTTGTTTCAGTTTCAGAAGCAGAGTTCTTCTAGATATGGTCCAAATGTGTATCTAACACCGTTCTTTTGTTCTGAGCACACTAATGTTTCCTGCTGTATTAGAGACTCTAGAAAGCAAGACCGTGCTTCTTGCTGTAAAGCAGAGTGTGATCCATGGATGAGAACTATGCTGTGTGTTTCCCATGATAAATGGAGTTAAATTCCATGCTCTGTGTCTTCCTACAAAGAAGACTTCGTTTCAGGTAAGGGAAGTCACTTTTCAGCTCAAACGAACGACATCGTTCATGAACCTCACACGTTTCTCATCATAACTGACAAGCATTGGATGTTAGAGGACCTGTGCTTTGTATCAACTTCAGAGGCAGCGTTCTTCCAGATATGGTCCCTATGTGTAGGAAACACTGTTCTTTTGTTCTCAGCACACTCAAGTTTCCTGCTGTCTTAGAGACTCTAGAAAGCTAGAGAGTGCTTCTTCTCTAAAGCAGAGTGTGATCAATGGATGAGAACTCTGTTGTGTGTTTCACTTCAGCAATGGAGTTAAATCCCAGGCTCTGAGTCTTCCTACAAGCAAGACTTTGTTTCAGGTAAGGGCAGTTACTTTATAGCGCAAACGAACTACATCGTTCATGAAGCTCACACGTTTCTTATCTTAACTGACAAGCATTGGATGTTAGAGGACCTGCGGTTTATTTCAGTTTCAGAAGCAGAGTTCTTCTAGATATGGTCCAAATGTGTTTCTAACACAGTTCTTTTGTTCTGAGCACACTAATGTTTCCTGCTGTATTAGAGACTCTAGAAAGCAAGAGCGTGCTTCTTGCTGTAAAGCAGAGTGTGATCCATGGATGAGAACTCTGCTGTGTGTTTCCCTTCAGAAATGGAGTTAAATCCCAGGCTCTGTGTCTTCCTACAAACAAGACTTCGTTTCAGGTATGGGCAGTTACTTTACAGCTCAAACGAACTACATCGTTCATGAATCTCACACGTTTCTCATATTAACTGACAAGCATTGGTTGTTAGAGGACCTGTGCTTTGTATCAATTTCAGAGGCAGAGTTCTTCTAGATATGGTCCGTATGTGTAGGAAACACCGTTCTTTTGTTCTCAGCATACTCAAGTTTCTTGCTGTCTAGAGACTCTAGAAAGCTAGAGCGTGATTCTTCTCTAAAGCAGAGTGTGATCAATGGATGAGAACTCTGTTGTGTGTTTCACTTTAGAAATGGAGTTAAATCCCAGGCTCTGAGTCTTCCTACAAGCAAGACTTCGTTTCAGGTAAGGGCATTCACTTTTCAGCTCAAACGAACTACATCGTTCACGAAGCTCACACGATTCTCATATTAACAGGAAGCATTGGATGTTAGAGGACCAGTGCTTTTTATCAGTTTCAGAGGCAAGTTGGACTAGCTATCGTCTGTAGGTGTAGGAAACACCGTACTTTTGTTCTCAGCACTCTCGTTTCCTGCTGTCTTAGAGACTCTAAGAAGCTAGAGCGTGCTTCTCACTTTTAAAGCAGAGTGTGATCAGTGGATGAGAACTCTGTTGTGTGTTTCACTTCAGAAATGGAGTTAAATCCCAGGGTCTGAGTCTTCCTACAAGCAAGACTTCGTTTCAGGTAAGGGCAGTCACTTTTCAGCTCAAACGAACTCCATCGTTCACGAAGCTCACACGTTTCTCATCTTAACTGACAAGCATTGGATGTTAGAGGACCAGTGATTTTTATCAGTTTCAGAGGCAGAGTTGGACTAGCTATGGTCTGTATGTGTAGGGAACACCGTTCTTTTGTTCTCAGCACTCTCATGTTCCTGCTGTCTTAGAGACTCTAGAAAGCAAGAGCGTGCTTCTTGCTCTAAAGCAGAGTGTGATCTATATAGGTGAACTCTGCTGTGTGTTTCACTTCAGAAATGGAGTTAAATCCCAGGCTCTGAGTCTTCCTACAAGCAAGACTTCGTTTCAGGTAAGGGCAGTTACTTTACAGCTCAAACGAACTACATCGTTCATGAATCTCACACTTTTCTCATATTAAATGACAAGCATTGGATGTTAGAGGACCTGTGCTTTGTATCAATTTCAGAGGCAGAGTGCTTCTAGATATGGTCCGTATGTGTAGGAAACAACGTTCTTTTGTTCTCAGCACACTCAAGTTTCCTACTGTCTTAGAGACTCTAGAAAGCTAGAGCGTGATTCTTCTCTAAAGCAGAGTGTGATCAATGGTTGAGAACGCTGTTGTGTGTTTCACTTCAGCAATGGAGTTAAATCCCAGGCTCTGAGTCTTTCTACAATCAAGACTTCGTTTCAGGTAAGGGCAGTTACTTTACAGCTCAAACGAACTACATCGTTCACGAAGCTCACACGTTTCTCATCTTAACTGACAAGCATTGGATGTTAGAGGACCTGCGGTTTGTTTCAGTTTCAGAAGCAGAGTTCTTCTAGATATGGTCCAAATGTGTATCTAACACCGTTCTTTTGTTCTGAGCACACTAATGTTTCCTGCTGTATTAGAGACTCTAGAAAGCAAGAGCGTGCTTCTTGCTGTAAAGCAGAGTGTGATCCATGGATGAGAACTATGCTGTGTGTTTACCTTCAGAAATGGAGTTAAATTCCATGCTCTGTGTTTTCCTACAAGCAAGACTTCGTTTCAGGTAAGGGCAGTCACTTTTCATCTACAACGAACTTCATCGTTCACGAAGCTCACACGTTTCTCATATTAACTGAGAAGCATTGGATGTTAGCGGACCAGTGCTTTGTATCAACTTCAGAGGCAGCGTTCTTCCAGATATGGTCCCTATGTGTAGGAAACACTGTTCTTTTGTTCTCAGCACACTCAAGTTTCCTGCTGTCTTAGAGACTCTAGAAAGCTAGAGAGTGCTTCTTCTCTAAAGCAGAGTGTAATCAATGGATGAGAACTCTGCTGTTTGTTTCACTTCAGAAATGGAGTTAAATCCCAGGCTCTGAGTCATCCTACAAGCAAGACTTCGTTTCAGGTAAGGGCAGTTACTTTATAGCTCAAACGAACTACATCGTTCATGAAGCTCACACGTTTCTCATATTAACTGACAAGCATTGGATGTTAGAGGACCTGTGCTTTGTATCAACTTCAGAGGCAGCGTTCTTCCAGATATGGTCCCTATGTGTAGGAAACACTGTTCTTTTGTTCTCAGCACACTCAAGTTTCCTGCTGTCTTAGAGACTCTAGAAAGCTAGAGAGTGCTTCTTCTCTAAAGCAGAGTGTGATCAATGGTTGAGAACGCTGTTGTGTGTTTCACTTCAGCAATGGAGTTAAATCCCAGGCTCTGAGTCTTCCTACAATCAAGACTTCTTTTCAGGTAAGGGCAGTTACTTTACAGCTCAAACGAACTACATCGTTCACGAAGCTCACACGTTTCTCATATTAACAGAAAGCATTGGATGTTAGAGGACCAGTGCTTTTTATCAGTTTCAGAGGCAGAGTTGGACTAGCTATGGTCTGTAGGTGTAGGAAACACCGTTCTTTTGTTCTCCGCACTCTCGTTTCCTGCTGTCTTAGAGACTCTAGGAAGCTAGAGCGTGCTTCTCACTTTTAAAGTAGAGTGTGATCAGTGGATGAGAACTCTGTTGTGTGTTTCACTTCAGAAATGGAGTTAAATCCCAGGGTCTGAGTCTTCCTACAAGCAATACTTCGTTTCAGGTAAGGGCAGTCACTTTTCAGCTCAAACGAACTACATCGTTCACGAAGCTCCCACGTTTCTCATCTTAACTGACAAGCATTGGATGTTAGAGGACCAGTGCTTTTTATCAGTTTCAGAGGCAGAGTTGGACTAGCTATGGTCTGTATGTGTAGGAAACACCGTTCTTTTGTTCTCAGCACTCAAAAGTTTCCTGCTGTCTTAGAGACTCTAGAAAGCTAGAGCGTGCTTCTCACTCTAAAGCAGAGTGTGATCAGTGGATGAGAACTCTGTGGTGTGTTTCACTTCAGAAATGGAGTTAAATCCCAGGCTCTGCGTCTTCCTTCAAGCAAGAATTCGTTTCAGGTAAGAGCAGTCACTTTTCAGCTCAAACGAACTACATTGTTCAGGAAGCTCACATGTTTCTCATATTAACAGGAAGCATTGGATGTTAGAGGACCAGTGCTTTTTATCAGTTTCAGAGTCAGAGTTAGACTAGCTATGGTCTGTATGTGAAGGAAACACCGTTCTTTTGTTCTCAGCCCTCTCAAGTTTCCTGCTGTCTTAGAGACTCTAGAAAGCAAGAACGTGCTTCTTGCTCTAAAGCAGAGTGTGATCTATATATGAGAACTCTGTTGTGTGTTTCACTTCAGAAATGGAGTTAAATCCCAGGCTCTGAGCCTTCCTACAAGCAAAACTTCGTTTCAGGTAATAGCAGTTACTTTACAGCTCAAACAACCTACATCGTTCATGAGGCTCACACGTTTCTCATCCTAACTGACAAGCATTGGATGTTAGAGGACCTGTGCTTTGTATCAATTTCAGAGGCAGAGTTCTTCTAGATATGGTCTGTATGTGTAGGACACACCGTTCTTTTGTTCTCAGCACTCTCAAGTTTCCTGCTGTCTTAGAGACTCCAGAAAGCTAAAGCGTGCTTCTTATTCTAAAGCAAAGTGTGATCAGTGGATGAGAACTCTGTTGTGTGTTTCACTTCAGAAATGGAGTTAAATCCCAGGCTCTGAGTCTTCCTACAAGCAAAACTTCGTTTCAGGTAAGGGCAGTTAATTTAGAGAAGAAACGAACTACATCGTTCACGAAGCTCACACGTTTCTCATCTTAAATGACAAGGATTGGATGTTAGAGGACCTGTGCTTTCTATCAATTTCAGAGGCTGATTTCTTCTAGATATGGTCTGTATGTTTAGGAAATACCGTTCTTTTGTTCTCAGCACTCTCATGTTCCTGCTGTCTTAGAGACTCTAGAAAGCAAGAGCGTGCTTCTTACTCTAAAGCAGAGTGTGATCTATATATGTGAACTCTGCTGTGTGTTTCACTTCAGAAATGGAGTTAAATCCCAGGCTCTGAGTCTTCCTACAAGCAAGACTTCGTTTCAGGTAAGGGCAATTACTTTACAGCTCAAACGAACTACATCGTACATGAATCTCACACGTTTCTCATAATAAATGACAAGCATTTGATGTTAGAGGACCTGTGCTTTGTATCAATTTCAGAGGCAGAGTGCTTCTAGATATGGTCTGTATGTGTAGGAAACAACGTTCTTTTGTTCTCAGCACACTCAAGTTTCCTGCTGTCCTAGAGACTCTAGAAAGCTAGAGCGTGATTCTTCTCTAAAGCAGAGTGTGATCAATGGTTGAGAACGCTGTTGTGTGTTTCACTTCAGCAATGGAGTTAAATCCCAGGCTCTGAGTCTTCCTACAATCAAGACTTCTTTTCAGGTAAGGGCAGTTACTTTACAGCTCAAACGAACTACATCGTTCACGAAGCTCACACGTTTCTCATCGTAACTGACAAGCATTGGATGTTAGAGGACCTGCGGTTTGTTTCAGTTTCAGAAGCAGAGTTCTTCTAGATATGGTCCAAATGTGTATCTAACACCGTTCTTTTGTTCTGAGCACACTAATGTTTCCTGCTGTATTAGAGACTCTAGAAAGCAAGACCGTGCTTCTTGCTGTAAAGCAGAGTGTGATCCATGGATGAGAACTATGCTGTGTGTTTCCCATGATAAATGGAGTTAAATTCCATGCTCTGTGTCTTCCTACAAAGAAGACTTCGTTTCAGGTAAGGGAAGTCACTTTTCAGCTCAAACGAACGACATCGTTCATGAACCTCACACGTTTCTCATCATAACTGACAAGCATTGGATGTTAGAGGACCTGTGCTTTGTATCAACTTCAGAGGCAGCGTTCTTCCAGATATGGTCCCTATGTGTAGGAAACACTGTTCTTTTGTTCTCAGCACACTCAAGTTTCCTGCTGTCTTAGAGACTCTAGAAAGCTAGAGAGTGCTTCTTCTCTAAAGCAGAGTGTGATCAATGGATGAGAACTCTGTTGTGTGTTTCACTTCAGCAATGGAGATAAATCCCAGGCTCTGAGTCTTCCTACAAGCAAGACTTTGTTTCAGGTAAGGGCAGTTACTTTATAGCGCAAACGAACTACATCGTTCATGAAGCTCACACGTTTCTTATCTTAACTGACAAGCATTGGATGTTAGAGGACCTGCGGTTTATTTCAGTTTCAGAAGCAGAGTTCTTCTAGATATGGTCCAAATGTGTTTCTAACACAGTTCTTTTGTTCTGAGCACACTAATGTTTCCTGCTGTATTAGAGACTCTAGAAAGCAAGAGCGTGCTTCTTGCTGTAAAGCAGAGTGTGATCCATGGATGAGAACTCTGCTGTGTGTTTCCCTTCAGAAATGGAGTTAAATCCCAGGCTCTGTGTCTTCCTACAAACAAGACTTCGTTTCAGGTATGGGCAGTTACTTTACAGCTCAAACGAACTACATCGTTCATGAATCTCACACGTTTCTCATATTAACTGACAAGCATTGGTTGTTAGAGGACCTGTGCTTTGTATCAATTTCAGAGGCAGAGATCTTCTAGATATGGTCCGTATGTGTAGGAAACACCGTTCTTTTGTTCTCAGCATACTCAAGTTTCCTGCTGTCTAGAGAGTCTAGAAAGCTAGAGCGTGATTCTTCTCTAAAGCAGAGTGTGATCAATGGATGAGAACTCTGTTGTGTGTTTCACTTTAGAAAAGGAGTTAAATCCCAGGCTCTGAGTCTTCCTACAAGCAAGACTTCGTTTCAGGTAAGGGCATTCACTTTTCAGCTCAAACGAACTACATCGTTCACGAAGCTCACACGATTCTCATATTAACAGGAAGCATTGGATGTTAGAGGACCAGTGCTTTTTATCAGTTTCAGAGGCAAGTTGGACTAGCTATCGTCTGTAGGTGTAGGAAACACCGTACTTTTGTTCTCAGCACTCTCGTTTCCTGCTGTCTTAGAGACTCCAAGAAGCTAGAGCGTGCTTCTCACTTTTAAAGCAGAGTGTGATCAGTGGATGAGAACTCTGTTGTGTGTTTCACTTCAGAAATGGAGTTAAATCCCAGGGTCTGAGTCTTCCTACAAGCAAGACTTCGTTTCAGGTAAGGGCAGTCACTTTTCAGCTCAAACGAACTCCATCGTTCACGAAGCTCACACGTTTCTCATCTTAACTGACAAGCATTGGATGTTAGAGGACCAGTGATTTTTATCAGTTTCAGAGGCAGAGTTGGACTAGCTATGGTCTGTATGTGTAGGGAACACCGTTCTTTTGTTCTCAGCACTCTCATGTTCCTGCTGTCTTAGAGACTCTAGAAAGCAAGAGCGTGCTTCTTGCTCTAAAGCAGAGTGTGATCTATATAGGTGAACTCTGCTGTGTGTTTCACTTCAGAAATGGAGTTAAATCCCAGGCTCTGAGTCTTCCTACAAGCAAGACTTCGTTTCAGGTAAGGGCAGTTACTTTACAGCTCAAACGAACTACATCGTTCATGAATCTCACACTTTTCTCATATTAAATGACAAGCATTGGATGTTAGAGGACCTGTGCTTTGTATCAATTTCAGAGGCAGAGTGCTTCTAGATATGGTCCGTATGTGTAGGAAACAACGTTCTTTTGTTCTCAGCACACTCAAGTTTCCTACTGTCTTAGAGACTCTAGAAAGCTAGAGCGTGATTCTTCTCTAAAGCAGAGTGTGATCAATGGTTGAGAACGCTGTTGTGTGTTTCACTTCAGCAATGGAGTTAAATCCCAGGCTCTGAGTCTTTCTACAATCAAGACTTCGTTTCAGGTAAGGGCAGTTACTTTACAGCTCAAACGAACTACATCGTTCACGAAGCTCACACGTTTCTCATCTTAACTGACAAGCATTGGATGTTAGAGGACCTGCGGTTTGTTTCAGTTTCAGAAGCAGAGTTCTTCTAGATATGGTCCAAATGTGTATCTAACACCGTTCTTTTGTTCTGAGCACACTAATGTTTCCTGCTGTATTAGAGACTCTAGAAAGCAAGAGCGTGCTTCTTGCTGTAAAGCAGAGTGTGATCCATGGATGAGAACTATGCTGTGTGTTTACCTTCAGAAATGGAGTTAAATTCCATGCTCTGTGTTTTCCTACAAGCAAGACTTCGTTTCAGGTAAGGGCAGTCACTTTTCATCTACAACGAACTTCATCGTTCACGAAGCTCACACGTTTCTCATATTAACTGAGAAGCATTGGATGTTAGCGGACCAGTGCTTTGTATCAACTTCAGAGGCAGCGTTCTTCCAGATATGGTCCCTATGTGTAGGAAACACTGTTCTTTTGTTCTCAGCACACTCAAGTTTCCTGCTGTCTTAGAGACTCTAGAAAGCTAGAGAGTGCTTCTTCTCTAAAGCAGAGTGTAATCAATGGATGAGAACTCTGCTGTTTGTTTCACTTCAGAAATGGAGTTAAATCCCAGGCTCTGAGTCATCCTACAAGCAAGACTTCGTTTCAGGTAAGGGCAGTTACTTTATAGCTCAAACGAACTACATCGTTCATGAAGCTCACACGTTTCTCATATTAACTGACAAGCATTGGATGTTAGAGGACCTGTGCTTTGTATCAACTTCAGAGGCAGCGTTCTTCCAGATATGGTCCCTATGTGTAGGAAACACTGTTCTTTTGTTCTCAGCACACTCAAGTTTCCTGCTGTCTTAGAGACTCTAGAAAGCTAGAGAGTGCTTCTTCTCTAAAGCAGAGTGTGATCAATGGTTGAGAACGCTGTTGTGTGTTTCACTTCAGCAATGGAGTTAAATCCCAGGCTCTGAGTCTTCCTACAATCAAGACTTCTTTTCAGGTAAGGGCAGTTACTTTACAGCTCAAACGAACTACATCGTTCACGAAGCTCACACGTTTCTCATATTAACAGAAAGCATTGGATGTTAGAGGACCAGTGCTTTTTATCAGTTTCAGAGGCAGAGTTGGACTAGCTATGGTCTGTAGGTGTAGGAAACACCGTTCTTTTGTTCTCCGCACTCTCGTTTCCTGCTGTCTTAGAGACTCTAGGAAGCTAGAGCGTGCTTCTCACTTTTAAAGTAGAGTGTGATCAGTGGATGAGAACTCTGTTGTGTGTTTCACTTCAGAAATGGAGTTAAATCCCAGGGTCTGAGTCTTCCTACAAGCAATACTTCGTTTCAGGTAAGGGCAGTCACTTTTCAGCTCAAACGAACTACATCGTTCACGAAGCTCCCACGTTTCTCATCTTAACTGACAAGCATTGGATGTTAGAGGACCAGTGCTTTTTATCAGTTTCAGAGGCAGAGTTGGACTAGCTATGGTCTGTATGTGTAGGAAACACCGTTCTTTTGTTCTCAGCACTCAAAAGTTTCCTGCTGTCTTAGAGACTCTAGAAAGCTAGAGCGTGCTTCTCACTCTAAAGCAGAGTGTGATCAGTGGATGAGAACTCTGTGGTGTGTTTCACTTCAGAAATGGAGTTAAATCCCAGGCTCTGCGTCTTCCTTCAAGCAAGAATTCGTTTCAGGTAAGAGCAGTCACTTTTCAGCTCAAACGAACTACATTGTTCAGGAAGCTCACATGTTTCTCATATTAACAGGAAGCATTGGATGTTAGAGGACCAGTGCTTTTTATCAGTTTCAGAGTCAGAGTTAGACTAGCTATGGTCTGTATGTGAAGGAAACACCGTTCTTTTGTTCTCAGCCCTCTCAAGTTTCCTGCTGTCTTAGAGACTCTAGAAAGCAAGAACGTGCTTCTTGCTCTAAAGCAGAGTGTGATCTATATATGAGAACTCTGTTGTGTGTTTCACTTCAGAAATGGAGTTAAATCCCAGGCTCTGAGTCTTCCTACAAGCAAAACTTCGTTTCAGGTAATAGCAGTTACTTTACAGCTCAAACAACCTACATCGTTCATGAGGCTCACACGTTTCTCATCCTAACTGACAAGCATTGGATGTTAGAGGACCTGTGCTGTGTATCAATTTCAGAGGCAGAGTTCTTCTAGATATGGTCTGTATGTGTAGGACACACAGTTCTTTTGTTCTCAGCACTCTCAAGTTTCCTGCAGTCTTAGAGACTCCAGAAAGCTAGAGCGTGCTTCCTATTCTAAAGCAAAGTGTGATCAGTGGATGAGAACTCTGTTGTGTGTTTCACTTCAGAAATGGAGTTAAATCCCAGGCTCTGAGTCTTCCTACAAGCAAAACTTCGTTTCAGGTAAGGGCAGTTAATTTAGAGCTGAAACGAACTACATCGTTCACGAAGCTCACACGTTTCTCATATTAACTGACAAGCATTTGATGTTAGAGGACCTGTGCTTTGTATCAATTTCAGAGGCAGAGTGCTTCTAGATATGGTCTGTATGTGTAGGAAACAACGTTCTTTTGTTCTCAGCACACTCAAGTTTCCTGCTGTCCTAGAGACTCTAGAAAGCTAGAGCGTGATTCTTCTCTAAAGCAGAGTGTGATCAATGGTTGAGAACGCTGTTGTGTGTTTCACTTCAGCAATGGAGTTAAATCCCAGGCTCTGAGTCTTCCTACAATCAAGACTTCTTTTCAGGTAAGGGCAGTTACTTTACAGCTCAAACGAACTACATCGTTCACGAAGCTCACACGTTTCTCATCGTAACTGACAAGCATTGGATGTTAGAGGACCTGCGGTTTGTTTCAGTTTCAGAAGCAGAGTTCTTCTAGATATGGTCCAAATGTGTATCTAACACCGTTCTTTTGTTCTGAGCACACTAATGTTTCCTGCTGTATTAGAGACTCTAGAAAGCAAGACCGTGCTTCTTGCTGTAAAGCAGAGTGTGATCCATGGATGAGAACTATGCTGTGTGTTTCCCATGATAAATGGAGTTAAATTCCATGCTCTGTGTCTTCCTACAAAGAAGACTTCGTTTCAGGTAAGGGAAGTCACTTTTCAGCTCAAACGAACGACATCGTTCATGAACCTCACACGTTTCTCATCATAACTGACAAGCATTGGATGTTAGAGGACCTGTGCTTTGTATCAACTTCAGAGGCAGCGTTCTTCCAGATATGGTCCCTATGTGTAGGAAACACTGTTCTTTTGTTCTCAGCACACTCAAGTTTCCTGCTGTCTTAGAGACTCTAGAAAGCTAGAGAGTGCTTCTTCTCTAAAGCAGAGTGTGATCAATGGATGAGAACTCTGTTGTGTGTTTCACTTCAGCAATGGAGATAAATCCCAGGCTCTGAGTCTTCCTACAAGCAAGACTTTGTTTCAGGTAAGGGCAGTTACTTTATAGCGCAAACGAACTACATCGTTCATGAAGCTCACACGTTTCTTATCTTAACTGACAAGCATTGGATGTTAGAGGACCTGTGGTTTATTTCAGTTTCAGAAGCAGAGTTCTTCTAGATATGGTCCAAATGTGTTTCTAACACAGTTCTTTTGTTCTGAGCACACTAATGTTTCCTGCTGTATTAGAGACTCTAGAAAGCAAGAGCGTGCTTCTTGCTGTAAAGCAGAGTGTGATCCATGGATGAGAACTCTGCTGTGTGTTTCCCTTCAGAAATGGAGTTAAATCCCAGGCTCTGTGTCTTCCTACAAACAAGACTTCGTTTCAGGTATGGGCAGTTACTTTACAGCTCAAACGAACTACATCGTTCATGAATCTCACACGTTTCTCATATTAACTGACAAGCATTGGTTGTTAGAGGACCTGTGCTTTGTATCAATTTCAGAGGCAGAGATCTTCTAGATATGGTCCGTATGTGTAGGAAACACCGTTCTTTTGTTCTCAGCATACTCAAGTTTCCTGCTGTCTAGAGAGTCTAGAAAGCTAGAGCGTGATTCTTCTCTAAAGCAGAGTGTGATCAATGGATGAGAACTCTGTTGTGTGTTTCACTTTAGAAAAGGAGTTAAATCCCAGGCTCTGAGTCTTCCTACAAGCAAGACTTCGTTTCAGGTAAGGGCATTCACTTTTCAGCTCAAACGAACTACATCGTTCACGAAGCTCACACGATTCTCATATTAACAGGAAGCATTGGATGTTAGAGGACCAGTGCTTTTTATCAGTTTCAGAGGCAAGTTGGACTAGCTATCGTCTGTAGGTGTAGGAAACACCGTACTTTTGTTCTCAGCGCTCTCGTTTCCTGCTGTCTTAGAGACTCTAAGAAGCTAGAGCGTGCTTCTCACTTTTAAAGCAGAGTGTGATCAGTGGATGAGAACTCTGTTGTGTGTTTCACTTCAGAAATGGAGTTAAATCCCAGGGTCTGAGTCTTCCTACAAGCAAGACTTCGTTTCAGGTAAGGGCAGTCACTTTTCAGCTCAAACGAACTCCATCGTTCACGAAGCTCACACGTTTCTCATCTTAACTGACAAGCATTGGATGTTAGAGGACCAGTGATTTTTATCAGTTTCAGAGGCAGAGTTGGACTAGCTATGGTCTGTATGTGTAGGGAACACCATTCTTTTGTTCTCAGCACTCTCATGTTCCTGCTGTCTTAGAGACTCTAGAAAGCAAGAGCGTGCTTCTTGCTCTAAAGCAGAGTGTGATCTATATAGGTGAACTCTGCTGTGTGTTTCACTTCAGAAATGGAGTTAAATCCCAGGCTCTGAGTCTTCCTACAAGCAAGACTTCGTTTCAGGTAAGGGCAGTTACTTTACAGCTCAAACGAACTACATCGTTCATGAATCTCACACTTTTCTCATATTAAATGACAAGCATTGGATGTTAGAGGACCTGTGCTTTGTATCAATTTCAGAGGCAGAGTGCTTCTAGATATGGTCCGTATGTGTAGGAAACAACGTTCTTTTGTTCTCAGCACACTCAAGTTTCCTACTGTCTTAGAGACTCTAGAAAGCTAGAGCGTGATTCTTCTCTAAAGCAGAGTGTGATCAATGGTTGAGAACGCTGTTGTGTGTTTCACTTCAGCAATGGAGTTAAATCCCAGGCTCTGAGTCTTTCTACAATCAAGACTTCGTTTCAGGTAAGGGCAGTTACTTTACAGCTCAAACGAACTACATCGTTCACGAAGCTCACACGTTTCTCATCTTAACTGACAAGCATTGGATGTTAGAGGACCTGCGGTTTGTTTCAGTTTCAGAAGCAGAGTTCTTCTAGATATGGTCCAAATGTGTATCTAACACCGTTCTTTTGTTCTGAGCACACTAATGTTTCCTGCTGTATTAGAGACTCTAGAAAGCAAGAGCGTGCTTCTTGCTGTAAAGCAGAGTGTGATCCATGGATGAGAACTATGCTGTGTGTTTACCTTCAGAAATGGAGTTAAATTCCATGCTCTGTGTTTTCCTACAAGCAAGACTTCGTTTCAGGTAAGGGCAGTCACTTTTCATCTACAACGAACTTCATCGTTCACGAAGCTCACACGTTTCTCATATTAACTGAGAAGCATTGGATGTTAGCGGACCAGTGCTTTGTATCAACTTCAGAGGCAGCGTTCTTCCAGATATGGTCCCTATGTGTAGGAAACACTGTTCTTTTGTTCTCAGCACACTCAAGTTTCCTGCTGTCTTAGAGACTCTAGAAAGCTAGAGAGTGCTTCTTCTCTAAAGCAGAGTGTAATCAATGGATGAGAACTCTGCTGTTTGTTTCACTTCAGAAATGGAGTTAAATCCCAGGCTCTGAGTCATCCTACAAGCAAGACTTCGTTTCAGGTAAGGGCAGTTACTTTATAGCTCAAACGAACTACATCGTTCATGAAGCTCACACGTTTCTCATATTAACTGACAAGCATTGGATGTTAGAGGACCTGTGCTTTGTATCAACTTCAGAGGCAGCGTTCTTCCAGATATGGTCCCTATGTGTAGGAAACACTGTTCTTTTGTTCTCAGCACACTCAAGTTTCCTGCTGTCTTAGAGACTCTAGAAAGCTAGAGAGTGCTTCTTCTCTAAAGCAGAGTGTGATCAATGGTTGAGAACGCTGTTGTGTGTTTCACTTCAGCAATGGAGTTAAATCCCAGGCTCTGAGTCTTCCTACAATCAAGACTTCTTTTCAGGTAAGGGCAGTTACTTTACAGCTCAAACGAACTACATCGTTCACGAAGCTCACACGTTTCTCATATTAACAGAAAGCATTGGATGTTAGAGGACCAGTGCTTTTTATCAGTTTCAGAGGCAGAGTTGGACTAGCTATGGTCTGTAGGTGTAGGAAACACCGTTCTTTTGTTCTCCGCACTCTCGTTTCCTGCTGTCTTAGAGACTCTAGGAAGCTAGAGCGTGCTTCTCACTTTTAAAGTAGAGTGTGATCAGTGGATGAGAACTCTGTTGTGTGTTTCACTTCAGAAATGGAGTTAAATCCCAGGGTCTGAGTCTTCCTACAAGCAATACTTCGTTTCAGGTAAGGGCAGTCACTTTTCAGCTCAAACGAACTACATCGTTCACGAAGCTCCCACGTTTCTCATCTTAACTGACAAGCATTGGATGTTAGAGGACCAGTGCTTTTTATCAGTTTCAGAGGCAGAGTTGGACTAGCTATGGTCTGTATGTGTAGGAAACACCGTTCTTTTGTTCTCAGCACTCAAAAGTTTCCTGCTGTCTTAGAGACTCTAGAAAGCTAGAGCGTGCTTCTCACTCTAAAGCAGAGTGTGATCAGTGGATGAGAACTCTGTGGTGTGTTTCACTTCAGAAATGGAGTTAAATCCCAGGCTCTGCGTCTTCCTTCAAGCAAGAATTCGTTTCAGGTAAGAGCAGTCACTTTTCAGCTCAAACGAACTACATTGTTCAGGAAGCTCACATGTTTCTCATATTAACAGGAAGCATTGGATGTTAGAGGACCAGTGCTTTTTATCAGTTTCAGAGTCAGAGTTAGACTAGCTATGGTCTGTATGTGAAGGAAACACCGTTCTTTTGTTCTCAGCCCTCTCAAGTTTCCTGCTGTCTTAGAGACTCTAGAAAGCAAGAACGTGCTTCTTGCTCTAAAGCAGAGTGTGATCTATATATGAGAACTCTGTTGTGTGTTTCACTTCAGAAATGGAGTTAAATCCCAGGCTCTGAGTCTTCCTACAAGCAAAACTTCGTTTCAGGTAATAGCAGTTACTTTACAGCTCAAACAACCTACATCGTTCATGAGGCTCACACGTTTCTCATCCTAACTGACAAGCATTGGATGTTAGAGGACCTGTGCTGTGTATCAATTTCCGAGGCAGAGTTCTTCTAGATATGGTCTGTATGTGTAGGACACACAGTTCTTTTGTTCTCAGCACTCTCAAGTTTCCTGCAGTCTTAGAGACTCCAGAAAGCTAGAGCGTGCTTCCTATTCTAAAGCAAAGTGTGATCAGTGGATGAGAACTCTGTTGTGTGTTTCACTTCAGAAATGGAGTTAAATCCCAGGCTCTGAGTCTTCCTACAAGCAAAACTTCGTTTCAGGTAAGGGCAGTTAATTTAGAGCTGAAACGAACTACATCGTTCACGAAGCTCACACGTTTCTCATATTAACTGACAAGCATTGGATGTTAGAGGACCTGTGCTTTGTAGCAATTTCAGAGGCAGAGTGCTTCTAGATATGGTCCGTATGTGTAGGAAACACCGATCTTTTGTTCTCAGCACACTCAAGTTTCCTGCTGTCTTAGAGACTCTAGAAAGCAAGAGCGTGCTTCTTGCTGTAAAGCAGAGTGTGATCCATGGATGAGAACTATGCTTTGTGTTTCCCGTCAGAAATGGAGTTAAATCCCAGGCTCTGTGTCTTCCTACAATCAAGAATTCATTTCAGGTAAGGGCAGTCACTTTAGAGCTCAAACGAAATACAACGTTCACGAAGCTCATACGTTTCTCCTCTTAACTGACAAGCATTGGATGTTAGAGGACCTCTGGTTTGTTTCAGTTTCAGAAGCAGAGTTGAACTAGATATGGCCCGTATGTGTAGGAAACACCATTCTTTTGTTCTGAGCACACTAATGTTTCCTGCTGTATTAGAGACTCTAGAAAGCAAGAGCGTGCTTCTTGCTGTAAAGCAGAGTGTGATCCATGGATGAGAACTATGCTTTGTGTTTCCCTTCTGAAATGGAGTTAAATTCCATGCTCTGTGTCTTCCTACAAACAAGACTTCATTTCAGGTAAGGGCAGTTACTTTACAGCTCAAACGAACTACATTGTTCATGAATCTCACACATTTCTCATATTAACTGACAAGCATTGGATGTTAGAAGACCTGTGCTTTGTATCAATTACAGAGCCAGAGTTCTTCTAGATATGGTCCGTATGTGTAGGAAACACCGTTCTTTTGTTCTCAGCACACTCAAGTTTCCTGCTCTTTTAGAGACTCTAGAAAGCTAGAGCGTGATTCTTCTCTAAAGCAGAGTGTGATCAATGGTTGAGAACTCTGTTGTGTGTTTCTCTTCAGCAATGGAGTAAAATCCCAGGCTCTGAGTCTTCCTACAAGCAAGACTTCGTTTCAGGTAAGGGCAGTTACTTTACAGCTCAAACGAACTACATCTTTCACGAAGCTCACACGTTTCTCATCTTAACTGACAAGCATTGGATGTTAGAGGACCTGTGGTTTGTTTCAGTTTCAGAAGCAGAGTGCTTCTAGATATGGTCCAAATGTGTATCTAACACCGGTCTTTTGTTCTGAGCACACTAATGTTTCCTGCTGTATTAGAGACTCTAGAAAGCAAGAGCGTGCTTCTTGCTGTAAAGCAGAATGTGATCCATGGATGAGAACTATGCTGTGTTTCCCTTCAGAAATGGAGTTAAATTCCGTGCTCTGTGTCTGCCTAAAAGCAAGACTTCGTTTCAGGTAAGGGCAGTCACTTTTCAGCTCAAAAGAACTACATCATTCACAAAGCTCACACGTTTCTCATCTTAAATGACAAGCATTGGACGTTAGAGGACCAGTGCATTGTATCAGTTTCAGTAGCAGAGTTGGACGAGATATGGTCCATATGTGTAGGAAACACCATTCATTTGTTCTCAGCCCACTCAAGTTTCCTGCTGTCTTAGAGTTTCTAGAAAGCTAGAGCATGCTTCTTGCTTCAAAGCAGAGTGTGACCAATGGATGACAACTCTGCTGTGTGTCACTTCACAGATGGAGTTATAGCCCAGGCTCTGAGTCTTTCTACAAGGAAGACTTCGTTTCAAGTAAGGGCAGTTACTTTACAGCTCAAACGAACTACATCGCTCACGAAGCTCACACGTTTCTCATCTTAAATGACAAGCATTGGATGTTAGAGGACCTGTGCTTTGTATCAATTTCAGAGGCAGAGTACCTCTAGATATGGTCCGTATGTGTAGGAAACACCATTCTTTTGTTCTGAGCACACTCACATTTCCTGCTGTATTAGAGACTCTAGAAAGCAAAAGCATGCTTCTTGCTCTAAAGCAGAGTGTGATCTATATATGAGAACTCTGCTGTGTGTTTCACTTCAGAAATGGAATTAAATCCCAGGCTCTGAGTCTTCCTACAAGCAAGACTTCGTTTCAGGTAAGGGCAGTTACTAACAGCTCAAACGAACTACATCGTTCACGAAGCTAACACGTTTCTCATCTTAACTGACAAGCATTGGATGATAGAGGACCTGTGGTTTGTTTCAGTTTTAGAAGCAGAGTTGAACTAGATATGGCCCGTATGTGTAGGAAACACTGTTCTTTTTTTCTGAGTACACTCAAGTTTCCTGCTGTATTAGAGACTCTAGAAAGGAAGAGCGTGCTTCTTGCTCTAAAGCAGAGTGTGATCAATGGATGAGAACTCTGTTGTGTGTTTCACTTCAGAAATGGAGTTAAATCCCTGGGTCTGAGTCTTCCTACAAGCAAGACTTCATTTCATGTAAGGGCAGTTACTTTACAGCTCAAACGATCTACATCGTTCATGAAGCTCACACGATTCTCATCTTAACTGACAAGTATTGGATATTAGAGGAACTGTGGTTTGTTTCAGTTTCAGGAGCAGAGTTGAACTAGATATGGCCCGTATGTGTAGGAAACACTGTTCTTTTGTTCTCAGCACACTCAAGTTTCCTGCTGTCTTAGAGAATCTAGAAAGCTAGAGCGTGCTTCTTCTCTAAAGCAGAGTGTGATCAATGGATGAGAACTCTGTTGTGTGTTTCACTTCAGGAATGGAGTTAAATCCCAGGCTCTGAGTCTTCCTGCAAGCAAGACTTCGTTTCAGGTTAGGGCAGTTACTTTACAGCTCAAAAGAAGTACGTCGTTCATGATGCTCACACGTTTCTCATCTTAACTGACCAGCATTGGATATTAGAGGACCTGTGCTTTGTATCAATTTCAGAGGCAGAGTTCTTCTAGATATGTTCCGTATGTGTATGAAACACCGTTCTTTTGTTCACAACACACTCAAGTTTCCTGCTGTCTTAGAGACTCTAGAAAGCAAGAGGGTGTTTCTTGCTCTAAAGCAGAGTGTGATCTATATATGAGAACTCTGTTGTGTGTTTCACTTCAGAAATGGAGTTAAATCCCAGGCTCTGAGTCTTCCTACAAGCAAAACTTCGTTTCAGGTAATGGCAGTTACTTTAGAGCTCAAACGACCTACATCGTTCATGAGGCTCACACGTTTCTCATCCTAACTGACAAGCATTGGATGTTAGAGGACCTGTGCTTTGTATCAATTTCAGAGGCAGAGCTCTTCTAGATATGGTCTGTATGTGTAGGACACACAGTTCTTTTGTTCTCAGCACTCTCAAGTTTCCTGCAGTCTTAGAGACTCAAGAAAGCTAGAGCATGCTTCTTATTCTAAAGCAAAGTGTGATCAGTGGATGAGAACTCTGTTGTGTGTTTCACTTCAGAAATGGAGTTAAATCCCAGGCTCTGAGTCTTCCTACAAGCAAAACTTCGTTTCAGGTAAGGGCAGTTAATTTAGAGCTGAAACGAACTACATCGTTCACGAAGCTCACACGTTTCTCATATTAACAGAAAGCATTGGATGTTAGAGGACCAGTGCTTTTTATCAGTTTCAGAGGCAGAGTTGGACTAGCTATGGTCTGTAGGTGTAGGAAACACCGTTCTTTTGTTCTCCGCACTCTCGTTTCCTGCTGTCTTAGAGACTCTAGGAAGCTAGAGCGTGCTTCTCACTTTTAAAGCAGAGTGTGATCAGTGGATGAGAACTCTGTTGTGTGTTTCACTTCAGAAATGGAGTTAAATCCCAGGGTCTGAGTCTTCCTACAAGCAATACTTCGTTTCAGGTAAGGGCAGTCACTTTTCAGCTCAAACGAACTACATCGTTCACGAAGCTCCCACGTTTCTCATCTTAAGTGACAAGCATTGGATGTTAGAGGACCAGTGCTTTTTATCAGTTTCAGAGGCAGAGTTGGACTAGCTATGGTCTGTATGTGTAGGAAACACCGTTCTTTTGTTCTCAGCACTCAAAAGTTTCCTGCTGTCTTAGAGACTCTAGAAAGCTAGAGCGTGCTTCTCACTCTAAAGCAGAGTGTGATCAGTGGATGAGAACTCTGTGGTGTGTTTCACTTCAGAAATGGAGTTAAATCCCAGGCTCTGCGTCTTCCTTCAAGCAAGAATTCGTTTCAGGTAAGAGCAGTCACTTTTCAGCTCAAACGAACTACATCGTTCAGGAAGCTCACATGTTTCTCATATTAACAGGAAGCATTGGATGTTAGAGGACCAGTGCTTTTTATCAGTTTCAGAGTCAGAGTTAGACTAGCTATGGTCTGTATGTGAAGGAAACACCGTTCTTTTGTTCTCAGCCCTCTCAAGTTTCCTGCTGTCTTAGAGACTCTAGAAAGCAAGAGCGTGCTTCTTGCTCTAAAGCAGAGTGTGATCTATATATGAGAACTCTGTTGTGTGTTTCACTTCAGAAATGGAGTTAAATCCCAGGCTCTGAGTCTTCCTACAAGCAAAACTTCGTTTCAGGTAAGGGCAGTTAATTTAGAGCTGAAACGAACTACATCGTTCACGAAGCTCACACGTTTCTCATATTAACAGGAAGCATTGGATGTTAGAGGACCTGTGCTTTGTAGCAATTTCAGAGGCAGAGTGCTTCTAGATATGGTCCGTATGTGTAGGAAACACCGATCTTTTGTTCTCAGCACACTCAAGTTTCCTGCTGTCTTAGAGACTCTAGAAAGCAAGAGCGTGCTTCTTGCTGTAAAGCAGAGTGTGATCCATGGATGAGAACTATGCTTTGTGTTTCCCGTCAGAAATGGAGTTAAATCCCAGGCTCTGTGTCTTCCTACAATCAAGAATTCATTTCAGGTAAGGGCAGTCACTTTAGAGCTCAAACGAAATACAACGTTCACGAAGCTCATACGTTTCTCCTCTTAACTGACAAGCATTGGATGTTAGAGGACCTGTGGTTTGTTTCAGTTTCAGAAGCAGAGTGCTTCTAGATATGGTCCAAATGTGTATCTAACACCGGTCTTTTGTTCTGAGCACACTAATGTTTCCTGCTGTATTAGAGACTCTAGAAAGCAAGAGCGTGCTTCTTGCTGTAAAGCAGAATGTGATCCATGGATGAGAACTATGCTGTGTTTCCCTTCTGAAATGGAGTTAAATTCCGTGCTCTGTGTCTGCCTACAAGCAAGACTTCGTTTCAGGTAAGGGCAGTCACTTTTCAGCTCAAAAGAACTACATCATTCACAAAGCTCACACGTTTCTCATCTTAAATGACAAGCATTGGACGTTAGAGGACCAGTGCATTGTATCAGTTTCAGTAGCAGAGTTGGACGAGATATGGTCCATATGTGTAGGAAACACCATTCATTTGTTCTCAGCCCACTCAAGTTTCCTGCTGTCTTAGAGTTTCTAGAAAGCTAGAGCATGCTTCTTGCTTCAAAGCAGAGTGTGACCAATGGATGACAACTCTGCTGTGTGTCACTTCACAGATGGAGTTATAGCCCAGGCTCTGAGTCTTTCTACAAGGAAGACTTCGTTTCAAGTAAGGGCAGTTACTTTACAGCTCAAACGAACTACATCGCTCACGAAGCTCACACATTTCTCATCTTAAATGACAAGCATTGGATGTTAGAGGACCTGTGCTTTGTATCAATTTCAGAGGCAGAGTACCTCTAGATATGGTCCGTATGTGTAGGAAACACCATTCTTTTGTTCTGAGCACACTCACATTTCCTGCTGTATTAGAGACTCTAGAAAGCAAAAGCATGCTTCTTGTTCTAAAGCAGAGTGTGATCTATATATGAGAACTCTGCTGTGTGTTTCACTTCAGAAATGGAATTAAATCCCAGGCTCTGAGTCTTCCTACAAGCAAGACTTCGTTTCAGGTAAGGGCAGTTACTAACAGCTCAAACGAACTACATCGTTCACGAAGCTAACACGTTTCTCATCTTAACTGACAAGCATTGGATGATAGAGGACCTGTGGTTTGTTTCAGTTTTAGAAGCAGAGTTGAACTAGATATGGCCCGTATGTGTAGGAAACACTGTTCTTTTTTTCTGAGTACACTCAAGTTTCCTGCTGTATTAGAGACTCTAGAAAGGAAGAGCGTGCTTCTTGCTCTAAAGCAGAGTGTGATCAATGGATGAGAACTCTGTTGTGTGTTTCACTTCAGAAATGGAGTTAAATCCCTGGGTCTGAGTCTTCCTACAAGCAAGACTTCATTTCATGTAAGGGCAGTTACTTTACAGCTCAAACGATCTACATCGTTCATGAAGCTCACACGATTCTCATCTTAACTGACAAGTATTGGATATTAGAGGAACTGTGGTTTGTTTCAGTTTCAGGAGCAGAGTTGAACTAGATATGGCCCGTATGTGTAGGAAACACTGTTCTTTTGTTCTCAGCACACTCAAGTTTCCTGCTGTCTTAGAGAATCTAGAAAGCTAGAGCGTGCTTCTTCTCTAAAGCAGAGTGTGATCAATGGATGAGAACTCTGTTGTGTGTTTCACTTCAGGAATGGAGTTAAATCCCAGGCTCTGAGTCTTCCTGCAAGCAAGACTTCGTTTCAGGTTAGGGCAGTTACTTTACAGCTCAAAAGAAGTACGTCGTTCACGATGCTCACACGTTTCTCATCTTAACTGACCAGCATTGGATATTAGAGGACCTGTGCTTTGTATCAATTTCAGAGGCAGAGTTCTTCTAGATATGTTCCGTATGTGTATGAAACACCGTTCTTTTGTTCACAACACACTCAAGTTTCCTGCTGTCTTAGAGACTCTAGAAAGCAAGAGGGTGTTTCTTGCTCTAAAGCAGAGTGTGATCTATATATGAGAACTCTGTTGTGTGTTTCACTTCAGAAATGGAGTTAAATCCCAGGCTCTGAGTCTTCCTACAAGCAAAACTTCGTTTCAGGTAATGGCAGTTACTTTACAGCTCAAACGACCTACATCGTTCATGAGGCTCACACGTTTCTCATCCTAACTGACAAGCATTGGATGTTAGAGGACCTGTGCTTTGTATCAATTTCAGAGGCAGAGCTCTTCTAGATATGGTCTGTATGTGTAGGACACACAGTTCTTTTGTTCTCAGCACTCTCAAGTATCCTGCAGTCTTAGAGACTCAAGAAAGCTAGAGCATGCTTCTTATTCTAAAGCAAAGTGTGATCAGTGGATGAGAACTCTGTTGTGTGTTTCACTTCAGAAATGGAGTTAAATCCCAGGCTCTGAGTCTTCCTACAAGCAAAACTTCGTTTCAGGTAAGGGCAGTTAATTTAGAGCTGAAACGAACTACATCGTTCACGAAGCTCACACGTTTCTCATCTTAAATAACAAGCATTGGATGTTAGAGGACCTGTGCTTTCTATCAATTTCAGAGGCTGATTTCTTCTAGATATGGTCCGTGTGTTTAGGAAATACCGTTCTTTTGTTCTCAGCACTCTCATGTTCCTGCTGTCTTAGAGACTCTAGAAAGCAAGAGCGTGCTTCTTGCTCTAAAGCAGAATGCGATCTGTATATGGGAACACTGCTGTGTGTTTCACTTCAGAAATGGAGTTAAATCCCGGGCTCTGAGTCATCCTACAAGCAAGACTTCGTTTCAGGTAAGGGCAGTTACTTAACAGCTCAAACGAACTACATCGTTCATGAATCTCACACTTTTCTCATATTAACTGACAAGCATTGGATGTTAGAGGACCTGTGCTTTGTAGCAATTTCAGAGGCAGAGTTCTTCTAGATATGTTCCGTATGTGTATGAAACACCGTTCTTTTGTTCACAACACACTCAAGTTTCCTGCTGTCTTAGAGACTCTAGAAAGCTAGAGCGTGGTTCTTGCTCTAAAGCAGAGTGTGATCAATGGATGAGAACTCTGTTGTGTGTGTCACTTCTGAAATGGAGTTAAATTCCAGGCTCTGAGTCATCCTACAAGCAATACTTCGTTTCAGGTAAGGGCAGTCACTTTTCAGCTCAAACGAACTACATCGTTCACGAAGCTCACACGTTTCTCATCTTAACTGACAAGCATTGGATGTTAGAGGACCAGTGCTTTTTATCAGTTTCAGAGGCAGAGTTGGACTAGCTATGGTCTGTATGTGTAGGAAACACCGTTCTTTTGTTCTCAGCACTCTAAAGTTTCCTGCTGTCTTAGAGACTCTAGAAAGCTAGAGCGTGCTTCTCACTCTAAAGCAGAGTGTGATCAGTGGATGAGAACTCTGTGGTGTGTTTCACTTCAGAAATGGAGTTAAATCCCAGGCTCTGCGTCTTCCTTCAAGCAAGAATTCGTTTCAGGTAAGAGCAGTCACTTTTCAGCTCAAACGAACTACATCGTTCAGGAAGCTCACACGTTTCTCATATTAACAGGAAGCATTGGATGTTAGAGGACCAGTGCTTTTTGTCAGTTTCAGAGGCAGAGTTAGACTAGCTATGGTCTGTATGTGTAGGAAACACCGTTCTTTTGTTCTCAGCACTCTCAAGTTTCCTGCTGTCTTAGAGACTCTAGAAAGCAAGAGGGTGTTTCTTGCTCTAAAGCAGAGTGTGATCTATATATGAGAACTCTGTTGTGTGTTTCACTTCAGAAATGGAGTTAAATCCCAGGCTCTGAGTCTTCCTACAAGCAAAACTTCGTTTCAGGTAATGGCAGTTACTTTACAGCTCAAACGACCTACATCGTTCATGAGGCTCACAGGTTTCTCATCCTAACTGACAAGCATTGGATGTTAGAGGACCTGTGCTTTGTATCAATTTCAGAGGCAGAGCTCTTCTAGATATGGTCTGTATGTGTAGGACACACAGTTCTTTTGTTCTCAGCACTCTCAAGTTTCCTGCAGTCTTAGAGACTCAAGAAAGCTAGAGCATGCTTCTTATTCTAAAGCAAAGTGTGATCAGTGGATGAGAACTCTGTTGTGTGTTTCACTTCAGAAATGGAGTTAAATCCCAGGCTCTGAGTCTTCCTACAAGCAAAACTTCGTTTCAGGTAAGGGCAGTTAATTTAGAGCTGAAACGAACTACATCGTTCACGAAGCTCACACGTTTCTCATCTTAAATAACAAGCATTGGATGTTAGAGGACCTGTGCTTTCTATCAATTTCAGAGGCTGATTTCTTCTAGATATGGTCCGTGTGTTTAGGAAATACCGTTCTTTTGTTCTCAGCACTCTCATGTTCCTGCTGTCTTAGAGACTCTAGAAAGCAAGAGCGTGCTTCTTGCTCTAAAGCAGAATGCGATCTGTATATGGGAACACTGCTGTGTGTTTCACTTCAGAAATGGAGTTAAATCCCGGACTCTGAGTCATCCTACAAGCAAGACTTCGTTTCAGGTAAGGGCAGTTACTTAACAGCTCAAACGAACTACATCGTTCATGAATCTCACACTTTTCTCATATTAACTGACAAGCATTGGATGTTAGAGGACCTGTGCTTTGTAGCAATTTCAGAGGCAGAGTTCTTCTAGATATGGTCCGTATGTGTGGGAAACACCGTTCTTTTGTTCTCAGGACACTCAAGTTTCCTGCTGTCTTAGAGACTCTAGAAAGCTAGAGCGTGATTCTTCTCTAAAGCAGAGTGTGA
Organism: Onychomys leucogaster; assembly: GCA_949786385.1. Taxonomy (NCBI): domain Eukaryota; kingdom Metazoa; phylum Chordata; class Mammalia; order Rodentia; family Cricetidae; genus Onychomys; species Onychomys leucogaster. The sequence goes on along the minus strand of CATKUP010000118.1, from coordinate 453,121 downwards.
TCAATGGTTGAGAACTCTGTTGTGTGTTTCACTTCAGCAATGGAGTAAAATCCCAGGCTCTGAGTCTTCCTACAAGCAAGACTTCGTTTCAGGTAAGGGCAGTTACTTTACAGCTCAAAATAAGTACGTCGTTCACGATGCTCACAAGTTTCTCATCTTAACTGACCAGCATTGGATATTAGAGGACCTGTGCTTTGTATCAATTTCAGAGGCAGAGTTCTTCTAGATATGTTCCGTATGTGTATGAAACACCGTTCTTTTGTTCACAACACACTCAAGTTTCCTGCTGTCTTAGAGACTCTAGAAAGCTAGAGCGTGGTTCTTGCTCTAAAGCAGAGTGTGATCAATGGATGAGAACTCTGTTGTGTGTGTCACTTCTGAAATGGAGTTAAATTCCAGGCTCTGAGTCATCCTACAAGCAAGACTTCGTTTCAGGTAAGGGCAGTTACTTTTCAGCTCAAATGAACTACATCGTTCACGAAGCTCCCACGTTTCTCATCTTAACTGACAAGCATTGGATGTTAGAGGACCAGTGCTTTTTGTCAGTTTCAGAGGCAGAGTTAGACTAGCTATGGTCTGTATGTGTAGGAAACACCGTTCTTTTGTTCTCAGCACTCTCAAGTTTCCTGCTGTCTTAGAGACTCTAGAAAGCAAGAGGGTGTTTCTTGCTCTAAGCAGAGTGTGATCTATATATGAGAACTCTGTTGTGTGTTTCACTTCAGAAATGGAGTTAAATCCCAGGCTCTGAGTCTTCCTACAAGCAAAACTTCGTTTCAGGTAATGGCAGTTACTTTACAGCTCAAACGACCTACATCGTTCATGAGGCTCACACGTTTCTCATCCTAACTGACAAGCATTGGATGTTAGAGGACCTGTGCTTTGTATCAATTTCAGAGGCAGAGTTCTTCTAGATATGGTCTGTATGTGTAGGACACACAGTTCTTTTGTTCTCAGCACTCTCAAGTTTCCTGCAGTCTTAGAGACTCCAGAAAGCTAGAGCATGCTTCTTATTCTAAAGCAAAGTGTGATCAGTGGATGAGAACTCTGTTGTGTGTTTCACTTCAGAAATGGAGTTAAATCCCAGGCTCTGAGTCTTCCTACAAGCAAAACTTCGTTTCAGGTAAGGGCAGTTAATTTAGAGCTGAAACGAACTACATCATTCACGAAGCTCACACGTTTCTCATCTTAAATAACAAGCATTGGATGTTAGAGGACCTGTGCTTTCTATCAATTTCAGAGGCTGATTTCTTCTAGATATGGTCCGTATGTTTAGGAAATACCGTTCTTTTGTTCTCAGCACTCTCATGTTCCTGCTGTCTTAGAGACTCTAGAAAGCAAGAGCGTGCTTCTTGCTCTAAAGCAGAATGTGATCTGTATATGTGAACACTGCTGTGTGTTTCACTTCAGCAATGGAGTTAAATCCCAGCCTCTGAGTCTTCCTACAATCAAGACTTCTTTTCAGGTAAGGGCAGTTACTTTACAGCTCAAACGAACTACATCGTTCACGAAGCTCACACGTTTCTCATATTAACAGAAAGCATTGGATGTTAGAGGACCAGTGCTTTTTATCAGTTTCAGAGGCAGAGTTGGACTAGCTATGGTCTGTAGGTGTAGGAAACACCGTTCTTTTGTTCTCCACACTCTCGTTTCCTGCTGTCTTAGAGACTCTAGGAAGCTAGAGCGTGCTTCTCACTTTTAAAGCAGAGTGTGATCAGTGGATGAGAACTCTGTTGTGTGTTTCACTTCAGAAATGGAGTTAAATCCCAGGGTCTGAGTCTTCCTACAAGCAATACTTCGTTTCAGGTAAGGGCAGTCACTTTTCAGCTCAAACGAACTACATCGTTCACGAAGCTCACACGTTTCTCATCTTAACTGACAAGCATTGGATGTTAGAGGACCAGTGCTTTTTATCAGTTTCAGAGGCAGAGTTGGACTAGCTATGGTCTGTATGTGTAGGAAACACCGTTCTTTTGTTCTCAGCACTCTAAAGTTTCCTGCTGTCTTAGAGACTCTAGAAAGCTAGAGCGTGCTTCTCACTCTAAAGCAGAGTGTGATCAGTGGATGAGAACTCTGTGGTGTGTTTCACTTCAGAAATGGAGTTAAATCCCAGGCTCTGCGTCTTCCTTCAAGCAAGAATTCGTTTCAGGTAAGAGCAGTCACTTTTCAGCTCAAACGAACTACATCGTTCAGGAAGCTCACACGTTTCTCATATTAACAGGAAGCATTGGATGTTAGAGGACCAGTGCTTTTTGTCAGTTTCAGAGGCAGAGTTAGACTAGCTATGGTCTGTATGTGTAGGAAACACCGTTCTTTTGTTCTCAGCACTCTCAAGTTTCCTGCTGTCTTAGAGACTCTAGAAAGCAAGAGGGTGTTTCTTGCTCTAAAGCAGAGTGTGATCTATATATGAGAACTCTGTTGTGTGTTTCACTTCAGAAATGGAGTTAAATCCCAGGCTCTGAGTCTTCCTACAAGCAAAACTTCGTTTCAGGTAATGGCAGTTACTTTACAGCTCAAACGACCTACATCGTTCATGAGGCTCACACGTTTCTCATCCTAACTGACAAGCATTGGATGTTAGAGGACCTGTGCTTTGTATCAATTTCAGAGGCAGAGCTCTTCTAGATATGGTCTGTATGTGTAGGACACACAGTTCTTTTGTTCTCAGCACTCTCAAGTTTCCTGCAGTCTTAGAGACTCAAGAAAGCTAGAGCATGCTTCTTATTCTAAAGCAAAGTGTGATCAGTGGATGAGAACTCTGTTGTGTGTTTCACTTCAGAAATGGAGTTAAATCCCAGGCTCTGAGTCTTCCTACAAGCAAAACTTCGTTTCAGGTAAGGGCAGTTAATTTAGAGCTGAAACGAACTACATCGTTCACGAAGCTCACACGTTTCTCATCTTAAATAACAAGCATTGGATGTTAGAGGACCTGTGCTTTCTATCAATTTCAGAGGCTGATTTCTTCTAGATATGGTCCGTATGTTTAGGAAATACCGTTCTTTTGTTCTCAGCACTCTCATGTTCCTGCTGTCTTAGAGACTCTAGAAAGCAAGAGCGTGCTTCTTGCTCTAAAGCAGAATGCGATCTGTATATGTGAACACTGCTGTGTGTTTCACTTCAGAAATGGAGTTAAATCCCGGGCTCTGAGTCATCCTACAATCAAGACTTCGTTTCAGGTAAGGCAGTTACTTAACAGCTCAAACGAACTACATCGTTCATGAATCTCACACTTTTCTCATATTAACTGACAAGCATTGGATGTTAGAGGACCTGTGCTTTGTAGCAATTTCAGAGGCAGAGTTCTTCTAGATATGGTCCGTATGTGTGGGAAACACCGTTCTTTTGTTCTCAGGACACTCAAGTTTCCTGCTGTCTTAGAGACTCTAGAAAGCTAGAGCGTGATTCTTCTCTAAAGCAGAGTGTGATCAATGGTTGAGAACTCTGTTGTGTGTTTCACTTCAGCAATGGAGTTAAATCCCAGGCTCTGAGTCTTCCTACAAGCAAGACTTCGTTTCAGGTAAGGGCAGTTACTTTACAGCTCAAAATAAGTACGTCGTTCACGATGCTCACACGTTTCTCATCTTAACTGACCAGCATTGGATATTAGAGGACCTGTGCTTTGTATCAATTTCAGAGGCAGAGTTCTTCTAGATATGTTCCGTATGTGTATGAAACACCGTTCTTTTGTTCACAACACACTCAAGTTTCCTGCTGTCTTAGAGACTCTAGAAAGCTAGAGCGTGGTTCTTGCTCTAAAGCAGAGTGTGATCAATGGATGAGAACTCTGTTGTGTGTGTCACTTCTGAAATGGAGTTAAATTCCAGGCTCTGAGTCATCCTACAAGCAAGACTTCGTTTCAGGTAAGGGCAGTTACTTTTCAGCTCAAATGAACTACATCGTTCACGAAGCTCCCACGTTTCTCATCTTAACTGACAAGCATTGGATGTTAGAGGACCAGTGCTTTTTGTCAGTTTCAGAGGCAGAGTTAGACTAGCTATAGTCTGTATGTGTAGGAAACACCGTTCTTTTGTTCTCAGCACTCTCAAGTTTCCTGCTGTCTTAGAGACTCTAGAAAGCAAGAGGGTGTTTCTTGCTCTAAAGCAGAGTGTGATCTATATATGAGAACTCTGTTGTGTGTTTCACTTCAGAAATGGAGTTAAATCCCAGGCTCTGAGTCTTCCTACAAGCAAAACTTCGTTTCAGGTAATGGCAGTTACTTTACAGCTCAAACGACCTACATCGTTCATGAGGCTCACACGTTTCTCATCCTAACTGACAAGCATTGGATGTTAGAGGACCTGTGCTTTGTATCAATTTCAGAGGCAGAGTTCTTCTAGATATGGTCTGTATGTGTAGGACACACAGTTCTTTTGTTCTCAGCACTCTCAAGTTTCCTGCAGTCTTAGAGACTCCAGAAAGCTAGAGCATGCTTCTTATTCTAAAGCAAAGTGTGATCAGTGGATGAGAACTCTGTTGTGTGTTTCACTTCAGAAATGGAGTTAAATCCCAGGCTCTGAGTCTTCCTACAAGCAAAACTTCGTTTCAAGTAAGGGCAGTTAATTTAGAGCTGAAACGAACTACATCGTTCACGAAGCTCACACGTTTCTCATCTTAAATAACAAGCATTGGATGTTAGAGGACCTGTGCTTTCTATCAATTTCAGAGGCTGATTTCTTCTAGATATGGTCCGTATGTTTAGGAAATACCGTTCTTTTGTTCTCAGCACTCTCATGTTCCTGCTGTCTTAGAGACTCTAGAAAGCAAGAGCGTGCTTCTTGCTCTAAAGCAGAATGTGATCTGTATATGTGAACACTGCTGTGTGTTTCACTTCAGCAATGGAGTTAAATCCCAGGCTCTGAGTCTTCCTACAATCAAGACTTCTTTTCAGGTAAGGGCAGTTACTTTACAGCTCAAACGAACTACATCGTTCACGAAGCTCACACGTTTCTCATATTAACAGAAAGCATTGGATGTTAGAGGACCAGTGCTTTTTATCAGTTTCAGAGGCAGAGTTGGACTAGCTATGGTCTGTAGGTGTAGGAAACACCGTTCTTTTGTTCTCCACACTCTCGTTTCCTGCTGTCTTAGAGACTCTAGGAAGCTAGAGCGTGCTTCTCACTTTTAAAGCAGAGTGTGATCAGTGGATGAGAACTCTGTTGTGTGTTTCACTTCAGAAATGGAGTTAAATCCCAGGGTCTGAGTCTTCCTACAAGCAATACTTCGTTTCAGGTAAGGGCAGTCACTTTTCAGCTCAAACGAACTACATCGTTCACGAAGCTCACACGTTTCTCATCTTAACTGACAAGCATTGGATGTTAGAGGACCAGTGCTTTTTATCAGTTTCAGAGGCAGAGTTGGACTAGCTATGGTCTGTATGTGTAGGAAACACCGTTCTTTTGTTCTCAGCACTCTAAAGTTTCCTGCTGTCTTAGAGACTCTAGAAAGCTAGAGCGTGCTTCTCACTCTAAAGCAGAGTGTGATCAGTGGATGAGAACTCTGTGGTGTGTTTCACTTCAGAAATGGAGTTAAATACCAGGCTCTGCGTCTTCCTTCAAGCAAGAATTCGTTTCAGGTAAGAGCAGTCACTTTTCAGCTCAAACGAACTACATCGTTCACGAAGCTCACACGTTTCTCATATTAACAGGAAGCATTGGATGTTAGAGGACCAGTGCTTTTTATCAGTTTCAGAGTCAGAGTTAGACTAGCTATGGTCTGTATGTGAAGGAAACACCGTTCTTTTGTTCTCAGCCCTCTCAAGTTTCCTGCTGTCTTAGAGACTCTAGAAAGCAAGAACGTGCTTCTTGCTCTAAAGCAGGGTGTGATCTATATATGAGAACTCTGTTGTGTGTTTCACTTCAGAAATGGAGTTAAATCCCAGGCTCTGAGTCTTCCTACAAGCAAAACTTCGTTTCAGGTAATAGCAGTTACTTTACAGCTCAAACAACCTACATCGTTCATGAGGCTCACACGTTTCTCATCCTAACTGACAAGCATTGGATGTTAGAGGACCTGTGCTGTGTATCAATTTCAGAGGCAGAGTTCTTCTAGATATGGTCTGTATGTGTAGGACACACCGTTCTTTTGTTCTCAGCACTCTCAAGTTTCCTGCTGTCTTAGAGACTCCAGAAAGCTAGAGCGTGCTTCTTATTCTAAAGCAAAGTGTGATCAGTGGATGAGAACTCTGTTGTGTGTTTCACTTCAGAAATGGAGTTAAATCCCAGGCTCTGAGTCTTCCTACAAGCAAAACTTCGTTTCAGGTGAGGGCAGTTAATTTAGAGAAGAAACGAACTACATCGTTCACGAAGCTCACACGTTTCTCATCTTAAATGAGAAGGATTGGATGTTAGTGGACCTGTGCTTTCTATCAATTTCAGAGGCTGATTTCTTCTAGCGATGGTCTGTATGTTTAGGAAATACCGTTCTGTTGTTCTCAGCACTCTCATGTTCCTGCTGTCTTAGAGACTCTAGAAAGCAAGAGCGTGCTTCTTGCTCTAAAGCAGAGTGTGATCTATATATGTGAACTCTGCTGTGTGTTTCACTTCAGAAATGGAGTTAAATCCCAGGCTCTGAGTCATCCTACAATCAAGACTTCGTTTCAGGTAAGGGCAGTTACTTAACAGCTCAAACGAACTACTTCGTTCATGAATCTCACACGTTTCTCATATTAAATGACAAGCATTGGATGTTAGAGGACCTGTGCTTTGTATCAATTTCAGAGGCAGAGTGCTTATAGATATGGTCCGTATGTGTAGGAAACAACGTTCTTTTGTTCTCAGCACACTCAAGTTTCCTGCTGTCTTAGAGACTCTAGAAAGCTAGAGCGTGATTCTTCTCTAAAGCAGAGTGTGATCAATGGTTGAGAACGCTGTTGTGTGTTTCACTTCAGCAATGGAATTAAATCCCAGGCTGTGAGTCTTCCTACAATCAAGACTTCATTTAAGGTAAGGGCAGTTACTTTACAGCTCAAACGAACTACATCGTTCACGAAGCTCACACGTTTCTCATCGTAACTGACAAGCATTGGATGTTAGAGGACCTGCGGTTTGTTTCAGTTTCAGAAGCAGAGTTCTTCTAGATATGGTCCAAATGTGTATCTAACACCGTTCTTTTGTTTTGAGCACACTAATGTTTCCTGCTGTATTAGAGTCTCTAGAAAGCAAGAGCGTGCTTCTTGCTCTAAAGCAGAGTGTGATCCATGGATGAGAACTATGCTGTGTGTTTCCCATCATAAATGGAGTTAAATTCCATGCTCTGTGTTTTCCTACAAACAAGACTTCGTTTCATGTAAGGGAAGTCACTTTTCAGCTCAAACGAACTTCATCGTTCACGAAGCTCACACGTTTCTCATCCTAACTGACAAGCATTGGATGTTAGAGGACCTGTGCTTTGTATCAATTTCAGAGGCAGAGTTCTTCTAGATATGGTCTGTATGTGTAGGACACACAGTTCTTTTGTTCTCAGCACTCTCAAGTTTCCTGCAGTCTTAGAGACTCCAGAAAGCTAGAGCGTGCTTCCTATTCTAAAGCAAAGTGTGATCAGTGGATGAGAACTCTGTTGTGTGTTTCACTTCAGAAATGGAGTTAAATCCCAGGCTCTGAGTCTTCCTACAAGCAAAACTTCGTTTCAGGTAAGGGCAGTTAATTTAGAGCTGAAACGAACTACATCGTTCACGAAGCTCACACGTTTCTCATTTTAACTGACAAGCATTGGATGTTAGAGGACCTCTGGTTTGTTTCAGTTTCAGAAGCAGAGTTGAACTAGATATGGCCCGTATGTGTAGGAAACACCATTCTTTTGTTCTGAGCACACTAATGTTTCCTGCTGTATTAGAGACTCTAGAAAGCAAGAGCGTGCTTCTTGCTGTAAAGCAGAATGTGATCCATGGATGAGAACTATGCTGTGTTTCCCTTCAGAAATGGAGTTAAATTCCGTGCTCTGTGTCTCCCTACAAGCAAGACTTCGTTTCAGGTAAGGGCAGTCACTTTTCAGCTCAAAAGAACTACATCATTCACAAAGCTCACACGTTTCTCATCTTAAATGACAAGCATTGGACATTAGAGGACCAGTGCATTGTAACAGTTTCAGTACCAGAGTTGGACGAGACATGGTCCATATGTGTAGGAAACACCATTCATTTGTTCTCAGCCCACTCAAGTTTCCTGCTGTCTTAGAGTTTCTAGAAAGCTAGAGCATGCTTCTTGCTTCAAAGCAGAGTGTGACCAATGGATGACAACTCTGCTGTGTGTCACTTCACAGATGGAGTTATAGCCCAGGCTCTGAGTCTTTCTACAAGGAAGACTTCGTTTCAAGTAAGGGCAGTTACTTTACAGCTCAAACGAACTACATCGCTCACGAAGCTCACACGTTTCTCATCTTAAATGACAAGCATTGGATGTTAGAGGACCTGTGCTTTGTATCAATTTCAGAGGCAGAGTACCTCTAGATATGGTCCGTATGTGTAGGAAACACCATTCTTTTGTTCTGAGCACACTCACATTTCCTGCTGTATTAGAGACTCTAGAAAGCAAAAGCATGCTTCTTGCTCTAAAGCAGAGTGTGATCTATATATGAGAACTCTGCTGTGTGTTTCACTTCAGAAATGGAATTAAATCCCAGGCTCTGAGTCTTCCTACAAGCAAGACTTCGTTTCAGGTAAGGGCAGTTACTAACAGCTCAAACGAACTACATCGTTCACGAAGCTAACACGTTTCTCATCTTAACTGACAAGCATTGGATGATAGAGGACCTGTGGTTTGTTTCAGTTTTAGAAGCAGAGTTGAACTAGATATGGCCCGTATGTGTAGGAAACACTGTTCTTTTTTTCTGAGTACACTCAAGTTTCCTGCTGTATTAGAGACTCTAGAAAGGAAGAGCGTGCTTCTTGCTCTAAAGCAGAGTGTGATCAATGGATGAGAACTCTGTTGTGTGTTTCACTTCAGAAATGGAGTTAAATCCCTGGGTCTGAGTCTTCCTACAAGCAAGACTTCATTTCATGTAAGGGCAGTTACTTTACAGCTCAAACGATCTACATCGTTCATGAAGCTCACACGATTCTCATCTTAACTGACAAGTATTGGATATTAGAGGAACTGTGGTTTGTTTCAGTTTCAGGAGCAGAGTTGAACTAGATATGGCCCGTATGTGTAGGAAACACTGTTCTTTTGTTCTCAGCACACTCAAGTTTCCTGCTGTCTTAGAGAATCTTGAAAGCTATAGCGTGCTTCTTCTCTAAAGCAGAGTGTGATCAATGGATGAGAACTCTGTTGTGTGTTTCACTTCAGGAATGGAGTTAAATCCCAGGCTCTGAGTCTTCCTGCAAGCAAGACTTCGTTTCAGGTTAGGGCAGTTACTTTACAGCTCAAAAGAAGTACGTCGTTCACGATGCTCACACGTTTCTCATCTTAACTGACCAGCATTGGATATTAGAGGACCTGTGCTTTGTATCAATTTCAGAGGCAGAGTTCTTCTAGATATGTTCCGTATGTGTATGAAACACCGTTCTTTTGTTCACAACACACTCAAGTTTCCTGCTGTCTTAGAGACTCTAGAAAGCAAGAGGGTGTTTCTTGCTCTAAAGCAGAGTGTGATCTATATATGAGAACTCTGTTGTGTGTTTCACTTCAGAAATGGAGTTAAATCCCAGGCTCTGAGTCTTCCTACAAGCAAAACTTCGTTTCAGGTAATGGCAGTTACTTTACAGCTCAAACGACCTACATCGTTCATGAGCTCACACGTTTCTCATCCTAACTGACAAGCATTGGATGTTAGAGGACCTGTGCTTTGTATCAATTTCAGAGGCAGAGCTCTTCTAGATATGGTCTGTATGTGTAGGACACACAGTTCTTTTGTTCTCAGCACTCTCAAGTTTCCTGCAGTCTTAGAGACTCAAGAAAGCTAGAGCATGCTTCTTATTCTAAAGCAAAGTGTGATCAGTGGATGAGAACTCTGTTGTGTGTTTCACTTCAGAAATGGAGTTAAATCCCAGGCTCTGAGTCTTCCTACAAGCAAAACTTCGTTTCAGGTAAGGGCAGTTAATTTAGAGCTGAAACGAACTACATCGTTCACGAAGCTCACACGTTTCTCATCTTAAATAACAAGCATTGGATGTTAGAGGACCTGTGCTTTCTATCAATTTCAGAGGCTGATTTCTTCTAGATATGGTCCGTATGTTTAGGAAATACCGTTCTTTTGTTCTCAGCACTCTCATGTTCCTGCTGTCTTAGAGACTCTAGAAAGCAAGAGCGTGCTTCTTGATCTAAAGCAGAATGTGATCTGTATATGTGAACACTGCTGTGTGTTTCACTTCAGAAATGGAGTTAAATCCCGGACTCTGAGTCATCCTACAAGCAAGACTTCGTTTCAGGTAAGGGCAGTTACTTAACAGCTCAAACGAACTACATCGTTCATGAATCTCACACTTTTCTCATATTAACTGACAAGCATTGGATGTTAGAGGACCTGTGCTTTGTAGCAATTTCAGAGGCAGAGTTCTTCTAGATATGGTCCGTATGTGTGGGAAACACCGTTCTTTTGTTCTCAGGACACTCAAGTTTCCTGCTGTCTTAGAGACTCTAGAAAGCTAGAGCGTGATTCTTCTCTAAAGCAGAGTGTGATCAATGGTTGAGAACTCTGTTGTGTGTTTCACTTCAGCAATGGAGTTAAATCCCAGGCTCTGAGTCTTCCTACAAGCAAGACTTCGTTTCAGGTAAGGGCAGTTACTTTACAGCTCAAAAGAAGTACGTCGTTCACGATGCTCACACGTTTCTCATCTTAACTGACCAGCATTGGATATTAGAGGACCTGTGCTTTGTATCAATTTCAGAGGCAGAGTTCTTCTAGATATGTTCCGTATGTGTATGAAACACCGTTCTTTTGTTCACAACACACTCAAGTTTCCTGCTGTCTTAGAGACTCTAGAAAGCTAGAGCGTGTTTCTTGCTCTAAAGCAGAGTGTGATCAATGGATGAGAACTCTGTTGTGTGTGTCACTTCTGAAATGGAGTTAAATTCCAGGCTCTGAGTCATCCTACAAGCAAGACTTCGTTTCAGGTAAGGGCAGTTACTTTTCAGCTCAAATGAACTACATCGTTCACGAAGCTCCCACGTTTCTCATCTTAACTGACAAGCATTGGATGTTAGAGGACCAGTGCTTTTTGTCAGTTTCAGAGGCAGAGTTAGACTAGCTATGGTCTGTATGTGTAGGAAACACCGTTCTTTTGTTCTCAGCACTCTCAAGTTTCCTGCTGTCTTAGAGACTCTAGAAAGCAAGAGGGTGTTTCTTGCTCTAAAGCAGGGTGTGATCTATATATGAGAACTCTGTTGTGTGTTTCACTTCAGAAATGGAGTTAAATCCCAGGCTCTGAGTCTTCCTACAAGCAAAACTTCGTTTCAGGTAATGGCAGTTACTTTACAGCTCAAACGACCTACATCGTTCATGAGGCTCACACGTTTCTCATCCTAACTGACAAGCATTGGATGTTAGAGGACCTGTGCTTTGTATCAATTTCAGAGGCAGAGTTCTTCTAGATATGGTCTTTATGTGTAGGACACACAGTTCTTTTGTTCTCAGCACTCTCAAGTTTCCTGCAGTCTTAGAGACTCCAGAAAGCTAGAGCATGCTTCTTATTCTAAAGCAAAGTGTGATCAGTGGATGAGAACTCTGTTGTGTGTTTCACTTCAGAAATGGAGTTAAATCCCAGGCTCTGAGTCTTCCTACAAGCAAAACTTCGTTTCAGGTAAGGGCAGTTAATTTAGAGCTGAAACGAACTACATCGTTCACGAAGCTCACACGTTTCTCATCTTAAATAACAAGCATTGGATGTTAGAGGACCTGTGCTTTCTATCAATTTCAGAGGCTGATTTCTTCTAGATATGGTCCGTATGTTTAGGAAATACCGTTCTTTTGTTCTCAGCACTCTCATGTTCCTGCTGTCTTAGAGACTCTAGAAAGCAAGAGCGTGCTTCTTCCTCTAAAGCAGAATGTGATCTGTATATGTGAACACTGCTGTGTGTTTCACTTCAGAAATGGAGTTAAATCCCGGGCTCTGAGTCATCCTACAAGCAAGACTTCGTTTCAGGTAAGGGCAGTTACTTAACAGCTCAAACGAACTACATCGTTCATGAATCTCACACTTTTCTCATATTAACTGACAAGCATTGGATGTTAGAGGGCCTGTGCTTTGTAGCAATTTCAGAGGCAGAGTGCTTCTAGATATGGTCCGTATGTGTGGGAAACACCGTTCTTTTGTTCTCAGGACACACAAGTTTCCTGCTGTCTTAGAGACTCTAGAAAGCTAGAGCGTGATTCTTCGCTTAAGCAGCGTGTGATCAATGGTTGAGAACTCTGTTGTGTGTTTCACTTCAGCAATGGAGTTAAATCCCAGGCTCTGAGTCTTCCTACAAGCAAGACTTCGTTTCAGGTAAGGGCAGTCAATTTTCTGCTCAAACGAACTACATCGTTCACAAAGCTCACACGTTTCTCATCTTAACTGACAAGCATTGGATTTTAGAAGACCAATGCCTTATATCAGTTTAAGAGGCAGATTTGGACTAGGTATGATCCGTATGTGTAGGAAACACCATTCTTTTGTTCTGAACACACTCACGTTTCTTGCTGTATTAGAGTCTCTGGAAAGCAAGAGTGTGCTTCTTCCTGTAAAGCAGAGTGTGATCCATGGATGTGAACTATGCTGTGTGTTTCCCTTCAGAAAAGGAGTTAAATCCCAGGCTCTGTGTCTTCCTACAAGCAAGACTTCTTTTCAGTTAAGGGCAGTCACTTTTCAGCTCAAAAGACCTACATCCTTCACGAAGCTAACAAGTTTCCCATCTTAACTGACAAGCATTGGATGTTAGGGGACCAGTGCTTTGTATCAGTTTCAGAATCAGAGTTGGACTAGATAGGATCCATATGTGTAGGAAACACCGTTCATTTGTTCTCAGCACACTCAATTTTCCTGCTGTCTTAGAGACTCTAGAAAGCTAGAGAGTGCTTCTTCTCTAAAGCAGAGTGTGATCAATGGATGAGAACTCTGTTGTGTGTTTCACTTCAGCAATGGAGTTAAATCCCAGGCTCTGAGTCTTCCTACACGCAAGACTTTGTTTCAGGTAAGGCCAGTTACTTTATAGCTCAAACGAACTACATCGTTCACGAAGCTCACACGTTTCTTATATTAACTGACAAGCATTGGATGTTAGAGGACCTGCGGTTTATTTCAGTTTCAGAAGCAGAGTTCTTCTAGATATGGTCCAAATGTGTATCTAACACAGTTCTTTTGTTCTGAGCACACTAATGTTTCCTGCTGTATTAGAGACTCTAGAAAGCAAGAGCGTGCTTCTTGCTGTAAAGCAGAGTGTGATCCATGGATGAGAACTCTGCTGTGTGTTTCCCTTCAGAAATGGAGTTAAATCCCAGGCTCTGTGTCTTCCTACAAACAAGACTTCGTTTCAGGTAAGGGCAGTTACTTTACAGCTCAAACGAACTACATCGTTCATGAATCTCACACGTTTCTCATATTAACTGACAAGGATTGGATGTTAGAGGACCTGTGCTTTGTATCAATTTCAGAGGCAGAGTTCTTCTAGATATGGTCCGTATGTGTAGGAAACACCGTTCTTTTGTTCTCAGCACACTCATGTTTCCTGCTGTCTAGAGACTCTAGAAAGCTAGAGCGTGATTCTTCTCTAAAGCAGAGTGTGATCAATGGATGAGAACTCTGTTGTGTGTTTCACTTTAGAAATGGAGTTAAATCCCAGGCTCTGAGTCTTCCTACAAGCAAAACTTCGTTTCAGGTAATGGCAGTTACTTTACAGCTCAAACGACCTACATTGTTCACGAAGCTCACACGTTTCTCATATTAACAGGAAGCATTGGATGTTAGAGGACCAGTGCTTTTTATCAGTTTCAGAGGCAGAGTTAGACTAGCTATGGTCTGTATGTGAAGGAAACACCGTTCTTTTGTTCTCAGCACTCTCAAGTTTCCTGCTGTCTTAGAGACTCTAGAAAGCAAGAGCGTGCTTCTTGCTATAAAGCAGAGTGTGATCCATGGATGAGAACTATGCTGTGTGTTTCCCATGATAAATGGAGTTAAATTCCATGCTCTGTGTCTTCCTACAAACAAGACTTCGTTTCAGGTAAGGGAAGTCACTTTTCAGCTCAAACGAACGACATCATTCACGAAGCTCACACGTTTCTCATCTTAACTGACAAGCATTGGATGTTAGAGGACCTGTGCTTTGTAGCAACTTCAGAGGCAGCGTTCTTCCAGATATGGTCCCTATGTGTAGGAAACACTGTTCTTTTGTTCTCAGCACACTCAAGTTTCCTGCTATCTTAGAGACTCTAGAAAGCTAGAGAGTGGTTCTTCTCTAAAGCAGAGTGTGATCAATGCATGAGAACTCTGTTGTGTGTTTCCCTTCAGCAATGGAGTTAAATCCCAGGCTCTGAGTCTTCCTACAAGCAAGACTTTGTTTCAGGTAAGGGCAGTTACTTTATAGCTCAAACGAACTACATCGTTCACGAAGCTCACACGTTTCTTATCTTAACTGAAAAGCATTGGATGTTAGAGGACCTGCGGTTTATTTCAGTTTCAGAAGCAGAGTTATTCCAGATATGGTCCAAATGTGTATCTAACACAGTTCTTTTGTTCTGAGCACACTAATGTTTCCTGCTGTATTAGAGACTCTAGAAAGCAATAGCGTGCTTCATGCTCTAAAGCAGAGTGTGATCTATATATGTGAACTCTGCTGTGTGTTTCACTTCAGAAATGGAGTTAAATACCAGGCTCTGAGTCTTCCTACAAGCAAAACTTCGTTTCAGGTAATGGCAGTTACTTTACAGCTCAAACGACCTACATCGTTCACGAAGCTCACACGTTTCTCATATTAACAGGAAGCATTGGATGTTAGAGGACCAGTGCTTTTTATCAGTTTCAGAGGCAGAGTTAGACTAGCTATGGTCTGTATGTGAAGGAAACACCGTTCTTTTGTTCTCAGCACTCTCAAGTTTCCTGCTGTCTTAGAGACTCTAGAAAGCAAGAGCGTGCTTCTTGCTCTAAAGCAGAGTGTGATCTATATATGAGAACTCTGTTGTGTGTTTCACTTCAGAAATGGAGTTAAATACCAGGCTCTGAGTCTTCCTACAAGCAAAACTTCGTTTCAGGTAAGGGCAGTTAATTTAGAGCTGAAACGAACTACATCGTTCACGAAGCTCACACGTTTCTCATCTTAACTGACAAGCATTGGATTTTAGAAGACCAATGCCTTATATCAGTTTAAGAGGCAGATTTGGACTAGGTATGATCCGTATGTGAAGGAAACACCGTTCTTTTGTTCTCAGCACTCTCAAGTTTCCTGCTGTCTTAGAGACTCTAGAAAGCAAGAGCGTGCTTCTTGCTCTAAAGCAGAGTGTGATCTATATATGAGAACTCTGTTGTGTGTTTCACTTCAGAAATGGAGTTAAATCCCTGGCTCTGAGTCTTCCTACAAGCAAAACTTCGTTTCAGGTAATGGCAGTTACTTTACAGCTCAAACAACCTACATCGTTCATGAGGCTCACACGTTTCTCATCCTAACTGACAAGCATTGGATGTTAGAGGACCTGTGCTTTGTATCAATTTCAGAGGCAGAGTTCTTCTAGATATGGTCTGTATGTGTAGGACACACTGTTCTTTTGTTCTCAGCACTCTCAAGTTTCCTGCTGTCTTAGAGACTCCAGAAAGCTAGAGCGTGCTTCTTATTCTAAAGCAAAGTGTGATCAGTGGATGAGAACTCTGTTGTGTGTTTCACTT
This sequence comes from Onychomys leucogaster, assembly GCA_949786385.1. NCBI lineage: Eukaryota > Metazoa > Chordata > Mammalia > Rodentia > Cricetidae > Onychomys > Onychomys leucogaster. The sequence continues at coordinate 437,340 of CATKUP010000118.1, read as the reverse complement.
CAGAAATGGAGTTAAATCCCAGGCTCTGAGTCTTCCTACAAGCAAAACTTCGTTTCAGGTAAGGGCAGTTAATTTAGAGAAGAAACGAACTACATCGTTCACGAAGCTCACACGTTTCTCATCTTAAATGACAAGGATTGGATGTTAGGACCTGTGCTTTCTATCAATTTCAGAGGCTGATTTCTTCTACATATGGTCTGTATGTTTAGGAAATACCGTTCTTTTGTTCTCAGCACTCTCATGTTCCTGCTGTCTTAGAGACTCTAGAAAGCTAGAGCGTGATTCTTCTCTAAAGCAGAGTGTGATCAATGGTTGGGAACGCTGTTGTGTGTTTCACTTCAGCAATGGAGTTAAATCCCAGGCTCTGTGTCTTCCTACAATCAAGACTTCGTTTCAGGTAAGGGCAGTTACTTTACAGCTCAAACGAACTACATCGTTCACGAAGCTCACACGTTTCTCATCTTTACTGACAAGCATTGGATGTTAGAGGACCTGTGCTTTGTATCAATTTCAGAGGCAGAGTTCTTCTAGATATGGTCTGTATGTGTAGGACACACCGTTCTTTTGTTCTCAGCCCACTCAAGTTTCCTGCTGTCTTAGAGAATCTAGAACTGAAAAGCGTGCTTCTTGCTCTAAAGCATAGTATGATCTATATATGAGAACTCTACTGTGGGTTTCACTTCAGAAATGGAGTTAAATCCCAGGCCTGAGTCTTCCTACAAGCAAGACTTCGTTTCACGTAAGGGCAGTTACTAACAGCTCAAACGAACTACATCGTTCACGAAGCTAACACGTTTCTCATCTTAACTGACAAGCATTGGATGATAGAAGACCTGTGGTTTGTTTCAGTTTCAGAAGCAGAGTTGAACTAGATATGGCCCGTATGTGTAGGAAACACAATTCTTTTGTTCTGAGCACACTAATGTTTCCTGCTGTATTAGAGACTCTAGAAAGCAAGAGCGTGCTTCTTGCTGTAAAGCAGAGTGTGATCCATGGATGAGAACTATGCTTTGTGTTTCCCTTCAGAAATGGAGGTAAATTCCATGCTCTGTGTCTTCCTACAAACAAGACTTCATTTCAGGTAAGGGCAGTTACTTTACAGCTCAAACGAACTATATCGTTCATGAATCTCACACGTTTCTCATATTAACTGACAAGCATTGAATGTTAGAGGACCTGTGCTTTGTATCAATTACAGAGCCAGAGTTCTTCTAGATATGGTCCGTATGTGTAGGAAACTCCGTTCATTTGTTCTCAGCACACTCAAGTTTCCTGCTCTTTTAGAGACTCTAGAAAGCTAGAGCGTGATTCTTCTCTAAAGCAGAGTGTGACCAATGGTTGAGAACTCTGTTGTGTGTTTCTCTTCAGCAATGGAGTAAAATCCCAGGCTCTGAGTCTTCCTACAAGCAAGACTTCGTTTCAGGTAAGGGCAGTTACTTTACAGCTCAAACGAACTACTTCGTTCACGAAGCTCACACGTTTCTCATCTTAACTGACAAGCATTGGTTGTTAGAGTACCTGTCGTTTGTTTCAGTTTCAGAAGCAGAGTTCTTCTAGATATGGTCCAAATGTGTATCTAACACAGGTCTTTTGTTCTGAGCACACTAATGTTTCCTGCTTTATTAGAGACTCTAGAAAGCAAGAGCGTGCTTCTTGCTGTAAAGCAGAATGTGATCCATGGATGAGAACTATGCTGTGTTTCCCTTCAGAAATGGAGTTAAATTCCGTGCTCTGTGTCTGCCTACAAGCAAGACTTCGTTTCAGGTAAGGGCAGTCACTTTTCAGCTCAAAAGAACTACATCATTCACAAAGCTCACACGTTTCTCATCTTAAATGACAAGCATTGGACGTTAGAGGACCAGTGCTTTGTATCAGTTTCAGAAGCAGAGTTGGACGAGATATGGTCCATATGTGTAGGAAACACCATTCATTTGTTCTCAGCCCACTCAAGTTTCCTGCTGTCTTAGAGTTTCTAGAAAGCTAGAGCATGCTTCTTGCTTCAAAGCAGAGTGTGACCAATGGATGACAACTCTGCTGTGTGTCACTTCACAGATGGAGTTATAGCCCAGGCTCTGAGTCTTTCTACAAGGAAGACTTCGTTTCAGGTAAGGGCAGTTACTAACAGCTCAAACGAGCTACATCGTTCACGAAGCTAACACGTTTCTCATCTTAACTGACAAGCATTGGATGATAGAGGACCTGTGGTTTGTTTCAGTTTCAGAAGCAGAGTTGAACTACATATGGCCCGTATGTGTAGGAAACACTGTTCTTTTGTTCTCAGCACACTCAAGTTTCCTGCTGTCTTAGAGACTCTAGAAAGGAAGAGCGTGCTTCTTCTCTAAAGCAGAGTGTGATCAATGGATGAGAACTCTGTTGTGTGTTTCACTTCAGGAATGGAGTTAAATCCCAGGCTCTGAGTCTTCCTGCAAGCAAGGCTTCGTTTCAGGTAAGGGCAGTTACTTTACAGCTCAAAAGAAGTACGTCGTTCACGATGCTCACAGGTTTCTCATCTTAACTGACAAGCATTGGATATTAGAGGACCTGTGCTTTGTATCAATTTCAGAGGCAGAGTTCTTCTAGATATGTTCCGTATGTGTATGAAACACCGTTCTTTTGTTCACAACACACTCAAGTTTCCTGCTGTCTTAGAGACTCTAGAAAGCTAGAGCGTGGTTCTTGCTCTAAAGCAGAGTGTGATCAATGGATGAGAACTCTGTTGTGTGTGTCACTTCTGAAATGGAGTTAAATCCCAGGCTCTGAGTCTTCCTACAAGCAAGACTTCATTTCATGTAAGGGCAGTTACTTTACAGCTCAAACGATCTACATCATTCATGAAGCTCACACGATTCTCATCTTAACTGACAAGTATTGGATATTAGAGGAACTGTGGTTTGTTTCAGTTTCAGAAGCAGAGTTGAACTAGATATGGCCCGTATGTGTAGGAAACACTGTTCTTTTGTTCTCAGCACACTCAAATTTCCTGCTGTCTTAGAGACTCTAGAAAGCTAGAGCGTGGTTCTTGCTCTAAAGCAGAGTGTGATCAATGGATGAGAACTCTGTTGTGTGTTTCACTTCAGAAATGGAGTTAAATCCCAGGCTCTGAGTCTTCCTACAAGCAAGACTTCGTTTCAGGTAAGGGCAGTTACTTTACAGCTCAAACGAACTACATCGTTCATGAAGCTCACATGTTTCTCACATTAACTGACAAGCATTGGATGTTAGAGGACCTGTGCTTTGTATCAATTTCAGAGGCAGAGTCCTTCTAGATATGGTCCGTATGTGTAGGAAACACCGTTCTTTTGTTCTCAGCACACTCAAGTTTCCTGCTGTCTTAGAGATTTTAGAAAGCTAGAGCATGCTTCTTCTCTAAAGCAGAGTGTGATCAATGGATGTGAACTCTGTTGTGTGTTTCAAATCAGAAATGGAGTAAAACCCCAGGATCTGAGTCTTCCTACAAGCAAGACTTCGTTTCAGGTAAGGTCAGTCAATTTTCAGCTCAAACGAACTACATCGTTCACGAAACTCACACGTTTCTCATATTAACAGGAAGCATTGGATGTTAGAGGACCAGTGCTTTTTATCAGTTTCAGAGGCAGAGTTGGACTAGCTATGGTCTGTATGTGTAGGAAACACCGTTCTTTTGTTCTCAGCACTCTCAAGTTTCCTGCTGTCTTAGAGAATCTAGAAAGCAAAAGCGTGCTTCTTGCTCTAAAGCATAGTATGATCTATATATGAGAACTCTACTGTGTGTTTCACTTCTGAAATGGAGTTAAATCCCAGGCCTGAGTCTTCCTACAAGCAAGTTTCGTTTCACGTAAGGGCAGTTACTAACAGCTCAAACGAACTACATCGTTCACGATGCTAACACGTTTCTCATCTTAACTGACAAGCATTGGATGATAGAAGACCTGTGGTTTGTTTCAGTTTCAGAAGCAGAGTTGAACTAGATATGGCCCGTATGTGTAGGAAACACCATTCTTTTGTTCTGAGCACACTAATGTTTCCTGCTGTATTAGAGACTCTAGAAAGCAAGAGTGTGCTTCTTGCTGTAAAGCAGAGTGTGATCCATGGATGAGAACTATGCTTTGTGTTTCCCTTCAGAAATGGAGTTAAATTCCATGCTCTGTGTCTTCCTACAAACAAGACTTCATTTCAGGTAAGGGCAGTTACTTTACAGCTCAAACGAACTACATCGTTCATGAATCTCACACGTTTCTCATATTAACTGACAAGCATTGGATGTTCGAGGACCAGTGCTTTGTATCAATTACAGAGCCAGAGTTCTTCCAGATATGGTCTGTATGTGTAGCAAACACCGTTCTTTTGTTCTCAGCACACTCAAGTTTCCTGCTCTTTTAGAGACTCTAGAAAGCTAGAGCGTGATTCTTCTCTAAAGCAGAGTGTGATCAATGGTTGAGAACTCTGTTGTGTGTTTCTCTTCAGCAATGGAGTAAAATCCCAGGCTCTGAGTCTTCCTACAAGCAAGACTTCGTTTCAGTTAAGTGCAGTTACTTTACAGCTCAAACGAACTACATCGTTCACGAAGCTCACACGTTTCTCATCTTAACTGACAAGCATTGGATGTTAGAGGACCTGTGGTTTGTTTCAGTTTCAGAAGCAGAGTTCTTCTAGATATGGTCCAAATGTGTATCTAACACCGGTCTTTTGTTCTGAGCACACTAATGTTTCCTGCTTTATTAGAGACTCTAGAAAGCAAGAGCGTGCTTCTTGCTGTAAAGCAGAGAGTGATCCATGGATGAGAACTATGCTTTGTGTTTCCCTTCAGAAATGGAGTTAAATTCCATGCTCTGTGTCTTCCTACAAACAAGACTTCATTTCAGGTAAGGGCAGTTATTTTACAGCTCAAACGAACTACATCGTTCATGAATCTCACACGTTTCTCATATTAACTGACAAGCATTGGATGTTAGAGGATCTGTGCTTTGTATCAATTACTGAGCCAGAGTTCTTCTAGATATGGTCCGTATGTGTAGGAAACACCGTTCTTTTGTTCTCAGCACACTCAAGTTTCCTGCTCTTTTAGAGACTCTAGAAAGCTAGAGCGTGATTCTTCTCTAAAGCAGAGTGTGATCAATGGTTGAGAACTCTGTTGTGTGTTTCTCTTCAGCAATGGAGTAAAATCCCAGGCTCTGAGTCTTCCTACAAGCAAGACTTCGTTTCAGGTAAGGGCAGTTACTTTACAGCTCAAACTAACTACATCGTTCACGAAGCTCACACGTTTCTCATCTTAACTGACAAGCATTGGATGTTAGAGGACCTGTGGTTTGTTTCAGTTTCAGAAGCAGAGTTCTTCTAGATATGGTCCAAATGTGTATCTAACACCGGTCTTTTGTTCTGAGCACACTAATGTTTCCTGCTTTATTAGAGACTCTAGAAAGCAAGAGCGTGCTTCTTGCTGTAAAGCAGAATGTGATCCATGGATGAGAACTATGCTGTGTTTCCCTTCAGAAATGGAGTTAAATTCCGTGCTCTGTGTCTGCCTACAAGCAAGACTTCGTTTCAGGTAAGGGCAGTCACTTTTCAGCTCAAAAGAACTACATCATTCACAAAGCTCACACGTTTCTCATCTTAAATGACAAGCATTGGACGTTAGAGGACCAGTGCTTTGTATCAGTTTCAGAAGCAGAGTTGGACGAGATATGGTCCATATGTGTAGGAAACACCATTCATTTGTTCTCAGCCCACTCAAGTTTCCTGCTGTCTTAGAGTTTCTAGAAAGCTAGAGCATGCTTCTTGCTTCAAAGCAGAGTGTGACCAATGGATGACAACTCTGCTGTGTGTCACTTCACAGATGGAGTTATAGCCCAGGCTCTGAGTCTTTCTACAAGGAAGACTTCGTTTCAAGTAAGGGCAGTTACTTTACAGCTCAAACGAACTACATTGCTCACGAAGCTAACACGTTTCTCATCTTAAATGACAAGCATTGGATGTTAGAGGACCTGTGCTTTGTATCAATTTCAGAGGCAGAGTACCTGTAGATATGGTCCGTATGTGTAGGAAACACCATTCTTTTGTTCTGAGCACACTCATGTTTCCTGCTGTATTAGAGACTCTAGAAAGCAAAAGCATGCTTCTTGCTCTAAAGCAGAGTGTGATCTATATATGAGAACTCTGCTGTGTGTTTCACTTCAGAAATGGAATTAAGTCCCAGGCTCTGAGTCTTCCTACAAGCAAGACTTCGTTTCAGGTAAGGGCAGTTACTTTACAGCTCAAACGAACTACATCTTTCACGAAGCTCACACGTTTCTCATCGTAACTGACAAGCATTGGATGTTAGAGGACCTGTGCTTTGTATCAACTTCAGAGGCAGCGTTCTTCCAGATATGGTCCCTATGTGTATGAAACACTGTTCTTTTGTTCTCAGCACACTCAAGTTTCCTGCTATCTTAGAGACTCTAGAAAGCTAGAGAGTGCTTCTTCTCTAAAGCAGAGTGTGATCAATGGATGAGAACTCTGTTGTGTGTTTCACTTCAGCAATGGAGTGAAATCCCAGGCTCTGTGTCTTCCTACAAACAAGACTTCATTTCAGGTAAGGGCAGTCAATTTTCAGCTCAAACGAACTACATCGTTCATGAATCTCACACGTTTCTCATATTAACTGACAAGCATTGGATGTTAGAGGACCTGTGCTTTGTATCAATTTCAGAGGCAGAGTACCTCTAGATATGGTCCGTATGTGTAGGAAACACCATTCTTTTGTTGTGAGCACACTCATGTTTCCTGCTGTATTAGAGACTCTAGAAAGCAAAAGCATGCTTCTTGCTCTAAAGCAGAGTGTGATCTATATATGAGAACTCTGCTGTGTGTTTCACTTCAGAAATGGAATTAAGTCCCAGGCTCTGAGTCTTCCTACAAGCAAGACTTCGTTTCAGGTAAGGGCAGTTACTAACAGCTCAAACGAACTACATCGTTCATGAAGCTAATACGTTTCTCATCTTAACTGACAAGCATTGGATGATAGAGGACCTGTGGTTTGTTTCAGTTTTAGAAGCAGAGTTGAACTAGATACGGCCCCTATGTGTAGGAAACACTGTTCTTTTTTTCTGAGTACACTCAAGTTTCCTGCTGTATTAGAGACTCTAGAAAGGAAGAGCGTGCTTCTTGCTCTAAAGCAGAGTGTGATCAATGGATGAGAACTCTGTTGTGTGTTTCACTTCAGAAATGGAGTTAAATCCCTGGGTCTGAGTCTTCCTACAAGCAAGACTTCATTTCATGTAAGGGCTGTTACTTTATAGCTCAAACGATCTACATCGTTCATGAAGCTCACACGATTCTCATCTTAACTGACAAGTAATGGATATTAGAGGAACTGTGGTTTGTTTCAGTTTCAGAAGCAGAGTTGAACTAGATATGGCCCATATGTGTAGGAAACACTGTTCTTTTGTTCTCAGCACACTCAAGTTTCCTGCTGTCTTAGAGACTCTAGAAAGCTAGAGCGTGCTTCTTCTCTAAAGCAGAGTGTGATCAATGGATGAGAACTCTGTTGTGTGTTTCACTTCAGGAATGGAGTTAAATCCCAGGCTCTGAGTCTTCCTGCAAGCAAGACTTCGTTTCAGGTAAGGGCAGTTACTTTATAGCTCAAAAGAAGTACGTCGTTCACGATGCTCACACGTTTCTCATCTTAACTGACAAGCATTGGATATTAGAGGACCTGTGCTTTGTATCAATTTCAGAGGCAGAGTTCTTCTAGATATGTTCCGTATGTGTATGAAACACCATTCTTTTGTTCACAACACACTCAAGTTTCCTGCTGTCTTAGAGACTCTAGAAAGCTAGAGCGTGGTTCTTGCTCTAAAGCAGAGTGTGATCAATGGATGAGAACTCTGTTGTGTGTGTCACTTCTGAAATGGAGTTAAATCCCAGGCTCTGAGTCTTCCTACAAGCAAGACTTCGTTTCCGGTAAGGGCAGTTACTTTTCAGCTCAAATGAACTACATCGTTCACGAAGCTCCCACGTTTCTAATCTTAACTGACAAGCATTGGATGTTAGAGGGCCAGTGCTTTTTATCAGTTTCAGAGGCAGAGTTAGACTAGCTATGGTCTGTATGTGTAGGAAACACCGTTCTTTTGTTCTCAGCACTCTCAAGTTTCCTGCTGTCTTAGAGACTCTAGAAAGCTAGAGCGTGGTTCTTGCTCTAAAGCAGAGTGTGGTCAATGGATGAGAACTCTGTTGTGTGTTTCACTTCAGAAATGGAGTTAAATCCCAGGCTCTGAGTCTTCCTACAAGCAAGACTTCGTTTCAGGTAAGGGCAGTTACTTTACAGCTCAAACGAACTACATCGTTCATGAAGCTCACATGTTTCTCACATTAACTGACAAGCATTGGATGTTAGAGGACCTGTGCTTTGTATCAATTTCAGAGGCAGAGTCCTTCTAGATATGGTCCGTATGTGTAGGAAACACCGTTCTTTTGTTCTCAGCACACTCAAGTTTCCTGCTGTCTTTGAGATTTTAGAAAGCTAGAGCATGCGTCTTCTCTAAAGCAGAGTTTGATCAATGGATGTGAACTCTGTTGTGTGTTTCACATCAGAAATGGAGTAAAACCCCAGGATCTGAGTCTTCCTACAAGCAAGACTTCGTTTCAGGTAAGGGCAGTCAATTTTCAGCTCAAACGAACTACATCGTTCACGAAGCTCACACGTTTCTCATATTAACAGGAAGCATTGGATGTTAGAGGACCAGTGCTTTTTATCAGTTTCAGAGGCAGAGTTAGACTAGCTATGGTCTGTATGTGTAGGAAACACCGTTCTTTTGTTCTCAGCACTCTCAAGTTTCCTGCTGTCTTAGAGACTCTAGAAAGGAAGAGCGTGCTTCTTGCTCTAAAGCAGAGTGTGATCTATATATGAGAAATCTGCTGTGTGTTTCACTTCAGAAATGGAGTTAAATCCCTGGGTCTGAGTCTTCCTACAAGCAAGACTTCATTTCATGTAAGGGCAGTTACTTTATAGCTCAAACGATCTACATCGTTCATGAAGCTCACACGATTCTCATCTTAACTGACAAGTAATGGATAGTAGAGGAACTGTGGTTTGTTTCAGTTTCAGAAGCAGAGTTGAACTAGATATGGCCCGTATGTGTAGGAAACACTGTTCTTTTGTTCTCAGCACAATCAAGTTTCCTGCTGTCTTAGAGACTCTAGAAAGCTAGAGCGTGGTTCTTGCTCTAAAGCAGAGTGTGATCAATGGATGAGAACTCTGTTGTGTGTTTCACTTCAGAAATGGAGTTAAATCCCAGGCTCTGAGTCTTCCTACAAGCAAGACTTCGTTTCAGGTAAGGGCAGTTACTTTACAGCTCAAACGAACTACATCGTTCATGAAGCTCACATGTTTCTCACATTAACTGACAAGCATTGGATGTTAGAGGACCTGTGCTTTGTATCAATTTCAGAGGCAGAGTCCTTCTAGATATGGTCCGTATGTGTAGGAAACACCGTTCTTTTGTTCTCAGCACACTCAAGTTTCCTGCTGTCTTAGAGATTTTAGAAAGCTAGAGCATGCTTCTTCTCTAAAGCAGAGTGTGATCAATGGATGTGAACTCTGTTGTGTGTTTCACATCAGAAATGGAGTAAAACCCCAGGATCTGAGTCTTCCTACAAGCAAGACTTCGTTTCAGGTAAGGGCAGTTACTTTACAGCTCAAACGAACTACATCGTTCACGAAGCTCACACGTTTCTCATCTTAACTGACAAGCATTGGATGTTAGAGGACCTGTGGTTTGTTTCAGTTTCAGAAGCAGAGTTCTTCTAGATATGGTCCAAATGTGTATCTAACACCGGTCTTTTGTTCTGAGCACACTAATGTTTCCTGCTGTCTTAGAGACTCTAGAAAGCAAGAGCGTGCTTCTTGCTGTAAAGCAGAATGTGATCCATGGATGAGAACTATGCTGTGTTTCCCTTCAGAAATGGAGTTAAATTCCGTGCTCTGTGTCTGCCTACAAGCAAGAATTCGTTTCAGGTAAGGGCAGTCACTTTTCAGCTCAAAAGAACTACATCGTTCACGAAGCTCCCACGTTTCTCATCTTAACTGACAAGCATTGGATGTTAGAGGACCTGTGCTTTTTATCAGTTTCAGAGGCAGAGTTAGACTAGCTATGGTCTGTATGTGTAGGAAACACCGTTCTTTTGTTCTCAGCACTCTCAAGTTTCCTGCTGTCTTAGAGACTCTAGAAAGCTAGAGCGTGGTTCTTGCTCTAAAGCAGAGTGTGGTCAATGGATGAGAACTCTGTTGTGTGTTTCACTTCAGAAATGGAGTTAAATCCCAGGCTCTGAGTCTTCCTACAAGCAAGACTTCGTTTCAGGTAAGGGCAGTTACTTTACAGCTCAAACGAACTACATCGTTCATGAAGCTCACATGTTTCTCACATTAACTGACAAGCATTGGATGTTAGAGGACCTGTGCTTTGTATCAATTTCAGAGGCAGAGTCCTTCTAGATATGGTCCGTATGTGTAGGAAACACCGTTCTTTTGTTCTCAGCACACTCAAGTTTCCTGCTGTCTTTGAGATTTTAGAAAGCTAGAGCATGCGTCTTCTCTAAAGCAGAGTTTGATCAATGGATGTGAACTCTGTTGTGTGTTTCACATCAGAAATGGAGTAAAACCCCAGGATCTGAGTCTTCCTACAAGCAAGACTTCGTTTCAGGTAAGGGCAGTCAATTTTCAGCTCAAACGAACTACATCGTTCACGAAGCTCACACGTTTCTCATATTAACAGGAAGCATTGGATGTTAGAGGACCAGTGCTTTTTATCAGTTTCAGAGGCAGAGTTAGACTAGCTATGGTCTGTATGTGTAGGAAACACCGTTCTTTTGTTCTCAGCACTCTCAAGTTTCCTGCTGTCTTAGAGAATCTAGAAAGCAAGAGCGTGCTTCTTGCTCTAAAGCAGAGTGTGATCTATATATGAGAACTCTGCTGTGTGTTTCACTTCAGAAATGGAATTAAATCCCAGGCTCTGTGTCTTCCTACAAACAAGACTTCATTTCAGGTAAGGGCAGTTACTTTACAGCTCAAACGAACTACATCGTTCATGAATCTCACACGTTTCTCATATTAACTGACAAGCATTGGATGTTAGAGGACCTGTGCTTTGTATCAATTTCAGAGGCAGAGTACCTCTAGATATGGTCCGTATGTGTAGGAAACACCATTCTTTTGTTCTGAGCACACTCATGTTTCCTGCTGTATTAGAGACTCTAGAAAGCAAAAGCATGCTTCTTGCTCTAAAGCAGAGTGTGATCTATATATGAGAACTCTGCTGTGTGTTTCACTTCAGAAATGGAATTAAATCCCAGGCTCTGAGTCTTCCTACAAGCAAGACTTCGTTTCAGGTAAGGGCAGTTACTAACAGCTCAAACGAACTGCATCGTTCACGAAGCTAACACGTTTCTCATCTTAACTGACAAGCATTGGATGATAGAGGACCTGTGGTTTGTTTCAGTTTTAGAAGCAGAGTTGAACTAGATACGGCCCGTATGTGTAGGAAACACTGTTCATTTTTTCTGAGTACACTCAAGTTTCCTGCTGTATTAGAGACTCTAGAAAGGAAGAGCGTGCTTCTTGCTCTAAAGCAGAGTGTGATCTATATATGAGAAATCTGCTGTGTGTTTCACTTCAGAAATGGAGTTAAATCCCTGGGTCTGAGTCTTCCTACAAGCAAGACTTCATTTCATGTAAGGGCAGTTACTTTATAGCTCAAACGATCTACATCGTTCATGAAGCTCACACGATTCTCATCTTAACTGACAAGTAATGGATAGTAGAGGAACTGTGGTTTGTTTCAGTTTCAGAAGCAGAGTTGAACTAGATATGGCCCGTATGTGTAGGAAACACTGTTCTTTTGTTCTCAGCACAATCAAGTTTCCTGCTGTCTTAGAGACTCTAGAAAGCTAGAGGGTGGTTCTTGCTCTAAAGCAGAGTGTGATCAATGGATGAGAACTCTGTTGTGTGTTTCACTTCAGAAATGGAGTTAAATCCCAGGCTCTGAGTCTTCCTACAAGCAAGACTTCGTTTCAGGTAAGGGCAGTTACTTTACAGCTCAAACGAACTACATCGTTCATGAAGCTCACATGTTTCTCACATTAACTGACAAGCATTGGATGTTAGAGGACCTGTGCTTTGTATCAATTTCAGAGGCAAAGTCCTTCTAGATATGGTCCGTATGTGTAGGAAACACCGTTCTTTTGTTCTCAGCACACTCAAGTTTCCTGCTGTCTTAGAGATTTTAGAAAGCTAGAGCATGCTTCTTCTCTAAAGCAGAGTGTGATCAATGGATGTGAACTCTGTTGTGTGTTTCACATCAGAAATGGAGTAAAACCCCAGGATCTGAGTCTTCCTACAAGCAAGACTTCATTTCAGGTAAGGGCAGTTACTTTACAGCTCAAACGAACTACATCGTTCACGAAGCTCACACGTTTCTCATCTTAACTGACAAGCATTGGATGTTAGAGGACCTGTGGTTTGTTTCAGTTTCAGAAGCAGAGTTCTTCTAGATATGGTCCAAATGTGTATCTAACACCGGTCTTTTGTTCTGAGCACACTAATGTTTCCTGCTGTCTTAGAGACTCTAGAAAGCAAGAGCGTGCTTCTTGCTGTAAAGCAGAATGTGATCCATGGATGAGAACTATGCTGTGTTTCCCTTCAGAAATGGAGTTAAATTCCGTGCTCTGTGTCTGCCTACAAGCAAGACTTCGTTTCAGGTAAGGGCAGTCACTTTTCAGCTCAAAAGAACTACATCATTCACAAAGCTCACACGTTTCTCATCTTAAATGACAAGCATTGGACGTTAGAGGACCAGTGTTTTGTATCAGTTTCAGAAGCAGAGTTGGACGAGATATGGTCCATATGTGTAGGAAACACCATTCATTTGTTCTCAGCCCACTCAAGTTTCCTGCTGTCTTAGAGTTTCTAGAAAGCTAGAGCATGCTTCTTGCTTCAAAGCAGAGTGTGACCAATGGATGACAACTCTGCTGTGTGTCACTTCACAGATGGAGTTATAGCCCAGGCTCTGAGTCTTTCTACAAGGAAGACTTCGTTTCAAGTAAGGGCAGTTACTTTACAGCTCAAACGAACTACATCGCTCACGAAGCTCACACGTTTCTCATCTTAAATGACAAGCATTGGACGTTAGAGGACCAGTGTTTTGTATCAGTTTCAGAAGCAGAGTTGGACGAGATATGGTCCATATGTGTAGGAAACACCATTCATTTGTTCTCAGCCCACTCAAGTTTCCTGCTGTCTTAGAGTTTCTAGAAAGCTAGAGCATGCTTCTTGCTTCAAAGCAGAGTGTGACCAATGGATGACAACTCTGCTGTGTGTCACTTCACAGATGGAGTTATAGCCCAGGCTCTGAGTCTTCCTACAAGCAAGACTTCGTTTCAGGTAAGGGCAGTTACTTTTCAGCTCAAATGAACTACATCGTTCACGAAGCTCCCACGTTTCTCATCTTAACTGACAAGCATTGGATGTTAGAGGACCAGTGCTTTTTATCAGTTTCAGAGGCAGAGTTAGACTAGCTATGGTCTGTATGTGTAGGAAACACCGTTCTTTTGTTCTCAGCACTCTCAAGTTTCCTGCTGTCTTAGAGACTCTAGAAAGCTAGAGCGTGGTTCTTGCTCTAAAGCAGAGTGTGGTCAATGGATGAGAACTCTGTTGTGTGTTTCACTTCAGAAATGGAGTTAAATCCCAGGCTCTGAGTCTTCCTACAAGCAAGACTTCGTTTCAGGTAAGGGCAGTTACTTTACAGCTCAAACGAACTACATCGTTCATGAAGCTCACATGTTTCTCACATTAACTGACAAGCATTGGATGTTAGAGGACCTGTGCTTTGTATCAATTTCAGAGGCAGAGTCCTTCTAGATATGGTCCGTATGTGTAGGAAACACCGTTCTTTTGTTCTCAGCACACTCAAGTTTCCTGCTGTCTTTGAGATTTTAGAAAGCTAGAGCATGCGTCTTCTCTAAAGCAGAGTTTGATCAATGGATGTGAACTCTGTTGTGTGTTTCACATCAGAAATGGAGTAAAACCCCAGGATCTGAGTCTTCCTACAAGCAAGACTTCGTTTCAGGTAAGGGCAGTCAATTTTCAGCTCAAACGAACTACAGCGTTCACGAAGCTCACACGTTTCTCATATTAACAGGAAGCATTGGATGTTAGAGGACCAGTGCTTTTTATCAGTTTCAGAGGCAGAGTTAGACTAGCTATGGTCTGTATGTGTAGGAAACACCGTTCTTTTGTTCTCAGCACTCTCAAGTTTCCTGCTGTCTTAGAGAATCTAGAAAGCAAGAGCGTGCTTCTTGCTCTAAAGCAGAGTGTGATCTATATATGAGAACTCTGCTGTGTGTTTCACTTCAGAAATGGAATTAAATCCCAGGCTCTGTGTCTTCCTACAAACAAGACTTCATTTCAGGTAAGGGCAGTTACTTTACAGCTCAAACGAACTACATCGTTCATGAATCTCACACGTTTCTCATATTAACTGACAAGCATTGGATGTTAGAGGACCTGTGCTTTGTATCAATTTCAGAGGCAGAGTACCTCTAGATATGGTCCGTATGTGTAGGAAACACCATTCTTTTGTTCTGAGCACACTCATGTTTCCTGCTGTATTAGAGACTCTAGAAAGCAAAAGCATGCTTCTTGCTCTAAAGCAGAGTGTGATCTATATATGAGAACTCTGCTGTGTGTTTCACTTCAGAAATGGAATTAAATCCCAGGCTCTGAGTCTTCCTACAAGCAAGACTTCGTTTCAGGTAAGGGCAGTTACTAACAGCTCAAACGAACTACATCGTTCACGAAGCTAACACGTTTCTCATCTTAACTGACAAGCATTGGATGATAGAGGACCTGTGGTTTGTTTCAGTTTTAGAAGCAGAGTTGAACTAGATACGGCCCGTATGTGTAGGAAACACTGTTCTTTTTTTCTGAGTACACTCAAGTTTCCTGCTGTATTAGAGACTCTAGAAAGGAAGAGCGTGCTTCTTGCTCTAAAGCAGAGTGTGATCTATATATGAGAAATCTGCTGTGTGTTTCACTTCAGAAATGGAGTTAAATCCCTGGGTCTGAGTCTTCCTACAAGCAAGACTTCATTTCATGTAAGGGCAGTTACTTTATAGCTCAAACGATCTACATCGTTCATGAAGCTCACACGATTCTCATCTTAACTGACAAGTAATGGATAGTAGAGGAACTGTGGTTTGTTTCAGTTTCAGAAGCAGAGTTGAACTAGATATGGCCCGTATGTGTAGGAAACACTGTTCTTTTGTTCTCAGCACAATCAAGTTTCCTGCTGTCTTAGAGACTCTAGAAAGCTAGAGCGTGGTTCTTGCTCTAAAGCAGAGTGTGATCAATGGATGAGAACTCTGTTGTGTGTTTCACTTCAGAAATGGAGTTAAATCCCAGGTTCTGAGTCTTCCTACAAGCAAGACTTCGTTTCAGGTAAGGGCAGTTACTTTACAGCTCAAACGAACTACATCGTTCATGAAGCTCACATGTTTCTCACATTAACTGACAAGCATTGGATGTTAGAGGACCTGTGCTTTGTATCAATTTCAGAGGCAGAGTCCTTCTAGATATGGTCCGTATGTGTAGGAAACACCGTTCTTTTGTTCTCAGCACACTCAAGTTTCCTGCTGTCTTAGAGATTTTAGAAAGCTAGAGCATGCTTCTTCTCTAAAGCAGAGTGTGATCAATGGATGTGAACTCTGTTGTGTGTTTCACATCAGAAATGGAGTAAAACCCCAGGATCTGAGTCTTCCTACAAGCAAGACTTCGTTTCAGGTAAGGGCAGTTACTTTACAGCTCAAACGAACTACATCGTTCACGAAGCTCACACGTTTCTCATCTTAACTGACAAGCATTGGATGTTAGAGGACCTGTGGTTTGTTTCAGTTTCAGAAGCAGAGTTCTTCTAGATATGGTCCAAATGTGTATCTAACACCGGTCTTTTGTTCTGAGCACACTAATGTTTCCTGCTGTCTTAGAGACTCTAGAAAGCAAGAGCGTGCTTCTTGCTGTAAAGCAGAATGTGATCCATGGATGAGAACTATGCTGTGTTTCCCTTCAGAAATGGAGTTAAATTCCGTGCTCTGTGTCTGCCTACAAGCAAGACTTCGTTTCAGGTAAGGGCAGTCACTTTTCAGCTCAAAAGAACTACATCATTCACAAAGCTCACACGTTTCTCATCTTAAATGACAAGCATTGGACGTTAGAGGACCAGTGTTTTGTATCAGTTTCAGAAGCAGAGTTGGACGAGATATGGTCCATATGTGTAGGAAACACCATTCATTTGTTCTCAGCCCACTCAAGTTTCCTGCTGTCTTAGAGTTTCTAGAAAGCTAGAGCATGCTTCTTGCTTCAAAGCAGAGTGTGACCAATGGATGACAACTCTGCTGTGTGTCACTTCACAGATGGAGTTATAGCCCAGGCTCTGAGTCTTTCTACAAGGAAGACTTCGTGTCAAGTAAGGGCAGTTACTTTACAGCTCAAACGAACTACATCGCTCACGAAGCTCACACGTTTCTAATCTTAAATGACAAGCATTGGATGTTAGAGGACCTGTGCTTTGTATCAATTTCAGAGGCAGAGTACCTCTAGATATGGTCCGTATGTGTAGGAAACACCATTCTTTTGTTCTGAGCACACTCATGTTTCCTGCTGTATTAGAGACTCTAGAAAGCAAAAGCATGCTTCTTGCTCTAAAGCAGAGTGTGATCTATATATGAGAACTCTGCTGTGTGTTTCACTTCAGAAATGGAATTAAATCCCAGGTTCTGAGTCTTCCTACAAGCAAGACTTCGTTTCAGGTAAGGGCAGTTACTAACAGCTCAAACGAACTACATCGTTCACGAAGCTAACACGTTTCTCATCTTAACTGACAAGCATTGGATGATAGAGGACCTGTGGTTTGTTTCAGTTTTAGAAGCAGAGGTGAACTAGATACGGCCCGTATGTGTAGGAAACACTGTTCTTTTTTTCTGAGTACACTCAAGTTTCCTGCTGTATTAGAGACTCTAGAAAGGAAGAGCGTGCTTCTTGCTCTAAAGCAGAGTGTGATCTATATATGAGAAATCTGCTGTGTGTTTCACTTCAGAAATGGAGTTAAATCCCTGGGTCTGAGTCTTCCTACAAGCAAGACTTCATTTCATGTAAGGGCAGTTACTTTATAGCTCAAACGATCTACATCGTTCATGAAGCTCACACGATTCTCATCTTAACTGACAAGTAATGGATATTAGAGGAACTGTGGTTTGTTTCAGTTTCAGAAGCAGAGTTGAACTAGATATGGCCCGTATGTGTAGGAAACACTGTTCTTTTGTTCTCAGCACACTCAAGTTTCCTGCTGTCTTAGAGACTCTAGAAAGCTAGAGCGTGCTTCTTCTCTAAAGCAGAGTGTGATCAATGGATGAGAACTCTGTTGTGTGTTTCACTTCAGGAATGGAGTTAAATCCCAGGCTCTGAGTCTTCCTGCAAGCAAGACTTCGTTTCAGGTAGGGGCAGTTACTTTACAGCTCAAAAGAAGTACGTCGTTCACGATGCTCACACGTTTCTCATCTTAACTGACAAGCATTGGATATTAGAGGACCTGTGCTTTGTATCAATTTCAGAGGCAGAGTTCTTCTAGATATGTTCCGTATGTGTATGAAACACCATTCTTTTGTTCACAACACACTCAAGTTTCCTGCTGTCTTAGAGACTCTAGAAAGCTAGAGCGTGGTTCTTGCTCTAAAGCAGAGTGTGATCAATGGATGAGAACTCTGTTGTGTGTGTCACTTCTGAAATGGAGTTAAATCCCAGGCTCTGAGTCTTCCTACAAGAAAGACTTCGTTTCAGGTAAGGGCAGTCAATTTTCTGCTCAAACGAACTACATCGTTCACAAAGCTCACACGTTTCTCATCTTAACTGACAAGCATTGGATTTTAGAAGACCAATGCCTTATATCAGTTTAAGAGGCAGATTTGGACTAGGTATGATCCGTATGTGTAGGAAACTCCGTTCTTTTGTTCTGAGCACACTCACGTTTCCTGCTGTATTAGAGTCTCTGGAAAGCAAGAGCGTGCTTCTTCCTCTAAAGCAGAGTGTGATCCATGGATGTGAACTCTGCTGTGTGTTTCCCTTCAGAAATGGAGTTAAATCCCAGGCTCTGTGTCTTACTAAAAGCAAGACTTCTTTTGAGTTAAGGGCAGTCACTTTTCAGCTCAAAAGACCTACATCGTTCACGAAGCTAACAAGTTTCCCATCTTAACTGACAAGCATTGGATGTTAGGGGACCAGTGCTTTGTATCAGTTTCAGAATCAGAGTTGGACTAGATAGGATCCATATGTGTAGGAAACACCGTTCATTTGTTCTCAGCACACTCAATTTTCCTGCTGTCTTAGAGACTCTAGAAAGCTAGAGAGTGCTTCTTCTCTAAAGCAGAGTGTGATCAATGGATGAGAACTCTGTTGTGTGTTTCACTTCAGCAATGGAGTTAAATCCCAGGCTCTGAGTCTTCCTACAAGCAAGACTTTGTTTCAGGTAAGGGCAGTTACTTTATAGCTCAAACGAACTGCATCGTTCACGAAGCTCACACGTTTCTTATCTTAACTGACAAGCATTGGATGTTAGAGGACTTGCGGTTTATTTCAGTTTCAGAAGCAGAGTTCTTCTAGATATGGTCCAAATGTGTATCTAACACAGTTCTTTTGTTCTGAGCACACTAATGTTTTCTGCTGTATTAGAGACTCTAGAAAGCAAGAGCGTGCTTCTTGTTGTAAAGCAGAGTGTGATCCATGGATGAGAACTCTGCTGTGTGTTTCCCTTCAGAAATGGAGTTAAATCCCAGGCTCTGTGTCTTCCTACAAACAAGACTTCGTTTCAGGTAAGGGCAGTTACTATACAGCTCAAACGAACTACATCGTTCATGAATCTCACACGTTTCTCATATTAACTGACAAGCATTGGATGTTAGAGGACCTGTGCTTTGTATCAATTTCAGAGGCAGAGTTCTTCTAGATATGGTCCGTATGTGTAGGAAACACCGTTCTTTTGTTCTCAGCACACTCATGTTTCCTGCTGTCTAGAGACTCTAGAAAGCTAGAGCGTGATTCTTCTCTAAAGCAGAGTGTGATCAATGGATGAGAACTCTGTTGTGTGTTTCACTTTAGAAATGGAGTTAAATCCCAGGCTCTGAGTCTTCCTACAAGCAAGACTTCGTTTCAGGTAAGGGCAGTCACTTTTCAGCTCAAACGAACTACATCGTTCCCGAAGCTCACACGTTTCTCATTTTAACAGGAAGCATTGGATGTTAGAGGACCAGTGCTTTTTATCAGTTTCAGAGGCAGAGTTAGACTAGCTATGGTCTGTATGTGAAGGAAACACCGTTCTTTTGTTCTCAGCACTCTCAAGTTTCCTGCTGTCTTAGAGACTCTAGAAACCAAGAGCGTGCTTCTTGCTCTAAAGCAGAGTGTGATCTATATATGAGAACTCTGTTGTTTGTTTCACTTCAGAAATGGAGTTAAATCCCAGGCTCTGAGTCTTCCTACAAGCAAAACTTCGTTTCAGGTAATGGCAGTTACTTTACAGCTCAAACAACCTACATCGTTCATGAGGCTCACACGTTTCTCATCCTAACTGACAAGCATTGGATGTTAGAGGACCTGTGCTTTGTATCAATTTCAGAGCTAGAGTTCTTCCAGATATGGTCTGTATGTGTAGGACACACCGTTCTTTTGTTCTCAGCACTCTCAAGTTTCCTGCAGTCTTAGAGACTCCAGAAAGCTAGAGCGTGCTTCTTATTCTAAAGCAAAGTGTGATCAGTGGATGAGAACTCTGTTGTGTGTTTCACTTCAGAAATGGAGTTAAATCCCAGGCTCTGAGTCTTCCTACAAGCAAAACTTCGTTTCAGGTAACGGCAGTTAATATAGAGAAGAAACGAACTACATCGTTCACGAAGCTCACACGTTTCTCATCTTAAATGACAAGGATTGGATGTTAGAGGACCTGTGCTTTCTATCAATTTCAGAGGCTGATTTCTTCTAGATATGGTCTGTATGTTTAGGAAATACCGTTCTTTTGTTCTCAGCACTCTCATGTTCCTGCTGTCTTAGAGACTCTAGAAAGCTAGAGCGTGATTCTTCTCTAAAGCAGAGTGTGATCAATGGTTGAGAACGCTGTTGTGTGTTTCACTTCAGCAATGGAGTTAAATCCCAGGCTCTGAGTCTTCCTACAATCAAGACTTCGTTTCAGGTATGGGCAGTTACTTTACAGCTCAAACGAACTACATCGTTCACGAAGCTCACACGTTTCTCATCGTAACTGACAAGCATTGGATGTTAGAGGACCTGCGGTTTGTTTCAGTTTCAGAAGCAGAGTTCTTCTAGATATGGTCCAAATGTGTATCTAACACCGTTCTTTTGTTCTGAGCACACTAATGTTTCCTGCTGTATTAGAGACTCTAGAAATCAAGAGCGTGCTTCTTGCTCTAAAGCAGAGTGTGATCCATGGATGAGAACTATGCTGTGTGTTTCCCATCATAAATGGAGTTAAATTCAATGCTCTGTGTCTTCCTACAAACAAGACTTCGTTTCAGGTAAGGGAAGTCACTTTTCAGCTCAAACGAACGACATCGTTCACGAAGCTCACACGTTTCTCATCTTAACTGACAAGCATAGGATGTTAGAGGACCTGTGCTTTGTATCAACTTCAGAGGCAGCGTTCTTCCAGATATGGTCCCTATGTGTAGGAAACACTGTTCTTTTGTTCTCAGCACACTCAAGTTTCCTGCTATCTTAGAGACTCTAGAAAGCTAGAGAGTGCTTCTTCTCTAATGCAGAGTGTGATCAATGGATGAGAACTCTGTTGTGTGTTTCACTTCAGCAATGGAGTTAAATCCCAGGCTCTGAGTCTTCCTACAAGCAAGACTTTGTTTCAGGTAGGGGAGTTACTTTGTAGCTCAAACGAACTACATCGTTCACGAAGCTCACACGTTTCTTATCTTAACTGACAAGCATTGGATGTTAGAGGACCTGCGGTTTATTTCAGTTTCAGAAGCAGAGTTATTCTAGATATGGTCCAAATGTGTATCTAACACAGTTCTTTTGTTCTGAGCACACTAATGTTTCCTGCTGTATTAGAGACTCTAGAAAGCAAGAGCGTGCTTCTTGCTGTAAAGCAGAGTGTGATCCACGGATGAGAACTCTGCTGTGTGTTTCCCTTCAGAAATGGAGTTAAATCCCAGGCTCTGTGTCTTCCTACAAACAAGACTTCGTTTCAGGTAAGGGCAGTTACTTTACAGCTCAAACGAACTACATCGTTCATGAATCTCACACGTTTCTCATATTAACTGACAAGCATTGGATGTTAGAGGACCTGTGCTTTGTATCAATTTCAGAGGCAGAGTTCTTCTAGATATGGTCTGTATGTGTAGGAAACACCGTTCTTTTGTTCTCAGCACACTCATGTTTCCTGCTGTCTAGAGACTCTAGAAAGCTAGAGCGTGATTCTTCTCTAAAGCAGAGTGTGATCAATGGATGAGAACTCTGTTGTGTGTTTCACTTTAGAAATGGAGTTAAATCCCAGGCTCTAGTCTTCCTACAAGCAAGACTTCATTTCAGGTAAGGGCAGTCACTTTTCAGCTCAAACGAACTACATCGTTCACGAAGCTCACACGTTTCTCATATTAACAGGAAGCATTGGATGTTAGAGGACCAGTGCTTTTTATCAGTTTCAGAGGCAGAGTTGGACTAGCTATGGTCTGTAGGTGTAGGAAACACCGTTCTTTTGTTCTCAGCACTCTCGTTTCCTGCTGTCTTAGAGAAACTAGGAAGCTAGAGCGTGCTTCTCACTTTTAAAGCAGAGTGTGATCAGTGGATGAGAACTCTGTTGTGTGTTTCACTTCAGAAATGGAGTTAAATCCCAGGCTCTGAGTCTTCCTACAAGGACGACTTCGTTTCACGTAAGGGCAGTTACTAACAGCTCAAACGAACTACATCGTTCACGAAGCTAACACGTTTCTCATCTTAACTGACAAGCATTGGATGATAGAAGACCTGTGGTTTGTTTCAGTTTCAGAAGCAGAGTTGAACTAGATATGGCCCGTATGTGTAGGAAACACCATTCTTTTGTTCTGAGCACACTAATGTTTCCTGCTGTATTAGAGACTCTAGAAAGCAAGAGCGTGCTTCTTGCTGTAAAGCAGAGTGTGATCCATGGATGAGAACTATGCTTTGTGTTTCCCTTCAGAAATGGAGTTAAATTCCATGCTCTGTGTCTTCCTACAAACAAGACTTCATTTCAGGTAAGGGCAGTTACTTTACAGCTCAAACGAACTACATCGTTCATGAATCTCACACGTTTCTCATATTAACTGTCAAGCATTGGATGTTAGAGGACCTGTGCTTTGTATCAATTACAGAGCCAGAGTTCTTCTAGATATGGTCCGTATGTGTAGGAAACTCCGTTCTTTTGTTCTCAGCACACTCATGTTTCCTGCTCTTTTAGAGACTCTAGAAAGCTAGAGCGTGATTCTTCTCTAAAGCAGAGTGTGATCAATGGTTGAGAACTCTGTTCTGTGTTTCTCTTCAGCAATGGAGTAAAATCCCAGGCTCTGAGTCTTCCTACAAGCAAGACTTCGTTTTTGGTAAGGGCAGTTACTTTACAGCTCAAACGAACTACATCGTTCACGAAGCTCACACGTTTCTCATCTTAACTGACAAGCATTGGATGTTAGAGGACCTGTGGTTTGTTTCAGTTTCAGAAGCAGAGTTCTTCTAGATATGGTCCAAATGTGTATCTAACACCGGTCTTTTGTTCTGAGCACACTAATGTTTCCTGCTTTATTAGAGACTCTAGAAAGCAAGAGCATGCTTCTTGCTGTAAAGCAGAGTGTGATCCATGGATGAGAACTATGCTTTGTGTTTCCCTTCAGAAATGGAGTTAAATTCCATGCTCTGTGTCTTCCTACAAACAAGACTTCATTTCAGGTAAGGGCAGTTACTTTACAGCTCAAACGAACTACATCGTTCATGAATCTCACACGTTTCTCATATTAACTGACAAGCATTGGATGTTAGAGGATCTGTGCTTTGTATCAATTACTGAGCCAGAGTTCTTCTAGATATGGTCCGTATGTGTAGGAAACACCGTTCTTTTGTTCTCAGCACACTCAAGTTTCCTGCTCTTTTAGAGACTCTAGAAAGCTAGAGCGTGATTCTTCTCTAAAGCAGAGTGTGATCAATGGTTGAGAACTCTGTTTTGTGTTTCTCTTCAGCAATGGAGTAAAATCCCAGGCTCTGAGTCTTCCTACAAGCAAGACTTCGTTTCAGGTAAGGGCAGTTACTTTACTGCTCAAACGAACTACATCGTTCACGAAGCTCACACGTTTCTCATCTTAACTGACAAGCATTGGATGTTAGAGGACCTGTGGTTTGTTTCAGTTTCAGAAGCAGAGTTCTTCTAGATATGGTCCAAATGTGTATCTAACACCGGTCTTTTGTTCTGAGCACACTAATGTTTCCTGCTTTATTAGAGACTCTAGAAAGCAAGAGCGTGCTTCTTGCTGTAAAGCAGAATGTGATCCATGGATGAGAACTATGCTGTGTTTCCCTTCAGAAATGGAGTTAAATCCCGTGCTCTGTGTCTGCCTACAAGCAAGACTTCGTTTCAGGTAAGGGCAGTCACTTTTCAGCTCAAAAGAACTACATCATTCACAAAGCTCACACGTTTCTCATCTTAAATGACAAGCATTGGACGTTAGAGGACCAGTGCTTTGTATCAGTTTCAGAAGCAGAGTTGGACGAGATATGGTCCATATGTGTAGGAAACACCATTCATTTGTTCTCAGCCCACTCAAGTTTCCTGCTGTCTTAGAGTTTCTAGAAAGCTAGAGCATGCTTCTTGCTTCAAAGCAGAGTGTGACCAATGGATGACAACTCTGCTGTGTGTCACTTCACAGATGGAGTTATAGCCCAGGCTCTGAGTCTTTCTACAAGGAAGACTTCGTTTCAAGTAAGGGCAGTTACTTTACAGCTCAAACGAACTACATCGCTCACGAAGCTCACACGTTTCTCATCTTAAATGACAAGCATTGGATGTTAGAGGACCTGTGCTTTGTATCAATTTCAGAGGCAGAGTACCTCTAGATATGGTCCGTATGTGTAGGAAACACCATTCTTTTGTTCTGAGCACACTCATGTTTCCTGCTGTATTAGAGACTCTAGAAAGCAAAAGCATGCTTCTTGCTCTAAAGCAGAGTGTGATCTATATATGAGAACTCTGCTGTGTGTTTCACTTCAGAAATGGAATTAAGTCCCAGGCTCTGAGTCTTCCTACAAGCAAGACTTCGTTTCAGGTAAGGGCAGTTACTAACAGCTCAAACGAACTACATCGTTCACGAAGCTAATACGTTTCTCATCTTAACTGACAAGCATTGGATGATAGAGGACCTGTGGTTTGTTTCAGTTTTAGAAGCAGAGTTGAACTAGATACGGCCCCTATGTGTAGGAAACACAGTTCTTTTTTTCTGAGTACACTCAAGTTTCCTGCTGTATTAGAGACTCTAGAAAGGAAGAGCGTGCTTCTTGCTCTAAAGCAGAGTGTGATCAATGGATGAGAACTCTGTTGTGTGTTTCACTTCAGAAATGGAGTTAAATCCCTGGGTCTGAGTCTTCCTACAAGCAAGACTTCATTTCATGTAAGGGCAGTTACTTTATAGCTCAAACGATCTACATCGTTCATGAAGCTCACACGATTCTCATCTTAACTGACAAGTAATGGATATTAGAGGAACTGTGGTTTGTTTCAGTTTCAGAAGCAGAGTTGAACTAGATATGGCCCATATGTGTAGGAAACACTGTTCTTTTGTTCTCAGCACACTCAAGTTTCCTGCTGTCTTAGAGACTCTAGAAAGCTAGAGCGTGCTTCTTCTCTAAAGCAGAGTGTGATCAATGGATGAGAACTCTGTTGTGTGTTTCACTTCAGGAATGGAGTTAAATCCCAGGCTCTGAGTCTTCCTGCAAGCAAGACTTCGTTTCAGGTAAGGGCAGTTACTTTACAGCTCAAAAGAAGTACGTCGTTCACGATGCTCACACGTTTCTCATCGTAAGTGACAAGCATTGGATGTTAGAGGACCTGCGGTTTGTTTCAGTTTCAGAAGCAGAGTTCTTCTAGATATGGTCCAAATGTGTATCTAACACCGTTCTTTTGTTCTGAGCACACTAATGTTTCCTGCTGTATTAGAGACTCTAGAAATCAAGAGCGTGCTTCTTGCTCTAAAGCAGAGTGTGATCCATGGATGAGAACTATGCTGTGTGTTTCCCATCATAAATGGAGTTAAATTCAATGCTCTGTGTCTTCCTACAAACAAGACTTCGTTTCAGGTAAGGGAAGTCACTTTTCAGCTCAAACGAACGACATCGTTCACGAAGCTCACACGTTTCTCATCTTAACTGACAAGCATTGGATGTTAGAGGACCTGTGCTTTGTATCAACTTCAGAGGCAGCGTTCTTCCAGATATGGTCCCTATGTGTAGGAAACACTGTTCTTTTGTTCTCAGCACACTCAAGTTTCCTGCTATCTTAGAGACTCTAGAAAGCTAGAGAGTGCTTCTTCTCTAATGCAGAGTGTGATCAATGGATGAGAACTCTGTTGTGTGTTTCACTTCAGCAATGGAGTTAAATCCCAGGCTCTGAGTCTTCCTACAAGCAAGACTTTGTTTCAGGTAGGGGAGTTACTTTGTAGCTCAAACGAACTACATCGTTCACGAAGCTCACACGTTTCTTATCTTAACTGACAAGCATTGGATGTTAGAGGACCTGCGGTTTATTTCAGTTTCAGAAGCAGAGTTATTCTAGATATGGTCCAAATGTGTATCTAACACAGTTCTTTTGTTCTGAGCACACTAATGTTTCCTGCTGTATTAGAGACTCTAGAAAGCAAGAGCGTGCTTCTTGCTGTAAAGCAGAGTGTGATCCACGGATGAGAACTCTGCTGTGTGTTTCCCTTCAGAAATGGAGTTAAATCCCAGGCTCTGTGTCTTCCTACAAACAAGACTTCGTTTCAGGTAAGGGCAGTTACTTTACAGCTCAAACGAACTACATCGTTCATGAATCTCACACGTTTCTCATATTAACTGACAAGCATTGGATGTTAGAGGACCTGTGCTTTGTATCAATTTCAGAGGCAGAGTTCTTCTAGATATGGTCCGTATGTGTAGGAAACACCGTTCTTTTGTTCTCAGCACACTCATGTTTCCTGCTGTCTAGAGACTCTAGAAAGCTAGAGCGTGATTCTTCTCTAAAGCAGAGTGTGATCAATGGATGAGAACTCTGTTGTGTGTTTCACTTTAGAAATGGAGTTAAATCCCAGGCTCTAGTCTTCCTACAAGCAAGACTTCATTTCAGGTAAGGGCAGTCACTTTTCAGCTCAAACGAACTACATCGTTCACGAAGCTCCCACGTTTCTCATATTAACAGGAAGCATTGGATGTTAGAGGACCAGTGCTTTTTATCAGTTTCAGAGGCAGAGTTGGACTAGCTATGGTCTGTAGGTGTAGGAAACACCGTTCTTTTGTTCTCAGCGCTCTCGTTTCCTGCTGTCTTAGAGAAACTAGGAAGCTAGAGCGTGCTTCTCACTTTTAAAGCAGAGTGTGATCAGTGGATGAGAACTCTGTTGTGTGTTTCACTTCAGAAATGGAGTTAAATCCCAGGCTCTGAGTCTTCCTACAAGGACGACTTCGTTTCACGTAAGGGCAGTTACTAACAGCTCAAACGAACTACATCGTTCACGAAGCTAACACGTTTCTCATCTTAACTGACAAGCATTGGATGATAGAAGACCTGTGGTTTGTTTCAGTTTCAGAAGCAGAGTTGAACTAGATATGGCCCGTATGTGTAGGAAACACCATTCTTTTGTTCTGAGCACACTAATGTTTCCTGCTGTATTAGAGACTCTAGAAAGCAAGAGCGTGCTTCTTGCTGTAAAGCAGAGTGTGATCCATGGATGAGAACTATGCTTTGTGTTTCCCTTCAGAAATGGAGTTAAATTCCATGCTCTGTGTCTTCCTACAAACAAGACTTCATTTCAGGTAAGGGCAGTTACTTTACAGCTCAAACGAACTACATCGTTCATGAATCTCACACGTTTCTCATATTAACTGTCAAGCATTGGATGTTAGAGGACCTGTGCTTTGTATCAATTACAGAGCCAGAGTTCTTCTAGATATGGTCCGTATGTGTAGGAAACTCCGTTCTTTTGTTCTCAGCACACTCATGTTTCCTGCTCTTTTAGAGAATCTAGAAAGCTAGAGCGTGATTCTTCTCTAAAGCAGAGTGTGATCAATGGTTGAGAACTCTGTTCTGTGTTTCTCTTCAGCAATGGAGTAAAATCCCAGGCTCTGAGTCTTCCTACAAGCAAGACTTCGTTTTTGGTAAGGGCAGTTACTTTACAGCTCAAACGAACTACATCGTTCACGAAGCTCACACGTTTCTCATCTTAACTGACAAGCATTGGATGTTAGAGGACCTGTGGTTTGTTTCAGTTTCAGAAGCAGAGTTCTTCTAGATATGGTCCAAATGTGTATCTAACACCGGTCTTTTGTTCTGAGCACAGTAATGTTTCCTGCTTTATTAGAGACTCTAGAAAGCAAGAGCGTGCTTCTTGCTGTAAAGCAGAGTGTGATCCATGGATGAGAACTATGCTTTGTGTTTCCCTTCAGAAATGGAGTTAAATTCCATGCTCTGTGTCTTCCTACAAACAAGACTTCATTTCAGGTAAGGGCAGTTACTTTACAGCTCAAACGAACTACATCGTTCATGAATCTCACACGTTTCTCATATTAACTGACAAGCATTGGATGTTAGAGGATCTGTGCTTTGTATCAATTACTGAGCCAGAGTTCTTCTAGATATGGTCCGTATGTGTAGGAAACACCGTTCTTTTGTTCTCAGCACACTCAAGTTTCCTGCTCTTTTAGAGACTCTAGAAAGCTAGAGCGTGATTCTTCTCTAAAGCAGAGTGTGATCAATGGTTGAGAACTCTGTTTTGTGTTTCTCTTCAGCAATGGAGTAAAATCCCAGGCTCTGAGTCTTCCTACAAGCAAGACTTCGTTTCAGGTAAGGGCAGTTACTTTACTGCTCAAACGAACTACATCGTTCACGAAGCTCACACGTTTCTCATCTTAACTGACAAGCATTGGATGTTAGAGGACCTGTGGTTTGTTTCAGTTTCAGAAGCAGAGTTCTTCTAGATATGGTCCAAATGTGTATCTAACACCGGTCTTTTGTTCTGAGCACACTAATGTTTCCTGCTTTATTAGAGACTCTAGAAAGCAAGAGCGTGCTTCTTGCTGTAAAGCAGAATGTGATCCATGGATGAGAACTATGCTGTGTTTCCCTTCAGAAATGGAGTTAAATCCCGTGCTCTGTGTCTGCCTACAAGCAAGACTTCGTTTCAGGTAAGGGCAGTCACTTTTCAGCTCAAAAGAACTACATCATTCACAAAGCTCACACGTTTCTCATCTTAAATGACAAGCATTGGACGTTAGAGGACCAGTGCTTTGTATCAGTTTCAGAAGCAGAGTTGGACGAGATATGGTCCATATGTGTAGGAAACACCATTCATTTGTTCTCAGCCCACTCAAGTTTCCTGCTGTCTTAGAGTTTCTAGAAAGCTAGAGCATGCTTCTTGCTTCAAAGCAGAGTGTGACCAATGGATGACAACTCTGCTGTGTGTCACTTCACAGATGGAGTTATAGCCCAGGCTCTGAGTCTTTCTACAAGGAAGACTTCGTTTCAAGTAAGGGCAGTTACTTTACAGCTCAAACGAACTACATCGCTCACGAAGCTCACACGTTTCTCATCTTAAATGACAAGCATTGGATGTTAGAGGACCTGTGCTTTGTATCAATTTCAGAGGCAGAGTACCTCTAGATATGGTCCGTATGTGTAGGAAACACCATTCTTTTGTTCTGAGCACACTCATGTTTCCTGCTGTATTAGAGACTCTAGAAAGCAAAAGCATGCTTCTTGCTCTAAAGCAGAGTGTGATCTATATATGAGAACTCTGCTGTGTGTTTCACTTCAGAAATGGAATTAAGTCCCAGGCTCTGAGTCTTCCTACAAGCAAGACTTCGTTTCAGGTAAGGGCAGTTACTAACAGCTCAAACGAACTACATCGTTCACGAAGCTAATACGTTTCTCATCTTAACTGACAAGCATTGGATGATAGAGGACCTGTGGTTTGTTTCAGTTTTAGAAGCAGAGTTGAACTAGATACGGCCCCTATGTGTAGGAAACACTGTTCTTTTTTTCTGAGTACACTCAAGTTTCCTGCTGTATTAGAGACTCTAGAAAGGAAGAGCGTGCTTCTTGCTCTAAAGCAGAGTGTGATCAATGGATGAGAACTCTGTTGTGTGTTTCACTTCAGAAATGGAGTTAAATCCCTGGGTCTGAGTCTTCCTACAAGCAAGACTTCATTTCATGTAAGGGCAGTTACTTTATAGCTCAAACGATCTACATCGTTCATGAAGCTCACACGATTCTCATCTTAACTGACAAGTAATGGATATTAGAGGAACTGTGGTTTGTTTCAGTTTCAGAAGCAGAGTTGAACTAGATATGGCCCATATGTGTAGGAAACACTGTTCTTTTGTTCTCAGCACACTCAAGTTTCCTGCTGTCTTAGAGACTCTAGAAAGCTATAGCGTGCTTCTTCTCTAAAGCAGAGTGTGATCAATGGATGAGAACTCTGTTGTGTGTTTCACTTCAGGAATGGAGTTAAATCCCAGGCTCTGAGTCTTCCTGCAAGCAAGACTTCGTTTCAGGTAAGGGCAGTTACTTTACAGCTCAAAAGAAGTACGTCGTTCACGATGCTCACACGTTTCTCATCTTAACTGACAAGCATTGGATATTAGAGGACCTGTGCTTTGTATCAATTTCAGAGGCAGAGATCTTCTAGATATGTTCCGTATGTGTATGAAACACCATTCTTTTGTTCACAACACACTCAAGTTTCCTGCTGTCTTAGAGACTCTAGAAAGCTAGAGCGTGGTTCTTGCTCTAAAGCAGAGTGTGATCAATGGATGAGAACTCTGTTGTGTGTGTCACTTCTGAAATGGAGTTAAATCCCAGGCTCTGAGTCTTCCTACAAGCAAGACTTCGTTTCAGGTAAGGGCAGTTACTTTTCAGCGCAAATGAACTACATCGTTCACGAAGCTCCCACGTTTCTCATCTTAACTGACAAGCATTGGATGTTAGAGGACCAGTGCTTTTTATCAGTTTCAGAGGCAGAGTTAGACTAGCTATGGTCTGTATGTGTAGGAAACACCGTTCTTTTGTTCTCAGCACTCTCAAGTTTCCTGCTGTCTTAGAGACTCTAGAAAGCTAGAGCGTGGTTCTTGCTCTAAAGCAGAGTGTGATCAATGGATGAGAACTCTGTTGTGTGTTTCACTTCAGAAATGGAGTTAAATCCCAGGCTCTGAGTCTTCCTACAAGCAAGACTTCGTTTCAGGTAAGGGCAGTTACTTTACAGCTCAAACGAACTACATCGTTCATGAAGCTCACATGTTTCTCACATTAACTGACAAGCATTGGATGTTAGAGGACCTGTGCTTTGTATCAATTTCAGAGGCAGAGTCCTTCTAGATATGGTCCGTATGTGTAGGAAACACCGTTCTTTTGTTCTCAGCACACTCAAGTTTCCTGCTGTCTTTGAGATTTTAGAAAGCTAGAGCATGCGTCTTCTCTAAAGCAGAGTATGATCAATGGATGTGAACTCTGTTGTGTGTTTCACATCAGAAATGGAGTAAAACCCCAGGATCTGAGTCTTCAAACAAGCAAGACTTCGTTTCAGGTAAGGGCAGTCAATTTTCAGCTCAAACGAACTACATCGTTCACGAAGCTCACACGTTTCTCATATTAACAGGAAGCATTGGATGTTAGAGGACCAGTGCTTTTTATCAGTTTCAGAGGCAGAGTTAGACTAGCTATGGTCTGTATGTGTAGGAAACACCGTTCTTTTGTTCTCAGCACTCTCAAGTTTCCTGCTGTCTTAGAGACTCTAGAAAGCAAGAGCGTGCTTCTTGCTCTAAAGCAGAGTGTGATCTATATATGAGAACTCTGCTGTGTGTTTCACTTCAGAAATGGAATTAAATCCCAGGCTCTGAGTCTTCCTACAAGCAAGACTTCGTTTCAGGTAAGGGCAGTTACTAAGAGCTCAAACGAACTACATCGTTCACGAAGCTAACACGTTTCTCATCTTAACTGACAAGCATTGGATGATAGAGGACCTGTGGTTTGTTTCAGTTTTAGAAGCAGAGTTGAACTAGATATGGCCCGTATGTGTAGGAAACACTGTTCTTTTTTTCTGAGTACACTCAAGTTTCCTGCTGTATTAGAGACTCTAGAAAGGAAGAGCGTGCTTCTTGCTCTAAAGCAGAGTGTGATCTATATATGAGAAATCTGCTGTGTGTTTCACTTCAGAAATGGAGTTAAATCCCTGGGTCTGAGTCTTCCTACAAGCAAGACTTCATTTCATGTAAGGGCAGTTACTTTATAGCTCAAACGATCTACATCGTTCATGAAGCTCACACGATTCTCATCTTAACTGACAAGTAATGGATAGTAGAGGAACTGTGGTTTGTTTCAGTTTCAGAAGCAGAGTTGAACTAGATATGGCCCGTATGTGTAGGTAACACTGTTCTTTTGTTCTCAGCACAATCAAGTTTCCTGCTGTCTTAGAGACTCTAGAAAGCTAGAGCGTGGTTCTTGCTCTAAAGCAGAGTGTGATCAATGGATGAGAACTCTGTTGTGTGTTTCACTTCAGAAATGGAGTTAAATCCCAGGCTCTGAGTCTTCCTACAAGCAGGACTTCGTTTCAGGTAAGGGCAGTTACTTTACAGCTCAAACGAACTACATCGTTCATGAAGCTCACATGTTTCTCACATTAACTGACAAGCATTGGATGTTAGAGGACCTGTGCTTTGTATCAATTTCAGAGGCAGAGTCCTTCTAGATATGGTCCGTATGTGTAGGAAACACCGTTCTTTTGTTCTCAGCACACTCAAGTTTCCTGCTGTCTTAGAGATTTTAGAAAGCTAGAGCATGCTTCTTCTCTAAAGCAGAGTGTGATCAATGGATGTGAACTCTGTTGTGTGTTTCACATCAGAAATGGAGTAAAACCCCAGGCTCTGAGTCTTCCTACAAGCAAGACTTCGTTTCAGGTAAGGGCAGTTACTTTACAGCTCAAACGAACTACATCGTTCACGAAGCTCACACGTTTCTCATCTTAACTGACAAGCATTGGATGTTAGAGGACCTGTGGTTTGTTTCAGTTTCAGAAGCAGAGTTCTTCTAGATATGGTCCAAATGTGTATCTAACACCGGTCTTTTGTTCTGAGCACACTAATGTTTCCTGCTGTATTAGAGACTCTAGAAAGCAAGAGCGTGCTTCTTGCTGTAAAGCAGAATGTGATCCATGGATGAGAACTATGCTGTGTTTCCCTTCAGAAATGGAGTTAAATTCCGTGCTCTGTGTCTGCCTACAAGCAAGACTTCGTTTCAGGTAAGGGCAGTCACTTTTCAGCTCAAAAGAACTACATCATTCACAAAGCTCACACGTTTCTCATCTTAAATGACAAGCATTGGACGTTAGAGGACCAGTGTTTTGTATCAGTTTCAGAAGCAGAGTTGGACGAGATATGGTCCATATGTGTAGGAAACACCATTCATTTGTTCTCAGCCCACTCAAGTTTCCTACTGTCTTAGAGTTTCTAGAAAGCTAGAGCATGCTTCTTGCTTCAAAGCAGAGTGTGACCAATGGATGACAACTCTGCTGTGTGTCACTTCACAGATGGAGTTATAGCCCAGGCTCTGAGTCTTTCTACAAGGAAGACTTCGTTTCAAGTAAGGGCAGTTACTTTACAGCTCAAACGAACTACATCGCTCACGAAGCTCACACGTTTCTAATCTTAACTGACAAGCATTGGATGTTAGAGGACCTGTGCTTTGTATCAATTTCAGAGGCAGAGTACCTCTAGATATGGTCCGTATGTGTAGGAAACACCATTCTTTTGTTCTGAGCACACTCATGTTTCCTGCTGTATTAGAGACTCTAGAAAGCAAAAGCATGCTTCTTGCTCTAAAGCAGAGTGTGATCTATATATGAGAACTCTGCTGTGTGTTTCACTTCAGAAATGGAATTAAATCCCAGGCTCTGAGTCTTCCTACAAGCAAGACTTCGTTTCAGGTAAGGGCAGTTACTAAGAGCTCAAACGAACTACATCGTTCACGAAGCTAACACGTTTCTCATCTTAACTGACAAGCATTGGATGATAGAGGACCTGTGGTTTGTTTCAGTTTTAGAAGCAGAGTTGAACTAGATACGGCCCGTATGTGTAGGAAACACTGTTCTTTTTTTCTGAGTACACTCAAATTTCCTGCTGTATTAGAGACTCTAGAAAGGAAGAGCGTGCTTCTTTCTCTAAAGCAGAGTGTGATCTATATATGAGAAATCTGCTGTGTGTTTCACTTCAGAAATGGAATTAAATCCCTGGGTCTGAGTCTTCCTACAAGCAAGACTTCATTTCATGTAAGGGCAGTTACTTTATAGCTCAAACGATCTACATCGTTCATGAAGCTCACACGATTCTCATCTTAACTGACAAGTAATGGATATTAGAGGAACTGTGGTTTGTTTCAGTTTCAGAAGCAGAGTTGAACTAGATATGGCCCGTATGTGTAGGAAACACTGTTCTTTTGTTCTCAGCACACTCAAGTTTCCTGCTGTCTTAGAGACTCTAGAAAGCTAGAGCGTGCTTCTTCTCTAAAGCAGAGTGTGATCAATGGATGAGAACTCTGTTGTGTGTTTCACTTTAGGAATGGAGTTAAATCCCAGGCTCTGAGTCTTCCTGCAAGCAAGACTTCGTTTCAGGTAAGGGCAGTTACTTTACAGCTCAAAAGAAGTACGTCGTTCACGATGCTCACACGTTTCTCATCTTAACTGACAAGCATTGGATATTAGAGGACCTGTGCTTTGTATCAATTTCAGAGGCAGAGTTCTTCTAGATATGTTCCGTATGTGTATGAAACCCCGTTCTTTTGTTCACAACACACTCAAGTTTCCTGCTGTCTTAGAGACTCTAGAAAGCTAGAGCGTGGTTCTTGCTCTAAAGCAGAGTGTGATCAATGGATGAGAACTCTGTTGTGTGTGTCACTTCTGAAATGGAGTTAAATCCCAGGCTCTGAGTCTTCCTACAAGCAAGACTTCGTTTCAGGTAAGGGCAGTTACTTTTCAGCTCAAATGAACTACATCGTTCACGAAGCTCCCACGTTTCTCATCTTAACTGATAAGCATTGGATGTTAGAGGACCAGTGCTTTTTATCAGTTTCAGAGGCAGAGTTAGACTAGCTATGGTCTGTATGTGTAGGAAACACCGTTCTTTTGTTCTCAGCACTCTCAAGTTTCCTGCTGTCTTAGAGACTCTAGAAAGCTAGAGCGTGGTTCTTGCTCTAAAGCAGAGTGTGATCAATGGATGAGAACTCTGTTGTGTGTTTCACTTCAGAAATGGAGTTAAATCCCAGGCTCTGAGTCTTCCTACAAGCAAGTCTTCGTTTCAGGTAAGGGCAGTTACTTTACAGCTCAAACGAACTACATCGTTCATGAAGCTCACATGTTTCTCACATTAACTGACAAGCATTGGATGTTAGAGGACCTGTGCTTTGTATCAATTTCAGAGGCAGAGTCCTTCTAGATATGGTCCATATGTGTAGGAAACACCGTTCTTTTGTTCTCAGCACACTCAAGTTTCCTGCTGTCTTTGAGATTTTAGAAAGCTAGAGCATGCGTCTTCTCTAAAGCAGAGTTTGATCAATGGATGTGAACTCTGTTGTGTGTTTCACATCAGAAATGGAGTAAAACCCCAGGATCTGAGTCTTCCTACAAGCAAGACTTCGTTTCAGGTAAGGGCAGTCAATTTTCAGCTCAAACGAACTACATCGTTCACGAAGCTCACACGTTTCTCATATTAACAGGAAGCATTGGATGTTAGAGGACCAGTGCTTTTTATCAGTTTCAGAGGCAGAGTTAGACTAGCTATGGTCTGTATGTGTAGGAAACACCGTTCTTTTGTTCTCAGCACTCTCAAGTTTCCTGCTGTCTTAGAGACTCTAGAAAGCAAGAGCGTGCTTCTTGCTCTAAAGCAGAGTGTGATCTGTATATGTGAACTCTGCTGTGTGTTTCACTTCAGAAATGGAGTTAAATCCCGGGCTCTGAGTCATCCTACAAGCAAGACTTCGTTTCAGGTAAGGGCAGTTACTTAACAGCTCAAACGAACTACATCGTTCATGAATCTCACACTTTTCTCATATTAACTGACAAGCATTGGATGTTAGAGGACCTGTGCTTTGTAGCAATTTCAGAGGCAGAGTGCTTCTAGATATGGTCCGTATGTGTAGGAAACACCGTTCTTTTGTTCTCAGGACACTCAAGTTTCCTGCTGTCTTAGAGACTCTAGAAAGCTAGAGCGTGATTCTTCTCTAAAGCAGAGTGTGATCAATGGTTGAGAACTCTGTTGTGTGTTTCACTTCAGCAATGTAGTTAAATCCCAGGCTCTGAGTCTTCCTACAAGAAAGACTTCGTTTCAGGTAAGGGCAGTCAATTTTCTGCTCAAACGAACTACATCGTTCACAAAGCTCACACGTTTCTCATCTTAACTGACAAGCATTGGATTTTAGAAGACCTATGCCTTATATCAGTTTAAGAGGCAGATTTGGACTAGGTATGATCCGTATGTGTAGGAAACTCCGTTCTTTTGTTCTGAGCACACTCACGTTTCCTGCTGTATTAGAGTCTCTGGAAAGCAAGAGCGTGCTTCTTCCTCTAAAGCAGAGTGTGATCCATGGATGTGAACTCTGCTGTGTGTTTCCCTTCAGAAATGGAGTTAAATCCCAGGCTCTGTGTCTTCCTACAAGCAAGACTTCTTTTGAGTTAAGGGCAGTCACTTTTCAGCTCAAAAGACCTACAACGTTCACGAAGCTAACAAGTTTCCCATCTTAACTGACAAGCATTGGATGTTAGGGGACCAGTGCTTTGTATCAGTTTCAGAATCAGAGTTGGACTAGATAGGATCCATATGTGTAGGAAACACCGTTCATTTGTTCTCAGCACACTCAATTTTCCTGCTGTCTTAGAGACTCTAGAAAGCTAGAGAGTGCTTCTTCTCTAAAGCAGAGTGTGATCAATGGATGAGAACTCTGTTGTGTGTTTCACATCAGAAATGGAGTTAAATCCCAGGCTCTGAGTCTTCCTACAAGCAAGACTTTGTTTCAGGTAAGGGCAGTTACTTTATAGCTCAAACGAACTGCATCGTTCACGAAGCTCACACGTTTCTTATCTTAACTGACAAGCATTGGATGTTAGAGGACTTGCGGTTTATTTCAGTTTCAGAAGCAGAGTTCTTCTAGATATGGTCCAAATGTGTATCTAACACAGTTCTTTTGTTCTGAGCACACTAATGTTTCCTGCTGTATTAGAGACTCTAGAAAGCAAGAGCGTGCTTCTTGCTGTAAAGCAGAGTGTGATCCATGGAT
The DNA here is from genome assembly GCA_949786385.1 of Onychomys leucogaster. Taxonomy (NCBI): domain Eukaryota; kingdom Metazoa; phylum Chordata; class Mammalia; order Rodentia; family Cricetidae; genus Onychomys; species Onychomys leucogaster. The sequence continues at coordinate 400,768 of CATKUP010000118.1, read as the reverse complement.
GAGAACTCTGCTGTGTGTTTCCCTTCAGAAATGGAGTTAAATCCCAGGCTCTGTGTCTTCCTACAAACAAGACTTCGTTTCAGGTAAGGGCAGTTACTATACAGCTCAAACGAACTACATCGTTCATGAATCTCACACGTTTCTCATATTAACTGACAAGCATTGGATGTTAGAGGACCTGTGCTTTGTATCAATTTCAGAGGCAGAGTTCTTCTAGATATGGTCCGTATGTGTAGGAAACACCGTTCTTTTGTTCTCAGCACACTCATGTTTCCTGCTGTCTAGAGACTCTAGAAAGCTAGAGCGTGATTCTTCTCTAAAGCAGAGTGTGATCAATGGATGAGAACTCTGTTGTGTGTTTCACTTTAGAAATGGAGTTAAATCCCAGGCTCTGAGTCTTCCTACAAGCAAGACTTCGTTTCAGGTAAGGGCAGTCACTTTTCAGCTCAAACGAACTACATCGTTCACGAAGCTCACACGTTTCTCATTTTAACAGGAAGCATTGGATGTTAGAGGACCAGTGCTTTTTATCAGTTTCAGAGGCAGAGTTAGACTAGCTATGGTCTGTATGTGAAGGAAACACCGTTCTTTTGTTCTCAGCACTCTCAAGTTTCCTGCTGTCTTAGAGACTCTAGAAACCAAGAGCGTGCTTCTTGCTCTAAAGCAGAGTGTGATCTATATATGAGAACTCTGTTGTTTGTTTCACTTCAGAAATGGAGTTAAATCCCAGGCTCTGAGTCTTCCTACATGCAAAACTTCGTTTCAGGTAATGGCAGTTACTTTACAGCTCAGACAACCTACATCGTTCATGAGGCTCACACGTTTCTCATCCTAACTGACAAGCATTGGATGTTAGAGGACCTGTGCTTTGTATCAATTTCAGAGCTAGAGTTCTTCCAGATATGGTCCGTATGTGTAGGACACACCGTTCTTTTGTTCTCAGCACTCTCAAGTTTCCTGCAGTCTTAGAGACTCCAGAAAGCTAGAGCGTGCTTCTTATTCTAAAGCAAAGTGTGATCAGTGGATGAGAACTCTGTTGTGTGTTTCACTTCAGAAATGGAGTTAAATCCCAGGCTCTGAGTCTTCCTACAAGCAAAACTTCGTTTCAGGTAACGGCAGTTAATTTAGAGAAGAAACGAACTACATCGTTCACAAAGCTCACACGTTTCTCATCTTAAATGACAAGGATTGGATGTTAGAGGACCTGTGCTTTCTATCAATTTCAGAGGCTGATTTCTTCTAGATATGGTCTGTATGTTTAGGAAATACCGTTCTTTTGTTCTCAGCACTCTCATGTTCCTGCTGTCTTAGAGACTCTAGAAAGCTAGACCGTGATTCTTCTCTAAAGCAGAGTGTGATCAATGGTTGAGAACGCTGTTGTGTGTTTCACTTCAGCAATGGAGTTAAATCCCAGGCTCTGAGTCTTCCTACAATCAAGACTTCCTTTCAGGTATGGGCAGTTACTTTACAGCTCAAACGAACTACATCGTTCACGAAGCTCACACGTTTCTCATCGTAACTGACAAGCATTGGATGTTAGAGGACCTGCGGTTTGTTTCAGTTTCAGAAGCAGAGTTCTTCTAGATATGGTCCAAATGTGTATCTAACACCGTTCTTTTGTTCTGAGCACACTAATGTTTCCTGCTGTATTAGAGACTCTAGAAAGCAAGAGCGTGCTTCTTGCTGTAAAGCAGAGTGTGATCCACGGATGAGAACTCTGCTGTGTGTTTCCCTTCAGAAATGGAGTTAAATCCCAGGCTCTGTGTCTTCCTACAAACAAGACTTCGTTTCAGGTAAGGGCAGTTACTTTACAGCTCAAACGAACTATATCGTTCATGAATCTCACACGTTTCTCATATTAACTGACAAGCATTGGATGTTAGAGGACCTGTGCTTTGTATCAATTTCAGAGGCAGAGTTCTTCTAGATATGGTCCGTATGTGTAGGAAACACCGTTCTTTTGTTCTCAGCACACACAAGTTTCCTGCTGTCTTAGAGACTCTAGGAAGCTAGAGCGTGCTTCTCACTTTTAAAGCAGAGTGTGATCAGTGGATGAGAACTCTGTTGTGTGTTTCACTTCAGAAATGGAGTTAAATCCCAGGCTCTGAGTCTTCCTACAAGGACGACTTCGTTTCACGTAAGGGCAGTTACTAACAGCTCAAACGAACTACATCGTTCACGAAGCTAACACGTTTCTCATCTTAACTGACAAGCATTGGATGATAGAAGACCTGTGGTTTGTTTCAGTTTCAGAAGCAGAGTTGAACTAGATATGGCCCGTATGTGTAGGAAACACCATTCTTTTGTTCTGAGCACACTAATGTTTCCTGCTGTATTAGAGACTCTAGAAAGCAAGAGCGTGATTCTTCTCTAAAGCAGAGTGTGATCAATGGTTGAGAACTCTGTTGTGTGTTTCTTTTCAGCAATGGAGTAAAATCCCAGGCTCTGAGTCTTCCTACAAGCAAGACTTCGTTTCAGGTAAGGGCAGTTACTTTACAGCTCAAACGAACTACATCGTTCACGAAGCTCACACGTTTCTCATCTTAACTGACAAGCATTGGATGTTAGAGGACCTGTGGTTTGTTTCAGTTTCAGAAGCAGAGTTCTTCTAGATATGGTCCAAATGTGTATCTAACACCGGTCTTTTGTTCTGAGCACACTAATGTTTCCTGCTGTATTAGAGACTCTAGAAAGCAAGAGCGTGCTTCTTGCTGTAAAGCAGAATGTGATCCATGGATGAGAACTATGCTGTGTTTCCCTTCAGAAATGGAGTTAAATCCCGTGCTCTGTGTCTGCCTACAAGCAAGACTTCGTTTCAGGTAAGGGCAGTCACTTTTCAGCTCAAAAGAACTACATCATTCACAAAGCTCACACGTTTCTCATCTTAAATGACAAGCATTGGACGTTAGAGGACCAGTGCTTTGTATCAGTTTCAGAAGCAGAGTTGGACAAGATATGGTCCATATGTGTAGGAAACACCATTCATTTGTTCTCAGCCCACTCAAGTTTCCTGCTGTCTTAGAGTTTCTAGAAAGCTAGAGCATGCTTCTTGCTTCAAAGCACAGTGTGACCAATGGATGACAACTCTGCTGTGTGTCACTTCACAGATGGAGTTATAGCCCAGGCTCTGAGTCTTTCTACAAGGAAGACTTCCTTACAAGTAAGGGCAGTTACTTTACAGCTCAAACGAACTACATCGCTCACGAAGCTCACACGTTTCTCATCTTAAATGACAAGCATTGGATGTTAGAGGACCTGTGCTTTGTATCAATTTCAGAGGCAGAGTACCTCTAGATATGGTCCGTATGTGTAGGAAACACCATTCTTTTGTTCTGAGCACACTCACATTTCCTGCTGTATTAGAGACTCTAGAAAGCAAAAGCATGCTTCTTGCTCTAAAGCAGAGTGTGATCTATATAAGAGAACTCTGCTGTGTGTATCACTTCAGAAATGGAATGAAATCCCAGGCTCTGAGTCTTCCTACAAGCAAGACTTCGTTTCAGGTAAGGGCAGTTACTAACAGCTCAAACGAACTACATCGTTCACGAAGCTAACACGTTTCTCATCTTAACTGACAAGCATTGGATGATAGAGGACCTGTGGTTTGTTTCAGTTTTAGAAGCAGAGTTGAACTAGATATGGCCCGTATGTGTAGGAAACACTGTTCTTTTTTTCTGAGTACACTCAAGTTTCCTGCTGTATTAGAGACTCTAGAAAGGAAGAGCGTGCTTCTTGCTCTAAAGCAGAGTGTGATCAATGGCTGAGAACTCTGTTGTGTGTTTCACTTCAGAAATGGAGTTAAATCCCTGGGTCTGAGTCTTCCTACAAGCAAGACTTCATTTCATGTAAGGGCAGTTACTTTACAGCTCAAACGATCTACATCGTTCATGAAGCTCACACGATTCTCATCTTAACTGACAAGTATTGGATATTAGAGGAACTGTGGTTTGTTTCAGTTTCAGAAGCAGAGTTGAACTAGATATGGCCCGTATGTGTAGGAAACACTGTTCTTTTGTTCTCAGCACACTCAAGTTTCCTGCTGTCTTAGAGACTCTAGAAAGCTAGAGCGTGGTTCTTGCTCTAAAGCAGAGTGTGATCAATGGATGAGAACTCTGTTGTGTGTGTCACTTCTGAAATGGAGTTAAATCCCAGGCTCTGAGTCTTCCTACAAGCAAGACTTCGTTTCAGGTAAGGGCAGTTACTTTTCAGCGCAAATGAACTACATCGTTCACGAAGCTCCCACGTTTCTCATCTTAACTGACAAGCATTGGATGTTAGAGGACCAGTGCTTTTTATCAGTTTCAGAGGCAGAGTTAGACTAGCTATGGTCTGTATGTGTAGGAAACACCGTTCTTTTGTTCTCAGCACTCTCAAGTTTCCTGCTGTCTTAGAGACTCTAGAAAGCAAGAGCGTGGTTCTTGCTCTAAAGCAGAGTGTGATCAATGGATGAGAACTCTGTTGTGTGTTTCACTTCAGAAATGGAGTTAAATCCCAGGCTCTGAGTCTTCCTACAAGCAAGACTTCGTTTCAGGTAAGGGCAGTTACTTTACAGCTCAAACGAACTACATCGTTCATGAAGCTCACATGTTTCTCACATTAACTGACAAGCATTGGATGTTAGAGGACCTGTGCTTTGTATCAATTTCAGAGGCAGAGTCCTTCTAGATATGGTACGTATGTGTAGGAAACACCGTTCTTTTGTTCTCAGCACACTCAAGTTTCCTGCTGTCTTAGAGATTTTAGAAAGCTAGAGCATGCTTCTTCTCTAAAGCAGAGTGTGATCAATGGATGTGAACTCTGTTGTGTGTTTCACATCAGAAATGGAGTAAAACCCAAGGATCTGAGTCTTCCTACAAGCAAGACTTCGTCTCAGGTAAGGGCAGTCAATTTTCAGCTCAAACGAACTACATCGTTCACGAAGCTCACACGTTTCTCATGTAACAGGAAGCATTGGATGTTAGAGGACCAGTGCTTTTTATCAGTTTCAGAGGCAGAGTTGGACTAGCTATGGTCTGTATGTGTAGGAAACACTGTTCTTTTGTTCTCAGCAATCTCAAGTTTCCTGCTGTCTCAGAGAATCTAGAAAGCAAAAGTGTGCTTCTTGCTCTAAAGCATAGTATGATCTATATATGAGAACTCTACTGTGTGTTTCACTTCAGAAATGGAGTTAAATCCCAGGCCTGAGTCTTCCTACAAGCAAGACTTCGTTTCACATAAGGGCAGTTACTAACAGCTCAAACGAACTACATCGTTCACGAAGCTAACACGTTTCTCATCTTAACTGACAAGCATTGGATGATAGAAGACCTGTGGTTTGTTTCAGTTTCAGAAGCAGAATTGAACTAGATATGGCCCGTATGTGTAGGAAACACCATTCTTTTGTTCTGAGCACACTAATGTTTCCTGCTGTATTAGAGACTCTAGAAAGCAAGAGCGTGCTTCTTGCTGTAAAGCAGAGTGTGATCCATGGATGAGAACTATGCTTTGTGTTTCCCTTCAGAAATGGAGTTAAATTCCATGCTCTGTGTCTTCCTACAAACAAGACTTCATTTCAGGTAAGGGCAGTTACTTTACAGCTCAAACGAACTACATCATTCATGAATCTCACACGTTTCTCATATTAACTGACAAGCATTGGATGTTAGAGGACCTGTGCTTTGTATCAATTACAGAGCCAGAGTTCTTCTAGATATGGTCCGTATGTGTAGGACACACCGTTCTTTTGTTCTCAGCACTCTCAAGTTTCCTGCAGTCTTAGAGACTCCAGAAAGCTAGAGCGTGCTTCTTATTCTAAAGCAAAGTGTGATCAGTGGATGAGAACTCTGTTGTGTGTTTCACTTCAGAAATGGAGTTAAATCCCAGGCTCTGAGTCTTCCTACAAGCAAAACTTCGTTTCAGGTAACGGCAGTTAATTTAGAGAAGAAACGAACTACATCGTTCACAAAGCTCACACGTTTCTCATCTTAAATGACAAGGATTGGATGTTAGAGGACCTGTGCTTTCTATCAATTTCAGAGGCTGATTTCTTCTAGATATGGTCTGTATGTTTAGGAAATACCGTTCTTTTGTTCTCAGCACTCTCATGTTCCTGCTGTCTTAGAGACTCTAGAAAGCTAGACCGTGATTCTTCTCTAAAGCAGAGTGTGATCAATGGTTGAGAACGCTGTTGTGTGTTTCACTTCAGCAATGGAGTTAAATCCCAGGCTCTGAGTCTTCCTACAATCAAGACTTCCTTTCAGGTATGGGCAGTTACTTTACAGCTCAAACGAACTACATCGTTCACGAAGCTCACACGTTTCTCATCGTAACTGACAAGCATTGGATGTTAGAGGACCTGCGGTTTGTTTCAGTTTCAGAAGCAGAGTTCTTCTAGATATGGTCCAAATGTGTATCTAACACCGTTCTTTTGTTCTGAGCACACTAATGTTTCCTGCTGTATTAGAGACTCTAGAAAGCAAGAGCGTGCTTCTTGCTGTAAAGCAGAGTGTGATCCACGGATGAGAACTCTGCTGTGTGTTTCCCTTCAGAAATGGAGTTAAATCCCAGGCTCTGTGTCTTCCTACAAACAAGACTTCGTTTCAGGTAAGGGCAGTTACTTTACAGCTCAAACGAACTATATCGTTCATGAATCTCACACGTTTCTCATATTAACTGACAAGCATTGGATGTTAGAGGACCTGTGCTTTGTATCAATTTCAGAGGCAGAGTTCTTCTAGATATGGTCCGTATGTGTAGGAAACACCGTTCTTTTGTTCTCAGCACACACAAGTTTCCTGCTGTCTTAGAGACTCTAGGAAGCTAGAGCGTGCTTCTCACTTTTAAAGCAGAGTGTGATCAGTGGATGAGAACTCTGTTGTGTGTTTCACTTCAGAAATGGAGTTAAATCCCAGGCTCTGAGTCTTCCTACAAGGACGACTTCGTTTCACGTAAGGGCAGTTACTAACAGCTCAAACGAACTACATCGTTCACGAAGCTAACACGTTTCTCATCTTAACTGACAAGCATTGGATGATAGAAGACCTGTGGTTTGTTTCAGTTTCAGAAGCAGAGTTGAACTAGATATGGCCCGTATGTGTAGGAAACACCATTCTTTTGTTCTGAGCACACTAATGTTTCCTGCTGTATTAGAGACTCTAGAAAGCAAGAGCGTGATTCTTCTCTAAAGCAGAGTGTGATCAATGGTTGAGAACTCTGTTGTGTGTTTCTTTTCAGCAATGGAGTAAAATCCCAGGCTCTGAGTCTTCCTACAAGCAAGACTTCGTTTCAGGTAAGGGCAGTTACTTTACAGCTCAAACGAACTACATCGTTCACGAAGCTCACACGTTTCTCATCTTAACTGACAAGCATTGGATGTTAGAGGACCTGTGGTTTGTTTCAGTTTCAGAAGCAGAGTTCTTCTAGATATGGTCCAAATGTGTATCTAACACCGGTCTTTTGTTCTGAGCACACTAATGTTTCCTGCTGTATTAGAGACTCTAGAAAGCAAGAGCGTGCTTCTTGCTGTAAAGCAGAATGTGATCCATGGATGAGAACTATGCTGTGTTTCCCTTCAGAAATGGAGTTAAATCCCGTGCTCTGTGTCTGCCTACAAGCAAGACTTCGTTTCAGGTAAGGGCAGTCACTTTTCAGCTCAAAAGAACTACATCATTCACAAAGCTCACACGTTTCTCATCTTAAATGACAAGCATTGGACGTAAGAGGACCAGTGCTTTGTATCAGTTTCAGAAGCAGAGTTGGACGAGATATGGTCCATATGTGTAGGAAACACCATTCATTTGTTCTCAGCCCACTCAAGTTTCCTGCTGTCTTAGAGTTTCTAGAAAGCTAGAGCATGCTTCTTGCTTCAAAGCACAGTGTGACCAATGGATGAGAACTCTGCTGTGTGTCACTTCACAGATGGAGTTATAGCCCAGGCTCTGAGTCTTTCTACAAGGAAGACTTCCTTACAAGTAAGGGCAGTTACTTTACAGCTCAAACGAACTACATCGCTCACGAAGCTCACACGTTTCTCATCTTAAATGACAAGCATTGGATGTTAGAGGACCTGTGCTTTGTATCAATTTCAGAGGCAGAGTACCTCTAGATATGGTCCGTATGTGTAGGAAACACCATTCTTTTGTTCTGAGCACACTCACATTTCCTGCTGTATTAGAGACTCTAGAAAGCAAAAGCATGCTTCTTGCTCTAAAGCAGAGTGTGATCTATATAAGAGAACTCTGCTGTGTGTATCACTTCAGAAATGGAATGAAATCCCAGGCTCTGAGTCTTCCTACAAGCAAGACTTCGTTTCAGGTAAGGGCAGTTACTAACAGCTCAAACGAACTACATCGTTCACGAAGCTAACACGTTTCTCATCTTAACTGACAAGCATTGGATGATAGAGGACCTGTGGTTTGTTTCAGTTTTAGAAGCAGAGTTGAACTAGATATGGCCCGTATGTGTAGGAAACACTGTTCTTTTTTTCTGAGTACACTCAAGTTTCCTGCTGTATTAGAGACTCTAGAAAGGAAGAGCGTGCTTCTTGCTCTAAAGCAGAGTGTGATCAATGGCTGAGAACTCTGTTGTGTGTTTCACTTCAGAAATGGAGTTAAATCCCTGGGTCTGAGTCTTCCTACAAGCAAGACTTCATTTCATGTAAGGGCAGTTACTTTACAGCTCAAACGATCTACATCGTTCATGAAGCTCACACGATTCTCATCTTAACTGACAAGTATTGGATATTAGAGGAACTGTGGTTTGTTTCAGTTTCAGAAGCAGAGTTGAACTAGATATGGCCCGTATGTGTAGGAAACACTGTTCTTTTGTTCTCAGCACACTCAAGTTTCCTGCTGTCTTAGAGACTCTAGAAAGCTAGAGCGTGGTTCTTGCTCTAAAGCAGAGTGTGATCAATGGATGAGAACTCTGTTGTGTGTGTCACTTCTGAAATGGAGTTAAATCCCAGGCTCTGAGTCTTCCTACAAGCAAGACTTCGTTTCAGGTAAGGGCAGTTACTTTTCAGCGCAAATGAACTACATCGTTCACGAAGCTCCCACGTTTCTCATCTTAACTGACAAGCATTGGATGTTAGAGGACCAGTGCTTTTTATCAGTTTCAGAGGCAGAGTTAGACTAGCTATGGTCTGTATGTGTAGGAAACACCGTTCTTTTGTTCTCAGCACTCTCAAGTTTCCTGCTGTCTTAGAGACTCTAGAAAGCAAGAGCGTGGTTCTTGCTCTAAAGCAGAGTGTGATCAATGGATGAGAACTCTGTTGTGTGTTTCACTTCAGAAATGGAGTTAAATCCCAGGCTCTGAGTCTTCCTACAAGCAAGACTTCGTTTCAGGTAAGGGCAGTTACTTTACAGCTCAAACGAACTACATCGTTCATGAAGCTCACATGTTTCTCACATTAACTGACAAGCATTGGATGTTAGAGGACCTGTGCTTTGTATCAATTTCAGAGGCAGAGTCCTTCTAGATATGGTACGTATGTGTAGGAAACACCGTTCTTTTGTTCTCAGCACACTCAAGTTTCCTGCTGTCTTAGAGATTTTAGAAAGCTAGAGCATGCTTCTTCTCTAAAGCAGAGTGTGATCAATGGATGAGAACTCTGTTGTGTGTTTCACTTCAGAAATGGAGTTAAATCCCTGGGTCTGAGTCTTCCTACAAGCAAGACTTCATTTCATGTAAGGGCAGTTACTTTACAGCTCAAACGATCTACATCGTTCATGAAGCTCACACGATTCTCATCTTAACTGACAAGTATTGGATATTAGAGGAACTGTGGTTTGTTTCAGTTTCAGAAGCAGAGTTGAACTAGATATGGCCCGTATGTGTAGGAAACACTGTTCTTTTGTTCTCAGCACACTCAAGTTTCCTGCTGTCTTAGAGACTCTAGAAAGCTAGAGCGTGGTTCTTGCTCTAAAGCAGAGTGTGATCAATGGATGAGAACTCTGTTGTGTGTGTCACTTCTGAAATGGAGTTAAATCCCAGGCTCTGAGTCTTCCTACAAGCAAGACTTCGTTTCAGGTAAGGGCAGTTACTTTTCAGCGCAAATGAACTACATCGTTCACGAAGCTCCCACGTTTCTCATCTTAACTGACAAGCATTGGATGTTAGAGGACCAGTGCTTTTTATCAGTTTCAGAGGCAGAGTTAGACTAGCTATGGTCTGTATGTGTAGGAAACACCGTTCTTTTGTTCTCAGCACTCTCAAGTTTCCTGCTGTCTTAGAGACTCTAGAAAGCAAGAGCGTGGTTCTTGCTCTAAAGCAGAGTGTGATCAATGGATGAGAACTCTGTTGTGTGTTTCACTTCAGAAATGGAGTTAAATCCCAGGCTCTGAGTCTTCCTACAAGCAAGACTTCGTTTCAGGTAAGGGCAGTTACTTTACAGCTCAAACGAACTACATCGTTCATGAAGCTCACATGTTTCTCACATTAACTGACAAGCATTGGATGTTAGAGGACCTGTGCTTTGTATCAATTTCAGAGGCAGAGTCCTTCTAGATATGGTACGTATGTGTAGGAAACACCGTTCTTTTGTTCTCAGCACACTCAAGTTTCCTGCTGTCTTAGAGATTTTAGAAAGCTAGAGCATGCTTCTTCTCTAAAGCAGAGTGTGATCAATGGATGTGAACTCTGTTGTGTGTTTCACATCAGAAATGGAGTAAAACCCAAGGATCTGAGTCTTCCTACAAGCAAGACTTCGTCTCAGGTAAGGGCAGTCAATTTTCAGCTCAAACGAACTACATCGTTCACGAAGCTCACACGTTTCTCATGTAACAGGAAGCATTGGATGTTAGAGGACCAGTGCTTTTTATCAGTTTCAGAGGCAGAGTTGGACTAGCTATGGTCTGTATGTGTAGGAAACACTGTTCTTTTGTTCTCAGCAATCTCAAGTTTCCTGCTGTCTCAGAGAATCTAGAAAGCAAAAGTGTGCTTCTTGCTCTAAAGCATAGTATGATCTATATATGAGAACTCTACTGTGTGTTTCACTTCAGAAATGGAGTTAAATCCCAGGCCTGAGTCTTCCTACAAGCAAGACTTCGTTTCACATAAGGGCAGTTACTAACAGCTCAAACGAACTACATCGTTCACGAAGCTAACACGTTTCTCATCTTAACTGACAAGCATTGGATGATAGAAGACCTGTGGTTTGTTTCAGTTTCAGAAGCAGAATTGAACTAGATATGGCCCGTATGTGTAGGAAACACCATTCTTTTGTTCTGAGCACACTAATGTTTCCTGCTGTATTAGAGACTCTAGAAAGCAAGAGCGTGCTTCTTGCTGTAAAGCAGAGTGTGATCCATGGATGAGAACTATGCTTTGTGTTTCCCTTCAGAAATGGAGTTAAATTCCATGCTCTGTGTCTTCCTACAAACAAGACTTCATTTCAGGTAAGGGCAGTTACTTTACAGCTCAAACGAACTACATCATTCATGAATCTCACACGTTTCTCATATTAACTGACAAGCATTGGATGTTAGAGGACCTGTGCTTTGTATCAATTACAGAGCCAGAGTTCTTCTAGATATGGTCCGTATGTGTAGGACACACCGTTCTTTTGTTCTCAGCACTCTCAAGTTTCCTGCAGTCTTAGAGACTCCAGAAAGCTAGAGCGTGCTTCTTATTCTAAAGCAAAGTGTGATCAGTGGATGAGAACTCTGTTGTGTGTTTCACTTCAGAAATGGAGTTAAATCCCAGGCTCTGAGTCTTCCTACAAGGACGACTTCGTTTCACGTAAGGGCAGTTACTAACAGCTCAAACGAACTACATCGTTCACGAAGCTAACACGTTTCTCATCTTAACTGACAAGCATTGGATGATAGAAGACCTGTGGTTTGTTTCAGTTTCAGAAGCAGAGTTGAACTAGATATGGCCCGTATGTGTAGGAAACACCATTCTTTTGTTCTGAGCACACTAATGTTTCCTGCTGTATTAGAGACTCTAGAAAGCAAGAGCGTGATTCTTCTCTAAAGCAGAGTGTGATCAATGGTTGAGAACTCTGTTGTGTGTTTCTTTTCAGCAATGGAGTAAAATCCCAGGCTCTGAGTCTTCCTACAAGCAAGACTTCGTTTCAGGTAAGGGCAGTTACTTTACAGCTCAAACGAACTACATCGTTCACGAAGCTCACACGTTTCTCATCTTAACTGACAAGCATTGGATGTTAGAGGACCTGTGGTTTGTTTCAGTTTCAGAAGCAGAGTTCTTCTAGATATGGTCCAAATGTGTATCTAACACCGGTCTTTTGTTCTGAGCACACTAATGTTTCCTGCTGTATTAGAGACTCTAGAAAGCAAGAGCGTGCTTCTTGCTGTAAAGCAGAATGTGATCCATGGATGAGAACTATGCTGTGTTTCCCTTCAGAAATGGAGTTAAATCCCGTGCTCTGTGTCTGCCTACAAGCAAGACTTCGTTTCAGGTAAGGGCAGTCACTTTTCAGCTCAAAAGAACTACATCATTCACAAAGCTCACACGTTTCTCATCTTAAATGACAAGCATTGGACGTAAGAGGACCAGTGCTTTGTATCAGTTTCAGAAGCAGAGTTGGACGAGATATGGTCCATATGTGTAGGAAACACCATTCATTTGTTCTCAGCCCACTCAAGTTTCCTGCTGTCTTAGAGTTTCTAGAAAGCTAGAGCATGCTTCTTGCTTCAAAGCACAGTGTGACCAATGGATGACAACTCTGCTGTGTGTCACTTCACAGATGGAGTTATAGCCCAGGCTCTGAGTCTTTCTACAAGGAAGACTTCCTTACAAGTATGGGCAGTTACTTTACAGCTCAAACGAACTACATCGCTCACGAAGCTCACACGTTTCTCATCTTAAATGACAAGCATTGGATGTTAGAGGACCTGTGCTTTGTATCAATTTCAGAGGCAGAGTACCTCTAGATATGGTCCATATGTGTAGGAAACACCATTCTTTTGTTCTGAGCACACTCACATTTCCTGCTGTATTAGAGACTCTAGAAAGCAAAAGCATGCTTCTTGCTCTAAAGCAGAGTGTGATCTATATAAGAGAACTCTGCTGTGTGTATCACTTCAGAAATGGAATGAAATCCCAGGCTCTGAGTCTTCCTACAAGCAAGACTTCGTTTCAGGTAAGGGCAGTTACTAACAGCTCAAACGATCTACATCGTTCATGAAGCTCACACGATTCTCATCTTAACTGACAAGTATTGGATATTAGAGGAACTGTGGTTTGTTTCAGTTTCAGAAGCAGAGTTGAACTAGATATGGCCCGTATGTGTAGGAAACACTGTTCTTTTGTTCTCAGCACACTCAAGTTTCCTGCTGTCTTAGAGACTCTAGAAAGCTAGAGCGTGGTTCTTGCTCTAAAGCAGAGTGTGATCAATGGATGAGAACTCTGTTGTGTGTGTCACTTCTGAAATGGAGTTAAATCCCAGGCTCTGAGTCTTCCTACAAGCAAGACTTCGTTTCAGGTAAGGGCAGTTACTTTTCAGCGCAAATGAACTACATCGTTCACGAAGCTCCCACGTTTCTCATCTTAACTGACAAGCATTGGATGTTAGAGGACCAGTGCTTTTTATCAGTTTCAGAGGCAGAGTTAGACTAGCTATGGTCTGTATGTGTAGGAAACACCGTTCTTTTGTTCTCAGCACTCTCAAGTTTCCTGCTGTCTTAGAGACTCTAGAAAGCAAGAGCGTGGTTCTTGCTCTAAAGCAGAGTGTGATCAATGGATGAGAACTCTGTTGTGTGTTTCACTTCAGAAATGGAGTTAAATCCCAGGCTCTGAGTCTTCCTACAAGCAAGACTTCGTTTCAGGTAAGGGCAGTTACTTTACAGCTCAAACGAACTACATCGTTCATGAAGCTCACATGTTTCTCACATTAACTGACAAGCATTGGATGTTAGAGGACCTGTGCTTTGTATCAATTTCAGAGGCAGAGTCCTTCTAGATATGGTACGTATGTGTAGGAAACACCGTTCTTTTGTTCTCAGCACACTCAAGTTTCCTGCTGTCTTAGAGATTTTAGAAAGCTAGAGCATGCTTCTTCTCTAAAGCAGAGTGTGATCAATGGATGAGAACTCTGTTGTGTGTTTCACTTCAGAAATGGAGTTAAATCCCTGGGTCTGAGTCTTCCTACAAGCAAGACTTCATTTCATGTAAGGGCAGTTACTTTACAGCTCAAACGATCTACATCGTTCATGAAGCTCACACGATTCTCATCTTAACTGACAAGTATTGGATATTAGAGGAACTGTGGTTTGTTTCAGTTTCAGAAGCAGAGTTGAACTAGATATGGCCCGTATGTGTAGGAAACACTGTTCTTTTGTTCTCAGCACACTCAAGTTTCCTGCTGTCTTAGAGACTCTAGAAAGCTAGAGCGTGGTTCTTGCTCTAAAGCAGAGTGTGATCAATGGATGAGAACTCTGTTGTGTGTGTCACTTCTGAAATGGAGTTAAATCCCAGGCTCTGAGTCTTCCTACAAGCAAGACTTCGTTTCAGGTAAGGGCAGTTACTTTTCAGCGCAAATGAACTACATCGTTCACGAAGCTCCCACGTTTCTCATCTTAACTGACAAGCATTGGATGTTAGAGGACCAGTGCTTTTTATCAGTTTCAGAGGCAGAGTTAGACTAGCTATGGTCTGTATGTGTAGGAAACACCGTTCTTTTGTTCTCAGCACTCTCAAGTTTCCTGCTGTCTTAGAGACTCTAGAAAGCAAGAGCGTGGTTCTTGCTCTAAAGCAGAGTGTGATCAATGGATGAGAACTCTGTTGTGTGTTTCACTTCAGAAATGGAGTTAAATCCCAGGCTCTGAGTCTTCCTACAAGCAAGACTTCGTTTCAGGTAAGGGCAGTTACTTTACAGCTCAAACGAACTACATCGTTCATGAAGCTCACATGTTTCTCACATTAACTGACAAGCATTGGATGTTAGAGGACCTGTGCTTTGTATCAATTTCAGAGGCAGAGTCCTTCTAGATATGGTACGTATGTGTAGGAAACACCGTTCTTTTGTTCTCAGCACACTCAAGTTTCCTGCTGTCTTAGAGATTTTAGAAAGCTAGAGCATGCTTCTTCTCTAAAGCAGAGTGTGATCAATGGATGTGAACTCTGTTGTGTGTTTCACATCAGAAATGGAGTAAAACCCAAGGATCTGAGTCTTCCTACAAGCAAGACTTCGTCTCAGGTAAGGGCAGTCAATTTTCAGCTCAAACGAACTACATCGTTCACGAAGCTCACACGTTTCTCATGTAACAGGAAGCATTGGATGTTAGAGGACCAGTGCTTTTTATCAGTTTCAGAGGCAGAGTTGGACTAGCTATGGTCTGTATGTGTAGGAAACACTGTTCTTTTGTTCTCAGCAATCTCAAGTTTCCTGCTGTCTCAGAGAATCTAGAAAGCAAAAGTGTGCTTCTTGCTCTAAAGCATAGTATGATCTATATATGAGAACTCTACTGTGTGTTTCACTTCAGAAATGGAGTTAAATCCCAGGCCTGAGTCTTCCTACAAGCAAGACTTCGTTTCACATAAGGGCAGTTACTAACAGCTCAAACGAACTACATCGTTCACGAAGCTAACACGTTTCTCATCTTAACTGACAAGCATTGGATGATAGAAGACCTGTGGTTTGTTTCAGTTTCAGAAGCAGAATTGAACTAGATATGGCCCGTATGTGTAGGAAACACCATTCTTTTGTTCTGAGCACACTAATGTTTCCTGCTGTATTAGAGACTCTAGAAAGCAAGAGCGTGCTTCTTGCTGTAAAGCAGAGTGTGATCCATGGATGAGAACTATGCTTTGTGTTTCCCTTCAGAAATGGAGTTAAATTCCATGCTCTGTGTCTTCCTACAAACAAGACTTCATTTCAGGTAAGGGCAGTTACTTTACAGCTCAAACGAACTACATCATTCATGAATCTCACACGTTTCTCATATTAACTGACAAGCATTGGATGTTAGAGGACCTGTGCTTTGTATCAATTACAGAGCCAGAGTTCTTCTAGATATGGTCCGTATGTGTAGGACACACCGTTCTTTTGTTCTCAGCACTCTCAAGTTTCCTGCAGTCTTAGAGACTCCAGAAAGCTAGAGCGTGCTTCTTATTCTAAAGCAAAGTGTGATCAGTGGATGAGAACTCTGTTGTGTGTTTCACTTCAGAAATGGAGTTAAATCCCAGGCTCTGAGTCTTCCTACAAGCAAAACTTCGTTTCAGGTAACGGCAGTTAATTTAGAGAAGAAACGAACTACATCGTTCACAAAGCTCACACGTTTCTCATCTTAAATGACAAGGATTGGATGTTAGAGGACCTGTGCTTTCTATCAATTTCAGAGGCTGATTTCTTCTAGATATGGTCTGTATGTTTAGGAAATACCGTTCTTTTGTTCTCAGCACTCTCATGTTCCTGCTGTCTTAGAGACTCTAGAAAGCTAGACCGTGATTCTTCTCTAAAGCAGAGTGTGATCAATGGTTGAGAACGCTGTTGTGTGTTTCACTTCAGCAATGGAGTTAAATCCCAGGCTCTGAGTCTTCCTACAATCAAGACTTCCTTTCAGGTATGGGCAGTTACTTTACAGCTCAAACGAACTACATCGTTCACGAAGCTCACACGTTTCTCATCGTAACTGACAAGCATTGGATGTTAGAGGACCTGCGGTTTGTTTCAGTTTCAGAAGCAGAGTTCTTCTAGATATGGTCCAAATGTGTATCTAACACCGTTCTTTTGTTCTGAGCACACTAATGTTTCCTGCTGTATTAGAGACTCTAGAAAGCAAGAGCGTGCTTCTTGCTGTAAAGCAGAGTGTGATCCACGGATGAGAACTCTGCTGTGTGTTTCCCTTCAGAAATGGAGTTAAATCCCAGGCTCTGTGTCTTCCTACAAACAAGACTTCGTTTCAGGTAAGGGCAGTTACTTTACAGCTCAAACGAACTATATCGTTCATGAATCTCACACGTTTCTCATATTAACTGACAAGCATTGGATGTTAGAGGACCTGTGCTTTGTATCAATTTCAGAGGCAGAGTTCTTCTAGATATGGTCCGTATGTGTAGGAAACACCGTTCTTTTGTTCTCAGCACACACAAGTTTCCTGCTGTCTTAGAGACTCTAGGAAGCTAGAGCGTGCTTCTCACTTTTAAAGCAGAGTGTGATCAGTGGATGAGAACTCTGTTGTGTGTTTCACTTCAGAAATGGAGTTAAATCCCAGGCTCTGAGTCTTCCTACAAGGACGACTTCGTTTCACGTAAGGGCAGTTACTAACAGCTCAAACGAACTACATCGTTCACGAAGCTAACACGTTTCTCATCTTAACTGACAAGCATTGGATGATAGAAGACCTGTGGTTTGTTTCAGTTTCAGAAGCAGAGTTGAACTAGATATGGCCCGTATGTGTAGGAAACACCATTCTTTTGTTCTGAGCACACTAATGTTTCCTGCTGTATTAGAGACTCTAGAAAGCAAGAGCGTGATTCTTCTCTAAAGCAGAGTGTGATCAATGGTTGAGAACTCTGTTGTGTGTTTCTTTTCAGCAATGGAGTAAAATCCCAGGCTCTGAGTCTTCCTACAAGCAAGACTTCGTTTCAGGTAAGGGCAGTTACTTTACAGCTCAAACGAACTACATCGTTCACGAAGCTCACACGTTTCTCATCTTAACTGACAAGCATTGGATGTTAGAGGACCTGTGGTTTGTTTCAGTTTCAGAAGCAGAGTTCTTCTAGATATGGTCCAAATGTGTATCTAACACCGGTCTTTTGTTCTGAGCACACTAATGTTTCCTGCTGTATTAGAGACTCTAGAAAGCAAGAGCGTGCTTCTTGCTGTAAAGCAGAATGTGATCCATGGATGAGAACTATGCTGTGTTTCCCTTCAGAAATGGAGTTAAATCCCGTGCTCTGTGTCTGCCTACAAGCAAGACTTCGTTTCAGGTAAGGGCAGTCACTTTTCAGCTCAAAAGAACTACATCATTCACAAAGCTCACACGTTTCTCATCTTAAATGACAAGCATTGGACGTAAGAGGACCAGTGCTTTGTATCAGTTTCAGAAGCAGAGTTGGACGAGATATGGTCCATATGTGTAGGAAACACCATTCATTTGTTCTCAGCCCACTCAAGTTTCCTGCTGTCTTAGAGTTTCTAGAAAGCTAGAGCATGCTTCTTGCTTCAAAGCACAGTGTGACCAATGGATGACAACTCTGCTGTGTGTCACTTCACAGATGGAGTTATAGCCCAGGCTCTGAGTCTTTCTACAAGGAAGACTTCCTTACAAGTAAGGGCAGTTACTTTACAGCTCAAACGAACTACATCGCTCACGAAGCTCACACGTTTCTCATCTTAAATGACAAGCATTGGATGTTAGAGGACCTGTGCTTTGTATCAATTTCAGAGGCAGAGTACCTCTAGATATGGTCCGTATGTGTAGGAAACACCATTCTTTTGTTCTGAGCACACTCACATTTCCTGCTGCATTAGAGACTCTAGAAAGCAAAAGCATGCTTCTTGCTCTAAAGCAGAGTGTGATCTATATAAGAGAACTCTGCTGTGTGTATCACTTCAGAAATGGAATGAAATCCCAGGCTCTGAGTCTTCCTACAAGCAAGACTTCGTTTCAGGTAAGGGCAGTTACTAACAGCTCAAACGAACTACATCGTTCACGAAGCTAACACGTTTCTCATCTTAACTGACAAGCATTGGATGATAGAGGACCTGTGGTTTGTTTCAGTTTTAGAAGCAGAGTTGAACTAGATATGGCCCGTATGTGTAGGAAACACTGTTCTTTTTTTCTGAGTACACTCAAGTTTCCTGCTGTATTAGAGACTCTAGAAAGGAAGAGCGTGCTTCTTGCTCTAAAGCAGAGTGTGATCAATGGCTGAGAACTCTGTTGTGTGTTTCACTTCAGAAATGGAGTTAAATCCCTGGGTCTGAGTCTTCCTACAAGCAAGACTTCATTTCATGTAAGGGCAGTTACTTTACAGCTCAAACGATCTACATCGTTCATGAAGCTCACACGATTCTCATCTTAACTGACAAGTATTGGATATTAGAGGAACTGTGGTTTGTTTCAGTTTCAGAAGCAGAGTTGAACTAGATATGGCCCGTATGTGTAGGAAACACTGTTCTTTTGTTCTCAGCACACTCAAGTTTCCTGCTGTCTTAGAGACTCTAGAAAGCTAGAGCGTGGTTCTTGCTCTAAAGCAGAGTGTGATCAATGGATGAGAACTCTGTTGTGTGTGTCACTTCTGAAATGGAGTTAAATCCCAGGCTCTGAGTCTTCCTACAAGCAAGACTTCGTTTCAGGTAAGGGCAGTTACTTTTCAGCGCAAATGAACTACATCGTTCACGAAGCTCCCACGTTTCTCATCTTAACTGACAAGCATTGGATGTTAGAGGACCAGTGCTTTTTATCAGTTTCAGAGGCAGAGTTAGACTAGCTATGGTCTGTATGTGTAGGAAACACCGTTCTTTTGTTCTCAGCACTCTCAAGTTTCCTGCTGTCTTAGAGACTCTAGAAAGCAAGAGCGTGGTTCTTGCTCTAAAGCAGAGTGTGATCAATGGATGAGAACTCTGTTGTGTGTTTCACTTCAGAAATGGAGTTAAATCCCAGGCTCTGAGTCTTCCTACAAGCAAGACTTCGTTTCAGGTAAGGGCAGTTACTTTACAGCTCAAACGAACTACATCGTTCATGAAGCTCGCATGTTTCTCACATTAACTGACAAGCATTGGATGTTAGAGGACCTGTGCTTTGTATCAATTTCAGAGGCAGAGTCCTTCTAGAAATGGTACGTATGTGTAGGAAACACCGTTCTTTTGTTCTCAGCACACTCAAGTTTCCTGCTGTCTTAGAGATTTTAGAAAGCTAGAGCATGCTTCTTCTCTAAAGCAGAGTGTGATCAATGGATGTGAACTCTGTTGTGTGTTTCACATCAGAAATGGAGTAAAACCCAAGGATCTGAGTCTTCCTACAAGCAAGACTTCGTCTCAGGTAAGGGCAGTCAATTTTCAGCTCAAACGAACTACATCGTTCACGAAGCTCACACGTTTCTCATGTAACAGGAAGCATTGGATGTTAGAGGACCAGTGCTTTTTATCAGTTTCAGAGGCAGAGTTGGACTAGCTATGGTCTGTATGTGTAGGAAACACTGTTCTTTTGTTCTCAGCAATCTCAAGTTTCCTGCTGTCTCAGAGAATCTAGAAAGCAAAAGTGTGCTTCTTGCTCTAAAGCATAGTATGATCTATATATGAGAACTCTACTGTGTGTTTCACTTCAGAAATGGAGTTAAATCCCAGGCCTGAGTCTTCCTACAAGCAAGACTTCGTTTCACATAAGGGCAGTTACTAACAGCTCAAACGAACTACATCGTTCACGAAGCTAACACGTTTCTCATCTTAACTGACAAGCATTGGATGATAGAAGACCTGTGGTTTGTTTCAGTTTCAGAAGCAGAATTGAACTAGATATGGCCCGTATGTGTAGGAAACACCATTCTTTTGTTCTGAGCACACTAATGTTTCCTGCTGTATTAGAGACTCTAGAAAGCAAGAGCGAGCTTCTTGCTGTAAAGCAGAGTGTGATCCATGGATGAGAACTATGCTTTGTGTTTCCCTTCAGAAATGGAGTTAAATTCCATGCTCTGTGTCTTCCTACAAACAAGACTTCATTTCAGGTAAGGGCAGTTACTTTACAGCTCAAACGAACTACATCATTCATGAATCTCACACGTTTCTCATATTAACTGACAAGCATTGGATGTTAGAGGACCTGTGCTTTGTATCAATTACAGAGCCAGAGTTCTTCTAGATATGGTCCGTATGTGTAGGAAACACCGTTCTTTTGTTCTCAGCACACTCAAGTTTCCTGCTGTCTTAGAGACTCTAGAAAGCTAGAGCGTGATTCTTCTCTAAAGCAGAGTGTGATCAATGGTTGAGAACTCTGTTGTGTGTTTCTCTTCAGCAATGGAGTAAAATCCCAGGCTCTGAGTCTTCCTACAAGCAAGACTTCGTTTCAGGTAAGGGCAGTTACTTTACAGCTCAAACGAACTACATCGTTCACGAAGCTCACACGTTTCTCATCTTAACTGACAAGCATTGGATGTTAGAGGACCTGTGGTTTGTTTCAGTTTCAGAAGCAGAGTTCTTCTAGATATGGTCCAAATGTGTATCTAACACCGGTCTTTTGTTCTGAGCACACTAATGTTTCCTGCTGTATTAGAGACTCTAGAAAGCAAGAGCGTGCTTCTTGCTGTAAAGCAGAATGTGATCCATGGATGAGAACTATGCTGTGTTTCCCTTCAGAAATGGAGTTAAATTCCGTGCTCTGTGTCTGCCTACAAGCAAGACTTCGTTTCAGGTAAGGGCAGTCACTTTTCAGCTCAAAAGAACTACATCATTCACAAAGCTCACACGTTTCTCATCTTAAATGACAAGCATTGGACGTTAGAGGACCAGTGCTTTGTATCAGTTTCAGAAGCAGAGTTGGACGAGATATGGTCCATATGTGTAGGAAACACCATTCATTTGTTCTCAGCCCACTCAAGTTTCCTGCTGTCTTAGAGTTTCTAGAAAGCTAGAGCATGCTTCTTGCTTCAAAGCAGAGTGTGACCAATGGATGACAACTCTGCTGTGTGTCACTTCACAGATGGAGTTATAGCCCAGGCTCTGAGTCTTTCTACAAGGAAGACTTCGTTTCAAGTAAGGGCAGTTACTTTACAGCTCAAACGAACTACATCGCTCACGAAGCTCACACGTTTCTCATCTTAAATGACAAGCATTGGATGATAGAGGACCTGTGCTTTTTATCAGTTTCAGAGGCAGAGTTAGACTAGCTATGGTCTGTATGTGTAGGAAACATCGTTCTTTTGTTCTCAGCACTCTCAAGTTTCCTACTGTCTTAGAGACTCTAGAAAGCAAGAGGGTGTTTCTTGCTCTAAAGCAGAGTGTGATCTATATATGAGAACTCTGTTGTGTGTTTCACTTCAGAAATGGAGTTAAATCCCAGGCTCTGAGTCTTCCTACAAGCAAAACTTCGTTTCAGGTAATGGCAGTTACTTTACAGCTCAAACGACCTACATCGTTCATGAGGCTCACACGTTTCTCATCCTAACTGACAAGCATTGGATGTTAGAGGACCTGTGCTTTGTATCAATTTCAGAGGCAGAGTTCTTCTAGATATGGTCTGTATGTGTAGGACACACCGTTCTTTTGTTCTCAGCACTCTCAAGTTTCCTGCAGTCTTAGAGACTCCAGAAAGCTAGAGCGTGCTTCTTATTCTAAAGCAAAGTGTGATCAGTGGATGAGAACTCTGTTGTGTGTTTCAATTCAGAAATGGAGTTAAATCCCAGGCTCTGAGTCTTCCTACAAGCAAAACTTCGTTTCAGGTAAGGGCAGTTAATTTAGAGCTGAAACGAACTACATCGTTCACTAAGCTCACACGTTTCTCATCTTAAATAACAAGCATTGGATGTTAGAGGACCTGTGCTTTCTATCAATTTCAGAGGCTGATTTCTTCTAGATATGGTCCGTATGTTTAGGAAATACCGTTCTTTTGTTCTCAGCACTCTCATGTTCCTGCTGTCTTAGAGACTCTAGAAAGCAAGAGCGTGCTTCTTGCTCTAAAGCAGAGTGTGATCTGTATATGTGAACTCTGCTGTGTGTTTCACTTCAGAAATGGAGTTAAATCCCGGGCTCTGAGTCATCCTACAAGCAAGACTTCGTTTCAGGTAAGGGCAGTTACTTAACAGCTCAAACGAACTACATCGTTCATGAATCTCACACTTTTCTCATATTAACTGACAAGCATTGGATGTTAGAGGACCTGTGCTTTGTAGCAATTTCAGAGGCAGAGTGCTTCTAGATATGGTCCGTATGTGTAGGAAACACCGTTCTTTTGTTCTCAGCACACTCAAGTTTCCTGCTGTCTTAGAGACTCTAGAAAGCTAGAGCGTGATTCTTCTCTAAAGCAGAGTGTGATCAATGGTTGAGAACTCTGTTGTGTGTTTCACTTCAGCAATGGAGTTAAATCCCAGGCTCTGAGTCTTCCTACAAGCAAGACTTCGTTTCAGGTAAGGGCAGTCAATTTTCTGCTCAAACGAACTACATCGTTCACAAAGCTCACACGTTTCTCATCTTAACTGACAAGCATTGGATTTTAGAAGACCAATGCCTTATATCAGTTTAAGAGGCAGATTTGGACTAGGTATGATCCGTATGTGTAGGAAACTCCGTTCTTTTGTTCTGAGCACACTCACGTTTCCTGCTGTATTAGAGTCTCTGGAAAGCAAGAGCGTGCTTCTTCCTCTAAAGCAGAGTGTGATCCATGGATGTGAACTCTGCTGTGTGTTTCCCTTCAGAAATGGAGTTAAATCCCAGGCTCTGTGTCTTCCTACAAGCAAGACTTCTTTTCAGTTAAGGGCAGTCACTTTTCAGCTCAAAAGACCTACAGCGTTCACGAAGCTAACAAGTTTCCCATCTTAACTGACAAGCATTGGATGTTAGGGGACCAGTGCTTTGTATCAGTTTCAGAATCAGAGTTGGACTAGATAGGATCCATATGTGTAGGAAACACCGTTCATTTGTTCTCAGCACACTCAATTTTCCTGCTGTCTTAGAGACTCTAGAAAGCTAGAGAGTGCTTCTTCTCTAAAGCAGAGTGTGATCAATGGATGTGAACTCTGTTGTGTGTTTCACATCAGAAATGGAGTAAAACCCCAGGATCTGAGTCTTCCTACAAGCAAGACTTCGTTTCAGGTAAGGGAAGTCAATTTTCAGCTCAAACGAACTACATCGATCACGAAGCTCACACGTTTCTCATATTAACAGGAAGCATTGGATGTTAGAGGACCAGTGCTTTTTATCAGTTTCAGAGGCAGAGTTGGACTAGCTATGGGCTGTATGTGTAGGAAACACCGTTCCTTTGTTCTCAGAACTCTCAAGTTTCCTGCTGTCTTAGAGAATCTAGAAAGCAAAAGTGTGCTTCTTGCTCTAAAGCATAGTATGATCTATATATGAGAACTCTACTGTGTGTTTCACTTCAGAAATGGAGTTAAATCCCAGGCCTGAGTCTTCCTACAAGCAAGACTTCGTTTCACATAAGGGCAGTTACTAACAGCTCAAACGAACTACATCGTTCACGAAGCTAACACGTTTCTCATCTTAACTGACAAGCATTGGATGATAGAAGACCTGTGGTTTGTTTCAGTTTCAGAAGCAGAGTTGAACTAGATATGGCCCGTATGTGTAGGAAACACCATTCTTTTGTTCTGAGCACACTAATGTTTCCTGCTGTATTAGAGACTCTAGAAAGCAAGAGCGTGCTTCTTGCTGTAAAGCAGAGTGTGATCCATGGATGAGAACTATGCTTTGTGTTTCCCTTCAGAAATGGAGTTAAATTCCATGCTCTGTGTCTTCCTACAAACAAGACTTCATTTCAGGTAAGGGCAGTTACTTTACAGCTCAAACGAACTACATCGTTCATGAATCTCACACGTTTCTCATATTAACTGACAAGCATTGGATGTTAGAGGACCTGTGCTTTGTATCAATTTCAGAGGCAGAGTTCTTCTAGATATGGTCTGTATGTGTAGGACACACCGTTCTTTTGTTCTCAGCACTCTCAAGTTTCCTGCTCTTTTAGAGACTCTAGAAAGCTAGAGCGTGATTCTTCTCTAAAGCAGAGTGTGATCAATGGTTGAGAACTCTGTTGTGTGTTTCTCTTCAGCAATGGAGTAAAATCCCAGGCTCTGAGTCTTCCTACAAGCAAGACTTCGTTTCAGGTAAGGGCAGTTACTTTACAGCTCAAACGAACTACATCGTTCACGAAGCTCACACGTTTCTCATCTTAACTGACAAGCATTGGATGTTAGAGGACCTGTGGTTTGTTTCAGTTTCAGAAGCAGAGTTCTTCTAGATATGGTCCAAATGTGTATCTAACACCGGTCTTTTGTTCTGAGCACACTAATGTTTCCTGCTGTATTAGAGACTCTAGAAAGCAAGAGCGTGCTTCTTGCTGTAAAGCAGAATGTGATCCATGGATGAGAACTATGCTGTGTTTCCCTTCAGAAATGGAGTTAAATTCCGTGCTCTGTGTCTGCCTACAAGCAAGACTTCGTTTCAGGTAAGGGCAGTCACTTTTCAGCTCAAAAGAACTACATCATTCACAAAGCTCACACGTTTCTCATCTTAAATGACAAGCATTGGACGTTAGAGGACCAGTGCTTTGTATCAGTTTCAGAAGCAGAGTTGGACGAGATATGGTCCATATGTGTAGGAAACACCATTCATTTGTTCTCAGCCCACTCAAGTTTCCTGCTGTCTTAGAGTTTCTAGAAAGCTAGAGCATGCTTCTTGCTTCAAAGCAGAGTGTGACCAATGGATGACAACTCTGCTGTGTGTCACTTCACAGATGGAGTTATAGCCCAGGCTCTGAGTCTTTCTACAAGGAAGACTTCGTTTCAAGTAAGGGCAGTTACTTTACAGCTCAAACGAACTACATCGCTCACGAAGCTCACACGTTTCTCATCTTAAATGACAAGCATTGGATGATAGAGGACCTGTGCTTTTTATCAGTTTCAGAGGCAGAGTTAGACTAGCTATGGTCTGTATGTGTAGGAAACATCGTTCTTTTGTTCTCAGCACTCTCAAGTTTCCTGCTGTCTTAGAGACTCTAGAAAGCAAGAGGGTGTTTCTTGCTCTAAAGCAGAGTGTGATCTATATATGAGAACTCTGTTGTGTGTTTCACTTCAGAAATGGAGTTAAATCCCAGGCTCTGAGTCTTCCTACAAGCAAAACTTCGTTTCAGGTAATGGCAGTTACTTTACAACTCAAACGACCTACATCGTTCATGAGGCACACATGTTTCTCATCCTAACTGACAAGCATTGGATGTTAGAGGACCTGTGCTTTGTATCAATTTCAGAGGCAGAGTTCTTCTAGATATGGTCTGTATGTGTAGGACACACCGTTCTTTTGTTCTCAGCACTCTCAAGTTTCCTGCAGTCTTAGAGACTCCAGAAAGCTAGAGCGTGCTTCTTATTCTAAAGCAAAGTGTGATCAGTGGATGAGAACTCTGTTGTGTGTTTCACTTCAGAAATGGAGTAAAATCCCAGGCTCTGATTCTTCCTACAAGCAAAACTTCGTTTCAGGTAAGGGCAGTTAATTTAGAGCTGAAACGAACTACATCGTTCACTAAGCTCACACGTTTCTCATCTTAAATAACAAGCATTGGATGTTAGAGGACCTGTGCTTTCTATCAATTTCAGAGGCTGATTTCTTCTAGATATGGTCCGTATGTTTAGGAAATACCGTTCTTTTGTTCTCAGCACTCTCATGTTCCTGCTGTCTTAGAGACTCTAGAAAGCAAGAGCGTGCTTCTTGCTCTAAAGCAGAGTGTGATCTGTATATGTGAACTCTGCTGTGTGTTTCACTTCAGAAATGGAGTTAAATCCCGGGCTCTGAGTCATCCTACAAGCAAGACTTCGTTTCAGGTAAGGGCAGTTACTTAACAGCTCAAACGAACTACATCGTTCATGAATCTCACACTTTTCCCATATTAACTGACAAGCATTGGATGTTAGAGGACCTGTGCTTTGTAGCAATTTCAGAGGCAGAGTGCTTCTAGATATGGTCCGTATGTGTAGGAAACACCGTTCTTTTGTTCTCAGCACACTCAAGTTTCCTGCTGTCTTAGAGACTCTAGAAAGCTTGAGCATGATTCTTCTCTAAAGCAGAGTGTGATCAATGGTTGAGAACTCTGTTGTGTGTTTCACTTCAGCAATGGAGTTAAATCCCAGGCTCTGAGTCTTCCTATAAGCAAGACTTCGTTTCAGGTAAGGGCAGTCAATTTTCTGCTCAAACGAACTACATCGTTCACAAAGCTCACACGTTTCTCATCTTAACTGACAAGCATTGGATTTTAGAAGACCAATGCCTTATATCAGTTTAAGAGGCAGATTTGGACTAGGTATGATCCGTATGTGTAGGAAACTCCGTTCTTTTGTTCTGAGCACACTCACGTTTCCTGCTGTATTAGAGTCTCTGGAAAGCAAGAGCGTGCTTCTTCCTCTAAAGCAGAGTGTGATCCATGGATGTGAACTCTACTGTGTGTTTCCCTTCAGAAATGGAGTTAAATCCCAGGCTCTGTGTCTTCCTACAAACAAGACTTCATTTCAGGTAAGGGCAGTTACTTTACAGCTCAAACGAACTACATTGTTCATGAATCTCACACGTTTCTCATATTAACTGACAAGCATTGGATGTTAAAGGACCTGTGCTTTGTATCAATTTCAGAGGCAGAGTTCTTCTAGATATGGTCTGTATGTGTAGGACACACCGTTCTTTTGTTCTCAGCACTCTCAAGTTTCCTGCTCTTTTAGAGACTCTAGAAAGCTAGAGCGTGATTCTTCTCTAAAGCAGAGTGTGATCAATGGTTGAGAACTCTGTTGTGTGTTTCTCTTCAGCAATGGAGTAAAATCCCAGGCTCTGAGTCTTCCTACAAGCAAGACTTCGTTTCAGGTAAGGGCAGTTACTTTACAGCTCAAACGAACTACATCGTTCACGAAGCTCACACGTTTCTCATCTTAACTGACAAGCATTGGATGTTAGAGGACCTGTGGTTTGTTTCAGTTTCAGAAGCAGAGTTCTTCTAGATATGGTCCAAATGTGTATCTAACACCGGTCTTTTGTTCTGAGCACACTAATGTTTCCTGCTGTATTAGAGACTCTAGAAAGCAAGAGCGTGCTTCTTGCTGTAAAGCAGAATGTGATCCATGGATGAGAACTATGCTGTGTTTCCCTTCAGAAATGGAGTTAAATTCCGTGCTCTGTGTCTGCCTACAAGCAAGACTTCGTTTCATGTAAGGGCAGTCACTTTTCAGCTCAAAAGAACTACATCATTCACAAAGCTCACACGTTTCTCATCTTAAATGACAAGCATTGGACGTTAGAGGACCAGTGCTTTGTATCAGTTTCAGAAGCAGAGTTGGACGAGATATGGTCCATATGTGTAGGAAACACCATTCATTTGTTCTCAGCCCACTCAAGTTTCCTGCTGTCTTAGAGTTTCTAGAAAGCTAGAGCATGCTTCTTGCTTCAAAGCAGAGTGTGACCAATGGATGACAACTCTGCTGTGTGTCACTTCACAGATGGAGTTATAGCCCAGGCTCTGAGTCTTTCTACAAGGAAGACTTCGTTTCAAGTAAGGGCAGTTACTTTACAGCTCAAACGAACTACATCACTCACGAAGCTCACACGTTTCTCATCTTAAATGACAAGCATTGGATGATAGAGGACCTGTGCTTTTTATCAGTTTCAGAGGCAGAGTTAGACTAGCTATGGTCTGTATGTGTAGGAAACATCGTTCTTTTGTTCTCAGCACTCTCAAGTTTCCTGCTGTCTTAGAGACTCTAGAAAGCAAGAGGGTGTTTCTTGCTCTAAAGCAGAGTGTGATCTATATATGAGAACTCTGTTGTGTGTTTCACTTCAGAAATGGAGTTAAATCCCAGGCTCTGAGTCTTCCTACAAGCAAAACTTCGTTTCAGGTAATGGCAGTTACTTTACAACTCAAACGACCTACATCGTTCATGAGGCACACATGTTTCTCATCCTAACTGACAAGCATTGGATGTTAGAGGACCTGTGCTTTGTATCAATTTCAGAGGCAGAGTTCTTCTAGATATGGTCTGTATGTGTAGGACACACCGTTCTTTTGTTCTCAGCACTCTCAAGTTTCCTGCAGTCTTAGAGACTCCAGAAAGCTAGAGCGTGCTTCTTATTCTAAAGCAAAGTGTGATCAGTGGATGAGAACTCTGTTGTGTGTTTCACTTCAGAAATGGAGTAAAATCCCAGGCTCTGATTCTTCCTACAAGCAAAACTTCGTTTCAGGTAAGGGCAGTTAATTTAGAGCTGAAACGAACTACATCGTTCACTAAGCTCACACGTTTCTCATCTTAAATAACAAGCATTGGATGTTAGAGTACCTGTGCTTTCTATCAATTTCAGAGGCTGATTTCTTGTAGATATGGTCCGTATGTTTAGGAAATACCGTTCTTTTGTTCTCAGCACTCTCATGTTCCTGCTGTCTTAGAGACTCTAGAAAGCAAGAGCGTGCTTCTTGCTCTAAAGCAGAGTGTGATCTGTATATGTGAACTCTGCTGTGTGTTTCACTTCAGAAATGGAGTTAAATCCCGGGCTCTGAGTCATCCTACAAGCAAGACTTCGTTTCAGGTAAGGGCAGTTACTTAACAGCTCAAACAAACTACATCGTTCATGAATCTCACACTTTTCCCATATTAACTGACAAGCATTGGATGTTAGAGGACCTGTGCTTTGTAGCAATTTCAGAGGCAACGTGCTTCTAGATATGGTCCGTATGTGTAGGAAACACCGTTCTTTTGTTCTCAGCACACTCAAGTTTCCTGCTGTCTTAGAGACTCTAGAAAGCTTGAGCATGATTCTTCTCTAAAGCAGAGTGTGATCAATGGTTGAGAACTCTGTTGTGTGTTTCACTTCAGCAATGGAGTTAAATCCCAGGCTCTGAGTCTTCCTATAAGCAAGACTTCGTTTCAGGTAAGGGCAGTCAATTTTCTGCTCAAACGAACTACATCGTTCACAAAGCTCACACGTTTCTCATCTTAACTGACAAGCATTGGATTTTAGAAGACCAATGCCTTATATCAGTTTAAGAGGCAGATTTGGACTAGGTATGATCCGTATGTGTAGGAAACTCCGTTCTTTTGTTCTGAGCACACTCACGTTTCCTGCTGTATTAGAGTCTCTGGAAAGCAAGAGCGTGCTTCTTCCTCTAAAGCAGAGTGTGATCCATGGATGTGAACTCTACTGTGTGTTTCCCTTCAGAAATGGAGTTAAATCCCAGGCTCTGTGTCTTCCTACAAACAAGACTTCATTTCAGGTAAGGGCAGTTACTTTACAGCTCAAACGAACTACATTGTTCATGAATCTCACACGTTTCTCATATTAACTGACAAGCATTGGATGTTAAAGGACCTGTGCTTTGTATCAATTTCAGAGGCAGAGTTCTTCTAGATATGGTCTGTATGTGTAGGACACACCGTTCTTTTGTTCTCAGCACTCTCAAGTTTCCTGCTCTTTTAGAGACTCTAGAAAGTTAGAGCGTGATTCTTCTCTAAAGCAGAGTGTGATCAATGGTTGAGAACTCTGTTGTGTGTTTCTCTTCAGCAATGGAGTAAAATCCCAGGCTCTGAGTCTTCCTACAAGCAAGACTTCGTTTCAGGTAAGGGCAGTTACTTTACAGCTCAAACGAACTACATCGTTCACGAAGCTCACACGTTTCTCATCTTAACTGACAAGCATTGGATGTTAGAGGACCTGTGGTTTGTTTCAGTTTCAGAAGCAGAGTTCTTCTAGATATGGTCCAAATGTGTATCTAACACCGGTCTTTTGTTCTGAGCACACTAATGTTTCCTGCTGTATTAGAGACTCTAGAAAGCAAGAGCGTGCTTCTTGCTGTAAAGCAGAATGTGATCCATGGATGAGAACTATGCTGTGTTTCCCTTCAGAAATGGAGTTAAATTCCGTGCTCTGTGTCTGCCTACAAGCAAGACTTCGTTTCATGTAAGGGCAGTCACTTTTCAGCTCAAAAGAACTACATCATTCACAAAGCTCACACGTTTCTCATCTTAAATGACAAGCATTGGACGTTAGAGGACCAGTGCTTTGTATCAGTTTCAGAAGCAGAGTTGGACGAGATATGGTCCATATGTGTAGGAAACACCATTCATTTGTTCTCAGCCCACTCAAGTTTCCTGCTGTCTTAGAGTTTCTAGAAAGCTAGAGCATGCTTCTTGCTTCAAAGCAGAGTGTGACCAATGGATGACAACTCTGCTGTGTGTCACTTCACAGATGGAGTTATAGCCCAGGCTCTGAGTCTTTCTACAAGGAAGACTTCGTTTCAAGTAAGGGCAGTTACTTTACAGCTCAAACGAACTACATCGCTCACGAAGCTCACACGTTTCTCATCTTAAATGACAAGCATTGGATGATAGAGGACCTGTGCTTTTTATCAGTTTCAGAGGCAGAGTTAGACTAGCTATGGTCTGTATGTGTAGGAAACATCGTTCTTTTGTTCTCAGCACTCTCAAGTTTCCTGCTGTCTTAGAGACTCTAGAAAGCAAGAGGGTGTTTCTTGCTCTAAAGCAGAGTGTGATCTATATATGAGAACTCTGTTGTGTGTTTCACTTCAGAAATGGAGTTAAATCCCAGGCTCTGAGTCTTCCTACAAGCAAAACTTCGTTTCAGGTAATGGCAGTTACTTTACAGCTCAAACGACCTACATCGTTCATGAGGCTCACACGTTTCTCATCCTAACTGACAAGCATTGGATGTTAGAGGACCTGTGCTTTGTATCAATTTCAGAGGCAGAGTTCTTCTAGATATGGTCTGTATGTGTAGGACACACCGTTCTTTTGTTCTCAGCACTCTCAAGTTTCCTGCAGTCTTAGAGACTCCAGAAAGCTAGAGCGTGCTTCTTATTCTAAAGCAAAGTGTGATCAGTGGATGAGAACTCTGTTGTGTGTTTCAATTCAGAAATGGAGTTAAATCCCAGGCTCTGAGTCTTCCTACAAGCAAAACTTCGTTTCAGGTAAGGGCAGTTAATTTAGAGCTGAAACGAACTACATCGTTCACTAAGCTCACACGTTTCTCATCTTAAATAACAAGCATTGGATGTTAGAGGACCTGTGCTTTCTATCAATTTCAGAGGCTGATTTCTTCTAGATATGGTCCGTATGTTTAGGAAATACCGTTCTTTTGTTCTCAGCACTCTCATGTTCCTGCTGTCTTAGAGACTCTAGAAAGCAAGAGCGTGCTTCTTGCTCTAAAGCAGAGTGTGATCTGTATATGTGAACTCTGCTGTGTGTTTCACTTCAGAAATGGAGTTAAATCCCGGGCTCTGAGTCATCCTACAAGCAAGACTTCGTTTCAGGTAAGGGCAGTTACTTAACAGCTCAAACGAACTACATCGTTCATGAATCTCACACTTTTCTCATATTAACTGACAAGCATTGGATGTTAGAGGACCTGTGCTTTGTAGCAATTTCAGAGGCAGAGTGCTTCTAGATATGGTCCGTATGTGTAGGAAACACCGTTCTTTTGTTCTCAGCACACTCAAGTTTCCTGCTGTCTTAGAGACTCTAGAAAGCTAGAGCGTGATTCTTCTCTAAAGCAGAGTGTGATCAATGGTTGAGAACTCTGTTGTGTGTTTCACTTCAGCAATGGAGTTAAATCCCAGGCTCTGAGTCTTCCTACAAGCAAGACTTCGTTTCAGGTAAGGGCAGTCAATTTTCTGCTCAAACGAACTACATCGTTCACAAAGCTCACACGTTTCTCATCTTAACTGACAAGCATTGGATTTTAGAAGACCAATGCCTTATATCAGTTTAAGAGGCAGATTTGGACTAGGTATGATCCGTATGTGTAGGAAACTCCGTTCTTTTGTTCTGAGCACACTCACGTTTCCTGCTGTATTAGAGTCTCTGGAAAGCAAGAGCGTGCTTCTTCCTCTAAAGCAGAGTGTGATCCATGGATGTGAACTCTGCTGTGTGTTTCCCTTCAGAAATGGAGTTAAATCCCAGGCTCTGTGTCTTCCTACAAGCAAGACTTCTTTTCAGTTAAGGGCAGTCACTTTTCAGCTCAAAAGACCTACAGCGTTCACGAAGCTAACATGTTTCCCATCTTAACTGACAAGCATTGGATGTTAGGGGACCAGTGCTTTGTATCAGTTTCAGAATCAGAGTTGGACTAGATAGGATCCATATGTGTAGGAAACACCGTTCATTTGTTCTCAGCACACTCAATTTTCCTGCTGTCTTAGAGACTCTAGAAAGCTAGAGAGTGCTTCTTCTCTAAAGCAGAGTGTGATCAATGGATGTGAACTCTGTTGTGTGTTTCACATCAGAAATGGAGTAAAACCCCAGGATCTGAGTCTTCCTACAAGCAAGACTTCGTTTCAGGTAAGGGAAGTCAATTTTCAGCTCAAACGAACTACATCGATCACGAAGCTCACACGTTTCTCATATTAACAGGAAGCATTGGATGTTAGAGGACCAGTGCTTTGTATCAGTTTCAGAAGCAGAGTTGGACGAGATATGGTCCATATGTGTAGGAAACACCATTCATTTGTTCTCAGCCCACTCAAGTTTCCTGCTGTCTTAGAGTTTCTAGAAAGCTAGAGCATGCTTCTTGCTTCAAAGCACAGTGTGACCAATGGATGACAACTCTGCTGTGTGTCACTTCACAGATGGAGTTATAGCCCAGGCTCTGAGTCTTTCTACAAGGAAGACTTCCTTACAAGTAAGGGCAGTTACTTTACAGCTCAAACGAACTACATCGCTCACGAAGCTCACACGTTTCTCATCTTAAATGACAAGCATTGGATGTTAGAGGACCTGTGCTTTGTATCAATTTCAGAGGCAGAGTACCTCTAGATATGGTCCGTATGTGTAGGAAACACCATTCTTTTGTTCTGAGCACACTCACATTTCCTGCTGTATTAGAGACTCTAGAAAGCAAAAGCATGCTTCTTGCTCTAAAGCAGAGTGTGATCTATATAAGAGAACTCTGCTGTGTGTATCACTTCAGAAATGGAATGAAATCCCAGGCTCTGAGTCTTCCTACAAGCAAGACTTCGTTTCAGGTAAGGGCAGTTACTAACAGCTCAAACGAACTACATCGTTCACGAAGCTAACACGTTTCTCATCTTAACTGACAAGCATTGGATGATAGAGGACCTGTGGTTTGTTTCAGTTTTAGAAGCAGAGTTGAACTAGATATGGCCCGTATGTGTAGGAAACACTGTTCTTTTTTTCTGAGTACACTCAAGTTTCCTGCTGTATTAGAGACTCTAGAAAGGAAGAGCGTGCTTCTTGCTCTAAAGCAGAGTGTGATCAATGGCTGAGAACTCTGTTGTGTGTTTCACTTCAGAAATGGAGTTAAATCCCTGGGTCTGAGTCTTCCTACAAGCAAGACTTCATTTCATGTAAGGGCAGTTACTTTACAGCTCAAACGATCTACATCGTTCATGAAGCTCACACGATTCTCATCTTAACTGACAAGTATTGGATATTAGAGGAACTGTGGTTTGTTTCAGTTTCAGAAGCAGAGTTGAACTAGATATGGCCCGTATGTGTAGGAAACACTGTTCTTTTGTTCTCAGCACACTCAAGTTTCCTGCTGTCTTAGAGACTCTAGAAAGCTAGAGCGTGGTTCTTGCTCTAAAGCAGAGTGTGATCAATGGATGAGAACTCTGTTGTGTGTGTCACTTCTGAAATGGAGTTAAATCCCAGGCTCTGAGTCTTCCTACAAGCAAGACTTCGTTTCAGGTAAGGGCAGTTACTTTTCAGCGCAAATGAACTACATCGTTCACGAAGCTCCCACGTTTCTCATCTTAACTGACAAGCATTGGATGTTAGAGGACCAGTGCTTTTTATCAGTTTCAGAGGCAGAGTTAGACTAGCTATGGTCTGTATGTGTAGGAAACACCGTTCTTTTGTTCTCAGCACTCTCAAGTTTCCTGCTGTCTTGGAGACTCTAGAAAGCAAGAGCGTGGTTCTTGCTCTAAAGCAGAGTGTGATCAATGGATGAGAACTCTGTTGTGTGTTTCACTTCAGAAATGGAGTTAAATCCCAGGCTCTGAGTCTTCCTACAAGCAAGACTTCGTTTCAGGTAAGGGCAGTTACTTTACAGCTCAAACGAACTACATCGTTCATGAAGCTCGCATGTTTCTCACATTAACTGACAAGCATTGGATGTTAGAGGACCTGTGCTTTGTATCAATTTCAGAGGCAGAGTCCTTCTAGAAATGGTACGTATGTGTAGGAAACACCGTTCTTTTGTTCTCAGCACACTCAAGTTTCCTGCTGTCTTAGAGATTTTAGAAAGCTAGAGCATGCTTCTTCTCTAAAGCAGAGTGTGATCAATGGATGTGAACTCTGTTGTGTGTTTCACATCAGAAATGGAGTAAAACCCAAGGATCTGAGTCTTCCTACAAGCAAGACTTCGTCTCAGGTAAGGGCAGTCAATTTTCAGCTCAAACGAACTACATCGTTCACGAAGCTCACACGTTTCTCATGTAACAGGAAGCATTGGATGTTAGAGGACCAGTGCTTTTTATCAGTTTCAGAGGCAGAGTTGGACTAGCTATGGTCTGTATGTGTAGGAAACACTGTTCTTTTGTTCTCAGCAATCTCAAGTTTCCTGCTGTCTCAGAGAATCTAGAAAGCAAAAGTGTGCTTCTTGCTCTAAAGCATAGTATGATCTATATATGAGAACTCTACTGTGTGTTTCACTTCAGAAATGGAGTTAAATCCCAGGCCTGAGTCTTCCTACAAGCAAGACTTCGTTTCACATAAGGGCAGTTACTAACAGCTCAAACGAACTACATCGTTCACGAAGCTAACACGTTTCTCATCTTAACTGACAAGCATTGGATGATAGAAGACCTGTGGTTTGTTTCAGTTTCAGAAGCAGAATTGAACTAGATATGGCCCGTATGTGTAGGAAACACCATTCTTTTGTTCTGAGCACACTAATGTTTCCTGCTGTATTAGAGACTCTAGAAAGCAAGAGCGTGCTTCTTGCTGTAAAGCAGAGTGTGATCCATGGATGAGAACTATGCT
Source organism: Onychomys leucogaster (assembly GCA_949786385.1). Taxonomy (NCBI): domain Eukaryota; kingdom Metazoa; phylum Chordata; class Mammalia; order Rodentia; family Cricetidae; genus Onychomys; species Onychomys leucogaster. The sequence continues at coordinate 365,182 of CATKUP010000118.1, read as the reverse complement.
TTGTGTTTCCCTTCAGAAATGGAGTTAAATTCCATGCTCTGTGTCTTCCTACAAACAAGACTTCATTTCAGGTAAGGGCAGTTACTTTACAGCTCAAACGAACTACATCATTCATGAATCTCACACGTTTCTCATATTAACTGACAAGCATTGGATGTTAGAGGACCTGTGCTTTGTATCAATTACAGAGCCAGAGTTCTTCTAGATATGGTCCGTATGTGTAGGAAACACCGTTCTTTTGTTCTCAGCACACTCAAGTTTCCTGCTGTCTTAGAGACTCTAGAAAGCTAGAGCGTGATTCTTCTCTAAAGCAGAGTGTGATCAATGGTTGAGAACTCTGTTGTGTGTTTCTCTTCAGCAATGGAGTAAAATCCCAGGCTCTGAGTCTTCCTACAAGCAAGACTTCGTTTCAGGTAAGGGCAGTTACTTTACAGCTCAAACGAACTACATCGTTCACGAAGCTCACACGTTTCTCATCTTAACTGACAAGCATTGGATGTTAGAGGACCTGTGGTTTGTTTCAGTTTCAGAAGCAGAGTTCTTCTAGATATGGTCCAAATGTGTATCTAACACCGGTCTTTTGTTCTGAGCACACTAATGTTTCCTGCTGTATTAGAGACTCTAGAAAGCAAGAGCGTGCTTCTTGCTGTAAAGCAGAATGTGATCCATGGATGAGAACTATGCTGTGTTTCCCTTCAGAAATGGAGTTAAATTCCGTGCTCTGTGTCTGCCTACAAGCAAGACTTCGTTTCAGGTAAGGGCAGTCACTTTTCAGCTCAAAAGAACTACATCATTCACAAAGCTCACACGTTTCTCATCTTAAATGACAAGCATTGGACGTTAGAGGACCAGTGCTTTGTATCAGTTTCAGAAGCAGAGTTGGACGAGATATGGTCCATATGTGTAGGAAACACCATTCATTTGTTCTCAGCCCACTCAAGTTTCCTGCTGTCTTAGAGTTTCTAGAAAGCTAGAGCATGCTTCTTGCTTCAAAGCAGAGTGTGACCAATGGATGACAACTCTGCTGTGTGTCACTTCACAGATGGAGTTATAGCCCAGGCTCTGAGTCTTTCTACAAGGAAGACTTCGTTTCAAGTAAGGGCAGTTACTTTACAGCTCAAACGAACTACATCGCTCACGAAGCTCACACGTTTCTCATCTTAAATGACAAGCATTGGATGATAGAGGACCTGTGCTTTTTATCAGTTTCAGAGGCAGAGTTAGACTAGCTATGGTCTGTATGTGTAGGAAACATCGTTCTTTTGTTCTCAGCACTCTCAAGTTTCCTACTGTCTTAGAGACTCTAGAAAGCAAGAGGGTGTTTCTTGCTCTAAAGCAGAGTGTGATCTATATATGAGAACTCTGTTGTGTGTTTCACTTCAGAAATGGAGTTAAATCCCAGGCTCTGAGTCTTCCTACAAGCAAAACTTCGTTTCAGGTAATGGCAGTTACTTTACAGCTCAAACGACCTACATCGTTCATGAGGCTCACACGTTTCTCATCCTAACTGACAAGCATTGGATGTTAGAGGACCTGTGCTTTGTATCAATTTCAGAGGCAGAGTTCTTCTAGATATGGTCTGTATGTGTAGGACACACCGTTCTTTTGTTCTCAGCACTCTCAAGTTTCCTGCAGTCTTAGAGACTCCAGAAAGCTAGAGCGTGCTTCTTATTCTAAAGCAAAGTGTGATCAGTGGATGAGAACTCTGTTGTGTGTTTCAATTCAGAAATGGAGTTAAATCCCAGGCTCTGAGTCTTCCTACAAGCAAAACTTCGTTTCAGGTAAGGGCAGTTAATTTAGAGCTGAAACGAACTACATCGTTCACTAAGCTCACACGTTTCTCATCTTAAATAACAAGCATTGGATGTTAGAGGACCTGTGCTTTCTATCAATTTCAGAGGCTGATTTCTTCTAGATATGGTCCGTATGTTTAGGAAATACCGTTCTTTTGTTCTCAGCACTCTCATGTTCCTGCTGTCTTAGAGACTCTAGAAAGCAAGAGCGTGCTTCTTGCTCTAAAGCAGAGTGTGATCTGTATATGTGAACTCTGCTGTGTGTTTCACTTCAGAAATGGAGTTAAATCCCGGGCTCTGAGTCATCCTACAAGCAAGACTTCGTTTCAGGTAAGGGCAGTTACTTAACAGCTCAAACGAACTACATCGTTCATGAATCTCACACTTTTCTCATATTAACTGACAAGCATTGGATGTTAGAGGACCTGTGCTTTGTAGCAATTTCAGAGGCAGAGTGCTTCTAGATATGGTCCGTATGTGTAGGAAACACCGTTCTTTTGTTCTCAGCACACTCAAGTTTCCTGCTGTCTTAGAGACTCTAGAAAGCTAGAGCGTGATTCTTCTCTAAAGCAGAGTGTGATCAATGGTTGAGAACTCTGTTGTGTGTTTCACTTCAGCAATGGAGTTAAATCCCAGGCTCTGAGTCTTCCTACAAGCAAGACTTCGTTTCAGGTAAGGGCAGTCAATTTTCTGCTCAAACGAACTACATCGTTCACAAAGCTCACACGTTTCTCATCTTAACTGACAAGCATTGGATTTTAGAAGACCAATGCCTTATATCAGTTTAAGAGGCAGATTTGGACTAGGTATGATCCGTATGTGTAGGAAACTCCGTTCTTTTGTTCTGAGCACACTCACGTTTCCTGCTGTATTAGAGTCTCTGGAAAGCAAGAGCGTGCTTCTTCCTCTAAAGCAGAGTGTGATCCATGGATGTGAACTCTGCTGTGTGTTTCCCTTCAGAAATGGAGTTAAATCCCAGGCTCTGTGTCTTCCTACAAGCAAGACTTCTTTTCAGTTAAGGGCAGTCACTTTTCAGCTCAAAAGACCTACAGCGTTCACGAAGCTAACAAGTTTCCCATCTTAACTGACAAGCATTGGATGTTAGGGGACCAGTGCTTTGTATCAGTTTCAGAATCAGAGTTGGACTAGATAGGATCCATATGTGTAGGAAACACCGTTCATTTGTTCTCAGCACACTCAATTTTCCTGCTGTCTTAGAGACTCTAGAAAGCTAGAGAGTGCTTCTTCTCTAAAGCAGAGTGTGATCAATGGATGTGAACTCTGTTGTGTGTTTCACATCAGAAATGGAGTAAAACCCCAGGATCTGAGTCTTCCTACAAGCAAGACTTCGTTTCAGGTAAGGGAAGTCAATTTTCAGCTCAAACGAACTACATCGATCACGAAGCTCACACGTTTCTCATATTAACAGGAAGCATTGGATGTTAGAGGACCAGTGCTTTTTATCAGTTTCAGAGGCAGAGTTGGACTAGCTATGGGCTGTATGTGTAGGAAACACCGTTCCTTTGTTCTCAGAACTCTCAAGTTTCCTGCTGTCTTAGAGAATCTAGAAAGCAAAAGTGTGCTTCTTGCTCTAAAGCATAGTATGATCTATATATGAGAACTCTACTGTGTGTTTCACTTCAGAAATGGAGTTAAATCCCAGGCCTGAGTCTTCCTACAAGCAAGACTTCGTTTCACATAAGGGCAGTTACTAACAGCTCAAACGAACTACATCGTTCACGAAGCTAACACGTTTCTCATCTTAACTGACAAGCATTGGATGATAGAAGACCTGTGGTTTGTTTCAGTTTCAGAAGCAGAGTTGAACTAGATATGGCCCGTATGTGTAGGAAACACCATTCTTTTGTTCTGAGCACACTAATGTTTCCTGCTGTATTAGAGACTCTAGAAAGCAAGAGCGTGCTTCTTGCTGTAAAGCAGAGTGTGATCCATGGATGAGAACTATGCTTTGTGTTTCCCTTCAGAAATGGAGTTAAATTCCATGCTCTGTGTCTTCCTACAAACAAGACTTCATTTCAGGTAAGGGCAGTTACTTTACAGCTCAAACGAACTACATCGTTCATGAATCTCACACGTTTCTCATATTAACTGACAAGCATTGGATGTTAGAGGACCTGTGCTTTGTATCAATTTCAGAGGCAGAGTTCTTCTAGATATGGTCTGTATGTGTAGGACACACCGTTCTTTTGTTCTCAGCACTCTCAAGTTTCCTGCTCTTTTAGAGACTCTAGAAAGCTAGAGCGTGATTCTTCTCTAAAGCAGAGTGTGATCAATGGTTGAGAACTCTGTTGTGTGTTTCTCTTCAGCAATGGAGTAAAATCCCAGGCTCTGAGTCTTCCTACAAGCAAGACTTCGTTTCAGGTAAGGGCAGTTACTTTACAGCTCAAACGAACTACATCGTTCACGAAGCTCACACGTTTCTCATCTTAACTGACAAGCATTGGATGTTAGAGGACCTGTGGTTTGTTTCAGTTTCAGAAGCAGAGTTCTTCTAGATATGGTCCAAATGTGTATCTAACACCGGTCTTTTGTTCTGAGCACACTAATGTTTCCTGCTGTATTAGAGACTCTAGAAAGCAAGAGCGTGCTTCTTGCTGTAAAGCAGAATGTGATCCATGGATGAGAACTATGCTGTGTTTCCCTTCAGAAATGGAGTTAAATTCCGTGCTCTGTGTCTGCCTACAAGCAAGACTTCGTTTCAGGTAAGGGCAGTCACTTTTCAGCTCAAAAGAACTACATCATTCACAAAGCTCACACGTTTCTCATCTTAAATGACAAGCATTGGACGTTAGAGGACCAGTGCTTTGTATCAGTTTCAGAAGCAGAGTTGGACGAGATATGGTCCATATGTGTAGGAAACACCATTCATTTGTTCTCAGCCCACTCAAGTTTCCTGCTGTCTTAGAGTTTCTAGAAAGCTAGAGCATGCTTCTTGCTTCAAAGCAGAGTGTGACCAATGGATGACAACTCTGCTGTGTGTCACTTCACAGATGGAGTTATAGCCCAGGCTCTGAGTCTTTCTACAAGGAAGACTTCGTTTCAAGTAAGGGCAGTTACTTTACAGCTCAAACGAACTACATCGCTCACGAAGCTCACACGTTTCTCATCTTAAATGACAAGCATTGGATGATAGAGGACCTGTGCTTTTTATCAGTTTCAGAGGCAGAGTTAGACTAGCTATGGTCTGTATGTGTAGGAAACATCGTTCTTTTGTTCTCAGCACTCTCAAGTTTCCTGCTGTCTTAGAGACTCTAGAAAGCAAGAGGGTGTTTCTTGCTCTAAAGCAGAGTGTGATCTATATATGAGAACTCTGTTGTGTGTTTCACTTCAGAAATGGAGTTAAATCCCAGGCTCTGAGTCTTCCTACAAGCAAAACTTCGTTTCAGGTAATGGCAGTTACTTTACAACTCAAACGACCTACATCGTTCATGAGGCACACATGTTTCTCATCCTAACTGACAAGCATTGGATGTTAGAGGACCTGTGCTTTGTATCAATTTCAGAGGCAGAGTTCTTCTAGATATGGTCTGTATGTGTAGGACACACCGTTCTTTTGTTCTCAGCACTCTCAAGTTTCCTGCAGTCTTAGAGACTCCAGAAAGCTAGAGCGTGCTTCTTATTCTAAAGCAAAGTGTGATCAGTGGATGAGAACTCTGTTGTGTGTTTCACTTCAGAAATGGAGTAAAATCCCAGGCTCTGATTCTTCCTACAAGCAAAACTTCGTTTCAGGTAAGGGCAGTTAATTTAGAGCTGAAACGAACTACATCGTTCACTAAGCTCACACGTTTCTCATCTTAAATAACAAGCATTGGATGTTAGAGGACCTGTGCTTTCTATCAATTTCAGAGGCTGATTTCTTCTAGATATGGTCCGTATGTTTAGGAAATACCGTTCTTTTGTTCTCAGCACTCTCATGTTCCTGCTGTCTTAGAGACTCTAGAAAGCAAGAGCGTGCTTCTTGCTCTAAAGCAGAGTGTGATCTGTATATGTGAACTCTGCTGTGTGTTTCACTTCAGAAATGGAGTTAAATCCCGGGCTCTGAGTCATCCTACAAGCAAGACTTCGTTTCAGGTAAGGGCAGTTACTTAACAGCTCAAACGAACTACATCGTTCATGAATCTCACACTTTTCCCATATTAACTGACAAGCATTGGATGTTAGAGGACCTGTGCTTTGTAGCAATTTCAGAGGCAGAGTGCTTCTAGATATGGTCCGTATGTGTAGGAAACACCGTTCTTTTGTTCTCAGCACACTCAAGTTTCCTGCTGTCTTAGAGACTCTAGAAAGCTTGAGCATGATTCTTCTCTAAAGCAGAGTGTGATCAATGGTTGAGAACTCTGTTGTGTGTTTCACTTCAGCAATGGAGTTAAATCCCAGGCTCTGAGTCTTCCTATAAGCAAGACTTCGTTTCAGGTAAGGGCAGTCAATTTTCTGCTCAAACGAACTACATCGTTCACAAAGCTCACACGTTTCTCATCTTAACTGACAAGCATTGGATTTTAGAAGACCAATGCCTTATATCAGTTTAAGAGGCAGATTTGGACTAGGTATGATCCGTATGTGTAGGAAACTCCGTTCTTTTGTTCTGAGCACACTCACGTTTCCTGCTGTATTAGAGTCTCTGGAAAGCAAGAGCGTGCTTCTTCCTCTAAAGCAGAGTGTGATCCATGGATGTGAACTCTACTGTGTGTTTCCCTTCAGAAATGGAGTTAAATCCCAGGCTCTGTGTCTTCCTACAAACAAGACTTCATTTCAGGTAAGGGCAGTTACTTTACAGCTCAAACGAACTACATTGTTCATGAATCTCACACGTTTCTCATATTAACTGACAAGCATTGGATGTTAAAGGACCTGTGCTTTGTATCAATTTCAGAGGCAGAGTTCTTCTAGATATGGTCTGTATGTGTAGGACACACCGTTCTTTTGTTCTCAGCACTCTCAAGTTTCCTGCTCTTTTAGAGACTCTAGAAAGCTAGAGCGTGATTCTTCTCTAAAGCAGAGTGTGATCAATGGTTGAGAACTCTGTTGTGTGTTTCTCTTCAGCAATGGAGTAAAATCCCAGGCTCTGAGTCTTCCTACAAGCAAGACTTCGTTTCAGGTAAGGGCAGTTACTTTACAGCTCAAACGAACTACATCGTTCACGAAGCTCACACGTTTCTCATCTTAACTGACAAGCATTGGATGTTAGAGGACCTGTGGTTTGTTTCAGTTTCAGAAGCAGAGTTCTTCTAGATATGGTCCAAATGTGTATCTAACACCGGTCTTTTGTTCTGAGCACACTAATGTTTCCTGCTGTATTAGAGACTCTAGAAAGCAAGAGCGTGCTTCTTGCTGTAAAGCAGAATGTGATCCATGGATGAGAACTATGCTGTGTTTCCCTTCAGAAATGGAGTTAAATTCCGTGCTCTGTGTCTGCCTACAAGCAAGACTTCGTTTCATGTAAGGGCAGTCACTTTTCAGCTCAAAAGAACTACATCATTCACAAAGCTCACACGTTTCTCATCTTAAATGACAAGCATTGGACGTTAGAGGACCAGTGCTTTGTATCAGTTTCAGAAGCAGAGTTGGACGAGATATGGTCCATATGTGTAGGAAACACCATTCATTTGTTCTCAGCCCACTCAAGTTTCCTGCTGTCTTAGAGTTTCTAGAAAGCTAGAGCATGCTTCTTGCTTCAAAGCAGAGTGTGACCAATGGATGACAACTCTGCTGTGTGTCACTTCACAGATGGAGTTATAGCCCAGGCTCTGAGTCTTTCTACAAGGAAGACTTCGTTTCAAGTAAGGGCAGTTACTTTACAGCTCAAACGAACTACATCACTCACGAAGCTCACACGTTTCTCATCTTAAATGACAAGCATTGGATGATAGAGGACCTGTGCTTTTTATCAGTTTCAGAGGCAGAGTTAGACTAGCTATGGTCTGTATGTGTAGGAAACATCGTTCTTTTGTTCTCAGCACTCTCAAGTTTCCTGCTGTCTTAGAGACTCTAGAAAGCAAGAGGGTGTTTCTTGCTCTAAAGCAGAGTGTGATCTATATATGAGAACTCTGTTGTGTGTTTCACTTCAGAAATGGAGTTAAATCCCAGGCTCTGAGTCTTCCTACAAGCAAAACTTCGTTTCAGGTAATGGCAGTTACTTTACAACTCAAACGACCTACATCGTTCATGAGGCACACATGTTTCTCATCCTAACTGACAAGCATTGGATGTTAGAGGACCTGTGCTTTGTATCAATTTCAGAGGCAGAGTTCTTCTAGATATGGTCTGTATGTGTAGGACACACCGTTCTTTTGTTCTCAGCACTCTCAAGTTTCCTGCAGTCTTAGAGACTCCAGAAAGCTAGAGCGTGCTTCTTATTCTAAAGCAAAGTGTGATCAGTGGATGAGAACTCTGTTGTGTGTTTCACTTCAGAAATGGAGTAAAATCCCAGGCTCTGATTCTTCCTACAAGCAAAACTTCGTTTCAGGTAAGGGCAGTTAATTTAGAGCTGAAACGAACTACATCGTTCACTAAGCTCACACGTTTCTCATCTTAAATAACAAGCATTGGATGTTAGAGGACCTGTGCTTTCTATCAATTTCAGAGGCTGATTTCTTCTAGATATGGTCCGTATGTTTAGGAAATACCGTTCTTTTGTTCTCAGCACTCTCATGTTCCTGCTGTCTTAGAGACTCTAGAAAGCAAGAGCGTGCTTCTTGCTCTAAAGCAGAGTGTGATCTGTATATGTGAACTCTGCTGTGTGTTTCACTTCAGAAATGGAGTTAAATCCCGGGCTCTGAGTCATCCTACAAGCAAGACTTCGTTTCAGGTAAGGGCAGTTACTTAACAGCTCAAACAAACTACATCGTTCATGAATCTCACACTTTTCCCATATTAACTGACAAGCATTGGATGTTAGAGGACCTGTGCTTTGTAGCAATTTCAGAGGCAGAGTGCTTCTAGATATGGTCCGTATGTGTAGGAAACACCGTTCTTTTGTTCTCAGCACACTCAAGTTTCCTGCTGTCTTAGAGACTCTAGAAAGCTTGAGCATGATTCTTCTCTAAAGCAGAGTGTGATCAATGGTTGAGAACTCTGTTGTGTGTTTCACTTCAGCAATGGAGTTAAATCCCAGGCTCTGAGTCTTCCTATAAGCAAGACTTCGTTTCAGGTAAGGGCAGTCAATTTTCTGCTCAAACGAACTACATCGTTCACAAAGCTCACACGTTTCTCATCTTAACTGACAAGCATTGGATTTTAGAAGACCAATGCCTTATATCAGTTTAAGAGGCAGATTTGGACTAGGTATGATCCGTATGTGTAGGAAACTCCGTTCTTTTGTTCTGAGCACACTCACGTTTCCTGCTGTATTAGAGTCTCTGGAAAGCAAGAGCGTGCTTCTTCCTCTAAAGCAGAGTGTGATCCATGGATGTGAACTCTACTGTGTGTTTCCCTTCAGAAATGGAGTTAAATCCCAGGCTCTGTGTCTTCCTACAAACAAGACTTCATTTCAGGTAAGGGCAGTTACTTTACAGCTCAAACGAACTACATTGTTCATGAATCTCACACGTTTCTCATATTAACTGACAAGCATTGGATGTTAAAGGACCTGTGCTTTGTATCAATTTCAGAGGCAGAGTTCTTCTAGATATGGTCTGTATGTGTAGGACACACCGTTCTTTTGTTCTCAGCACTCTCAAGTTTCCTGCTCTTTTAGAGACTCTAGAAAGTTAGAGCGTGATTCTTCTCTAAAGCAGAGTGTGATCAATGGTTGAGAACTCTGTTGTGTGTTTCTCTTCAGCAATGGAGTAAAATCCCAGGCTCTGAGTCTTCCTACAAGCAAGACTTCGTTTCAGGTAAGGGCAGTTACTTTACAGCTCAAACGAACTACATCGTTCACGAAGCTCACACGTTTCTCATCTTAACTGACAAGCATTGGATGTTAGAGGACCTGTGGTTTGTTTCAGTTTCAGAAGCAGAGTTCTTCTAGATATGGTCCAAATGTGTATCTAACACCGGTCTTTTGTTCTGAGCACACTAATGTTTCCTGCTGTATTAGAGACTCTAGAAAGCAAGAGCGTGCTTCTTGCTGTAAAGCAGAATGTGATCCATGGATGAGAACTATGCTGTGTTTCCCTTCAGAAATGGAGTTAAATTCCGTGCTCTGTGTCTGCCTACAAGCAAGACTTCGTTTCATGTAAGGGCAGTCACTTTTCAGCTCAAAAGAACTACATCATTCACAAAGCTCACACGTTTCTCATCTTAAATGACAAGCATTGGACGTTAGAGGACCAGTGCTTTGTATCAGTTTCAGAAGCAGAGTTGGACGAGATATGGTCCATATGTGTAGGAAACACCATTCATTTGTTCTCAGCCCACTCAAGTTTCCTGCTGTCTTAGAGTTTCTAGAAAGCTAGAGCATGCTTCTTGCTTCAAAGCAGAGTGTGACCAATGGATGACAACTCTGCTGTGTGTCACTTCACAGATGGAGTTATAGCCCAGGCTCTGAGTCTTTCTACAAGGAAGACTTCGTTTCAAGTAAGGGCAGTTACTTTACAGCTCAAACGAACTACATCGCTCACGAAGCTCACACGTTTCTCATCTTAAATGACAAGCATTGGATGATAGAGGACCTGTGCTTTTTATCAGTTTCAGAGGCAGAGTTAGACTAGCTATGGTCTGTATGTGTAGGAAACATCGTTCTTTTGTTCTCAGCACTCTCAAGTTTCCTGCTGTCTTAGAGACTCTAGAAAGCAAGAGGGTGTTTCTTGCTCTAAAGCAGAGTGTGATCTATATATGAGAACTCTGTTGTGTGTTTCACTTCAGAAATGGAGTTAAATCCCAGGCTCTGAGTCTTCCTACAAGCAAAACTTCGTTTCAGGTAATGGCAGTTACTTTACAGCTCAAACGACCTACATCGTTCATGAGGCTCACACGTTTCTCATCCTAACTGACAAGCATTGGATGTTAGAGGACCTGTGCTTTGTATCAATTTCAGAGGCAGAGTTCTTCTAGATATGGTCTGTATGTGTAGGACACACCGTTCTTTTGTTCTCAGCACTCTCAAGTTTCCTGCAGTCTTAGAGACTCCAGAAAGCTAGAGCGTGCTTCTTATTCTAAAGCAAAGTGTGATCAGTGGATGAGAACTCTGTTGTGTGTTTCAATTCAGAAATGGAGTTAAATCCCAGGCTCTGAGTCTTCCTACAAGCAAAACTTCGTTTCAGGTAAGGGCAGTTAATTTAGAGCTGAAACGAACTACATCGTTCACTAAGCTCACACGTTTCTCATCTTAAATAACAAGCATTGGATGTTAGAGGACCTGTGCTTTCTATCAATTTCAGAGGCTGATTTCTTCTAGATATGGTCCGTATGTTTAGGAAATACCGTTCTTTTGTTCTCAGCACTCTCATGTTCCTGCTGTCTTAGAGACTCTAGAAAGCAAGAGCGTGCTTCTTGCTCTAAAGCAGAGTGTGATCTGTATATGTGAACTCTGCTGTGTGTTTCACTTCAGAAATGGAGTTAAATCCCGGGCTCTGAGTCATCCTACAAGCAAGACTTCGTTTCAGGTAAGGGCAGTTACTTAACAGCTCAAACGAACTACATCGTTCATGAATCTCACACTTTTCTCATATTAACTGACAAGCATTGGATGTTAGAGGACCTGTGCTTTGTAGCAATTTCAGAGGCAGAGTGCTTCTAGATATGGTCCGTATGTGTAGGAAACACCGTTCTTTTGTTCTCAGCACACTCAAGTTTCCTGCTGTCTTAGAGACTCTAGAAAGCTAGAGCGTGATTCTTCTCTAAAGCAGAGTGTGATCAATGGTTGAGAACTCTGTTGTGTGTTTCACTTCAGCAATGGAGTTAAATCCCAGGCTCTGAGTCTTCCTACAAGCAAGACTTCGTTTCAGGTAAGGGCAGTCAATTTTCTGCTCAAACGAACTACATCGTTCACAAAGCTCACACGTTTCTCATCTTAACTGACAAGCATTGGATTTTAGAAGACCAATGCCTTATATCAGTTTAAGAGGCAGATTTGGACTAGGTATGATCCGTATGTGTAGGAAACTCCGTTCTTTTGTTCTGAGCACACTCACGTTTCCTGCTGTATTAGAGTCTCTGGAAAGCAAGAGCGTGCTTCTTCCTCTAAAGCAGAGTGTGATCCATGGATGTGAACTCTGCTGTGTGTTTCCCTTCAGAAATGGAGTTAAATCCCAGGCTCTGTGTCTTCCTACAAGCAAGACTTCTTTTCAGTTAAGGGCAGTCACTTTTCAGCTCAAAAGACCTACAGCGTTCACGAAGCTAACATGTTTCCCATCTTAACTGACAAGCATTGGATGTTAGGGGACCAGTGCTTTGTATCAGTTTCAGAATCAGAGTTGGACTAGATAGGATCCATATGTGTAGGAAACACCGTTCATTTGTTCTCAGCACACTCAATTTTCCTGCTGTCTTAGAGACTCTAGAAAGCTAGAGAGTGCTTCTTCTCTAAAGCAGAGTGTGATCAATGGATGTGAACTCTGTTGTGTGTTTCACATCAGAAATGGAGTAAAACCCCAGGATCTGAGTCTTCCTACAAGCAAGACTTCGTTTCAGGTAAGGGAAGTCAATTTTCAGCTCAAACGAACTACATCGATCACGAAGCTCACACGTTTCTCATATTAACAGGAAGCATTGGATGTTAGAGGACCAGTGCTTTTTATCAGTTTCAGAGGCAGAGTTGGACTAGCTATGGGCTGTATGTGTAGGAAACACCGTTCCTTTGTTCTCAGAACTCTCAAGTTTCCTGCTGTCTTAGAGAATCTAGAAAGCAAAAGTGTGCTTCTTGCTCTAAAGCATAGTATGATCTATATATGAGAACTCTACTGTGTGTTTCACTTCAGAAATGGAGTTAAATCCCAGGCCTGAGTCTTCCTACAAGCAAGACTTCGTTTCACATAAGGGCAGTTACTAACAGCTCAAACGAACTACATCGTTCACGAAGCTAACACGTTTCTCATCTTAACTGACAAGCATTGGATGATAGAAGACCTGTGGTTTGTTTCAGTTTCAGAAGCAGAGTTGAACTAGATATGGCCCGTATGTGTAGGAAACACCATTCTTTTGTTCTGAGCACACTAATGTTTCCTGCTGTATTAGAGACTCTAGAAAGCAAGAGCGTGCTTCTTGCTGTAAAGCAGAGTGTGATCCATGGATGAGAACTATGCTTTGTGTTTCCCTTCAGAAATGGAGTTAAATTCCATGCTCTGTGTCTTCCTACAAACAAGACTTCATTTCAGGTAAGGGCAGTTACTTTACAGCTCAAACGAACTACATCGTTCATGAATCTCACACGTTTCTCATATTAACTGACAAGCATTGGATGTTAGAGGACCTGTGCTTTGTATCAATTTCAGAGGCAGAGTTCTTCTAGATATGGTCTGTATGTGTAGGACACACCGTTCTTTTGTTCTCAGCACTCTCAAGTTTCCTGCTCTTTTAGAGACTCTAGAAAGCTAGAGCGTGATTCTTCTCTAAAGCAGAGTGTGATCAATGGTTGAGAACTCTGTTGTGTGTTTCTCTTCAGCAATGGAGTAAAATCCCAGGCTCTGAGTCTTCCTACAAGCAAGACTTTGTTTCAGGTAAGGGCAGTTACTTTACAGCTCAAACGAACTACATCGTTCACGAAGCTCACACGTTTCTCATCTTAACTGACAAGCATTGGATGTTAGAGGACCTGTGGTTTGTTTCAGTTTCAGAAGCAGAGTTCTTCTAGATATGGTCCAAATGTGTATCTAACACCGGTCTTTTGTTCTGAGCACACTAATGTTTCCTGCTGTCTTAGAGACTCTAGAAAGCAAGAGCGTGCTTCTTGCTGTAAAGCAGAATGTGATCCATGGATGAGAACTATGCTGTGTTTCCCTTCAGAAATGGAGTTAAATTCCGTGCTCTGTGTCTGCCTACAAGCAAGACTTCGTTTCAGGTAAGGGCAGTCACTTTTCAGCTCAAAAGAACTACATCATTCACAAAGCTCACACGTTTCTCATCTTAAATGACAAGCATTGGACGTTAGAGGACCAGTGCTTTGTATCAGTTTCAGAAGCAGAGTTGGACGAGATATGGTCCATATGTGTAGGAAACACCATTCATTTGTTCTCAGCCCACTCAAGTTTCCTGCTGTCTTAGAGTTTCTAGAAAGCTAGAGCATGCTTCTTGCTTCAAAGCAGAGTGTGACCAATGGATGACAACTCTGCTGTGTGTCACTTCACAGATGGAGTTATAGCCCAGGCTCTGAGTCTTTCTACAAGGAAGACTTCGTTTCAAGTAAGAGCAGTTACTTTACAGCTCAAACGAACTACATCGATCACGAATCTCACACGTTTCTCATCTTAAATGACAAGCATTGGATGATAGAGGACCTGTGCTTTTTATCAGTTTCAGAGGCAGAGTTAGACTAGCTATGGTCTGTATGTGTAGGAAACATCGTTCTTTTGTTCTCAGCACTCTCAAGTTTCCTGCTGTCTTAGAGACTCTAGAAAGCAAGAGGGTGTTTCTTGCTCTAAAGCAGAGTGTGATCTATATATGAGAACTCTGTTGTGTGTTTCACTTCAGAAATGGAGTTAAATCCCAGGCTCTGAGTCTTCCTACAAGCAAAACTTCGTTTCAGGTAATGGCAGTTACTTTACAACTCAAACGACCTACATCGTTCATGAGGCACACATGTTTCTCATCCTAACTGACAAGCATTGGATGTTAGAGGACCTGTGCTTTGTATCAATTTCAGAGGCAGAGTTCTTCTAGATATGGTCTGTATGTGTAGGACACACCGTTCTTTTGTTCTCAGCACTCTCAAGTTTCCTGCAGTCTTAGAGACTCCAGAAAGCTAGAGCGTGCTTCTTATTCTAAAGCAAAGTGTGATCAGTGGATGAGAACTCTGTTGTGTGTTTCACTTCAGAAATGGAGTAAAATCCCAGGCTCTGATTCTTCCTACAAGCAAAACTTCGTTTCAGGTAAGGGCAGTTAATTTAGAGCTGAAACGAACTACATCGTTCACTAAGCTCACACGTTTCTCATCTTAAATAACAAGCATTGGATGTTAGAGGACCTGTGCTTTCTATCAATTTCAGAGGCTGATTTCTTCTAGATATGGTCCATATGTTTAGGAAATACCGTTCTTTTGTTCTCAGCACTCTCATGTTCCTGCTGTCTTAGAGACTCTAGAAAGCAAGAGCGTGCTTCTTGCTCTAAAGCAGAGTGTGATCTGTATATGTGAACTCTGCTGTGTGTTTCACTTCAGAAATGGAGTTAAATCCCGGGCTCTGAGTCATCCTACAAGCAAGACTTCGTTTCAGGTAAGGGCAGTTACTTAACAGCTCAAACAAACTACATCGTTCATGAATCTCACACTTTTCCCATATTAACTGACAAGCATTGGATGTTAGAGGACCTGTGCTTTGTAGCAATTTCAGAGGCAGAGTGCTTCTAGATATGGTCCGTATGTGTAGGAAACACCGTTCTTTTGTTCTCAGCACACTCAAGTTTCCTGCTGTCTTAGAGACTCTAGAAAGCTTGAGCATGATTCTTCTCTAAAGCAGAGTGTGATCAATGGTTGAGAACTCTGTTGTGTGTTTCACTTCAGCAATGGAGTTAAATCCCAGGCTCTGAGTCTTCCTATAAGCAAGACTTCGTTTCAGGTAAGGGCAGTCAATTTTCTGCTCAAACGAACTACATCGTTCACAAAGCTCACACGTTTCTCATCTTAACTGACAAGCATTGGATTTTAGAAGACCAATGCCTTATATCAGTTTAAGAGGCAGATTTGGACTAGGTATGATCCGTATGTGTAGGAAACTCCGTTCTTTTGTTCTGAGCACACTCACGTTTCCTGCTGTATTAGAGTCTCTGGAAAGCAAGAGCGTGCTTCTTCCTCTAAAGCAGAGTGTGATCCATGGATGTGAACTCTACTGTGTGTTTCCCTTCAGAAATGGAGTTAAATCCCAGGCTCTGTGTCTTCCTACAAACAAGACTTCATTTCAGGTAAGGGCAGTTACTTTACAGCTCAAACGAACTACATTGTTCATGAATCTCACACGTTTCTCATATTAACTGACAAGCATTGGATGTTAGAGGACCTGTGCTTTGTATCAATTTCAGAGGCAGAGTTCTTCTAGATATGGTCTGTATGTGTAGGACACACCATTCTTTTGTTCTCAGCACTCTCAAGTTTCCTGCTCTTTTAGAGACTCTAGAAAGCTAGAGCGTGATTCTTCTCTAAAGCAGAGTGTGATCAATGGTTGAGAACTCTGTTGTGTGTTTCCCTTCAGAAATGGAGTTAAATCCCAGGCTCTGTGTCTTCCTACAAGCAAGACTTCTTTTCAGTTAAGGGCAGTCACTTTTCAGCTCAAAAGACCTACATCGTTCACGAAGCTAACAAGTTTCCCATTTAAACTGACAAGCATTGGATGTTAGGGGACCAGTGCTTTGTATCAATTTCAGAATCAGAGTTGGACTAGATAGGATCCATATGTGTAGGAAACACCGTTCATTTGTTCTCAGCACACTCAATTTTCCTGCTGTCTTAGAGACTCTAGAAAGCTAGAGAGTGCTTCTTCTCTAAAGCAGAGTGTGATCAATGGATGAGAACTCTGTTGTGTGTTTCACTTCAGAAATGGAGTCAAATCCCAGGCTCTGAGTCTTCCTACAAGCAAAACTTCGTTTCAGGTAATGGCAGTTACTTTACAGCTCAAACAACCTACATCGTTCATGAGGCTCACACGTTTCTCATCCTAACTGACAAGCATTGGATGTTAGAGGACCTGTGCTTTGTATCAATTTCAGAGCTAGAGTTCTTCTAGATATGGTCTGTATGTGTAGGACACACCGTTCTTTTGTTCTCAGCACTCTCAAGTTTCCTGCTGTCTTAGAGACTCCAGAAAGCTAGAGCGTGCTTCTTATTCTAAAGCAAAGTGTGATCAGTGGATGAGAACTCTGTTGTGTGTTTCCCTTCAGAAATGGAGTCAAATCCCAGGCTCTGAGTCTTCCTACAAGCAAAACTTCTTTTCAGGTGAGGGCAGTTAATTTAGAGAAGAAACGAACTACATCGTTCACGAAGTCAACACGTTTCTCATCTTAAATGACAAGGATTGCATGTTAGAGGACCTGTGCTTTCTATCAATTTCAGAGGCTGATTTCTTCTAGATATGGTCTGTATGTTTAGGAAATACCGTTCTTTTGTTCTCAGCACTCTCATGTTCCTGCTGTCTTAGAGACTCTAGAAAGCTAGAGCGTGATTCTTCTCTAAAGCAGAGTGTGATCAATGGGTGAGAACGCTGTTGTGTGTTTCACTTCAGCAATGGAGTTAAATCCCAGGCTCTGAGTCTTCCTACAATCAAGACTTCGTTTCAGGTAAGGGTAGTTACTTTACAGCTCAAACGAACTACATCTTTCACAAAGCTCACACGTTTCTCATCGTAACTGACAAGCATTGGATGTTAGAGGACCTGTGCTTTGTATCAACTTCAGAGGCAGCGTTCTTCCAGATATGGTCCCTATGTGTAGGAAACACTGTTCTTTTGTTCTCAGCACACTCAAGTTTCCTGCTATCTTAGAGACTCTAGAAAGCTAGAGAGTTCTTCTTCTCTAAAGCAGAGTGTGATCAATGGATGAGAACTCTGTTGTGTGTTTCACTTCAGCAATGGAGTTAAATCCCAGGCTCTGAGTCTTCCTACAAGCAAGACTTTGTTTCAGGTAAGGGCAGTTACTTTATAGCTCAAACGAACTACATCATTCACGAAGCTCACACGTTTCTTATCTTAACTGACAAGCATTGGATGTTAGAGGACCTGTGGTTTATTTCAGTTTCAGAAGCAGAGTTCTTCTAGATATGGTCCAAATGTGTATCTAACACAGTTCTTTTGTTCTGAGCACACTAATGTTTCCTGCTGTATTAGAGACTCTAGAAAGCAAGAGCGTGCTTCTTGCTGTAAAGCAGAGTGTGATCCATGGATGAGAACTCTGCTGTGTGTTTCCCTTCAGAAATGGAGTTAAATCCCAGGCTCTGTGTCTTCCTACAAACAAGACTTCGTTTCAGGTAAGGGCAGTTACTTTACAGCTCAAACGAACTACATCGTTCATGAATCTCACACGTTTCTCATATTAACTGACAAGCATTGGATGTTAGAGGACCTGTGCTTTGTATCAATTTCAGAGGCAGAGTTCTTCTAGATATTGTCTGTATGTGTAGGAAACACCGTTCTTTTGAACTCAGCACACACAAGTTTCCTGCTGTCTAGAGACTCTAGAAAGCTAGAGCGTGATTCTTCTCTAAAGCAGAGTGTGATCAATGGATGAGAACTCTGTTGTGTGTTTCACTTTAGAAATGGAGTTAAATCCCAGGCTCTAGTCTTCCTACAAGCAAGACTTCCTTTCAGGTAAGGGCAGTCACTTTTCAGCTCAAACGAACTACATCGTTCACGAAGCTCACACGTTTCTCATATTAACAGGAAGCATTGGATGTTAGAGGACCAGTGCTTTTTATCAGTTTCAGAGGCAGAGTTGGACTAGCTATGGTCTGTAGGTGTAGGAAACACCGTTGTTTTGTTCTCAGCACTCTCGTTTCCTGCTGTCTTAGAGACTCTAGGAAGCTAGAGCGTGCTTCTCACTTTTAAAGCAGAGTGTGATCAGTGAATGAGAACTCTGTTGTGTGTTTCACTTCAGAAATGGAGTTAAATCCCAGGGTCTGAGTCTTCCTACAAGCAAGACTTCGTTTCAGGTAAGGGCAGTTACTTTACAGCTCAAACGAACTACATCGTTCATGAAGCTCACATGTTTCTCACATTAACTGACAAGCATTGGATGTTAGAGGACCTGTGCTTTGTATCAATTTCAGAGGCATTGTCCTTCTAGATATGGTCCATATGTGTAGGAAACACCGTTCTTTTGTTCTCAGCACACTCAAGTTTCCTGCTCTCTTAGAGACTCTATAAAGCAAGAGGGTGTTTCTTGCTCTAAAGCAGAGTGTGATCTATATATGAGAACTCTGTTGTGTGTTTCACTTCAGAAATGGAGTGAAATCCCAGGCTCTGAGTCTTCCTACAAGCAAAACTTCGTTTCAGGTAATGGCAATTACTTTACAGCTCAAACGACCTACATCGTTCATGAGGCTCACACGTTTCTCATCCTAACTGACAAGCCTTGGATGTTAGAGGACCTGTGCTTTGTATCAATTTCAGAGGCAGAGTTCTTCTAGATAGGGTCTGTATGTGTAGGACACACCGTTCTTTTGTTCCAGCGCTCTCAAGTTTCCTGCAGTCTTAGAGACTCCAGAAAGCTAGAGCGTGCTTCTTTTTCTAAAGCAAAGTGTGATCAGTGGATGAGAACTCTGTTGTGTGTTTCACTTCAGAAATGGAGTTAAATCCCAGGCTCTGAGTCTTCCTACAAGCAAAACTTCGTTTCAGGTAAGGGCAGTTAATTTAGAGCTGAAATGAACTACATCGTTCACGAAGCTCACACGTTTCTCATCTTAAATAACAAGCATTGGATGTTAGAGGACCTGTGCTTTCTATCAATTTCAGAGGCTGATTTCTTCTTGATATTGTCCGTATGTTTAGGAAATACCGTTCTTTTGTTCTCAGCACTCTCATGTTCCTGCTCTCTTAGAGATTCTAGAAAGCTAGAGCGTGATTCTTCTCTAAAGCAGAGTGTGATCAATGGTTGAGAACTCTGTTGTGTGTTTCACTTCAGCAATGGAGTTAAATCCCAGGCTCTGAGTCTTCCTACAAGCAAGACTTCGTTTCAGGTAAGGGCAGTCAATTTTCTGCTCAAACGAACTACATCGTTCACAAAGCTCACACGTTTCTCATCTTAACTGACAAGCATTGGATTTTAGAAGACCAATGCCTTATATCAGTTTAAGAGGCAGATTTGGACTAGGTATGATCCGTATGTGTAGGAAACACCGTTCTTTTGTTCTGAGCACACTCACGTTTCCTGCTGTATTAGAGTCTCTGGAAAGCAAGAGCGTGCTTCTTCCTCTAAAGCAGAGTGTGATCCATGGATGTGAACTCTGCTGTGTGTTTCCCTTCAGAAATGGAGTTAAATCCCAGGCTCTGTGTCTTCCTACAAGCAAGACTTCTTTTCAGTTAAGGGCAGTCACTTTTCAGCTCAAAAGACCTACATCGTTCACGAAGCTAACAAGTTTCCCATCTTAACTGACAAGCATTGGATGTTAGGGGACCAGTGCTTTGTATCAGTTTCAGAATCAGAGTTGGACTAGATAGGATCCATATGTGTAGGAAACACCGTTCATTTGTTCTCAGCACACTCAATTTTCCTGCTGTCTTAGAGACTCTAGAAAGCTTGAGCATGATTCTTCTCTAAAGCAGAGTGTGATCAATGGTTGAGAACTCTGTTGTGTGTTTCACTTCAGCAATGGAGTTAAATCCCAGGCTCTGAGTCTTCCTATAAGCAAGACTTCGTTTCAGGTAAGGGCAGTCAATTTTCTGCTCAAACGAACTACATCGTTCACAAAGCTCACACGTTTCTCATCTTAACTGACAAGCATTGGATTTTAGAAGACCAATGCCTTATATCAGTTTAAGAGGCAGATTTGGACTAGGTATGATCCGTATGTGTAGGAAACTCCGTTCTTTTGTTCTGAGCACACTCACGTTTCCTGCTGTATTAGAGTCTCTGGAAAGCAAGAGCGTGCTTCTTCCTCTAAAGCAGAGTGTGATCCATGGATGTGAACTCTACTGTGTGTTTCCCTTCAGAAATGGAGTTAAATCCCAGGCTCTGTGTCTTCCTACAAACAAGACTTCATTTCAGGTAAGGGCAGTTACTTTACAGCTCAAACGAACTACATTGTTCATGAATCTCACACGTTTCTCATATTAACTGACAAGCATTGGATGTTAGAGGACCTGTGCTTTGTATCAATTTCAGAGGCAGAGTTCTTCTAGATATGGTCTGTATGTGTAGGACACACCATTCTTTTGTTCTCAGCACTCTCAAGTTTCCTGCTCTTTTAGAGACTCTAGAAAGCTAGAGCGTGATTCTTCTCTAAAGCAGAGTGTGATCAATGGTTGAGAACTCTGTTGTGTGTTTCCCTTCAGAAATGGAGTTAAATCCCAGGCTCTGTGTCTTCCTACAAGCAAGACTTCTTTTCAGTTAAGGGCAGTCACTTTTCAGCTCAAAAGACCTACATCGTTCACGAAGCTAACAAGTTTCCCATTTAAACTGACAAGCATTGGATGTTAGGGGACCAGTGCTTTGTATCAATTTCAGAATCAGAGTTGGACTAGATAGGATCCATATGTGTAGGAAACACCGTTCATTTGTTCTCAGCACACTCAATTTTCCTGCTGTCTTAGAGACTCTAGAAAGCTAGAGAGTGCTTCTTCTCTAAAGCAGAGTGTGATCAATGGATGAGAACTCTGTTGTGTGTTTCACTTCAGAAATGGAGTCAAATCCCAGGCTCTGAGTCTTCCTACAAGCAAAACTTCGTTTCAGGTAATGGCAGTTACTTTACAGCTCAAACAACCTACATCGTTCATGAGGCTCACACGTTTCTCATCCTAACTGACAAGCATTGGATGTTAGAGGACCTGTGCTTTGTATCAATTTCAGAGCTAGAGTTCTTCTAGATATGGTCTGTATGTGTAGGACACACCGTTCTTTTGTTCTCAGCACTCTCAAGTTTCCTGCTGTCTTAGAGACTCCAGAAAGCTAGAGCGTGCTTCTTATTCTAAAGCAAAGTGTGATCAGTGGATGAGAACTCTGTTGTGTGTTTCCCTTCAGAAATGGAGTCAAATCCCAGGCTCTGAGTCTTCCTACAAGCAAAACTTCTTTTCAGGTGAGGGCAGTTAATTTAGAGAAGAAACGAACTACATCGTTCACGAAGTCAACACGTTTCTCATCTTAAATGACAAGGATTGCATGTTAGAGGACCTGTGCTTTCTATCAATTTCAGAGGCTGATTTCTTCTAGATATGGTCTGTATGTTTAGGAAATACCGTTCTTTTGTTCTCAGCACTCTCATGTTCCTGCTGTCTTAGAGACTCTAGAAAGCTAGAGCGTGATTCTTCTCTAAAGCAGAGTGTGATCAATGGGTGAGAACGCTGTTGTGTGTTTCACTTCAGCAATGGAGTTAAATCCCAGGCTCTGAGTCTTCCTACAATCAAGACTTCGTTTCAGGTAAGGGTAGTTACTTTACAGCTCAAACGAACTACATCTTTCACAAAGCTCACACGTTTCTCATCGTAACTGACAAGCATTGGATGTTAGAGGACCTGTGCTTTGTATCAACTTCAGAGGCAGCGTTCTTCCAGATATGGTCCCTATGTGTAGGAAACACTGTTCTTTTGTTCTCAGCACACTCAAGTTTCCTGCTATCTTAGAGACTCTAGAAAGCTAGAGAGTGCTTCTTCTCTAAAGCAGAGTGTGATCAATGGATGAGAACTCTGTTGTGTGTTTCACTTCAGCAATGGAGTTAAATCCCAGGCTCTGAGTCTTCCTACAAGCAAGACTTTGTTTCAGGTAAGGGCAGTTACTTTATAGCTCAAACGAACTACATCATTCACGAAGCTCACACGTTTCTTATCTTAACTGACAAGCATTGGATGTTAGAGGACCTGTGGTTTATTTCAGTTTCAGAAGCAGAGTTCTTCTAGATATGGTCCAAATGTGTATCTAACACAGTTCTTTTGTTCTGAGCACACTAATGTTTCCTGCTGTATTAGAGACTCTAGAAAGCAAGAGCGTGCTTCTTGCTGTAAAGCAGAGTGTGATCCATGGATGAGAACTCTGCTGTGTGTTTCCCTTCAGAAATGGAGTTAAATCCCAGGCTCTGTGTCTTCCTACAAACAAGACTTCGTTTCAGGTAAGGGCAGTTACTTTACAGCTCAAACGAACTACATCGTTCATGAATCTCACACGTTTCTCATATTAACTGACAAGCATTGGATGTTAGAGGACCTGTGCTTTGTATCAATTTCAGAGGCAGAGTTCTTCTAGATATGGTCCGTATGTGTAGGAAACACCGTTCTTTTGTTCTCAGCACACACAAGTTTCCTGCTGTCTAGAGACTCTAGAAAGCTAGAGCGTGATTCTTCTCTAAAGCAGAGTGTGATCAATGGATGAGAACTCTGTTGTGTGTTTCACTTTAGAAATGGAGTTAAATCCCAGGCTCTAGTCTTCCTACAAGCAAGACTTCCTTTCAGGTAAGGGCAGTCACTTTTCAGCTCAAACGAACTACATCGTTCACGAAGCTCACACGTTTCTCATATTAACAGGAAGCATTGGATGTTAGAGGACCAGTGCTTTTTATCAGTTTCAGAGGCAGAGTTGGACTAGCTATGGTCTGTAGGTGTAGGAAACACCGTTGTTTTGTTCTCAGCACTCTCGTTTCCTGCTGTCTTAGAGACTCTAGGAAGCTAGAGCGTGCTTCTCACTTTTAAAGCAGAGTGTGATCAGTGAATGAGAACTCTGTTGTGTGTTTCACTTCAGAAATGGAGTTAAATCCCAGGGTCTGAGTCTTCCTACAAGCAAGACTTCGTTTCAGGTAAGGGCAGTTACTTTACAGCTCAAACGAACTACATCGTTCATGAAGCTCACATGTTTCTCACATTAACTGACAAGCATTGGATGTTAGAGGACCTGTGCTTTGTATCAATTTCAGAGGCATTGTCCTTCTAGATATGGTCCATATGTGTAGGAAACACCGTTCTTTTGTTCTCAGCACACTCAAGTTTCCTGCTCTCTTAGAGACTCTATAAAGCAAGAGGGTGTTTCTTGCTCTAAAGCAGAGTGTGATCTATATATGAGAACTCTGTTGTGTGTTTCACTTCAGAAATGGAGTGAAATCCCAGGCTCTGAGTCTTCCTACAAGCAAAACTTCGTTTCAGGTAATGGCAATTACTTTACAGCTCAAACGACCTACATCGTTCATGAGGCTCACACGTTTCTCATCCTAACTGACAAGCCTTGGATGTTAGAGGACCTGTGCTTTGTATCAATTTCAGAGGCAGAGTTCTTCTAGATAGGGTCTGTATGTGTAGGACACACCGTTCTTTTGTTCCAGCGCTCTCAAGTTTCCTGCAGTCTTAGAGACTCCAGAAAGCTAGAGCGTGCTTCTTTTTCTAAAGCAAAGTGTGATCAGTGGATGAGAACTCTGTTGTGTGTTTCACTTCAGAAATGGAGTTAAATCCCAGGCTCTGAGTCTTCCTACAAGCAAAACTTCGTTTCAGGTAAGGGCAGTTAATTTAGAGCTGAAATGAACTACATCGTTCACGAAGCTCACACGTTTCTCATCTTAAATAACAAGCATTGGATGTTAGAGGACCTGTGCTTTCTATCAATTTCAGAGGCTGATTTCTTCTTGATATTGTCCGTATGTTTAGGAAATACCGTTCTTTTGTTCTCAGCACTCTCATGTTCCTGCTCTCTTAGAGATTCTAGAAAGCTAGAGCGTGATTCTTCTCTAAAGCAGAGTGTGATCAATGGTTGAGAACTCTGTTGTGTGTTTCACTTCAGCAATGGAGTTAAATCCCAGGCTCTGAGTCTTCCTACAAGCAAGACTTCGTTTCAGGTAAGGGCAGTCAATTTTCTGCTCAAACGAACTACATCGTTCACAAAGCTCACACGTTTCTCATCTTAACTGACAAGCATTGGATTTTAGAAGACCAATGCCTTATATCAGTTTAAGAGGCAGATTTGGACTAGGTATGATCCGTATGTGTAGGAAACACCGTTCTTTTGTTCTGAGCACACTCACGTTTCCTGCTGTATTAGAGTCTCTGGAAAGCAAGAGCGTGCTTCTTCCTCTAAAGCAGAGTGTGATCCATGGATGTGAACTCTGCTGTGTGTTTCCCTTCAGAAATGGAGTTAAATCCCAGGCTCTGTGTCTTCCTACAAGCAAGACTTCTTTTCAGTTAAGGGCAGTCACTTTTCAGCTCAAAAGACCTACATCGTTCACGAAGCTAACAAGTTTCCCATCTTAACTGACAAGCATTGGATGTTAGGGGACCAGTGCTTTGTATCAGTTTCAGAATCAGAGTTGGACTAGATAGGATCCATATGTGTAGGAAACACCGTTCATTTGTTCTCAGCACACTCAATTTTCCTGCTGTCTTAGAGACTCTAGAAAGCTAGAGAGTGCTTCTTCTCTAAAGCAGAGTGTGATCAATGGATGAGAACTCTGTTGTGTGTTTCACTTCAGCAATGGAGTTAAATCCCAGGCTCTGAGTCTTCCTACAAGCAAGACTTTGTTTCAGGTAAGGGCAGTTACTTTATAGCTCAAACGAACTACATCGTTCATGAAGCTCACAAGTTTCTTATCTTAACTGACAAGCATTGGATGTTAGAGGACCTGCGGTTTATTTCAGTTTCAGAAGCAGAGTTCTTCTAGATATGGTCCAAATGTGTATCTAACACAGTTCTTTTGTTCTGAGCACACTAATGTTTCCTGCTGTATTAGAGACTCTAGAAAGCAAGGGCGTGTTTCTTGCTGTAAAGCAGAGTGTGATCCATGGATGAGAACTCTGCTGTGTGTTTCCCTTCAGAAATGGAGTTAAATCCCAGGCTCTGTGTCTTCCTAAAAACAAGACTTCGTTTCAGGTAAGGGCAGTTACTTTACAGCTCAAACGAACTACATCGTTCATGAACCTCACACGTTTCTCATATTAACTGACAAGCATTGGATGTTAGAGGACCTGTGCTTTGTATCAATTTCAGAGGCAGAGTTCTTCTAGATATGGTCCGTATGTGTAGGAAACACCGTTCTTTTGTTCTCAGCACACTCATGTTTCCTGCTGTCTAGAGACTCTAGAAAGCTAGAGCGTGATTCTTCTCTAAAGCAGAGTGTGATCAATGGATGAGAACTCTGTTGTGTGTTTCACTTTAGAAATGGAGTTAAATCCCAGGCTCTGAGTCTTCCTACAAGCAAGACTTCGTTTCAGGTAAGGGCAGTCACTTTTCAGCTCAAACGAACTACATCGTTCACGGAGCTCACACGTTTTTCATATTAACAGGAAGCATTGGATGTTAGAGGACCAGTGCTTTTTATCAGTTTCAGAGGCAGAGTTAGACTAGCTATGGTCTGTATGTGATGGAAACACCATTCTTTTGTTCTCAGCACTCTCAAGTTTCCTGCTGTCTTAGAGACTCTAGAAAGCAAGAGCGTGCTTCTTGCTCTAAAGCAGAGTGTGATCTATATATGAGAACTCTGTTGTTTGTTTCACTTCAGAAATGGAGTGAAATCCCAGGCTCTGAGTCTTCCTATAAGCAAAACTTCGTTTCAGGTAATGGCAGTTACTTTACAGCTCAAACAACCTACATCGTTCATGAGGCTCACACGTTTCTCATCCTAAATGACAAGCATTGGATGTTAGAGGACCTGTGCTTTGTATCAATTTCAGAGCTAGAGTTCTTCTAGATATGGTCTGTATGTGTAGGACACACCGTTCTTTTGTTCTCAGCACTCTCAAGTTTCCTGCTGTCTTAGAGACTCCAGAAAGCTAGAGCGTGCTTCTTATTCTAAAGCAAAGTGTGATCAGTGGATGAGAACTCTGTTGTGTGTTTCCCTTCAGAAATGGAGTCAAATCCCAGGCTCTGAGTCTTCCTACAAGCAAAACTTCTTTTCAGGTAAGGGCAGTTAATTTAGAGAAGAAACGAACTACATCGTTCACTAAGCTCACACGTTTCTCATCTTAAATAACAAGCATTGGATGTTAGAGGACCTGTGCTTTCTATCAATTTCAGAGGCTGATTTCTTCTAGATATGGTCCGTATGTTTGGGAAATACCGTTCTTTTGTTCTCAGCACTCTCATGTTCCTGCTGTCTTAGAGACTCTAGAAAGCAAGAGCGTGCTTCTTGCTCTAAAGCAGAGTGTGATCTGTATATGTGAACTCTGCTGTGTGTTTCACTTCAGAAATGGAGTTAAATCCCGGGCTCTGAGTCATCCTACAAGCAAGACTTCGTTTCAGGTAAGGGCAGTTACTTAACAGCTCAAACGAACTACATCGTTCATGAATCTCACACTTTTCCCATATTAACTGACAAGCATTGGATGTTAGAGGACCTGTGCTTTGTAGCAATTTCAGAGGCAGAGTGCTTCTAGATATGGTCCGTATGTGTAGGAAACACCGTTCTTTTGTTCTCAGCACACTCAAAGTTTCCTGCTGTCTTAGAGACTCTAGAAAGCTTGAGCGTGATTCTTCTCTAAAGCAGAGTGTGATCAATGGTTGAGAACTCTGTTGTGTGTTTCACTTCAGCAATGGAGTTAAATCCCAGGCTCTGAGTCTTCCTATAAGCAAGACTTCGTTTCAGGTAAGGGCAGTCAATTTTCTGCTCAAACGAACTACATCGTTCACAAAGCTCACACGTTTCTCATCTTAACTGACAAGCATTGGATTTTAGAAGACCAATGCCTTATATCAGTTTAAGAGGCAGATTTGGACTAGGTATGATCCGTATGTGTAGGAAACTCCGTTCTTTTGTTCTGAGCACACTCACGTTTCCTGCTGTATTAGAGTCTCTGGAAAGCAAGAGCGTGCTTCTTCCTCTAAAGCAGAGTGTGATCCATGGATGTGAACTCTGCTGTGTGTTTCCCTTCAGAAATGGAGTTAAATCCCAGGCTCTGTGTCTTCCTACAAAGAAGACTTCATTTCAGGTAAGGGCAGTTACTTTACAGCTCAAACGAACTACATTGTTCATGAATCTCACACGTTTCTCATATTAACTGACAAGCATTGGATGTTAGAGGACCTGTGCTTTGTATCAATTTCAGAGGCAGAGTTCTTCTAGATATGGTCTGTATGTGTAGGACACACCGTTCTTTTGTTCTCAGCACTCTCAAGTTTCCTGCTCTTTTAGAGACTCTAGAAAGCTAGAGCGTGATTCTTCTCTAAAGCAGAGTGTGATCAATGGTTGAGAACTCTGTTGTGTGTTTCACTTCAGCAATGGAGTTAAATCCCAGGCTCTGAGTCTTCCTACAAGCAAGACTTCGTTTCAGGTAAGGGCAGTCAATTTTCTGCTCAAACGAACTACATCGTTCACAAAGCTCACACGTTTCTCATCTTAACTGACAAGCATTGGATTTTAGAAGACCAATGCCTTATATCAGTTTAAGAGGCAGATTTGGACTAGGTATGATCCGTATGTGTAGGAAACTCCGTTCTTTTGTTCTGAGCACACTCACGTTTCCTGCTGTATTAGAGTCTCTGGAAAGCAAGAGCGTGCTTCTTCCTCTAAAGCAGAGTGTGATCCATGGATGTGAACTCTGCTGTGTGTTTCCCTTCAGAAATGGAGTTAAATCCCAGGCTCTGTGTCTTCCTACAAGCAAGACTTCTTTTCAGTTAAGGGCAGTCACTTTTCAGCTCAAAAGACCTACATCGTTCACGAAGCTAACAAGTTTCCCATTTAAACTGACAAGCATTGGATGTTAGGGGACCAGTGCTTTGTATCAATTTCAGAATCAGAGTTGGACTAGATAGGATCCATATGTGTAGGAAACACCGTTCATTTGTTCTCAGCACACTCAATTTTCCTGCTGTCTTAGAGACTCTAGAAAGCTAGAGAGTGCTTCTTCTCTAAAGCAGAGTGTGATCAATGGATGAGAACTCTGTTGTGTGTTTCACTTCAGCAATGGAGTCAAATCCCAGGCTCTGAGTCTTCCTACAAGCAAAACTTCGTTTCAGGTAATGGCAGTTACTTTACAGCTCAAACAACCTACATCGTTCATGAGGCTCACACGTTTCTCATCCTAACTGACAAGCATTGGATGTTAGAGGACCTGTGCTTTGTATCAATTTCAGAGCTAGAGTTCTTCTAGATATGGTCTGTATGTGTAGGACACACCGTTCTTTTGTTCTCAGCACTCTCAAGTTTCCTGCTGTCTTAGAGACTCCAGAAAGCTAGAGCGTGCTTCTTATTCTAAAGCAAAGTGTGATCAGTGGATGAGAACTCTGTTGTGTGTTTCCCTTCAGAAATGGAGTCAAATCCCAGGCTCTGAGTCTTCCTACAAGCAAAACTTCTTTTCAGGTGAGGGCAGTTAATTTAGAGAAGAAACGAACTACATCGTTCACGAAGTCAACACGTTTCTCATCTTAAATGACAAGGATTGGATGTTAGAGGACCTGTGCTTTCTATCAATTTCAGAGGCTGATTTCTTCTAGATATGGTCTGTATGTTTAGGAAATACCGTTCTTTTGTTCTCAGCACTCTCATGTTCCTGCTGTCTTAGAGACTCTAGAAAGCTAGAGCGTGATTCTTCTCTAAAGCAGAGTGTGATCAATGGTTGAGAACGCTGTTGTGTGTTTCACTTCAGCAATGGAGTTAAATCCCAGGCTCTGAGTCTTCCTACAATCAAGACTTCGTTTCAGGTAAGGGTAGTTACTTTACAGCTCAAACGAACTACATCTTTCACAAAGCTCACACGTTTCTCATCGTAACTGACAAGCATTGGATGTTAGAGGACCTGTGCTTTGTATCAACTTCAGAGGCAGCGTTCTTCCAGATATGGTCCCTATGTGTAGGAAACACTGTTCTTTTGTTCTCAGCACACTCAAGTTTCCTGCTATCTTAGAGACTCTAGAAAGCTAGAGAGTGCTTCTTCTCTAAAGCAGAGTGTGATCAATGGATGAGAACTCTGTTGTGTGTTTCACTTCAGCAATGGAGTTAAATCCCAGGCTCTGAGTCTTCCTACAAGCAAGACTTTGTTTCAGGTAAGGGCAGTTACTTTATAGCTCAAACGAACTACATCATTCACGAAGCTCACACGTTTCTTATCTTAACTGACAAGCATTGGATGTTAGAGGACCTGCGGTTTATTTCAGTTTCAGAAGCAGAGTTCTTCTAGATATGGTCCAAATGTGTATCTAACACAGTTCTTTTGTTCTGAGCACACTAATGTTTCCTGCTGTATTAGAGAGTCTAGAAAGCAAGAGCGTGCTTCTTGCTGTAAAGCAGAGTGTGATCCATGGATGAGAACTCTGCTGTGTGTTTCCCTTCAGAAATGGAGTTAAATCCCAGGCTCTGTGTCTTCCTACAAACAAGACTTCGTTTCAGGTAAGGGCAGTTAATTTACAGCTCAAACGAACTACATCGTTCATGAATCTCACACGTTTCTCATATTAACTGACAAGCATTGGATGTTAGAGGACCTGTGCTTTGTATCAATTTCAGAGGCAGAGTTCTTCTAGATATGGTCTGTATGTGTAGGAAACACCGTTCTTTTGTTCTCAGCACACACAAGTTTCCTGCTGTCTAGAGACTCTAGAAAGCTAGAGCGTGATTCTTCTCTAAAGCAGAGTGTGATCAATGGATGAGAACTCTGTTGTGTGTTTCACTTTAGAAATGGAGTTAAATCCCAGGCTCTAGTCTTCCTACAAGCAAGACTTCCTTTCAGGTAAGGGCAGTCACTTTTCAGCTCAAACGAACTACATCGTTCACGAAGCTCACACGTTTCTCATATTAACAGGAAGCATTGGATGTTAGAGGACCAGTGCTTTTTATCAGTTTCAGAGGCAGAGTTGGACTAGCTATGGTCTGTATGTGTAGGAAACACCGTTGTTTTGTTCTCAGCACTCTCGTTTCCTGCTGTCTTAGAGACTCTAGGAAGCTAGAGCGTGCTTCTCACTTTTAAAGCAGAGTGTGATCAGTGGATGAGAACTCTGTTGTGTGTTTCACTTCAGAAATGGAGTTAAATCCCAGGGTCTGAGTCTTCCTACAAGCAAGACTTCGTTTCAGGTAAGGGCAGTTACTTTACAGCTCAAACGAACTACATCGTTCATGAAGCTCACATGTTTCTCACATTAACTGACAAGCATTGGATGTTAGAGGACCTGTGCTTTGTATCAATTTCAGAGGCAGAGTCCTTCTAGATATGGTCCATATGTGTAGGAAACACCGTTCTTTTGTTCTCAGCACACTCAAGTTTCCTGCAGTCTTAGAGACCCTAGAAAGCAAGAGGGTGTTTCTTGCTCTAAAGCAGAGTGTGATCTATATATGAGAACTCTGTTGTGTGTTTCACTTCAGAAATGGAGTGAAATCCCAGGCTCTGAGTCTTCCTACAAGCAAAACTTCGTTTCAGGTAATGGCAATTACTTTACAGCTCAAACGACCTACATCGTTCATGAGGCTCACACGTTTCTCATCCTAACTGACAAGCCTTGGATGTTAGAGGACCTGTGCTTTGTATCAATTTCAGAGGCAGAGTTCTTCTAGATATGGTCTGTATGTGTAGGACACACCGTTCTTTTGTTCCAGCGCTCTCAAGTTTCCTGCAGTCTTAGAGACTCCAGAAAGCTAGAGCGTGCTTCTTATTCTAAAGCAAAGTGTGATCAGTGGATGAGAACTCTGTTGTGTGTTTCACTTCAGAAATGGAGTTAAATCCCAGGCTCTGAGTCTTCCTACAAGCAAAACTTCGTTTCAGGTAAGGGCAGTTCATTTATAGCTGAAACGAACTACATCGTTCACGAAGCTCACACGTTTCTCATCTTAAATAACAAGCATTGGATGTTAGAGGACCTGTGCTTTCTATCAATTTCAGAGGCTGATTTCTTCTTGATATTGTCCGTATTTTTAGGAAATACCGCTCTTTTGTTCTCAGCACTCTCATGTTCCTGCTGTCTTAGAGATTCTAGAAAGCTAGAGCGTGATTCTTCTCTAAGGCAGAGTGTGATCAATGGTTGAGAACTCTGTTGTGTGTTTCACTTCAGCAATGGAGTTAAATCCCAGGCTCTGAGTCTTCCTACAAGCAAGACTTCATTTCAGGTAAGGGCAGTCAATTTTCTGCTCAAACGAACTACATCGTTCACAAAGCTCACACGTTTCTCATCTTAACTGACAAGCATTGGATTTTAGAAGACCAATGCCTTATATCAGTTTAAGAGGCAGATTTGGACTAGGTATGATCCGTATGTGTAGGAAACACCGTTCTTTTGTTCTGAGCACACTCACGTTTCTTGCTGTATTAGAGTCTCTGGAAAGCAAGAGCGTGCTTCTTCCTCTAAAGCAGAGTGTGATCCATGGATGTGAACTCTGCTGTGTGTTTCCCTTCAGAAATGGAGTTAAATCCCAGGCTCTGTGTCTTCCTACAAGCAAGACTTCTTTTCAGTTAAGGGCAGTCACTTTTCAGCTCAAAAGACCTACATCGTTCACGAAGCTAACAAGTTTCCCATCTTAACTGACAAGCATTGGATGTTAGGGGACCAGTGCTTTGTATCAGTTTCAGAATCAGAGTTGGACTAGATAGGATCCATATGTGTAGGAAACACCGTTCATTTGTTCTCAGCACACTCAATTTTCCTGCTGTCTTAGAGACTCTAGAAAGCTAGAGAGTGCTTCTTCTCTAAAGCAGAGTGTGATCAATGGATGAGAACTCTGTTGTGTGTTTCACTTCAGCAATGGAGTTAAATCCCAGGCTCTGAGTCTTCCTACAAGCAAGACTTTGTTTCAGGTAAGGGCAGTTACTTTATAGCTCAAACGAACTACATCGTTCATGAAGCTCACACGTTTCTTATCTTAACTGACAAGCATTGGATGTTAGAGGACCTGCGGTTTATTTCAGTTTCAGAAGCAGAGTTCTTCTAGATATGGTCCAAATGTGTATCTAACACAGTTCTTTTGTTCTGAGCACACTAATGTTTCCTGCTGTATTAGAGACTCTAGAAAGCAAGAGCGTGCTTCTTGCTGTAAAGCAGAGTGTGATCCATGGATGAGAACTCTGCTGTGTGTTTCCCTTCAGAAATGGAGTTAAATCCCAGGCTCTGTGTCTTCCTAAAAACAAGACTTCGTTTCAGGTAAGGGCAGTTACTTTACAGCTCAAACGAACTACATCGTTCATGAATCTCACACGTTTCTCATATTAACTGACAAGCATTGGATGTTAGAGGACCTGTGCTTTGTATCAATTTCAGAGGCAGGGTTCTTCTAGATATGGTCCGTATGTGTAGGAAACACCGTTCTTTTGTTCTCAGCACACTCATGTTTCATGCTGTCTAGAGACTCTAGAAAGCTAGAGCGTGATTCTTCTCTAAAGCAGAGTGTGATCAATGGATGAGAACTCTGTTGTGTGTTTCACTTCAGAAATGGAGTTAAATCCCAGGCTCTGAGTCTTCCTACAAGCAAGACTTTGTTTCAGGTAATGGCAGTTACTTTACAGCTCAAACAACCTACATCGTTCATGAGGCTCACACGTTTCTCATCCTAACTGACAAGCATTGGATGTTAGAGGACCTGTGCTTTGTATCAATTTCAGAGCTAGAGTTCTTCTAGATATGGTCTGTATGTGTAGGACACACCGTTCTTTTGTTCTCAGCACTCTCAAGTTTCCTGCTGTCTTAGAGACTCCAGAAAGCTAGAGCGTGGTTCTTGCTCTAAAGCAGAGTGTGATCAATGGATGAGAACTCTGTTGTGTGTTTCAGTTCAGAAATGGAGTTAAATCCCAGGCTCTGAGTCTTCCTACAAGCAAGACTTCGTTTCAGGTAAGGGCAGTTACTTTACAGCTCAAACGAACTACATCGTTCATGAAGCTCACATGTTTTTCACATTAACTGACAAGCATTGGATGTTAGAGGACCTGTGCTTTGTATCAATTTCAGAGGCAGAGTCCTTCTAGATATGGTCCGTATGTGTAGGAAACACCGTTCTTTTGTTCTCAGCACACTCAAGTTTCCTGCTGTCTTGGAGATTTTAGAAAGCTAGAGCATGCTTCTTCTCCAAAGCAGAGTGTGATCAATGGATGTGAACTCTGTTGTGTGTTTCACATCAGAAATGGAGTAAAACCCCAGGATCTGAGTCTTCCTACAAGCAAGACTTCGTTTCAGGTAAGGGCAGTCAATTTTCAGCTCAAACGAACTACATCGTTCACGAAGCTCACACGTTTCTCATATTAACAGGAAGCATTGGATGTTAGAGGACCAGTGCTTTTTATCAGTTTCAGAGGCAGAGTTGGACTAGCTATGGTCTGTATGTGTAGGAAACACCGTTCTTTTGTTCTCAGCACTCTCGTTTCCTGCTGTCTTAGAGACTCTAGGAAGCTAGAGCGTGCTTCTCACTTTTAAAGCAGAGTGTGATCAGTGGATGAGAACTCTGTTGTGTGTTTCACTTCAGAAATGGAGTTAAATCCCAGGCTCTGAGTCTTCCTACAAGGACGACTTCGTTTCACGTAAGGGCAGTTACTAACAGCTCAAACGAACTACATCGTTCACGAAGCTAACACGTTTCTCATCTTAACTGACAAGCATTGGATGATAGAAGACCTGTGGTTTGTTTCAGTTTCAGAAGCAGAGTTGAACTAGATATGGCCCGTATGTGTAGGAAACACCGTTCTTTTGTTCTCAGCACACTCAAGTTTCCTGCTGTCTTAGAGACCCTAGAAAGCAAGAGGGTGTTTCTTGCTCTAAAGCAGAGTGTGATCTATATATGAGAACTCTGTTGTGTGTTTCACTTCAGAAATGGAGTGAAATCCCAGGCTCTGAGTCTTCCTACAAGCAAAACTTCGTTTCAGGTTATGGCAATTACTTTACAGCTCAAACGACCTACATCGTTCATGAGGCTCACACGTTTCTCATCCTAACTGACAAGCCTTGGATGTTAGAGGACCTGTGCTTTGTATCAATTTCAGAGTCAGAGTTCTTCTAGATATGGTCTGTATGTGTAGGACACACCGTTCTTTTGTTCCAGCGCTCTCAAGTTTCCTGCAGTCTTAGAGACTCCAGAAAGCTAGAGCGTGCTTCTTATTCTAAAGCAAAGTGTGATCAGTGGATGAGAACTCTGTTGTGTGTTTCACTTCAGAAATGGAGTTAAATCCCAGGCTCTGAGTCTTCCTACAAGCAAAACTTCGTTTCAGGTAAGGGCAGTTAATTTAGAGCTGAAACGAACTACATCGTTCACGAAGCTCACACGTTTCTCATCTTAAATAACAAGCATTGGATGTTAGAGGACCTGTGCTTTCTATCAATTTCAGAGGCTGATTTCTTCTTGATATTGTCCGTATGTTTAGGAAATACCGCTCTTTTGTTCTCAGCACTCTCATGTTCCTGCTGTCTTAGAGATTCTAGAAAGCTAGAGCGTGATTCTTCTCTAAAGCAGAGTGTGATCAATGGTTGAGAACTCTGTTGTGTGTTTCACTTCAGCAATGGAGTTAAATCCCAGGCTCTGAGTCTTCCTACAAGCAAGACTTCGTTTCAGGTAAGGGCAGTCAATTTTCTGCTCAAACGAACTACATCGTTCACAAAGCTCACACGTTTCTCATCTTAACTGACAAGCATTGGATTTTAGAAGACCAATGCCTTATATCAGTTTAAGAGGCAGATTTGGACTAGGTATGATCCGTATGTGTAGGAAACACCGTTCTTTTGTTCTGAGCACACTCACGTTTCCTGCTGTATTAGAGTCTCTGGAAAGCAAGAGCGTGCTTCTTCCTCTAAAGCAGAGTGTGATCCATGGATGTGAACTCTGCTGTGTGTTTCCCTTCAGAAATGGAGTTAAATCCCAGGCTCTGTGTCTTCCTACAAGCAAGACTTCTTTTCAGTTAAGGGCAGTCACTTTTCAGCTCAAAAGACCTACATCGTTCACGAAGCTAACAAGTTTCCCATCTTAACTGACAAGCATTGGATGTTAGGGGACCAGTGCTTTGTATCAGTTTCAGAATCAGAGTTGGACTAGATAGGATCCATATGTGTAGGAAACACCGTTCATTTGTTCTCAGCACACTCAATTTTCCTGCTGTCTTAGAGACTCTAGAAAGCTAGAGAGTGCTTCTTTTCTAAAGCAGAGTGTGATCAATGGATGAGAACTCTGTTGTGTGTTTCACTTCAGCAATGGAGTTAAATCCCAGGCTATGAGTCTTCCTACAAGCAAGACTTTGTTTCAGGTAAGGGCAGTTACTTTATAGCTCAAACGAACTACATCGTTCATGAAGCTCACACGTTTCTTATCTTAACTGACAAGCATTGGATGTTAGAGGACCTGCGGTTTATTTCAGTTTCAGAAGCAGAGTTCTTCTAGATATGGTCCAAATGTGTATCTAACACAGTTCTTTTGTTCTGAGCACACTAATGTTTCCTGCTGTATTAGAGACTCTAGAAAGCAAGAGCGTGCTTCTTGCTGTAAAGCAGAGTGTGATCCATGGATGAGAACTCTGCTGTGTGTTTCCCTTCAGAAATGGAGTTAAATCCCAGGCTCTGTGTCTTCCTAAAAACAAGACTTCGTTTCAGGTAAGGGCAGTTACTTTACAGCTCAAACGAACTACATCGTTCATGAATCTCACACGTTTCTCATATTAACTGACAAGCATTGGATGTTAGAGGACCTGTGCTTTGTATCAATTTCAGAGGCAGGGTTCTTCTAGATATGGTCCGTATGTGTAGGAAACACCGTTCTTTTGTTCTCAGCACACTCATGTTTCCTGCTGTCTAGAGACTCTAGAAAGCTAGAGCGTGATTCTTCTCTAAAGCAGAGTGTGATCAATGGATGAGAACTCTGTTGTGTGTTTCACTTCAGAAATGGAGTTAAATCCCAGGCTCTGAGTCTTCCTACAAGCAAGACTTTGTTTCAGGTAATGGCAGTTACTTTACAGCTCAAACAACCTACATCGTTCATGAGGCTCACACGTTTCTCATCCTAACTGACAAGCATTGGATGTTAGAGGACCTGTGCTTTGTATCAATTTCAGAGCTAGAGTTCTTCTAGATATGGTCTGTATGTGTAGGACACACCGTTCTTTTGTTCTCAGCACTCTCAAGTTTCCTGCTGTCTTAGAGACTCCAGAAAGCTAGAGCGTGGTTCTTGATCTAAAGCAGAGTGTGATCAATGGATGAGAACTCTGTTGTGTGTTTCACTTCAGAAATGGAGTTAAATCCCAGGCTCTGAGTCTTCCTACAAGCAAGACTTCGTTTCAGGTAAGGGCAGTTACTTTACAGCTCAAACGAACTACATTGTTCATGAAGCTCACATGTTTTTCACATTAACTGACAAGCATTGGATGTTAGAGGACCTGTGCTTTGTATCAATTTCAGAGGCAGAGTCCTTCTAGATATGGTCCGTATGTGTAGGAAACACCGTTCTTTTGTTCTCAGCACACTCAAGTTTCCTGCTGTCTTAGAGATTTTAGAAAGCTAGAGCATGCTTCTTCTCCAAAGCAGAGTGTGATCAATGGATGTGAACTCTGTTGTGTGTTTCACATCAGAAATGGAGTAAAACCCCAGGATCTGAGTCTTCCTACAAGCAAGACTTCGTTTCAGGTAAGGGCAGTCAATTTTCAGCTCAAACGAACTACATCGTTCACGAAGCTCACACGTTTCTCATATTAACAGGAAGCATTGGATGTTAGAGGACCAGTGCTTTTTATCAGTTTCAGAGGCAGAGTTGGACTAGCTATGGTCTGTATGTGTAGGAAACACCGTTCTTTTGTTCTCAGCACTCTCGTTTCCTGCTGTCTTAGAGACTCTAGGAAGCTAGAGCGTGCTTCTCACTTTTAAAGCAGAGTGTGATCAGTGGATGAGAACTCTGTTGTGTGTTTCACTTCAGAAATGGAGTTAAATCCCAGGCTCTGAGTCTTCCTACAAGGACGACTTCGTTTCACGTAAGGGCAGTTACTAACAGCTCAAACGAACTACATCGTTCACGAAGCTAACACGTTTCTCATCTTAACTGACAAGCATTGGATGATAGAAGACCTGTGGTTTGTTTCAGTTTCAGA
The DNA here is from genome assembly GCA_949786385.1 of Onychomys leucogaster. Lineage (NCBI taxonomy): Eukaryota > Metazoa > Chordata > Mammalia > Rodentia > Cricetidae > Onychomys > Onychomys leucogaster. The sequence goes on along the minus strand of CATKUP010000118.1, from coordinate 327,711 downwards.
AGCAGAGTTGAACTAGATATGGCCCGTATGTGTAGGAAACACCATTCTTTTGTTCTGAGCACACTAATGTTTCCTGCTGTATTAGAGACTCTAGAAAGCAAGAGCGTGATTCTTCTCTAAAGCAGAGTGTGATCAATGGTTGAGAACTCTGTTGTGTGTTTCTTTTCAGCAATGGAGTAAAATCCCAGGCTCTGAGTCTTCCTACAAGCAAGACTTCGTTTCAGGTAAGGGCAGTTACTTTACAGCTCAAACGAACTACATCGTTCACGAAGCTCACACGTTTCTCATCTTAACTGACAAGCATTGGATGTTAGAGGACCTGTGGTTTGTTTCAGTTTCAGAAGCAGAGTTCTTCTAGATATGGTCCAAATGTGTATCTAACACCGGTCTTTTGTTCTGAGCACACTAATGTTTCCTGCTGTATTAGAGACTCTAGAAAGCAAGAGCGTGCTTCTTGCTGTAAAGCAGAATGTGATCCATGGATGAGAACTATGCTGTGTTTCCCTTCAGAAATGGAGTTAAATCCCGTGCTCTGTGTCTGCCTACAAGCAAGACTTCGTTTCAGGTAAGGGCAGTCAATTTTCAGCTCAAACGAACTACATCGTTCACGAAGCTCACACGTTTCTCATATTAACAGGAAGCATTGGATGTTAGAGGACCAGTGCTTTTTATCAGTTTCAGAGGCAGAGTTGGACTAGCTATGGTCTGTATGTGTAGGAAACACCGTTCTTTTGTTCTCAGCACTCTCGTTTCCTGCTGTCTTAGAGACTCTAGGAAGCTAGAGCGTGCTTCTCACTTTTAAAGCAGAGTGTGATCAGTGGATGAGAACTCTGTTGTGTGTTTCACTTCAGAAATGGAGTTAAATCCCAGGCTCTGAGTCTTCCTACAAGGACGACTTCGTTTCACGTAAGGGCAGTTACTAACAGCTCAAACGAACTACATCGTTCACGAAGCTAACACGTTTCTCATCTTAACTGACAAGCATTGGATGATAGAAGACCTGTGGTTTGTTTCAGTTTCAGAAGCAGAGTTGAACTAGATATGGCCCGTATGTGTAGGAAACACCATTCTTTTGTTCTGAGCACACTAATGTTTCCTGCTGTATTAGAGACTCTAGAAAGCAAGAGCGTGCTTCTTGCTGTAAAGCAGAGTGTGATCCATGGATGAGAACTATGCTTTGTGTTTCCCTTCAGAAATGGAGTTAAATTCCATGCTCTGTGTCTTCCTACAAACAAGACTTCATTTCAGGTAAGGGCAGTTACTTTACAGCTCAAACGAACTACATCGTTCATGAATCTCACACGTTTCTCATATTAACTGACAAGCATTGGATGTTAGATGACCTGTGCTTTGTATCAATTACAGAGCCAGAGTTCTTCTAGATATGGTCCGTATGTGTAGGAAACACCGTTCTTTTGTTCTCAGCACACTCAAGTTTCCTGCTCTTTTAGAGACTCTAGAAAGCTAGAGCGTGATTCTTCTCTAAAGCAGAGTGTGATCAATGGTTGAGAACTCTGTTGTGTGTTTCTCTTCAGCAATGGAGTAAAATCCCAGGCTCTGAGTCTTCCTACAAGCAAGACTTCATTTCAGGTAAGGGCAGTTACTTTACAGCTCAAACGAACTACATCGTTCACGAAGCTCACACGTTTCTCATCTTAACTGACAAGCATTGGATGTTAGAGGACCTGTGGTTTGTTTCAGTTTCAGAAGCAGAGTTCTTCTAGATATGGTCCAAATGTGTATCTAACACCGGTCTTTTGTTCTGAGCACACTAATGTTTCCTGCTGTCTTAGAGACTCTAGAAAGCAAGAGCGTGCTTCTTGCTGTAAAGCAGAATGTGATCCATGGATGAGAACTATGCTGTGTTTCCCTTCAGAAATGGAGTTAAATTCCGTGCTCTGTGTCTGCCTACAAGCAAGACTTCGTTTCAGGTAAGGGCAGTCACTTTTCAGCTCAAAAGAACTACATCATTCACAAAGCTCACACGTTTCTCATCTTAAATGACAAGCATTGGACGTTAGAGGACCAGTGCTTTGTATCAGTTTCAGAAGCAGAGTTGGACGAGATATGGTCCATATGTGTAGGAAACACCATTCATTTGTTCTCAGCCCACTCAAGTTTCCTGCTGTCTTAGAGTTTCTAGAAAGCTAGAGCATGCTTCTTGCTTCAAAGCAGAGTGTGACCAATGGATGACAACTCTGCTGTGTGTCACTTCACAGATGGAGTTATAGCCCAGGCTCTGAGTCTTTCTACAAGGAAGACTTCGTTTCAAGTAAGGGCAGTTACTTTACAGCTCAAACGAACTACATCGCTCACGAAGCTCACACGTTTCTCAACTTAAATGACAAGCATTGGATGATAGAGGACCTGTGCTTTTTATCAGTTTCAGAGGCAGAGTTAGACTAGCTATGGTCTGTATGTGTAGGAAACATCGTTCTTTTGTTCTCAGCACTCTCATGTTTCCTGCTGTCTTAGAGACTCTAGAAAGCAAGAGGGTGTTTCTTGCCCTAAAGCAGAGTGTGATCTATATATGAGAACTCTGTTGTGTGTTTCACTTCAGAAATGGAGTTAAATCCCAGGCTCTGAGTCTTCCTACAATCAAGACTTCGTTTCAGGTAAGGGCAGTTACTTTACAGCTCAAACGAACTACATCTTTCACGAAGCTCACACGTTTCTCATCGTAACTGACAAGCATTGGATGTTAGAGGACCTGTGCTTTGTATCAACTTCAGAGGCAGCGTTCTTCCAGATATGGTCCCTATGTGTAGGAAACACTGTTCTTTTGTTCTCAGCACACTCAAGTTTCCTGCTATCTTAGAGACTCTAGAAAGCTAGAGAGTGCTTCTTCTCTAAAGCAGAGTGTGATCAATGGATGAGAACTCTGTTGTGTGTTTCACTTCAGCAATGGAGTTAAATCCCAGGCTCTGAGTCTTCCTACAAGCAAGACTTTGTTTCAGGTAAGGGCAGTTACTTTATAGCTCAAACGAACTACATCATTCACGAAGCTCACACGTTTCTTATCTTAACTGACAAGCATTGGATGTTAGAGGACCTGCGGTTTATTTCAGTTTCAGAAGCAGAGTTCTTCTAGATATGGTCCAAATGTGTATCTAACACAGTTCTTTTGTTCTGAGCACACTAATGTTTCCTGCTGTATTAGAGAGTCTAGAAAGCAAGAGCGTGCTTCTTGCTGTAAAGCAGAGTGTGATCCATGGATGAGAACTCTGCTGTGTGTTTCCCTTCAGAAATGGAGTTAAATCCCAGGCTCTGTGTCTTCCTACAAACAAGACTTCGTTTCAGGTAAGGGCAGTTAATTTACAGGTCAAACGAACTACATCGTTCATGAATCTCACACGTTTCTCATATTAACTGACAAGCATTGGATGTTAGAGGACCTGTGCTTTGTATCAATTTCAGAGGCAGAGTTCTTCTAGATATGGTTTGTATGTGTAGGAAACACCGTTCTTTTGTTCTCAGCACACACAAGTTTCCTGCTGTCTAGAGACTCTAGAAAGCTAGAGCGTGATTCTTCTCTAAAGCAGAGTGTGATCAATGGATGAGAACTCTGTTGTGTGTTTCACTTTAGAAATGGAGTTAAATCCCAGGCTCTAGTCTTCCTACAAGCAAGACTTCCTTTCAGGTAAGGGCAGTCACTTTTCAGCTCAAACGAACTACATCGTTCACGAAGCTCACACGTTTCTCATATTAACAGGAAGCATTGGATGTTAGAGGACCAGTGCTTTTTATCAGTTTCAGAGGCAGAGTTGGACTAGCTATGGTCTGTAGGTGTAGGAAACACCGTTGTTTTGTTCTCAACACTCTCGTTTCCTGCTGTCTTAGAGACTCTAGGAAGCTAGAGCGTGCTTCTCACTTTTAAAGCAGAGTGTGATCAGTGGATGAGAACTCTGTTGTGTGTTTCACTTCAGAAATGGAGTTAAATCCCAGGGTCTGAGTCTTCCTACAAGCAAGACTTCGTTTCAGGTAAGGGCAGTTACTTTACAGCTCAAACGAACTACATCGTTCATGAAGCTCACATGTTTCTCACATTAACTGACAAGCATTGGATGTTAGAGGACCTGTGCTTTGTATCAATTTCAGAGGCAGAGTCCTTCTAGATATGGTCCATATGTGTAGGAAACACCGTTCTTTTGTTCTCAGCACACTCAAGTTTCCTGCTGTCTTAGAGACTCTAGAAAGCAAGAGGGTGTTTCTTGCTCTAAAGCAGAGTGTGATCTATATATGAGAACTCTGTTGTGTGTTTCACTTCAGAAATGGAGTGAAATCCCAGGCTCTGAGTCTTCCTACAAGCAAAACTTCGTTTCAGGTAATGGCAATTACTTTACATCTCAAACGACCTACATCGTTCATGAGGCTCACACGTTTCTCATCCTAACTGACAAGCCTTGGATGTTAGAGGACCTGTGCTTTGTATCAATTTCAGAGGCAGAGTTCTTCTAGATATGGTCTGTATGTGTAGGACACACCGTTCTTTTGTTCCAGCGCTCTCAAGTTTCCTGCAGTCTTAGAGACTCCAGAAAGCTAGAGCGTGCTTCTTATTCTAAAGCAAAGTGTGATCAGTGGATGAGAACTCTGTTGTGTGTTTCACTTCAGAAATGGAGTTAAATCCCAGGCTCTGAGTCTTCCTACAAGCAAAACTTCGTTTCAGGTAAGGGCAGTTAATTTAGAGCTGAAACGACCTACATCGTTCACGAAGCTCACACGTTTCTCATCTTAAATAACAAGCATTGGATGTTAGAGGACCTGTGCTTTCTATCAATTTCAGAGGCTGATTTCTTCTTGATATTGTCCGTATGTTTAGGAAATACCGCTCTTTTGTTCTCAGCACTCTCATGTTCCTGCTGTCTTAGAGATTCTAGAAAGCTAGAGCGTGATTCTTCTCTAAAGCAGAGTGTGATCAATGGTTGAGAACTCTGTTGTGTGTTTCACTTCAGCAATGGAGTTAAATCCCAGGCTCTGAGTCTTCCTACAAGCAAGACTTCGTTTCAGGTAAGGGCAGTCAATTTTCTGCTCAAACGAACTACATCGTTCACAAAGCTCACACGTTTCTCATCTTAACTGACAAGCATTGGATTTTAGAAGACCAATGCCTTATATCAGTTTAAGAGGCAGATTTGGACTAGGTATGATCCGTATGTGTAGGAAACACCGTTCTTTTGTTCTGAGCACACTCACGTTTCCTGCTGTATTAGAGTCTCTGGAAAGCAAGAGCGTGCTCCTTCCTCTAAAGCAGAGTGTGATCCATGGATGTGAACTCTGCTGTGTGTTTCCCTTCAGAAATGGAGTTAAATCCCAGGCTCTGTGTCTTCCTACAAGCAAGACTTCTTTTCAGTTAAGGGCAGTCACTTTTCAGCTCAAAAGACCTACATCGTTCACGAAGCTAACAAGTTTCCCATCTTAACTGACAAGCATTGGATGTTAGGGGACCAGTGCTTTGTATCAGTTTCAGAATCAGAGTTGGACTAGATAGGATCCATATGTGTAGGAAACACCGTTCATTTGTTCTCAGCACACTCATGTTTCCTGCTGTCTAGAGACTCTAGAAAGCTAGAGCGTGATTTTTCTCTAAAGCAGAGTGTGATCAATGGATGAGAACTCTGTTGTGTGTTTCACTTCAGAAATGGAGTTAAATCCCAGGCTCTGAGTCTTCCTACAAGCAAGACTTTGTTTCAGGTAATGGCAGTTACTTTACAGCTCAAACAACCTACATCGTTCATGAGGCTCACACGTTTCTCATCCTAACTGACAAGCATTGGATGTTAGAGGACCTGTGCTTTGTATCAATTTCAGAGCTAGAGTTCTTCTAGATATGGTCTGTATGTGTAGGACACACCGTTCTTTTGTTCTCAGCACTCTCAAGTTTCCTGCTGTCTTAGAGACTCCAGAAAGCTAGAGCGTGGTTCTTGCTCTAAAGCAGAGTGTGATCAATGGATGAGAACTCTGTTGTGTGTTTCACTTCAGCAATGGAGTTAAATCCCAGGCTCTGAGTCTTCCTACAAGCAAGACTTTGTTTCAGGTAAGGGCAGTTACTTTATAGCTCAAACGAACTACATCATTCACGAAGCTCACACGTTTCTTATCTTAACTGACAAGCATTGGATGTTAGAGGACCTGCGGTTTATTTCAGTTTCAGAAGCAGAGTTCTTCTAGATATGGTCCAAATGTGTATCTAACACAGTTCTTTTGTTCTGAGCACACTAATGTTTCCTGCTGTATTAGAGAGTCTAGAAAGCAAGAGCGTGCTTCTTGCTGTAAAGCAGAGTGTGATCCATGGATGAGAACTCTGCTGTGTGTTTCCCTTCAGAAATGGAGTTAAATCCCAGGCTCTGTGTCTTCCTACAAACAAGACTTCGTTTCAGGTAAGGGCAGTTAATTTACAGGTCAAATGAACTACATCGTTCATGAATCTCACACGTTTCTCATATTAACTGACAAGCATTGGATGTTAGAGGACCTGTGCTTTGTATCAATTTCAGAGGCAGAGTTCTTCTAGATATGGTTTGTATGTGTAGGAAACACCGTTCTTTTGTTCTCAGCACACACAAGTTTCCTGCTGTCTAGAGACTCTAGAAAGCTAGAGCGTGATTCTTCTCTAAAGCAGAGTGTGATCAATGGATGAGAACTCTGTTGTGTGTTTCACTTTAGAAATGGAGTTAAATCCCAGGCTCTAGTCTTCCTACAAGCAAGACTTCCTTTCAGGTAAGGGCAGTCACTTTTCAGCTCAAACGAACTACATCGTTCACGAAGCTCACACGTTTCTCATATTAACAGGAAGCATTGGATGTTAGAGGACCAGTGCTTTTTATCAGTTTCAGAGGCAGAGTTGGACTAGCTATGGTCTGTAGGTGTAGGAAACACCGTTGTTTTGTTCTCAACACTCTCGTTTCCTGCTGTCTTAGAGACTCTAGGAAGCTAGAGCGTGCTTCTCACTTTTAAAGCAGAGTGTGATCAGTGGATGAGAACTCTGTTGTGTGTTTCACTTCAGAAATGGAGTTAAATCCCAGGGTCTGAGTCTTCCTACAAGCAAGACTTCGTTTCAGGTAAGGGCAGTTACTTTACAGCTCAAACGAACTACATCGTTCATGAAGCTCACATGTTTCTCACATTAACTGACAAGCATTGGATGTTAGAGGACCTGTGCTTTGTATCAATTTCAGAGGCAGAGTCCTTCTAGATATGGTCCATATGTGTAGGAAACACCGTTCTTTTGTTCTCAGCACACTCAAGTTTCCTGCTGTCTTAGAGACTCTAGAAAGCAAGAGGGTGTTTCTTGCTCTAAAGCAGAGTGTGATCTATATATGAGAACTCTGTTGTGTGTTTCACTTCAGAAATGGAGTGAAATCCCAGGCTCTGAGTCTTCCTACAAGCAAAACTTCGTTTCAGGTAATGGCAATTACTTTACATCTCAAACGACCTACATCGTTCATGAGGCTCACACGTTTCTCATCCTAACTGACAAGCCTTGGATGTTAGAGGACCTGTGCTTTGTATCAATTTCAGAGGCAGAGTTCTTCTAGATATGGTCTGTATGTGTAGGACACACCGTTCTTTTGTTCCAGCGCTCTCAAGTTTCCTGCAGTCTTAGAGACTCCAGAAAGCTAGAGCGTGCTTCTTATTCTAAAGCAAAGTGTGATCAGTGGATGAGAACTCTGTTGTGTGTTTCACTTCAGAAATGGAGTTAAATCCCAGGCTCTGAGTCTTCCTACAAGCAAAACTTCGTTTCAGGTAAGGGCAGTTAATTTAGAGCTGAAACGACCTACATCGTTCACGAAGCTCACACGTTTCTCATCTTAAATAACAAGCATTGGATGTTAGAGGACCTGTGCTTTCTATCAATTTCAGAGGCTGATTTCTTCTTGATATTGTCCGTATGTTTAGGAAATACCGCTCTTTTGTTCTCAGCACTCTCATGTTCCTGCTGTCTTAGAGATTCTAGAAAGCTAGAGCGTGATTCTTCTCTAAAGCAGAGTGTGATCAATGGTTGAGAACTCTGTTGTGTGTTTCACTTCAGCAATGGAGTTAAATCCCAGGCTCTGAGTCTTCCTACAAGCAAGACTTCGTTTCAGGTAAGGGCAGTCAATTTTCTGCTCAAACGAACTACATCGTTCACAAAGCTCACACGTTTCTCATCTTAACTGACAAGCATTGGATTTTAGAAGACCAATGCCTTATATCAGTTTAAGAGGCAGATTTGGACTAGGTATGATCCGTATGTGTAGGAAACACCGTTCTTTTGTTCTGAGCACACTCACGTTTCCTGCTGTATTAGAGTCTCTGGAAAGCAAGAGCGTGCTCCTTCCTCTAAAGCAGAGTGTGATCCATGGATGTGAACTCTGCTGTGTGTTTCCCTTCAGAAATGGAGTTAAATCCCAGGCTCTGTGTCTTCCTACAAGCAAGACTTCTTTTCAGTTAAGGGCAGTCACTTTTCAGCTCAAAAGACCTACATCGTTCACGAAGCTAACAAGTTTCCCATCTTAACTGACAAGCATTGGATGTTAGGGGACCAGTGCTTTGTATCAGTTTCAGAATCAGAGTTGGACTAGATAGGATCCATATGTGTAGGAAACACCGTTCATTTGTTCTCAGCACACTCAATTTTCCTGCTGTCTTAGAGACTCTAGAAAGCTAGAGAGTGCTTCTTCTCTAAAGCAGAGTGTGATCAATGGATGAGAACTCTGTTGTGTGTTTCACTTCAGCAATGGAGTTAAATCCCAGGCTCTGAGTCTTCCTACAAGCAAGACTTTGTTTCAGGTAAGGGCAGTTACTTTATAGCTCAAACGAACTACATCGTTCATGAAGCTCACACGTTTCTTATCTTAACTGACAAGCATTGGATGTTAGAGGACCTGCGGTTTATTTCAGTTTCAGAAGCAGAGTTCTTCTAGATATGGTCCAAATGTGTATCTAACACAGTTCTTTTGTTCTGAGCACACTAATGTTTCCTGCTGTATTAGAGACTCTAGAAAGCAAGAGCGTGCTTCTTGCTGTAAAGCAGAGTGTGATCCATGGATGAGAACTATGCTGTGTTTCCCTTCAGAAATGGAGTTAAATCCCAGGCTCTGTGTCTTCCTAAAAACAAGACTTCGTTTCAGGTAAGGGCAGTTACTTTACAGCTCAAACGAACTACATCGTTCATGAATCTCACACGTTTCTCATATTAACTGACAAGCATTGGATGTTAGAGGACCTGTGCTTTGTATCAATTTCAGAGGCAGGGTTCTTCTAGATATGGTCCGTATGTGTAGGAAACACCGTTCTTTTGTTCTCAGCACACTCATGTTTCCTGCTGTCTAGAGACTCTAGAAAGCTAGAGCGTGATTTTTCTCTAAAGCAGAGTGTGATCAATGGATGAGAACTCTGTTGTGTGTTTCACTTCAGAAATGGAGTTAAATCCCAGGCTCTGAGTCTTCCTACAAGCAAGACTTTGTTTCAGGTAATGGCAGTTACTTTACAGCTCAAACAACCTACATCGTTCATGAGGCTCACACGTTTCTCATCCTAACTGACAAGCATTGGATGTTAGAGGACCTGTGCTTTGTATCAATTTCAGAGCTAGAGTTCTTCTAGATATGGTCTGTATGTGTAGGACACACCGTTCTTTTGTTCTCAGCACTCTCAAGTTTCCTGCTGTCTTAGAGACTCCAGAAAGCTAGAGCGTGGTTCTTGCTCTAAAGCAGAGTGTGATCAATGGATGAGAACTCTGTTGTGTGTTTCACTTCAGAAATGGAGTTAAATCCCAGGCTCTGAGTCTTCCTACAAGCAAGACTTCGTTTCAGGTAAGGGCAGTTACTTTACAGCTCAAACAACCTACATCGTTCATGAAGCTCACATGTTTTTCACATTAACTGACAAGCATTGGATGTTAGAGGACCTGTGCTTTGTATCAATTTCAGAGGCAGAGTCCTTCTAGATATGGTCCGTATGTGTAGGAAACACCGTTCTTTTGTTCTCAGCACACTCAAGTTTCCTGCTGTCTTAGAGATTTTAGAAAGCTAGAGCATGCTTCTTCTCCAAAGCAGAGTGTGATCAATGGATGTGAACTCTGTTGTGTGTTTCACATCAGAAATGGAGTAAAACCCCAGGATCTGAGTCTTCCTACAAGCAAGACTTCGTTTCAGGTAAGGGCAGTCAATTTTCAGCTCAAACGAACTACATCGTTCACGAAGCTCACACGTTTCTCATATTAACAGGAAGCATTGGATGTTAGAGGACCAGTGCTTTTTATCAGTTTCAGAGGCAGAGTTGGACTAGCTATGGTCTGTATGTGTAGGAAACACCGTTCTTTTGTTCTCAGCACTCTCGTTTCCTGCTGTCTTAGAGACTCTAGGAAGCTAGAGCGTGCTTCTCACTTTTAAAGCAGAGTGTGATCAGTGGATGAGAACTATGTTGTGTGTTTCACTTCAGAAATGGAGTTAAATCCCAGGCTCTGAGTCTTCCTACAAGGACGACTTCGTTTCACGTAAGGGCAGTTACTAACAGCTCAAACGAACTACATCGTTCACGAAGCTAACACGTTTCTCATCTTAACTGACAAGCATTGGATGATAGAAGACCTGTGGTTTGTTTCAGTTTCAGAAGCAGAGTTGAACTAGATATGGCCCGTATGTGTAGGAAACACCATTCTTTTGTTCTGAGCACACTAATGTTTCCTGCTGTATTAGAGAGTCTAGAAAGCAAGAGCGTGCTTCTTGCTGTAAAGCAGAGTGTGATCCATGGATGAGAACTATGCTTTGTGTTTCCCTTCAGAAATGGAGTTAAATTCCATGCTCTGTGTCTTCCTACAAACAAGACTTCATTTCAGGTAAGGGCAGTTACTTTACAGCTCAAACGAACTACATCGTTCATGAATCTCACACGTTTCTCATATTAACTGACAAGCATTGGATGTTAGAGGACCTGTGCTTTGTATCAATTACAGAGCCAGAGTTCTTCTAGATATGGTCCGTATGTGTAGGAAACACCGTTCTTTTGTTCTCAGCACACTCAAGTTTCCTGCTCTTTTAGAGACTCTAGAAAGCTAGAGCGTGATTCTTCTCTAAAGCAGAGTGTGATCAATGGTTGAGAACTCTGTTGTGTGTTTCTCTTCAGCAATGGAGTAAAATCCCAGGCTCTGAGTCTTCCTACAAGCAAGACTTCGTTTCAGGTAAGGGCAGTTACTTTACAGCTCAAACGAACTACATCGTTCACGAAGCTCACACGTTTCTCATCTTAACTGACAAGCATTGGATGTTAGAGGACCTGTGGTTTGTTTCAGTTTCAGAAGCAGAGTTCTTCTAGATATGGTCCAAATGTGTATCTAACACCGGTCTTTTGTTCTGAGCACACTAATGTTTCCTGCTGTCTTAGAGACTCTAGAAAGCAAGAGCGTGCTTCTTGCTTTAAAGCAGAATGTGATCCATGGATGAGAACTATGCTGTGTTTCCCTTCAGAAATGGAGTTAAATTCCGTGCTCTGTGTCTGCCTACAAGCAAGACTTCGTTTCAGGTAAGGGCAGTCACTTTTCAGCTCAAAAGAACTACATCATTCACAAAGCTCACACGTTTCTCATCTTAAATGACAAGCATTGGACGTTAGAGGACCAGTGCTTTGTATCAGTTTCAGAAGCAGAGTTGGACGAGATATGGTCCATATGTGTAGGAAACACCATTCATTTGTTCTCAGCCCACTCAAGTTTCCTGCTGTCTTAGAGTTTCTAGAAAGCTAGAGCATGCTTCTTGCTTCAAAGCAGAGTGTGACCAATGGATGACAACTCTGCTGTGTGTCACTTCACAGATGGAGTTATAGCCCAGGCTCTGAGTCTTTCTACAAGGAAGACTTCGTTTCAAGTAAGGGCAGTTACTTTACAGCTCAAACGAACTACATCGCTCACGAAGCTCACACGTTTCTCATCTTAAATGACAAGCATTGGATGATAGAGGACCTGTGCTTTTTATCAGTTTCAGAGGCAGAGTTAGACTAGCTATGGTCTGTATGTGTAGGAAACATCGTTCTTTTGTTCTCAGCACTCTCATGTTTCCTGCTGTCTTAGAGACTCTAGAAAGCAAGAGGGTGTTTCTTGCTCTAAAGCAGAGTGTGATCTATATATGAGAACTCTGTTGTGTGTTTCACTTCAGAAATGGAGTTAAATCCCAGGCTCTGAGTCTTCCTACAATCAAGACTTCGTTTCAGGTAATGGCAGTTACTTTACAACTCAAACGACCTACATCGTTCATGAGGCTCACACGTTTCTCATCCTAACTGACAAGCATTGGATGTTAGAGGACCTGTGCTTTGTATCAATTTCAGAGGCAGAGTTCTTCTAGATATGGTCTGTATGTGTAGGACACACCGTTCTTTTGTTCTCAGCACTCTCAAGTTTCCTGCAGTCTTAGAGACTCCAGAAAGCTAGAGCGTGCTTCTTATTCTAAAGCAAAGTGTGATCAGTGGATGAGAACTCTGTTGTGTGTTTCACTTCAGAAATGGAGTTAAATCCCAGGCTCTGATTCTTCCTACAAGCAAAACTTCGTTTCAGGTAAGGGCAGTTAATTTAGAGCTGAAACGAACTACATCGTTCACTAAGCTCACACGTTTCTCATCTTAAATAACAAGCATTGGATGTTAGAGGACCTGTGCTTTCTATCAATTTCAGAGGCTGATTTCTTCTAGATATGGTCCGTATGTTTAGGAAATACCGTTCTTTTTTCTCAGCGCTCTCATGTTCCTGCTGTCTTAGAGACTCTAGAAAGCAAGAGCGTGCTTCTTGCTCTAAAGCAGAGTGTGATCTGTATAAGTGAACTCTGCTGTGTGTTTCACTTCAGAAATGGAGTTAAATCCCGGGCTCTGAGTCATCCTACAAGCAAGACTTCGTTTCAGGTAAGGGCAGTTACTTAACAGCTCAAACGAACTACATCGTTCATGAATCTCACACTTTTCTCATATTAACTGACAAGCATTGGATGTTAGAGGACCTGTGCTTTGTAGCAATTTCAGAGGCAGAGTGCTTCTAGATATGGTCCATATGTGTAGGAAACACCGTTCTTTTGTTCTCAGCACACTCAAGTTTCCTGCTGTCTTAGAGACTCTAGAAAGCTAGAGCGTGATTCTTCTCTAAAGCAGAGTGTGATCAATGGTTGAGAACTCTGTTGTGTGTTTCACTTCAGCAATGGAGTTAAATCCCAGGCTCTGAGTCTTCCTACAAGCAAGACTTCGTTTCAGGTAAGGGCAGTCAATTTTCTGCTCAAACGAACTACATCGTTCACAAAGCTCACACGTTTCTCATCTTAACTGACAAGCATTGGATTTTAGAAGACCAATGCCTTATATCAGTTTAAGAGGCAGATTTGGACTAGGTATGATCCGTATGTGTAGGAAACACCGTTCTTTTGTTCTGAGCACACTCACGTTTCCTGCTGTATTAGAGTCTCTGGAAAGCAAGAGCGTGCTCCTTCCTCTAAAGCAGAGTGTGATCCATGGATGTGAACTCTGCTGTGTGTTTCCCTTCAGAAATGGAGTTAAATCCCAGGCTCTGTGTCTTCCTACAAGCAAGACTTCTTTTCAGTTAAGGGCAGTCACTTTTCAGCTCAAAAGACCTACATCGTTCACGAAGCTAACAAGTTTCCCATCTTAACTGACAAGCATTGGATGTTAGGGGACCAGTGCTTTGTATCAGTTTCAGAATCAGAGTTGGACTAGATAGGATCCATATGTGTAGGAAACACCGTTCATTTGTTCTCAGCACACTCATGTTTCCTGCTGTCTAGAGACTCTAGAAAGCTAGAGCGTGATTTTTCTCTAAAGCAGAGTGTGATCAATGGATGAGAACTCTGTTGTGTGTTTCACTTCAGAAATGGAGTTAAATCCCAGGCTCTGAGTCTTCCTACAAGCAAGACTTTGTTTCAGGTAATGGCAGTTACTTTACAGCTCAAACAACCTACATCGTTCATGAGGCTCACACGTTTCTCATCCTAACTGACAAGCATTGGATGTTAGAGGACCTGTGCTTTGTATCAATTTCAGAGCTAGAGTTCTTCTAGATATGGTCTGTATGTGTAGGACACACCGTTCTTTTGTTCTCAGCACTCTCAAGTTTCCTGCTGTCTTAGAGACTCCAGAAAGCTAGAGCGTGGTTCTTGCTCTAAAGCAGAGTGTGATCAATGGATGAGAACTCTGTTGTGTGTTTCACTTCAGCAATGGAGTTAAATCCCAGGCTCTGAGTCTTCCTACAAGCAAGACTTTGTTTCAGGTAAGGGCAGTTACTTTATAGCTCAAACGAACTACATCATTCACGAAGCTCACACGTTTCTTATCTTAACTGACAAGCATTGGATGTTAGAGGACCTGCGGTTTATTTCAGTTTCAGAAGCAGAGTTCTTCTAGATATGGTCCAAATGTGTATCTAACACAGTTCTTTTGTTCTGAGCACACTAATGTTTCCTGCTGTATTAGAGAGTCTAGAAAGCAAGAGCGTGCTTCTTGCTGTAAAGCAGAGTGTGATCCATGGATGAGAACTCTGCTGTGTGTTTCCCTTCAGAAATGGAGTTAAATCCCAGGCTCTGTGTCTTCCTACAAACAAGACTTCGTTTCAGGTAAGGGCAGTTAATTTACAGGTCAAATGAACTACATCGTTCATGAATCTCACACGTTTCTCATATTAACTGACAAGCATTGGATGTTAGAGGACCTGTGCTTTGTATCAATTTCAGAGGCAGAGTTCTTCTAGATATGGTTTGTATGTGTAGGAAACACCGTTCTTTTGTTCTCAGCACACACAAGTTTCCTGCTGTCTAGAGACTCTAGAAAGCTAGAGCGTGATTCTTCTCTAAAGCAGAGTGTGATCAATGGATGAGAACTCTGTTGTGTGTTTCACTTTAGAAATGGAGTTAAATCCCAGGCTCTAGTCTTCCTACAAGCAAGACTTCCTTTCAGGTAAGGGCAGTCACTTTTCAGCTCAAACGAACTACATCGTTCACGAAGCTCACACGTTTCTCATATTAACAGGAAGCATTGGATGTTAGAGGACCAGTGCTTTTTATCAGTTTCAGAGGCAGAGTTGGACTAGCTATGGTCTGTAGGTGTAGGAAACACCGTTGTTTTGTTCTCAACACTCTCGTTTCCTGCTGTCTTAGAGACTCTAGGAAGCTAGAGCGTGCTTCTCACTTTTAAAGCAGAGTGTGATCAGTGGATGAGAACTCTGTTGTGTGTTTCACTTCAGAAATGGAGTTAAATCCCAGGGTCTGAGTCTTCCTACAAGCAAGACTTCGTTTCAGGTAAGGGCAGTTACTTTACAGCTCAAACGAACTACATCGTTCATGAAGCTCACATGTTTCTCACATTAACTGACAAGCATTGGATGTTAGAGGACCTGTGCTTTGTATCAATTTCAGAGGCAGAGTCCTTCTAGATATGGTCCATATGTGTAGGAAACACCGTTCTTTTGTTCTCAGCACACTCAAGTTTCCTGCTGTCTTAGAGACTCTAGAAAGCAAGAGGGTGTTTCTTGCTCTAAAGCAGAGTGTGATCTATATATGAGAACTCTGTTGTGTGTTTCACTTCAGAAATGGAGTGAAATCCCAGGCTCTGAGTCTTCCTACAAGCAAAACTTCGTTTCAGGTAATGGCAATTACTTTACATCTCAAACGACCTACATCGTTCATGAGGCTCACACGTTTCTCATCCTAACTGACAAGCCTTGGATGTTAGAGGACCTGTGCTTTGTATCAATTTCAGAGGCAGAGTTCTTCTAGATATGGTCTGTATGTGTAGGACACACCGTTCTTTTGTTCCAGCGCTCTCAAGTTTCCTGCAGTCTTAGAGACTCCAGAAAGCTAGAGCGTGCTTCTTATTCTAAAGCAAAGTGTGATCAGTGGATGAGAACTCTGTTGTGTGTTTCACTTCAGAAATGGAGTTAAATCCCAGGCTCTGAGTCTTCCTACAAGCAAAACTTCGTTTCAGGTAAGGGCAGTTAATTTAGAGCTGAAACGACCTACATCGTTCACGAAGCTCACACGTTTCTCATCTTAAATAACAAGCATTGGATGTTAGAGGACCTGTGCTTTCTATCAATTTCAGAGGCTGATTTCTTCTTGATATTGTCCGTATGTTTAGGAAATACCGCTCTTTTGTTCTCAGCACTCTCATGTTCCTGCTGTCTTAGAGATTCTAGAAAGCTAGAGCGTGATTCTTCTCTAAAGCAGAGTGTGATCAATGGTTGAGAACTCTGTTGTGTGTTTCACTTCAGCAATGGAGTTAAATCCCAGGCTCTGAGTCTTCCTACAAGCAAGACTTCGTTTCAGGTAAGGGCAGTCAATTTTCTGCTCAAACGAACTACATCGTTCACAAAGCTCACACGTTTCTCATCTTAACTGACAAGCATTGGATTTTAGAAGACCAATGCCTTATATCAGTTTAAGAGGCAGATTTGGACTAGGTATGATCCGTATGTGTAGGAAACACCGTTCTTTTGTTCTGAGCACACTCACGTTTCCTGCTGTATTAGAGTCTCTGGAAAGCAAGAGCGTGCTCCTTCCTCTAAAGCAGAGTGTGATCCATGGATGTGAACTCTGCTGTGTGTTTCCCTTCAGAAATGGAGTTAAATCCCAGGCTCTGTGTCTTCCTACAAGCAAGACTTCTTTTCAGTTAAGGGCAGTCACTTTTCAGCTCAAAAGACCTACATCGTTCACGAAGCTAACAAGTTTCCCATCTTAACTGACAAGCATTGGATGTTAGGGGACCAGTGCTTTGTATCAGTTTCAGAATCAGAGTTGGACTAGATAGGATCCATATGTGTAGGAAACACCGTTCATTTGTTCTCAGCACACTCAATTTTCCTGCTGTCTTAGAGACTCTAGAAAGCTAGAGAGTGCTTCTTCTCTAAAGCAGAGTGTGATCAATGGATGAGAACTCTGTTGTGTGTTTCACTTCAGCAATGGAGTTAAATCCCAGGCTCTGAGTCTTCCTACAAGCAAGACTTTGTTTCAGGTAAGGGCAGTTACTTTATAGCTCAAACGAACTACATCGTTCATGAAGCTCACACGTTTCTTATCTTAACTGACAAGCATTGGATGTTAGAGGACCTGCGGTTTATTTCAGTTTCAGAAGCAGAGTTCTTCTAGATATGGTCCAAATGTGTATCTAACACAGTTCTTTTGTTCTGAGCACACTAATGTTTCCTGCTGTATTAGAGACTCTAGAAAGCAAGAGCGTGCTTCTTGCTGTAAAGCAGAGTGTGATCCATGGATGAGAACTATGCTGTGTTTCCCTTCAGAAATGGAGTTAAATCCCAGGCTCTGTGTCTTCCTAAAAACAAGACTTCGTTTCAGGTAAGGGCAGTTACTTTACAGCTCAAACGAACTACATCGTTCATGAATCTCACACGTTTCTCATATTAACTGACAAGCATTGGATGTTAGAGGACCTGTGCTTTGTATCAATTTCAGAGGCAGGGTTCTTCTAGATATGGTCCGTATGTGTAGGAAACACCGTTCTTTTGTTCTCAGCACACTCATGTTTCCTGCTGTCTAGAGACTCTAGAAAGCTAGAGCGTGATTTTTCTCTAAAGCAGAGTGTGATCAATGGATGAGAACTCTGTTGTGTGTTTCACTTCAGAAATGGAGTTAAATCCCAGGCTCTGAGTCTTCCTACAAGCAAGACTTTGTTTCAGGTAATGGCAGTTACTTTACAGCTCAAACAACCTACATCGTTCATGAGGCTCACACGTTTCTCATCCTAACTGACAAGCATTGGATGTTAGAGGACCTGTGCTTTGTATCAATTTCAGAGCTAGAGTTCTTCTAGATATGGTCTGTATGTGTAGGACACACCGTTCTTTTGTTCTCAGCACTCTCAAGTTTCCTGCTGTCTTAGAGACTCCAGAAAGCTAGAGCGTGGTTCTTGCTCTAAAGCAGAGTGTGATCAATGGATGAGAACTCTGTTGTGTGTTTCACTTCAGAAATGGAGTTAAATCCCAGGCTCTGAGTCTTCCTACAAGCAAGACTTCGTTTCAGGTAAGGGCAGTTACTTTACAGCTCAAACAACCTACATCGTTCATGAAGCTCACATGTTTTTCACATTAACTGACAAGCATTGGATGTTAGAGGACCTGTGCTTTGTATCAATTTCAGAGGCAGAGTCCTTCTAGATATGGTCCGTATGTGTAGGAAACACCGTTCTTTTGTTCTCAGCACACTCAAGTTTCCTGCTGTCTTAGAGATTTTAGAAAGCTAGAGCATGCTTCTTCTCCAAAGCAGAGTGTGATCAATGGATGTGAACTCTGTTGTGTGTTTCACATCAGAAATGGAGTAAAACCCCAGGATCTGAGTCTTCCTACAAGCAAGACTTCGTTTCAGGTAAGGGCAGTCAATTTTCAGCTCAAACGAACTACATCGTTCACGAAGCTCACACGTTTCTCATATTAACAGGAAGCATTGGATGTTAGAGGACCAGTGCTTTTTATCAGTTTCAGAGGCAGAGTTGGACTAGCTATGGTCTGTATGTGTAGGAAACACCGTTCTTTTGTTCTCAGCACTCTCGTTTCCTGCTGTCTTAGAGACTCTAGGAAGCTAGAGCGTGCTTCTCACTTTTAAAGCAGAGTGTGATCAGTGGATGAGAACTATGTTGTGTGTTTCACTTCAGAAATGGAGTTAAATCCCAGGCTCTGAGTCTTCCTACAAGGACGACTTCGTTTCACGTAAGGGCAGTTACTAACAGCTCAAACGAACTACATCGTTCACGAAGCTAACACGTTTCTCATCTTAACTGACAAGCATTGGATGATAGAAGACCTGTGGTTTGTTTCAGTTTCAGAAGCAGAGTTGAACTAGATATGGCCCGTATGTGTAGGAAACACCATTCTTTTGTTCTGAGCACACTAATGTTTCCTGCTGTATTAGAGAGTCTAGAAAGCAAGAGCGTGCTTCTTGCTGTAAAGCAGAGTGTGATCCATGGATGAGAACTATGCTTTGTGTTTCCCTTCAGAAATGGAGTTAAATTCCATGCTCTGTGTCTTCCTACAAACAAGACTTCATTTCAGGTAAGGGCAGTTACTTTACAGCTCAAACGAACTACATCGTTCATGAATCTCACACGTTTCTCATATTAACTGACAAGCATTGGATGTTAGAGGACCTGTGCTTTGTATCAATTACAGAGCCAGAGTTCTTCTAGATATGGTCCGTATGTGTAGGAAACACCGTTCTTTTGTTCTCAGCACACTCAAGTTTCCTGCTCTTTTAGAGACTCTAGAAAGCTAGAGCGTGATTCTTCTCTAAAGCAGAGTGTGATCAATGGTTGAGAACTCTGTTGTGTGTTTCTCTTCAGCAATGGAGTAAAATCCCAGGCTCTGAGTCTTCCTACAAGCAAGACTTCGTTTCAGGTAAGGGCAGTTACTTTACAGCTCAAACGAACTACATCGTTCACGAAGCTCACACGTTTCTCATCTTAACTGACAAGCATTGGATGTTAGAGGACCTGTGGTTTGTTTCAGTTTCAGAAGCAGAGTTCTTCTAGATATGGTCCAAATGTGTATCTAACACCGGTCTTTTGTTCTGAGCACACTAATGTTTCCTGCTGTCTTAGAGACTCTAGAAAGCAAGAGCGTGCTTCTTGCTTTAAAGCAGAATGTGATCCATGGATGAGAACTATGCTGTGTTTCCCTTCAGAAATGGAGTTAAATTCCGTGCTCTGTGTCTTCCTACAAGCAAGACTTCGTTTCAGGTAAGGGCAGTCACTTTTCAGCTCAAAAGAACTACATCATTCACAAAGCTCACACGTTTCTCATCTTAAATGACAAGCATTGGACGTTAGAGGACCAGTGCTTTGTATCAGTTTCAGAAGCAGAGTTGGACGAGATATGGTCCATATGTGTAGGAAACACCATTCATTTGTTCTCAGCCCACTCAAGTTTCCTGCTGTCTTAGAGTTTCTAGAAAGCTAGAGCATGCTTCTTGCTTCAAAGCAGAGTGTGACCAATGGATGACAACTCTGCTGTGTGTCACTTCACAGATGGAGTTATAGCCCAGGCTCTGAGTCTTTCTACAAGGAAGACTTCGTTTCAAGTAAGGGCAGTTACTTTACAGCTCAAACGAACTACATCGCTCACGAAGCTCACACGTTTCTCATCTTAAATGACAAGCATTGGATGATAGAGGACCTGTGCTTTTTATCAGTTTCAGAGGCAGAGTTAGACTAGCTATGGTCTGTATGTGTAGGAAACATCGTTCTTTTGTTCTCAGCACTCTCATGTTTCCTGCTGTCTTAGAGACTCTAGAAAGCAAGAGGGTGTTTCTTGCTCTAAAGCAGAGTGTGATCTATATATGAGAACTCTGTTGTGTGTTTCACTTCAGAAATGGAGTTAAATCCCAGGCTCTGAGTCTTCCTACAATCAAGACTTCGTTTCAGGTAATGGCAGTTACTTTACAACTCAAACGACCTACATCGTTCATGAGGCTCACACGTTTCTCATCCTAACTGACAAGCATTGGATGTTAGAGGACCTGTGCTTTGTATCAATTTCAGAGGCAGAGTTCTTCTAGATATGGTCTGTATGTGTAGGACACACCGTTCTTTTGTTCTCAGCACTCTCAAGTTTCCTGCAGTCTTAGAGACTCCAGAAAGCTAGAGCGTGCTTCTTATTCTAAAGCAAAGTGTGATCAGTGGATGAGAACTCTGTTGTGTGTTTCACTTCAGAAATGGAGTTAAATCCCAGGCTCTGATTCTTCCTACAAGCAAAACTTCGTTTCAGGTAAGGGCAGTTAATTTAGAGCTGAAACGAACTACATCGTTCACTAAGCTCACACGTTTCTCATCTTAAATAACAAGCATTGGATGTTAGAGGACCTGTGCTTTCTATCAATTTCAGAGGCTGATTTCTTCTAGATATGGTCCGTATGTTTAGGAAATACCGTTCTTTTTTCTCAGCGCTCTCATGTTCCTGCTGTCTTAGAGACTCTAGAAAGCAAGAGCGTGCTTCTTGCTCTAAAGCAGAGTGTGATCTGTATAAGTGAACTCTGCTGTGTGTTTCACTTCAGAAATGGAGTTAAATCCCGGGCTCTGAGTCATCCTACAAGCAAGACTTCGTTTCAGGTAAGGGCAGTTACTTAACAGCTCAAACGAACTACATCGTTCATGAATCTCACACTTTTCTCATATTAACTGACAAGCATTGGATGTTAGAGGACCTGTGCTTTGTAGCAATTTCAGAGGCAGAGTGCTTCTAGATATGGTCCATATGTGTAGGAAACACCGTTCTTTTGTTCTCAGCACACTCAAGTTTCCTGCTGTCTTAGAGACTCTAGAAAGCTAGAGCGTGATTCTTCTCTAAAGCAGAGTGTGATCAATGGTTGAGAACTCTGTTGTGTGTTTCACTTCAGCAATGGAGTTAAATCCCAGGCTCTGAGTCTTCCTACAAGCAAGACTTCGTTTCAGGTAAGGGCAGTCAATTTTCTGCTCAAACGAACTACATCGTTCACAAAGCTCACACGTTTCTCATCTTAACTGACAAGCATTGGATTTTAGAAGACCAATGCCTTATATCAGTTTAAGAGGCAGATTTGGACTAGGTATGATCCGTATGTGTAGGAAACTCCGTTCTTTTGTTCTGAGCACACTCACGTTTCCTGCTGTATTAGAGTCTCTGGAAAGCAAGAGCGTGCTTCTTCCTCTAAAGCAGAGTGTGATCCATGGATGTGAACTCTGCTGTGTGTTTCCCTTCAGAAATGGAGTTAAATCCCAGGCTCTGTGTCTTCCTACAAGCAAGACTTCTTTTCAGTTAAGGGCAGTCACTTTTCAGCTCAAAAGACCTACATCGTTCACGAAGCTAACAAGTTTCCCATCTTAACTGACAAGCATTGGATGTTAGGGGACCAGTGCTTTGTATCAGTTTCAGAATCAGAGTTGGACTAGATAGGATCCATATGTGTAGGAAACACCGTTCATTTGTTCTCAGCACACTCAATTTTCCTGCTGTCTTAGAGACTCTAGAAAGCTAGAGAGTACTTCTTCTCTAAAGCAGAGTGTGATCAATGGATGAGAACTCTGTTGTGTGTTTCACTTCAGCAATGGAGTTAAATCCCAGGCTCTGAGTCTTCCTACAAGCAAGACTTTGTTTCAGGTAATGGCAGTTACTTTACAGCTCAAACAACCTACATCGTTCATGAGGCTCACACGTTTCTCATCCTAACTGACAAGCATTGGATGTTAGAGGACCTGTGCTTTGTATCAATTTCAGAGCTAGAGCTCTTCTAGATATGGTCTGTATGTGTAGGACACACCGTTCTTTTGTTCTCAGCACTCTCAAGTTTCCTGCTGTCTTAGAGACTCCAGAAAGCTAGAGCGTGGTTCTTGCTCTAAAGCAGAGTGTGATCAATGGATGAGAACTCTGTTGTGTGTTTCACTTCAGAAATGGAGTTAAATCCCAGGCTCTGAGTCTTCCTACAAGCAAGACTTCGTTTCAGGTAAGGGCAGTTACTTTACAGCTCAAACGAATTACATCGTTGATGAAGCTGACATGTTTCTCACATTAACTGACAAGCATTGGATGTTAGAGGACCTGTGCTTTGTATCAATTTCAGAGGCAGAGTCCTTCTAGATATGGTCCGTATGTGTAGGAAACACCGTTCTTTTGTTCTCAGCACACTCAAGTTTCCTGCTGTCTTAGAGATTTTAGAAAGCTAGAGCATGCTTCTTCTCTAAAGCAGAGTGTGATCAATGGATGTGAACTCTGTTGTGTGTTTCACATCAGAAATGGAGTAAAACCCCAGGATCTGAGTCTTCCTACAAGCAAGACTTCGTTTCAGGTAAGGTCAGTCAATTTTCAGCTCAAACGAACTACATCGTTCACGAAGCTCACACGTTTCTCATATTAACAGGAAGCATTGGATGTTAGAGGACCAGTGCTTTTTATCAGTTTCAGAGGCAGAGTTGGACTAGCTATGGTCTGTATGTGTAGGAAACACCGTTCTTTTGTTCTCAGAACTCTCAAGTTTCCTGCAGTCTTAGAGAATCTAGAAAGCAAAAGTGTGCTTCTTGCTCTAAAGCATAGTATGATCTATATATGAGAACTCTACTGTGTGTTTCACTTCAGAAATGGAGTTAAATCCCAGGCCTGAGTCTTCCTACAAGCAAGACTTCGTTTCACATAAGGGCAGTTACTAACAGCTCAAACGAACTACATCGTTCATGAAGCTAACACGTTTCTCATCTTAACTGACAAGCATTGGATGATAGAAGACCTGTGGTTTGTTTCAGTTTCAGAAGCAGAGTTGAACTAGATATGGCCCGTATGTGTAGGAAACACCATTCTTTTGTTCTGAGCACACTAATGTTTCCTGCTGTATTAGAGAGTCTAGAAAGCAAGAGCGTGCTTCTTGCTGTAAAGCAGAGTGTGATCCATGGATGAGAACTATGCTTTGTGTTTCCCTTCAGAAATGGAGTTAAATTCCATGCTCTGTGTCTTCCTACAAACAAGACTTCATTTCAGGTAAGGGCAGTTACTTTACAGCTCAAACGAACTACATCGTTCATGAATCTCACACGTTTCTCATATTAACTGACAAGCATTGGATGTTAGAGGACCTGTGCTTTGTATCAATTACAGAGCCAGAGTTCTTCTAGATATGGTCCGTATGTGTAGGAAACACCGTTCTTTTGTTCTTAGCACACTCAAGTTTCCTGCTCTTTTAGAGACTCTAGAAAGCTAGAGCGTGATTCTTCTCTAAAGCAGAGTGTGATCAATGGTTGAGAACTCTGTTGTGTGTTTCTCTTCAGCAATGGAGTAAAATCCCAGGCTCTGAGTCTTCCTACAAGCAAGACTTCGTTTCAGGTAAGGGCAGTTACTTTACAGCTCAAACGAACTACATCGTTCACGAAGCTCACACGTTTCTCATCTTAACTGACAAGCATTGGATGTTAGAGGACCTGTGGTTTGTTTCAGTTTCAGAAGCAGAGTTCTTCTAGATATGGTCCAAATGTGTATCTAACACCGGTCTTTTGTTCTGAGCACACTAATGTTTCCTGCTGTATTAGAGACTCTAGAAAGCAAGAGCGTGCTTCTTGCTGTAAAGCAGAATGTGATCCATGGATGAGAACTATGCTGTGTTTCCCTTCAGAAATGGAGTTAAATTCCGTGCTCTGTGTCTGCCTACAAGCAAGACTTCGTTTCAGGTAAGGGCAGTCACTTTTCAGCTCAAAAGAACTACATCATTCACAAAGCTCACACGTTTCTCATCTTAAATGACAAGCATTGGACGTTAGAGGACCAGTGCTTTGTATCAGTTTCAGAAGCAGAGTTGGACGAGATATGGTCCATATGTGTAGGAAACACCATTCATTTGTTCTCAGCCCACTCAAGTTTCCTGCTGTCTTAGAGTTTCTAGAAAGCTAGAGCATGCTTCTTGCTTCAAAGCAGAGTGTGACCAATGGATGACAACTCTGCTGTGTGTCACTTCACAGATGGAGTTATAGCCCAGGCTCTGAGTCTTTCTACAAGGAAGACTTCGTTTCAAGTAAGGGCAGTTACTTTACAGCTCAAACGAACTACATCGCTCACGAAGCTCACACGTTTCTCATCTTAAATGACAAGCATTGGATGATAGAGGACCTGTGCTTTTTAAAAGTTTCAGAGGCAGAGTTAGACTAGCTATGGTCTGTATGTGTAGGAAACACCGTTCTTTTGTTCTCAGCACTCTCAAGTTTCCTGCTGTCTTAGAGACTCTAGAAAGCAAGAGGGTGTTTCTTGCTCTAAAGCAGAGTGTGATCTATATATGAGAACTCTGTTGTGTGTTTCAAATCAGAAATGGAGTTAAATCCCAGGCTCTGAGTCTTCCTACAAGCAAAACTTCGTTTCAGGTAATGGCAGTTACTTTACAGCTCAAACGACCTACATCATTCATGAGGCTCACACGTTTTTCATCCTAACTGACAAGCATTGGATGTTAGAGGACCTGTGCTTTGTATCAATTTCAGAGGCAGAGTTCTTCTAGATATGGTTTGTATGTGTAGGACACACCGTTCTTTTGTTCTCAGCACTCTCAAGTTTCCTGCATTCTTAGAGACTCCAGAAAGCTAGAGCGTGCTTCTTATTCTAAAGCAAAGTGTGATCAGTGGATGAGAACTCTGTTGTGTGTTTCACTTCAGAAATGGAGTTAAATCCCAGGCTCTGAGTCTTCCTACAAGCCAAACTTCGTTTCTGGTAAGGGCAGTTAATTTAGAGCTGAAACGAACTACATCGTTCACGAAGCTCACACGTTTCTCATCTTAAATAACAAACATTGGATGTTAGAGGACCTGTGCTTTCTATCAATTTCAGAGGCTGATTTCTTCTAGATATGGTCCGTATGTTTAGGAAATACTGTTCTTTTGTTCTCAGCGCTCTCATGTTCCTGCTGTCTTAGAGACTCTAGAAAGCAAGAGCGTGCTTCTTGCTCTAAAGCAGAGTGTGATCTGTATATGTGAACTCTGCTGTGTGTTTCACTTCAGAAATGGAGTTAAATCCCGGGCTCTGAGTCATCCTACAAGCAAGACTTCGTTTCAGGTAAGGGCAGTTACTTAACAGCTCAAACGAACTACATCGTTCATGAATCTCACACTTTTCTCATATTAACTGACAAGCATTGGATGTTAGAGGACCTGTGCTTTGTAGCAATTTCAGAGGCAGAGTGCTTCTAGATATGGTCCGTATGTGTAGGAAACACCGTTCTTTTGTTCTCAGCACACTCAAGTTTCCTGCTGTCTTAGAGACTCTAGAAAGCTAGAGCGTGATTCTTCTCTAAAGCAGAGTGTGATCAATGGTTGAGAACTCTGTTGTGTGTTTCACTTCAGCAATGGAGTTAAATCCCAGGCTCTGAGTCTTCCTACAAGCAAGACTTCGTTTCAGGTAAGGGCAGTCAATTTTCTGCTCAAACGAACTACATCGTTCACAAAGCTCACACGTTTTTCATCTTAACTGACAAGCATTGGATTTTAGAAGACCAATGCCTTATATCAGTTTAAGAGGCAGATTTGGACTAGGTATGATCCGTATGTGTAGGAAACTCCGTTCTTTTGTTTTGAGCACACTCACGTTTCCTGCTGCATTAGAGTCTCTGGAAAGCAAGAGCGTGCTTCTTCCTCTAAAGCAGAGTGTGATCCATGGATGTGAACTCTGCTGTGTGTTTCCCTTCAGAAATGGAGTTAAATCCCAGGCTCTGTGTCTTCCTACAAGCAAGACTTCTTTTCAGTTAAGGGCAGTCACTTTTCAGCTCAAAAGACCTACATCGTTCACGAAGCTAACAAGTTTCCCATCTTAACTGACAAGCATTGGATGTTAGGGGACCAGTGCTTTGTATCAGTTTCAGAATCAGAGTTGGACTAGATAGGATCCATATGTGTAGGAAACACCGTTCATTTGTTCTCAGCACACTCAATTTTCCTGCTGTCTTAGAGACTCTAGAAAGCTAGAGAGTGCTTCTTCTCTAAAGCAGAGTGTGATCAATGGATGAGAACTCTGTTGTGTGTTTCACTTCAGCAATGGAGTTAAATCCCAGGCTCTGAGTCTTCCTACAAGCAAGACTTTGTTTCAGGTAAGGGCAGTTACTTTATAGCTCAAACGAACTACATCTTTCACGAAGCTCACACGTTTCTTATCTTAACTGACAAGCATTGGATGTTAGAGGACCTGCGGTTTATTTCAGTTTCAGAAGCAGAGTTCTTCTAGATATGGTCCAAATGTGTATCTAACACAGTTCTTTAGTTCTGAGCACACTAATGTTTCCTGCTGTATTAGAGACTCTAGAAAGCAAGAGCGTGCTTCTTGCTCTAAAGCAGAGTGTGATCCATGGATGAGAACTCTGCTGTGTGTTTCCCTTCAGAAATGGAGTTAAATCCCAGGCTCTGTGTCTTCCTAAAAACAAGACTTCGTTTCAGGTAAGGGCAGTTACTTTACAGCTCAAACAACCTACATCGTTCATGAGGCTCACACGTTTCTCATCCTAACTGACAAGCATTGGATGTTAGAGGACCTGTGCTTTGTATCAATTTCAGAGCTAGAGCTCTTCTAGATATGGTCTGTATGTGTAGGACACACCGTTCTTTTGTTCTCAGCACTCTCAAGTTTCCTGCTGTCTTAGAGACTCCAGAAAGCTAGAGCGTGGTTCTTGCTCTAAAGCAGAGTGTGATCAATGGATGAGAACTCTGTTGTGTGTTTCACTTCAGAAATGGAGTTAAATCCCAGGCTCTGAGTCTTCCTACAAGCAAGACTTCGTTTCAGGTAAGGGCAGTTACTTTACAGCTCAAACGAATTACATCGTTGATGAAGCTCACATGTTTCTCACATTAACTGACAAGCATTGGATGTTAGAGGACCTGTGCTTTGTATCAATTTCAGAGGCAGAGTCCTTCTAGATATGGTCCGTATGTGTAGGAAACACTGTTCTTTTGTTCTCAGCACACTCAAGTTTCCTGCTGTCTTAGAGATTTTAGAAAGCTAGAGCATGCTTCTTCTCTAAAGCAGAGTGTGATCAATGGATGTGAGCTCTGTTGTGTGTTTCACATCAGAAATGGAGTAAAACCCCAGGATCTGAGTCTTCCTACAAGCAAGACTTCGTTTCAGGTAAGGTCAGTCAATTTTCAGCTCAAACGAACTACATATTTCACGAAGCTCACACGTTTCTCATATTAACAGGAAGCATTGGATGTTAGAGGACCAGTGCTTTTTATCAGTTTCAGAGGCAGAGTTGGACTAGCTATGGTCTGTATGTGTAGGAAACACCGTTCTTTTGTTCTCGGAACTCTCAAGTTTCCTGCAGTCTTAGAGAATCTAGAAAGCAAAAGTGTGCTTCTTGCTCTAAAGCATAGTATGATCTATATATGAGAACTCTACTGTGTGTTTCACTTCAGAAATGGAGTTAAATCCCAGGCCTGAGTCTTCCTACAAGCAAGACTTCGTTTCACATAAGGGCAGTTACTAACAGCTCAAACGAACTACATCGTTCATGAAGCTAACACGTTTCTCATCTTAACTGACAAGCATTGGATGATAGAAGACCTGTGGTTTGTTTCAGTTTCAGAAGCAGAGTTGAACTAGATATGGCCCGTATGTGTAGGAAACACCATTCTTTTGTTCTGAGCACACTAATGTTTCCTGCTGTATTAGAGAGTCTAGAAAGCAAGAGCGTGCTTCTTGCTGTAAAGCAGAGTGTGATCCATGGATGAGAACTATGCTTTGTGTTTCCCTTCAGAAATGGAGTTAAATTCCATGCTCTGTGTCTTCCTACAAACAAGACTTCATTTCAGGTAAGGGCAGTTACTTTACAGCTCAAACGAACTACATCGTTCATGAATCTCACACGTTTCTCATATTAACTGACAAGCATTGGATGTTAGAGGACCTGTGCTTTGTATCAATTACAGAGCCAGAGTTCTTCTAGATATGGTCCGTATGTGTAGGAAACACCGTTCTTTTGTTCTCAGCACACTCAAGTTTCCTGCTCTTTTAGAGACTCTAGAAAGCTAGAGCGTGATTCTTCTCTAAAGCAGAGTGTGATCAATGGTTGAGAACTCTGTTGTGTGTTTCTCTTCAGCAATGGAGTAAAATCCCAGGCTCTGAGTCTTCCTACAAGCAAGACTTCGTTTCAGGTAAGGGCAGTTACTTTACAGCTCAAACGAACTACATCGTTCACGAAGCTCACACGTTTCTCATCTTAACTGACAAGCATTGGATGTTAGAGGACCTGTGGTTTGTTTCAGTTTCAGAAGCAGAGTTCTTCTAGATATGGTCCAAATGTGTATCTAACACCGGTCTTTTGTTCTGAGCACACTAATGTTTCCTGCTGTATTAGAGACTCTAGAAAGCAAGGGCGTGCTTCTTGCTGTAAAGCAGAATGTGATCCATGGATGAGAACTATGCTGGGTTTCCCTTCAGAAATGGAGTTAAATTCCGTGCTCTGTGTCTGCCTACAAGCAAGACTTCGTTTCAGGTAAGGGCAGTCACTTTTCAGCTCAAAAGAACTACATCATTCACAAAGCTCACACGTTTCTCATCTTAAATGACAAGCATTGGACGTTAGAGGACCAGTGCTTTGTATCAGTTTCAGAAGCAGAGTTGGACGAGATATGGTCCATATGTGTAGGAAACACCATTCATTTGTTCTCAGCCCACTCAAGTTTCCTGCTGTCTTAGAGTTTCTAGAAAGCTAGAGCATGCTTCTTGCTTCAAAGCAGAGTGTGACCAATGGATGACAACTCTGCTGTGTGTCACTTCACAGATGGAGTTATAGCCCAGGCTCTGAGTCTTTCTACAAGGAAGACTTCGTTTCAAGTAAGGGCAGTTACTTTACAGCTCAAACGAACTACATCGCTCACGAAGCTCACACGTTTCTCATCTTAAATGACAAGCATTGGATGATAGAGGACCTGTGCTTTTTAAAAGTTTCAGAGGCAGAGTTAGACTAGCTATGGTCTGTATGTGTAGGAAACACCGTTCTTTTGTTCTCAGCACTCTCAAGTTTCCTGCTGTCTTAGAGACTCTAGAAAGCAAGAGGGTGTTTCTTGCTCTAAAGCAGAGTGTGATCTATATATGAGAACTCTGTTGTGTGTTTCAAATCAGAAATGGAGTTAAATCCCAGGCTCTGAGTCTTCCTACAAGCAAAACTTCGTTTCAGGTAATGGCAGTTACTTTACAGCTCAAACGACCTACATCATTCATGAGGGTCACACGTTTTTCATCCTAACTGACAAGCATTGGATGTTAGAGGACCTGTGCTTTGTATCAATTTCAGAGGCAGAGTTCTTCTAGATATGGTTTGTATGTGTAGGACACACCGTTCTTTTGTTCTCAGCACTCTCAAGTTTCCTGCATTCTTAGAGACTCCAGAAAGCTAGAGCGTGCTTCTTATTCTAAAGCAAAGTTTGATCAGTGGATGAGAACTCTGTTGTGTGTTTCACTTCAGAAATGGAGTTAAATCCCAGGCTCTGAGTCTTCCTACAAGCCAAACTTCGTTTCAGGTAAGGGCAGTTAATTTAGAGCTGAAACGAACTACATCGTTCACGAAGCTCACACGTTTCTCATCTTAAATAACAAACATTGGATGTTAGAGGACCAGTGCTTTCTATCAATTTCAGAGGCTGATTTCTTCTAGATATGGTCCGTATGTTTAGGAAATACTGTTCTTTTGTTCTCAGCGCTCTCATGTTCCTGCTGTCTTAGAGACTCTAGAAAGCAAGAGCGTGCTTCTTGCTCTAAAGCAGAGTGTGATCTGTATATGTGAACTCTGCTGTGTGTTTCACTTCAGAAATGGAGTTAAATCCCGGGCTCTGAGTCATCCTACAAGCAAGACTTCGTTTCAGGTAAGGGCAGTTACTTAACAGCTCAAACGAACTACATCGTTCATGAATCTCACACTTTTCTCATATTAACTGACAAGCATTGGATGTTAGAGGACCTGTGCTTTGTAGCAATTTCAGAGGCAGAGTGCTTCTAGATATGGTCCGTATGTGTAGGAAACACCGTTCTTTTGTTCTCAGCACACTCAAGTTTCCTGCTGTCTTAGAGACTCTAGAAAGCTAGAGCGTGATTCTTCTCTAAAGCAGAGTGTGATCAATGGTTGAGAACTCTGTTGTGTGTTTCACTTCAGCAATGGAGTTAAATCCCAGGCTCTGAGTCTTCCTACAAGCAAGACTTCGTTTCAGGTAAGGGCAGTCAATTTTCTGCTCAAACGAACTACATCGTTCACAAAGCTCACACGTTTCTCATCTTAACTGACAAGCATTGGATTTTAGAAGACCAATGCCTTATATCAGTTTAAGAGGCAGATTTGGACTAGGTATGATCCGTATGTGTAGGAAACTCCGTTCTTTTGTTTTGAGCACACTCACGTTTCCTGCTGTATTAGAGTCTCTGGAAAGCAAGAGCGTGCTTCTTCCTCTAAAGCAGAGTGTGATCCATGGATGTGAACTCTGCTGTGTGTTTCCCTTCAGAAATGGAGTTAAATCCCAGGCTCTGTGTCTTCCTACAAGCAAGACTTCTTTTCAGTTAAGGGCAGTCACTTTTCAGCTCAAAAGACCTACATCGTTCACGAAGCTAACAAGTTTCCCATCTTAACTGACAAGCATTGGATGTTAGGGGACCAGTGCTTTGTATCAGTTTCAGAATCAGAGTTGGACTAGATAGGATCCATATGTGTAGGAAACACCGTTCATTTGTTCTCAGCACACTCAATTTTCCTGCTGTCTTAGAGACTCTAGAAAGCTAGAGAGTGCTTCTTCTCTAAAGCAGAGTGTGATCAATGGATGAGAACTCTGTTGTGTGTTTCACTTCAGCAATGGAGTTAAATCCCAGGCTCTGAGTCTTCCTACAAGCAAGACTTTGTTTCAGGTAAGGGCAGTTACTTTATAGCTCAAACGAACTACATCTTTCACGAAGCTCACACGTTTCTTATCTTAACTGACAAGCATTGGATGTTAGAGGACCTGCGGTTTATTTCAGTTTCAGAAGCAGAGTTCTTCTAGATATGGTCCAAATGTGTATCTAACACAGTTCTTTAGTTCTGAGCACACTAATGTTTCCTGCTGTATTAGAGACTCTAGAAAGCAAGAGCGTGCTTCTTGATGTAAACAGAGTGTGATCCATGGATGAGAACTCTGCTGTGTGTTTCCCTTCAGAAATGGAGTTAAATCCCAGGCTCTGTGTCTTCCTAAAAACAAGACTTCGTTTCAGGTAAGGGCAGGTAATTTACAGCTCAAACGAACTACATCGTTGATGAATCACACACGTTTCTCATATTAACTGACAAGCATTGGATGTTAGAGGACCTGTGCTTTGTATCAATTTCAGAGGCAGAGTTCTTCTAGATATGGTCCGTATGTGTAGGAAACACCGTTCTTTTGTTCTCAGCACATTCATGTTTCCGGCTGTCCAGAGACTCTAGAAAGCTAGAGCGTGATTCTTCTCTAAAGCAGAGTGTGATCAATGGATGAGAACTCTGTTGTGTGTTTCACTTTGAAATGGAGTTAAATCCCAGGCTCTGAGTCTTCCTACAAGCAAGACTTCGTTTCAGGTAAGGGCAGTCACTTTTCAGCTCAAACGAACTACATCGTTCACGGAGCTCACACGTTTCTCATATTAACAGGAAGCATTGGATGTTAGAGGACCAGTGCTTTTTATCAGTTTCAGAGGCAGAGTTAGACTAGCTATGGTCTGTATGTGATGGAAACACCGTTCTTTTGTTCTCAGCACTCTCAAGTTTCCTGCTGTCTTAGAGACTCTAGAAAGCAAGAGCGTGCTTCTTGCTCTAAAGCAGAGTGTGATCTATATATGAGAACTCTGTTGTTTGTTTCACTTCAGAAATGGAGTTAAATCCCAGGCTCTGAGTCTTCCTACAAGCAAAACTTCGTTTCAGGTAATGGCAGTTACTTTACAGCTCAAACAACCTACATCGTTCATGAGGCTCACACGTTTCTCATCCTAACTGTCAAGCACTGGATGTTAGAGGACCTGTGCTTTGTATCAATTTCAGAGCTAGAGTTCTTCTAGATATGGTCTGTATGTGTAGGACACACCGTTCTTTTGTTCTCAGCACTCTCAAGTTTCCTGCTGTCTTAGAGACTCCAGAAAGCTAGAACGTGCTTCTTATTCTAAAGCAAAGTGTGATCAGTGGATGAGAACTCTGTTGTGTGTTTCCCTTCAGAAATGGAGTCAAATCCCAGGCTCTGAGTTCCTACAAGCAAAACTTCTTTTCAGGTAAGGGCAGTTAATTTAGAGAAGAAACGAACTACATCGTTCACGAAGCTCACACGTTTCTCATCTTAAATGACAAGGATTGGATGTTAGAGGACCTGTGCTTTCTATCAATTTCAGAGGCTGATTACTTCTAGATATGGTCTGTATGTTTAGGAAATACCGTTCATTTGTTCTCAGCACTCTCATGTTCCTGCTGTCTTAGAGACTGTAGAAAGCTAGAGCGTGATTCTTCTCTAAAGCAGAGTGTGATCAATGGTTGAACGCTGTTGTGTGTTTCACTTCAGCAATGGAGTTAAATCCCAGGCTCTGAGTCTTCCTACAATCAAGACTTCGTTTCAGGTAAGGGCAGTTACTTTACAGCTCAAACGAACTACATCTTTCACGAAGCTCACACGTTTCTCATCGTAACTGACAAGCATTGGATGTTAGAGGACCTGTGCTTTGTATCAACTTCAGAGGCAGCGTTCTTCCAGATATGGTCCCTATGTGTAGGAAACACTGTTCTTTTGTTCTCAGCACACTCAAGTTTCCTGCTGTCTTAGAGACTCTAGAAAGCTAGAGAGTGCTTCTTCTCTAAAGCAGAGTGTGATCAATGGATGAGAACTCTGTTGTGTGTTTCACTTCAGCAATGGAGTTAAATCCCAGGCTCTGAGTCTTCCTACAAGCAAGACTTTGTTTCAGGTAAGGGCAGTTACTTTATAGCTCAAACGAACTACATCATTCACGAAGCTCACACGTTTCTTATCTTAACTGACAAGCATTGGATGTTAGAGGACCTGCGGTTTATTTCAGTTTCAGAAGCAGAGTTCTTCTAGATATGGTCCAAATGTGTATCTAACACAGTTCTTTTGTTCTGAGCACACTAATGTTTCCTGTTGTATTAGAGAGTATAGAAAGCAAGAGCGTGCTTCTTGCTGTAAAGCAGAGTGTGATCCATGGATGAGAACTCTGCTGTGTGTTTCCCTTCAGAAATGGAGTTAAATCCCAGGCTCTGTGTCTTCCTAAAAACAAGACTTCGTTTCAGGTAAGGGCAGTTAATTTACAGCTCAAACGAACTACATCGTTCATGAATCTCACACGTTTCTCATATTAACTGACAAGCATTGGATGTTAGAGGACCTGTGCTTTGTATCAATTTCAGAGGCAGAGTTCTTCTAGATATGGTCTGTATGTGTAGGAAACACCGTTCTTTTGTTCTCAGCACACACAAGTTTCCTGCTGTCTAGAGACTCTAGAAAGCTAGAGCGTGATTCTTCTCTAAAGCAGAGTGTGATCAATGGATGAGAACTCTGTTGTGTGTTTCACTTTAGAAATGGAGTTAAATCCCAGGCTCTAGTCTTCCTACAAGCAAGACTTCGTTTCAGGTAAGGGCAGTCACTTTTCAGCTCAAACGAACTACATCGTTCACGAAGCTCACCCGTTTCTCATATTAACAGGAAGCATTGGATGTTAGAGGACCAGTGCTTTTTATCAGTTTCAGAGGCAGAGTTAGACTAGCTATGGTCTGTATGTGAAGGAAACACCGTTCATTTGTTCTCAGCACTCTCAAGTTTCCTGCTGTCTTAGAGACTCTAGAAAGCAAGAGCGTGCTTCTTGCTCTAAAGCAGAGTGTGATCTATATATGAGAACTCTGTTGTTTGTTTCACTTCAGAAATGGAGTTAAATCCCAGGCTCTGAGTCTTCCTACAAGCAAAACTTCGTTTCAGGTAATGGCAGTTACTTTACAGCACAAACAACCTACATCGTTCATGAGGCTCACACGTTTCTCATCCTAACTGACAAGCATTGGATGTTAGAGGACCTGTGCTTTGTATCAATTTCAGAGCTAGAGTTCTTCTAGATATGGTCTGTATGTGTAGGACACACCGTTCTTTTGTTCTCAGCACTCTCAAGTTTCCTGCTGTCTTAGAGACTCCAGAAAGCTAGAGCGTGCTTCTTATTCTAAAGCAAAGTGTGATCAGTGGATGAGAACTCTGTTGTGTGTTTCACTTCAGAAATGGAGTTAAATCCCAGGCTCTGAGTCTTCCTACAAGCAAAACTTCGTTTCAGGTAAGGGCAGTTAATTTAGAGAAGAAACGAACTACATCGTTCACGAAGCTCACATGTTTCTCATCTTTAATGACAAGGATTGGATGTTAGAGGACCTGTGCTTTCTATCAATTTCAGAGGCTGATTTCTTCTAGATATGGTCTGTATGTTTAGGAAATACCGTTCTTTTGTTCTCAGCACTCTCATGTTCCTGCTGTCTTAGAGACTCTAGAAAGCTAGAGCGTGAATCTTCTCTAAAGCAGAGTGTGATCAATGGTTGAGAACGCTGTGGTGTGTTTCACTTCAGCAATGGAGTTAAATCCCAGGCTCTGAGTCTTCCTACAATCAAGACTTCGTTTCAGGTAAGGGCAGTTACTTTATAGCTCAAACGAACTACATCGTTCACGAAGCTCACACGTTTCTCATCGTAACTGACAAGCATTGGATGTTAGAGGACCTGCGGTTTGTTTCAGTTTCAGAAGCAGAGTTCTTCTAGATATGGTCCAAATGTGTATCTAACACCGTTCTTTTGTTCTGAGCACACTAATGTTTCCTGCTGTATTAGAGACTCTAGAAAGCAAGAGCGTGCTTCTTGCTGTAAAGCAGAGTGTGATCCATGGAAGAGAACTATGCTGTGTGTTTCCCATCATAAATGGAGTTAAATTCCATGCTCTGTGTCTTCCTACAAACAAGACTTCGTTTGAGGTAAGGGAAGTCACTTTTCAGCTCAAACGAACGACATCGTTCACGCAGCTCACACGTTTCTCATCTTAACTGACAAGAATTGGATGTTAGAGGACCTGTGCTTTGTATCAACTTCAGAGGCAGCGTTCTTCCAGATATGGTCCCTATGTGTAGGAAACACTGTTCTTTTGTTCTCAGCACACTCAAGTTTCCTGCTATCTTAGAGACTCTAGAAAGCTAGAGAGTGCTTCTTCTCTAAAGCAGAGTGTGATCAATGGATGAGAACTCTGTTGTGTGTTTCACTTCAGCAATGGAGTTAAATCCCAGGCTCTGAGTCTTCCTACAAGCAAGACTTTGTTTCAGGTAAGGGCAGTTACTTTATAGATCAAAAGAACTACATCGTTCACGAAGCTCACACGTTTCTTATCTTAACTGACAAGCATTGGATGTTAGAGGACCTGCGGTTTATTTCAGTTTCAGAAGCAGAGTTCTTCTAGATATGGTCCAAATGTGTATCTAACACAGTTCTTTTGTTCTGAGCACACTAATGTTTCCTGCTGTATTAGAGACTCTAGAAAGCAAGAGCGTGCTTCTTGCTGTAAAGCAGAGTGTGATCCATGGGTGAGAACTCTGCTGTGTGTTTCCCTTCAGAAATGGAGTTAAATCCCAGGCTCTGTGTCTTCCTGCAAACAAGACTTCGTTTCAGGTAAGGGCAGTTAATTTACAGCTCAAACGAACTACATCGTTCATGAATCTCACACGTTCCTCATATTAACTGACAAGCATTGGATGTTAGAGGACCTGTGCTTTGTATCAATTTCAGAGGCACAGTTCTTCTAGATATGGTCCGTATGTGTAGGAAACACCGTTCTTTTGTTCTCAGCACACACAAGTTTCCTGCTGTCTAGAGACTCTAGAAAGCTAGAACGTGATTCTTCTCTAAAGCAGAGTGTGATCAATGGATGAGAACTCTGTTGTGTGTTTCACTTTAGAAATGGAGTTAAATCCCAGGCTCTAGTCTTCCTACAAGCAAGACTTCGTTTCAGGTAAGGGCAGTCACTTTTCAGCTCAAACGAACTACATCGTTCACGAAGCTCACACGTTTCTCATATTAACAGGAAGCATTGGATGTTAGAGGACCAGTGCTTTTTATCAGTTTCAGAGGCAGAGTTGGACTAGCTATGGTCTGTAGGTGTAGGAAACACCGTTCTTTTGTTCTCAGCACTCTCGTTTCCTGCTGTCTTAGAGACTCTAGGAAGCTAGAGCGTGCTTCTCACTTTTAAAGCAGAGTGTGATCAGTGGATGAGAACTCTGTTGTGTGTTTCACTTCAGAAATGGAGTTAAATCCCCGGGTCTGAGTCTTCCTACAAGCAAGACTTCGTTTCAGGTAAGGGCAGTCACTTTTCAGCTCAAACGAACTACATCGTTCACGAAGCTCACACGTTTCTCATCTTAACTGACAAGCATTGGATGTTAGAGGACCAGTGCTTTTTATCAGTTTCAAAGGCAGAGTTAGACTAGCTATGGTCTGTATGTGTAGGAAACACCGTTCTTTTGTTCTCAGCACTCTCAAGTTTCCTGCTGTCTTAGAGACTCTAGAAAGCAAGAGGGTGTTTCTTGCTCTAAAGCAGAGTGTGATCTATATATGAGAACTCTGTTGTGTGTTTCACTTCAGAAATGGAGTGAAATCCCAGGCTCTGAGTCTTCCTACAAGCAAAACTTCGTTTCAGGTAATGGCAGTTACTTTACAGCTCAAACGACCTACATCGTTCATGAGGCTCACACGTTTCTCATCCTAACTGACAAGCATTGGATGTTAGAGGACCTGTGCTTTGTATCAATTTCAGAGGCAGAGTTCTTCTAGATATGGTCTGTATGTGTAGGACACACCGTTCTTTTGTTCTCAGCACTCTCAAGTTTCCTGCAGTCTTAGAGACTCCAGAAAGCTAGAGCGTGCTTCTTATTCTAAAGCAAAGTGTGATCAGTGGATGAGAACTCTGTTGTGTGTTTCACTTCAGAAATGGAGTTAAATCCCAGGCTCTGAGTCTTCCTACAAGCAAAACTTCGTTTCAGGTAAGGGCAGTTAATTTAGAGCTGAAACGAACTACATCGTTCACGAAGCTCACACGTTTCTCATCTTAAATGACAAGCATTGGATGTTAGAGGACCTGTGCTTTCTATCAATTTCAGTGGCTGATTTCTTCTAGATATGGTCCGTATGTTTAGGAAATACCGTTCTTTTGTTCTCAGCACTCTCATGTTCCTGCTGTCTTAGAGAATCTAGAAAGCAAGAGCGTGCTTCTTGCTCTAAAGCAGAGTGTGATCTATATATGTGAACTCTGCTGTGTGTTTCCCGTCAGAAATGGAGTTAAATCCCGGGCTCTGAGTCATCCTACAAGCAAGACTTCGTTTCAGGTAAGGGCAGTTACTTAACAGCTCAAACGAACTACATCATTCATGAATCTCACACTTTTCTCATATTAACTGACAAGCATTGGATGTTAGAGGACCTGTTCTTTGTAGCAATTTCAGAGGCAGAGTGCTTCTAGATATGGTCCGTATGTGTAGGAAACACAGATCTTTTGTTCTCAGCACACTCAAGTTTCCTGCTGTTTTAGAGACTCTAGAAAGCTAGAGCGTGATTCTTCTCTAAAGCAGAGTGTGATCAATGGTTGAGAACTCTGTTGTGTGTTTCACTTCAGCAATGGAGTTAAATCCCAGGCTCTGAGTCTTCCTACAAGCAAGACTTCGTTTCAGGTAAGGGCAGTTACTTTATAGCTCAAACGAACTACATCGTTCACGAAGCTCACACGATTCTCTTCTTAACTGACAAGCATTGGATGTTAGAGGACCTGCGGTTTGTTTCAGTTTCAGAAGCAGAGTTCTTCTAGATATGGTCCAAATGTGTATCTAACACAGTTCTTTTGTTCTGAGCACACTAATGTTTCCTGCTGTATTAGAGAGTCTAGAAAGCAAGAGCGTGCTTCTTGCTGTAAAGCAGAGTGTGATCCATGGATGAGAACTCTGCTGTGTGTTTCCCTTAAGAAATGGAGTTAAATCCCAGGCTCTGTGTCTTCCTACAAACAAGATTTCGTTTCAGGTAAGGGCAGTTAATTTACAGCTCAAATGAACTACATCGTTCATGAACCTCACACGTTTCTCATATTAACTGACAAGCATTGGATGTTAGGGGACCTGTGCTTTGTATCAATTTCAGAGGCAGACTTCTTCTAGATATGGTCTGTATGTGTAGGAAACACCGTTCTTTTGTTCTCAGCACACACAAGTTTCCTGCTGTCTAGAGACTCTAGAAAGCTAGAGCGTGATTCTTCTCTAAAGCAGTGTGTGATCAATGGATGAGAACTCTGTTGTGTGTTTCACTTTAGAAATGGAGTTAAATCCCAGGCTCTAGTCTTCCTACAAGCAAGACTTCGTTTCAGGTAAGGGCAGTCACTTTTCAGCTCAAACGAACTACATCGTTCACGAAGCTCACACGTTTCTCATATTAACAGGAAGCATTGGATGTTAGAGGACCAGTGCTTTTTATCAGTTTCAGAGGCAGAGTTGGACTAGCTATGGTCTGTAGGTGTAGGAAACACCGTTGTTTTGTTCTCAGCACTCTCGTTTCCTGCTGTCTTAGAGACTCTAGGAAGCTAGAGCGTGCTTCTCACTTTTAAAGCAGAGTGTGATCAGTGGATGAGAACTCTGTTGTGTGTTTCACTTCAGAAATGGAGTTAAATCCCAGGGTCTGAGTCTTCCTACAAGCAAGACTTCGTTTCAGGTAAGGGCAGTTACTTTTCAGCTCAAACGAACTACATCGTTCATGAAGCTCACATTTTTCTCACATTAACTGACAAGCATTGGATGTTAGAGGACCTGTGCTTTGTATCAATTTCAGAGGCAGAGTCCTTCTAGATATGGTCCATATGTGTAGGAAACACCGTTCTTTTGTTCTCAGCACACTCAAGTTTCCTGCTGTCTTAGAGACTCTAGAAAGCAAGCGGGTGTTTCTTGCTCTAAAGCAGAGTGT
Organism: Onychomys leucogaster; assembly: GCA_949786385.1. NCBI lineage: Eukaryota > Metazoa > Chordata > Mammalia > Rodentia > Cricetidae > Onychomys > Onychomys leucogaster. Next base: position 288,265 of record CATKUP010000118.1, on the reverse strand, counting down.
GATCTATATATGAGAACTCTGTTGTGTGTTTCACTTCAGAAATGGAGTGAAATCCCAGGCTCTGAGTCTTCCTACAAGCAAAACTTCGTTTCAGGTAATGGCAATTACTTTACAGCTCAAACGACCTACATCGTTCATGAGGCTCACACGTTTCTCATCCTAACTGACAAGCCTTGGATGTTAGAGGACCTGTGCTTTGTATCAATTTCAGAGGCAGAGTTCTTCTAGATATGGTCTGTATGTGTAGGACACACCGTTCTTTTGTTCCAGCGCTCTCAAGTTTCCTGCAGTCTTAGAGACTCCAGAAAGCTAGTTGTGCTTCTTATTCTAAAGCAAAGTGTGATCAGTGGATGAGAACTCTGTTGTGTGTTTCACTTCAGAAATGGAGTTAAATCGCAGGCTCTGAGTCTTCCTACAAGCAAAACTTCGTTTCAGGTAAGGGCAGTTAATTTAGAGCTGAAAAGAACTACATCGTTCACGAAGCTCACACGTTTCTCATCTTAAATAACAAGCATTGGATGTTAGAGGACCTGTGCTTTCTATCAATTTCAGAGGCTGATTTCTTCTTGATATTGTCCGTATGTTTAGGAAATACCGTTCTTTTGTTCTCAGCACTCTCATGTTCCTGCTGTCTTAGAGATTCTAGAAAGCTAGAGCGTGATTCTTCTCTAAAGCAGAGTGTGATCAATGGTTGAGAACTCTGTTGTGTGTTTCACTTCAGCAATGGAGTTAAATCCCAGGCTCTGAGTCTTCCTACAAGCAAGACTTCGTTTCAGGTAAGGGCAGTCAATTTTCTGCTCAAACGAACTACATCGTTCACAAAGCTCACACGTTTCTCATCTTAACTGACAAGCATTGGATTTTAGAAGACCAATGCCTTATATCAGTTTAAGAGGCAGATTTGGACTAGGTGTGATCCGTATGTGTAGGAAACACCGTTCTTTTGTTCTGAGCACACTCACGTTTCCTGCTGTATTAGAGTCTCTGGAAAGCAAGAGCGTGCTTCTTCCTCTAAAGCAGAGTGTGATCCATGGATGTGAACTCTGCTGTGTGTTTCCCTTCAGAAATGGAGTTAAATCCCAGGCTCTGTGTCTTCCTACAAGCAAGACTTCTTTTCAGTTAAGGGCAGTCACTTTTCAGCTCAAAAGACCTACATCTTTCACGAAGCTAACAAGTTTCCCATCTTAACTGACAAGCATTGGATGTTAGAGGACCTGCGGTTTGTTTCAGTTTCAGAAGCAGAGTTCTTCTACATATGGTCCAAATGTGTATCTAACACCGTTCTTTTATTTTGAGCACACTAATGTTTCCTGCTGTATTAGAGACTCTAGAAAGCAAGAGCGTGCTTCTTGCTGTAAAGCAGAGTGTGATCCATGGAAGAGAACTATGCTGTGTGTTTCCCATCATAAATGGAGTTAAATTCCATGCTCTGTGTCTTCCTACAAACAAGACTTCGTTTCAGGTAAGGGAAGTCACTTTTCAGCTCAAACGAACGACATCGTTCACGCAGCTCACACGTTTCTCATCTTAACTGACAAGAATTGGATGTTAGAGGACCTGTGCTTTGTATCAACTTCAGAGGCAGCGTTCTTCCAGATATGGTCCCTATGTGTAGGAAACACTGTTCTTTTGTTCTCAGCACACTCAAGTTTCCTGCTATCTTAGAGACTCTAGAAAGCTAGAGAGTGCTTCTTCTCTAAAGCAGAGTGTGATCAATGGATGAGAACTCTGTTGTGTGTTTCACTTCAGCAATGGAGTTAAATCCCAGGCTCTGAGTCTTCCTACAAGCAAGACTTTGTTTCAGGTAAGGGCAGTTACTTTATAGCTCAAAAGAACTACATCGTTCACGCAGCTCACACGTTTCTTATCTTAACTGACAAGCATTGGATGTTAGAGGACCTGCGGTTTATTTCAGTTTCAGAAGCAGAGTTCTTCTAGATATGGTCCAAATGTGTATCTAACACAGTTCTTTTGTTCTGAGCACACTAATGTTTCCTGCTGTATTAGAGACTCTAGAAAGCAAGAGCGTGCTTCTTGCTGTAAAGCAGACTGTGATGCATGGATGAGAACTCTGCTGTGTGTTTCCCTTCAGAAATGGAGTTAAATCCCAGGCTCTGTGTCTTCCTACAAACAAGACTTCGTTTCAGGTTAGGGCAGTTAATTTACAGCTCAAACGAACTACATCGTTCATGAATCTCACACGTTCCTCATATTAACTGACAAGCATTGGATGTTAGAGGACCTGTGCTTTGTATCAATTTCAGAGGCACAGTTCTTCTACATATGGTCCGTATGTGTAGGAAACACCGTTCTTTTGTTCTCAGCACACACAAGTTTCCTGCTGTCTAGAGACTCTAGAAAGCTAGAGCGTGATTCTTCTCTAAAGCAGAGTGTGATCAATGGATGAGAACTCTGTTGTGTGTTTCACTTTAGAAATGGAGTTAAATCCCAGGCTCTAGTCTTCCTACAAGCAAGACTTCGTTTCAGGTAAGGGCAGTCACTTTTCAGCTCAAACGAACTACATCGTTCACGAAGCTCACACGTTTCTCATATTAACAGGAAGCATTGGATGTTAGAGGACCAGTGCTTTTTATCAGTTTCAGAGGCAGAGTTGGACTAGCTATGGTCTGTAGGTGTAGGAAACACCGTTGTTTTGTTCTCAGCACTATCGTTTCCTGCTGTCTTAGAGACTCTAGGAAGCTAGAGCGTGCTTCTCACTTTTAAAGCAGAGTGTGATCAGTGGATGAGAACTCTGTTGTGTGTTTTACTTAAGAAATGGAGTTAAATCCCCGGGTCTGAGTCTTCCTACAAGCAAGACTTCGTTTCAGGTAAGGGCAGTCACTTTTCAGCTCAAACGAACTACATCGTTCACGAAGCTCACACGTTTCTCATCTTAACTGACAAGCATTGGATGTTAGAGGACCAGTGCTTTTTATCAGTTTCAAAGGCAGAGTTAGACTAGCTATGGTCTGTATGTGTAGGAAACACCGTTCTTTTGTTCTCAGCACTCTCAAGTGTCCTGCTGTCTTAGAGACTCTAGAAAGCAAGAGGGTGATTCTTGCTCTAAAGCAGAGTGTGATCTATATATGAGAACTCTGTTGTGTGTTTCACTTCAGAAATGGAGTGAAATCCCAGGCTCTGAGTCTTCCTACAAGCAAAACTTCGTTTCAGGTAATGGCAGTTACTTTACAGCTCAAACGACCTACATCGTTCATGAGGCTCACACGTTTCTCATCCTAACTGACAAGCATTGGATGTTAGAGGACCTGTGCTTTGTATCAATTTCAGAGGCAGAGTTCTTCTAGATATGGTCTGTATGTGTAGGACACACCGTTCTTTTGTTCTCAGCACTCTCAAGTTTCCTGCAGTCTTAGAGACTCCAGAAAGCTAGAGCGTGCTTCTTATTCTAAAGCAAAGTGTGATCAGTGGATGAGAACTCTGTTGTGTGTTTCACTTCAGAAATGGAGTTAAATCCCAGGCTCTGAGTCTTCCTACAAGCAAAACTTCGTTTCAGGTAAGGGCAGTTAATTTAGAGCTGAAACGAACTACATCGTTCACGAAGCTCACACGTTTCTCATCTTAAATGACAAGCATTGGATGTTAGAGGACCTGTGCTTTCTATCAATTTCAGAGGCTGATTTCTTCTAGATATGGTCCGTATGTTTAGGAAATACCGTTCTTTTGTTCTCAGCACTCTCATGTTCCTGCTGTCTTAGAGACTCTAGAAAGCAAGAGCGTGCTTCTTGCTCTAAAGCAGAGTGTGATCTATATATGTGAACTCTGCTGTGTGTTTCACTTCAGAAATGGAGTTAAATCCCGGGCTCTGAGTCATCCTACAAGGAAGACTTCATTTCAGGTAAGGGCAGTTACTTAACAGCTCAAACGAACTACATCATTCATGAATCTCACACGTTTCTCATATTAACTGACAAGCATTGGATGTTAGAGGACCTGTTCTTTGTAGCAATTTCAGAGGCAGAGTGCTTCTAGATATGGTCCGTATGTGTAGGAAACACAGATCTTTTGTTCTCAGCACACTCAAGTTTCCTGCTGTTTTAGAGACTGTAGAAAGCTAGAGCGTGATTCTTCTCTAAAGCAGAGTGTGATCAATGGTTGAGAACTCTGTTGTGTGTTTCACTTCAGCAATGGAGTTAAATCCCAGGCTCTGAGTCTTCCTACAAGCAAGACTTCGTTTCAGGTAAGGGCAGTTACTCTACAGCTCAAACGAACTACATCGTTCATGAAGCTCACATGTTTCTCACATTAACTGACAAGCATTGGATGTTAGAGGACCTGTGATTTGTATCAATATCAGAGGCAGAGCCCTTCTAGATATGGTCCGTATGTGTAGGAAACACCGTTCTTTTGTTCTCAGCACACTCAAGTTTCCTGCTGTCTTAGAGATTTTATAAAGCTAGAGCATGCTTCTTCTCTAAAGCAGAGTGTGATCTATATATGAGAACTCTACTGTGTGTTTCACTTCAGAAATGGAGTTAAATCCCAGGCCTGAGTCTTCCTACAAGCAAGACTTCGTTTCACGTAAGGGCAGTTACTAACAGCTCAAACGAACTACATCGTTCACGAAGCTAACACGTTTCTCATCTTAACTGACAAGCATTGGATGATAGAAGACCTGTGGTTAGTTTCAGTTTCAGAAGCAGAGTTGAACTAGATATGGCCCGTATGTGCAGGAAACACCATTCTTTTGTTCTGAGCACACTAATGTTTCCTGCTGTATTAGAGACTCTAGAAAGCAAGAGCGTGCTTCTTGCTGTAAAGCAGAATGTGATCCATGGATGAGAACTATGCTGTGTTTCCCTTCAGAAATGGAGTTAAATTCCGTGCTCTGTGTCTTCCTACAAGCAAAACTTCGTTTCAGGTAAGGGCAGTCACTTTTCAGCTCAAAAGAACTACATCATTCACAAAGCTCACACGTTTCTCATCTTAAATGACAAGCATTGGACGTTAGAGGACCAGTGCTTTGTATCAGTTTCAGAAGCAGAGTTGGACGAGATATGGTCCATATGTGTAGGAAACAGCATTCATTTGTTCTCAGCCCACTCAAGTTTCCTGCTGTCTTAGAGTTTCTAGAAAGCTAGAGCATGCTTCTTGCTTCAAAGCAGAGTGTGACCAATGGATGACAACTCTGCTGTGTGTCACTTCACAGATGGAGTTAAAGCCCAGGCTCTGAGTCTTTCTACAAGGAAGACTTCGTTTCAAGTAAGGGCAGTTACTTTACAGCTCAAACGAACTACATCGCTCACGAAGCTCACACGTTTCTCATCTTAAATGACAAGCATTGGATGTTAGAGGACCTGTGCTTTGTATCAATTTCAGAGGCAGAGTACCTCTAGATATGGTCCGTATGTGTAGGAAACACCATTCTTTTGTTCTGAGCACACTCATGTTTCCTGCTGTACTAGAGACTCTAGAAAGCAAAAGCATGCTTCTTGCTCTAAAGCAGAGTGTAATCTATATATGAGAACTCTGCTGTGTGTTTCACTTCAGAAATGGAATTAAATCCCAGGCTCTGAGTCTTCCTACAAGCAAGACTTCGTTTCAGGTAAGGGCACTTACTAACAGCTCAAACGAACTACATCGTTCACAAAGCTAACACGTTTCTCATCTTAACTGACAAGCATTGGATGATAGAGGACCTGTGGTTTGTTTCAGTTTTAGAAGCAGAGTTGAACTAGATATGGCCCGTATGTGTAGGAAACACTGTTCTTTTTTTCTGAGTACACTCAAGTTTCCTGCTGTATTAGAGAATCTAGAAAGGAAGAGCGTGCTTCTTGCTCTAAAGCAGAGTGTGATCAATGGATGAGAACTCTGTTGTGTGTTTCACTTCAGAAATGGAGTTAAATCCCTGGGTCTGAGTGTTCCTACAAGCAAGACTTCATTTCAGGTAAAGGCAGTTACTTTACAGCTCAAACGATCTACAGAGTTCATGAAGCTCACACGATTCTCATCTTAACTGACAAGTATTGGATATTAGAGGAACTGTGGTTTGTTTCAGTTTCAGAAGAAGAGTTGAACTAGATATGGCCCGTATGTGTAGGAAACACTGTTCTTTTGTTCTCAGCACACTCAATTTTCCTGCTGTCTTAGAGACTCTAGAAAGCTAGAGCGTGCTTCTTCTCTAAAGCAGAGTGTTATCAATGGATGAGAACTCTGTTGTGTGTTTCACTTCAGGAATGGAGTTAAATCCCAGGCTCTGAGTCTTCCTGCAAGCAAGACTTCGTTTCAGGTAAGGGCAGTTACTTTACAGCTCAAAAGAAGTACGTCGTTCACGATGCTCACACGTTTCTCATCTTTACTGACAAGGATTGGATATTAGAGGACCTGTGCTTTGTATCAATTTCAGAGGCAGAGTTCTTCTAGATATGTTCCGTATGTGTATGAAACACCGTTCTTTTGTTCACAACACACTCAAGTTTCCTGCTGTCTTAGAGACTCTAGAAAGCTAGAGCGTGGTTCTTGCTCTAAAGCAGAGTGTGATCAATGGATGAGAACTCTGTTGTGTGTTTCACTTCAGAAATGGAGTTAAATCCCAGGCACTGAGTCTTCCTACAAGCAAAACTTCTTTTCAGGTAATGGCAGTTACTTTACAGCTCAAAAGACCTACATCGTTCATGAGGCTCACACGTTTCTCATCCTAACTGACAAGCATTGGATGTTAGAGGACCTGTGCTTTGTATCAATTTCAGAGGCAGAGTTCTTCTAGATATGGTCTGTATGTGTAGGACACACTGTTCTATTGTTCTCAGCACTCTCAAGTTTCCTGCAGTCTTAGAGACTCCAGAAAGCTAGAGCGTGCTTCTTATTCTAAAGCAAAGTGTGATCAGTGGATGAGAACTCTGTTGTGTGTTTCACTTCAGAAATGGAGTTAAATCCCAGGCTCTGAGTCTTCCTACAAGCAAAACTTCGTTTCAGGTAAGGGCAGTTAATTTAGAGCTGAAACGAACTACATCGTTCACGAAGCTCACACGTTTCTCATCTTAAATGACAAGCATTGGATGTAGGAGGACCTGTGCTTTCTATCAATTTCAGAGGCTGATTTCTTCTAGATATGGTCCGTATGTTTAGGAAATACCGTTCTTTTGTTCTCAGCACTCCCATGTTCCTGCTGTCTTAGAGACTCTAGAAAGCAAGAGCGTGCTTCTTGCTCTAAAGCAGAGTGTGATCTATATATGTGAACTCTGCTGTGTGTTTCACTTCAGAAATGGAGTAAAATCCCGGGCTCTGAGTCATCCTACAAGCAAGACTTCGTTTCAGGTAAGGGCAGTTACTTAACAGCTCAAACGAACTACATCGTTCATGAATCTCACACTTTTCTCATATTAACTGACAAGCATTGGATGTTAGAGGACCTGTGCTTTGTAGCAATTTCAGAGGCAGAGTGCTTCTAGATATGGTCCGTATGTGTAGGAAACACCGTTCTTTTGTTCTCAGCACACTCAAGTTTCCTGCTGTCTTAGAGACTCTAGAAAGTTAGAGCATGATTCTTCTCTAAAGCAGAGTGTGATCAATGGTTGAGAACGCTGTTGTGTGTTTCACTTCAGCAATGGAGTTAAATCCCAGGCTCTGAGTCTTCCTACAAGCAAGACTTCGTTTCAGGTAAGGGCAGTCAATTTTCTGCTCAAACAAACTACATCGTTCACAAAGCTCACACGTTTCTCATCTTAACTGACAAGCATTGGATTTTAGAAGACCAATGCCTTATATCAGTTTAAGAGGCAGATTTGGACTAGATATGATCTGTATGTGTAGGAAACACCGTTCTTTTGTTCTGAGCACACTCACGTTTCCTGCTGTATTAGAGTCTCTGGAAAGCAAGAGCGTGCTTCTTCCTCTAAAGCAGACTGTGATCCATGGATTTGAACTCTGCTGTTTGTTTCCCTTCAGAAAAGGAGTTAAATCCCAGGCTCTGTGTCTTCCTACAAGCAAGACTTCTTTTCAGTTAAGGGCAGTCACTTTTCAGCTCAAAAGACCTACATCATTCACGAAGCTAACAAGTTTCCCATCTTAACTGACAAGCATTGGATGTTAGGGGACCAGTGCTTTGTATCAGTTTCAGAATCAGAGTTGGACTAGATAGGATCCATATGTGTAGGAAACACCGTTCATTTGTTCTCAGCACACTCAATTTTCCTGCTGTATTAGAGACTCTAGAAAGCAAGAGCGTGCTTCTTGCTCTAAAGCAGAGTGTGATCCATGGATGGGACCTGTGTTGTGTGTTTCTCTTCAGAAATGGAGTTAAATCCCAGGCTCTGTGTCTTCCTACAAGCAAGATATCGTTTCAGGTAAGGGCAGTTACTTTACATCTCCAAAGCACTACATATTTCATGAATCTCACACGTTTCTTATCTTAACTGAGAAGCATTGAATGTTAGAGGACATTTGCTTTGTATCAATATCAAGCAGAGTTGAACTAGATATGGTCCGTATGTGTAGGACACACTGTTCTTTTGTTCTGAGCACACTCAATTTTCCTGCATTATTAGAGAATCTTGAAAGCAATAGAGTTCTTCTTGCTCTAAAGCAGAGTGTGATCCATGGGTGAGAACTCTGCTGTGTGTTTCCCTTCAGAAATGGAGTTAAATCCCTGGCTATGAGTCTTCCTACAAGCAAGACTTCGTTTCAGGTAAGGGCAGTTACTTTACATCTCAAAAGCACTACATATTTCAAGAATCTCACACGTTTCTTATCTTAACTGAGAAGCATTGGATGTTAGAGGACCTTTGCTTTGTATCAATATCAAGCAGAGTTGAACTAGATATGGTCCGTATGTATAGGAAACACCCTTCTTTTCTTCTGAGCACACTCACGTTTCCTGCTGTATTAGAGACTCTAGAAAGCAAGAGCGTTCTTCTTGCTTTAAAGCAGAGTGTGATCAATGGATGAGAACTCTGTTGTGTGTTTCACTTCAGAAATGGAGTTAAATCCCTGGGTCTGAGTGTTCCTACAAGCAAGACTTCATTTCAGGTAAGGGCAGTTACTTTACAGCTCAAACGATCTACATAGTTCATGAAGCTCACACGATTCTCATCTTAACTGACAAGTATTGGATATTAGAGGAACTGTGGTTTGTTTCAGTTTCAGAAGCAGAGTTGAACTAGATATGGCCCGTATGTGTAGGAAACACTGTTCTTTTGTTCTCAGCACACTCAATTTTCCTGCTGTCTTAGAGACTCTAGAAAGCTAGAGCGTGCTTCTTCTCTAAAGCAGAGTGTTATCAATGGATGAGAACTCTGTTGTGTGTTTCACTTCAGGAATGGAGTTAAATCCCAGGCTCTGAGTCTTCCTGCAAGCAAGACTTCGTTTCAGGTAAGGGCAGTTACTTTACAGCTCAAAAGAAGTACGTCGTTCACGATGCTCACACGTTTCTCATCTTAACTGACAAGGATTGGATATTAGAGGACCTGTGCTTTGTATCAATTTCAGAGGCAGAGTTCTTCTAGATATGTTCCGTATGTGTATGAAACACCGTTCTTTTGTTCACAACACACTCAAGTTTCCTGCTGTCTTAGAGACTCTAGAAAGCTAGAGCGTGGTTCTCGCTCTAAAGCAGAGTGTGATCAATGGATGAGAACTCTGTTGTGTGTGTCACTTCTGAAATGGAGTTAAATCCCAGGCTCTGAGTCTTCCTACAAGCAAGACTTCGTTTCAGGTAAGGGCAGTCAATTTTCTGCTCAAACAAACTACATCGTTCACAAAGCTCACACGTTTCTCATCTTAACTGACAAGCATTGGATTTTAGAAGACCAATGCCTTATATCAGTTTAAGAGGCAGATTTGGACTAGATATGATCCGTATGTGTAGGAAACACCGTTCTTTTGTTCTGAGCACACTCACGTTTCCTGCTGTATTAGAGTCTCTGGAAAGCAAGAGCGTGCTTCTTCCTCTAAAGCAGACTGTGATCCATGGATTTGAACTCTGCTGTGTGTTTCCCTTCAGAAAAGGAGTTAAATCCCAGGCTCTGTGTCTTCCTACAAGCAAGACTTCTTTTCAGTTAAGGGCAGTCACTTTTCAGCTCAAAAGACCTACATCGTTCACGAAGCTAACAAGTTTCCCATCTTAACTGACAAGCATTGGATGTTAGGGGACCAGTGCTTTGTATCAGTTTCAGAATCAGAGTTGGACTAGATAGGATCCATATGTGTAGGAAACACCGTTCATTTGTTCTCAGCACACTCAATTTTCCTGCTGTATTAGAGACTCTAGAAAGCAAGAGCGTGCTTCTTGCTCTAAAGCAGAGTGTGATCCATGGATGGGACCTGTGTTGTGTGTTTCTCTTCAGAAATGGAGTTAAATCCCAGGCTCTGTGTCTTCCTACAAGCAAGATATCGTTTCAGGTAAGGGCAGTTACTTTACATCTCCAAAGCACTACATATTTCATGAATCTCACACGTTTCTTATCTTAACTGAGAAGCATTGAATGTTAGAGGACATTTGCTTTGTATCAATATCAAGCAGAGTTGAACTAGATATGGTCCGTATGTGTAGGACACACTGTTCTTTTGTTCTGAGCACACTCAATTTTCCTGCATTATTAGAGAATCTTGAAAGCAATAGAGTTCTTCTTGCTCTAAAGCAGAGTGTGATCCATGGGTGAGAACTCTGCTGTGTGTTTCCCTTCAGAAATGGAGTTAAATCCCTGGCTATGAGTCTTCCTACAAGCAAGACTTCGTTTCAGGTAAGGGCAGTTACTTTACATCTCAAAAGCACTACATATTTCAAGAATCTCACACGTTTCTTATCTTAACTGAGAAGCATTGGATGTTAGAGGACCTTTGCTTTGTATCAATATCAAGCAGAGTTGAACTAGATATGGTCCGTATGTATAGGAAACACCCTTCTTTTCTTCTGAGCACACTCACGTTTCCTGCTGTATTAGAGACTCTAGAAAGCAAGAGCGTTCTTCTTGCTTTAAAGCAGAGTGTGATCAATGGATGAGAACTCTGTTGTGTGTTTCACTTCAGAAATGGAGTTAAATCCCTGGGTCTGAGTGATCCTACAAGCAAGACTTCATTTCAGGTAAGGGCAGTTACTTTACAGCTCAAACGATCTACATAGTTCATGAAGCTCACACGATTCTCATCTTAACTGACAAGTATTGGATATTAGAGGAACTGTGGTTTGTTTCAGTTTCAGAAGCAGAGTTGAACTAGATATGGCCCGTATGTGTAGGAAACACTGTTCTTTTGTTCTCAGCACACTCAATTTTCCTGCTGTCTTAGAGACTCTAGAAAGCTAGAGCGTGCTTCTTCTCTAAAGCAGAGTGTTATCAATGGATGAGAACTCTGTTGTGTGTTTCACTTCAGGAATGGAGTTAAATCCCAGGCTCTGAGTCTTCCTGCAAGCAAGACTTCGTTTCAGGTAAGGGCAGTTACTTTACAGCTCAAAAGAAGTACGTCGTTCACGATGCTCACACGTTTCTCATCTTAACTGACAAGGATTGGATATTAGAGGACCTGTGCTTTGTATCAATTTCAGAGGCAGAGTTCTTCTAGATATGTTCCGTATGTGTATGAAACACCGTTCTTTTGTTCACAACACACTCAAGTTTCCTGCTGTCTTAGAGACTCTAGAAAGCTAGAGCGTGGTTCTCGCTCTAAAGCAGAGTGTGATCAATGGATGAGAACTCTGTTGTGTGTGTCACTTCTGAAATGGAGTTAAATCCCAGGCTCTGAGTCTTCCTACAAGCAAGACTTCGTTTCAGGTAAGGGCAGTCAATTTTCTGCTCAAACAAACTACATCGTTCACAAAGCTCACACGTTTCTCATCTTAACTGACAAGCATTGGATTTTAGAAGACCAATGCCTTATATCAGTTTAAGAGGCAGATTTGGACTAGATATGATCCGTATGTGTAGGAAACACCGTTCTTTTGTTCTGAGCACACTCACGTTTCCTGCTGTATTAGAGTCTCTGGAAAGCAAGAGCGTGCTTCTTCCTCTAAAGCAGACTGTGATCCATGGATTTGAACTCTGCTGTGTGTTTCCCTTCAGAAAAGGAGTTAAATCCCAGGCTCTGTGTCTTCCTACAAGCAAGACTTCTTTTCAGTTAAGGGCAGTCACTTTTCAGCTCAAAAGACCTACATCGTTCACGAAGCTAACAAGTTTCCCATCTTAACTGACAAGCATTGGATGTTAGGGGACCAGTGCTTTGTATCAGTTTCAGAATCAGAGTTGGACTAGATAGGATCCATATGTGTAGGAAACACCGTTCATTTGTTCTCAGCACACTCAATTTCCTGCTGTATTAGAGACTCTAGAAAGCAAGAGCGTGCTTCTTGCTCTAAAGCAGAGTGTGATCCATGGATGGGACCTGTGTTGTGTGTTTCTCTTCAGAAATGGAGTTAAATCCCAGGCTCTGTGTCTTCCTACAAGCAAGATATCGTTTCAGGTAAGGGCAGTTACTTTACATCTCCAAAGCACTACATATTTCATGAATCTCACACGTTTCTTATCTTAACTGAGAAGCATTGAATGTTAGAGGACATTTGCTTTGTATCAATATCAAGCAGAGTTGAACTAGATATGGTCCGTATGTGTAGCACACACTGTTCTTTTGTTCTGAGCACACTCAATTTTCCTGCATTATTAGAGAATCTTGAAAGCAATAGAGTTCTTCTTGCTCTAAAGCAGAGTGTGATCCATGGGTGAGAACTCTGCTGTGTGTTTCCCTTCAGAAATGGAGTTAAATCCCTGGCTATGAGTCTTCCTACAAGCAAGACTTCGTTTCAGGTAAGGGCAGTTACTTTACATCTCAAAAGCACTACATATTTCAAGAATCTCACACGTTTCTTATCTTAACTGAGAAGCATTGGATGTTAGAGGACCTTTGCTTTGTATCAATATCAAGCAGAGTTGAACTAGATATGGTCCGTATGTATAGGAAACACCCTTCTTTTCTTCTGAGCACACTCACGTTTCCTGCTGTATTAGAGACTCTAGAAAGCAAGAGCGTTCTTCTTGCTTTAAAGCAGAGTGTGATCAATGGATGAGAACTCTGTTGTGTGTTTCACTTCAGAAATGGAGTTAAATCCCTGGTTCTGAGTGTTCCTACAAGCAAGACTTCATTTCAGGTAAGGGCAGTTACTTTACAGCTCAAACGATCTACATAGTTCATGAAGCTCACACGATTCTCATCTTAACTGACAAGTATTGGATATTAGAGGAACTGTGGTTTGTTTCAGTTTCAGAAGCAGAGTTGAACTAGATATGGCCCGTATGTGTAGGAAACACTGTTCTTTTGTTCTCAGCACACTCAATTTTCCTGCTGTCTTAGAGACTCTAGAAAGCTAGAGCGTGCTTCTTCTCTAAAGCAGAGTGTTATCAATGGATGAGAACTCTGTTGTGTGTTTCACTTCAGGAATGGAGTTAAATCCCAGGCTCTGAGTCTTCCTGCAAGCAAGACTTCGTTTCAGGTAAGGGCAGTTACTTTACAGCTCAAAAGAAGTACGTCGTTCACGATGCTCACACGTTTCTCATCTTAACTGACAAGGATTGGATATTAGAGGACCTGTGCTTTGTATCAATTTCAGAGGCAGAGTTCTTCTAGATATGTTCCGTATGTGTATGAAACACCGTTCTTTTGTTCACAACACACTCAAGTTTCCTGCTGTCTTAGAGACTCTAGAAAGCTAGAGCGTGGTTCTTGCTCTAAAGCAGAGTGTGATCAATGGATGAGAACTCTGTTGTGTGTGTCACTTCTGAAATGGAGTTAAATCCCAGGCTCTGAGTCTTCCTACAAGCAAGACTTCGTTTCAGGTAAGGGCAGTTACTTTTCAGCTCAAATGAACTACATCGTTCACGAAGCTCCCACGTTTCTCATCTTAACTGACAAGCATTGGATGTTAGAGGACCAGTGCTTTTTATCAGTTTCAGAGGCAGAGTTAGACTAGCTATGGTCTGTATGTGTAGGAAACACCGTTCTTTTGTTCTCAGCACTCTCAAGTTTCCTGCTGTCTTAGAGACTCTAGAAAGCAAGAGGGTGTTTCTTGCTCTAAAGCAGAGTGTGATCTATATATGAGAACTCTGTTGTGTGTTTCACTTCAGAAATGGAGTTAAATCCCAGGCTCTGAGTCTTCCTACAAGCAAAACTTCTTTTCAGGTAATGGCAGTTACTTTACAGCTCAAAAGACCTACATCGTTCATGAGGCTCACACGTTTCTCATCCTAACTAACAAGCATTGGATGTTAGAGGACCTGTGCTTTGTATCAATTTCAGAGGCAGAGTTCTTCTAGATATGGTCTGTATGTGTAGGACACACTGTTCTATTGTTCTCAGCACTCTCAAGTTTCCTGCAGTCTTAGAGACTCCAGAAAGCTAGAGCGTGCTTCTTATTCTAAAACAAAGTGTGATCAGTGGATGAGAACTCTGTTGTGTGTTTCACTTCAGAAATGGAGTTAAATCCCAGGCTCTGAGTCTTCCTACAAGCAAAACTTCGTTTCAGGTAAGGGCAGTTAATTTAGAGCTGAAACGAACTACATCGTTCACGAAGCTCACACGTTTCTCATCTTAAATGACAAGCATTGGATGTTAGAGGACCTGTGCTTTCTATCAATTTCAGAGGCTGATTTCTTCTAGATATGGTCCGTATGTTTAGGAAATACCGTTCTTTTGTTCTCAGCACTCCCATGTTCCTGCTGTCTTAGAGACTCTAGAAAGCAAGAGCGTGCTTCTTGCTCTAAAGCAGAGTGTGATCTATATATGTGAACTCTGCTGTGTGTTTCAATTCAGAAATGGAGTTAAATCCCGGGCTCTGAGTCATCCTACAAGCAAGACTTCGTTTCAGGTAAGGGCAGTTACTTAACAGCTCAAACGAACTACATCGTTCATGAATCTCACACTTTTCTCATATTAACTGACAAGCATTGGATGTTAGAGGACCTGTGCTTTGTAGCAATTTCAGAGGCAGAGTGCTTCTAGATATGGTCCGTATGTGTAGGAAACACCGTTCTTTTGTTCTCAGCACACTCAAGTTTCCTGCTGTCTTAGAGACTCTAGAAAGCTAGAGCGTGATTCTTCTCTAAAGCAGAGTGTGATCAATGGTTGAGAACTCTGTTGTGTGTTTCACTTCAGCAATGGAGTTAAATCCCAGGCTCTGAGTCTTCCTACAAGCAAGACCTCGTTTCAGGTAAGGGCAGTCAATTTTCTGCTCAAACAAACTACATCGTTCACAAAGCTCACACGTTTCTCATCTTAACTGACAAGCATTGGATTTTAGAAGACCAATGCCTTATATCAGTTTAAGAGGCAGATTTGGACTAGATATGATCCGTATGTGTAGGAAACACCGTTCTTTTGTTCTGAGCACACTCACGTTTCCTGCTGTATTGGAGTCTCTGGAAAGCAAGAGCGTGCTTCTTCCTCTAAAGCAGACTGTGATCCATGGATTTGAACTCTGCTGTGTGTTTCCCTTCAGAAAAGGAGTTAAATCCCAGGCTATGAGTCTTCCTACAAGCAAGACTTCGTTTCAGGTAAGGGCAGTTACTTTACATCTCAAAAGCACTACATATTTCAAGAATCTCACACGTTACTCATCTTAACTGAGAAGCATTGGATGTTAGAGGACCTTTGCTTTGTATTAATTTCAAGCAGAGTTGAACTAGATATGTACTGTATTTATAGGAAACACGGTTCTTTTCTTCTGAGCACACTCACATTTCCTGCTGTATTAGAGACTCTAGAAAGGAAGAGCGTGCTTCTTGCTCTAAAGCAGAGTGTGATCCATGGATGGGAATTGTGTTGTGTGTTTCTCTTCAGAAATGGAGTTAAATCCCAGGCTCTGTGTATTCCTACAATCAAGACTTCGTTTCAAGTAAGGGCAGTTACTTTACAGCTCAAACGAAATACATTGTTCACAAAGCACACACATTACTCATCTTAACTGAGAAGCATTGGATGTTAGAGGACCTTTGCTTTGTATCAATTTCAAGCAGAGTTGAACTAGATCTGCTCCGTATGTATAGGAAACACGGTTCTTTTCTTCTGAGCACACTGACATTTCCTGCTGTATTACAGACTCTAGAAAGCAAGAGCGTGCTTCTTGCTCTAAAGCAGAGTGTGATCCATGGATGAGAACTCTGTTGTGTGTTTCACTTCAGAAATGGAGTTAAATCCCTGGCTCTGAGTCTTCCTACAAGCAAGACTTCGTTTCAGGTAAGGGCAGTTTCTTTACAGCTCTAAGGAACTACATCGTTCACGAAGCACACACATTACTCATCTTAACTGAGAAGCATTGGATGTTAGAGGACCTTTGCTTTGTATCAATTTCTAGAAGAGTTGAATTAGATATGGTCCGTATGTATAGGAAACACACTTCTTTTCTTCTGAGCACACTCATGTTTCCTGCTGTATTAGAGACTCTAGAAAGCAAGAGCGTGCTTCTTGCTCTGAAGCAGAGAGTGATCCATGGATGGGAACTGTGTTGTGTGTTTCGCTTCAGAAATGGAGTTAAATCCCAGGCTCTGTGTCTTCCTACAAGCAAGACTTCGTTTCATGTAAGTGCAGTCACTTTTCAGCTCAAACGAACTACATTGTTCACGAAGCTAACAAGTTTCCAATCTTAACTGACAAGCATTGGATGTTAGAGGACAAGTGCTTTTTATCAGTTTCAGAAGCAGAGTTGGACTGGATATGGTACGTATTTTTAGGAAACACCATTCATTTGTTCTTCGCACACTCACGTTTCCTGCTGTCTAAGAGACTCTAGAAAGCAAGAGCGTGCTTCTTGCTCTAAAGCAGAGTGTGATCAATGGATGAGAAGTTGGCTGTGTGTTTTTTCCCTTCACAAATGAAGTTAAATCCCAGGCTCTGTGTCTTCCTACAATCAAGACTTCGTTTCCGGTAAGGGCAGTCACTTTTCAGCTGAAACGAACTACATGGTTCACGAAGCTCACTCGTTTCTCATCTTAACTGACAAGCATTGGATGTTAGAGGACCTGTGATTTGTTTCAGTTTCAGAAGCAGAGTTGGACTAGATATAGTCCGTAAGTGTAGGAAACACCGTTCTTTTGTTCTGAGCACACTCAAGTTTCCTGTGGTATTAGAGAATCTTGAAAGCGATAGCGTTCTTCTTGCTCTAAAGCAGAGTGTGATCCATGGATGAGAACTCTGCTATGTGTTTCCCTTCAGAAACGGAGTTAAAGCCCAGGCTCTGTGTCTTCCTACAAGCAAGGCTTCATTTCAGGTAAGGGCAGTCACTTTTCAGCTCAAAAGAACTACATCGTTCAAGAAGCTCACACGTTTCTCATCTTAAATGACAAGTATTGGATGTTTGTGGAACTGTGGTTTGTTTCAGTTTCAGAAGCAGAGTTGTACTAGATATAGTCCGTATGTATAGGAAACACGGTTCTTTTCTTCTGAGCACACTCACGTTTCCTGCTTTATTAGATACTCTAGAAAGCAAGAGCGTGCTTCTTGCTCTGAATCAGAGTTTCATCCATGGATGAGAACTCTGCTGTGTGTTTCCTTTCAGAAATGGAGTTTATTCCCAGGCTCTGTGTCTTCCTACAAGCAAGACTTCGTTTCAGTTAAGGGCAATCACTTTTCAGCTCAAAAGACCTACATCGTTCACAAAGCTAACAAGTTTCCCATCTTAACTGACAAGTATTGGATGTTATGGGACCAGTGCTTTGTGTCAGTTTCAGTAGCAGAGTTGGACTAGATATGATCCGTATGTGTAGGAAACACCGTTCAATTGTTCTCAGCACACTCAATTTTCCTGCTGTCTTAGAGATTCTAGAAAGCTAGAGAGTACTTCTTCTCTAAAGCAGAGTGTGATCAATGGATGAGAACTCTGTTGTGTGTTTCACTTCAGAAAAGGAGTTAAATCCCTGGCTCTGAGTCTTCCTACAAGCAAGACTTCGTTTCAGGTAAGGGCAGTTACTTTACATCTCAAAAGAACTACATCGTTCACGAAGCACACACGTTACTCATCTTAACTGAGAAGCATTGGATGTTAGAGGACCTTTGCTTTGTATTAATTTCAAGCAGAGTTGAACTAGATATGTACTGTATTTATAGGAAACACGGTTCTTTTCTTCTGAGCACACTCACGTTTCCTGCTGTATTAGAGACTCTAGAAAGGAAGAGCGTGCTTCTTGCTCTAAAGCAGAGTGTGATCCATGGATGGGAATTGTGTTGTGTGTTTCTCTTCAAAAATGGAGTTAAATCCCAGGCTCTGTGTATTCCTACAACCAAGACTTCGTTTCAGGTAAGGGCAGTTACTTTACAGCTCAAACGAACTACATTGTTCACAAAGCACACACGTTACTCATCTTAACTGAGAAGCATTGGATGTTAGAGGACCTTTGCTTTGTATCAATTTCAAGCAGAGTTGAACAAGATATGCTCCGTATGTATAGGAAACACGGTTCTTTTCTTCTGAGCACACTCACATTTCCTGCTGTATTACAGACTCTAGAAAGCAAGAGCGTGCTTCTTGCTCTAAAGCAGAGTGTGATCCATGGATTGGAATTGTGTTGTGTGTTTCTCTTCAGAAATGGAGTTAAATCCCAGGCTCTGTGTATTCCTACAATCAAGACTTCGTTTCAGGTAAGGGCAGTTACTTTACAGCTCAAACAAACTACATTGTTCACAAAGCACACACGTTACTCATCTTAACTGAGAAGCATTGGATGTTAGAGGACCTTTGCTTTGTATCAATTTCAAGCAGAGATAAACTAGATATGCTCCGTATGTATAGGAAACATGGTTCTTTTCTTCTGAGCACACTCACATTTCCTGCTGTATTAGAGACTCTAGAAAGCAAGAGCGTGCTTCTTGCTCTAAAGCAGAGTGTGATCCATGGATGGGAATTGTGTTGTGTGTTTCTCTTCAGAAATGGAGTTAAATCGCAGGCTCTGTGTCTTCCTACAAGCAAGACTTCGTTTCAGTTATGGGCAGTCACTTTTCAGGTCAAACAAACTACATCGTTCACGAAGCTCACACGTTTCTCATCTTAACTGACAAGCATTGGATGTTAGATGATCAGTGGCTTTTTTCAGTTTCAGAAGCAGAGTTGAACTAGACAATGGTCCGAATGTATAGGAAACACCCTTCTTTTGTTCTGAGCACACTCACGTTTCCTGCTGTATTAGAGTCTCTGGAAAGCAAGAGCGTGCTTCTTGCTCTGAACCAGAGTGTGATCCATGGATGAGAACTCTGCTGTGTGTTTCCCTTCTGAAATGGAGTTAAATCCCAGGCTCTGTGTCTTCAAACAAGCAAGACTTCATTTCAGGTAAGGGCAGTCACTTTTCAGCTCAAACGAACTACATCACTCACGAAGCTAACAAGTTTCCAATCTTAAATGACAAGCATTGGATGTCAGAGCACCAGTGCTTTTTATGAGTTTCAGAAGCAGAGTTGGACTAGATATGGTCCGTATGTGCAGGAAACCCCGTTCTTTTGTTCTCAGCACACTGAAGTTTCCTGAAGTATTAGAGAATCTTGAAAGCAATAGCGTTCTTCGTGCTCTAAAGCAGAGTGTGATCCATGGATGAGAACTCTGCTGTGTGTTTCCCTTCAGAAATGGAGTTAAATCCCTGGCTCTGAGTCTTCCTACAAGCAAGACTTCGTTTCAGGTAAGGGCAGTCACTTTTCAGCTCAAACGAACTACATCGTTCACGAAGCTCACACGTTTCTCATCTTAACCGACAAGCATTGAATGTTAGATGATCAGTCGCTTTTTTCAGTTTCAGAAGCAGAGTTGAACTAGATATGGTCCGTATGTATAGGAAACACCCTTCTTTTGTTCTGAGCACACTCACATTTCCTGCTGTATTAGAGTCTCTGGAAAGCAAGAGCGCGCTTCTTGCTCTGAACCAGAGTGTGATCCATGGATGAGAACTCTGCTGTGTGTTTCCCTTCTGAAATGGAGTTAAATCCCAGGCTCTGTGTCTTCCTACAAGCAAGACTTCGTTTCAGGTAAGGGCAGTCACTTTTCAGCTCAAACGAACTACATCGTTCACGAAGCTCACACGTTTCTCATCTTAACCGACAAGCATTGAATGTTAGATGATCAGTGGCTTTTTTCAGTTTCAGAAGCAGAGTTGAACTAGATATGGTCTGTATGTATAGGAAACACCCTTCTTTTGTTCTGAGCACACTTACGTTTACTGCTGTATTAGAGTCTCTGGAAAGCAAGAGCGTGCTTCTTGCTCTGAATCAGAGTTTGATCCAAGGATGAGAACTCTGCTGTGTGTTTCCATTCTGAAATGGAGTTAAATCCCAGGCTTGTGTCTTCCTACAAGCAAGACTTCATTTCAGGTAAGGGCAGTCACTTTTCAGCTCAAACGAACTACATCATTCACGAAGCTCACACGTTTCTCATCTTAACTGATAATCATTGGATGTTAGATGATCAGTGGCTTTTTTCAGTTTCAGAAGCAGAGTTGAACTAGATATGATCCGCATGTGTAGGAAACACCGTCCATTTGTTCTCAGCACACTCAATTTTCCAGCTGTCTTAGAAATTCTAGAAAGCTAGAGCATGCTTCTTGCTCTAAAGCAGAGTGTCATGAATGGATGAGAACTCTGTTGTGTGTTTCACTTCAGAAATGGAGTTAAATCCATGGCTCTGAGACTTCCTACAAGCAAGACTTCTTTTTAGGTAAGGGCAGTTACTTTACAGCTCAAACGAACTACATCGTTCACGAAGCACACATGTTAGTCATCTTAACTTAGAAGCATTGGTTGTTAGAGGACCTTTGCTTTGTATCAATTTCAAGCAGAGTTGAACTAGATATGTTCCGTATTTATAGGAAACACGGTTCTTTTCTTCTGAGCACACTCACGTTTCCTGCTGTATTAGAGACTCTAGAAAGCAAGACCGTGCTTCTTGCTCTGAACCAGAGTGTGATCCATGGATGAGAACTCTGCTGTGTGTTTCCCTTCTGAAATGGAGTTAAATACCAGGCACTGTGTCTTGCTACAAGCAAGACTTCGTTTCAGGTAAGGGCAGTCACTTTTCGGCTCAAACAAACTACATCGTTCACGAAGCTAACAAGTTTCCAATCTTAACTGACAAGCATTGGATGTCAGAGGACCAGTGCTTTTTATCAGTTTCAGAAGTATATTTGGACTAGATATGGTCCGTATGTGTAGGAAACAACATTCATTTGTTCTCAGCACACGCACGTTTCCTGCTGTCTTAGAGACCATAGAAAGCAAGAGCGGGCTTCTTGCTCTAAAGCAGAGTGTGATCAATGGAGGAGAACTCTGCTGTGTGTTTTTTCCCTTCAAAAATGGAGTTAAATCCCAGGCTCTGTGTCTTCCTACAAGCAAGACTTCGTTTCAGGTAAGGGCAGTTACTTTACATCTCAAACGAACTACATAGTTCACGAAGCTCACACGATTCTCATCTTAACTGACAAGCATTGGATGTTAGATGACCAGTGGCTTTTTTCAATTTCAGAAGCAGAGTTGGACTAGATATGGTCCGTATGTGTAGGAAACACCGTTCATTTGTTCTCAGCACACTAATGTTTCCTGCTGTCTTAGAGATTCTAGAAAGCTAGAGCGAGCTTCTTGCTCTGAAGCAGAGTGTGATCCATGGATGAGAACTCTGCTGTGTGTTTCCCGTCAGAAATGGAGTTAAATCCCAGGCTCTGTGTCTTCCTACAAGCAAGACTTCTTTTCAGGTAAGGGCAGTCACTTTTCAGCTGAGGCGAACTACATCGTTCACGAAGCTCACATGTTTCTCATGTTAACTGACAAGCATTGGATGTTAGAGGACCTGTGGTTTGTTTCAGTTTCAGAAGCAGAGGTGGACTAGATATAGTCCGTATGTGTAGGACACACCGTTCTTTTGTTCTCAGCACACTCATGTTTCCTGCTGTCTTAGAGACTCTGGAAAGCAAGAGCGTGCTTCTTGCTCTAAAGCAGAGTGTGATCCATGGATGAGAACTCTGCTCGTGTTTCCCTTCATAAATGGACTTAAATCCCAGGCTCTGTGTCTTCCTACAATCAAGACTTCGTTTCAGGTTAGGGCAGTCACTTTTCAGCTCAAACGAACTACATCGTTCACAAAGCTCACACGTTTCTCATCTTAACTGACAAGCATTGGATTTTAGAAGACCAGTGCCTTGTATCAGTTTCAGAGGTAGAGTTGGACTACATATGATCCGTATGTGTAGGAAACACCGTTCTTTTGTTCTGAGCACACTCAGGTTTCCTGCTGTATTAGAGTCTCTGGAAAGCAAGAGCGTGCTTCTTGCTCTGAACCAGATTGTGATCCATGGATGAGAACTCTGCTGTGTGTTTCCCTTCTGAAATGGAGTTAAATCCCAGGCTCTGTGTCTTCCTACAAGCAAGACTTCATTTCAGGTAGGGCAGTCACTTTTCAGCTCAAACGAACTACATCGCTCACGAAGCTAACAAGTTTCCAATCTTAACTGACAAGCATTGGATGTTAGAGCACCAGTGCTTTTTGTGAGTTTCAGAAGCAGAGTTGGACTAGATATGGTCCGTATGTGCAGGAAACCCCGTTCTTTTGTTCTCAGCACACTGAAGTTTCCTGCAGTATTAGAGAATCTTGAAAGCAATAGCGTTCTTCTTGCTCTAAAGCAGAGTGTGATCCATGGATGAGAACTCTGCTGTGTGTTTCCCTTCAGAAATGGAGTTAAATCCCTGGCTCTGAGTCTTCCTACAAGCAAGACTTCGTTTCAGGTAAGGGCAGTTACTTTACAGCTCTAACAAACTACATCATTCAAGAAGCACACACGTTACTCATCTTAACTGAGAAGCATTGGATGTTAGAGGACCTTTGCTTTGTATCAATTTCAAGCTGAGTAGAATTAGATATGGTCCGTATGTATAGGAAACACCCTTCTTTTCTTCTGAGCACACTCACGTTTCCTGCTTTATTAGAGACTCTAGAATGCAAGTGCGTTCTTCTTGCTCTATAGCAGAGTGTGATCGACAGATGAGAACTCTGTTGTGTGTTTCACTTCAGAAATGGAGTTAAATCCCAGGCTCTGTGTCTTCCTACAAGCAAGACTTCGTTTCATGTAAGTGCAGTCACTTTTCAGCTCAAACGACCTACATTGTTCACGAAGCTAACAAGTTTCCAATCTTAACTGACAAGCATTGGATGTTAGAGGACCAGTGCTTTGTATCAGTTTCAGAAGCAGAGTTGGACGAGATATGATCCGTATGTGTAGGAAACACCGTTCATTTGTTCTCAGCACACTCAAGTTTCCTGGTGTCTTAGAGATTCTAGAAAGCTAGAGCGTGCTTCTTACTCTAAAGCAGAGTGTGATCAATGGATGAGAACTCTGTTGTGTGTTTCACTTCAGCAATGGAGTTAAATCCCAGGCTCTGAGTCTTCCTACAAGCAAGACTTCGTTTCAGGTAAGAGCAGTCACTTTTCAGCTCAAACGAACTACATTGTTCACAAAGCTCAAACATTTCTCATATTAACTGAAAAGCATTGTATGTTAGAGGACCTGTGCTTTGTATCAATTTCAGAAGCAGAGTTGGACTAGATATGGTCCGTATGTGTAGGAAACATCGTTCTTTTGTTCTCAGCACACTCATGTTTCTTGCTGTCTTTGAGATTCTGGAAAGAAAGAGCGTGCTTCTTGCTCTAAAGCAGAGTGTGAACCATGGAGGAGAACGATTCTGTGTGTTTCCCTTCAGAAATGGAGTTAAATCCCAGGCTCTGTGTTTCCTACTATCAAGACTTCGTTTCCGGTAAGGACAGGCACTTTTCAGCTCAAAAGAACTACATCGTTCACGAAGCTAACATGTTTCGCATTTTAACTGACAAGCATTGGATGTTAGAGGACCAGTGCTTTGTATCAGTTTCAGAAACAGAGTTGGACTAGATATTATCCGTATGTGTAAGAAACACTGTTCATTTGTTTTCAGCACACTCAAGTTTCCTGCTGTCTTAGAGATTCTAGAAAGCTAGAGCGTGCTTCTTGCTCTAAAGCAGAGTGTGATCAATGGATGAGAACTCTGTTCTGTGTTTCACTTCAGAAATGGAGTTAAATCCCAGGATCTGTGTCTTCATACAAGCACTACTTCCTTTCATGTAAGGGCAGTCACTTTTCAGCTAAAACGAACTACATCATTCACGAAGCTCACACGTTTCTCACTTCAATGACAAGCATTGTATGTTAGAGGTCCTGTGCTTTGTATCAATTTCAGAAGCAGAGTTGGACTAGATATGGTCCATATGTGTAGGAAACATTGTTCTTTTGTTCTCAGCACACTCATGATTCCTGCTGTCTTTGAGATTCTGGAAAGCAAGAGCCTGCTTCTTGCTCTAAAGCAGTGTGATCCATGGATGAGAACTCTGCTGTGTGTTTCCCTTCAGAAATGGAGTTAAATCCCAGGCTCTGTGTCTTCCTACAAGCAAGACTTCGTTTCAGGTAAGGGCAGTCAATTTTCAGATGAAACGAACTACATCGTTCACGAAGCTCACACGTTTCTCATCCTAACTGACAAGCATTGGATGTTAGAGGACCTATTGTGTGTTTCAGTTTCAGAAGCAGAGTTGGACTAGATATAGTCCGTATGTGTAGGAAACACCATTCTTTTGTTCTGAGCACACTCAAGTTTCCTGCGGTATTAGAGAATCTTGAAAGCAATATCGTTCTTCTTGCTCTAAAGCAGAGTGTGATCCATGGATGAGAACTCTGCTGTGTGTTTTCCTTCAGAAATGGAGTTAAAGCCCAGGCTCTGTGTCTTCCTACAAGCAAGACTTCATTTTAGGTAAGGGCAGTAACTTCTCAGGTCAAACGAACTACATCGTTCACGATCTCACACGTTTCTCATCTTAAATGACAAGCATTGGATGTTAGAGGACCTTTGCTTTGTATCAATTTCAAGCAGAGTTGAACTAGATATGGTCCGTATTCATAGGAAACACTGTTCTTTTCTTCTCAGCATACTCACGTTTCCTGCTGTATTAGAGACTCTAGAAAGCAAGAGCGTGCTTCTTGCTCTAAAGCAGAATGTGATCCATTAATGGGAACTGTGTTGTGTGTTTCCCTTCAGAAATGGAGTTAAATCCCAGGCTCTCTGTATTCCTACAAGCAAGACTTCGTTTCAGGTAAGGGCAGTCACTTTTCAGCTCAAACGACCTACATCGTTCACGAAGCTCACACGTTTCTCATCTTAACTGACAAGCATTGGATGTTAGATGACCACTGGCTTTTTTCAGGGTCAGAAGCAGAGTTGAACTAGATATGGTCCGTATGTGTAGGAAACACCGTTCTTTTGTTCTGAGCACACTCACGTTTCCTGCTGTATTAGAGTCTCTGGAAAGGAAGAGCGTGCTTCTTGCTCTCAAGCAGATTGTGATTCATGGATGAGAACTCTGCTGTGTGTTTCCCTTCAGAAATGGAGATAAATCCCAGGCTCTGTGTCTTCCTACAAGCACTACTTCCTTTCAGGTAAGGGAAGACACTTTTCTGCTAAAAACAAATACATCGTTCACAAAGCTCACACGTTTCTCATCTTAAATGACAAGCATTGGATGTTAGAGGACCTGTGCTTTGTATCAATTTCAGAAGCAGAGTTGGACTAGATATGGTCTGTATGTGTAGGAAACATCGTTCTTTTGTTCTGAGTACACTCATGTTTCTTGCTGTCTTTGAGAATCTGGAAAGAAAGAGCGTGCTTCATGCTCTAAAGCAGAGTGTGAACCATGGATGAGAACGATTCTGTGTGTTTCCCTTCAGAAATGGAGTTAAATCCCAGGCTCTGTGTTTTCCTACTATCAAGACTTCGTTTCAGGTAAGGACAGGCACTTTTCAGCTCAAAAGAGCTACATCGTTCACGAAGCTAACATGTTTCGCATTTTAACTGACAAGCATTGGATGTTAGAGGACCAGTGCTTTGTATCAGTTTCAGAAACAGAGTTGGACTAGATATTATCCGTATGTGTAAGAAACACTGTTCATTTGTTTTCAGCACACTCAAGTTTCCTGCTGTCTTAGAGATTCTAGAAAGCTAGAGCGTGCTTCTTGCTCTAAAGCAGAGTGTGATCAATGGATGAGAACTCTGTTCTGTGTTTCACTTCAGAAATGGAGTTAAATCCCAGGATCTGTGTCTTCCTACAAGCACTACTTCCTTTCATGTAAGGGCAGTCACTTTTCAGCTAAAACGAACTACATCATTCACGAAGCTCACACGTTTCTCACTTCAATGACAAGCATTGTATGTTAGAGGTCCTGTGCTTTGTATCAATTTCAGAAGCAGAGTTGGACTAGATATGGTCCATATGTGTAGGAAACATTGTTCTTTTGTTCTCAGCACACTCATGATTCCTGCTGTCTTTGAGATTCTGGAAAGCAAGAGCCTGCTTCTTGCTCTAAAGCAGTGTGATCCATGGATGAGAACTCTGCTGTGTGTTTCCCTTCAGAAATGGAGTTAAATCCCAGGCTCTGTGTCTTCCTACAAGCAAGACTTCGTTTCAGGTAAGGGCAGTCAATTTTCAGATGAAACGAACTACATCGTTCACGAAGCTCACACGTTTCTCATCCTAACTGACAAGCATTGGATGTTAGAGGACCTATTGTGTGTTTCAGTTTCAGAAGCAGAGTTGGACTAGATATAGTCCGTATGTGTAGGAAACACCATTCTTTTGTTCTGAGCACACTCAAGTTTCCTGCGGTATTAGAGAATCTTGAAAGCAATATCGTTCTTCTTGCTCTAAAGCAGAGTGTGATCCATGGATGAGAACTCTGCTGTGTGTTTTCCTTCAGAAATGGAGTTAAAGCCCAGGCTCTGTGTCTTCCTACAAGCAAGACTTCATTTTAGGTAAGGGCAGTAACTTCTCAGGTCAAACGAACTACATCGTTCACGATCTCACACGTTTCTCATCTTAAATGACAAGCATTGGATGTTTGAGGAACTGTGGTTTGTTTTAGTTTCAGAAGCAGAGTTCGACTAGATATAGTCCGTATGTATAGGAAACACGGTTCTTTTCTTCTGAGCACACTCATGGTTCCTGCTGTATTAGATACTCTAGAAAGCAAGAGCGTGCTTCTTGCTCTAAAGCAGAGTGTGATCAATGGAAGAGAACTCTATTGTGTGTTTCACTTCAGAAATGGAGTTAATTCCCTGGCTCTGAGTCTTCCTACAAGCAAGACTTCGTTTCAGGTAAGGGCAGTTACTTACAGCTCAAACGAACTACATCGTTCAAGAAGCACACACGTTACACATCTTAACTGAGAAGCATTGGATGTTAGAGGACCTTTGCTTTGTATCAATTTCAAGCAGAGTTGAACTAGATATGGTCCGTATTCATAGGAAACACTGTTCTTTTCTTCTCAGCATACTCACGTTTCCTGCTGTATTAGAGACTCTAGAAAGCAAGAGCGTGCTTCTTGCTCTAAAGCAGAATGTGATCCATTAATGGGAACTGTGTTGTGTGTTTCCCTTCAGAAATGGAGTTAAATCCCAGGCTCTCTGTATTCCTACAAGCAAGACTTCGTTTCAGGTAAGGGCAGTCACTTTTCAGCTCAAACGACCTACATCGTTCACGAAGCTCACACGTTTCTCATCTTAACTGACAAGCATTGGATGTTAGATGACCACTGGCTTTTTTCAGGGTCAGAAGCAGAGTTGAACTAGATATGGTCCGTATGTGTAGGAAACACCGTTCTTTTGTTCTGAGCACACTCACGTTTCCTGCTGTATTAGAGTCTCTGGAAAGGAAGAGCGTGCTTCTTGCTCTCAAGCAGATTGTGATTCATGGATGAGAACTCTGCTGTGTGTTTCCCTTCAGAAATGGAGATAAATCCCAGGCTCTGTGTCTTCCTACAAGCACTACTTCCTTTCAGGTAAGGGAAGACACTTTTCTGCTAAAAACAAATACATCGTTCACAAAGCTCACACGTTTCTCATCTTAAATGACAAGCATTGGATGTTAGAGGACCTGTGCTTTGTATCAATTTCAGAAGCAGAGTTGGACTAGATATGGTCTGTATGTGTAGGAAACATCGTTCTTTTGTTCTCAGTACACTCATGTTTCTTGCTGTCTTTGAGAATCTGGAAAGAAAGAGCGTGCTTCATGCTCTAAAGCAGAGTGTGAACCATGGATGAGAACGATTCTGTGTGTTTCCCTTCAGAAATGGAGTTAAATCCCAGGCTCTGTGTTTTCCTACTATCAAGACTTCGTTTCAGGTAAGGACAGGCACTTTTCAGCTCAAAAGAGCTACATCGTTCACGAAGCTAACATGTTTCGCATTTTAACTGACAAGCATTGGATGTTAGAGGACCAGTGCTTTGTATCAGTTTCAGAAGCAGAGTTGGACTAGATATGATCCGTATGTGTAAGAAACACCGTTCATTTGTTTTCAGCACACTCAAGTTTCCTGGTGTCTTAGAGATTCTAGAAAGCTAGAGCGTGCTACTTACTCTAAAGCAGAGTGTGATCAATGGATGAGAACTCTGTTCTGTGTTTCACTTCAGAAATGAAGTTTAATCCCAGGCTCTGAGTCTTCCTACAAGCAAGACTTCGTTTCAGGTAAGAGCAGTCACTTTTCAGCTCAAACGAACTACATTGTTCACGAAGCTCAAACATTTCTCATCTTAACTGAAAAGCATTGTATGTTAGAGGACCTTTGGTTTGTATCAATTTCAAGAAGAGTTGAACTAGTTATGGTCCGTCTGTATAGGAAACACCCTTCTTTTATTCTGAGCACACTCATGTTTCTTGCTGTATTAGAGTCTCTGGAAAGCAAGAGCGTGCTTCTTGCTCTGAAGCAGAGTGTGATCCATGGATGAGAACTCTGCAGTGTGTTTCCCTTCAGAAATGGAGTTAAATCCCAGGCTCTATGTGTTCCTACATGCAAGACTTCGTTTCAGGAAAGGGCAGTCACTTTTCAGCTCAAACGAACTACATCGTTCACGAAGCTAACATGTTTCCCATCTTAAATGACAAGCATTAGACATTAGAGGACCAGTACTTTTTATCAGTTTCAGAAGCAGAGTTGGACTAGGTATGGTCCGTATGTGTAGGAAACACCATTCTTTTGTTCTGAGCACACTCACCTTTCCTTTGTCTTAGAGACTCTAGAAAGCAAGAGCGTGCTTCTTTCTCTGAAGCAGAGTATGTTCCATGGATGAGAACTCTGCTGTGTGATTCCCTTCAGAAATTGAGTTAATTTCCAGGCTATGTGTCTTCCTACAAGCAAGACTTCGTTTCAGGTAATGGCAGTCACTTTTCAGCTCAAACGAACTACATCGTTCACGAAGCTAACAAGTTTCCCATCTTAACTGACAAGCATTGGATTTTAGGGGACCAGTGCTTTGTATCAGTTTCAGAAGCAGAGTTGGACGAGATATGGTCCGTATGTGTAGGAAACACCGTTCATTTGTTCTCAGCACACTCAAGTTTCCTGCTGTCTTAGAGTTTCTAGAAAGCTAGAGCATGCTTTTTGCTCTAAAGTAGAGTGTGATCAATGGATGAGAACTCTGTTGTGTGTTTCACTTCAGAAATGGAGTTAAATCCCTGGCTTTGAATCTTCCTACAAGCAAGACTTCTTTTCAGTAAGGGCAGTTACTTTACATGTCAAACGAACTACAGAGTTCACGAAGCTCACACGTTTCTCATTTTAACTGAAAAGCGTTGGATGTTAGAGGACCTTTGCTTTGTATCAATTTCAAGCAGAGTTGAACTAGATATGGTTCGTATGTATAGGAAACACCCTTCTTTTCTTCTGAGCACACTCACGTTCCCTGTTGCATTAGAGACTCTAGAAAGCAAGAGCGTGCTTCTTGCTCTAAAGCAGAGTGTGATCCATGGAGGAGAACTCTGTTGTGTGTTTCACTAGAGAAATGGAGTTAAATCCTTGGCTCTGAGTCTTCCTTCAAGCAAGACTGCGTTTCAGGTAAGGGCAGTTACTTTACAGCTCAAACGAACTACATCGTTCACGAATCTCACACGTTACTCTTCTTAACTGAGAAGCATTGGATGTTAGTGGTCCTGTGCTTTGTATCAATTTCAGAAGCAGAGTTGGACTAGATATGGTCCATATGTGTAGGAAACATCGTTCTTTTGTTCTCAGCACACTCATATTTCTTGCTGTCTTTGAGATTCTGGAAAGCAAGAGCATGCTTCTTGCTCTAAAGCAGTGTGATCCATGGATGAGAACTCTGCTGTGTGTTTGCCTTCAGAAATGGAGTTAAATCCCAGGCTCTGTGTCTTCCTACAAGCAAGACTTCGTTTCAGTTAAGGGCAGTCACTTTTCAGCTCAAACGAACTACATCATTCACGAAGCTCACACATTTCACATCTTAACTGACAAGCATTGGATGTTAGGGGACCAGTGCTTTGTATCAGTTTCAGAAGCAGAGTTGTACTAGATATGATCCGTATGTGTAGGAAACACCGTTCATTTGTTCTCAGCACACTCAAGTTTCCTGCTGTATTAGAGTCTCTGGAATGCAAGAGCATGATTCTTGCTCTGAAGCAGAGTGTGATCAATGGATGAGAATTCTGCTGTGTGTTTCCCTTCATAAATGGAGTTAAATCCCAGGCTCTGTGTCTGCCTACAAACACTACTTCCTTTCATGTAAGGCCAGTCACTTTTCAGCTCAAACGAACTACATCGTTCACGAATCTCACACGTTTCTCATCTTAAATGACAAGCATTGGATGGTAGAGGACCTGTGGGTTTTTTCAGTTTGAGGATCAGATTTGAACTAGATATGGTCCGTATGTGTAGGAAAAACCATTCTTTTGTTCTGAGCACACTCATGTTTCCTGTGGTATTAGAGAATCTTGAAAGCAATAGCGTTCTTCTTGCTCTTAAGCAGAGTGTGATCCATGGATGAGAACGATTCTGTGTGTTTCCCTTCAGAAATGGAGTTAAATCCCAGGCTTTGTGTCTTCCTACTATCAAGACTTCGTTTCAGGTAACGACAGGCACTGTTCAGCTCAAAAGAGCTATATCGTTCACGAAGCTAACATGTTTCGCATTTTAACTGACAAGCATTGGATGTTAGAGGACCAGTGCTTTGTATCAGTTTCAGAAGCAGAGTTGGACTAGATATGATCCGTATGTGTAAGAAACACCGTTCATTTGTTTTCAGCACACTCAATTTTCCTGCTGTATTAGATACTCTAGAAAGCAAGAGCGTGCTTCTTGCTCTAAAGCAGAGTGTGATCAATGGATGAGAACTCTGTTGCGTTTCACTTCAGAAATGGAGTTAAATCCCTGGCTCTGAGTCTTCCTACAAGCAAGACTTCGTTTCAGTTAAGGGCAGTCAC
Source organism: Onychomys leucogaster (assembly GCA_949786385.1). NCBI lineage: Eukaryota > Metazoa > Chordata > Mammalia > Rodentia > Cricetidae > Onychomys > Onychomys leucogaster. The sequence goes on along the minus strand of CATKUP010000118.1, from coordinate 257,022 downwards.
TTCTCAGCTCAAACGAACTACATTGTTCACGAAGCTCACACGTTTCACATCTTAACTGACAAGCATTGGATGTTAGGGGACCAGTGCTTTGTATCAGTTTCCGAAGCAGAGTTGTACTAGATATGATCCGTATGTGTAGGAAACACCGTTCATTTGTTCTCAGCACACTCAAGTTTCCTGCTGTCTTAGAGTTTCTAGAAAGCAAGAGCGTGCTTCTTGCTCTGAAGCAGAGTGTGATCAATGGATGAGAATTCTGCTGTGTGTTTTTTCCCTTCAAAAATGGAGTTAAAACCCAGGATCTGTGTCTTCCTACAATCAAGACTTCGTTTCGGGTAAGGCCAGTCACTTTTCAGCTCATACGAACTACATCGTTCACGAAGCTCACACGTTTCTCATCTTAAATGACAAGCATTGGATGTTAGAGGACCTGTGGGTTTTTTCAGTTTGAGGATCAGATTTGAACTAGATATGGTCCGTATGTGTAGGAAACACCATTCTTTTGTTCTGAGCACACTCAAGTTTCCTGTGGTATTAGAGAATCTTGAAAGCAATAGCGTTCTTCTTGCTCTAAAGCAGAGTGTGATCCATGGATGAGAACGATTCTGTGTGTTTCCCTTCAGAAATGGAGTTAAATTCCAGGCTCTGAGTCTTCCTACAAGCAAGACTTCGTTTCAGGTAAGGGCAGTCACTTTTCTGCTCAAACGAACTACATCATTCAAGAAGCTCACGCGTTTCACATCTTAACTGACAAGCATTGGATGTTAGGGGACCAGTGCTTTGTATCAGTTTCCGAAGCAGTGTTGGACTAGATATGATCCGTATGTGTAGGAAACACCGTTCATTTGTTCTCAGCACACTCACGTTTCCTGCTGTATTAGAGACTCTGGAAAGCAAGAGCGTGCTTCTTGCTCTAAAGCAGAGTGTGAGCCATGGATGAGAACTCTGCAGTGTGTTTCCCTTCAGAAATGGAGTTAAATCCCAGGCTCTATGTGTTCCTACAAGCAAGACTTCGTTTCAGGAAAGGGCAGTCACTTTTCAGCTCAAACGAACTACATCGTTCACGAAGGTAACAAGTTTCCCATCTTAACTGACAAGCATTGGACGTTAGAGGGCCAGTACTTTTTATCAGTTTCAGAAGCAGATTTGGACTAGATATGATCCGTATGTGTAGGAAACACCATTCATTTGTTCTCAGCACACTCAAGTTTCCTGCTGTCTTAAAGTTTCTAGAAAGCTAGAGCATGCTTTTTGCTCTAAAGTAGAGTGTGATCAATGGATGAGAACTCTGTTGTGTGTTTCACTTCAGAAATGGAGTTAAATCCCTGGCTTTGAGTCTTCCTAGAAGCAAGACTTCGTTTCAGCTAAGGGCAGTTACTTTACATGTCAAACGAACTAATAGTTCACGAAGCTCACACGTTTCTCATTTTAACTGAGAAGCATTGGATGTTAGAGGTCCTGTGCTTTGTATCAATTTCAGAAGCAGAGTTGGAGTAGATATGGTCCGTATGTGTAGGAAACACCGTTCATTTGTTCTCAGCACACTCAAGTTTCCTGCTGTCTTAGAGTTTCCAGAAAGCTAGAGCATGCTTCTTGCTCTAAAGTAGAGTGTGATCAATGGATGAGAACTCTGTTGTGTTTCACTTCAAAAATGTAGTTAAATCCCTGGCTCTGAGTCTTCCTACAAGCAAGACTTCGTTTCAGTTAAGGGCAGTCACTTTTCAGCTCAAACGAACTACATCGTTCACGAAGCACACACGTTTCTCATCTTAACTGACAAGCATTGGATGTTAGATGACCAGTGGCTATTTTCAGTTTCAGAAGCAGAGTTGAACTAGATATGGTCCGTATGTGTAGGAAACACCGTTCTTTTGTTCTGAGCACACTCACGTTTCTTGCTGTATTAGAGTCTCTGGAAAGGAAGAGCGTGCTTCTTGCTCTCAAGGAGATTGAGATTCATGGATGAGAACTCTGCTGTGTGTTTTCCTTCAGAAATGGAGGTAAATCCCAGGCTCTGTGTCTTCCTACAAGCACTACTTCCTTTCAGGTAAGGGAAGACACTTTTCTGCTAAAAACAAATACATCGTTCACAAAGCTCACACGTTTCTCATCTTAAATGACAAGCATTGGATGTTAGAGGACCTGTGCTTTGTATCAATTTCAGAAGCAGAGTTGGACTAGATATGGTCTGTATGTGTAGGAAACATCGTTCTTTTGTTCTCAGTACACTCATGTTTCTTGCTGTCTTTGAGAATCTGGAAAGAAAGAGCGTGCTTCATGCTCTAAAGCAGAGTGTGAACCATGGATGAGAACGATTCTGTGTGTTTCCCTTCAGAAATGGAGTTAAATCCCAGGCTCTGTGTTTTCCTACTATCAAGACTTCATTTCAGGTAAGGACAGGCACTTTTCAGCTCAAAAGAGCTACATCGTTCACGAAGCTAACATGTTTCGCATTTTAACTGACAAGCATTGGATGTTAGAGGACCAGTGCTTTGTATCAGTTTCAGAAGCAGAGTTGGACTAGATATGATCCGTATGTGTAAGAAACACCGTTCATTTGTTTTCAGCACACTCAAGTTTCCTGGTGTCTTAGAGATTCTAGAAAGCTAGAGCGTGCTTCTTACTCTAAAGCAGAGTGTGATCAATGGATGAGAACTCTGTTCTGTGTTTCACTTCAGAAATGAAGTTAAATCCCAGGCTCTGAGTCTACCTACAAGCAAGACTTCGTTTCAGGTAAGAGCAGTCACTTTTCAGCTCAAACGAACTACATTGTTCACGAAGCTCAAACATTTCTCATCTTAACTGAAAAGCATTGTATGTTAGAGGACCTGTGCTTTGTATCAATTTCAGAAGCAGAGTTGGACTAGATATGGTCCGTATGTGTAGGAAACATCGTTCTTTTGTTCTCAGCACACTCATGTTTCTTGCTGTCTTTGAGATTCTGGAAAGAAAGAGCGTGCTTCTTGCTCTAAAGCAGAGTGTGAACCATGGAGGAGAACGATTCTGTGTGTTTCCCTTCAGAAATGGAGTTAAATCCCAGCCTCTGTGTTTCCTACTATCAAGACTTCGTTTCCGGTAAGGACAGGCACTTTTCAGCTCAAAAGAACTACATCGTTCACGAAGCTAACATGTTTCGCATTTTAACTGACAAGCATTGGATGTTAGAGGACCAGTGCTTTGTATCAGTTTCAGAAACAGAGTTGGACTAGATATTATCCGTATGTGTAAGAAACACTGTTCATTTGTTTTCAGCACACTCAAGTTTCCTGCTGTCTTAGAGATTCTAGAAAGCTAGAGCGTGCTTCTTGCTCTAAAGCAGAGTGTGATCAATGGATGAGAACTCTGTTCTGTGTTTCACTTCAGAAATGGAGTTAAATCCCAGGTCTGTGTCTTCCTACAAGCACTACTTCCTTTCATGTAAGGGCAGTCACTTTTCAGCAAAAACGAACTACATCGTTCACGAAGCTCACACGTTTCTCATCCAAACTGACAAGCATTGGATGTTAGAGGACCTATTGTTTGTTTCAGTTTCAGAAGCAGAGTTGGACTAGATATAGTCCATATGTGTAGGAAACACCATTCTTTTGTTCTGAGCACACTCAAGTTTCCTGCGGTATTAGAGAATCTTGAAAGCAATATCGTTCTTCTTGCTCTAAAGCAGAGTGTGATCAATGGATGAGAACTCTGTTCTGTGTTTCACTTCAGAAATGAAGTTAAATCCCAGGCTCTGAGTCTTCCTACAAGCAAGACTTCGTTTCAGGTAAGAGCAGTCACTTTTCAGCTCAAACGAACTACATTGTTCAGGAAGCTCAAACATTTCTCATCTTAACTGAGAAGCATTGGATGGTAGAGAACCTTTGCTTTGTATCAATATCAAGCAGAGTTGAACTAGATATGGCCCGAATGTGTTGGAAACACCGTACTTTTCTTCTCAGAACACTCACAATTCCTGCTGTCTTAGAGATTCTAGAACGCAAGAGCGTGCTTCTTGCTCTAAAGCAGAGTGTGATCAATGGATGAGAACTCTGCTGTGTGTTTTCCTTCAGAAATGGAGTTAAAGCCCAGGCTCTGTGTCTTCCTACAAGCAAGACTTCATTTTAGGTAAGGGCAGTAACTTCTCAGGTCAAACGAACTACATCGTTCACGATCTCACACGTTTCTCATCTTAAATGACAAGCATTGGATGTTTGAGGAACTGTGGTTTGTTTTAGTTTCAGAAGCAGAGTTCGACTAGATATAGTCCGTATGTATAGGAAACACGGTTCTTTTCTTCTGAGCACACTCATGGTTCCTGCTGTATTAGATACTCTAGAAAGCAAGAGCGTGCTTCTTGCTCTAAAGCAGAGTGTGATCAATGGAAGAGAACTCTATTGTGTGTTTCACTTCAGAAATGGAGTTAATTCCCTGGCTCTGAGTCTTCCTACAAGCAAGACTTCGTTTCAGGTAAGGGCAGTTACTTACAGCTCAAACGAACTACATCGTTCAAGAAGCACACACGTTACACATCTTAACTGAGAAGCATTGGATGTTAGAGGACCTTTGCTTTGTATCAATTTCAAGCAGAGTTGAACTAGATATGGTCCGTATTCATAGGAAACACTGTTCTTTTCTTCTCAGCATACTCACGTTTCCTGCTGTATTAGAGACTCTAGAAAGCAAGAGCGTGCTTCTTGCTCTAAAGCAGAATGTGATCCATTAATGGGAACTGTGTTGTGTGTTTCCCTTCAGAAATGGAGTTAAATCCCAGGCTCTCTGTATTCCTACAAGCAAGACTTCGTTTCAGGTAAGGGCAGTCACTTTTCAGCTCAAACGACCTACATCGTTCACGAAGCTCACACGTTTCTCATCTTAACTGACAAGCATTGGATGTTAGATGACCACTGGCTTTTTTCAGGGTCAGAAGCAGAGTTGAACTAGATATGGTCCGTATGTGTAGGAAACACCGTTCTTTTTTTCTGAGCACACTCACGTTTCCTGCTGTATTAGAGTCTCTGGAAAGGAAGAGCGTGCTTCTTGCTCTCAAGCAGATTGTGATTCATGGATGAGAACTCTGCTGTGTGTTTCCCTTCAGAAATGGAGATAAATCCCAGGCTCTGTGTCTTCCTACAAGCACTACTTCCTTTCAGGTAAGGGAAGACACTTTTCTGCTAAAAACAAATACATCGTTCACAAAGCTCACACGTTTCTCATCTTAAATGACAAGCATTGGATGTTAGAGGACCTGTGCTTTGTATCAATTTCAGAAGCAGAGTTGGACTAGATATGGTCTGTATGTGTAGGAAACATCGTTCTTTTGTTCTCAGTACACTCATGTTTCTTGCTGTCTTTGAGAATCTGGAAAGAAAGAGCGTGCTTCATGCTCTAAAGCAGAGTGTGAACCATGGATGAGAACGATTCTGTGTGTTTCCCTTCAGAAATGGAGTTAATTCCCTGGCTCTGAGTCTTCCTACAAGCAAGACATCGTTTCAGGTAAGGGCAGTCACTTTTCAGCTCAAACGAACTACATTGTTCACGAAGCTAACAAGTTTCCCATCTTGAATGACAAGCATTGGACGTTAGAGGACCAGTACTTTTTATCAGTTTCAGAAGCAGAGTTGGACTAGATATGGTCTGTATGTGTAGGATACACCATTCTTTTGTTCTCAGCACACTCACGTTTCCTGTTGCATTACAGACTCTAGAAAGCAAGTGCGTGCTTCTTGCTCTAAAGCAGAGTGTGATCCATGGAGGAGAACTCTGTTGTGTGTTTCACTAGAGAAATGGAGTTAAATCCCAGGCTCTGAGTCTTCCTAAAAGCAGGACATCGTATCAGGTAAGGGCAGTTACTTTGCAGCTCAAACGAACTACATCGTTCACGAATCTCACACGTTACTCTTCTTAACTGAGAAGAATTGGATGTTAGAGGTCCTCAGCACACTCAAGTTTCCTGCTGTCTTAGAGTTTCTACAAAGCTAGCGCGAGCTTCTGGCTCGGAAGCAGAGTCTGATCCATGGATGAGAACGCTGCTGTGTGTTTCCCTTCAAAAATGGAGTTAAATCCCAGGGTCTGTGTCTTCCTACAAACACTACTTCCTTTCATGTAAGGGTAGTCACTTTTCAGTTCAAACGAACTACATCGTTCACGAAGCTCACGTTTCTCATCTTAACTGACAAGTATTGGATATTAGAGGACCTGTGGGTTTTTTCAGTTTGAGGATCAGATTTGAACTAGATATGGTCCGTATGTGTAGGTAAGAACAGGCACTGTTCAGCTCAAAAGAGCTACATCGTTCACGAAGCTCACACATTTCTCATCTTAACTGAGAAGCATTGTATGTTACAGGACCTTTGGTTTGTATCAATTTCAAGCAGAGTTGAACTAGTTATGGTCCGTCTGGATAGGAAACACCCTTCTTTTCTTCTGAGCACACACATGTTTCCTGCTGTATTAGAGACTCTAGAAAGCAAGAGCGTGCTTCTTGCTCTAAAGCAGAGTGTGATCCATGGATGCGAACTCTGTTGTGTGTTTCCCTTCAGAAATGGAGTTAAAAACCGGGCTCTGTGTCTTCCCACAAGCACTAATTCCTTTCAGGTAAGGGCAGTCACTTTTCACCTCATAGGAACTACATCGTTCACGAAGCACACACGTTTCTCATCTTAACTGACAAGCATTGGATGTTAGAGGACCAGAGCTTTGTATCAGTTTCAGAAGCAGTGTTGGACTAGATATGATCCGTATGTGTAGGGAACACCGTTCATTTGTTCTCAGCACACTCAAGTTTCCTGCTCTCTTAGAGATTCTAGAAAGCTAGATTGTGCTTCTTGTTCTAAAGCAGAGTGTGATCAATTGATGAGGACTCTGTTGTGTGTTTCACCTCAGAAATGGAGTTAAATCCCTGGGACTAGGTCTTCCTACAATCAGGACTTCGTTTCAGGTAAGGGCAGTTACTTTACATCTCAAACGAACTACATCATTCACGAAGCTCACACGTTTCTCATCTTAACTGAGAAGCATTGGATGTTAGAGGACCTTTCCTTTGTATCAGTTTCAGAATCAGAGTTGGACTAGATATGGTCCGTATGTGAAGGAAACACCGTTCTTTCGTTCTCAGCACACTCACGTTTCCTGCTCTCTTAGAGTGTCTAGAAAGCAAGAGCGTGCTTCTTGCTCTGAAGCAGAGTGTGATCCATGGATGACAACTCTGCTCTGTTTTTCCCTTCAGAAATGGAGTTAAAAACTAGGCTCTGTGTCTTCCCACAAGCACTACTTCCTTTCATGTACGGGCAGTCACTTTTTAGCTCAAATGCACAACATCGTTCATGAATCTCACACGTTTCTCATCTTAACTGACAATCATTGGATGTTAGAGGACCTGTGGTTGTTTCAGTTTCAGAAGCAGAGATGGACTAGATATAGTCCGTATGTGTAGGAAACACCGTTCTTTTGTTCAGAGCACACTCAATTTTCCTGCGGTATTAAAGAATCTTGAAAGCAACAGCGCACATCTTGCTCTAAAGCAGAGTGTGATCAATGGATGAGAACTCTCCTGTGTGTTTCCCTTCAGAAATGGAGTTAAAGCCCAGGCTCTGTGTCTTCCTACAAGCAAGACTTCGTTTCAGGTAAGGGCAGTCACTTTTCAGCTCAAACGAACTACATCGTTCATGAAGCTCACACGTTTCTCATCTTAGCTGACGTGCATTGGATGTTAGAGGAACTGTTGTTTGTTTCAGTTTCAAAAGCAGAGTTGGACTAGATATAGTCCGTATGTGTAGGAAACACCGTTCTTTTGTTCTGAGCACACTTAAGTTTCCTGTGGTCTTAGAGACTCTAGAAAGCAATAGCGTTCTTCTTTCTCTAAAGCAGAGTGTGATGCATGGATGAGAACGATTCTGTGTGTTTTCCTTCAGAAATGGAGGTAAATCCGAGGCTCTGTGTGTTCCTACAACCAAGACTTCGTTTCAGATAAGGGCCGGCACTTTTCAGGTCAAAAGACTACATTGTTCACGAAGCTAACAAGTTTCCCATTTTACCTGACAAGCATTGGATGTTAGAGGACCAGTGCTTTGTATCAGTTTCAGAAGCAGAGATGGAATAGATATGGTCCATATGTTTAGGAAACACCGCTCTTTGGTTCTCAGCACATTTACGTTTCCTGCTCTCTTAGAGACTCTAGAAAGCAAGAGTGTGCTTCTTGCTCTAAATCAGAGTGTGATCATTGGATGAGAACTCTGCTGTGTGTTTCACTTCAGCAATGGAGTTAAATCCCAGGCTCTGAGTCTTCCTACAAGCAAGACTTCTTTTCTTGTAAGGGCAGTTACTTTACAGCTCAAACGATCTACATCGTTCACGAAGCTCACACGTTTCTCATCTAAACTGACAAGCATTGGATGAAAGAGGACTTCTGGTTTGTTTCAGTTTCAGAATCAGACATGAACTAGATATGGTCCGTATGTGTAGGAAACACCGTTCTTTTGTTCTGAGTACACTCAAGTTTCTTGCTGTATTAGAGACTCTAGAAAGCGAGAGCATGCTTCTTGCTCTAAAGCAGAGTGCGATCCATGGATAGAACTCTGTTGTGCTTTTCCCTTCAGAAATGGTGTTAAAAACCAGGCTCTGTGTCTTCCCACAAGCACTACTTACTTTCAGGTAAGGGCAGTCACTTTTTAGCTCAAAAGAACTACATCGTTCATGAATCTCACATGTTTCTCATCTTAAATGACAAGCATTGGATGTTAGAGGAACTGTGGTTTGTTTCAGTTCCAGAAGCAGAGTTGGACTAGATATAGTCTGTATGTGTAGGAAACACCGTTCTTTTGTTCTGGGCACACTCAATTTTCTTCCGGTATTAGAGAATCTTCAAAGCAATAGAGTTCTTCTTCCTATAAAGCAGAGTGTGATCCATGGATGAGAACTCTGCTGTGTGTTTCCCTTCAGAAATGGAGTTAAAGCCCAGGCTCTGTGTCTTCCTACAACCAAGACTTCATTTCAGGTAAGGGCATTTACTTTACAGCTCAAACGAACTACATCGTTCACGAAGCTCACACGTTTCTCATCTTAACTGAGAAGCATTGCATGTTAGAGGACCTTTGCTTTGTATCAATTTCAACCAGAGTTAAACTAGATATGGTCTGTTTGTGTGGGAAACACCAATCTTTTGTTCTGAGCACACTCATGTTTCTTGCTGTATTAGAGACTCTATAAAGCAATAGCGTGCTTCTTGCTCTAAAGCAGAGTGTGATCCATGGATGAGATCTATGCTGTGTGTTTACCTTCACAAATGGAGTTAAATCCCAGGCTCTGTGTCTTCCTACAAGCACTACTTCCTTTTAGGTATGGGCAGTCACTTTTTAGCTCAAATGAGCTACATCGTTCATGAAGCTCACACGTTTCTCACCTTAAATGACAAGCATTGGATGTTAGAGGACCTGTGCTTTGTATCAATTTCAGAAGCAGAGTTGGACTAGATATGGTCAATTTGTGAAGGAAACACCATTCTTTTGTTCTCAGCACACGCATGTTTCCTGCTGTCTTAGAGACTCTGGAAAGCAAGAGCGTGCTTCTTGCTCTAAAGCAGAGTTTGATCCACGGATGAGAACTCTGCTGTGTGTTTCCCTTCAGAAATGGAGATAAATCCCAGGCTATGTGTCTTCCTACAAGTAAGACTTCCTTTCAGGTAAGGGCTGTCACATTCCACCTCAAACGAACTACATTGTTCACGAAGCTAACAACATTCCCATCTTAAGTGACAAGCATTGGATGTTAGAGGACCGGTGCTTTTTATCAGTTTCATAAGCAGAGTTGGACTAGATATGGTCCGTATGTTTAGGAAACACCGCTCTTTTCTTCTCAGCACACTCACGTTTCCTGCTCTCTTAGAGACTCTAGAAAACAAGAGCGTGCTTCTTGCTCTAAATCAGAGTGGGAAAATGGATGAGAACTCTTGTGTGTTTCACTTCAGCCTTGGAGTTAAATCCCGGGCTCTGAGTCTTCCTACAAGCAAGACTTCTTTTCGTGTAAGGGCAGTTACTTTTCAGCTCAAACGAACTACATTGTTCACGAAGCTCACACGTTTCTCATCTTAAATGACAAGCCTTGGATGTTAGAGGACCTGTGGGTTTTTTCAGTTTGAGAAGCAGAGTTGAACTATATATGGTCCGTATGTGTAGGAAACACCGTTCTTTTGTTCTGAGCACACTCATGTTTCCTGCTGTATTAGAGTCTCTGGAAAGCAAGAGCGTGCTTCTTGCTCTGAAGCAGAGTGTGATCCATGGATGAGAACTACGCTGTGTGTTTCCCTTCAGAAACGGAGTTAAATCCCAGGATCTGTGTCTTCCTACAAGCACTACTTGCTTTCAGGTAAGGGCAGTCACTTTTCAGCTCAAACGAACTACATCGTTCAAGAAGCTCACACGTTTCTCATCTTAAATGAGAAGCATGGGATGTTGGAGGTCCAGTGCTTTGTATCAATTTTAGAAGCAGAGTTGGACTAGATATGGTCCGTATGTGTAGGAAACAACGTTCTTTGGTCTCAGCACACTCATGTTTCCTGCTGTCTTTGAGATTCTGGAAAGCAAGAGCGTGCTTCTTGCTCTAAAGCAGTGTGATCCATGGATGAGAACTCTGCTGTGTGTTTCTCTTCAGAAATGGAGTAAAATCCAGGCTCTGTGTCTTCCTGCAATCAAGACTTCTTTTCAGGTAAGGGCAGGCACTTTTCAGCTCAAAAGAACTACATCGTTCACGAAGCTCACACGTTTCTCATCTTAACTGACAAGCATTGGATGTTAGAGGAACTGTGGTTTCTTTCCGTTTCAGAAGCACAGTTGGACTAGATATGATCCGTATGTGTAGGTAACACCATTCATTTGTTCTCAGCACACTCAAGTTTCCTGCTTTCTTACAGATTCTAGAAAGCTAGAGCGAGCTTCTTGCTCTGAAACAGAGTGTGATCCATGGATGAGAACTCTGCTGTGTGTTTCCCTTCAGAAATGGAGTTAAATCCCAGGCTCTGTGTCTTCCTACAAGCACTACTTCGTTTCAGGTAAGGGCAGTCACTTTTCAGCTCAAACGAACTACATCGTTCACGAAGCTCACACGTTTCTCATCTTAAATGACAAGCATTGGATGTTAGAGGAACTGTGGTTTCTTTCAGTTTCAGAAGCAGAGTTGGACTAGATATAGTCCGTATGTGTAGGAAACACCGTTCATTTGTTCTGAGCACACTCAAGTTTCCTGCGGTATTAGAGACGCTAGAAACCAATAGCGTTCTTCTTGCTCTAAAGCAGAGTGTGATGCATAGATGAGAACGATTCTGTGTTTTTCCCTTCAGAAATGGAGGTAAATCCCAGGCTCTGTGTCTTCCTACAACCAAGACTTCGTTTTAGGTAATGGCAGGCACTTTTCAGCTCAAAAGAACTACATCGTTCACGAAGCTCACACGTTTCTCATCTTAACTGACAAGCATTGGATGTTAGAGGACCTGTGGGTTATTTCAGTTTGAGAAGCAGGGTTGAACTAGATATGGTCCGTACGTGTAGGAAACACTATTCTTTTGTTCTGAGCACACTCAAGTTTCCTGCTGTATTAGAGTCTCTGGAAAGCAAGAGCATGCTTCTTGCTATGAAGAAGAGTGTCATCCATGGATTAGAACTCTGATGTGTGTTTCCCTTCTGAAATGGAGTTAAATCCCAGGCTCTGTGTCTTCTTACAAGCACTACTTCGTTTCAGGTAAGGGCAGTCACTTTTCAGCTCAAAAGACCTACATCGTTCAAGAAGCTCACACGTTTCTCATCTTAAATGCCAAGCATGGGAAGTTAGAGGTCCAGTGCTGTGTATCAATTTCAGAAGCAGAGTTGGACTAGATATGGTCCGTATGTGTAGGAAACAACGTTCTTTTGTTCTCAGCACACTCATGTTTCCTGCTGTCTTTGAGATTCTGGAAAGCAAGAGCGTGCTTCTTGCTCTAAAGCAGTGTGATCCATGGATGAGAACTCTGCTGTGTGTTTCCCTTCAGAAATTTAGTTAAAGCCCCGGCTCTGTGTCTTCCTACAAGCAAGACTTCGTTTCAGGTAAGTGCAGTCACTTTTCAGCTCAAACGAACTACATCGTTCACGAAGCTCACACGTTTCTCATCTTAAATGACAAGCATTGGATGTTAGAGGAACCGTGGTTTCTTTCAGTTTCAGAAGCAGAGTTGGACTACATATAGTCCGTATGTGTAGGAAACACTGTTCATTTGTTCTGAGCACACTCAAGTTTCCTGCAGTATTAGAGACGCTAGAAAGCAATAGCGTTCTTCTTGCTCTAAAGCAGAGTGTGGTGCATAGATGAGAACGATTCTGTGTTTTTCCCTTCAGAAATGGAGGTAAATCCCAGGCTCTGTGTCTTCCTGCAACCAAGACTTCGTTTCAGGTAATGGCAGGCACTTTTCAGCTCAAAAGAACTACATCGTTCACGAAGCTAACAAGTTTCACATTATAACTCACAAACATTGGATGTTAGAGGACCTGTGCTTTGTATCAGTTTCAGAAGCAGAGTTGGACTAGATATGATCCGTATGTGTAAGAAACACCATTCATTTTTTTTTTCAGCACACTCAAGTTTCCTGCTGTCTTAGGGATTCTAGAAAGCTAGACCGTGCTTCTTGCTCTAAAGCAGAGTGTGATCAATGGATGAGAACTCTGTTCTGTGTTTTACTTCAGAAATGGAGTTAAATCCCAGGCTCTGAGTCTTAATACAAGCAAGACTTCGTTTCAGGATAGGGCAGTTACTTTACAGCTCAAACGAACTACATCGTTCATGAAGCTCACATGTTTCTCATCTTAACAGAGAAGCATTGTATGTCAGAGGACCTTTGCTTTGTATCAATTTCAAGCAGAGTTGAACTAGATATTGTCCGTATGTATAGGAAACACCCTTCTTTTCTTCTGAGCACACTCACATTTCCTGCTGTATTACAGATTCTAGAAAGCCAGAGCGTGATTCTTGCTCTAAAGCAGCGTGGGATCCATTGATGAGAACTCTGTTCTGTGTTTCCCTTCAGAAATCGAGTTAAATTCCAGGCTCTGAGTCTTCCTACAAGCAAGACTTCGTTTCAGGTAAGGGCAGTTACTTTATAGCTCAAACGAACTACATCGTTCACGAAGCTCACACGTTTCTCATCTCAACTGAGAAGCATTGGATGTTAGAGGACCTTTCCTTTGGATCAGTTTCACAAGCAGAGTTGGACTAGATATGGTCCGTATGTGTAGGAAACACCATTCTTTTGTTCTCAGCACACTCACGTTTCCTGCTGTCTTAGAGACTGTAGAATGCAAGAGGGTGCTTCTTGCTCTGAAGTAGAGTGTGATCCATGGATGAGAACTCTGCCGAGTTTTTACCTTCAGAAATCGAGTTAAAAACCAGGCTCTGTGTCTTCCCACAAGAACTACTTCCTTTCAGGTAAGGGCAGTCACTTTTTAGCTCAAAAGAACTACATCGTTCATGAATCTCACACGTTTCTCATCTTAACTGACAAGCATTGGATGTTAGAGGACCAGTGCTTTGTATCAGTTTCAGAAGCAGAGTTGGACTAGATATGATCCGTATGTGTAGGAAACACCATTCATTTGTTCTCAGCACACTCAAGTTTCCTGCTGTCTTAGAGATTCTAGAAAGCTAGAGCGAGCTTCTCGCTCTGAAGCAGAGTGTGATCCATGGATGAGTACTCTGCTGTGAGTTTCCCTTCAGAATTGGAGTTAAATCCCAAGCTCTGTGTCTTCCTACAAGTACTAATTCGTTTCAGGTAAGGGCAGTCACTTCTCAGCTGAAATGAACTACATCATTCAGGAAGCTCACACGTTTCTCATCTTAAATGATAAGCATTGGATGTTAGAGGACCTGTGCTTTGTATCAGTTTCAGTAGCAGAGATGAACTAGATATGGTCCGTATGTGTAGGAAACTCCGTTCTTTTGTTCTGAGCACACTCAAGTTTCCTGCTGTATTAGAGACTCTAGAAAGCAAGAGCGTGCTTCTTGCTCTAAATCAGAGTGTGATCCATCGATGAGATCTATGCTGTGTTTCCCTTAAGTAATGAAGTTATATTCCAGGCTCTGTGTCGTCCTACAAGCAAGACTTCGTTTCAGGTAAGGGCAGTTAGTTTACAGCTAAAACGAACTACATCGTTCACAAAGCTCACAGGTTTCTCATCTATACTGACAAGCATTGGATGTTAGAAGACCTGTGGTTTCTTTCATTTTCACAAGCAGACTTGGACGAGATATGGTCCGTATTTGTAGGAAACAGCGTTCATTTTTTCTCAGCACACTCAAGTTTCATGCTTTCTTAGAGACTCTAGAAAGATAGAGCGTGCTTCTTGCTCTAAAGCACATTGTGATCAATGGATGAGAACTCTCTTGTGTGTCTCACTTCAGAAATGGAGTTAAATCCCAGGCTCTGAGTCTTCCTACAAGCAAGACATCGTTTCAGGTAAGGGCAGTTAGTTTACAGCTAAAACGAACTACATCGTTCACAAAGCTCACAGGTTTCTCATCTATACTGACAAACATTGGATGTTAGAGGACCTGTGGTTTGTTTCAGTTTCAAAAGCAGAGTTGAAATAGATATGGTCCGCATGTATAGGACACACCGTTCTTTTGTTCTGAGCACACTCACGTTTAATGCGTTATTAGAGACTCTAGAAAGCAAGAGTGTGCTTCTTGCTCTAAAGCAGAGTGTGACCCATCGATGAGAACTATGTTGTGTGTTTCCCTTCAGAAATGGAGTTAAATCCAGGCTCTGTGTCTTCCTACAAGAAAGACTTCGTTTAAAGTAAGGGCAGTCACTTTTCAGCTCAAATGAACTACATCGTTCATGAAGCTCACACGTTTCTTATCTTAACTGACAGGCATTGAATGTTAGAGTACCACTGCTTTGTATCAGCTTCAGAAGAAGAGTTGGACTAGATATGTTCCGTATGTGTAGGAAACACCGTTCATTTGTTCTCAGCACACTCAATTTTCCTACTCTCTTAGAGACTCTAGAAAGCTAGAGCGTGCTTCCTGCTCTAAAGCAGAGTGTGATCCATGGATGAGAACTCTGCTGTGTGTTTCACCTCACAAATGGATATAAATCCCAGGCTCTGTGTCTTCCTACAAGCAAGACTTCCTTTCAAGTAAGGGCAGTCACTTTTCAGATCAAACGAACTACGTCGTTCACGAAGCTCACACGTTTCCCATCTTAACTGACAAGCATTGAGTGTTAGCGGAACAGTGCTTTGTATCAGTTTCAGAAGCAGAGTTGGACTAGATATGGTCCATATGTGTAGTAAACAACGTTCTTTTGCTCTGAGCACACTCACGTTTCCTGCTGTCTAAGAGAATCTAGAAAGCAAGAGCGTGCTTCTTGCTCTAAAGCAGAGTGTGATCCATGGATGAGAACTGTTTTCTGTGTTTCCCTTCAGAAATGGAGTTAAACCCCAGGCTCTGTGTCTTCCTACAAGCAAGACCTCGTTTCAGGTAAGGGCAGTCCCTTTTCAGTTCAATGAACTACATCTTTCACCAAGCTCACACGTTACTCATCTTAAATGACAAGCATTGGATGTTAGAGGACCGGTGCTTTTTATCAGTTTCATAAGCAGAGTTGGACTAGATATGGTCCGTATGTTTAGGAAACACCACTCTTTTCTTCTCAGCACACTCACGTTTCCTGCTCTCTTAGAGACTCTAGAAAACAAGAGCGTGCTTCTTGCTCTAAATCAGAGTGTGAAAATGCATGAGAACTCTTGTGTGTTTCACTTCAGCCTTGGAGTTAAATTCCGGGCTCTGAGTCTTCCTACAAGCAAGACTTCTTTTCCTGTAAGGGCAGTTACTTTTCAGCTCAAACGAACTACATTGTTCACGAAGCTCACAAGTTTCTCATCTTAAATGACAAGCCTTGGATGTTAGAGGACCTGTGGGTTTTTTCAGTTTGAGAAGCAGAGTTGAAATATATATGGTCCGTATGTGTAGGAAACACCATTCTTTTGTTCTGAGCACACTCATGTTTCCTGCTGTATTAGAGTCTCTGGAAAGCAAGAGCGTGCTTCTTGCTCTGAAGCAGAGTGTGATCCATGGATGAGAACTACGCTGTGTGTTTCCCTTCAGAAACGGAGTTAAATCCCAGGATCTGTGTCTTCCTACAAGCACTACTTCCTTTCAGGTAAGGGCAGTCACTTTTTAGTTCAAATGAACTACATCGTTCACGAAGCTCACACGTTTCTCATCTTAACTGACAAGCATTGCATGTTAGAGGACCTGTGGGTTTTTTCAGTTTGAGAAGCAGGGTTGAACTAGATATGGTCCGTACGTGTAGGAAACACCATTCTTTTGTTCTGAGCACACTCATGTTTCCTGCTGTATTAGAGTCTCTGGAAAGCAAGAGCGTGCTTCTTGCTCTGAAGCAGAGTGTGATCCATGGATGAGAACTACGCTGTGTGTTTCCCTTCAGAAACGGAGTTAAATCCCAGGATCTGTGTCTTCCTACAAGCACTACTTCCTTTCAGGTAAGGGCAGTCACTTTTTAGTTCAAATGAACTACATCGTTCACGAAGCTCACACGTTTCTCATCTTAACTGACAAGCATTGCATGTTAGAGGACCTGTGGGTTTTTTCAGTTTGAGAAGCAGGGTTGAACTAGATATGGTCCGTACGTGTAGGAAACACCGTTCTTTTGTTCTGAGCATACTCAAGTTTCCTGCTGTATTAGAGACTCTGGAAAGCAAGAGCATGCTTCTTGCGATGAAGAAGAGTGTCATCCATGGATGAGAACTCTGCTGTGTGTTTTTCCTTCAGAAATGGAGTAAAATCCCAGGCTCTGGGTCTTCCTAAAAGCACTACTTCGTTTCAGGTAAGGGCAGTCACTTTTCAGCTCAAACGAACTACATCGTTCAAGAAGCTCACACGTTTCTCATCTTAAATGACAAGCATGGGATGTTAGAGGTCCAGTGCTTTGTATCAATTTTAGAAGCATAGTTGGACTAGATATGGTCCGTATGTGTAGGAAACAACGTTCTTTGGTCTCAGCACACTCATGTTTCCTGCTGTCTTTGAGATTCTGGAAAGCAAGAGCGTGCTTCTTGCTCTAAAGCAGTGTGATCCATGGATGAGAACTCTGCTGTGTGTTTCTCTTCAGAAATGGAGTAAAATCCAGGCTCTGTGTCTTCCTGCAATCAAGACTTCTTTTCAGGTAAGGGCAGGCATTTTTCAGCTCAAAAGAACTACATCGTTCACAAAGCTAACAAGTTTCCCATTTTAACTGACAAGCATTGGATGTTAGAGGACCAGTGCTTTGTTTCAGTTTCAGAAGCAGAGTTGGGCTGGATATGATCCGTATGTGTAAGAAACACCGTTCATTTGTTTTCAGCACACACAAGTTTCCTGCTGTCTTAGAGATTCTAGAAAGCTAGAGCGTGCTTCTTGCTGTAAAGCAGAGTGTAATCAATGGATGAGCACTCTGTTTTGTGTTTCACTTCAGAAATGTAGTTAAATCCCAGGCTCTGAGTCTTCCTACAAGCAAGATTTCGTTTCAGGTAATGGCAGTTACTTTACAGCTCAAACAAACTACATCGTTCACGAAGCTCACACGTTTCTCATCTTAACTGACAAGCATTGGATGTTAGAGGAACTGTGGTTTCTTTCCGTTTCAGAAGCACAGTTGGACTAGATATGATCCGTATGTGTAGGTAACACCATTCATTTGTTCTCAGCACACTCAAGTTTCCTGCTTTCTTAGAGATTCTAGAAAGCTAGAGCGAGCTTCTTGCTCTGAAGCAGAGTGTGATCCATGGATGAGAACTCTGCTGTGTGTTTCCCTTCAGAAATGGAGTTAAATCCCAGGCTCTGTGTCTTCCTACAAGCACTACTTCGTTTCAGGTAAGGGCAGTCATTTTTCAGCTCAAACGAACTACATCGTTCACGAAGCTCACACGTTTCTCATCTTAAATGACAAGCATTGGATGTTAGAGGAACTGTGGTTTCTTTCAGTTTCAGAAGCAGAGTTGGACTAGATATAGTCCGTATGTGTAGGAAACACCGTTCATTTGTTCTGAGCACACTCAAGTTTCCTGCGGTATTAGAGACGCTAGAAACCAATAGCGTTCTTCTTGCTCTAAAGCAGAGTGTGATGCATAGATGAGAACGATTCTGTGTTTTTCCCTTCAGAAATGGAGGTAAATCCCAGGCTCTGTGTCTTCCTACAACCAAGACTTCGTTTTAGGTAATGGCAGGCACTTTTCAGCTCAAAAGAACTACATCGTTCACGAAGCTCACACGTTTCTCATCTTAACTGACAAGCATTGGATGTTAGAGGACCTGTGGGTTTTTTCAGTTTGAGAAGCAGGGTTGAACTAGATATGGTCCGTACGTGTAGGAAACACTATTCTTTTGTTCTGAGCACACTCAAGTTTCCTGCTGTATTAGAGTCTCTGGAAAGCAAGAGCATGCTTCTTGCTATGAAGAAGAGTGTCATCCATGGATTAGAACTCTGATGTGTGTTTCCCTTCTGAAATGGAGTTAAATCCCAGGCTCTTTGTCTTCCTACAAGCACTACTTCGTTTCAGGTAAGGGCAGTCACTTTTCAGCTCAAAAGACCTACATCGTTCAAGAAGCTCACACGTTTCTCATCTTAAATGCCAAGCATGGGATGTTAGAGGTCCAGTGCTTTGTATCAATTTCAGAAGCAGAGTTGGACTAGATATGGTCCGTATGTGTAGGAAACAACGTTCTTTTGTTCTCAGCACACTCATGTTTCCTGCTGTCTTTGAGATTCTGGAAAGCAAGAGCGTGCTTCTTGCTCTAAAGCAGTGTGATCCATGGATGAGAACTCTGCTGTGTGTTTCCCTTCAGAAATTTAGTTAAAGCCCCGGCTCTGTGTCTTCCTTCAAGCAAGACTTCATTTCAGGTAAGTGCAGTCACTTTTCAGCTCAAACGAACTACATCGTTCACGAAGCTCACACGTTTCTCATCTTAAATGACAAGCATTGGATGTTAGAGGAACCGTGGTTTCTTTCAGTTTCAGAAGCAGAGTTGGACTAGATATAGTCCGTATGTGTAGGAAACACTGTTCATTTGTTCTGAGCACACTCAAGTTTCCTGCAGTATTAGAGACGCTAGAAAGCAATAGCGTTCTTCTTGCTCTAAAGCAGAGTGTGATGCATAGATGAGAACGATTCTGTGTTTTTCCCTTCAGAAATGAAGGTAAATCCCAGGCTCTGTGTCTTCCTGCAACCAAAACTTCGTTTCAGGTAATGGCAGGCACTTTTCAGCTCAAAAGAACTACATCGTTCACGAAGCTAACAAGTTTCACATTATAACTCACAAACATTGGATGTTAGAGGACCTGTGCTTTGTATCAGTTTCAGAAGCAGAGTTGGACTAGATATGATCCGTATGTGTAAGAAACACCATTCATTTTTTTTTCAGCACACTCAAGTTTCCTGCTGTCTTAGGGATTCTAGAAAGCTAGACCGTGCTTCTTGCTCTAAAGCAGAGTGTGATCAATGGATGAGAACTCTGTTCTGTGTTTTACTTCAGAAATGGAGTTAAATCCCAGGCTCTGAGTCTTAATACAAGCAAGACTTCGTTTCAGGTAAGGGCAGTTACTTTATAGCTCAAACGAACTACATCGTTCACGAAGCTCACACGTTTCTCATCTCAACTGAGAAGCATTGGATGTTAGAGGACCTTTCCTTTGGATCAGTTTCACAAGCAGAGTTGTACTAGATATGGTCCGTATGTGTAGGAAACACCATTCTTTTGTTCTCAGCACACTCACGTTTCCTGCTGTCTTAGAGACTGTAGAATGCAAGAGGGTGCTTCTTGCTCTGAAATAGAGTGTGATCCATGGATGAGAACTCTGCCGAGTTTTTCCCTTCAGAAATCGAGTTAAAAACCAGGCTCTGTGTCTTCCCACAAGAACTACTTCCTTTCAGGTAAGGGCAGTCACTTTTTAGCTCAAAAGAACTACATCGTTCATGAATCTCACACGTTTCTCATCTTAACTGACAAGCATTGGATGTTAGAGGACCAGTGCTTTGTATCAGTTTCAGAAGCAGAGTTGGACTAGATATGATCCGTATGTGTAGGAAACACCATTCATTTGTTCTCAGCACACTCAATTTCTTGCTGTCTTAGAGATTCTAGAAAGCTAGAGCGAGCTTCTCACTCTGAAGCAGAGTGTGATCCATGGATGAGTACTCTGCTGTGAGTTTCCCTTCAGAATTGGAGTTAAATCCCAAGCTCTGTGTCTTCCTACAAGCAAGACTTCGTTTCAGGTAAGGGCAGTTACTTTATAGCTCAAACGAACTACATCATTCACAATGCTCACACGTTTCTCATCTTAACTGACAAGCATTGGATGTTAGAAGACCTGTGGTTTCTTTCATTTTCACAAGCAGACTTGGACTAGATATGGTCCGTATTTGTAGGAAACAGCGTTCATTTTTTCTCAGCACACTCAAGTTTCATGCTTTCTTAGAGACTCTAGAAAGATAGAGCGTGCTTCTTGCTCTAAAGCACATTGTGATCAATGGATGAGAACTCTCTTGTGTGTCTCACTTCAGAAATGGAGTTAAATCCCAGGCTCTGAGTCTTCCTACAAGCAAGACATCGTTTCAGGTAAGGGCAGTTAGTTTACAGCTCAAACGAACTACATCGTTCACAAAGCTCACACGTTTCTCATCTATACTGACAAGCATTGGATGTTAGAGGACCTGTGGTTTGTTTCAGTTTCAAAAGCAGAGTTGAAATAGATATGGTCCGTATGTATAGGACAC
The DNA here is from genome assembly GCA_949786385.1 of Onychomys leucogaster. Lineage (NCBI taxonomy): Eukaryota > Metazoa > Chordata > Mammalia > Rodentia > Cricetidae > Onychomys > Onychomys leucogaster. The sequence goes on along the minus strand of CATKUP010000118.1, from coordinate 236,260 downwards.
ACCGTTCTTTTGTTCTGAGCACACTCACGTTTAATGCGTTATTAGAGACTCTAGAAAGCAAGAGTGTGCTTCTTGCTCTAAAGCAGAGTGTGACCCATCGATGAGAACTATGTTGTGTGTTTCCCTTCAGAAATGGAGTTAAATCCAGGCTCTGTGTCTTCCTACAAGAAAGACTTCGTTTAAAGTAAGGGCAGTCACTTTTCAGCTCAAATGAACTACATCGTTCATGAAGCTCACACGTTTCTTATCTTAACTGACAGGCATTGAATGTTAGAGTACCAGTGCTTTGTATCAGCTTCAGAAGAAGAGTTGGACTAGATATGTTCCGTATGTGTAGGAAACACCGTTCATTTGTTCTCAGCACACTCAATTTTCCTACTCTCTTAGAGACTCTAGAAAGCTAGAGCGTGCTTCTTGCTCTAAAGCAGAGTGTATTCAATGTATGCGAACTCTGTTGTGTGTTTCACTTCAGAAATGGAGTTAAATCCCAGGCTCTGATTCTTCCTACAAGCAAGACTTTGTTTCAGGTAAGGGCAGTTACTTTACAGCTCAAACGAACTACATCGTTCATGAAGCTCACATGTTTCTCATCTTAACTGAGAAGCATTGGATGTTAGAGGACCGTTACTTTGTATCAATTTCAACCATAGTTGAAATAGATATGGTCCGTATGTATAGCACACACCATTCTTTTCTTCAGAGCACACTTACATTTCCTTAGTTATTAGAGACTCTAGAGAGTAAGAGCATGCTTCTTGCTCTAAAGCAGAGTGTGATCCATGGATGAGAACTCTGCTGTGTGTTTCACCTCACAAATGGATATAAATCCCAGGCTCTGTGTCTTCCTACAAGCAAGACTTCCTTTCAAGTATGGGCAGTCACTTTTCAGATCAAACGAACTACATCGTTCACGAAGCTCACACGTTTCCCATCTTATCTGACAAGCATTGAGTGTTAGCGGAACAGTGCTTTGTATCAGTTTCAGAAGCAGAGTTGGACTAGATATGGTCCATATGTGTAGTAAACAACGTTCTTTTGCTCTGAGCACACTCACGTTTCCTGCTGTCTTAGAGAATCTAGAAAGCAAGAGCGTGCTTCTTGCTCTAAAGCAGAGTGTGATCCATGGATGAGAACTGTTTTCTGTGTTTCCCTTCAGAAATGGAGTTAAACCCCAGGCTCTGTGTCTTCCTACAAGCAAGACCTCGTTTCAGGTAAGGGCAGTCCCTTTTCAGTTCAATGAACTACATCTTTCACCAAGCTCACACGTTACTCATCTTAAATGACAAGCATTGGATGTTAGAGGACCTGTGCTTTGTATCAGTTTCAGAAGCAGAGTTGAAGTAGATATGGTCCGTATGTGGAGGAAACTCCGTTCTTTTGTTCTCAGCACACTCACGTTTCATGCTGTCTTAGAGACTCTAGAAAGCAAGAGCGTGCTTTTTGCTCTAAAGCAGAATGTGATCAATGGATGAGAACTCTGCTGTGTGTTTCACTTCAGAAATGGAGTTAAATCCCAGGGTCTGAGTCTTCCTACAAGCAAGAATTCTTTTCAGGTAAGGGCAGTTACTTTATAGCTCAAACGAACTACATCGTTCATGAAGCTCACAATTTCTCATCTAAAGTGACAAGTATTGGGTGTTAGAGGACCTGTGGTTTGTTTCAGTGTCAGAATCACAGATGAACTAGATATGGTCCGTATGTGTAGGAAACACCATTCTTTTGTTCTGAGCACACTCAAATTTCCTGCTGTATTAGAGACTCTAGAAAGCAAGAGCGTTCTTCTTGCTCTAAAGCAGAGTGTGATCCATTGATGAGAATTATGCTGTGTGTTTCCCTTCAGAAATGCAGTTATATTCCAGGCTCTGTGTCTTCCTACAAGAAAGACTACGTTTCAAGTAAGGGCAGTCACTTTTCAGCTCAAACGAACTACATCGTTCACGAAGCTCACACGTTTCTCATCTTAAATGACAAGCATTGGATGTTAGAGGAACTGTGGTTTCTTTCAGTTTCAGAAGCAGAGTTGGACTAGATATAGTCCGTATGTGTAGGAAACACCGTTCATTTGTTCTGAGCACACTCAAGTTTCCTGCGGTATTAGAGACGCTAGAAACCAATAGCGTTCTTCTTGCTCTAAAGCAGAGTGTGATGCATAGATGAGAACGATTCTGTGTTTTTCCCTTCAGAAATGGAGGTAAATCCCAGGCTCTGTGTCTTCCTACAACCAAGACTTCGTTTTAGGTAATGGCAGGCACTTTTCAGCTCAAAAGAACTACATCGTTCACGAAGCTCACACGTTTCTCATCTTAACTGACAAGCATTGGATGTTAGAGGACCTGTGGGTTTTTTCAGTTTGAGAAGCAGGGTTGAACTAGATATGGTCCGTACGTGTAGGAAACACTATTCTTTTGTTCTGAGCACACTCAAGTTTCCTGCTGTATTAGAGTCTCTGGAAAGCAAGAGCATGCTTCTTGCTATGAAGAAGAGTGTCATCCATGGATTAGAACTCTGATGTGTGTTTCCCTTCTGAAATGGAGTTAAATCCCAGGCTCTTTGTCTTCCTACAAGCACTACTTCGTTTCAGGTAAGGGCAGTCACTTTTCAGCTCAAAAGACCTACATCGTTCAAGAAGCTCACACGTTTCTCATCTTAAATGCCAAGCATGGGATGTTAGAGGTCCAGTGCTTTGTATCAATTTCAGAAGCAGAGTTGGACTAGATATGGTCCGTATGTGTAGGAAACAACGTTCTTTTGTTCTCAGCACACTCATGTTTCCTGCTGTCTTTGAGATTCTGGAAAGCAAGAGCGTGCTTCTTGCTCTAAAGCAGTGTGATCCATGGATGAGAACTCTGCTGTGTGTTTCCCTTCAGAAATTTAGTTAAAGCCCCGGCTCTGTGTCTTCCTTCAAGCAAGACTTCATTTCAGGTAAGTGCAGTCACTTTTCAGCTCAAACGAACTACATCGTTCACGAAGCTCACACGTTTCTCATCTTAAATGACAAGCATTGGATGTTAGAGGAACCGTGGTTTCTTTCAGTTTCAGAAGCAGAGTTGGACTAGATATAGTCCGTATGTGTAGGAAACACTGTTCATTTGTTCTGAGCACACTCAAGTTTCCTGCAGTATTAGAGACGCTAGAAAGCAATAGCGTTCTTCTTGCTCTAAAGCAGAGTGTGATGCATAGATGAGAACGATTCTGTGTTTTTCCCTTCAGAAATGAAGGTAAATCCCAGGCTCTGTGTCTTCCTGCAACCAAGACTTCGTTTCAGGTAATGGCAGGCACTTTTCAGCTCAAAAGAACTACATCGTTCACGAAGCTAACAAGTTTCACATTATAACTCACAAACATTGGATGTTAGAGGACCTGTGCTTTGTATCAGTTTCAGAAGCAGAGTTGGACTAGATATGATCCGTATGTGTAAGAAACACCATTCATTTTTTTTTCAGCACACTCAAGTTTCCTGCTGTCTTAGGGATTCTAGAAAGCTAGACCGTGCTTCTTGCTCTAAAGCAGAGTGTGATCAATGGATGAGAACTCTGTTCTGTGTTTTACTTCAGAAATGGAGTTAAATCCCAGGCTCTGAGTCTTAATACAAGCAAGACTTCGTTTCAGGTAAGGGCAGTTACTTTATAGCTCAAACGAACTACATCGTTCACGAAGCTCACACGTTTCTCATCTCAACTGAGAAGCATTGGATGTTAGAGGACCTTTCCTTTGGATCAGTTTCACAAGCAGAGTTGTACTAGATATGGTCCGTATGTGTAGGAAACACCATTCTTTTGTTCTCAGCACACTCACGTTTTCTGCTGTCTTAGAGACTGTAGAATGCAAGAGGGTGCTTCTTGCTCTGAAGTAGAGTGTGATCCATGGATGAGAACTCTGCCGAGTTTTTCCCTTCAGAAATCGAGTTAAAAACCAGGCTCTGTGTCTTCCCACAAGAACTACTTCCTTTCAGGTAAGGGCAGTCACTTTTTAGCTCAAAAGAACTACATCGTTCATGAATCTCACACGTTTCTCATCTTAACTGACAAGCATTGGATGTTAGAGGACCAGTGCTTTGTATCAGTTTCAGAAGCAGAGTTGGACTAGATATGATCCGTATGTGTAGGAAACACCATTCATTTGTTCTCAGCACACTCAATTTCTTGCTGTCTTAGAGATTCTAGAAAGCTAGAGCGAGCTTCTCACTCTGAAGCAGAGTGTGATCCATGGATGAGTACTCTGCTGTGAGTTTCCCTTCAGAATTGGAGTTAAATCCCAAGCTCTGTGTCTTCCTACAAGCAAGACTTCGTTTCAGGTAAGGGCAGTTACTTTATAGCTCAAACGAACTACATCATTCACAATGCTCACACGTTTCTCATCTTAACTGACAAGCATTGGATGTTAGAAGACCTGTGGTTTCTTTCATTTTCACAAGCAGACTTGGACTAGATATGGTCCGTATTTGTAGGAAACAGCGTTCATTTTTTCTCAGCACACTCAAGTTTCATGCTTTCTTAGAGACTCTAGAAAGATAGAGCGTGCTTCTTGCTCTAAAGCACATTGTGATCAATGGATGAGAACTCTCTTGTGTGTCTCACTTCAGAAATGGAGTTAAATCCCAGGCTCTGAGTCTTCCTACAAGCAAGACATCGTTTCAGGTAAGGGCAGTTAGTTTACAGCTCAAACGAACTACATCGTTCACAAAGCTCACACGTTTCTCATCTATACTGACAAGCATTGGATGTTAGAGGACCTGTGGTTTGTTTCAGTTTCAAAAGCAGAGTTGAAATAGATATGGTCCGTATGTATAGGACACACCGTTCTTTTGTTCTGAGCACACTCACGTTTAATGCGTTATTAGAGACTCTAGAAAGCAAGAGTGTGCTTCTTGCTCTAAAGCAGAGTGTGACCCATCGATGAGAACTATGTTGTGTGTTTCCCTTCAGAAATGGAGTTAAATCCAGGCTCTGTGTCTTCCTACAAGAAAGACTTCGTTTAAAGTAAGGGCAGTCACTTTTCAGCTCAAATGAACTACATCGTTCATGAAGCTCACACGTTTCTTATCTTAACTGACAGGCATTGAATGTTAGAGTACCAGTGCTTTGTATCAGCTTCAGAAGAAGAGTTGGACTAGATATGTTCCGTATGTGTAGGAAACACCGTTCATTTGTTCTCAGCACACTCAATTTTCCTACTCTCTTAGAGACTCTAGAAAGCTAGAGCGTGCTTCTTGCTCTAAAGCAGAGTGTATTCAATGTATGCGAACTCTGTTGTGTGTTTCACTTCAGAAATGGAGTTAAATCCCAGGCTCTGATTCTTCCTACAAGCAAGACTTTGTTTCAGGTAAGGGCAGTTACTTTACAGCTCAAACGAACTACATCGTTCATGAAGCTCACATGTTTCTCATCTTAACTGAGAAGCATTGGATGTTAGAGGACCGTTACTTTGTATCAATTTCAACCATAGTTGAAATAGATATGGTCCGTATGTATAGCACACACCATTCTTTTCTTCAGAGCACACTTACATTTCCTTAGTTATTAGAGACTCTAGAGAGTAAGAGCATGCTTCTTGCTCTAAAGCAGAGTGTGATCCATGGATGAGAACTCTGCTGTGTGTTTCACCTCACAAATGGATATAAATCCCAGGCTCTGTGTCTTCCTACAAGCAAGACTTCCTTTCAAGTATGGGCAGTCACTTTTCAGATCAAACGAACTACATCGTTCACGAAGCTCACACGTTTCCCATCTTATCTGACAAGCATTGAGTGTTAGCGGAACAGTGCTTTGTATCAGTTTCAGAAGCAGAGTTGGACTAGATATGGTCCATATGTGTAGTAAACAACGTTCTTTTGCTCTGAGCACACTCACGTTTCCTGCTGTCTTAGAGAATCTAGAAAGCAAGAGCGTGCTTCTTGCTCTAAAGCAGAGTGTGATCCATGGATGAGAACTGTTTTCTGTGTTTCCCTTCAGAAATGGAGTTAAACCCCAGGCTCTGTGTCTTCCTACAAGCAAGACCTCGTTTCAGGTAAGGGCAGTCCCTTTTCAGTTCAATGAACTACATCTTTCACCAAGCTCACACGTTACTCATCTTAAATGACAAGCATTGGATGTTAGAGGACCTGTGCTTTGTATCAGTTTCAGAAGCAGAGTTGAAGTAGATATGGTCCGTATGTGGAGGAAACTCCGTTCTTTTGTTCTCAGCACACTCACGTTTCATGCTGTCTTAGAGACTCTAGAAAGCAAGAGCGTGCTTTTTGCTCTAAAGCAGAATGTGATCAATGGATGAGAACTCTGCTGTGTGTTTCACTTCAGAAATGGAGTTAAATCCCAGGGTCTGAGTCTTCCTACAAGCAAGAATTCTTTTCAGGTAAGGGCAGTTACTTTATAGCTCAAACGAACTACATCGTTCATGAAGCTCACAATTTCTCATCTAAAGTGACAAGTATTGGGTGTTAGAGGACCTGTGGTTTGTTTCAGTGTCAGAATCACAGATGAACTAGATATGGTCCGTATGTGTAGGAAACACCATTCTTTTGTTCTGAGCACACTCAAATTTCCTGCTGTATTAGAGACTCTAGAAAGCAAGAGCGTTCTTCTTGCTCTAAAGCAGAGTGTGATCCATTGATGAGAATTATGCTGTGTGTTTCCCTTCAGAAATGCAGTTATATTCCAGGCTCTGTGTCTTCCTACAAGAAAGACTACGTTTCAAGTAAGGGCAGTCACTTTTCAGCTCAAACGAACTACATCGTTCACGAAGCTCACACGTTTCTCATCTTAAATGACAAGCATTGGATGTTAGAGGAACTGTGGTTTCTTTCAGTTTCAGAAGCAGAGTTGGACTAGATATAGTCCGTATGTGTAGGAAACACCGTTCATTTGTTCTGAGCACACTCAAGTTTCCTGCGGTATTAGAGACGCTAGAAACCAATAGCGTTCTTCTTGCTCTAAAGCAGAGTGTGATGCATAGATGAGAACGATTCTGTGTTTTTCCCTTCAGAAATGGAGGTAAATCCCAGGCTCTGTGTCTTCCTACAACCAAGACTTCGTTTTAGGTAATGGCAGGCACTTTTCAGCTCAAAAGAACTACATCGTTCACGAAGCTCACACGTTTCTCATCTTAACTGACAAGCATTGGATGTTAGAGGACCTGTGGGTTTTTTCAGTTTGAGAAGCAGGGTTGAACTAGATATGGTCCGTACGTGTAGGAAACACTATTCTTTTGTTCTGAGCACACTCAAGTTTCCTGCTGTATTAGAGTCTCTGGAAAGCAAGAGCATGCTTCTTGCTATGAAGAAGAGTGTCATCCATGGATTAGAACTCTGATGTGTGTTTCCCTTCTGAAATGGAGTTAAATCCCAGGCTCTTTGTCTTCCTACAAGCACTACTTCGTTTCAGGTAAGGGCAGTCACTTTTCAGCTCAAAAGACCTACATCGTTCAAGAAGCTCACACGTTTCTCATCTTAAATGCCAAGCATGGGATGTTAGAGGTCCAGTGCTTTGTATCAATTTCAGAAGCAGAGTTGGACTAGATATGGTCCGTATGTGTAGGAAACAACGTTCTTTTGTTCTCAGCACACTCATGTTTCCTGCTGTCTTTGAGATTCTGGAAAGCAAGAGCGTGCTTCTTGCTCTAAAGCAGTGTGATCCATGGATGAGAACTCTGCTGTGTGTTTCCCTTCAGAAATTTAGTTAAAGCCCCGGCTCTGTGTCTTCCTTCAAGCAAGACTTCATTTCAGGTAAGTGCAGTCACTTTTCAGCTCAAACGAACTACATCGTTCACGAAGCTCACACGTTTCTCATCTTAAATGACAAGCATTGGATGTTAGAGGAACCGTGGTTTCTTTCAGTTTCAGAAGCAGAGTTGGACTAGATATAGTCCGTATGTGTAGGAAACACTGTTCATTTGTTCTGAGCACACTCAAGTTTCCTGCAGTATTAGAGACGCTAGAAAGCAATAGCGTTCTTCTTGCTCTAAAGCAGAGTGTGATGCATAGATGAGAACGATTCTGTGTTTTTCCCTTCAGAAATGAAGGTAAATCCCAGGCTCTGTGTCTTCCTGCAACCAAGACTTCGTTTCAGGTAATGGCAGGCACTTTTCAGCTCAAAAGAACTACATCGTTCACGAAGCTAACAAGTTTCACATTATAACTCACAAACATTGGATGTTAGAGGACCTGTGCTTTGTATCAGTTTCAGAAGCAGAGTTGGACTAGATATGATCCGTATGTGTAAGAAACACCATTCATTTTTTTTTCAGCACACTCAAGTTTCCTGCTGTCTTAGGGATTCTAGAAAGCTAGACCGTGCTTCTTGCTCTAAAGCAGAGTGTGATCAATGGATGAGAACTCTGTTCTGTGTTTTACTTCAGAAATGGAGTTAAATCCCAGGCTCTGAGTCTTAATACAAGCAAGACTTCGTTTCAGGTAAGGGCAGTTACTTTATAGCTCAAACGAACTACATCGTTCACGAAGCTCACACGTTTCTCATCTCAACTGAGAAGCATTGGATGTTAGAGGACCTTTCCTTTGGATCAGTTTCACAAGCAGAGTTGTACTAGATATGGTCCGTATGTGTAGGAAACACCATTCTTTTGTTCTCAGCACACTCACGTTTCCTGCTGTCTTAGAGACTGTAGAATGCAAGAGGGTGCTTCTTGCTCTGAAGTAGAGTGTGATCCATGGATGAGAACTCTGCCGAGTTTTTCCCTTCAGAAATCGAGTTAAAAACCAGGCTCTGTGTCTTCCCACAAGAACTACTTCCTTTCAGGTAAGGGCAGTCACTTTTTAGCTCAAAAGAACTACATCGTTCATGAATCTCACACGTTTCTCATCTTAACTGACAAGCATTGGATGTTAGAGGACCAGTGCTTTGTATCAGTTTCAGAAGCAGAGTTGGACTAGATATGATCCGTATGTGTAGGAAACACCATTCATTTGTTCTCAGCACACTCAATTTCTTGCTGTCTTAGAGATTCTAGAAAGCTAGAGCGAGCTTCTCACTCTGAAGCAGAGTGTGATCCATGGATGAGTACTCTGCTGTGAGTTTCCCTTCAGAATTGGAGTTAAATCCCAAGCTCTGTGTCTTCCTACAAGCAAGACTTCGTTTCAGGTAAGGGCAGTTACTTTATAGCTCAAACGAACTACATCATTCACAATGCTCACACGTTTCTCATCTTAACTGACAAGCATTGGATGTTAGAAGACCTGTGGTTTCTTTCATTTTCACAAGCAGACTTGGACTAGATATGGTCCGTATTTGTAGGAAACAGCGTTCATTTTTTCTCAGCACACTCAAGTTTCATGCTTTCTTAGAGACTCTAGAAAGATAGAGCGTGCTTCTTGCTCTAAAGCACATTGTGATCAATGGATGAGAACTCTCTTGTGTGTCTCACTTCAGAAATGGAGTTAAATCCCAGGCTCTGAGTCTTCCTACAAGCAAGACATCGTTTCAGGTAAGGGCAGTTAGTTTACAGCTCAAACGAACTACATCGTTCACAAAGCTCACACGTTTCTCATCTATACTGACAAGCATTGGATGTTAGAGGACCTGTGGTTTGTTTCAGTTTCAAAAGCAGAGTTGAAATAGATATGGTCCGTATGTATAGGACACACCGTTCTTTTGTTCTGAGCACACTCACGTTTAATGCGTTATTAGAGACTCTAGAAAGCAAGAGTGTGCTTCTTGCTCTAAAGCAGAGTGTGACCCATCGATGAGAACTATGTTGTGTGTTTCCCTTCAGAAATGGAGTTAAATCCAGGCTCTGTGTCTTCCTACAAGAAAGACTTCGTTTAAAGTAAGGGCAGTCACTTTTCAGCTCAAATGAACTACATCGTTCATGAAGCTCACACGTTTCTTATCTTAACTGACAGGCATTGAATGTTAGAGTACCAGTGCTTTGTATCAGCTTCAGAAGAAGAGTTGGACTAGATATGTTCCGTATGTGTAGGAAACACCGTTCATTTGTTCTCAGCACACTCAATTTTCCTACTCTCTTAGAGACTCTAGAAAGCTAGAGCGTGCTTCTTGCTCTAAAGCAGAGTGTATTCAATGTATGCGAACTCTGTTGTGTGTTTCACTTCAGAAATGGAGTTAAATCCCAGGCTCTGATTCTTCCTACAAGCAAGACTTTGTTTCAGGTAAGGGCAGTTACTTTACAGCTCAAACGAACTACATCGTTCATGAAGCTCACATGTTTCTCATCTTAACTGAGAAGCATTGGATGTTAGAGGACCGTTACTTTGTATCAATTTCAACCATAGTTGAAATAGATATGGTCCGTATGTATAGCACACACCATTCTTTTCTTCAGAGCACACTTACATTTCCTTAGTTATTAGAGACTCTAGAGAGTAAGAGCATGCTTCTTGCTCTAAAGCAGAGTGTGATCCATGGATGAGAACTCTGCTGTGTGTTTCACCTCACAAATGGATATAAATCCCAGGCTCTGTGTCTTCCTACAAGCAAGACTTCCTTTCAAGTATGGGCAGTCACTTTTCAGATCAAACGAACTACATCGTTCACGAAGCTCACACGTTTCCCATCTTATCTGACAAGCATTGAGTGTTAGCGGAACAGTGCTTTGTATCAGTTTCAGAAGCAGAGTTGGACTAGATATGGTCCATATGTGTAGTAAACAACGTTCTTTTGCTCTGAGCACACTCACGTTTCCTGCTGTCTTAGAGAATCTAGAAAGCAAGAGCGTGCTTCTTGCTCTAAAGCAGAGTGTGATCCATGGATGAGAACTGTTTTCTGTGTTTCCCTTCAGAAATGGAGTTAAACCCCAGGCTCTGTGTCTTCCTACAAGCAAGACCTCGTTTCAGGTAAGGGCAGTCCCTTTTCAGTTCAATGAACTACATCTTTCACCAAGCTCACACGTTACTCATCTTAAATGACAAGCATTGGATGTTAGAGGACCTGTGCTTTGTATCAGTTTCAGAAGCAGAGTTGAAGTAGATATGGTCCGTATGTGGAGGAAACTCCGTTCTTTTGTTCTCAGCACACTCACGTTTCATGCTGTCTTAGAGACTCTAGAAAGCAAGAGCGTGCTTTTTGCTCTAAAGCAGAATGTGATCAATGGATGAGAACTCTGCTGTGTGTTTCACTTCAGAAATGGAGTTAAATCCCAGGGTCTGAGTCTTCCTACAAGCAAGAATTCTTTTCAGGTAAGGGCAGTTACTTTATAGCTCAAACGAACTACATCGTTCATGAAGCTCACAATTTCTCATCTAAAGTGACAAGTATTGGGTGTTAGAGGACCTGTGGTTTGTTTCAGTGTCAGAATCACAGATGAACTAGATATGGTCCGTATGTGTAGGAAACACCATTCTTTTGTTCTGAGCACACTCAAATTTCCTGCTGTATTAGAGACTCTAGAAAGCAAGAGCGTTCTTCTTGCTCTAAAGCAGAGTGTGATCCATTGATGAGAATTATGCTGTGTGTTTCCCTTCAGAAATGCAGTTATATTCCAGGCTCTGTGTCTTCCTACAAGAAAGACTACGTTTCAAGTAAGGGCAGTCACTTTTCAGCTCAAACGAACTACATCGTTCACGAAGCACACACATTTCTCATAACAAGCATTGGTTGTTAGAGGACCAGTGCTTTGTATCAGTTTCAGCAGCAGAGTTGGACTAGATATGGTCCATATGTGTAGGAAACACCATTCTTTTGTTCTCATCACACTCACGTTTCCTGCTGTATTAGAGAATCTAGAAAGCAAGAGCGTGCTTCTTGCTCTAAAGCAGAGTATGATCCATGGAGGAGAACTATGCTGTGTGTTTCACTTCAGAAATGGAATTAAATCCCAGGCTCTGATTCTTCCTACAAGCAAGACTTCGTTTCAGGTAAAGGCAGTTACTTTACAGCTCAAATGAACTACATCATTCACGAAGCTCACACGTTTCTCATCTTAACTGACAAGCATTGGATGTTAGAGGACCTGTGGTTTCTTTCAGTTTCAGAAGCATAGTTGAACTAGATATGGTCCGTATGTGTAGGAATCACTGTTCTTTTGTTCTGAGCACACTCAAGTGTCCTTCAGTATTAGAGATTCTAGAACACAAGTGCGTTCTTCTTGCTCTAAAGCAGTGTGTTATCCATGGATAAGAACTATGCTTTGTGTTTCCCTTCAGAAATGGAGTTAAATCCAAGGCTCTGTGTCCTCCTACAGGCACTAATTCGTTTCAGGTAAGGGCAGTCACTTTTCAGCTGAAACGAACTACATCGTTCACGAAGCCCACATGTTTCTCCTCTTAAATGACAAGCATTGGATGTTAGAGGACCTGTGCTTTGTATCAGTTTCAGAAGCAGAGTTGAAGTAGATATGGTCCGTATGTGGAGGAAACTCCGTTCTTTTGTTCTCAGCACACTCACGTTTCATGCTGTCTTAGAGACTCTAGAAAGCAATAGTGTGCTTCTTGCTCTAAAGCAGAATGTGATCAAGGGATAAGAACTCTGTTGTGAGTTTCACTTCAGAAATGGAGTTAAATCCCCAGCTCTGAGTCTTCCTACATGCAAGACTTCTTTTTTAGGTAAGGACAGTTACTTTACAGCTCAAACAAACTACATCGTTCACGAAGCTCACACGTTTCTCATTTAAAATGACAAGCATTGGATGTTAGAGGACCTGTCGTTTGTTTCAATTTCAGAATCAGAGATGAACTAGATATGGTCCGTATGTGTAGGAATCACCGTTCTTTTGTTCTGAGCACACTCAAGTTTCCTGCTGTATTAGAGACTCTAGAAAGCAAGTGCGTGCTTCTTGCTCTAAAGCAGAGTGTGATCCATTGATGAGAATTATGCTGTGTGTTTCCCTTCAGAAATGGAGTTATATTCCAGGCTCTGTGTCTTCCTACAAGAAAGACTACGTTTCAAGTAAGGGCAGTCACTTTTCAGCTCAAACGAACTTCATCGTTCACAAAGCTCACACATTTCTCATAACAAGCATTGGTTGTTAGAGGACCAGTGCTTTGTATCAGTTTCTGCAGCAGAGTTGGACTAGGAATGGTACATAAGTGGAGGAAACACCGTTCTTTTGTTCTGAGAGCACTCACGATTCCTGCTGTATAAGAGAATCTAGGAAGCAAGAGCATACTTCTTGCTCTAAAGCAGAGTGTGATCCATGGAGGAGAACTATGCTGTGTGTTTCACTTCAGAAATGGAGTTAAATCCCAGGCTCTGTGTCTTCCTACAAGCACTAATTCGTTTCAGGTAAGGGCAGTCACTTTTCAGCTGAAACGAACTACATCGTTCACGAAGCTCACACGTTTCTCATCTTAAATGACAAGCATTGGATGTTAGAGGACCTGTGCTTTGTATCAGTTTCAGAAGCAGAGTTGAATAGATATGGTCTGTATTTGTAGGAAACACCGTTCTTTTGTTCTGATACACTCAAGTTTCCTGCTGTATTAGAGGCTCTAGAAAGCAAGAGAGTGCTTCTTGCTCTAAAGCAGAGTGTGATCCATGGATGAGAACTCTGCTGTGTGTTTCACTTCCCAAATGGAGTTAAATCCTAGGCTCTGTGTCTTCCTACAAGCAAGACTTCATTTCAAGTAAGGGCAGTCACTTTTCAGATCAAACGAACTACATCGTTCACGAAGCTCACACGTTTCCCATCTTAACTGACAAGCATTGAATGTTAGCAGACCAGTGCTTTGTATCAGTTTCAGAAGCAGTGTTGGATAGATATGGTCCGTATTTGTAGGAAACACCGTTCTCTTCTTCTGAGTACACTCACGCTTACTGCGGTGTTAGAGACTCTAGAAAGCAAGACTGTACTTCTTGCTCTAAAGCAGAGTGTGATCCTTCGATGAGTACTATGCTGTATGTTTCCCTTCAGAAATGGAGTTATATTCCAGACTCTGTGTCTTCCTACAAGCAAGACTTCGTTTCAAGTAAGTTCAGTCACTTTTCAGCTCAAACGAACTACATTGTTCACGAAGCTCACACGTTTCTCATAAGAAGCATTGGTTGTTAGAGGACCAGTGCTTTGTATCAGTTTCAGCATCAGAGTTGGACTAGATATGGTCCATATGTGTAGGATACACCGTTCTTTTTTTCTCATCACACTCAGGTTTCCTGCTGTATTAGAGAATCTAGAAAGCAAGAGCGTGCTTCTTGCTCTAAAGCAGAGTATGATCCATGGAGGAGAACTATGCTGTGTGTTTCACTTCAGAAATGGAATTAAATCCCAGGCTCTGAGTCTTCCTACAAGCAAGACTTCGTTTCAGGTAAAGGCAGTTATTTTACAGCTCAAATGAACTACATCATTCATGAAGCTCACACGTTTCTCATCTTAACTGACAAGCATTGGATGTTAGAGGACCTGTGGTTTCTTTCAGTTTCAGAAGCAGAGTTGAACTAGATATGGTCCGTATGTGTAGGAATCACTGTTCTTTTGTTCTGAGCACACTCAAGTGTCCTTCAGTAGTAGAGATTCTAGAACACAAGTGCGTTCTTCTTGCTCTAAAGCAGTGTGTGATCCATGGATGAGAACTATGCTTTGTTTACCTTCAGAAATGGAGTTAAATCCCAGGCTCTGTGTCTTCCTACCAACACTAATTCGTTTCAGGTAAGGGCAGTCACTTTTCAGCTCAAACGAACTACATCGTTCAAAAAGCTCACACGTTTCTCATCTTAACTGAGAAGCATTGGATGTTAGAGGAACTTTGCTTTGTATCAATTTCAACCATAGTTGAACTAGATATGGTCCGTATGTATAGCAAACACCATTCTTTTCTTCTGAGCACACTCACGTTTCCTTAGGTATTAGAGACTCTAGAAAGCAAGAGCATGCTTCTTGCTCTAAAGCAGAGTGTGATCCATGGATGAGAACTCTGCTGTGTGTTTCACCTCACAAATGGATTTAAATCCCAGGCTCTGTGTCTTCCTACATGCAAGACTTCCTTTCAAGTAAGGGCAGTCACTTTTCAGATCAAACGAACTACATCGTTCACGAAGCTCACTCGTTTCCCATCTTACCTGACAAGCATTGAGTGTTAGCGGACCAGTGCTTTGTATCAGTTTCAGAAGCAGAGTTGGACTAGATATGGTCCATATGTGTAGTAAACACCGTTGTTTTGCTCTGAGCACACTCACGTTTCCTGCTGCCTTAGAGTATCTAGAAAGCAAGAGTGTGCTTCTTGCTCTAAAGCAGAGTGTGATCAATGGATGAGAACTCTGCTGTGTGTTTCACTTCAGAAATGGAGTTAAATCCCAGGCTCTGAGTCTTGCTACAAGGAAGACTTCTTTTTCAGGTAAGGGCAGTTACTTTACAGCTAAGAAGAACTACATCATTCACCAAGCTCACACATTTCTCATCTAAACTGACAAGCATTGGATGTTAGAGGACCTGTGGTTTGTTTCAGTTTCAGAAGCAGAGATTAACTAGATATGGTCCATATGTGTAGCAAACACCGTTCTTTTGTTCTCAGCACACTCAAGTTTCCTGCTGTATTAGAGACTCTAGAAAGCAAGAGCATGCTTCTTGCTCTAAAGCAGAGTGTGATCCATCGATGAGAACTGTGCTGTGTGTTTCCCTTCATAAATTCAGTTATATTATAGGCTCTGTGTCTTCCTACAAGCAAGACTTCGTTTCAAGTAAGTGCAGTCACTTTTCAGCTCAAACGAACTACATCGTTCAGAAGATCACACGTTTCTCATCTTAACTGACAAGCATTGGTTGTTAGAGTACCAGTGCTTTGTATCATTTTCAGGAGCAGAGTTGGACTAGGTATGGTCCCTATGTGTAGGAAACACCGTTCTTTTGTTATGAGCACACTCACTTTTCCTGCTGTATTAGATATTCCAGGAAGCAAGAGAGTGCTTCTTGCTCTAATGCAGAGTGTGATCTATATATGAGAACTCTGCTGTCTGTTTCACTTCAGAAATGGAGTTAAATCCCAGGCTCTGAGTCTTCCTACAAGCAAGACTTCGTTTCAGGTAAGGGCAGTTACTTTCCAGCTCAAACGAACTACATCTTTCACAAAGCTCACACGTTTCTAATCTTAACAGACAAGCATTGAATGTTAGAGAACCAGTGCTTTGTATCACTTTCAGAAGCAGAGTTGGACTAGATATGGTCCGTATATGTAGGAAACACCGTTCATTGTTCTCAGCACACTCAAGTTTCCTGCTCTCTTAGAGACTCTGGAAAGCTAGAGCGTGCTTCTTGCTCTGTAGCAGAGTGTGATCAATGGATGAGAACTCTGTTGTGTGTTTCACTTCAGAAATGGAGTTAAATCCCTGACTCTGAGTCTTCTACAAGCAAGACTTCGTTTCAGGTAAGGGCAGGTACATTACAGCTCAAATGAACCACATCGTTCATGAAGCTCACATGTTTCTCATCTTAACTGAGAAGCATTGGAGGTTATTGGACCTTTCCTTTGTATCAATTGCAAGCAGAGTTGAACTAGATATGGTCCGTATGTATAGGAAACACAGTTCTTTTCTTCTGAGCACACTCACGTGTCCTTTGACATTAGAGACTCTAGAAAGCAAGAGTGTGCTTCTTGCTCTAAAGCAGAGTGTGATCCCTGGATGAGAACTCTGCTGTGTGTTTCACTTCAGAAATGGAGTTAAATCCCAGGATCTGAGTCTTCCTACAAGCAAGACTTCGTTTCAGGTAAGGGCAGTTACTTTACAGCTCAAATGAACTACATCGTTCATGAAGCAAACACGTTTCTCATCTAAGCTGACAAGCATTGGATGTTAGAGGACCTCTGGTTTGTTTCAGTTTCAGAAGCAGAGATGAACTAGATATGGTCCGTATTTGTAGGAAACACCATTCTTTTGTTCTGAGACTCTCAAGTTTCCTGCTGTATTAGGCTCTAGAAAGCAGGAGAGTGCTACTTGCTCTAAAGCAGAGTGTGATCCATGGATGAGAACTGTTTTCTGTGTTTCCCTTCAGAAATGGAGTTAAACCCCAGGCTCTGTGTCTTCCTACAAGCAAGAGTTCGATTCAGGTAAGGGCAGTCACTTTTCAGCTCAAATAAACTACATCATTCTAATCATTCACAAAGCTCACATGTTTCTCATCTTAACTGACAAGCATTGGTTGTTACAGTACCAGTGCTTTGTATCATTTTCAGGAGCAGAGTTGGACTAGGTATGGTCCATATGTGTAGGAAACACCGTTCGTTTTTCTGAGCACACTCACGTTTCCTGCTGTCTTAGAGAATCTAGAAAGCAAGAGCGTGCTTCTTGCTCTAAAGCAGAGTGTGATCCATGGAGGAGAACGATGCTGTGTGTGTCACTTCAGAAATGGAGTTAAATCTCAGGCTCTGAGACTTCCTACAAGCAAGACTTCGTTTCAGGTAAGGGCAGTTTCTTTACAGCTCAAACGAACTACTTCGTTCACGAAGCTCACACGTTTCTCATCTTAATTGACAAGCATTGGATGTTAGAGCACCTGTGGTTTCTTTCAGTTTCAGAAGAAGCGTTGAACTAGATATGGTCCGTATGTGTAGGAAACACCTTTCTTTGTTCTGAGCACACTCAAGTTTCCTGCTCTCTTAGAGACTCTAGAAAGCAAGAGAGTGCTTCTTGCTCTAAAGCAGAGTGTGATCCATGATTGAGAACTGTTTTGTGTGTTTCCCTTCAGAAATGGAGTTAAATCCCAGGATCTGTGTCTTCCTACAAGCAAGACTTCGTTTCAGGTAAGGGCAGTCACATTTCAGCTCAAACGAACTACATCATTCACGAAGCAGACACTTTTCTCGTATAAAGTGACAAACATTGGATTTTAGAGGACCTGTGGTTTCTTTCACTTTCTGAATTAAAGTTTAACTAGATATGGTCAGTATGTGTAGGAAACACTGCTCTTTTGTTATGAGCACACTCACGTTTCCTGCTGTATTAGATATTCCAGGAAGCAAGAGCGTGCTTATTGCTCTAAAGTAGAGTGTGATCAATGGATGAGAACACTCTTGTGTGTTTCACTTCAGAAATGGAGTTAAATCCCAGGCTCTGAGTCTTCCTATAAGGAAGACTTCTTTTTCAGGTAAGGGCAGTTACTTTACAGCTAAGAAGAACTACATCGTTCACCAAGCTCACACATTTCTCATCTAAACTGACAAGCATTGGATGTTAGAGGACCTGTGGTTTGTTTCAGTTTCAGAAGCAGAGATTAACTAGATATGGTCCATATGTGTAGCAAACACCGTTCTTTTGTTCTCAGCACACTCAAGTTTCCTGCTGTATTAGAGACTCTAGAAAGCAAGAGCATGCTTCTTGCTCTAAAGCAGAGTGTGATCCATCGATGAGAACTGTGCTGTGTGTTTCCCTTCATAAATTCAGTTATATTATAGGCTCTGTGTCTTCCTACAAGCAAGACTTCGTTTCAAGTAAGTGCAGTCACTTTTCAGCTCAAACGAACTACATCGTTCAGAAGCTCACACGTTTCTCATCTTAACTGACAAGCATTGGTTGTTAGAGTACCAGTGCTTTGTATCATTTTCAGGAGCAGAGTTGGACTAGGTATGGTCCATATGTGTAGGAAACACCGTTCTTTTTTATGAGCACACTCACGTTTCCTGCTGTATTAGATATTCCATGAAGCAAGAGCGTGATTCTTGCTCTAAAGCAGAGTGTGATCTATATATGAGAACTCTGCTGTCTGTTTCACTTCAGAAATGGAGGTAAATCCCAGGCTCTGAGTCTTCCTACAAGCAAGACTTCGTTTCAGGTAAGGGCAGTTACTTTCCAGCTCAAACGAACTACATCTTTCACAAAGCTCACACGTTTCTAATCTTAACAGACAAGCATTGAATGTTAGAGAACCAGTGCTTTGTATCAGTTTCAGAAGCAGAGTTGGACTAGATATGGTCAGTATATGTAGGAAACACCGTTCATTGTTCTCAGCACACTCAAGTTTCCTGCTCTCTTAGAGACTCTGGAAAGCTAGAGCGTGCTTCTTGCTCTGTAGCACAGTGTGATCAATGGATGAGAACTCTGTTGTGTGTTTCACTTCAGAAATGGAGTTAAATCCCTGGCTCTGAGTCTTCTACAAGCAAGACTTCGTTTCAGGTAAGGGCAGGTACTTTACAGCTCAAATGAACCACATCGTTCACGAAGCTCACATGTTTCTCATCTTAACTGAGAAGCATTGGATGTTAGAGGACCTTTCCTTTGTATCAATTGCAAGCAGAGTTGAACTAGATATGGTCCGTATGTATAGGAAACACCGCTCTTTTCTTCTGAGCACACTCACGTTTCCTTTGGCATTAGAGACTCTAGAAAGCAAGAGTGTGCTTCTTGCTCTAAAGCAGAGTGTGATCCCTGGATGAGAACTCTGCTGTGTGTTTCACTTCAGAAATGGAGTTAAATCCCAGGATCTGAGTCTTCCTACAAGCAAGACTTCGTTTCAGGTAAGGGCAGTTACTTTCCATCTCAAACGAACTACATCTTTCACAAAGCTCACACGTTTCTCATCTTAACAGACAAGCATTGAATGTTAGAGAACCAGTGCTTTGTATCAGTTTCAGAAGCTGAGTTGGACTAGACATGGTCCCTAAGTTTAGGAAACACCGTTCATTTTTTCTCAGCACACTCAAGTATCCTGCTGTCTAAGAGGCTTTGGAAAGCTAGAGCATGCTTCTTGCTCTAAAGCAGAGTGTGATCCATGGATGAGAACTCTGCTGTGTGTTTCACTTCAGAAATGGAGTTAAATCCCTGGCTCTGAGTCTTCCTACAAGCCACAGTTCATTTCAGATAAGGGCAGTTACTTTACAGCTCAAATGATCTACATCGTTCACGAAACTCACACGTTTCTCATCTTAACTGAGAAGCACTGCATGTTAGAGGTCCTTTGCTTTGTATCAATTTCAAGCAGAGGTGAACTAGATATGGTCCGTATGTATAGGAAACACAGTCCTTTTCTTCTGAGCACACTCACGTTTCCTGCTGTATTAGAGACTCTAGAAAGCAAGAGAGTGCTTCTTGCTCTAAAGCAGAGTGTGATCCATGATTGAGAACTGTGTTGTGTGTTTCCCTTCAAAAATGGAGTTAAATACCAGGATCTGTGTCTTCCTACAAGCAAGACTTCGTTTCAGGTAAGGGCAGTCACATTTCAGCTCAAACGAACTACATCATTCACGAAGCAGACACTTTTCTCGTCTAAATTGACAAGCATTGGATTTTAGAGGACCTGTGGTTTTTTCACTTTCTGAAGCAAAGTTTAACTAGATTTGGTCTGTATGTGTAGGAAACACCGTTCTTTTGTTATGAGCACACTCACGTTTCCTGTTGTATTAGAAATTCCAGGAAGCAAGAGCGTGCTTCTTGCTCTAAAGCAGAGTGTGATCTATATATGAGAACTCTGCTGTCTGTTTCACTTCAGAAATGGAGTTAAATCCCAGGCTCTGAGTCTTCCTACAAGCAAGACTTCGTTTCAGGTAAGGGCAGTTACTTTCCAGCTCAAACGAACTACATCTTTCACAAAGCTCACACGTTTCTCATCTTAACAGACAAGCATTGAATGTTAGAGAACCAGTGCTTTGTATCAGTTTCAGAAGCAGAGTTGGACTAGATATGGTCCGTATGTGTAGGAAACACCGTTCATTTGTTCTCAGCACACTCAAGTTTCCTGCTCTCTTAGAGACTCTGGAAAGCTAGAGCGTGCTTCTTGCTCTAAAGCAGAGTGTGATCAATGGATGAGAACTCTGTTGTGTGTTTCACTTCAGAAATGGAGTTAAATCCCTGCCTCTGACTCTTCTACAAGCAAGGCTTCGTTTGAGGTAAGGGCACTTACTTTACAGCTCAAATGAACCACATCGTTCACGAAGCTCACATGTTTCTCATCTTAACTGAGAAGCATTGGATGTTAGAGGACCTTTCCTTTGTATCAATTTCAAGCAGAGTGGAACTAGATATGGTCCGTATATATAGGAAACACCGTTCTTTTCTTCTGAGCACACTCACGTTTCCTTTGACATTAGAGACTCTAGAAAGCAAGAGTGTGCTTCTTGCTCTAAAGCAGAGTGTGATCCATGGATGAGAACTCTGCTGTGTGTTTCACTTCAGAAATTGAGTTAAATCCCAGGCTCTGAGTCTTCCTACAAGCAAGACTTCGTTTCAGGTAAGGTCAGTCACTTTTCAGCTCAAACGAACTACATCGGTTACGAAGCTCACACGTTTCTCATCTTAACTGAAAATCATTGAATGTTAGAGAACCAGTGCTTTGTATCAGTTTCAGAAGCTGAGTTGGACTAGATATGGTCCCTAAGTTTAGGAAACACCGTTCATTTGTTCTCAGCACACTCAAGTATCCTGCTGTCTAAGAGGCTTTGAAAAGCTATAGCGTGCTTCTTGCTGTAAAGCAGAGTGTGATCCATGGATGAGAACTCTGCTGTGTGTTTCACTTCAGAAATTGAGTTAAATCCCTGGCTCTGAGTCTTCCTACAAGCAAGAGTTCATTTCAGATAAGGGCAGTCACATTTCAGCTCAAACGAACTACATCATTCACGAAGCAGACACTTTTCTCGTCTAAATTGACAAGCATTGGATGTTAGAGGACCTGTGGTTTCTTTCAGTTTCTGAAGCAAAGTTTCACTAGATATGGTCCGTATGTGTAGGAAATACTGTTCTTTTTTTATGAGCATACTCATGTTTCCTGCTGTATTAGAGATTCCAGGAAGCAAGTGCGTGCTTCTTGCTCTAAAACAGAGTGTGATCTATATATAAGAACTCTGCTGTGTGGTCACTTCAGAAATGGATTTAAATCCCAGGCTCTGAGTCTTCCTACAAGCAAGACTTCGTTTCAGGTAAGGGCAGTCACTTTTCAGCTCAAACGAAGTACCTCGTTCACGAAGCTCACACGTTTCTCATCTTAACTGACAAGCATCGGATGTTAGAAGGTCAGTGCTTTCTATCAGTTTCAGAAGTAGAGTTGTACTAATATGGTCCGTATGTGTAGGAAGCACCATTCTTTTTTTCTCAGCACACTCACGTTTCCTGCTGTATTAGAGTCTCTGGAAAGCAAGAGCGTGCTTCTTGCTCTAAAGCACAGTGTGCGCAATGCATGAGAACTCTGCTGTGTGTTTCACTTCAGAAATTGGGTTAAATCCCAGGCTCTGAGACTTCCTAGAAGCATGACTTCATTTCTGGTAAGGGCAGTTACTTTACAGCTCAAATGAAATACATCGTTCACGAAGCTCACACGTTTCTCATCTCAATTGACAAGCATTGGATGTTAGAGTACTGAGGTTTGTTTCAGTTTCAGAAGCAGAGCTGAACTAGATATAGGCCGTATGTGTAGGAAACAACGTTCTTTTGTTCTGAGAACACTCAAATGTCCTGCTGTATTAGAGACTCTAGAAAGCAAGAGCGTGCTTCTTGCTCTAAAGTAGAGTGTCATCCGTGCATGAAAACTATGCTGTGTGTTTCCCTTCAGAAATGGAGTTAAATTCCATGCTCTGTGTCTTCCTACAAGCAAGACTTCGTTTCAAGTAAGGGCAGTCACTATTTAGCTCAAACGAACTACATCGGTCACGAATCTCACACGTTTCTCACTTAACTGACAATCATTGAATGTTAGAGAACAAGTGCTTTGTATCAGTTTCAGAAGCAGAGTTGGACTAGATTGGCCTGTATGTGTAGGAAACACCGTTCATTTGTTCTCAGCACACTCAAGTTTCCTGCTGTCTTAGAGACTTTGGAAACCTAGAGCGTGCTTCTTGCTCTAAAGTGGAGTGTGATCAATGGATGAGAACTCTGTTGTGTGTTTCACTTCAGAAATGGAGTTATATCCCAGGCTCTGAGTCTTCCTACAAGCAAGACTTTTTTTCAGGTGAGGGCAGTTACTTTACATCTCAAACGAACTACATCGTTCACGAAGCTCACACATTTCTCATCATAACTGACAAGGATTGGATGTTAGAGGACCTTTGCTTTGTATGAATTTCAAGCGTAGTTGAACTAGATATGGTCCTTATGTATAGGAAACACTGTTCTTTTCTTCTGAGCACAGTCACGTTTCCTGCGGTATTAGAGAATCTAGAAAGCAAGAGCGTGCTTCTTGCTCTAAAGCAGAGTGTGATCCATGGATGAGAACTGTGCTGTGTGTCTACCTTCAGAAATGGAGTTAAATCCCAGGATCTGTGTCTTCCTACAAGCTAGTCTTCGGTTTAGGTAAATCAGTCACCTTTCAGTTCAAACAAAGCTACATCATTCTAGGCTACACGTTTCTCGCTCTTAACTCTAAAGCATTGGATATTAGAGGACCTGTGGTTTGGATCAGTTTCAGAAGCAGAGTTGAACTACCAATGGTCCATATGTGTAGGAAACACAATTCTTTATTATGAGCACACTCATGTTTCTGGCTGTATTAGAGACTCTAGAAATCAAGAGCTTGCTTCTTGCTCTAAAGCAGAGTGTGTTTCATGGAAGAGAACTGTGCTGTGTGTTTCCCTTCAGAAATGGAGTTAAATCCCAGGCTCTGTGTCTTCCTACATGCAAGACAACTTTTCAGGTACATTCAGTCTCCTTTCAGCTCAAACAAAAGTAGATCATTCACGAAGCTCACATGTTTCTCGCTCTTAACTGTAAAGCATTGGATATTAGAGGACCTGTGGTTCATATCAGTTTCAGAAGCAGAGTTGAACTAGATATGGTCTGTATGTGTAGGAAACACAGTTCTTTTCTTCTGACCACACTCAGGTTTCCTGCTTTATTAGAGATTCTAGAAAGCAAGAGCGTGCTTCGTGCTCTAAAGCAGAGTGTGTTTCATGGATGAGAACTGTGCTGAGTGTTTCCCTTAAGAAATGGAGTTAAATCCCAGGCTCTGTGTCTTCCTACAAGCAAGACTTCATTTAAGGTAAACTTAGTCACCTTTTATGTTCAAACAAAGGTACATCGTTCTAGGCTCACACGTTTCTCGCTCTTAACTGAAAAGCATTGGATGTTAGAGGACCTGTGGTTTGTATCAGTTTCAGAAGCAGAGTTGAACTAGATATGGTCTGTATGTCTAAGAAACACCGTTCTTTTTTAATGAGCACACTCAAGTTTCTGGCTCTATTAGAGACTCTAGATATCAAGAGCGTGCTTCTTGCTCTAAAGCAGAGTGTGTTTCATGGATGAGAACTGTGCTGTGTGTTTCCCTTCAGAAATGGAGTTAAATCCCAGGCTCTGTGTCTTCCTACAAGCGAGACTTCGTTTAAGGTAAACTCAGTCACCTTTCAGCTCAAACAAAGCTACATCGTTCTAGGCTCATACGTTTCTTGCTCTTAAATGTAAAGCATTGGATGTTAGAAGAACTGTGGTTTCTATCAGTTTCAGAAGCAGAGTTGAACTAGATATCGTCTGTATGTGTTGGAACCACCGTTCTTTTGTTCTGAACACACTCATGTTTCTGGATGTATTAGAGACTCTAGAAATCAAGAGCTTGCTTCTTGCTCTAAAGCAGAGTGTGTTTCATGGATGAGAACTGTGCTGTGTTTTTCCCTTCAGAAATGGAGTTAAATCCCAGGCTCTGTGTCTTCCTACAAGCTAGACATCTGTTTAGGGAAATCAGTCACCTTTCAGCTGAAACAAACCTACATTGTTCTATGCTCACACGTTTCTCGCTCTTAACTGTAAAGCATTGGATATTAGAGGACTTGTGGTTTGGATCAGTTTCAGAAGCAGAGTTGAACTACCAATGGTCCATATTTTAGGAAACACCATTCTTTATTTCTGAGCACACTCATGTTTCCGGATCTATTAGAGACTTTAGAAATGAAGAGCTTGCTTCTTGCTCTAAAGCAGAGTGTGTTTCATGGATGAAAACTGGGCTGTGTGTTTCCCTTCAGAAATGGAGTTAATTCCCAGGCTCTGTGTCTTCCTACATGCAAGACAACTTTTCAGGTAGACTCAGTCTCCTTTCAGCTCAAACAAAGGTAGATCATTCACAAAGCTCATATGTTTCTCGCTCTTAACTGAAAAGCATTGGAGATTAGAGGACCTGTGGTTCATATCAGTTTCAGAAGCAGAGTTGAAATAGATATCTTCTCTATGTGTAGGAACCACCGTTCTTTTGTTCTGAGCACACTCACGTTTCCTGCTCTATTAGAGACTCTAGAAATCAAGAGCGTGCTTCTTGCTCTAAAGCAGACTGTGTTTCATGGACGAGAACTGTGCTGTGTGTTTCCCTTCAGAAGTGGAGTTAAATCCCAGGCTCTGTGTCTTCCTACAAGCTAGACTTAGGTTCAGGTAAACTCAGTCAGCTTTGAGCTCCAACATAGCTACATCGACTAGGCTCACACGTTTCTCGCTCTTAACTGAAAAGCATTGGATGTTAGAGGGCCTGTGTTTTGTATCAGTTACAGAAGCAGAGTTGAACTAGATATGGTCCGTATGTCTAGGAAACACCTTTTTTTTTTTTTTTAATGAGCACACACAAGTTTCTGGCTCTATTAGAGACTCTAGAGATCAAGA
The DNA here is from genome assembly GCA_949786385.1 of Onychomys leucogaster. NCBI lineage: Eukaryota > Metazoa > Chordata > Mammalia > Rodentia > Cricetidae > Onychomys > Onychomys leucogaster. The sequence continues at coordinate 210,875 of CATKUP010000118.1, read as the reverse complement.
GCGTGCTTTATCTATAAAGCAGAGTGTGTTTCATGGATGAGAACTGTGCTGTGTGTTTCCCTTCAGAAATGGAGTTAAATCCCAGGCTCTGTGTCTTCCTACAAGCTAGACTTCGGTTTAGGTAAACTCAGTCACCTTTCAGCTCCAATAAAGCTACATCGACTAGGCTCACACGTTTCTCGCTCTTAACTGAAAAGCATTGGATGTTAGAGGACCTGTGGTTTGTATCAGTTTCAGAAGCAGAGTTGAACTAGATATGGTCTGTATGTCTAGGAAACACCGTTCTTTTCTTCTGACCACACTCAGGTTTCCTGCTTTATTAGAGATTCTAGAAAGCAAGAGCGTGCTTCGTGCTCTAAAGCAGAGTGTGTTTCATGGAGGGGAACTGTGCTGAGTGTTTTCCTTAAGAAATGGAGTTAAATCCCAGGCTCTGTGTCTTCCTACAAGCAAGACTTCATTTAAGGTAAACTTAGTCACCTTTTATGTTCAAACAAAGGTACGTCATTCTAGGCTCACACGACTCTTGCTCTTAAATGTAAAGCATTGGATGTTAGAGGACCTGTGGTTTCTATCAGTTTCAGAAGCAGAGTTAAACTAGATATGTTCTGTATGTGTAGGAACCACCGTTCTTTTATTCTGAGCACACTCACGTTTCCTTCTGTATTAGAGACTCTAGAAATCAAGATCGTGCTTCTTGCTCTAAAGCAGACTTTGTTTCATGGATGAGAACTGTGCTGTGTTTTTCCCTTCAGAAATGGAGTTAAATCCCAAGCTTGTGTCTTCCTACAAGCTACACTTTGGTTCAGGTAAACTCAGTCACCATTAAGCTCCAACAAATCTACATCGTTCTATGCTCACACGTTTCTCGCTCTTAAATGTAAAGCATTGGATATTAGAGGACCTGTGGTTTGTGTCAGTTTCAGAAGCAGAGATGAACTACCAATGGTCCATATGTGTAGGAAACACCATTCTTAATTTCTGAGCATACTCATGTTTCTGGATCTATTAGAGACTTTAGAAAGCAAGAGCTTGCTTCTTGTTCTAAAGCAGAGTGTGTTTCATGGATGAGAAATGTGCTGTGTGTTTCCCTTCAGAAATGGAGTTAAATCCCAGGCTCTGTGTCTTCCTACATGCAAGACAATTTTTCAGGTAAACTCACTCACCTTTCAGCTCGAACGAAGGTAGATCATTCACAAAGCTCACATGTTTCTCGCTCTTAACTGAAAAGCATTGGATATTAGAGGACCTGTGGTTCATATCAGTTTCAGAAGCAGAGTTGAACTAGATATCGTCTGTATGTGTAGGAACCACCGTTCTTTTGTTCTGAGCACACTGACGTTTCCTGCTGTATTAGAGACTCTAGAAATCAAGAGTGTGCTTCATGCTCTAAAGCAGACTGTGTTTCATGGATGAAAACTGGGCTGTGTGTTTCCCTTCAGAAATGGAGTTAAATCCCAGGCTCTGTATCTTCCTACAAGCTAGACTTCAATTCAGGTAAACTCAGTCACCTATCAGCTCCAAGAAAGCTACATCGTTCTAGGCTCACATGTTTCTTGCTCTTTACTGTAAAGCATTGGATATTAGAGGACCTGTGGTTCGTATCAGTTTGAGAAGCACAGTTGAACTAGATATGGTCCGTTTGTCTAGGAAACACCGTTCTTTTTTAATGAGCACACTCAAGTTTCTGGATCTATTAGAGACTCTAGAAATCAAGAGCGTGCTTATTGCTCTTAAGCAGAGTTTGTTTCATGGATGAGAACTGTGCTGTGTGTTTCCCTTCAGAAATGGAGTTCAATCCCAGGCTCTGGGTCTTCCTACAAGCTAGACTTAGGTTCAGGTAAACTCAGTCAACTTTCAGCTCCAACAAAGCTACATCGACTAGGCTCACACGTTTCTCGCTCTTAACTGAAAAGCATTGGATGTTAGAGGACATGTGGTTTGTATCAGTTTCAGAAGCAGAGTTGAACTAGATATGGTCTGTATGTCTAGGAAACACCGTTCTTTTTTAATGAGCACATTCAAGTTTCTGGCTCTATTAGAGACTCTAGAAATCCAGAGAGTGCTTCTTGCTCTAAAGCAGAGTGTGTTTCATGGATGAGAACTGTGCTGAGTGTTTCCCTTAAGAAACGGAGTTAAATCCCAGGCTCTATGTCTCACTACAAGCAAGACTTCATTTAAGGTAAACTCAGTCACCTTTCAGCTCAAACATTGCTACATCGTTCTAGGCTCACACGATTCTTGCTCTTAAATGTAAAGCATTGGATGTTAGAGGAACTGTGGTTTCTATCAGTTTCATAAGCAGAGTTGAACTAGATATGGTCTGTATGTGTAGGAACCACGGTTCTTTTGTTCTGAGCACACTTACGTTTCCTGCTGTATTAGAGACTCTGGAAATCAAGAGCATGCTTCTTGCTCTAAAACTGACTGTGTTTCATGGATGAAAACTGGGCTGTGTGTTTCCCTTCAGAAATGGAGTTAAATCCCAGGCTCTGTGTCTTCCTACAAGCTAGACTGAGGTTCAGGTAAACTCAGTCACCTTTCAGCTCCAACAAAGCTACATCGTTCTAGGCTCACACGTTTCTCACTCTTAACTGAAAAGCATTGGATGTTAGAGGGCCTGTGTTTTGTATCAGTTTCAGAAGCAGAGTGGAACTAGATATGGTCTGTATGTCTAGGAAACACCGTTCTTTTTTAATGAGCACACTCAAGTTTCTGGCTCTATTAGAGACTCTAGAAATCCAGAGCGTGCTTCTTGCTCTAAAGCAGAGTGTGTTTCATGGATGAGAACTGCGCTGAATGTTTCCCTTAAGAAATGGAGTTAAATACCAGGCTCTGTGTCTTCCTACAAGCAAGACTTCATTACAAGTAAGGGCAGTCACTTTTCAGCTCAAACGAACTACATCGTTCAGGAAGCTAACATGTTTCTTATCTTAACTGACAAGCATTATATGTTAGAGGACCAGTGCTTTGTATCAGTTTCAGAAGCAGAGTTGGACTAGATATGGTCCGTATGTGTAGGAAACACCTTTCTTTTGTTCTCAGCACACTCACGTTTCCTGCTGTCTTAGAGACTCTAGAAATCAAGAGCTTGCTTCTTGCTCTAAAGCAGAGTGTTTTTCATGGATGAGAACTGTGCTGTGTGTTTCCCTTCAGAAATAGAGTTAAATCCCAGGCTCTGTGTCTTCCTACATGCAAGACAACTTTTCAGGTAAACTCAGTCACCTTTCAGCTCAAACAAAGTTAAATCATTCACAAAGCTCACATGTTTCTCGCTCTTAACTGAAAAGCATTGGATATTAGAGGACCTGTGGTTCATATCAGTTTCAGAAGCAGAGTTGAACTAGATATCGTCTGAATGTGTAGGAAACACCGTTCTTTTGTTCTGAGCACTCTCACGTTTCTTGCTGTATTAGAGATTTTAGAAAACAAGAGCGTGTATCTTGCTCTAAAGCAGACTGTGTTTCATGGATGAGAACTGTGCTGTGTGTTTCCCTTCAGAAATGTAGTTAAATACCAGGCTCTGTGTCTTCCTACAAGCAAGATTTAGGTTCAGGTAAACTCAGTCAGCTTTGAGCTCCAACAAAGCTACATCGACTAGGCTCACACGTTTCTCGCTCTTAACTGAAAAGCATTGGATGTTAGAGGGCCTGTGGTTTGTATCAGTGTCAGAAGCAGAGTTGAACTAGATATGGTCCGTATGTCTGGAAAACACCGTTCTTTTTTAATGAGCACATTCAAGTTTCTGGCTCTATTAGAGACTCTAGAAATCCAGAGAGTGCTTCTTGCTCTAAAGCAGAGTGTGTTTCATGGATGAGAACTGTGCTGAGTGTTTCCCTTAAGAAACGGAGTTAAATTCCAGGCTCTATGTCTCACTACAAGCAAGACTTCATTTAAGGTAAACTCAGTCACCTTTCAGCTCAAACATTGCTACATCGTTCTAGGCTCACACAATTCTTGCTCTTAAATGTAAAGCATTGGATGTTAGAGGAACTGTGGTTTCTATCAGTTTCATAAGCAGAGTTGAACTAGATATGGTCTGTAGGTGTAGGAACCACGGTTCTTTTGTTCTGAGCACACTCACGTTTCCTGCTGTATTAGAGACTCTGGAAATCAAGAGCATGCTTCTTGCTCTAAAACTGACTGTGTTTCATGGATGAAAACTGGGCTGTGTGTTTCCCTTCAGAAATGGAGTTAAATCCCAGGCTCTGTGTCTTCCTACAAGCTAGACTGAGGTTCAGGTAAACTCAGTCACCTTTCAGCTCCAACAAAGCTACATCGTTCTAGGCTCACACGTTTCTCACTCTTAACTGAAAAGCATTGGATGTTAGAGGGCCTGTGTTTTGTATCAGTTTCAGAAGCAGAGTGGAACTAGATATGGTCTGTATGTCTAGGAAACACCGTTCTTTTTTAATGAGCACACTCAAGTTTCTGGCTCTATTAGAGACTCTAGAAATCCAGAGCGTGCTTCTTGCTCTAAAGCAGAGTGTGTTTCATGGATGAGAACTGCGCTGAATGTTTCCCTTAAGAAATGGAGTTAAATACCAGGCTCTGTGTCTTCCTACAAGCAAGACTTCATTACAAGTAAGGGCAGTCACTTTTCAGCTCAAACGAACTACATCGTTCAGGAAGCTAACATGTTTCTTATCTTAACTGACAAGCATTATATGTTAGAGGACCAGTGCTTTGTCTCAGTTTCAGAAGCAGAGTTGGACTAGATATGGTCCGTATGTGTTAGAAACACCTTTCTTTTGTTCTCAGCACACTCACGTTTCCTGCTTTCTTAGAGACTCTAGAAATCAAGAGCTTGCTTCTTGCTCTAAAGCAGAGTGTTTTTCATGGATGAGAACTGTGCTGTGTGTTTCCCTTCAGAAATAGAGTTAAATCCCAGGCTCTGTGTCTTCCTACATGCAAGACAACTTTTCAGGTAAACTCAGTCACCTTTCAGCTCAAACAAAGTTAAATCATTCACAAAGCTCACATGTTTCTCGCTCTTAACTGAAAAGCATTGGATATTAGAGGACCTGTGGTTCATATCAGTTTCAGAAGCAGAGTTGAACTAGATATCGTCTGAATGTGTAGGAAACACCATTCTTTTGTTCTGAGCACTCTCACGTTTCTTGCTGTATTAGAGATTTTAGAAAACAAGAGCGTGTATCTTGCTCTAAAGCAGACTGTGTTTCATGGATGAGAACTGTGCTGTGTGTTTCCCTTCAGAAATGTAGTTAAATACCAGGCTCTGTGTCTTCCTACAAGCAAGATTTAGGTTCAGGTAAACTCAGTCAGCTTTGAGCTCCAACAAAGCTACATCGACTAGGCTCACACGTTTCTCGCTCTTAACTGAAAAGCATTGGATGTTAGAGGGCCTGTGGTTTGTATCAGTGTCAGAAGCAGTGTTGAACTAGATATGGTCCGTATGTCTGGAAAATACCTTTTTTTTTTAATGAGCACACACAAGTTTCTGGCTCTATTAGAGACTCTAGGAATCAAGAGCGTGCTTTTTGCTCTAAAGCAGAGTGTGTTTCATGGATGAGAACTGTGCTGTGTGTTTCCCTTCAGAAATGGAGTTAAATCCCAGGCTCTGTGTCTTCCTACAACTAGACTGAGGTTCAGGTAAACTCAGTCACCTTTCAGCTCCAACAAAGCTACATCGACTAGGCTCACACAATTATCGCTCTTAAATGAAAAGCATTGGATGTTAGAGGACCTCTGCTTTTTATCAGTTTCATAAGCAGAGCTGAACTAGATATGGTCTGTATGTCTAGGAAACACCGTTCTTTTTTAATGAGTACACTCATGTTTCTGGCTCTATTAGAGACTCTAGAAATACAGAGGGTGCTTCTTGCTCTAAAGCAGAGTGTGTTTCATGGATGAGAACTGTGCTGAGTGTTTCCCTTAAGAAATGGAGTTAAATCCCAGGCTCTGTGTCTTCCTACAAGCAAGATATCATTTAAGGTAAACTCAGTCACCTTTCAGCTCAAATAAAGCTACATCGTTCTAGGCTCACACGTTTCTCGCTCTTAGCTGTAAAGCATTGGATGTTAGAGGACCTGTGGTTCATATCAGTTTCAGAAGCAGAGTTGAATTAGATATGGTATGTATGTGTAGGAAACACCGTTCTTTTCTTCTGATCACACTCAGGTGCCTGCTTTATTAGAGATTCTAGAAAGCAAAAGCGTGCTTCGTGCTCTAAAGCAGAATGTGTTTCATGGATGAGAACTAGCTGTGTGTTTCCCTTCAGAAATGGAGTTAAATCCCAGGCTCTGTGTCTTCCTGCAAGCTAGACTTAGTTTCAGGTAAACTCAGTCACATTTCAGCTCCAACAAAGCTACATCGTTCTAGGCTCACACGTTTCTCGCTCTTTACTATAAAGCATTGGATATTAGAGGACCTCTGGTTCGTATCAGTTTCAGAAGCAGAGTTGAACTAGATATGGTCAGTATGTCTAGGAAACTTCGTTCTTTTTTAATGAGGACACTCATGTTTCTGGCTCTATTAGAGACTCTAGAAATCAAGAGCGTGCTTCGTGCTCTAAAGCAGACTGTGTTTCATGGATGAGAACTGTGCTGTGTGTTTCCCTTCAGAAATGGAGTTAAATCCCAGGCTCTGTGTCTTACTACAAGTTAGACTTCTGTTCAGGTAAACTCAGTCACCTTTCAGCTCCAACAAATCTACATCATTCTAGGCTCACACGTTTCTCGCTCTTAACTGAAATGAATTGGATGTTACAGGACCTGTGGTTTGTATCCGCTTCAGAAGCAGAGTTGAACTCCCAATGGTCCGTATGTGTAGGAAACACCGTTCTTTTTTTCTGAGTACCCTCAAGTTTCTAGCTCTATTAGAGACTCTAGAAATCAAGAGCATGTCTCTCTCTAAAGCAGAGTGTGTTTCATGGATGAGAACTGTGTTGTTTGTTTCCCTACAGAAATGGAGTTAAATCCCAGGCTCTGTGTCTTCCTACAAGCAAGACTTCATTTATGGTAAACTCAGTCACCTTTCAGCTCAAACAATGCTACATCATTCTAGGCTCCCACGTTTCTCGCTCTTAACTGAAATGCATTGGATGTTAGAGGACATGTGGTTTGTTTCAGTTTCAGAAGCAGAGTTGAACTAGATATGGTCCGTAAGTCTAGGAAACACCATTCTTTTTTAATGAGCACACTCAAGTTTCTGGCTCTATTAGAGACTCTAGAAATCGAGAGTGTGCTTCTTGCTCGTAAGCAGAGTATGTTTCATGGATGAGAACTGTGCTGAGTGTTTCCCTTAAGAAATGGAGTTAAATCCCAGGCTCTGTGTCTTCCTACATGCAAGACTTCGTTTAAGGTAAACTCAGTCACCTTTCAGCTCAAACAATGGTACATCGTTCTAGGCTCACATGATTCTTGCTCTTAAATGTAAAGCATTGGATGTTAGAGGAACTGTGGTTTCTATCAGTTTCAGAATCAGAGTTGAACAAGATATGGTCTGTATATGTGGGAACCACCGTTCTTTTGTTTTGTGCACACGCATGTTTCCTGCTGTATTAGAGACTCTAGAAATCAAGAGCGTGCTTCTTGTTCTAAAGCAGACTCTGTTTCATGGATGAGAACTGTGCTGTGTTTTTCCCTTCAGAAATGGAGTTAAATCCCAGGCTCTGTGTCTTCCTACATGCAAGACAACTTTTCAGGTAAACTCAGTCACCTTTCAGCTCAAAAAGGTAGATCATTCACGAAGATCACATGTTTCTCGCTCTTAAGTGTAAAGCATTGCATATTAGAGGACCTGTGGTTCATATCAGTTTCAGAAGCAGAGTTGAACTAGATATGGTCTGTATGTGTAGGAAACACCGTTCTTTTCTTCAAACCACACTCAGTTTTCCTGCTATATTAGAGATTCTAGAAAGCAAGAGCGTGCTTCGTGACTTTAAGCAGAGTGTGTTTCATGGATGAGAACTGTGCTGTGTGTTTCCCTTCAGAAATGGAGTTAAATCCCAGGCTCTGTGTCTTCCTACAAGCTAGACTTCTGTTCAGGTAAACTCAGTCACCTTTCAGCTCCAACAAATCTACATCATTCTAGGCTCACACGTTTCTCGCTCTTAACTGAAATGAATTGGATGTTACAGGACCTGTGGTTTGTATCCGCTTCAGAAGCAGAGTTGAACTCCCAATGGTCCGTATGTGTAGGAAACACCGTTCTTTTTTTCTGAGTACCCTCAAGTTTCTGGCTCTATTAGAGACTCTAGAAATCAAGAGCATGTCTCTCTCTAAAGCAGAGTGTGTTTCATGGATGAGAACTGTGCTGTTTGTTTCCCTACAGAAATGGAGTTAAATCCCAGGCTCTGTGTCTTCCTACAAGCAAGACTTCATTTATGGTAAACTCAGTCACCTTTCAGCTCAAACAATGCTACATCATTCTAGGCTCCCACGTTTCTCGCTCTTAACTGAAATGCATTGGATGTTAGAGGACCTGTGGTTTGTTTCAGTTTCAGAAGCAGAGTTGAACTAGATATGGTCCGTAAGTCTAGGAAACACCATTCTTTTTTAATGAGCACACTCAAGTTTCTGGCTCTATTAGAGACTCTAGAAATCGATTGTGTGCTTCTTGCTCGTAAGCAGAGTATGTTTCATGGATGAGAACTGTGCTGAGTGTTTCCCTTAAGAAATGGAGTTAAATCCCAGGCTCTGTGTCTTCCTACCTGCAAGACTTCGTTTAAGGTAAACTCAGTCACCTTTCAGCTCAAACAATGGTACATCGTTCTAGGCTCACATGATTCTTGCTCTTAAATGTAAAGCATTGGATGTTAGAGGAACTGTGGTTTCTATCAGTTTCAGAATCAGAGTTGAACAAGATATGGTCTGTATATGTGGGAACCACCGTTCTTTTGTTTTGTGCACACGCATGTTTCCTGCTGTATTAGAGACTCTAGAAATCAAGAGCGTGCTTCTTGTTCTAAAGCAAACTGTGTTTCATGGATGAGAACTGTGCTGTGTGTTTCCCTTCAGAAATAGAGTTAAATCCCAGGCTCTGTGTCTTCCTACATGCAAGACAACTTTTCAGGTAAACTCAGACACCTTTCAGCTCAAACAAACGTGGATCATTCACGAAGCTCACCTGTTTCTCGCTCTTAACTGTAAAGCATTGGATATTAGAGGACCTGTGGTTCATATCAGTTTCAGAAGCAGAGTTGAATTAGATATGGTATGTATGTGTAGGAAACACCGTTCTTTTCTTCTGATCACACTCAGGTTCCTGCTTTATTAGAGATTCTAGAAAGCAAAAGCGTGCTTTGTGCTCTAAAGCAGAATGTGTTTCATGGATGAGAACTAGCTGTGTGTTTCCCTTCAGAAATGGAGTTAAATCCCAGGCTCTGTGTATTCCTGCAAGCTAGACTTAGTTTCAGGTAAACTCAGTCACATTTCAGCTCCAACAAAGCTACATCGTTCTAGGCTCACACGTTTCTCGCTCTTTACTATAAAGCATTGGATATTAGAGGACCTCTGGTTCGTATCAGTTTCAGAAGCAGAGTTGAACTAGATATGGTCAGTATGTCTAGGAAACTTCGTTCTTTTTTAATGAGGACACTCAAGTTTCTGGCTCTATTAGAGACTCTAGAAATCAAGAGCGTGCTTCTTGCTCTAAAGCAGACTCTGTTTCATGGATGAGAACTGTGCTGTGTGTTTCCCTTCATAAATGGTGTTAAATCCCAGGCTCTGTGTCTTCCTACAAGATAGACTTCCGTTCAGGAAAACTCAGTCACCTTTCAGCTCCAACAAATCTACATCGTTCTAGGCTCACCCGTTATTCGCTCTTAACTGAAATTCATTGGATGTTAGAGGACCTGTGGTTCGTATCAATTTAAGAAACAGAGTTGAACTAGATATGGTCAGTATGTCTAGGAAACTTCGTTCTTTTTTAATGAGGACACTCAAGTTTCTGGCTCTATTAGAGACTCTAGAAATCAAGAGCGTGCTTCGTGCTCTAAAGCAGACTGTGTTTCATGGATGAGAACTGTGCTGTGTGTTTCCCTTCAGAAATGGAGTTAAATCCCAGGCTCTGTGTCTTACTACAAGTTAGACTTCTGTTCAGGTAAACTCAGTCACCTTTCAGCTCCAACAAATCTACATCATTCTAGGCTCACACGTTTCTCGCTCTTAACTGAAATGAATTGGATGTTACAGGACCTGTGGTTTGTATCCGCTTCAGAAGCAGAGTTGAACTGCCAATGGTCCGTATGTGTAGGAAACACCGTTCTTTTTTTCTGAGTACCCTCAAGTTTCTAGCTCTATTAGAGACTCTAGAAATCAAGAGTATGTCTCTCTCTAAAGCAGAGTGTGTTTCATGGATGAGAACTGTGTTGTTTGTTTCCCTACAGAAATGGAGTTAAATCCCAGGCTCTGTGTCTTCCTACAAGCAAGACTTCATTTATGGTAAACTCAGTCACCTTTCAGCTCAAACAATGCTACATCATTCTAGGCTCCCACGTTTCTCGCTCTTAAATGAAATGCATTGGATGTTAGAGGACATGTGGTTTGTTTCAGTTTCAGAAGCAGAGTTGAACTAGATATGGTCCGTAAGTCTAGGAAACACCATTCTTTTTTAATGATCACACTCAAGTTTCTGGCTCTATTAGAGACTCTAGAAATCGAGAGTGTGCTTCTTGCTCGAAAGCAGAGTATGTTTCATGGATGAGAACTGTGCTGAGTGTTTCCCTTAAGAAATGGAGTTAAATCCCAGGCTCTGTGTCTTCCTACATGCAAGACTTCGTTTAAGGTAAACTCAGTCACCTTTCAGCTCAAACAATGGTACATCGTTCTAGGCTCACATGATTCTTGCTCTTAAATGTAAAGCATTGGATGTTAGAGGAACTGTGGTTTATATCAATTTCAGAATCAGAGTTGAACAAGATATGGTCTGTATATGTGGGAACCACTGTTCTTTTGTTTTGTGCACACGCATGTTTCCTGCTGTATTAGAGACTCTAGAAATCAAGAGCGTGCTTCTTGTTCTAAAGCAGACTGTGTTTCATGGATGAGAACTGTGCTGTGTTTTTCCCTTCAGAAATGGAGTTAAATCCCAGGCTCTGTGTCTTCCTACATGCAAGACAACTTTTCAGGTAAACTCAGTCACCTTTCAGCTCAAAAAGGTAGATCATTCACGAAGCTCACCTGTTTCTCGCTCTTAAGTGTAAAGCATTGCATATTAGAGGACCTGTGGTTCATATCAGTTTCAGAAGCAGAGTTGAACTAGATATGGTCTGTATGTGTAGGAAACACCGTTCTTTTCTTCTAACCACACTCAGTTTTCCTGCTATATTAGAGATTCTAGAAAGCAAGAGCGTGCTTCGTGACTTTAAGCAGAGTGTGTTTCATGGATGAGAACTGTGCTGTGTGTTTCCATTCAGAAATGGAGTTAAATCCCAGGCTCTGTGTCTTCCTACAAGCTAGACTTCTGTTCAGGTAAACTCAGTCACCTTTCAGCTCCAACAAATCTACATCATTCTAGGCTCACACGTTTCTCGCTCTTAACTGAAATGAATTGGATGTTACAGGACCTGTGGTTTGTATCCGCTTCAGAAGCAGAGTTGAACTCCCAATGGTCCAAATGTGTAGGAAACACCGTTCTTTTTTTCTGAGTACCCTCAAGTTTCTGGCTCTATTAGAGACTCTAGAAATCAAGAGCATGTCTCTCTCTAAAGCAGAGTGTGTTTCATGGATGAGAACTGTGCTGTTTGTTTCCCTACAGAAATGGAGTTAAATCCCAGGCTCTGTGTCTTCCTACAAGCAAGACTTCATTTATGGTAAACTCAGTCACCTTTCAGCTCAAACAATGCTACATCATTCTAGGCTCCCACGTTTCTCGCTCTTAACTGAAATGCATTGGATGTTAGAGGACCTGTGGTTTGTTTCAGTTTCAGAAGCAGAGTTGAACTAGATATGGTCCGTAAGTCTAGGAAACACCATTCTTTTTTAATGAGCACACTCAAGTTTCTGGCTCTATTAGAGACTCTAGAAATCGAGAGTGTGCTTCTTGCTCGTAAGCAGAGTATGTTTCATGGATGAGAACTGTGCTGAGTGTTTCCCTTAAGAAATGGAGTTAAATCCCAGGCTCTGTGTCTTCCTACATGCAAGACTTCGTTTAAGGTAAACTCAGTCACCTTTCAGCTCAAACAATGGTACATCGTTCTAGGCTCAGATGATTCTTGCTCTTAAATGTAAAGCATTGGATGTTAGAGGAACTGTGGTTTCTATCAGTTTCAGAATCAGAGTTGAACAAGATATGGTCTGTATATGTGGGAACCACCGTTCTTTTGTTTTGTGCACACGCATGTTTCCTGCTGTATTAGAGACTCTAGAAATCAAGAGCGTGCTTCTTGTTCTAAAGCAGACTGTGTTTCATGGATGAGAACTGTGCTGTGTTTTTCCCTTCAGAAATGGAGTTAAATCCCAGGCTCTGTGTCTTCCTACATGCAAGACAACTTTTCAGGTAAACTCAGTCACCTTTCAGCTCAAAAAGGTAGATCATTCACGAAGCTCACCTGTTTCTCGCTCTTAACTGTAAAGCATTGGATATTAGAGGACCTGTGGTTCATATCAGTTTCAGAAGCAGAGTTGAACTAGATATGGTCTGTATGTGTAGGAAACACCGTTCTTTTCTTCTAACCACACTCAGTTTTCCTGCTATATTAGAGATTCTAGAAAGCAAGAGCAGGCTTCGTGACTTTAAGCAGAGTGTGTTTCATGGATGAGAACTGTGCTGTGTGTTTCCCTTCAGAAATGGAGTTAAATCCCAGGCTCTGTATCTTACTACAAGTTAGAATTCTGTTCAGGTAAACTCAGTCACCTTTCAGCTCCAACAAATGTACATCATTCTAGGCTCACACGTTTCTCGCTCTTAACTGAAATGCATTGGATGTTAGAGGACCTGTGGTTTGTATCAGTTTCAGAAGCAGAGTTGAATTACCAATGGTCCGTATGTGTAGGAAACACCGTTCATTTTTTCGGAGTACCCTCAAGTTTCTGGCTCTATTAGAGACTCTAGAAATCAAGAGCGTGTCTCTCTAAAAGCAGAGTGTGTTTCATGAATGAGAACTGTGCTGTTTGTTTCCCTACAGAAATGGAGTTAAATCCCAGGCTGTGTGTCTTCCTACAAGCAAGACTTCATTTAAGGTAAACTGAGTCACATTTCAGCTCAAAAAATGCTACATCGTTCTAGGCTCACACGATTCTTGCTCTTAAATGTAAAGCATTGGATGTTAGAGGAACTGTGGTTTCTATCATTTTCAGAAGCAGAGTTGAACAAGATATGGTCTCTATATGTAGGAACTACCGTTCTTTTGTTTTGAGCACACGCATGTTTTCTGCTGTATTAGAGACTCTAGAAATCAAGAGCGTGCTTCTTGGTCTAAAGCAGACTGTGTTTCATGGATGAGAGCTGTGCTGTGTTTTTCCCTTCAGAAATGGAGTTAAATCCCAGCCTCTGTGTCTTCCTACAAGCTAGACTTCGGTTCAGGTAAACTCAATCACCTTAATATCCTACAAAGCTACATCGTTCTAGGCTCACACGTTTCTCACTCTTAACTGTAAAGCATTGGTTGTTAGACGACCTGTGGTTTGGATCAGTTTCAGAAGCAGAGTTGAACTACCAATGGTCCGTATGTGTAGGTAACACAATTCTTTTCTTCTGAGTACACTCAAGTTTCTGGCTCTATTAGAGACTATAGAAATCAAGAGCGTGCTTCTCGCTCTAAAGCAGAGTGTGTTTCATGGATGAGAACTGTGCTGTGTGTTTACCTTCAGAAATGGAGTTAAACCCCAGGCTCTGTGTCTTCCTACAAGCTAGACTTCGTTTTAGGAAAATCAGTCACCTTTCAGTTCAAACAAAGCTACATCATTCTAGGCTCACACGTTTATCACTCTTAACTGTAAAGCATTGGATATTAGAGGACCTGTGGTTTGGATCAGTTTCAGAAGCAGAGTTGAACTACCAATGGTGCATATGTGTAGGAAACACCATTCTTTATTCTGAGCACACTCATGTTTCTGGCTGTATTAGAGACTCTAGAAATCAAGAGCTTGCTTCTTGCTCTAAAGCAGAGAGTGTTTCATGGATGAGAACTGTGCTGAGTGTTTCCCTTCAGAAATGGAGTTAAATCCCAGGCTCTGTGTCTTCCTACATGCAAGACAACTTTTCAGGTAAACTCAGTCACCTTTCAGTTCAAACAATGGTACATCGTTCTAGGCTCACATGATTTTTGCTCTTAAATGTAAAGCATTGGATATTAGAGGAAATGTGGTTTCTATCAGTTTCAGAAGCAGAGTTGAACAAGATATAGTCTGTATATGTAGGAACCACCGTTCTTTTGTTTCGAGCACACGCATGTTTCCTGCTGTATTAGAGAGTCTAGAAATCAAGAGCGTGCTTCTTGTTCTAAAGCAGACTGTGTTTCATGGATGAGAACTGTTCTGTGTTTTTCCCTTCAGAAATGGAGTTAAATCCCAGGCTCTGTGTCTTCCTACATGCAAGACAACTTTTCAGGTAAACTCAGTCACCTTTCAGCTCAAACAAAGGTAGATCATTCACGAAGCTCACATGTTTCTCGCTCTTAACTGTAAAGCATTGGATATTAGAGGACCTGTGGTTCATATCAGTTTCAGAAGCAGAGTTGAACTAGATATGGTCTGTATGTGTAGGAAACACCGTTCCTTTCTTCTGACCACACTCAGGTTTCCTGCTTTATTAGAGATTCTAGAAAGCAAGAGCGTGCTTCGTGACCTAAAGCAGAGTGTGTTTCATGGATGAGAACTGTGCTGTGTGTTTCCCTTCAGAAATGGAGTTAAATCCCAGTCTCGGTGTCTTCCTACAAGCTAGACTTAGGTTCAGGTAAACTCAGTCACATTTCAGCTCCAACAAAGCTACATTGTTCTAGGCTCACACGTTTCTTGCTCTTTACTGTAAAGCATTGGATATTAGAGGACCTGTGGTTCGTATCAATTTCAGAAGCAGAGTTGAACTAGATATGGTCAGTATGTGTAGGAAACTTCGTTCTTTTTTAATGAGGACACTCAAGTTTCTGGCTCTATTAGGGACTCTAGAAATCAAGAGCGTGCTTCGTGCTCTAAAGCAGACTGTGTTTCATGTGTGAGAACTGTGCTGTGTGTTTCCCTTCAGAAATGGAGTTAAATCCCAGGCTCTGTGTCTTCCTACATGCAAGACAACTTTTCAGGTAAACTCAGTCACCTTTCAGCTCAAACAAAGGTAGATCATTCACGAAGCTCACATGTTTCTCGCTCTTAACTGTAAAGAATTGGATATTAGAGGACTGTGGTTCATATCAGTTTCAGAAGCAGAGTTGAACAAGATATGGTCTGTATATGTAGGAACTACCGTTCTTTTTTTTTTTTGAGCACACGCATGTTTTCTGCTGTATTAGAGACTCTAGAAATCAAGAGCGTGCTTCGTGCTCTAAAGCAGACTGTGTTTCATGGATGAGAACTGTGCTGTGTGTTTCCCTTCAGAAATGGAGTTAAATCCCAGGCTCTGTGTCTTCCTACAAGCTAGACTTCTGTTCAGGTAAACTCAGTCACCTTTCAGCTCCAACAAATCTACATCGTTCTAGGCTCGCACGTTTCTCGCTCCTAACTGAAATGCATTGGATGTTAGAGGACCTGTGGTTTGTATCAGTTTCAGAAGCAGAGTTGAACTCCCAATGGTCCATATGTGTAGGAAACACCGTTCTTTTTTTCTGAGGACACTCAAGTTTCTGGCTCTATTAGAGATTCTAGAAATCAAGAGCGTGTCTCTCTCTAAAGCAGAGTGTGTTTCATGGATGAGAACTGTGCTGTGTGTTTCCCTTCAGAAATGGAGTTAAATCCCAGTTTCTGTGTCTTACTACAAGTTAGACTTCTGTTCAGGTAAACTCAGTCACCTTTCAGCTCCAACAAATCTACATCATTCTAGGCTCACAAGTTTCTCGCTCTTAACTGAAATGCATTGGATGTTAGAGGACCTGTGGTTTGTTTCAGTTTCAGAAGCAGAGTTGAACTAGATATGGTCCGTAAGTCTAGGAAACACCATTCTTTTTTAATGAGCACACTCAAGTTTCTGGCTCTATTAGAGACTCTAGAAATTGAGAGCGTGCTTCTTGCTCTTAAGCAGAGTATGTTTCATGGATGAGAACTGTGCTGAGTGTTTCCCTGAAGAAATGGAGTTAAATCCCAGGCTCTGTGTCTTCCTACATGCAAGACTTCGTTTAAGGTAAACTCAGTCACCTTTCAGCTCAAACAATGGTACATCGTTCTAGGCTCAAATGATTCTTGCTCTTAAATGTAAAGCATTGGATGTTAGAGGAACTGTGCTTTCTATCAGTTTCAGAAGCAGAGTTGAACAAGATATGGTCTGTATATATAGGAACCACCGTTCTTTTCTTTTGAGCACACGCATGTTTCCTGCTGTATTAGAGACTCTAGAAATCAAGAGCGTGCTTCTTGTTATAAAGCGGACTGTGTTTCATGGATGAAAACTGTGCTGTGTTTTTCCCTTCAGAAAAGGAGTTAAATCCCAGGCTCTGTGTCTTCCTACATGCAAGACAACTTTTCAGGTAAACTCAGTCACCTTTCAGCTCAAACAAAGGTAGATCATTCACGAAGCTCACATGTTTCTCGCTCTTAACTGTAAAGCATTGGATATTAGAGGACCTGTGGTTCATATCAGTTTCAGAAGCAGAGTTGAACAAGATATGGTCTGTATATGTAGAAACTACCGTTCTTTTTTTTTGAGCACACGCATGTTTTCTGCTGTATTAGAGAATCTAGAAAACAAGAGCGTGCTTCTTGGTCTAAAGCAGACTGTGTTTCATGGAAGAGAGCTGTGCTGTGTTTTTCCCTTCAGAAATGGACTTAAACCCCAGGTTCTGTGTCTTCCTACAAGCTAGACTTCGGTTTAGGTAAATCAGTCACCTTTCAGTTCAAACAAAGCTACATCATTCTAGGCTCACATGTTTCTCACTCTTAACTGTAAAGCATTGGATATTAGAGGACCTGTGGTTTGGATCAGTTTCAGAAGCAGAGTTGAACTACCAATGGTGCATATGTGTAGGAAACACCATTCTTTATTCTGAGCACACTCATGTTTCTGGCTGTATTAGAGACTCTAGAAATCAAGAGCTTGCTTCCTGCTCTAAAGCAGAGTGTGTTGCATGGATGAGAACTGTGCTTTGTGTTTCCCTTCAGAAATGTAGTTAAATCCCAGGCTCTGTGTCTTCCTACATGCAAGACAACTTTTCAGGTAAACTCAGTCACATTTCAGCTCCAACAAAGCTACATTGTTCTAGGCTCACACGTTTCTCGCTCTTTAATGTAAATCATTGGATATTAGAGGACCTGTGGTTCATATCAGTTTCAGAAGCAGAGTTCAACTAGATATGGTCAGTATGTCTAGGAAACACCGTTCTTTTTTAATGAGGACACTCAAGTTTCTGGCTCTATTAGAGACTCTAGAAATCAAGAGCGTGTCTCTCTCTAAAGCAGAGTGTGTTTCATGGATGAGAACTGTGCTGTGTGTTTCCCTTCAGAAATGGAGTTAAATCCCAGTTTCTGTGTCTTACTACAAGTTAGACTTCTGTTCAGGTAAACTCAGTCACCTTTCAGCTCCAACAAATCTGCATCATTCTAGGCTCACAAGTTTCTCGCTCTTAACTGAAATGCATTGGATGTTTGCGGACCTGTTTTTTGTATCAGTTTCAGAAGCAGAGTTGAACTACCAATGGTCCCTATGTGTAGGAAGCACTGTTCTTTTTTTCTGAGTACCCTCAAGTTTCTGGCTCTATTAGAGACTCTAGAAATCAAGAGCGTGTCTCTCTCTAAAGCAGAGTGAGTTTCATGGATGAGAACTGTGCTGTTTGTTTCCCTACAGAAATGGAGTTAAATCCCAGGCTCTGTGTCTTCCTACAAGCAAGACTTCATTTAAGGTAAACTCAGTCACATTTCAACTCAAACAATGCTACATCATTCTAGGCTCACACGATTCTTGCTCTTAAATGTAAAACATTGGATGTTAGAGGAACTGTGGTTTCTATCAGTTTCAGAAGCAGAGTTGAACAAGATATGGTCTGTATATGTAGGAACTACCGTTCTTTTGTTTTGAGCACACGCATGTTTTCTGCTGTATTAGAGACTCTAGAAATCAAGAGCGTGCTTCTTGGTCTAAAGCAGACTATGTTTCATGGATGAGAGCTGTGCTGTGTTTTTCCCTTCAGAAATGGAGTTAAATCCCAGGCTCTGTGTCTTCCTACAAGCTAGACTTCGGTTCAGGTAAACTCAATCACCTTAATCTCCAACAAAGCTACATCGTTCTAGGCTCACACATTTCTCGCTCTTACTGTAAAGCATTGGATATTAGAGGACCTGTGGTTTGGATCAGTTTCAGAAGCAGAGTTGAACTACCAATGGTCTGTATGTGTAGGACACACAATTCTTTTCTTCTGAGTACACTCAAGTTTCTGGCTCTATTAGAGACTATAGAAATCAAGAGCGTGCTTCTCGCCCTAATGCAGAGTGTGTTTCATGGATGAGAACTGTGCTGTGTGTTTACCTTCAGAAATGAAGTTAAATCCCAGGCTCTGTGTCTTCCTACAAGCTAGACTTCGGTTTAGGTAAATCAGTCACCTTTCAGTTCAAACAAAGCTACATCATTCTAGGCTCACACGTTTCTCGCTCTTACTGAAAAGCATTGGATATTAGAGGACCTGTGGTTTGGATCAGTTTCAGAAGCAGAGTTGAACTACCAATGGTCCATATGTGTAGGAAACACCATTGTTTATTCTGAGCACACTCATGTTTCTGGCTGTATTAGAGACTCTAGAAATCAAGAGCTTGCTTCTTGCTCTAAAGCAGAGTGTGTTTCATGGATGAGAACTGTGCTGTGTGTTTCCCTTCAGAAATGGAGTTAAATCCCAGGCTCTGTGTCTTCCTACATGCAAGACAACTTTTCAGGTAAACTCAGTCACCTTTCAGCTCAAACAAAGGTAGATCATTCATGAAGCTCACATGTTTCTCGCTCTTAACTGTAAAGAATTGGATATTAGAGGACTGTGGGTCATATCAGTTTCAGAAGCAGAGTTGAACAAGATATGGTCTGTATATGTAGGAACTACCGTTCTTTTTTTTTTTGAGCACACACATGTTTTCTGCTGTATTAGAGACTCTAGAAATCAAGAGCGTGCTTCTTGGTCTAAAGCAGACTGTGTTTCATGGATGAGAGCTGTGCTGTGTTTTTCCCTTCAGAAATGGAGTTAAACCCCAGGTTCTGTGTCTTCCTACAAGCTAGACTTCGGTTTAGGTAAATCAGTCACCTTTCAGTTCAAACAAAGCTACATCATTCTAGGCTCACATGTTTCTCACTCTTAACTGTAAAGCATTGGATATTAGAGGACCTGTGGTTTGGATCAGTTTCAGAAGCAGAGTTGAACTACCAATGGTGCATATGTGTAGGAAACACCATTCTTTATTCTGAGCACACTCATGTTTCTAGCTGTATTAGAGACTCTAGAAATCAAGAGCTTGCTTCCTGCTCTAAAGCAGAGTGTGTTTCATGGATGAGAACTGTGCTGTGTGTTTCCCTTCAGAAATGGAGTTAAATCCCAGGCTCTGTGTCTTCCTACATGCAAGACAACTTTTCAAGTAAACTCAGTCACCTTTCAGCTCAAACAAAGTTAGATCATTCACGAAGCTCACATGTTTCTCGCTCTTAACTGTAAAGCATTGGATATTAGAGGACCTGTGGTTCATATCAGTTTCAGAAGCAGAGTTGAACTAGATATGGTCTGTATGTGTAGGAACCACCGTTCTTTTCTTCTGACCACACTCAGGTTTCCCGCTTTATTAGAGATTCTAGAAAGCAAGAGCGTGCTTCGTGACCTAAAGCAGAGTGTGTTTCATGGATGAGAACTGTGCTGTGTGTTTCCCTTCAGAAATGGAGTTAAATCCCAGTCTCTGTGTCTTCCTACAAGCTAGACTTAGGTTCAGGTAAACTCAGTCACATTTCAGCTCCAACAAAGCTACATTGTTCTAGGCTCACACGTTTCTTGCTCTTTACTGTAAAGCATTGGATATTAGAGGACCTGTGGTTCGTATCAATTTCAGAAGCAGAGTTGAACTAGATATGGTCAGTATGTGTAGGAAACTTCGTTCTTTTTTAATGAGGACACTCAAGTTTCTGGCTCTATTAGGGACTCTAGAAATCAAGAGCATGCTTCGTGCTCTAAAGCAGACTGTGTTTCATGGATGAGAACTGTGCTGTGTGTTTCCCTTCAGAAATGGAGTTAAATCCCAGGCTCTGTGTCTTCCTACAAGCTAGACTTCTGTTCAGGTAAACTCAGTCACCTTTCAGCTCCAACAAATCTACATCGTTCTAGGCTCGCACGTTTCTCGCTCCTAACTGAAATGCATTGGATGTTAGAGGACCTGTGGTTTGTATCAGTTTCAGAAGCAGAGTTGAACTCCCAATGGTCTGTATGTGTAGGAAACACCGTTCTTTTTTTCTGAGTACCCTCAAGTTTCTGGCTCTATTAGAGACTCTAGAAATCAAGAGCGTGTCTCTCTCTAAAGCAGAGTGTGTTTCATGGATGAGAAATGTGCTGTTTGTTTCCCTACAGAAATGGAGTTAAATCCCAGGCTCTGTGTCTTCCTACAATCAAGACTTCATTTATGGTAAACTCAGTCACCTTTCAGCTCAAACAATGCTACATCATTCTAGGCTCACACGTTTCTCGCTCTTAACTGAAATGCATTGGATGTTAGAGGACCTGTGGTTTGTTTCAGTTTCAGAAGCAGAGTTGAACTAGATATGGTCCGTAAGTCTAGGAAACACCATTCTTTATTAATGAGCACACTCAAGTTTCTGGCTCTATTAGAGACTCTAGAAATCGAGAGCGTGGTTCTTGCTCTTTAGCAGAGTATGTTTCATGGATGAGAACTGTGCTGAGTGTTTCCCTGAGGAAATGGAGTTAAATCCCAGGCTCTATGTCTTCCTACATGCAAGACTTCGTTTAAGGTAAACTCAGTCACCTTTCAGCTCAAACAATGGTACATCGTTCTAGGCTCAAATGATTCTTGCTCTTAAATGTAAAGCATTGGATGTTAGAGGAACTGTGCTTTCTATCAGTTTCAGAAGCAGAGTTGAACAAGATATGGTCTGTATATATAGGAACCACCGTTCTTTTCTTTTGAGCACACGCATGTTTCCTGCTGTATTAGAGACTCTAGAAATCAAGAGCGTGCTTCTTGTTATAAAGCAGACTGTGTTTCATGGATGAAAACTGTGCTGTGTTTTTCCCTTCAGAAAAGGAGTTAAATCCCAGGCTCTGTGTCTTCCTACATGCAAGACAACTTTTCAGGTAAACTCAGTCACCTTTCAGCTCAAACAAAGGTAGATCATTCACGAAGCTCACATGTTTCTCGCTCTTAACTGTAAAGCATTGGATATTAGAGGACCTGTGGTTCATATCAGTTTCAGAAGCAGAGTTGAACAAGATATGGTCTGTATATGTAGAAACTACCGTTCTTTTTTTTTGAGCACACGCATGTTTTCTGCTGTATTAGAGAATCTAGAAAACAAGAGCGTGCTTCTTGGTCTAAAGCAGACTGTGTTTCATGGAAGAGAGCTGTGCTGTGTTTTTCCCTTCAGAAATGGACTTAAACCCCAGGTTCTGTGTCTTCCTACAAGCTAGACTTCGGTTTAGGTAAATCAGTCACCTTTCAGTTCAAACAAAGCTACATCATTCTAGGCTCACATGTTTCTCACTCTTAACTGTAAAGCATTGGATATTAGAGGACCTGTGGTTTGGATCAGTTTCAGAAGCAGAGTTGAACTACCAATGGTGCATATGTGTAGGAAACACCATTCTTTATTCTGAGCACACTCATGTTTCTGGCTGTATTAGAGACTCTAGAAATCAAGAGCTTGCTTCCTGCTCTAAAGCAGAGTGTGTTGCATGGATGAGAACTGTGCTGTGTGTTTCCCTTCAGAAATGGAGTTAAATCCCAGGCTCTGTGTCTTCCTACATGCAAGACAACTTTTCAGGTAAACTCAGTCACATTTCAGCTCCAACAAAGCTACATTGTTCTAGGCTCACACGTTTCTCGCTCTTTAATGTAAAGCATTGGATATTAGAGGACCTGTGGTTCGTATCAGTTTCAGAAGCAGAGTTCAACTAGATATGGTCAGTATGTCTAGTAAACACCGTTCTTTTTTAATGAGGCCACTCAAGTTTCTGGCTCTATTAGAGACTCTAGAAATCAAGAGCGTGTCTCTCTCTAAAGCAGAGTGTGTTTCATGGATGAGAACTGTGCTGTGTGTTTCCCTTCAGAAATGGAGTTAAATCCCAGTTTCTGTGTCTTACTACAAGTTAGACTTCTGTTCAGGTAAACTCAGTCACCTTTCAGCTCCAACAAATCTACATCATTCTAGGCTCACAAGTTTCTCGCTCTTAACTGAAATGCATTGGATGTTTGCGGACCTGTTTTTTGTATCAGTTTCAGAAGCAGAGTTGAACTTCCAATGGTCCCTATGTGTAGGAAGCACTGTTCTTTTTTTCTGAGTACCCTCAAGTTTCTGGCTCTATTAGAGACTCTAGAAATCAAGAGCGTGTCTCTCTCTAAAGCAGAGTGAGTTTCATGGATGAGAACTGTGCTGTTTGTTTCCCTACAGAAATGGAGTTAAATCCCAGGCTCTGTGTCTTCCTGCAAGCAAGATTTCATTTAAGGTAAACTCAGTCACATTTCAACTCAAACAATGCTACATCATTCTAGGCTCACACGATTCTTGCTCTTAAATGTAAAGCATTGGATGTTAGAGGAACTGTGGTTTCTATCAGTTTCAGAAGCAGAGTTGAACAAGATATGGTCTGTATATGTAGGAACTACCGTTCTTTTGTTTTGAGCACACGCATGTTTTCTGCTGTATTAGAGACTCTAGAAATCAAGAGCGTGCTTCTTCGTCTAAAGCAGACTGTGTTTCATGGATGAGAGCTGTGCTGTGTTTTTCCCTTCAGAAATGGAGTTAAATCCCAGGCTCTGTGTCTTCCTACAAGCTAGACTTCGGTTCAGGTAAACTCAATCACCTTAATCTCCAACAAAGCTACATCGTTCTAGGCTCACACATTTCTCGCTCTTACTGTAAAGCATTGGATATTAGAGGACCTGTGGTTTGGATCAGTTTCAGAAGCAGAGTTGAACTACCAATGGTCCGTATGTGTAGGACACACAATTCTTTTCTTCTGAGTACACTCAAGTTTCTGGCTCTATTAGAGACTATAGAAATCAAGAGCGTGCTTCTCGCCCTAATGCAGAGTGTGTTTCATGGATGAGAACTGTGCTGTGTGTTTACCTTCAGAAATGGAGTTAAATCCCAGGCTCTGTGTCTTCCTACAAGCTAGACTTCGGTTTAGGTAAATCAGTCACCTTTTAGTTCAAAAAAAGCTACATCATTCTAGGCTCACAAGTTTCTCGCTCTTACTGAAAAGCATTGGATATTAGAGGACCTGTGGTTTGGATCAGTTTCAGAAGCAGAGTTGAACTACCAATGGTCCATATGTGTAGGAAACACCATTGTTTATTCTGAGCACACTCATGTTTCTGGCTGTATTAGAGACTCTAGAAATCAAGAGCTTGCTTCTTGCTCTAAAGCAGAGTGTGTTTCATGGATGAGAACTGTGCTGTGTGTTTCCCTTCAGAAATGGAGTTAAATCCCAGGCTCTGTGTCTTCCTACATGCAAGACAACTTTTCAGGTAAACTCAGTCACCTTTCAGCTCAAACAAAGGTAGATCATTCACGAAGCTCACATGTTTCTCGCTCTTAACTGTAAAGAATTGGATATTAGAGGACTGTGGTTCATATCAGTTTCAGAAGCAGAGTTGAACAAGATATGGTCTGTATATGTAGGAACTACCGTTCTTTTTTTTTTTGAGCACACGCATGTTTTCTGCTGTATTAGAGACTCTAGAAATCAAGAGCGTGCTTCTTGGTCTAAAGCAGACTGTGTTTCATGGATGAGAGCTGTGCTGTGTTTTTCCCTTCAGAAATGGAGTTAAACCCCAGGTTCTGTGTCTTCCTACAAGCTAGACTTCGGTTTAGGTAAATCAGTCACCTTTCAGTTCAAACAAAGCTACATCATTCTAGGCTCACATGTTTCTCACTCTTAACTGTAAAGCATTGGATATTAGAGGACCTGTGGTTTGGATCAGTTTCAGAAGCAGAGTTGAACTACCAATGGTGCATATGTGTAGGAAACACCATTCTTTATTCTGAGCACACTCATGTTTCTGGCTGTATTAGAGACTCTAGAAATCAAGAGCTTGCTTCCTGCTCTAAAGCAGAGTGTGTTTCATGGATGAGAACTGTGCTGTGTGTTTCCCTTCAGAAATGGAGTTAAATCCCAGGCTCTGTGTCTTCCTACATGCAAGACAACTTTTCAGGTAAACTCAGTCACATTTCAGCTCCAACAAAGCTACATTGTTCTAGGCTCACACGTTTCTCGCTCATTAATGTAAAGCATTGGATATTAGAGGACCTGTGGTTCGTATCAGTTTCAGAAGCAGAGGTGAACTAGATATGGTCAGTATGTCTAGGAAACACCGTTCTTTTTTAATGAGGACACTCAAGTTTCTGGCTCTATTAGAGACTCTAAAAATCAAGAGCATGTCTCTCTCTAAAGCAGAGTGTGTTTCATGGATGAGAACTGTGCTGTTTGTTTCCCTACAGAAATGGAGTTAAATCCCAGGCTCTGTGTCTTCCTACAAGCAAGACTTCATTTAAGGTAAACTCAGTCACATTTCAGCTCAAACAATGCTACATCATTCTAGGCTCACACGATTCTTGCTCCTAAATGTAAAGCATTGGATGTTAGAGGAACTGTGGTTTCTATCAGTTTCAGAAGCAGAGTTGAACAAGATATGGTCTGTATATGTAGGAACTACCGTTCTTTTGTTTTGAGCACACGCATGTTTTCTGCTGTATTAGAGACTCTAGAAATCAAGAGCGTGCTTCTTGGTCTAAAGCAGACTGTGTTTCATGGATGAGAGCTGTGCTGTGTTTTTCCCTTCCGAAATGGAGTTAAATCCCAGGCTCTGTGTCTTCCTACAAGCTAGACTTCGGTTCAGGTAAACTCAATCACCTTAATCTCCAACAAAGCTACATCGTTCTAGGCTCACACATTTCTCGCTCTTACTGTAAAGCATGGGATATTAGAGGACCTGTGGTTTGGATCAGTTTCAGAAGCAGAGTTGAACTACCAATGGTCCGTATGTGTAGGACACACAATTCTTTTCTTCTGAGTACACTCAAGTTTCTGGCTCTATTAGAGACTATAGAAATCAAGAGTGTGCTTCTCGCCCTAAAGCAGAGTGTGTTTCATGGATGAGAACTGTGCTGTGTGTTTACCTTCAGAAATGGAGTTAAATCCCAGGCTCTGTGTCTTCCTACAAGCTAGACTTCGGTTTAGGTAAATCAGTCACCTTTCAGTTCAAACAAAGCTACATCATTCTAGGCTCACACGTTTCTCGCTCTTACTGAAAAGCATTGGATATTAGAGACCTGTGGTTTGGATCAGTTTCAGAAGCAGAGTTGAACTACCAATGGTCCATATGTGTAGGAAACACCATTGTTTATTCTGAGCACACTCATGTTTCTGGCTCTATTAGAGACTCTAGAAATCAAGAGCTTGCTTCTTGCTCTAAAGCAGAGTGTGTTTCATGGATGAGAACTGTGCTGTGTGTTTCCCTTCAGAAATGGAGTTAAATCCCAGGCTCTGTGTCTTCCTACATGCAAGACAACTTTTCAGGTAAACTCAGTCACCTTTCAGCTCAAACAAAGGTAGATCATTCACGAAGCTCACATGTTTCTCGCTCTTAACTGTAAAGCATTGGATATTAGAGGACTGTGGTACATATCAGTTTCAGAAGCAGAGTTGAACTAGATATGGTCTGTATGTGTAGGAAACACCGTTCTTTTCTTCTGACCACACTCAGGTTTCCTGCTTTATTAGAGATTCTAGAAAGCAAGAGCGTGCTTCGTGCTCTAAAACAGAGTGTGTTTCATGGATGAGAACTGTGCTGTGTGTTTCCCTTCAGAAATGGAGTTAAATCCCAGGCTCTGTGTCTTCCTACAAGCAAGACTTCATTTAAGGTAAACTCAGTCACATTTCAGCTCAAACAATTCTACATCATTCTAGGCTCACACGTTTCTCACTCTTTACTGTAAAGCATTGGATATTAGAGGACCTGTGGTTCGTATCAGTTTCAGAAGCAGAGTTGAACTAGATATGGTCAGTATGTCTAGGAAACACCGTTTTTTTTAAATGAGGACATTCAAGTTTCTGGCTCTATTACAGACTCTAGAAATGAAGAGCGTGCTTCTTGCTCCAAAGCAGACTCTGTTTCATGGATGAGAACTGTGCTGTGTGTTTCCCTTCAGAAATGGAGTTAAATCCCAGGCTCTCTGTCTTCCTACAAGCTAGACTTCTGTTCAGGTAAACTCAGCCACCTTTCAGCTCCAAAAAATCTACATCGTTCTAGGCTCACACGTTTCTCGCTCTTAACTGAAATGCATAGGATGTTAGAGGACCTGTGGTTTGTATCAGTTTCAGAAGCAGAGTTGAACTAGATATGGTCCGTATGTCTAGGAAACTTCGTTCTTTTTTAATGAGGACACTCATGTTTCTGGCTCTATTAGGGACTCTAGAAATCAAGAGCGTGCTTCTTGCTCTAAAGCAGACTGTGTTTCATGGATGAGAACTGTGCTGTGTGTTTCCCTTCAGAAATGGAGTTAAATCCCAGTTTCTGTTTCTTACTACAAGTTAGACTTCTGTTCAGGTAAACTCAGTCACCTTTCAGCTCCAGCAAATCTACATCATTCTAGCCTCACAAGTTTCTCGCTCTTAACTGAAATGCATTGGATGTTTGCGGACCTGTTTTTTGTATCAGTTTCAGAAGCAGAGTTGAACTACCAATGGTCCCTATGTGTAGGAAGCACTGTTCTTTTTTTCTGAGTACCCTCAATTTTCTGGCTCTATTAGAGACTCTAGAAATCAAGAGCGTGTTTCTCTCTAAAGCAGAGTGTGTTTCATGGAGGAGAACTGTGCTGTTTGTTTCCCTACAGAAATGGAGTTAAATCCCAGGCTCTGTGTCTTCCTACAAGCATGACTTCATTTAAGGTAAACTCAGTCACATTTCAACTCAAACAATGCTACATCATTCTAGGCTCACACGATTCTTGCTCTTACTGTAAAGCATTGGATATTAGAAAACCTGTGGTTCATATCAGTTTCAGAAGCAGAGTTGAACAAGATATGGTCTGTATATGTAGGAACTACCGTTCTTTTTTTCTGAGCACACGCATGTTTTCTGCTGTATTAGAAACTCTAGAAATCAAGAGCGTGCTTCTTGGTCTAAAGCAGACTGTGTTTCATGGATGAGAGCTGTGCTGTGTTTTTCCCTTCAGAAATGGAGTTAAACCCCAGGTTCTGTGTCTTCCTACAAGCTAGACTTCGGTTTAGGTAAATCAGTCACCTTTCAGTTCAAACAAAGCTACATCATTCTAGGCTCACATGTTTCTCACTCTTAACTGTAAAGCATTGGATATTAGAGGACCTGTGGTTTGGATCAGTTTCAGAAGCAGAGTTGAACTACCAATGGTGCATATGTGTAGGAAACTCCATTCTTTATTCTGAGCACACTCATGTTTCTGGCTGTATTAGAGACTCTAGAAATCAAGAGCTTGCTTCCTGCTCTAAAGCAGAGTGTGTTTCATGGATGAGAACTGTGCTGTGTGTTTCCCTTCAGAAATGGAGTTAAATCCTAGGCTCTGTGTCTTCCTACATGCAAGACAACTTTTCAGGTAAATTCAGTCACATTTCAGCTCCAACAAACCTACATTGTTCTAGGCTCACACGTTTCTTGCTCTTTAATGTAAAGCATTGGATATTAGAGGACCTGTGGTTCGGATCAGTTTCAGAAGCAGAGTTGAACTAGATATGGTCAGTATGTCTAGGAAACACCGTTCTTTTCTAATGAGGACACTCAAGTTTCTGGCTCTATTAGAGACTCTAGAAATCAAGAGCGTGTCTCTCTCTAAAGCAGAGTGTGTTTCATGGATGAGAACTGTGCTGTTTGTTTCCCTACAGAAATGGAGTTAAATCCCAGGCTCTGTGTCTTCCTACATGCAAGACAACTTTTCAGGTAAACTCAGTCACCTTTCAGCTCAAACAAAGGTAGATCATTCACGAAGCTCACATGTTTCTCGCTCTTAACTGTAAAGCATTGGATATTAGAGGACCTGTGGTTCATATCAGTTTCAGAAGCAGAGTTGAACAAGATATGGTCTGTATATGTAGGAACTACCGTTCTTTTGTTTTGAGCACACGCATGTTTTCTGCTGTATTAGAGACTCTAGAAATCAAGAGCGTGCTTCTTGGTCTAAAGCAGACTGTGTTTCATGGATAAGAGCTGTGCTGTGTGTTTCCCTTCAGAAATGGAGTTAAATCCCAGGCTCTGTGTCTTCCTACAAGCTAGACTTCTGTTCAGGTAAACTCAATCACCTTAATCTCCAACAAATCTACATCGTTCTAGGCTCACACGTTTCTCGCTCTTAACTGTTAAGCATTGGATGTTAGACGACCTGTGGTTTGTATCAGTTTCAGAAGCAGAGTTGAACTACCAATGGTCCATATGTGTAGGAAACACAATTCTTTTCTTCTGAGTACAATCATGTTTCTGGCTCTATTAGAGACTATAGAAATCAAGAGCGTGCTTCTCGCTCTAAAGCAGAGTGTGTTTCATGGATGAGAACTGTGCTGTGTGTTTACCTTCAGAAATGGAGTTAAATCCCAGGATCTGTGTCTTCCTACATGCAAGACAACTTTTCAGGTACATTCAGTCTCCTTTCAGCTCAAACAAAAGTAGATCATTCACGAAGCTCACATGTTTCTCGCTCTTAACTGTAAAGCATTGGATATTAGAGGACCTGTGGTTCATATCAGTTTCAGAAACAGAGTTGAACTAGATATGGTCTGTATGTGTAGGAAACACCGTTCTTTTCTTCTGACCACACTCAGGTTTCCTGCTTTATTAGAGATTCTAGAAAGCAAGAGCGTGCTTCGTGCTCTAAAGCAGAGTGTGTTTCATGGATGAGAACTGTGCTGTGTGTTTCCCTTCAGAAATGGAGTTAAATCCCAGGTTCTGTGTCTTCCTACAAGCTAGACTTCGGTTTAGGTAAATCAGTCACCTTTCAGTTCAAACAAAGCTACATCATTCTAGGCTCACATGTTTCTCACTCTTAACTGTAAAGCATTGGATATTAGAGGACCTGTGGTTTGGATCAGTTTCAGAAGCAGAGTTGAACTACCAATGGTGCATATGTGTAGGAAACACCATTCTTTATTCTGAGCACACTCATGTTTCTGGCTGTATTAGAGACTCTAGAAATCAAGAGCTTGCTTCCTGCTCTAAAGCAGAGTGTGTTTCATGGATGAGAACTGTGCTGTGTGTTTCCCTTCAGAAATGGAGTTAAATCCCAGGCTCTGTGTCTTCCTACATGCAAGACAACTTTTCAGGTAAACTCAGTCACATTTCAGCTCCAACAAAGCTACATTGTTCTAGGCTCACACGTTTCTCGCTCATTAATGTAAAGCATTGGATATTAGAGGACCTGTGGTTCGTATCAGTTTCAGAAGCAGAGGTGAACTAGATATGGTCAGTATGTCTAGGAAACACCGTTCTTTTTTAATGAGGACACTCAAGTTTCTGGCTCTATTAGAGACTCTAAAAATCAAGAGCATGTCTCTCTCTAAAGCAGAGTGTGTTTCATGGATGAGAACTGTGCTGTTTGTTTCCCTACAGAAATGGAGTTAAATCCCAGGCTCTGTGTCTTCCTACAAGCAAGACTTCATTTAAGGTAAACTCAGTCACATTTCAGCTCAAACAATGCTACATCATTCTAGGCTCACACGATTCTTGCTCCTAAATGTAAAGCATTGGATGTTAGAGGAACTGTGGTTTCTATCAGTTTCAGAAGCAGAGTTGAACAAGATATGGTCTGTATATGTAGGAACTACCGTTCTTTTGTTTTGAGCACACGCATGTTTTCTGCTGTATTAGAGACTCTAGAAATCAAGAGCGTGCTTCTTGGTCTAAAGCAGACTGTGTTTCATGGATGAGAGCTGTGCTGTGTTTTTCCCTTCCGAAATGGAGTTAAATCCCAGGCTCTGTGTCTTCCTACAAGCTAGACTTCGGTTCAGGTAAACTCAATCAACTTAATCTCCAACAAAGCTACATCGTTCTAGGCTCACACATTTCTCGCTCTTACTGTAAAGCATGGGATATTAGAGGACCTGTGGTTTGGATCAGTTTCAGAAGCAGAGTTGAACTACCAATGGTCCGTATGTGTAGGACACACAATTCTTTTCTTCTGAGTACACTCAAGTTTCTGGCTCTATTAGAGACTATAGAAATCAAGAGTGTGCTTCTCGCCCTAAAGCAGAGTGTGTTTCATGGATGAGAACTGTGCTGTGTGTTTACCTTCAGAAATGGAGTTAAATCCCAGGCTCTGTGTCTTCCTACAAGCTAGACTTCGGTTTAGGTAAATCAGTCACCTTTCAGTTCAAACAAAGCTACATCATTCTAGGCTCACACGTTTCTCGCTCTTACTGAAAAGCATTGGATATTAGAGACCTGTGGTTTGGATCAGTTTCAGAAGCAGAGTTGAACTACCAATGGTCCATATGTGTAGGAAACACCATTCTTTATTCTGAGCACACTCATGTTTCTGGATGTATTAGAGACTCTAGAAATCAAGAGCTTGCTTCTTGCTCTAAAGCAGAGTGTGTTTCATGGATGAGAACTGTGCTGTGTGTTTTCCTTCAGAAATGGAGTTAAATCCCAGGCTCTGTGTCTTCCTACATGCAAGACAACTTTTCAGGTACATTCAGTCTCCTTTCAGCTCAAACAAAAGTAGATCATTCACGAAGCTCACATGTTTCTCGCTCTTAACTGTAAAGCATTGGATATTAGAGGACCTGTGGTTCATATCAGTTTCAGAAACAGAGTTGAACTAGATATGGTCTGTATGTGTAGGAAACACCGTTCTTTTCTTCTGACCACACTCAGGTTTCCTGCTTTATTAGAGATTCTAGAAAGCAAGAGCGTGCTTCGTGCTCTAAAGCAGAGTGTGTTTCATGGATGAGAACTGTGCTGTGTGTTTCCCTTCAGAAATGGAGTTAAATCCCAGGTTCTGTGTCTTCCTACAAGCTAGACTTCGGTTTAGGTAAATCAGTCACCTTTCAGTTCAAACAAAGCTACATCATTCTAGGCTCACATGTTTCTCACTCTTAACTGTAAAGCATTGGATATTAGAGGACCTGTGGTTTGGATCAGTTTCAGAAGCAGAGTTGAACTACCAATGGTGCATATGTGTAGGAAACACCATTCTTTATTCTGAGCACACTCATGTTTCTGGCTGTATTAGAGACTCTAGAAATCAAGAGCTTGCTTCCTGCTCTAAAGCAGAGTGTGTTTCATGGATGAGAACTGTGCTGTGTGTTTCCCTTCAGAAATGGAGTTAAATCCCAGGCTCTGTGTCTTCCTACATGCAAGACAACTTTTCAGGTAAACTCAGTCACATTTCAGCTCCAACAAAGCTACATTGTTCTAGGCTCACACGTTTCTCGCTCATTAATGTAAAGCATTGGATATTAGAGGACCTGTGGTTCGTATCAGTTTCAGAAGCAGAGGTGAACTAGATATGGTCAGTATGTCTAGGAAACACCGTTCTTTTTTAATGAGGACACTCAAGTTTCTGGCTCTATTAGAGACTCTAAAAATCAAGAGCATGTCTCTCTCTAAAGCAGAGTGTGTTTCATGGATGAGAACTGTGCTGTTTGTTTCCCTACAGAAATGGAGTTAAATCCCAGGCTCTGTGTCTTCCTACAAGCAAGACTTCATTTAAGGTAAACTCAGTCACATTTCAGCTCAAACAATGCTACATCATTCTAGGCTCACACGATTCTTGCTCCTAAATGTAAAGCATTGGATGTTAGAGGAACTGTGGTTTCTATCAGTTTCAGAAGCAGAGTTGAACAAGATATGGTCTGTATATGTAGGAACTACCGTTCTTTTGTTTTGAGCACACGCATGTTTTCTGCTGTATTAGAGACTCTAGAAATCAAGAGCGTGCTTCTTGGTCTAAAGCAGACTGTGTTTCATGGATGAGAGCTGTGCTGTGTTTTTCCCTTCCGAAATGGAGTTAAATCCCAGGCTCTGTGTCTTCCTACAAGCTAGACTTCGGTTCAGGTAAACTCAATCAACTTAATCTCCAACAAAGCTACATCGTTCTAGGCTCACACATTTCTCGCTCTTACTGTAAAGCATGGGATATTAGAGGACCTGTGGTTTGGATCAGTTTCAGAAGCAGAGTTGAACTACCAATGGTCCGTATGTGTAGGACACACAATTCTTTTCTTCTGAGTACACTCAAGTTTCTGGCTCTATTAGAGACTATAGAAATCAAGAGTGTGCTTCTCGCCCTAAAGCAGAGTGTGTTTCATGGATGAGAACTGTGCTGTGTGTTTACCTTCAGAAATGGAGTTAAATCCCAGGCTCTGTGTCTTCCTACAAGCTAGACTTCGGTTTAGGTAAATCAGTCACCTTTCAGTTCAAACAAAGCTACATCATTCTAGGCTCACACGTTTCTCGCTCTTACTGAAAAGCATTGGATATTAGAGACCTGTGGTTTGGATCAGTTTCAGAAGCAGAGTTGAACTACCAATGGTCCATATGTGTAGGAAACACCATTCTTTATTCTGAGCACACTCATGTTTCTGGATGTATTAGAGACTCTAGAAATCAAGAGCTTGCTTCTTGCTCTAAAGCAGAGTGTGTTTCATGGATGAGAACTGTGCTGTGTGTTTTCCTTCAGAAATGGAGTTAAATCCCAGGCTCTGTGTCTTCCTACATGCAAGACAACTTTTCAGGTACATTCAGTCTCCTTTCAGCTCAAACAAAAGTAGATCATTCACGAAGCTCACATGTTTCTCGCTCTTAACTGTAAAGCATTGGATATTAGAGGACCTGTGGTTCATATCAGTTTCAGAAGCAGAGTTGAACTAGATATGGTCTGTATGTGTAGGAAACACCGTTCTTTTCTTCTGACCACACTCAGGTTTCCTGCTTTATTAGAGATTCTAGAAAGCAAGAGCGTGCTTCGTGCTCTAAAGCAGAGTGTGTTTCATGGATGAGAACTGTGCTGTGTGTTTCCCTTCAGAAATGGAGTTAAATCCCAGGCTCTGTGTCTTCCTACAAGCTAGACTTAGGTTCAGGTAAACTCAGTCACATTTCAGCTCCAACAAAGCTACATTTTCCTAGGCTCACACGTTTCTCACTCTTTACTGTAAAGCATTGGATATTAGAGGACCTGTGGTTCGTATCAGTTTCAGAAGCAGAGTTGAACTAGATATGGTCAGTATGTCTAGGAAACACCGTTCTTTTTTTCTGAGGACACTCAAGTTTCTGGCTCTATTAGAGACTCTAGAAATGAAGAGCGTGTCTTTCTCTAAAGCAGAGTGTGTTTCATGGATGAGAACTTTGCTGTGTGTTTCCCTTCAGTAATGGAGTTAAATCCCAGTTTCTGTGTCTTACTACAAGTTAGACTTCTGTTCAGGTAAACTCAGTCACCTTTCAGCTCCAACAAATCTGCATCATTCTAGGCTCACAAGTTTCTCGCTCTTAACTGAAATGCATTGGATGTTAGCAGACCTGTTTTTTGTATCAGTTTCAGAAGCAGAGTTGAACTACCAATGGTCCCTATGTGTAGGAAGCACTGTTCTTTTTTTCTGAGTACCCTCAAGTTTCAGGCTCTATTAGAGACTCTAGAAATCAAGAGCGTGTCTCTCTCTAAAGCAGAGTGTGTTTCATGGATGAGAAATGTGCTGTTTGTTGCCCTACAGAAATGGAGTTAAATCTCAGGCTCTGTGTCTTCCTACAATCAAGACTTCATTTATGGTAAACTCAGTCACCTTTCAGCTCAAACAATGCTACATCATTCTAGGCTCACACGTTTCTCGCTCTTAACTGAAATGCATTGGATGTTAGAGGACCTGTGGTTTGTTTCAGTTTCAGAAGCAGAGTTGAACTAGATATGGTCCGTATGTCTAGGTAACACCATTCTTTTTTAATGAGCACACTCAAGTTTCTGGCTCTATTAGAGACTCTAGAAGTCGAGAGCGTGCTTCTTGCGCTTAAGCAGAGTATGTTTCATGGATGAGAACTGTGCTGAGTGTTTCCCTGAAGAAATGGAGTTAAATCCCAGGCTCTGTGTCTTAATACATGCAAGACTTCGTTTAAGTTAAACTCAGTCACATTTTAGCTCAAACAATGGTACATCGTTCTAGGCTCACACGATTCTTGCTCTTAAATGGAAAGCATTAGATGTTAGGGGAACTGTGGTTTCTATCAGTTTCAGAAGCAGAGTTGAACAAGATATGGTCTGTATATGTAGCAACTACCGTTCTTTTGTTTTGAGCACAGGCATGTTTCCTGCTGTATTAGAGACTCTAGAAATCAAGAGCGTGCTTCTTGGTCCAAAGCAGACTGTGTTTCATGGATAAGAGCTGTGCTGTGTTTTTCCCTTCAGAAATGGAGTTAAATCCCAGGCTCTGTGTCTTCCTACAAGCTAGAATTCTGTTCAGGTAAACTCAATCACCTTAATCTCCAACAAAGCTACATCGTTCTAGGCTCACACGTTTCTCGCTCTTAACTGTTAAGCATTGGTTGTTAGACGACCTGTGGTTTGTATCAGTTTCAGAAGCAGAGTTGAACTACCAATGGTCCATATGTGTAGGAAACACAATTCTTTTCTTCTGAGTACAATCATGTTTCTGGCTCTATTAGAGACTATAGAAATCAAGAGCGTGCTTCTCGCTCTAAAGCAGAGTGTGTTTCATGGATGAGAACTGTGCTGTGTGTTTCCCTTCAGAAATGGAGTTAAATCCCAGGCTCTGTGTCTTCCTACAAGCTAGACTTAGGTTCAGGTAAACTCAGTCACATTTCAGCTCCAACAAAGCTACATTTTCCTAGGCTCACACGTTTCTCACTCTTTACTGTAAAGCATTGGATATTAGAGGACCTGTGGTTCGTATCAGTTTCAGAAGCAGAGTTGAACTAGATATGGTCAGTATGTCTAGGAAACACCGTTCTTTTTTTCTGAGGACACTCAAGTTTCTGGCTCTATTAGAGACTCTAGAAATGAAGAGCGTGTCTTTCTCTAAAGCAGAGTGTGTTTCATGGATGAGAACTTTGCTGTGTGTTTCCCTTCAGTAATGGAGTTAAATCCCAGTTTCTGTGTCTTACTACAAGTTAGACTTCTGTTCAGGTAAACTCAGTCACCTTTCAGCTCCAACAAATCTGCATCATTCTAGGCTCACAAGTTTCTCGCTCTTAACTGAAATGCATTGGATGTTAGCAGACCTGTTTTTTGTATCAGTTTCAGAAGCAGAGTTGAACTACCAATGGTCCCTATGTGTAGGAAGCACTGTTCTTTTTTTCTGAGTACCCTCAAGTTTCAGGCTCTATTAGAGACTCTAGAAATCAAGAGCGTGTCTCTCTCTAAAGCAGAGTGTGTTTCATGGATGAGAAATGTGCTGTTTGTTGCCCTACAGAAATGGAGTTAAATCTCAGGCTCTGTGTCTTCCTACAATCAAGACTTCATTTATGGTAAACTCAGTCACCTTTCAGCTCAAACAATGCTACATCATTCTAGGCTCACACGTTTCTCGCTCTTAACTGAAATGCATTGGATGTTAGAGGACCTGTGGTTTGTTTCAGTTTCAGAAGCAGAGTTGAACTAGATATGGTCCGTATGTCTAGGTAACACCATTCTTTTTTAATGAGCACACTCAAGTTTCTGGCTCTATTAGAGACTCTAGAAGTCGAGAGCGTGCTTCTTGCGCTTAAGCAGAGTATGTTTCATGGATGAGAACTGTGCTGAGTGTTTCCCTGAAGAAATGGAGTTAAATCCCAGGCTCTGTGTCTTAATACATGCAAGACTTCGTTTAAGTTAAACTCAGTCACATTTTAGCTCAAACAATGGTACATCGTTCTAGGCTCACACGATTCTTGCTCTTAAATGGAAAGCATTAGATGTTAGGGGAACTGTGGTTTCTATCAGTTTCAGAAGCAGAGTTGAACAAGATATGGTCTGTATATGTAGCAACTACCGTTCTTTTGTTTTGAGCACAGGCATGTTTCCTGCTGTATTAGAGACTCTAGAAATCAAGAGCGTGCTTCTTGGTCTAAAGCAGACTGTGTTTCATGGATAAGAGCTGTGCTGTGTTTTTCCCTTCAGAAATGGAGTTAAATCCCAGGCTCTGTGTCTTCCTACAAGCTAGAATTCTGTTCAGGTAAACTCAATCACCTTAATCTCCAACAAAGCTACATCGTTCTAGGCTCACACGTTTCTCGCTCTTAACTGTTAAGCATTGGTTGTTAGACGACCTGTGGTTTGTATCAGTTTCAGAAGCAGAGTTGAACTACCAATGGTCCATATGTGTAGGAAACACAATTCTTTTCTTCTGAGTACAATCATGTTTCTGGCTCTATTAGAGACTATAGAAATCAAGAGCGTGCTTCTCGCTCTAAAGCAGAGTGTGTTTCATGGATGAGAACTGTGCTGTGTGTTTACCTTCAGAAATGGAGTTAAATCCCAGGATCTGTGTCTTCCTACATGCAAGACAACTTTTCAGGTACATTCAGTCTCCTTTCAGCTCAAAGAAAAGTAGATCATTCACGAAGCTCACATGTTTCTCGCTCTTAACTGTAAAGCATTGGATATTAGAGGACCTGTGGTTCATATCAGTTTCAGAAGCAGAGTTGAACTAGATATGGTCTGTATGTGTAGGAAACACCGTTCTTTTCTTCTGACCACACTCAGGTTTCCTGCTTTATTAGAGATTCTAGAAAGCAAGAGCGTGCTTCGTGCTCTAAAGCAGAGTGTGTTTCATGGATGAGAACTGTGCTGTGTGTTTCCCTTCAGAAATGGAGTTAAATCCCAGGCTCTGTGTCTTCCTACAAGCTAGACTTAGGTTCAGGTAAACTCAGTCACATTTCAGCTCCAACAAAGCTACATTGTTCTAGGCTCACACGTTTCTCGCTCTTTACTGTAAAGCATTGGATATTAGAGGACCTGTGGTTCGTATCAGTTTCAGAAGCAGAGTTGAACTAGATATGGTCAGTATGTCTTGGAAACACCGTTCTTTTTTAATGACGACACTCAAGTTTCTGGCTCTATTAGTGACTCTAGAAATCAAGAGCGTGTCTCTCTCTAAAGCAGAGTGTGTTTCATGGATGAGAACTGTGCTGTTTGTTTCCCTACAGAAATGGAGTTAAATCCCAGGCTCTGTGTCTTCCTACAAGCTAGACTTCATTTAAGGTAAACTCAGTCACTTTTCAGCTCAAACAATGCTACATCGTTCTAGTCTCACACGATTCTTGCTCTTAAATGTAAAGCATTGGATGTTAGAGGAACTGTGGTTTCTATAAGTTTCAGAAGCAGAGTTGAACAAGATATGGTCTGTATATGTTGGAACTACCGTTCTTTTGTTTTGAGCACACGCATGTTTCCTGCTGTATTAGAGACTCTAGAAATCAAGAGCATGCTTCTTGGTCTAAAGCAGACTGTGTTTCATGGATGAGAGCTGTGCCATTTTTTTCCCTCCAGAAATGGAGTTAAATCCCAGGCTCTGTGTCTTCCTACAAGCTAGACTTCTGTTCAGGTAAACTCAATCACCTTAATCTCCAACAAAGCTACATCGTTCTAGGCTCACACGTTTCTCGCTCTTTACTGTAAAGCATTGGATATTAGAGGACCTGTGGTTCGTATCAGTTTCAGAAGCAGAGTTGAACTAGATATGGTCAGTATGTCTAGGAAACACCGTTCTTTTTTAATGAGGACACTCAAGTTTCTGGCTCTATTAGAGACTCTAGAAATCAAGAGCGTGCTTCTTGCTCTAAAGCAGACTCTATTTCATGGATGAGAACTGTGCTGTGTGTTTCCCTTCAGAAATGGAGTTAAATCCCAGGCTCTGTGTCTTCCTACAAGCTAGACTTCTGTTCAGGTAAACTCAGTCACCTTTCAGCTCCAACAAATCTACATCGTTCTAGGCTCACACGTTTCTCGCTCCTAACTGAAATGCATTGGATGTTAGCGGACCTGTGGGTCATATCAGTTTCAGAAGCAGAGTTGAACTACCAATGGTCCGTATGTGTAGGAAACACCATTCTTTTTTTCTGAGGACACTCAAGTTTCTGGCTCTATTAGTGACTCTAGATCAAGAGCGTGTCTCTCTCTAAAGCAGAGTGTGTTTCATGGATGAGAACTGTGCAGTGTGTTTTCCTTCAGAAATGGAGTTAAATCCCAGTTTCTGTGTCTTTCTACAAGTTAGCCTTCTGTTCAGGTAAACTCAGTCACCTTACAGCTCCAACAAATCTACATCATTCTAGGCTCACAAGTTTCTCGCTCTTAACTAAAATGCATTGCATGTTAGAGGACCTGTTTTTTGTATCAGTTTCAGTAGCAGAGTTGAACTACCAATGGTCCGTATGTGTAGGAAGCACCGTTCTTTTTTTCTGAGTACCCTCAAGTTTCTGGCTCTATTAGAGACTCTAGAAATAAAGAGCGTGTCTCTCTCTAAAGCAGAGTGTGTTTCATGGATGAGAACTGTGCTGTTTGTTTCCCTACAGAAATGGAGTTAAATCCCAGGCTCTGTGTCTTCCAACAAGCAAGACTTCATTTAAGGTAAAATCAGTCACATTTCAGCTCAAACAATGCTACATCGTTCTAGGCTCACACGATTCTTGCTCTTAAATGTAAA
The DNA here is from genome assembly GCA_949786385.1 of Onychomys leucogaster. Lineage (NCBI taxonomy): Eukaryota > Metazoa > Chordata > Mammalia > Rodentia > Cricetidae > Onychomys > Onychomys leucogaster. The sequence goes on along the minus strand of CATKUP010000118.1, from coordinate 171,991 downwards.
GCATTGGATGTTAGAGGAACTGTGGTTTCTATCAGTTTCAGAAGCAGAGTTGAACAAGATATGGTCTGTATATGTAGGAACTACCGTTCTTTTGTTTTGAGCACACACATGTTTTCTGCTGTATTAGAGACTCTAGAAATCAAGAGCGTGCTTCTTCGTCTAAAGCAGACTGTGTTTCATGGATGAGAGCTGGGCTGTATTTTTACCTTCAGAAATGGAGTTAAATCCCAGGCTCTGTGTCTTCCTACATGCAAGACAACTTTTCAGGTAAACTCAGTCACCTTTCAGCTCAAACAAAGGTAGATCATTCACGAAGCTCACATGTTACTCGCTCTTAACTGTAAAGCATTGGATATTAGAGGACCTGTGGTTCATATCAGTTTCAGAAGCAGAGTTGAACTAGATATGGTCTGTATGTGTAGGAAACACCGTTCTTTTCTTCTGACCACAGTCAGGTTTCCTTCTTTATTAGAGATTCTAGAAAGCAAGAGCGTGCTTCGTGCTCTAAAGCAGAGTGTGTTTCATGGATGAGAATTGTGCTGTGTGTTTCCCTTCAGAAATGGAGTTAAATCCCAGGCTCTGTGTCTTCCTACAAGCTAGACTTAGGTTCAGGTAAACTCAGTCACATTTCAGCTCCAACAAAGCTACATTGTTCCAGGCTCACACGTTTCTCCCTCTTTACTGTAAAGCATTGGATATTAGAGGACCTGTGGTTCGTATCAGTTTCAGAAGGAGAGTTGAACTAGATATGGTCAGTATGTCTAGGAAACACCGTTCTTTTTTAATGAGGACACTCAAGTTTCTGGCTCTATTAGAGACTCTAGAAATCAAGAGCGTGCTTCTTGCTCCAAAGCAGACTCTGTTTCATGGATGAGAACTGTGCTGTGTGTTTCCCTTCAGAAAGGGGCTTAAATCCCAGGCTCTCTGTCTTCCTACAAGCTATACTTCTGTTCAGGTAAACTCAGTCACCTTTCAGCTCCAACAAATCTACATCCTTCTAGGCCCACACGTTTCTCGCTCTTAACTGAAATGCATTGGATGCTAGAGGACCTGTGGTTTGTATCAGTTTCAGAAGCAGAGTTGAACTAGATATGGTCCGTATGTCTAGGAAACTTCGTTCTTTTTTAATGAGGACACTCAAGTTTCTGGCTCTATTAGGGACTCTAGAAATCAAGAGCGTGCTTCTTGCTTTAAAGCAGACTGTGTTTCATGGATGAGAACTGTCCTGTGTGTTTCCCTTCAGAAATGGGGTTAAATCCCAGGCTCTGTGTCTAACTACAAGTTAGACTTCTGTTAAGGTAAACTCAGTCACCTTTCAGCTCCAACAAATCTACATCATTCTAGGCTCACACGTTTCTCGCTCTTAACTGAAATGCATTGGATGTTAGAGGACCTGTGGTTTGTATCAGTTTCAGAAGCAGAGTTGAACTACCAATGGTCCGTATGGTAGGAAACACCGTTCTATTTTTCTGAGTACCCTCAAGTTTCTGGCTCTATTAGAGACTCTAGAAATCAAGAGCGTGTCTCTCTCTAAAGCAGAGTGTGTTTCATGGATGAGAACTGTGCTGTTTGTTTCCCTATAGAAATGGAGTTAAATCCCAGGCTCTGTGACTTCCTACAAGCAAGACTTCATTTAAGGTAAACTCAGTCACATTTCAGCTCAAACAATGCTACATCATTCTAGGCTCACACGATTCTTGCTCTTAAATGTAAAGCATTGGATGTTAGAGGAACTGTGGTTTCTATCAGTTTCAGAAGCAGAGTTGAACAAGATATGGTCTGTATATGTAGGAACTACCGTTCTTTTGTTTTGAGCACACGCATGTTTTCTGCTGTATTAGAGACTCTAGAAATCAAGAGCATGCTTCTTGGTCTAAAGCAGACTGTGTTTCATGGATGAGAGCTGTGCTGTGTTTTTCCCTTCTGAAATGGAGTTAAATCCCAGGCTCTGTGTCTTCCTACAAGCTAGACTTCGGTTCAGGTAAACTCAATCACCTTAATCTCCAACAAAGCTACATCGTTCTAGGCTCACACATTTCTCGCTCTTACTGTAAAGCATTGGATATTAGAGGACCTGTGGTTTGGATCAGTTTCAGAAGCAGAGTTGAACTACCAATGGTCCGTATGTGTAAGAAACACAATTCTTTTCTCCTGAGTACACTCAAATTTCTGGCTCTATTAGAGACTATAGAAATCAAGAGCATGCTTCTCGCTCTAAAGCAGAGTGTGTTTCATGGATGAGAACTGTGCTTTGTGTTTACCTTCAGAAATGGAGTTAAATCCCAGGCTCTGTGTCTTCCTACAAGCTAGAATTCGGTTTAGGTAAATCAGTCACCTTTCAGTTCAAACAAAGCTACATCATTCTAGGCTCACACGTTTCTCGCTCTTACTGAAATGCATTGGATATTAGAGGACCTGTGGTTTGGATCAGTTTCAGAAGCAGACTTGAACTACCAATCGTCCATATGTGTAGGAAACACCATTCTTTATTCTGAGCACACTCATGTTTCTGGCTCTATTAGAGACTCTAGAAATCAAGAGCTTGCTTCTTGCTGTAAAGCAGACTGTGTTTCATGGATGAGAACTGTGCTGTGTGTTTCCCTTCAGAAATGGAGTTAAATCCCAGGCTCTGTGTCTTCCTACATGCAAGACAACTTTTCAGGTAAACTCAGTCACCTTTCAGCTCAAACTAAGGTAGATCAATCACGAAGCTCACATGTTTCTCGCTCTTAAATGTAAAGCATTGGATATTAGAGGACTGTGGTTCATATCAGGTTCAGAAGCAGAGTTGAACTAGATATGGTCTGTATGTGTAGGAAACACCGTTCTTTTCTTCTGACCACACTCAGGTTTCCTGCTTTATTAGAGATTCTAGAAAGGAAGAGCGTGCTTCGTGCTCTAAAGCAGAGTGTGTTTCATGGATGAGAACTGTGCTGTGTGTTTCCCTTCAGAAATGGAGTTAAATCCCAGGCTCTGTGTCTTCCTACAAGCTAGACTTAGGTTCAGGTAAACGCAGTCACATTTCAGCTCCAACAAAGCTACATTGTTCTAGGCTCACACGTTTCTCGCTCTTTACTCTAAAGCATTGGATATTACAGGACCTGTGGTTCCTATCAGTTTCAGAAGCAGAGTTGAACAAGATATGGTCAGTATGTCTAGGAAACACCGTTCTTTTTTTCTGAGTACCCTCAAGTTTCTGGCTCTATTAGAGACTCTAGAAATCAAGAGCGTGTCTCTCTCTAAAGCAGAGTGTGTTTCATGGATGAGAACTGTGCTGTTTGTTTCCCTACAGAAATGGAGTTAAATCCCAGGCTCTGTGTCTTCCTACAAGCAAGACTTCATTTAAGGTAAACTCAGTCACATTTCAGCTCAAACAATGCTACATCGTTCTAGGCTCACACGATTCTTGCTCTTAAATGGAAAGCATTGGATGTTAGAGGAACTGTGGTTTCTATCAGTTTCAGAAGCAGAGTTGATCAAGATATGGTCTGTATATGTAGGAACTACCGTTCTTTTGTTTTGAGCACACGCATGTTTTCTGCTGTATTAGAGACTCTAGAAATCAAGAGCAAGCTTCTTGGTCTAAAGAAGACTGTGTTTCATGGATGAGAGCTGTGCTGTGTTTTTCCCTTCAGAAATGGAGTTAAAGCCCAGCCTCTGTGTCTTCCTACAAGCTAGACTTCGGTTTGGGTAAATCAGTCACCTTTAAGTTCAAACAAAGCTACATCATTCTAGGCTCACATGTTTCTCACTCTTAACTGTAAAGCATTGGATATTAGAGGACCTGTGGTTTGGATCAGTTTCAGAAGCAGAGTTGAACTCCCAATGGTCCATATGTGTAGGAAACACTGTTCTTTTTTTCTGAGGACACTCAAGTTTCTGTCTCTATTAGAGACTCTAGAAATCAAGAGCGTGTCTCGCTCTAAATCAGAGTGTGTTTCATGGATGAGAACTGTGCTGTGTGTTTCCCTTCAGAAATGGAGTTAAATCCCAGTTTCTGTGTCTTACTACAAGTTAGACTTCTGTTCAGGTAAACTCAGTCACCTTTCAGCTAAAACAAATCTACATCATTCTAGGCTCACAAGTTTCTCGCTCTTAACTGAAATGCATTGGATGTTAGAGGACCTGTTTTTTGTATCAGTTTTAGAAGCAGAGTTGAACTACCAAAGGTCCGTATGTGTAGGAGGCACTATTCTTTTTTTCTGAGTACCCTCAAGTCTGGCTCTATTAGAGACTCTAGAAATCAAGACCGTGTCTCTCTCTAAAGCATCTTGTGTTTCATGGAGGAGAAATGTGCTGTTTGTTTTCCTACAGAAATGGAGTTAAATCCCAGGCTCTGTGTCTTCCTACAATCAGGACTTCATTTATGGTAAACTCAGTCACCTTTCAGCTCAAACAATGCTACATCATTCTAGGCTCACACGTTTCTCGCTCTTAACTGAAATGCATTGGATGTTAGAGGACCTGTGGTTTGTTTAAGTTTCAGAAGCAGAGTTGAACTAGATATGGTCCGTATGTCGAGGAAACACCATTCTTTTTTAATGAGCACACTCAAGTTTCTGGCTCTATTAGAGACTCTAGAAATCGAGAGCGTGCTTCTTGTTCTAAAGCAGACTGTGTTTCATGGATGAGAACTGTGCTGTGTTTTTCCCTTTAGAAATGGAGTTAAATCCCAGGCTCTGTGTCTTCCTACATGCAGGACAACTTTTCAGGTAAACTCAGTCACCTTTCAGATCAAACAATGGTAGATCATTCACGAAGCTCACATGTTTCTCGCTCTTAACTGTAAATCATTGGATATTAGAGGACCTGTGGTTCATATCCGTTTCAGAAGCAGAGTTGAACTAGATATGGTCTGTATGTGTAGGAAACACCGTTCTTTTCTTCTGACCACACTCAGTTTTCCTGCTTTATTAAGATTCTAGAAAGCAAGAGCGTGCTTCGTGACCTAAAGCAGAGTGTGTTTCATGGATGACAACTGTGCTGTGTGTTTCCCTTCAGAAATGGAGTTAAATCCCAGGCTCTGTGTCTTCCTACAAGCTAGACTTAGGTTCAGGTAAACTCAGTCACATTTCAGCTCCAACAAAGCTACATCATTCTAGGCTCACACGTTTCTCGCTCTTACTGTAAAGCATTGGATATTAGAGGACCTGTGGTTTGGATCAGTTTCAGAAGCAGAGTTGAACTACCAATGATCCATATGTGTAGGAAACACCATTCTTTTTTCTGAGCACACTCATGTTTCTGGCTCTATTAGAGACTCTAGAAATCAAGAACTTGCTTCTTGCTCTAAATCAGAGAGTGTTTCATGGATGAGAACTGTGCTGTGTGTTTCCCTTCAGAAATGGAGTTAAATCCCAGGCTCTGTGTCTTCCTACATGCAAGACAACTTTTCAGGTAAACTCAGTCACCTTTCAGCTCAAACAAAGGTAGATCATTCACGAAGCTCACATATTACTCGCTCTTAACTGTAAAGCATTGGATATTAGAGGACCTGTGGTTCATATCAGTTTCAGAAGCAGAGTTGAACTAGATATGGTCTGTATGTGTAGGAAACACCGTTCTTTTCTTCTGACCACAGTCAGGTTTCCTGCTTTATTAGAGATTCTAGAAAGCAAGAGCGTGCTTCGTGCTCTAAAGCAGAGTGTGTTTCATGGATGAGAATTGTGCTGTGTGTTTCCCTTCAGAAATGGAGTTAAATCCCAGGCTCTGTGTCTTCCTACAAGCTAGACTTAGGTTCAGGTAAACTCAGTCACATTTCAGCTCCAACAAAGCTACATTGTTCCAGGCTCACACGTTTCTCGCTATTTACTGTAAAGCATTGGATATTAGAGGACCTGTGGTTCGTATCAGTTTCAGAAGGAGAGTTGAACTAGATATGGTCCGTATGTCTAGGAAACACCGTTTTTTTTAATGAGGACACTCAAGTTTCTGGCTCTATTAGAGACTCTAGAAATCAAGAGCCTGCTTCTTGCTCCAAAGCAGACTCTGTTTCATGGATGAGAACTGTCCTGTGTGTTTCCCTTCAGAAAGGGAGTTAAATCCCAGGCTCTCTGTCTTCCTACAAGCTAGACTTCTGTTCAGGTAAACTCAGTCACTTTTCAGCTCCAACAAATCTACATCGTTCTAGGCCCACACGTTTCTCGCTCTTAACTGAAATGCATTGGATGCTAGAGGACCTGTGGTTTGTATCAGTTTCAGAAGCAGAGTTGAACTAGATATGGTCCGTATGTCTAGGAAACTTCGTTCTTTTTTAATGAGGACACTCAAGTTTCTGGCTCTATTAGGGACTCTCGAAATCAAGAGCGTGCTTCTTCTCTAAAGCAGACTCTGTTTCATGGATGAGAACTGTGCTGTGTGTTTCCCTTCAGAAATGGAGTTAAATCCCAGGCTCTGTGTCTTACTACAAGTTAGACTTCTGTTCAGGTAAACTCAGTCACATTTCAGCTCCAACAAATCTACATTATTCTAGGCTCACACTTTTCTCGCTCTTAACTGAAATGCATTGGATGTTAGAGGACCTGTGGTTTGTATCCGTTTCAGAAGCAGAGTTGAACTACCAATGGTCCGTATGTGTAGGAAACACCGTTCTTTTTTTCTGAGTACCCTCAAGTTTCTGGGTCTATTAGAGACTCTAGAAATCCAAAGCGTGTCTCTCTCTAAAGCAGAGTGTGTTTCATGGATGAGAACTGTGCTGTTTGTTTCCCTACAGAAATGGAGTTAAATCCCACGCTCTGTGTCTTCCTACAAGCAAGACTTCATTTAAGGTAAACTCAGTCACATTTCACCTCAAACAATGCTAAATCGTTCTAGGCTCACACGATTCTTGCTCTTAAATGGAAAGCATTGGATGTTAGAGGAACTGTGGTTTCTATCAGTTTCAGAAGCAGAGTTGAACAAGATATGGTCTGTATATGTAGGAACTACCGTTCTTTTGTTTTGAGCACAGGCATGTTTCCTTCTGTATTAGAGACTCTAGAAATCAAGAGCATGCTTCTTGGTCTAAAGCAGACTGTGTTTCATGGATAAGAGCTGTGCTGTGTTTTTCCCTTCAGAAATGGAGTTAAATCCCAGGCTCTGTGTCTTCCTACAAGCTAGACTTCTGTTCAGGTAAACTCAATCACCTTAATCAACAACAAATCTACATCATTCTAGGCTCACACGTTTCTCGATCGTAACTGTTAAGCATTGGTTGTTAGACGACCTGTGGTTTGTATCAGTTTCAGAAGCAGAGTTGAACTACCAATGGTCCATATGTGTATGAAACACAATTCTTTTCTTCTGAGTACAATCATGTTTCTGGCTCTATTAGAGACTATAGAAATCAAGAGCGTGCTTCTCGCTCTAAAGCAGAGTGTGTTTCATGGATGAGAACTGTGCTGTGTGTTTACCTTCAGAAATGGAGTTAAATCCCAGGATCTGTGTCTTCCTACAAGCTAGTCTTCGGTTTAGGTAAATCAGTCACCTTTCAGTTCAAACAAAGCTACATCATTCTAGGCTACACGTTTCTCGCTCTTAACTCTAAAGCATTGGATAATAGAGGACCTGTGGTTTGGATCAGTTTCAGAAGCAGAGTTGAACTACCAATGGTCCATATGTGTAGGAAACACCATTCTTTATTATGAGCACACTCATGTTTCTGGCTGTATTAGAGACTCTAGAAATCAAGAGCTTGCTTCTTGCTCTAAAGCAGAGTGTGTTTCATGGATGAGAACTGTGCTGTGTGTTTCCCTAAAGAAATGGAGTTAAATCCCAGGCTCTGTGTCTTCCTACATGCAAGACAACTTTTCAGGTACATTCAGTCTCCTTTCAGCTCAAACAAAAGTAGATCATTCACGAAGCTCACATGTTTCTCGCTCTTAACTGTAAAGCATTGGATATTAGAGGACCTGTGGTTCATATCAGTTTCAGAAGCAGAGTTGAACTAGATATGGTCTGTATGTGTAGGAAACACCGTTCTTTTCTTCTGACCACACTCAGGTTTCCTGCTTTATTAGAGATTCTAGAAATCAAGAGCGTGTCTCTCTCTAAAGCAGAGTGTGTTTCATGGATGAGAACTGTGCAGTGTGTTTCCCTTCAGAAATGGAGTTAAATCCCAGTTTCTGTGTCTTACTACAAGTTAGACTTCTGTTCAGGTAAACTCAGTCACCTTTCAGCTCCAACAAATCTACATCATTCTAGGCTCACAAGTTTCTCGCTCTTAACTGAAATGCATTGCATGTTAGAGGACCTGTTTTTTGTATCAGTTTCAGAAGCAGAGTTGAACTACCAATGGTCCGTATGTGTAGGAAGCACCGTTCTTTTTTTCTGAGTACCCTCAAGTTTCTTGCTCTATTAGAGACTCTAGAAATCAAGAGCGTGTCTCTCTCTAAAGCAGAGTGTGTTTCATGGATGAGAACTGTGCTGTTTGTTTCCCTACAGAAATGGAGTTAAATCCCAGGCTCTGTGTCTTCCTACAAGCAAGACTTCATTTAAGGTAAACTCAGTCACTTTTCAGCTCAAACAATGCAACATCGTTCTAGGCTCACACGATTCTTGCTCTTAAATGTAAAGCATTGGATGTTAGAGGAATTGTGGTTTCTATAAGTTTCAGAAGCAGAGTTGAACAAGATATGGTCTGTATATTTTGGAACTACCGTTCTTTTGTTTTAAGCACACGCATGTTTCCTGCTGTATTAGAGACTCTAGAAATCAAGAGCGTGCTTCTTGGTCTAAAGCAGACTGTGTTTCATGGATGAGAGCTGTGCCGTTTTTTTCCCTCCAGAAATGGAGTTAAATCCCAGGCTCTGTGTCTTCCTACAAGCTAGACTTCGGTTCAGGTAAACTCAATCACCTTAATCTCCAACAAAGCTACATCGTTCTAGGCTCACACGTTTCTCGCTCTTTACTGTAAAGCATTGGATATTAGAGGACCTGTGGTTCGTATTAGTTTCAGAAGCAGAGTTGAACTAGATATGGTCAGTATGTCTAGGAAACACCGTTCTTTTTTAATGAGGACACTCAAGTTTCTGGCTCTATTAGAGACTCTAGAAATCAAGAGCGTGCTTCTTGCTCTAAAGCAGACTCTATTTCATGGATGAGAACTGTGCTGTGTGTTTCCCTTCAGAAATGGAGTTAAATCCCAGGCTCTGTGTCTTCCTACATGCAAGACAACTTTTCAGGTACATTCAGTCTCCTTTCAGCTCAAACAAAAGTAGATCCTTCACGAAGCTCACATGTTACTCACTCTTAACTGTAAAGCATAGGATATTAGAGGACCTGTGGTTCATATCAGTTTCAGAAGCAGAGTTGAACTAGATATGGTCTGTATGTGTAGGAAACACCGTTCTTTTCTTCTGACCACAGTCAGGTTTCCTGCTTTATTAGAGATTCTAGAAAGCAAGAGCGTGCTTCGTGCTCTAAAGCAGAGTGTGTTTCATGGATGAGAACTGTGCTGTGTGTTTCCCTTCAGAAATGGAGTTAAATCCCAGGCTCTGTGTCTTCCTACAAGCTAGACTTAGGTTCAGTTAAACTCAGTCACATTTCAGCTCCAACAAAGCTACATTTTTCTAGGCTCACACGTTTTTCGCTCTTTAATGTAAAGCATTGGATATTAGAGGACCTGTGGTTTGTATCAGTTTCAGAAGCAGAGTTGAACTAGATATGGTCAGTATGTCTAGGAAACACCGTTCTTTTTTAATGAGGACACTCAAGATTCCGGCTCTATTAGAGACTCTAGAAATCAAGAGCGTGCTTCTTGCTCTAAAGCAGACTCTATTTCATGGATGAGAACTGTGCTGTGTGTTTCCCTTCAAAAATGGAGTTAAATCCCATGCTCTGTGTCTTCCTACAAGCTAGACTTCTGTTCAGGTAAACTCAGTCACCTTTCAGCTCCAACAAATCTACATCGTTCTAGGCTCACACGTTTCTCGCTCCTAACTGAAATGCATTGGATGTTAGAGGACCTGTGGTTTATATCAGTTTCAGAAGCAGAGTTGAACTACCAATGGTCCGTATGTGTAGGAAACACCGTTCTTTTTTTCTGAGGACACTCAAGTTTCTGGCTCTATTAGTGACTCTAGAAATCAAGAGCGTGTCTCTCTCTAAAGCAGAGTGTGTTTCATGGATGAGAACTGTGCTCTGTGTTTTCCTTCAGAAATGGAGTTAAATCCCAGTTTCTGTGTCTTACTACAAGTTAGACTTCTGTTCAGGTAAACTCAGTCACCTTACAGCTCCAACAAATCTACATCATTCTAGGCTCACAAGTTTCTCGCTCTTAACTGAAATGCATTGCATGTTAGAGGACCTGTTTTTTGTATCAGTTTCAGTAGCAGAGTTGAACTACCAATGGTCTGTATGTGTAGGAAGCACCGTTCTTTTTTTCTGAGTACCCTCAAGTTTCTGGCTCTATTAGAGACTCTAGAAATCAAGAGCGTGTCTCTCTCTAAAGCAGAGTGTGTTTCATGGATGAGAACTGTGCTGTTTGTTTCCCTACAGAAATGGAGTTAAATCCCAGGCTCTGTGTCTTCCAACAAGCAAGACTTCATTTAAGGTAAAATCAGTCACATTTCAGCTCAAACAATGCTACATCGTTCTAGGCTCACACGATTCTTGCTCTTAAATGTAAAGCATTGGATGTTAGAGGAACTGTGGTTTCTATCAGTTTCAGAAGCAGAGTTGAACAAGATATGGTCTGTATATGTAGGAACTACCGTTCTTTTGTTTTGAGCACACAAATGTTTTCTGCTGTATTAGAGACTCTAGAAATCAAGAGCGTGCTTCTTGGTCTAAAGCAGACTGTGTTTCATGGATGAGAGCTGGGCTGTATTTTTACCTTCAGAAATGGAGTTAAATCCCAGGCTCTGTGTCTTCCTACAAGCTAGACTTCGGTTTAGGTAAATCAGTCACCTTTCAGTTCAAACAAAGCTACATCATTCTAGGCTCACACGTTTCTCGCTCTTACTGTAAAGCATTGGATATTAGAGGACCTGTGGTTTGGATCAGTTTCAGAAGCAGAGTTGAACTACCAATGGTCCATATGTGTAGGAAATACCATTCTTTTTTCTGAGCACACTCATGTTTCTGGCTCTATTAAAGACTCTAGAAATCAAGAGGTTGCTTCTTGCTCTAAATCAGAGTGTGTTTCATGGATGAGAACTGTGCTGTGTGTTTCCCTAAAGAAATGGAGTTAAATCCCAGGCTCTGTGTCTTCCTACATGCAAGACAACTTTTCAGGTAAACTCAGTCACCTTTCAGCTCAAACAAAGGTAGATCATTCACGAAGCTCACATGTTACTCACTCTTAACTGTAAAGCATAGGATATTAGAGGACCTGTGGTTCATATCAGTTTCAGAAGCAGAGTTGAACTAGATATGGTCTGTATGTGTAGGAAACACCGTTCTTTTCTTCTGACCACAGTCAGGTTTCCTGCTTTATTAGAGATTCTAGAAAGCAAGAGCGTGCTTCGTGCTCTAAAGCAGAGTGTGTTTCATGGATGAGAATTGTGCTGTGTGTTTCCCTTCAGAAATGGAGTTAAATCCCAGGCTCTGTGTCTTCCTACAAGCTAGACTTAGGTTCAGGTAAACTCAATCACCTTAATCTCCAACAAAGCTACATCGTTCTAGGCTCACACGTTTCTCGCTCTTTACTGTAAAGCATTGGATATTAGAGGACCTGTGGTTCGTATCAGTTTCAGAAGCAGAGTTGAACTAGATATGGTCAGTATGTCTAGGAAACACCGTTCTTTTTTAATGAGGACACTCAAGTTTCTGGCTCTATTAGAGACTCTAGAAAACAAGAGCGTGCTTCTTGCTCTAAAGCAGACTCTATTTCATGGATGAGAACTGTGCTGTGTGTTTCCCTTCAGAAATGGAGTTAAATCCCAGGCTCTGTGTCTTCCTACATGCAAGACAACTTTTCAGGTACATTCAGTCTCCTTTCAGCTCAAACAAAAGTAGATCCTTCACGAAGCTCACATGTTTTTCGCTCTTAACTGTAAAGCATTGGATATTAGAGGACCTGTGGTTCATATCAGTTTCAGAAGCAGAGTTGAACTAGATATGGTCTGTATGTGTAGGAAACACCCTTCTTTTCTTCTGACCACACTCAGGTTTCCTGCTTTATTAGAGATTCTAGAAAGCAAGAGCGTGCTTCGTGCTCTAAAGCAGAGTGTGTTTCATGGATGAGAACTGTGCTGTGTGTTTCCCTTCAGAAATGGAGTTAAATCCCAGGCTCTGTGTCTTCCTACAAGCTAGACTTAGGTTCAGATAAACTCAGTCACATTTCAGCTCCAACAAAGCTACATTTTTCTACGCTCACACGTTTTTCGCTCTTTAATGTAAAGCATTGGATATTAGAGGACCTGTGGTTTGTATCAGTTTCAGAAGCAGAGTTGAACTAGATATGGTCAGTATGTCTAGGAAACACCGTTCTTTTTTAATGAGGACACTCAAGATTCCGGCTCTATTAGAGACTCTAGAAATCAAGAGCGTGCTTCTTGCTCTAAAGCAGACTCTATTTCATGGATGAGAACTGTGCTGTGTGTTTCCCTTCAAAAATGGAGTTAAATCCCATGCTCTGTGTCTTCCTACAAGCTAGACTTCTGTTCAGGTAAACTCAGTCACCTTTCAGCTCCAACAAATCTACATCGTTCTAGGCTCACACGTTTCTCGCTCCTAACTGAAATGCATTGGATGTTAGAGGACCTGTGGTTTATATCAGTTTCAGAAGCAGAGTTGAACTACCAATGGTCCGTATGTGTAGGAAACACCGTTCTTTTTTTCTGAGGACACTCAAGTTTCTGGCTCTATTAGTGACTCTAGAAATCAAGAGCGTGTCTCTCTCTAAAGCAGAGTGTGTTTCATGGATGAGAACTGTGCTCTGTGTTTTCCTTCAGAAATGGAGTTAAATCCCAGTTTCTGTGTCTTACTACAAGTTAGACTTCTGTTCAGGTAAACTCAGTCACCTTACAGCTCCAACAAATCTACATCATTCTAGGCTCACAAGTTTCTCGCTCTTAACTGAAATGCATTGCATGTTAGAGGACCTGTTTTTTGTATCAGTTTCAGTAGCAGAGTTGAACTACCAATGGTCTGTATGTGTAGGAAGCACCGTTCTTTTTTTCTGAGTACCCTCAAGTTTCTGGCTCTATTAGAGACTCTAGAAATCAAGAGCGTGTCTCTCTCTAAAGCAGAGTGTGTTTCATGGATGAGAACTGTGCTGTTTGTTTCCCTACAGAAATGGAGTTAAATCCCAGGCTCTGTGTCTTCCAACAAGCAAGACTTCATTTAAGGTAAAATCAGTCACATTTCAGCTCAAACAATGCTACATCGTTCTAGGCTCACACGATTCTTGCTCTTAAATGTAAAGCATTGGATGTTAGAGGAACTGTGGTTTCTATCAGTTTCAGAAGCAGAGTTGAACAAGATATGGTCTGTATATGTAGGAACTACCATTCTTTTGTTTTGAGCACACAAATGTTTTCTGCTGTATTAGAGACTCTAGAAATCAAGAGCGTGCTTCTTGGTCTAAAGCAGACTGTGTTTCATGGATGAGAGCTGGGCTGTATTTTTACCTTCAGAAATGGAGTTAAATCCCAGGCTCTGTGTCTTCCTACAAGCTAGACTTCGGTTTAGGTAAATCAGTCACCTTTCAGTTCAAACAAAGCTACATCATTCTAGGCTCACACGTTTCTCGCTCTTACTGTAAAGCATTGGATATTAGAGGACCTGTGGTTTGGATCAGTTTCAGAAGCAGAGTTGAACTACCAATGGTCCATATGTGTAGGAAATACCATTCTTTTTTCTGCGCACACTCATGTTTCTGGCTCTATTAAAGACTCTAGAAATCAAGAGGTTGCTTCTTGCTCTAAAGCAGAGTGTGTTTCATGGATGAGAACTGTGCTGTGTGTTTCCCTAAAGAAATGGAGTTAAATCCCAGGCTCTGTGTCTTCCTACATGCAAGACAACTTTTCAGGTAAACTCAGTCACCTTTCAGCTCAAACAAAGGTAGATCATTCACGAAGCTCACATGTTACTCACTCTTAACTGTAAAGCATAGGATATTAGAGGACCTGTGGTTCATATCAGTTTCAGAAGCAGAGTTGAACTAGATATGGTCTGTATGTGTAGGAAACACCGTTCTTTTCTTCTGACCACAGTCAGGTTTCCTGCTTTATTAGAGATTCTAGAAAGCAAGAGCGTGCTTCGTGCTCTAAAGCAGAGTGTGTTTCATGGATGAGAATTGTGCTGTGTGTTTCCCTTCAGAAATGGAGTTAAATCCCAGGCTCTGTGTCTTCCTACAAGCTAGACTTAGGTTCAGGTAAACTCAGTCACATTTCAGCTCCAACAAAGCTACATTGTTCCAGGCTCACACGTTTCTCGCTATTTACTGTAAAGCATTGGATATTAGAGGACCTGTGGTTCGTATCAGTTTCAGAAGGAGAGTTGAACTAGATATGGTCAGTATGTCTAGGAAACACCGTTCTTTTTTAATGAGGACACTCAAGTTTCTGGCTCTATTAGAGACTCTAGAAATCAAGAGCGTGCTTCTTGCTCCAAAGCAGACTCTGTTTCATGGATAAGAACTGTGCTGTGTGTTTCCCTTCAGAAAGGGAGTTAAATCCCAGGCTCTGTGTCTTCCTACAAGCTAGACTCCTGTTCAGGTAAAGTCAGTCACCTTTCAGCTCCAACAAATCTACATCGTTCTAGGCCCACACGTTTCTCGCTCTTAACTGAAATGCATTGGATGCTAGAGGACCTGTGGTTTGTATCAGTTTCAGAAGCAGAGTTGAACTAGATATGGTCTGTATGTCTAGGAAACTTCGTTCTTTTTTAATGAGGACACTCAAGTTTCTGGCTCTATTAGGGACTCTCGAAATCAAGAGCGTGCTTCTTGCTCTAAAGCAGACTCTGTTTCATGGATGAGAACTGTGCTGTGTGTTTCCCTTCAGAAATGGAGTTAAATCCCAGGCTCTGTGTCTTACTACAAGTTAGACTTCTGTTCAGGTAAACTCAGTCACATTTCAGCTCCAACAAATCTACATCATTCTAGGCTCACACTTTTCTCGCTCTTAACTGAAATGCATTGGATGTTAGAGGACCTGTGGTTTGTATCCGTTTCAGAAGCAGAGTTGAACTACCAATGGTCCATATGTGTAGGAAACACCGTTCTTTTTTTCTGAGTACCCTCAAGTTTCTGGGTCTATTAGAGACTCTAGAAATCCAAAGCGTGTCTCTCTCTAAAACAGAGTGTGTTTCATGGATGAGAACTGTGCTGATTGTTTCCCTACAGAAATGGAGTTAAATCCCACGCTCTGTGTCTTCCTACAAGCAAGACTTCATTTAAGGTAAACTCAGTCACATTTCAGCTCAAACAATGCTAAATCGTTCTAGGCTCACACGATTCTTGCTCTTAAATGTAAAGCATTGGATGTTAGAGGAACTGTGGTTTCTATAAGTTTCAGAAGCAGAGTTGAACAAGATATGGTCTGTATATGTTGGAACTACCGTTCTTTTGTTTTGAGCACACGCATGTTTCCTGCTGTATTAGAGACTCTAGAAATCAAGAGCGTGCTTCTTGGTCTAAAGCAGACTGTGTTTCATGGATGAGAGCTGTGCCATTTTTTTCCCTCCAGAAATGGAGTTAAATCCCAAGCTCTGTGTCTTCCTACAAGCTAGACTTCTGTTCAGGTAAACTCAGTCACCTTTCAGCTCCAACAAATCTACATCGTTCTAGGCTCACACGTTTCTCGCTCTTAAATGAAATGCATTGGATGTTAGAGGACCTGTGGTTTGGATCAGTTTCAGAAGCAGTGTTGAACTACCAATGGTCCATATGTGTAGGAAACACCATTCTTTATTCTGAGCACACTCATGTTTCTGGCTGTATTAGAGACTCTAGAAATCAAGAGCCTGTCTCTCTCTAAAGCAGAGTGTGTTTCATGGATGAGAACTGTGCTGTGTGTTTCCCTTCAGAAATGGAGTTAAATCCCAGGCTCTGTGTCTTCCTACATGCTAGACTTCGGTTTAGGTAAATCAGTCACCTTTCAATTCAAACAAAGCTACATCATTCTAGGCTCACACGTTTCTCGCTCTTAACTGTAAAGCATTGGATATTAGAGGACCTGTGGTTTGGATCAGTTTCAGAAGCAGTGTTGAACTACCAATGGTCCATATGTGTAGGAAACACCATTCTTTATTCTGAGCACACTCATGTTTCTGGCTGTATTAGAGACTCTAGAAATCAAGAGCTTGCTTCTTGCTCTAAAGCAGAGTGTGTTTCATGGATGAGAACTGTGCTGTGTGTTTCCCTTCAGAAATGGAGTTAAATCCCAGGCTCTGTGTCTTCCTACAAGCTAGACTTAGGTTCAGGTAAACTCAGTCACATTTCAGCTCCAACAAAGCTACATTGTTCTAGGCTCGCACGTTTCTCGCTCTTTACTGTAAAGCATTGGATATTAGAGCACCTGTGGTTCGTATCTGTTTCAGAAGCAGAGTTGAACTAGATATGGTCAGTATGTCTAGGAAACACCGTTCTTTTTTAATGAGGACACTCAAGTTTCTGGCTCTATTAGAGACTCTAGAAATCAAGAGCGTGTCTCTCTCTAAAGCAGAGTGTGTTTCATGGATGAGAACTGTGCTGTGTGTTTCCCTTCAGAAATGGAGTTAAATCCCCGTTTCTTTGTCTTACCTCAAGTTAGACTTCTGTTCAGGTAAACTCAGTCACCTTTCAGCTCCAACAAATCTACATCATTGTAGGCTCACAATTTTCTCGCTCTTAACTGAAATGCATTGGATGTTAGAGGACCTGTTTTTTGTATCAGTTTCAGAAGCAGAGTTGAACTACCAATGGTCCGTATGTGTAGGAATCACCATTCTTTTTTTCTGAGTACCCTCAAGTTTCTGGCTCTATTAGAGACTCTAGAAATGAAGAGCGTGTTTCTCTCTAAATCAGAGTGTGTTTCCTGGATGAGAACTGTGCTGTTTGTTTCCCTACAGAAATGGAGTTAAATCCCAGGCTCTGTGTCTTCCTACAAGCAAGACTTCATTTAAGGTAAACTCAGTCACCTTTTAGCTCAAACAATGGTACATTGTTCTAGGCTCACACGATTCTTGCTCTTAAATGTAAAGCACTGGATGTTAGAGGAACTGTGGTTTCTATCAGTTTCAGAAGCAGAGTTGAACAAGATATGGTCTGTATATGTAGGAACCACCGTTCTTTTGTTTTGAGCACACGCATGTTTTCTGCTGTATTAGAGACTCTAGAAATCAAGAGCGTGCTTCTTGGTCTAAAGCAGACTGTGTTTCATGGATGAGAGCTGTGCTGTGTTTTTCCCTTCAGAAATGGAGTTAAATCCCAGGCTCTGTGTCTTCCTACAAGCTAGACTTCGGTTCAGGTAAACTCAATCACCTTAATCTCCAACAAAGCTACATCGTTCTAGGCTCACACATTTCTCGCTCTTAACTGTAAAGCATTGGTTGTTAGATGACCTGTGGTTTGTATCAGTTTCAGAAGCAGAGTTGAACTACCAATGGTCCGTATGTGTAGGAAACACAATTCTTTTCTTCTGAGTACACTCATGTTTCTGGCTCTATTAGAGACTATAGAAATCAAGAGCGTGCTTCTCGCTCTAAAGCAGAGTATGTTTCATGGATGAGAACTGTGCTGTGTGTTTACCTTCAGAAATGGAGTTAAATCCCAGGCTCTGTGTCTTCCTACAAGCTAGACTTCGGTTTAGGTAAATCAGTCACCTTTCAGTTCAAACAAATCTACAGCATTCTAGGCTCACACGTTTCTCGCTCTTAACTGTAAAGCATTGGATATTAGAGGACCTGTGGTTTGGATCAGTTTCAGAAGCAGTGTTGAACTACCAATGGTCCATATGTGTAGGAAACACCATTCTTTATTCTGAGCACACTAATGTTTCTGGCTGTATTAGAGACTCTAGAAATCAAGAGCTTGCTTCTTGCTCTAAAGCAGAGTGTGTTTCATGGATGAGAACTGTGCTGTGTGTTTCCCTTCAGAAATGGAGATAAATCCCAGGCTCTGTGTCTTCCTACATGCAAGACAACTTTTCATGTAAACTCAGTCACCTTTCAGCTCAAACAAAGGTAGATCATTCACGAAGTTCACTTGTTTCTCGCTCTTAACTGTAAAGCATTGGATATTAGAGGACCTGTGGTTCATATCAGTTTCAGAAGCAGAATTGAACTAGATATGGTCTGTATGTGTAGGAAACACCGTTCTTTTCTTCTGACCACACTCAGGTTTCCTACTTTATTAGAGATTCTAGAAAGCAAGAGCTTGCTTCGTGCTCTAAAGCAGAGTGTGTTTCATGGATGAGAACTGTGCTGTGTGTTTCCCTTCAAATGGAGTTAAATCCCAGGCTCTGTGTCTTCCTACAAGCTAGACTTAGGTTCAGGTAAACTCAGTCACATTTCAGCTCCAACAAAGCTACAATATTCTAGGCTCACACGTTTCTCGCTCTTTACTGTAAAGCATTGGATATTAGAGGACCTGTGGTTCGTATCAGTTTCAGAAGCAGAGTTGAACTAGATATGGTCAGTATGTCTTGGAAACACCGTTCTTTTTTAATGAGGACAATCAAGTTTCTGGCTCTATTAGAGACTCTAGAAATCAAGAGCGTGCTTCTTGCTTAAAGCAGACTCTGTTTCATGGATGAGAACTGTGCTGTGTGTTTCCCTTCAGAAATGGAGTTAAATCCCAGGCTCTGTGTCTTCCTACAAGCTACACTTCTGTTCAGCTAAACTCACTCACCTTTCAGCTCCAACAAATCTACATCGTTCTAGGCTCACACGTTTCTCGCTCCTAACTGAAATGCATTGGATGTTAGAGGACATGTGGTTTGTATCAGTTCCAGAAGCAGAGTTGAACTCCCAATGGTCCGTATGTGTAGGAAACACCGTTCTTTTATTCTGAGTACACTCAAGTTTCTGGCTCTATTAGAGACTCTAGAAATCAAGAGAGTGTCTCTCTCTAAAGCAGAGTGTGTTTCATGGATGAGAACTGTGCTGTGTTTTTCCCTTCAGAAATGGAGTTAAATCCCCGTTTCTGTGTCTTACTACAAGTTAGATTTCTGTTCAGGTAAACTCAGTCACCTTTCAGCTCCAACAAATCTACATCATTCTAGGCTCACAAGCTTCTCGATCTTAACTGAAATGCATTGGATGTTAGAGGACCTGTTTTTTGTATCAGTTTCAGAAGCAGAGTTGAACTACCAATGGTCCGTATGTGTAGGAAGCACCGTTCTTTTTTTCTGAGTACCCTCAAGTTTCTGGCTCTATTAGAGACTCTAGAAATCAAGAGCGTGTCTCTCTCTAAAGCAGAGTGTGTTTCATGGATGAGAACTGTGCTGTTTGTTCCCCTACAGAAATGGAGTTAAATCCCAGGCTCTGTGTCTTCCTACAAGCAAGACTTCATTTAAGGTAAACTCAGTCACATTTCAGCTCCAACAAGACAACATCGTAAACGTAGCTCACACGTTTCTCGATCTTAAATGAAAAGCATTTGATGGTAGAGGACCTGTGGTTTGGATCAGTTTCAGAAGCAGAGTTGAACTACCAATGGTCCATATGTGTAGGAAACTCCATTCTTTATTTCTGAGCACACTCATGTTTCTGGCTCTATTAGAGACTCTAGAAATCAAGAGCGTGCTTCTTGCTCTTAAGCAGAGAATGTTTCATGGATGAGAACTGTGCTGAGTGTTTCCCTTCAGAAATGGAGTTAAATCTCAGGCTCTGTGTCTTCCTACAAGCAAGACTTCGTTAAGGTAAACTCAGTCACCTTTCAGCTCAAACAATGCTACATCGTTCTAGGCTCACATGATTCTTGCTCTGAAATGTAAAGCATTGGATGTTAGAGGAACTGGGTTTCTATCAGTTTCAGAAGCAGTGTTGAACAAGATATGGTCTGTATATGTAGGAACCACCATTCTTTTCTTTTGAGCACACGCATGTTTCCTGCTGTATTAGAGACTCTAGAAATCAAGAGCGTGCTTCTTGTTCTAAAGCAGACTGTGTTTCATGGATGAGAACTGTGCTGTGTTTTTCCCTTCAGAAATGGAGTTAAATCCCAGGCTCTGTGTCTTCCTACATGCAAGACAACTTTTCAGGTAAACTCAGTCACCTTTCAGCTCAAACAAAGGTAGATCATTCACGAAGCTCACATGTTTCTCGCTCTTACGTGTAAAGCATTGGATATTAGAGGACCTGTGGTTCATATCAGTTTCAGAAGCAGAGTTGAACTAGATATGGTCTGTATGTGTAGGAAACACCGTTCTTTTCTTCTCACCACACTCAGGTTTTCTGCTTTATTAGAGATTCTAGAAAGCAAGAGCGTGCTTCGTGCTCTAAAGCAGAGTGTGTTTCATGGATGAGAACTGTGCTGTGTGTTTCCCTTCAGAAATGGAGTTAAATCCCAGGCTCTGTGTCTTCCTACAAGCTAGACATAGGTTCAGGTAAACTCAGTCACATTTCAGCTCCAACAAAGCTACATTGTTCTAGGCTCACACGTTTCTCGCTCTTTACTGTAAAGCATTGGATATTAGAGGACCTGTGGTTCGTATCAGTTTCAGAAGCAGAGTTGAACTAGATATGGTCAGTATGTCTAGGAAACCCCGTTCTTTTTTAATGAGGACACTCAAGTTTCTGGCTCTATTAGAGACTCTAGAAATCAAGAGCGTGCTTCTTGCTCTAAAGCAGACTGTGTTTCATGGATGAGAACTGTACTGTGTGTTTCCCTTCAGAAATGGAGTTAAATCTCAGGCTCTGTGTCTTCCTACAAGCTAGACTTCTGTTCAGGTAAACTCAGTCACATTTTAGCTCCAACAAATCTACATCGTTCTAGGCTCACACGTTTCTCGCTCTTAACTGAAATGCATTGGATGTTAGAGGACCTGTGGTTTGTATCAGTTTCAGAAGCAGAGTTGAACTACCAATGGTCCCTATGTGTAGGAAACACCGTTCTTTTTTTCTGAGTACACTCAAGTTTCTGGCTCTATTAGAGACTCTAGAAATCAAAAGCATGTCTCTCTCTAAAGCACAGTGTGTTTCATGGATGAGAACTGTGCCGTGTGATTCCCTTCAGAAATGGAGTTAAATCCCAGGTTCTCTGTCTTCCTACAAGCTAGACTTCGGATCAGGTAAACTCAGTCACATTTCAGCTCCAACAAAACAAAATCGTTCACGTAGCTCACACGTTTCTCGATCTTAAATGAAAAGCATTGGATGTTAGAGTACCTGTGGTTTGGATCAGTTTCAGAAGCAGAGTTGAACTACCAATGGTCTATATGTATAGGAAACACCATTCTTTATTTCTGAGCACACTCAAGACTCTGGCTCCATTAGAGACTCTAGAAATCAAGAGATTGCCTCTTGCTCTATAGCAGATTGTGTTTCATGGATGAGAACTGTGCTGTGTGTTTCCCTTCAGAAATGGAGCTAAATGCCAGGCTCTGTGTCTTCCTACATGCAAGACAACTTTTCAGGTAAACTCAGTCACCTTTCAGCTCAAACAAATGTAGAACATTCACGAAGCTCACATGTTTCTCGCTCTTAACTGTAAAGCAATGGATATTAGAGGACCTGTGGTTCATATCAGTTTCATAAGCAGAGTTGAATTAGATATAGTCTGTATGTGTAGGAAACACTGTTCTTTTCTTCTGACCACACTCAAGTTTCCTGCTTTATTAGAGATTCTAGAAAGCAAGAGCGTGCTTCGTGCTCTAAAGCAGAGTGTGTTTCATGGATGAGAACTGTGCTGTGTGTTTCCCTTCAGAAATGGAGTTAAATCCCAGGCTCTGTGTCTTCCTACAAGCTAGACTTAGGTTCAGGTAAACTCAGTCACATTTCAGCTCCAACAAAGCTACATTGTTCTAGGCTCACACGTTTCTCGCTCTTTACTGTAAAGCATTGGATATTAGAGGACCTGTGGTTCGTATCAGTTTCAGAAGCAGAGTTGAACTAGAAGTGGTCAGTATGTCTAGGAAACTTCGTTCATTTTTTATGAGGACACTCAAGTTTCTGGCTCTATTAGAGACTCTAGAAATCAAGAGCGTGCTTCTTGCTCTAAAGCAGACTGTGTTTCATGGATGAAAACTGGGCTGTGTGTTTCCCTTCAGAAATGGAGTTAAATCCCAGGCTCCGTGTCTTACTACAAGTTAGACTTCTGTTCAGGTAAACTCAGTCACTTTTCAGCTCCAAAAAATCTACATCATTCTGGGCTCACACGTTTCTCGCTCTTAACTGAAATGCATTGGATGTTAGAGAACCTGTGGTTTGTATCAGTTTCAGAAGCAGAGTTGAACTACCAATGGTCCGTATGTGTAGGAAACACCGTTCTTTTTTTCTTAGTACCCTCAAGTTTCTGGATCTATTAGAGATTCTAGAAATCAAGAGCGTGTCTCTCTCTAAAGCAGAGTGTGTTTCATGGATGAGAACTGTGCTGTTTGTTTCCCTACAGAAATGGAGTTAAATCCCAGGCTCTGTGTCTTCCTACAAGCTAGACTTCATTTAAGGTAAACTCAGTCACTTTTCAGCTCAAACAATGCTATATCGTTCTAGGCTCACACGATTCTTGCTCTTAAATGTAAAGCATTGGATGTTAGAAGAACTGTGGTTTCTATCAGTTTCAGAAGCAGAGTTGAACAAGATATGGTCTGTATATGTAGGAACTACCGTTCTTTTGTTTTGAGCAAACGCATGTTTCCTGCTGTATTAGAGACTCTAGAAATCAAGAGCGTGCTTCTTGTTCTAAAGCAGACTGTGTTTCATGGATGAGAGCTGTGCTTTGTTTTTCGCTTCAGAAATGGAGTGAAATCCCAGGCTCTGTGTCTTCCTACAAGCTAGACTTCGGTTCAGGTAAACTCAATCACCTTAATCTCCAACAAAGCTACATTGTTCTAGGCTCACATGTTTCTCGCTCTTAACTGAAAAGCATTGGATGTTAGAGGGCCTGTGGTTTGTATCATTTTCAGAAGCAGAGTTGAACTAGATATGGTCCGTATGTCTAGGAAACACCTTTTTTTTTAATGAGCACACTCAAGTTTCTGGCTCTATTAGAGATCTAGAAATCAAGAGCGTGCTTTTTGCTCTAAAGCAGAGTTTGTTTCTTGGATGAGAACTGTGCTGTGTGTTTCCCTTCAGAAATGGAGTTAAATCCCAGGCTCTGTGTCTTCCTATAAGCTAGACTTCGGTTCAGGTAAACTCAGTCACCTTTCAGCTACAACAAAGCTACATCGTTCTAGGCTCACACGTTTCTAGCTCTTAACTGAAAAGCATTGGATGTTAGAGGACCTTTGGTTTGTATCAGTTTCAGAAGCAGAGTTGAAAAAGATATGGTCTGTATGTCTAGGAAAAACCATTCTTTTTTAATGAGCACACTAAGTTTCTGGCTCTATTAGAGACTCCAGAAATCAAGAGCGTGATTCTTGCTCTAAAGCAGAGTGTGTTTCAGGGATGAGAACTGTGCTGAGTGTTTCCCTTAAGAAATGGAGTTAAATCCCAGGCTCTGTGTCTTCCTACAAGCAAGACTTCATTTAAGGTATACTCAGTCACCTTTCAGCTCAAACAAAGATACATCGTTCTGGGCTCACACAATTCTTGCTCTTAAATGTAAAGCATTGGATGTTAGAGGACCTGTGGTTTCTATCAGTTTCAGAAGCAGAGTTGAACGAGATTTGGTCTGTATGTGTAGGAAACACCGTTCTTTTGTTCTGAATACACTCAAGCTTCTGGCTCTATTAGAGATTCTAGAAATCAAGAGCGTGCTTCTCGCTCTAAAGTAGAGTGTGTTTCATGGATGAGAACTGTGCTGTGTGTTTCCCTTCAGAAATAGAGTGAAATCCCAGGCTCTGTGTCTTCCTACAAGCAAGACTTCATTTAAGCTATACTCAGTCACCTTTCAGCTCAAACAAAGCTACATCGTTCTAGGCTCACACAATTCTTGCTCTTAAATGTAAAGCATTGGATGTTAGAGGACCTGTGGTTTGTATCAGTTTCAGAAGCAGAGTTGAACTACCAATGGTCCATATGTGTAGGAAACACCATTCTTTATTTCTGAGCACACTCATGTTTCTGGCTCTATTAGAGACTCTAGAAATCAAGAGCGTGTCTCTCTCTAAAGCAGAGTGTGTTTCATGGATGAGAACTGTGCTGTTTGTTTCCCTACAGAAATGGAGTTAAATCCCAGGCTCTGTGTCTTCCTACAAGCTAGACTTCATTTAAGGTAAACTCAGTCACATTTCAGCTCAAACAATGCTATATCGTTCTAGGCTCACACGATTCTTGCTCTTAAATGTAAAGCATTGGATGTTAGAAGAACTGTGGTTTCTATCAGTTTCAGAAGCAGAGTTGAACAAGATATGGTCTGTATATGTAGGAACTACCGTTCTTTTGTTTTGAGCAAACGCATGTTTCCTGCTGTATTAGAGACTCTAGAAATCAAGAGCGTGCTTCTTGTTCTAAAGCAGACTGTGTTTCATGGATGAGAACTGTGCCGTGTGATTCCCTTCAGAAATGGAGTTAAATCCCAGGTTCTCTGTCTTCCTACAAGCTAGACTTCGGATCAGGTAAACTCAGTCACATTTCAGCTCCAACAAAACAAAATCGTTCACGTAGCTCACACGTTTCTCGATCTTAAATGAAAAGCATTGGATGTTAGAGTACCTGTGGTTTGGATCAGTTTCAGAAGCAGAGTTGAACTACCAATGGTCTATATGTATAGGAAACACCATTCTTTATTTCTGAGCACACTCATGTCTCTGGCTCTATTAGAGACTCTAGAAATCAAGAGATTGCTTCTTGCTCTATAGCAGATTGTGTTTCATGGATGAGAACTGTGCTGTGTGTTTCCCTTCAGAAATGGAGTTAAATCCCAGGCTCTGATTCTTCCTACATGCAAGACAACTTTTCAGATAAACTCAGTCAACTTTCAGCTCTAACAATGCTACATCGTTCTAGGCTCACATGATTATTGCTCTTAAATGTAAAGCATTGGATGTTAGAGGAACTGTGGTTTCTATCAGTTTCAGAAGCAGAGTGGAACAAGATATGGTCTGTATATGTAGGAACCACCGTTCTTTTGTTTTCAGCACACGCATGTTTCCTGCTGTATTAGAGACTCTAGAAATCAAGAGCGTGCTTCTTGTTCTAAAGCAGACTGTGTTTCATGGATGAAAACTGTGCTTTTTTTCGCTTCAGAAATGGAGCTAAATGCCAGGCTCTGTGTCTTCCTACATGCAAGACAACTTTTCAGGTAAACTCAGTCACCTTTCAGCTCAAACAAATGTAGATCATTCACGAAGCTCACATGTTTCTCGCTCTTAACTGTAAAGCAATGGATATAGGAGGACCTGTGGTTCATATCAGTTTCATAAGCAGAGTTGAACTAGATATAGTCTGTATGTGTAGGAAACACTGTTCTTTTCTTCTGACCACACTCAAGTTTCCTGCTTTATTAGAGATTCTAGAAAGCAAGAGCGTGCTTCGTGCTCTAAAGCAGAGTGTGTTTCATGGATGAGAACTGTGCTGTGTGTTTCCCTTCAGAAATGGAGTTAAATCCCAGGCTCTGTGTCTTCCTACAAGCTAGACTTAGGTTCAGGTAAACTCAGTCACATTTCAGCTCCAACAAAGCTACATTGTTCTAGGCTCACATGTTTCTCGCTCTTTACTGTAAAGCATTGGATATTAGAGGACCTGTGGTTCGTATCAGTTTCAGAAGCAGAGTTGAACTAGAAGTGGTCAGTATGTCTAGGAAACTTCGCTCATTTTTAATGAGGACACGCAAGTTTCTGGCTCTATTAGAGACTCTAGAAATCAAGAGCGTGCTTCTTGCTCTAAAGCAGACTGTGTTTCATGGATGAAAACTGGGCTGTGTGTTTCCCTTCAGAAATGGAGTTAAATCCCAGGCTCCGTGTCTTCCTACAAGTTAGACTTCTGTTCAGGTAAATCAGTCACTTTTCAGCTCCAAAAAATCTACATCGTTCTAGGCTCACACGTTTCTCGCTCTTAACTGAAATGCATTGGATGTTAGAGAACCTGTGGTTTGTATCAGTTTCAGAAGCAGAGTTGGACTACAAATGGTCCGTATGTGTAGGAAACACCGTTCTTTTTTTCTGAGTACCCTCAAGTTTCTGGATCTATTAGAGATTCTAGAAATCAAGAGCGTGTCTCTCTCTAAAGCAGAGTGTGTTTCATGGATGAGAACTGTGCTGTTTGTTTCCCTACAGAAATGGAGTTAAATCCCAGGCTCTGTGTCTTCCTACAAGCTAGACTTCATTTAAGGTAAACTCAGTCACTTTTCAGCTCAAACAATGCTATATCGTTCTAGGCTCACACGATTCTTGCTCTTAAATGTAAAGCATTGGATGTTAGAAGAACTGTGGTTTCTATCAGTTTCAGAAGCAGAGTTGAACAAGATATGGTCTGTATATGTAGGAACTACCGTTCTTTTGTTTTGAGCAAACGCATGTTTCCTGCTGTATTAGAGACTCTAGAAATCAAGAGCGTGCTTCTTGTTCTAAAGCAGACTGTGTTTCATGGATGAGAGCTGTGCTTTGTTTTTCGCTTCAGAAATGGAGTGAAATCCCAGGCTCTGTGTCTTCCTACAAGCTAGACTTCGGTTCAGGTAAACTCAATCACCTTAATCTCCAACAAAGCTACATTGTTCTAGGCTCACACGTTTCTCGCTCTTAACTGAAAAGCATTGGATGTTAGAGGGCCTGTGGTTTGTATCATTTTCAGAAGCAGAGTTGAACTAGATAGGGTCCGTATGTCTAGGAAACACCTTTTTTTTAATGAGCACACTCAAGTTTCTGGCTCTATTAGAGATCTAGAAATCAAGAGCGTGCTTTTTGCTCTAAAGCAGAGTTTGTTTCTTGGATGAGAACTGTGCTGTGTGTTTCCCTTCAGAAATGGAGTTAAATCCCAGGCTCTGTGTCTTCCTATAAGCTAGACTTCGGTTCAGGTAAACTCAGTCACCTTTCAGCTACAACAAAGCTACATCGTTCTAGGCTCACACGTTTCTAGCTCTTAACTGAAAAGCATTGGATGTTAGAGGACCTTTGGTTTGTATCAGTTTCAGAAGCAGAGTTGAAAAAGATATGGTCTGTATGTCTAGGAAAAACCATTCTTTTTTAATGAGCACACTAAGTTTCTGGCTCTATTAGAGACTCCAGAAATCAAGAGCGTGATTCTTGCTCTAAAGCAGAGTGTGTTTCAGGGATGAGAACTGTGCTGAGTGTTTCCCTTAAGAAATGGAGTTAAATCCCAGGCTCTGTGTCTTCCTACAAGCAAGACTTCATTTAAGGTATACTCAGTCACCTTTCAGCTCAAACAAAGATACATCGTTCTGGGCTCACACAATTCTTGCTCTTAAATGTAAAGCATTGGATGTTAGAGGACCTGTGGTTTCTATCAGTTTCAGAAGCAGAGTTGAACGAGATTTGGTCTGTATGTGTAGGAAACACCGTTCTTTTGTTCTGAATACACTCAAGCTTCTGGCTCTATTAGAGATTCTAGAAATCAAGAGCGTGCTTCTCGCTCTAAAGTAGAGTGTGTTTCATGGATGAGAACTGTGCTGTGTGTTTCCCTTCAGAAATAGAGTGAAATCCCAGGCTCTGTGTCTTCCTACAAGCAAGACTTCATTTAAGCTATACTCAGTCACCTTTCAGCTCAAACAAAGCTACATCGTTCTAGGCTCACACAATTCTTGCTCTTAAATGTAAAGCATTGGATGTTAGAGGACCTGTGGTTTGTATCAGTTTCAGAAGCAGAGTTGAACTACCAATGGTCCATATGTGTAGGAAACACCATTCTTTATTTCTGAGCACACTCATGTTTCTGGCTCTATTAGAGACTCTAGAAATCAAGAGCTTGCTTCTTGCTCTAAAGCAGAGTGTGTTTCATGGATGAGAACTGTGCTGTGTGTTTCCCTTCAGAAATGGAGTTAAATCCCAGGCTCTGTGTCTTCCTATAAGCTAGACTTCGGTTCAGGTAAACTCAGTCACCTTTCAGCTACAACAAAGCTACATCGTTCTAGGCTCACACGTTTCTAGCTCTTAACTGAAAAGCATTGGATGTTAGAGGACCTTTGGTTTGTATCAGTTTCAGAAGCAGAGTTGAAAAAGATATGGTCTGTATGTCTAGGAAAAACCATTCTTTTTTAATGAGCACACTAAGTTTCTGGCTCTATTAGAGACTCCAGAAATCAAGAGCGTGATTCTTGCTCTAAAGCAGAGTGTGTTTCAGGGATGAGAACTGTGCTGAGTGTTTCCCTTAAGAAATGGAGTTAAATCCCAGGCTCTGTGTCTTCCTACAAGCAAGACTTCATTTAAGGTATACTCAGTCACCTTTCAGCTCAAACAAAGATACATCGTTCTGGGCTCACACAATTCTTGCTCTTAAATGTAAAGCATTGGATGTTAGAGGACCTGTGGTTTCTATCAGTTTCAGAAGCAGAGTTGAACGAGATTTGGTCTGTATGTGTAGGAAACACCGTTCTTTTGTTCTGAATACACTCAAGCTTCTGGCTCTATTAGAGATTTTAGAAATCAAGAACGTGCTTCTCGCTATAAAGTAGAGTGTGTTTCATGGATGAGAACTGTGCTGTGTGTTTCCCTTCAGAAATAGAGTTAAATCCCAGGCTCTGTGTCTTCCTACAAGCAAGACTTCATTTAAGGTATACTCAGTCACCTTTCAGCTCAAACAAAGCTAGATCGTTCTAGGCTCACACAATTCTTGCTCTTAGATGTAAAGCATTGGATGTTAGAGGACCTGTGGTTTGTATCAGTTTCAGAAGCAGAGTTGAGCTACCAATGGTCCATATGTTTAGGAAACACCATTCTTTTTTTCTGAGCACACTCATGTTTCTGGCTCTATTAGAGACTCTAGAAATCAAGAGCTTGCTTCTTGCTCTAAAGCAGAGTGTGTTTCATGGATGAGAACTGTGCTGTGTGTTTCCCTTCAGAAATGGAGTTAAATCCCAGGCTCTGTGTCTTCCTACAAGCTAGACTTCAATTCAGGTAAACTGAGTCACCTTTCAGCTACAACAAATCTACATCGTTCTAGGCTCACACGGTTCTCGCTCTTAACTGAAAAGCATTGGATGTTACAGGACCTGTGGTTCGTATCAGTTTCAGAAGCAGAGTTGAACTAGAAGTGGTCAGTATGTCTAGGAAACTTCGTTCATTTTTAATGAGAACACTCAAGTTTCTGGCTCTATTAGAGACTCTAGAAATCAAGAGCGTGCTTCTTGCTCTAAAGCAGACTGTGTTTCATGGATGAAAACTGGGCTGTGTGTTTCCCTTCAGAAATGGAGTTAAATCCCAGGCTCCGTGTCTTACTACAAGTTAGACTTCTGTTCAGGTAAATCAGTCACTTTTCAGCTCCAAAAAAATCTACATCGTTCTGGGCTCACACGTTTCTCGCTCTTAACTGAAATGCATTGGATGTTAGAGAACCTATGGTTTGTATCAGTTTCAGAAGCAGAGTTGAACTACCAATGGTCTGTATGTGTAGGAAACACCGTTCTTTTTTTCTGAGTACCCTCAAGTTTCTGGATCTATTAGAGATTCTAGAAATCAAGAGCGTGTCTCTCTCTAAAGCAGAGTGTGTTTCATGGATGAGAACTGTGCTGTTTGTTTCCCTACAGAAATGGAGTTAAATCCCAGGCTCTGTGTCTTCCTACAAGCTAGACTTCATTTAAGGTAAACTCAGTCACATTTCAGCTCAAACAATGCTATATCGTTCTAGGCTCACACGATTCTTGCTCTTAAATGTAAAGCATTGGATGTTAGAAGAACTGTGGTTTCTATCAGTTTCAGAAGCAGAGTTGAACAAGATATGGTCTGTATATGTAGGAACTACCGTTCTTTTGTTTTGAGCAAACGCATGTTTCCTGCTGTATTAGAGACTCTAGAAATCAAGAGCGTGCTTCTTGTTCTAAAGCAGACTGTGTTTCATGGATGAGAACTGTGCCGTGTGATTCCCTTCAGAAATGGAGTTAAATCCCAGGTTCTCTGTCTTCCTACAAGCTAGACTTCGGATCAGGTAAACTCAGTCACATTTCAGCTCCAACAAAACAAAATCGTTCACGTAGCTCACACGTTTCTCGATCTTAAATGAAAAGCATTGGATGTTAGAGTACCTGTGGTTTGGATCAGTTTCAGAAGCAGAGTTGAACTACCAATGGTCTATATGTATAGGAAACACCATTCTTTATTTCTGAGCACACTCATGTCTCTGGCTCTATTAGAGACTCTAGAAATCAAGAGATTGCTTCTTGCTCTATAGCAGATTGTGTTTCATGGATGAGAACTGTGCTGTGTGTTTCCCTTCAGAAATGGAGTTAAATCCCAGGCTCTGATTCTTCCTACATGCAAGACAACTTTTCAGATAAACTCAGTCAACTTTCAGCTCTAACAATGCTACATCGTTCTAGGCTCACATGATTATTGCTCTTAAATGTAAAGCATTGGATGTTAGAGGAACTGTGGTTTCTATCAGTTTCAGAAGCAGAGTGGAACAAGATATGGTCTGTATATGTAGGAACCACCGTTCTTTTGTTTTCAGCACACGCATGTTTCCTGCTGTATTAGAGACTCTAGAAATCAAGAGCGTGCTTCTTGTTCTAAAGCAGACTGTGTTTCATGGATGAAAACTGTGCTTTTTTTCGCTTCAGAAATGGAGCTAAATGCCAGGCTCTGTGTCTTCCTACATGCAAGACAACTTTTCAGGTAAACTCAGTCACCTTTCAGCTCAAACAAATGTAGATCATTCACGAAGCTCACATGTTTCTCGCTCTTAACTGTAAAGCAATGGATATAGGAGGACCTGTGGTTCATATCAGTTTCATAAGCAGAGTTGAACTAGATATAGTCTGTATGTGTAGGAAACACTGTTCTTTTCTTCTGACCACACTCAAGTTTCCTGCTTTATTAGAGATTCTAGAAAGCAAGAGCGTGCTTCGTGCTCTAAAGCAGAGTGTGTTTCATGGATGAGAACTGTGCTGTGTGTTTCCCTTCAGAAATGGAGTTAAATCCCAGGCTCTGTGTCTTCCTACAAGCTAGACTTAGGTTCAGGTAAACTCAGTCACATTTCAGCTCCAACAAAGCTACATTGTTCTAGGCTCACATGTTTCTCGCTCTTTACTGTAAAGCATTGGATATTAGAGGACCTGTGGTTCGTATCAGTTTCAGAAGCAGAGTTGAACTAGAAGTGGTCAGTATGTCTAGGAAACTTCGCTCATTTTTAATGAGGACACGCAAGTTTCTGGCTCTATTAGAGACTCTAGAAATCAAGAGCGTGCTTCTTGCTCTAAAGCAGACTGTGTTTCATGGATGAAAACTGGGCTGTGTGTTTCCCTTCAGAAATGGAGTTAAATCCCAGGCTCCGTGTCTTACTACAAGTTAGACTTCTGTTCAGGTAAATCAGTCACTTTTCAGCTCCAAAAAATCTACATCGTTCTAGGCTCACACGTTTCTCGCTCTTAACTGAAATGCATTGGATGTTAGAGAACCTGTGGTTTGTATCAGTTTCAGAAGCAGAGTTGGACTACAAATGGTCCGTATGTGTAGGAAACACCGTTCTTTTTTTCTGAGTACCCTCAAGTTTCTGGATCTATTAGAGATTCTAGAAATCAAGAGCGTGTCTCTCTCTAAAGCAGAGTGTGTTTCATGGATGAGAACTGTGCTGTTTGTTTCCCTACAGAAATGGAGTTAAATCCCAGGCTCTGTGTCTTCCTACAAGCTAGACTTCATTTAAGGTAAACTCAGTCACATTTCAGCTCAAACAATGCTATATCGTTCTAGGCTCACACGATTCTTGCTCTTAAATGTAAAGCATTGGATGTTAGAAGAACTGTGGTTTCTATCAGTTTCAGAAGCAGAGTTGAACAAGATATGGTCTGTATATGTAGGAACTACCGTTCTTTTATTTTGAGCAAACGCATGTTTCCTGCTGTATTAGAGACTCTAGAAATCAAGAGCGTGCTTCTTGTTCTAAAGCAGACTGTGTTTCATGGATGAGAGCTGTGCTTTGTTTTTCGCTTCAGAAATGGAGTTAAATCCCAGGCTCTGTGTCTTCCTACAAGCTAGACTTCGGTTCAGGTAAACTCAATCACCTTAATCTCCAACAAAGCTACATTGTTCTAGGCTCACACGTTTCTCGCTCTTAACTGAAAAGCATTGGATGTTAGAGGGCCTGTGGTTTGTATCATTTTCAGAAGCAGAGTTGAACTAGATAGGGTCCGTATGTCTAGGAAACACCTTTTTTTTTTAATGAGCACACTCAAGTTTCTGGCTCTATTAGAGATCTAGAAATCAAGAGCGTGCTTTTTGCTCTAAAGCAGAGTTTGTTTCTTGGATGAGAACTGTGCTGTGTGTTTCCCTTCAGAAATGGAGTTAAATCCCAGGCTCTGTGTCTTCCTATAAGCTAGACTTCGGTTCAGGTAAACTCAGTCACCTTTCAGCTACAACCAAGGTACATCGTTCTAGGCTCACACGTTTCTAGCTCTTAACTGAAAAGCATTGCATGTTAGAGGACCTTTGGTTTGTATCAGTTTCAGAAGCAGAGTTGAAAAAGATATGGTCTGTATGTCTAGGAAAAACCATTCTTTTTTAATGAGCACACTAAGTTTCTGGCTCTATTAGAGACTCCAGAAATCAAGAGCGTGATTCTTGCTCTAAAGCAGAGTGTGTTTCAGGGATGAGAACTGTGCTGAGTGTTTCCCTTAAGAAATGGAGTTAAATCCCAGGCTCTGTGTCTTCCTACAAGCAAGACTTCATTTAAGGTATACTCAGTCACCTTTCAGCTCAAACAAAGATACATCGTTCTGGGCTCACACAATTCTTGCTCTTAAATGTAAAGCATTGGATGTTAGAGGACCTGTGGTTTCTATCAGTTTCAGAAGCAGAGTTGAACGAGATTTGGTCTGTATGTGTAGGAAACACCGTTCTTTTGTTCTGAATACACTCAAGCTTCTGGCTCTATTAGAGATTCTAGAAATCAAGAGCGTGCTTCTCGCTCTAAAGTAGAGTGTGTTTCATGGATGAGAACTGTGCTGTGTGTTTCCCTTCAGAAATAGAGTGAAATCCCAGGCTCTGTGTCTTCCTACAAGCAAGACTTCATTTAAGCTATACTCAGTCACCTTTCAGCTCAAACAAAGCTACATCGTTCTAGGCTCACACAATTCTTGCTCTTAAATGTAAAGCATTGGATGTTAGAGGACCTGTGGTTTGTATCAGTTTCAGAAGCAGAGTTGAACTACCAATGGTCCATATGTGTAGGAAACACCATTCTTTATTTCTGAGCACACTCATGTTTCTGGCTCTATTAGAGACTCTAGAAATCAAGAGCTTGCTTCTTGCTCTAAAGCAGAGTGTGTTTCATGGATGAGAACTGTGCTGAGTGTTTCCCTTCAGAAATGGAGTTAAATCCCAGGCTCTGTGTCTTCCTATAAGCTAGACTTCGGTTCAGGTAAACTCAGTCACCTTTCAGCTACAACAAAGCTACATCGTTCTAGGCTCACACGTTTCTAGCTCTTAACTGAAAAGCATTGGATGTTAGAGGACCTTTGGTTTGTATCAGTTTCAGAAGCAGAGTTGAAAAAGATATGGTCTGTATGTCTAGGAAAAACCATTCTTTTTTAATGAGCACACTAAGTTTCTGGCTCTATTAGAGACTCCAGAAATCAAGAGCGTGATTCTTGCTCTAAAGCAGAGTGTGTTTCAGGGATGAGAACTGTGCTGAGTGTTTCCCTTAAGAAATGGAGTTAAATCCCAGGCTCTGTGTCTTCCTACAAGCAAGACTTCATTTAAGGTATACTCAGTCACCTTTCAGCTCAAACAAAGATACATCGTTCTGGGCTCACACAATTCTTGCTCTTAAATGTAAAGCATTGGATGTTAGAGGACCTGTGGTTTCTATCAGTTTCAGAAGCAGAGTTGAACGAGATTTGGTCTGTATGTGTAGGAAACACCGTTCTTTTGTTCTGAATACACTCAAGCTTCTGGCTCTATTAGAGATTCTAGAAATCAAGAACGTGCTTCTCGCTATAAAGTAGAGTGTGTTTCATGGATGAGAACTGTGCTGTGTGTTTCCCTTCAGAAATAGAGTTAAATCCCAGGCTCTGTGTCTTCCTACAAGCAAGACTTCATTTAAGGTATACTCAGTCACCTTTCAGCTCAAACAAAGCTAGATCGTTCTAGGCTCACACAATTCTTGCTCTTAGATATAAAGCATTGGATGTTAGAGGACCTGTGGTTTGTATCAGTTTCAGAAGCAGAGTTGAGCTACCAATGGTCCATATGTTTAGGAAACACCATTCTTTATTTCTGAGCACACTCATGTTTCTGGCTCTATTAGAGACTCTAGAAATCAAGAGCTTGCTTCTTGCTCTAAAGCAGAGTGTGTTTCATGGATGAGAACTGTGCTGTGTGTTTCCCTTCAGAAATGGAGTTAAATCCCAGGCTCTGTGTCTTCCTACAAGCTAGACTTCAATTCAGGTAAACTGAGTCACCTTTCAGCTACAACAAATCTACATCGTTCTAGGCTCACACGGTTCTCGCTCTTAACTGAAAAGCATTGGATGTTACAGGACCTGTGGTTCGTATCAGTTTCAGAAGCAGAGTTGAACTAGAAGTGGTCAGTATGTCTAGGAAACTTCGTTCATTTTTAATGAGAACACTCAAGTTTCTGGCTCTATTAGAGACTCTAGAAATCAAGAGCGTGCTTCTTGCTCTAAAGCAGACTGTGTTTCATGGATGAAAACTGGGCTGTGTGTTTCCCTTCAGAAATGGAGTTAAATCCCAGGCTCCGTGTCTTACTACAAGTTAGACTTCTGTTCAGGTAAATCAGTCACTTTTCAGCTCCAAAAAAATCTACATCGTTCTGGGCTCACACGTTTCTCGCTCTTAACTGAAATGCATTGGATGTTAGAGAACCTATGGTTTGTATCAGTTTCAGAAGCAGAGTTGAACTACCAATGGTCTGTATGTGTAGGAAACACCGTTCTTTTTTTCTGAGTACCCTCAAGTTTCTGGATCTATTAGAGATTCTAGAAATCAAGAGCGTGTCTCTCTCTAAAGCAGAGTGTGTTTCATGGATGAGAACTGTGCTGTTTGTTTCCCTACAGAAATGGAGTTAAATCCCAGGCTCTGTGTCTTCCTACAAGCTAGACTTCATTTAAGGTAAACTCAGTCACATTTCAGCTCAAACAATGCTATATCGTTCTAGGCTCACACGATTCTTGCTCTTAAATGTAAAGCATTGGATGTTAGAAGAACTGTGGTTTCTATCAGTTTCAGAAGCAGAGTTGAACAAGATATGGTCTGTATATGTAGGAACTACCGTTCTTTTGTTTTGAGCAAACGCATGTTTCCTGCTGTATTAGAGACTCTAGAAATCAAGAGCGTGCTTCTTGTTCTAAAGCAGACTGTGTTTCATGGATGAGAACTGTGCCGTGTGATTCCCTTCAGAAATGGAGTTAAATCCCAGGTTCTCTGTCTTCCTACAAGCTAGACTTCGGATCAGGTAAACTCAGTCACATTTCAGCTCCAACAAAACAAAATCGTTCACGTAGCTCACACGTTTCTCGATCTTAAATGAAAAGCATTGGATGTTAGAGTACCTGTGGTTTGGATCAGTTTCAGAAGCAGAGTTGAACTACCAATGGTCTATATGTATAGGAAACACCATTCTTTATTTCTGAGCACACTCATGTCTCTGGCTCTATTAGAGACTCTAGAAATCAAGAGATTGCTTCTTGCTCTATAGCAGATTGTGTTTCATGGATGAGAACTGTGCTGTGTGTTTCCCTTCAGAAATGGAGTTAAATCCCAGGCTCTGATTCTTCCTACATGCAAGACAACTTTTCAGATAAACTCAGTCAACTTTCAGCTCTAACAATGCTACATCGTTCTAGGCTCACATGATTATTGCTCTTAAATGTAAAGCATTGGATGTTAGAGGAACTGTGGTTTCTATCAGTTTCAGAAGCAGAGTGGAACAAGATATGGTCTGTATATGTAGGAACCACCGTTCTTTTGTTTTCAGCACACGCATGTTTCCTGCTGTATTAGAGACTCTAGAAATCAAGAGCGTGCTTCTTGTTCTAAAGCAGACTGTGTTTCATGGATGAAAACTGTGCTTTTTTTCGCTTCAGAAATGGAGCTAAATGCCAGGCTCTGTGTCTTCCTACATGCAAGACAACTTTTCAGGTAAACTCAGTCACCTTTCAGCTCAAACAAATGTAGATCATTCACGAAGCTCACATGTTTCTCGCTCTTAACTGTAAAGCAATGGATATAGGAGGACCTGTGGTTCATATCAGTTTCATAAGCAGAGTTGAACTAGATATAGTCTGTATGTGTAGGAAACACTGTTCTTTTCTTCTGACCACACTCAAGTTTCCTGCTTTATTAGAGATTCTAGAAAGCAAGAGCGTGCTTCGTGCTCTAAAGCAGAGTGTGTTTCATGGATGAGAACTGTGCTGTGTGTTTCCCTTCAGAAATGGAGTTAAATCCCAGGCTCTGTGTCTTCCTACAAGCTAGACTTAGGTTCAGGTAAACTCAGTCACATTTCAGCTCCAACAAAGCTACATTGTTCTAGGCTCACATGTTTCTCGCTCTTTACTGTAAAGCATTGGATATTAGAGGACCTGTGGTTCGTATCAGTTTCAGAAGCAGAGTTGAACTAGAAGTGGTCAGTATGTCTAGGAAACTTCGCTCATTTTTAATGAGGACACGCAAGTTTCTGGCTCTATTAGAGACTCTAGAAATCAAGAGCGTGCTTCTTGCTCTAAAGCAGACTGTGTTTCATGGATGAAAACTGGGCTGTGTGTTTCCCTTCAGAAATGGAGTTAAATCCCAGGCTCCGTGTCTTACTACAAGTTAGACTTCTGTTCAGGTAAATCAGTCACTTTTCAGCTCCAAAAAATCTACATCGTTCTAGGCTCACACGTTTCTCGCTCTTAACTGAAATGCATTGGATGTTAGAGAACCTGTGGTTTGTATCAGTTTCAGAAGCAGAGTTGGACTACAAATGGTCCGTATGTGTAGGAAACACCGTTCTTTTTTTCTGAGTACCCTCAAGTTTCTGGATCTATTAGAGATTCTAGAAATCAAGAGCGTGTCTCTCTCTAAAGCAGAGTGTGTTTCATGGATGAGAACTGTGCTGTTTGTTTCCCTACAGAAATGGAGTTAAATCCCAGGCTCTGTGTCTTCCTACAAGCTAGACTTCATTTAAGGTAAACTCAGTCACTTTTCAGCTCAAACAATGCTATATCGTTCTAGGCTCACACGATTCTTGCTCTTAAATGTAAAGCATTGGATGTTAGAAGAACTGTGGTTTCTATCAGTTTCAGAAGCAGAGTTGAACAAGATATGGTCTGTATATGTAGGAACTACCGTTCTTTTATTTTGAGCAAACGCATGTTTCCTGCTGTATTAGAGACTCTAGAAATCAAGAGCGTGCTTCTTGTTCTAAAGCAGACTGTGTTTCATGGATGAGAGCTGTGCTTTGTTTTTCGCTTCAGAAATGGAGTTAAATCCCAGGCTCTGTGTCTTCCTACAAGCTAGACTTCGGTTCAGGTAAACTCAATCACCTTAATCTCCAACAAAGCTACATTGTTCTAGGCTCACACGTTTCTCGCTCTTAACTGAAAAGCATTGGATGTTAGAGGGCCTGTGGTTTGTATCATTTTCAGAAGCAGAGTTGAACTAGATAGGGTCCGTATGTCTAGGAAACACCTTTTTTTTTTAATGAGCACACTCAAGTTTCTGGCTCTATTAGAGATCTAGAAATCAAGAGCGTGCTTTTTGCTCTAAAGCAGAGTTTGTTTCTTGGATGAGAACTGTGCTGTGTGTTTCCCTTCAGAAATGGAGTTAAATCCCAGGCTCTGTGTCTTCCTATAAGCTAGACTTCGGTTCAGGTAAACTCAGTCACCTTTCAGCTACAACCAAGGTACATCGTTCTAGGCTCACACGTTTCTAGCTCTTAACTGAAAAGCATTGCATGTTAGAGGACCTTTGGTTTGTATCAGTTTCAGAAGCAGAGTTGAAAAAGATATGGTCTGTATGTCTAGGAAAAACCATTCTTTTTTAATGAGCACACTAAGTTTCTGGCTCTATTAGAGACTCCAGAAATCAAGAGCGTGATTCTTGCTCTAAAGCAGAGTGTGTTTCAGGGATGAGAACTGTGCTGAGTGTTTCCCTTAAGAAATGGAGTTAAATCCCAGGCTCTGTGTCTTCCTACAAGCAAGACTTCATTTAAGGTATACTCAGTCACCTTTCAGCTCAAACAAAGATACATCGTTCTGGGCTCACACAATTCTTGCTCTTAAATGTAAAGCATTGGATGTTAGAGGACCTGTGGTTTCTATCAGTTTCAGAAGCAGAGTTGAACGAGATTTGGTCTGTATGTGTAGGAAACACCGTTCTTTTGTTCTGAATACACTCAAGCTTCTGGCTCTATTAGAGATTCTAGAAATCAAGAGCGTTCTTCTCGCTCTAAAGTAGAGTGTGTTTCATGGATGAGAACTGTGCTGTGTGTTTCCCTTCAGAAATAGAGTGAAATCCCAGGCTCTGTGTCTTCCTACAAGCAAGACTTCATTTAAGGTATACTCAGTCACCTTTCAGCTCAAACAAAGCTACATCGTTCTAGGCTCACACAATTCTTGCTCTTAAATGTAAAGCATTGGATGTTAGAGGACCTGTGGTTTGTATCAGTTTCAGAAGCAGAGTTGAACTACCAATGGTCCATATGTGTAGGAAACACCATTCTTTATTTCTGAGCACACTCATGTTTCTGGCTCTATTAGAGACTCTAGAAATCAAGAGCTTGCTTCTTGCTCTAAAGCAGAGTGTGTTTCATGGATGAGAACTGTGCTGTGTGTTTCCCTTCAGAAATGGAGTTAAATCCCAGGCTCTGTGTCTTCCTATAAGCTAGACTTCGGTTCAGGTAAACTCAGTCACCTTTCAGCTACAACAAAGCTACATCGTTCTAGGCTCACACGTTTCTAGCTCTTAACTGAAAAGCATTGGATGTTAGAGGACCTTTGGTTTGTATCAGTTTCAGAAGCAGAGTTGAAAAAGATATGGTCTGTATGTCTAGGAAAAACCATTCTTTTTTAATGAGCACACTAAGTTTCTGGCTCTATTAGAGACTCCAGAAATCAAGAGCGTGATTCTTGCTCTAAAGCAGAGTGTGTTTCATGGATGAGAACTGTGCTGAGTGTTTCCCTTAAGAAATGGAGTTAAATCCCAGGCTCTGTGTCTTCCTACAAGCAAGACTTCATTTAAGGTATACTCAGTCACCTTTCAGCTCAAACAAAGATACATCGTTCTGGGCTCACACAATTCTTGCTCTTAAATGTAAAGCATTGGATGTTAGAGGACCTGTGGTTTCTATCAGTTTCAGAAGCAGAGTTGAAGGAGATTTGGTCTGTATGTGTAGGAAACACCGTTCTTTTGTTCTGAATACACTCAAGCTTCTGGCTCTATTAGAGATTCTAGAAATCAAGAACGTGCTTCTCGCTACAAAGTAGAGTGTGTTTCATGGATGAGAACTGTGCTGTGTGTTTCCCTTCAGAAATAGAGTTAAATCCCAGGCTCTGTGTCTTCCTACAAGCAAGACTTCATTTAAGGTATACTCAGTCACCTTTCAGCTCAAACAAAGCTAGATCGTTCTAGGCTCACACAATTCTTGCTCTTAGATGTAAAGCATTGGATGTTAGAGGACCTGTGGTTTGTATCAGTTTCAGAAGCAGAGTTGAACTACCAATGGTCCATATGTGTAGGAAACACCATTCTTTATTTCTGAGCACACTCATGGTTCTGGCTCTATTAGAGACTCTAGAAATCAAGAGCTTGCTTCTTGCTCTAAAGTAGAGTGTGTTTCATGGATGAGAACTGTGCTGTGTGTTTCCCTTCAGAAATGGAGTTAAATCCCAGGCTCTGTGTCTTCCTACAAGCTAGACTTCAATTCAGGTAAACTGAGTCACCTTTCAGCTACAACAAATCTACATCGTTCTAGGCTCACACGGTTCTCGCTCTTAACTGAAAAGCATTGGATGTTACAGGACCTGTGGTTCGTATCAGTTTCAGAAGCAGAGTTGAACTAGAAGTGGTCAGTATATCTAGGAAACTTCGTTCATTTTTAATGAGGACACTCAAGTTTCTGGCTCTATTAGAGACTCTAGAAATCAAGAGCGTGCTTCTTGCTCTAAAGCAGACTGTGTTTCATGGATGAAAACTGGGCTGTGTGTTTCCCTTCAGAAATGGAGTTAAATCCCAGGCTCCATGTCGTACTACAAGTTAGACTTCTGTTCAGGTAAATCAGTCACTTTTCAGCTCCAAAAAATCTACATCGTTCTGGGCTCACACGTTTCTTGCTCTTAACTGAAATGCATTGGATGTTAGAGAACCTGTGGTTTGTATCAGTTTCAGAAGCAGAGTTGAACTACCAATGGTCCGTATGTGTAGGAAACACCGTTCTTTTTTTCTGAGTACCCTCAAGTTTCTGGATCTATTAGAGATTCTAGAAATCAAGAGCGTGTCTCTCTCTAAAGCCGAGTGTGTTTCATGGATGAGAACTGTGCTGTTTGTTTCCCTACAGAAATGGAGTTAAATCCCAGGCTCTGTGTCTTCCTATAAGCTAGACTTCGGTTCAGGTAAACTCAGTCACCTTTCAGCTACAACCAAGGTACATCATTCTAGGCTCACACGTTTCTAGCTCTTAACTGAAAAGCATTGCATGTTAGAGGACCTTTGGTTTGTATCAGTTTCAGAAGCAGAGTTGAAAAAGATATGGTCTGTATGTCTAGGAAAATCCATTCTTTTTTAATGAGCACAGTAAGTTTCTGGCTCTATTAGAGACTCCAGAAATCAAGAGCGTGATTCTTGCTCTAAAGCAGAGTGTGTTTCAGGGATGAGAACTGTGCTGAGTGTTTCCCTTAAGAAATGGAGTTAAATCCCAGGCTCTGTGTCTTCCTACAAGCAAGACTTCATTTAAGGTATACACAGTCACCTTTCAGCTCAAACAAAGATACATCTTTCTGGGCTCACACAATTCTTTCTCTTAAATGTAAAGCATTGGATGTTAGAGGACCTGTGGTTTCTATCAGTTTCAGAAGCAGAGTTGAACAAGATTTGGTCTGTATGTGTAGGAAACACCGTTCTTTTGTTCTGAATACACTCAAGCTTCTGGCTCTATTAGAGATTCTAGAAATCAAGAGCGTGCTTCTCGCTCTAAAGTAGAGTGTGTTTCATGGATGAGAACTGTGCTGTGTGTTTCCCTTCAGAAATAGAGTGAAATCCCAGGCTCTGTGTCTTCCTACAAGCAAGACTTCATTTAAGGTATACTCAGTCACCTTTCAGCTCAAACAAAGCTACATCGTTCTAGGCTCACACAATTCTTGCTCTTAAATGTAAAGCATTGGATGTTAGAAGAACTGTGGTTTCTATCAGTTTCAGAAGCAGAGTTGAACAAGATATGGTCTGTATATGTAGGAACTACCGTTCTTTTGTTTTGAGCAAACGCATGTTTCCTGCTGTATTAGAGACTCTAGAAATCAAGAGCGTGCTTCTTGTTCTAAAGCAGACTGTGTTTCATGGATGAGAGCTGTGCTTTGTTTTTCGCTTCAGAAATGGAGTTAAATCCCAGGCTCTGTGTCTTCCTACAAGCTAGACTTCGGTTCAGGTAAACTCAGTCACCTTTCAGCTACAACAAAGCTACATCGTTCTAGGCTCACACGTTTCTAGCTCTTAACTGAAAAGCATTGGATGTTAGAGGACCTTTGGTTTGTATCAGTTTCAGAAGCAGAGTTGAAAAAGATATGGTCTGTATGTCTAGGAAAAACCATTCTTTTTTAATGAGCACACTAAGTTTCTGGCTCTATTAGAGACTCCAGAAATCAAGAGCGTGATTCTTGCTCTAAAGCAGAGTGTGTTTCAGGGATGAGAACTGTGCTGTGTGTTTCCCTTCAGAAATAGAGTTAAATCCCAGGCTCTGTGTCTTCCTACAAGCAAGACTTCATTTAAGGTATACTCAGTCACCTTTCAGCTCAAACAAAGCTACATCGTTTTAGGCTCACACAATTCTTGCTCTTAGATGTAAAGCATTGGATGTTAGAGGACCTGTGGTTTGTATCAGTTTCAGAAGCAGAGTTGAACTACCAATGGTCCATATGTGTAGGAAACACCATTCTTTATTTCTGAGCACACTCATGTTTCTGGCTCTATTAGAGACTCTAGAAATCAAGAGCTTGCTTCTTGCTCTAAAGCAGAGTGTGTTTCATGGATGAGAACTGTGCTGTGTGTTTCCCTTCAGAAATGGAGTTAAATCCCAGGCTCTGTGTCTTCCTACAAGCTAGACTTCAATTCAGGTAAACTGAGTCACCTTTCAGCTACAACAAATCTACATCGTTCTAGGCTCACACGGTTCTCGCTCTTAACTGAAAAGCATTGGATGTTACAGGACCTGTGGTTTGTATCAGATTCAGAATCAGAGTTGAACTAGATATGGTTCGTATGTCTAGGAAACACCATTCTTTTTTAATGAGCACACTCACGTTTCCTGCTGTATTAGAGACTCTAGAAATCAAAAGCGTGCTTCTTGCTCTAAAGCAGACTGTGTTTCATGGATGAGAACTGTGCTGTGTGTTTCCATCCAGAAATGGAGTTAAATCCCAGGCTCTGTGTCTTCCTACAAGCTAGACTTAGGTTCAGGTAAACTCAGTCACCTTTCATCTCCAACAAAGCTACATCGTTCTAGGCTCACACGTTTCTCGCTCTTTACTGTAAAGCATTGGATGTTAGAGGAACTGTGGTTTCTATCAGTTTCAGAAGCTGAGTTGAACTAGATATGGTATGTATGGGTAGGAACCACCGTTTTTTGTTTTGAGCACACTCACGTTTCCTGCTGTATTAGAGTCTCTAGAAATCAAGAGCGTGCTTCTTTCTCTGAAGCAGACTGTGTTTCATGGATGAGAACTGTGCTGTGTGTTACCCTTCAGAAATGGAGTTGAGTCCCAGGCTCTGTGTCTTCCTACAAGCTAGACTTCGGTTCAGGTAAACTCAGTCCCCTTTCATCTCAAACAATACTACATCGTTCTAGGCTCACACATTTCTCGCTCTTAACTGTAAAGCACTGGATATTAGAGGACCTCTGGTTTGTATCAGTTTCAGAAGCAGAGTTGAACTAGCAATGGTCCATATGAGTAGGAACCACCGTTCTTTTTTTCTGAGCACACTCAAGTTACTGGATCTATTAGAGACTCTAGAAATCCAGAGCGTGCTTCTTGCTCTAAAACAGACTGTGTTTCATGGATGAGAACTGTGCTGTGTGTTTCCCTTCAGAAATGGAGTTAATTCCCAGGCTCTGTGTCTTCCTACAAGCAAGACATCTTTTCAGGTAAACTCAGTCACATTTCAGCTCAAACAAAGCTACATCGTTCTAGGCTCACACGTTTCTTGCTCTTAACTGTAAAGCATTGAATGTTAGAGGACCTGTGGTTTGTTTCAGTTTCATAAGCAGAGTTGAACTAGCAATGGTCCGTATGTCTAGGAAACACCGTTCTTTTTTTCTGAGCACACTCTGGTTTCTGGCTCTATTAGAGACTCTAGAATACAAGACCGTGCTTCTTGCTCTAAAGCAGAGTGTGTTTCATGGATGAGAACTGTGCTGTGTGTTTCCCTTCAGAAATGGAGTTAAATTCCAGGCTTCGTGTCTTACTACACCAGGACTTCTTTTCAGGTAAACTGAGTCACATTTATGCTCCAACGAAACAACATAGTTCACGTAGCTCACACGTTTCTCAATCTTAACTGAAAAGCATTGGATGTTAGAGAAAGTGTGGTTTGTATCCCTTTCAGAATCAGAGTTGAACTAGATATGGTCTCTATGTGTAGGAAACACCATTCTTTTGTTCTGACCAACTCACGTTTCCTGCTTTATTATAGACTCTAGAAAGCAAGAGCGTGCTTCTTGCTCTGAAGCAGAGTGTGTTTCATAAATGAGAACTGTGCTGTGTGTTCCCCTTCATAATTGGAGTTAAATCCCAGGCTCTATGTCTTCCTACAAGCAAGACTTCCTTTCTGGTAAACTCATTCAGTTTTCAGCTCAAACAAAGCTACATCATTCACGTATCTCACAAGTTTCTCGCACTAAACTGTAAAGCATTGTCTATTAGAGGAACAGTGGGTTGTATCAGTTTCAGAAGCAGAGTTGAACTAGCAATAGTCCGTATGAGTAGGAACCACCGTTCTTTTTTTTCTGACCACACTCATGTTTCGGGCTCTATTAGAGACTCTAGAAATCCAGAGCGTGCTTCTGGCTCTAATGCAGACT
This sequence comes from Onychomys leucogaster, assembly GCA_949786385.1. Classification (NCBI taxonomy): domain Eukaryota; kingdom Metazoa; phylum Chordata; class Mammalia; order Rodentia; family Cricetidae; genus Onychomys; species Onychomys leucogaster. The sequence continues at coordinate 127,651 of CATKUP010000118.1, read as the reverse complement.
GTGTTTCATGATGAGAACTGTGCTGTGTGTTCCCTTCAGAAATGGAGTTAAATCCCAGGCTCTGTGTCTTCCTACAAGCCAGACATCTTTTCAGGTAAACTCAGTCACCTTTCAGCTCAAACAAAGCTAGATCATTCACGAATCTCACACATTTCTCGTTCTTTAGTGTAAAGCATTGGATATTAGAGGACCTTTGGTTCGTATCAGTTTAAGAAGCAGAGTTGAATTAGATAGGGTCTGTATGTGTAGGAAACACCGTCCTTTTTTTCTGGCACCCTCAAGTTTCCGGATCTATTAGAGACTCTAGAAATCAAGAGCTTGCTTCTTGCTCTAAAGCAGAGTGTGTTTCATGGATGAGAACTGTGCTGTGTGTTTCCCTTCAGAAATGGAGTTAAATTCCAGGCTCTGTGTCTTCCTACAAGCTAGACTTCAATTCAGGTAAACTGAGTCACCTTTCAGCTACAACAAATCTACATCGTTCTAGGCTCACACGTTTCTTGCTCTTAACTGAAAAGCATTGGATGTTACAGGACCTGTGGTTTGTATCAGATTCAGAATCAGAGTTGAACTAGATATGGTTCGTATGTCTAGGAAACACCATTCTTTTTTAATGAGCACACTCACGTTTCCTGCTGTATTAGAGACTCTAGAAATCAAAAGCGTGATTCTTGCTCTAAAGCAGACTGTGTTTCATGGATGAGAACTGTGCTGTGTGTTTCCATCCAGAAATGGAGTTAAATCCCAGGCTCTGTGTCTTCCTACAAGCTAGACTTAGGTTCAGGTAAACTCAGTCACCTTTCATCTCCAACAAAGCTACATCGTTCTAGGCTCACACGTTTCTCGCTCTTTACTGTAAAGCATTGGATGTTAGAGGAACTGTGGTTTCTATCAGTTTCAGAAGCTGAGTTGAACTAGATATGGTATGTATGGGTAGGAACCACCGTTTTTTGTTCTGAGCACACTCACGTTTCCTGCTGTATTAGAGTCTCTAGAAATCAAGAGCGTGCTTCTTTCTCTGAAGCAGACTGTGTTTCATGGATGAGAACTGTGCTGTGTGTTACCCTTCAGAAATGGAGTTGAGTCCCAGGCTCTGTGTCTTCCTACAAGCTAGACTTCGGTTCAGGTAAACTCAGTCCCCTTTCATCTCAAACAATACTACATCGTTCTAGGCTCACACGTTTCTCACTCTTAACTGTAAAGCACTGGATATTAGAGGACCTCTGGTTTGTATCAGTTTCAGAAGCAGAGTTGAACTAGCAATGGTCCATATGAGTAGGAACCACCGTTCTGTTTTTCTGAGCACACTCCAGTTACTGGATCTATTAGAGACTCTAGAAATCCAGAGCGTGCTTCTTGCTCTAAAACAGACTGTGTTTCATGGATGAGAACTGTGCTGTGTGTTTCCCTTCAGAAATGGAGTTAATTCCCAGGCTCTGTGTCTTCCTACAAGCAAGACATCTTTTCAGGTAAACTCAGTCACATTTCAGCTCAAACAAAGCTACATCGTTCTAGGCTCACACGTTTCTTGCTCTTAACTGTAAAGCATTGAATGTTAGAGGACCTGTGGTTTGTTTCAGTTTCATAAGCAGAGTTGAACTAGCAATGGTCCGTATGTCTAGGAAACACCGTTCTTTTTTTCTGAGCACACTCTGGTTTCTGGCTCTATTAGAGACTCTAGAATACAAGACCGTGCTTCTTGCTCTAAAGCAGAGTGTGTTTCATGGATGAGAACTGTGCTGTGTGTTTCCCTTCAGAAATGGAGTTAAATTCCAGGCTCCGTGTCTTACTACACCAGGACTTCTTTTCAGGTAAACTGAGTCACATTTATGCTCCAACGAAACAACATAGTTCACGTAGCTCACACGTTTCTCAATCTTAACTGAAAAGCATTGGATGTTAGAGAAAGTGTGGTTTGTATCCCTTTCAGAATCAGAGTTGAACTAGATATGGTCTCTATGTGTAGGAAACACCATTCTTTTGTTCTGACCAACTCACGTTTCCTGCTTTATTATAGACTCTAGAAAGCAAGAGCGTGCTTCTTGCTCTGAAGCAGAGTGTGTTTCATAAATGAGAACTGTGCAGTGTGTTCCCCTTCATAATTGGAGTTAAATCCCAGGCTCTATGTCTTCCTACAAGCAAGACTTCCTTTCTGGTAAACTCATTCAGTTTTCAGCTCAAACAAAGCTACATCATTCACGTATCTCACAAGTTTCTCGCACTAAACTGTAAAGCATTGTCTATTAGAGGAACAGTGGGTTGTATCAGTTTCAGAAGCAGAGTTGAACTAGCAATAGTCCGTATGAGAGGGAACCACCGTTCTTTTTTTTCTGACCACACTCATGTTTCAGACTCTATTAGAGACTCTAGAAATCCAGAGCATGCTTCTTGCTCTAATGCAGACTGTGTTTCATGATGAGAACTGTGCTGTGTGTTCCCTTCAGAAATTGAGTTAAATCCCAGGCTCTGTGTCTTCCTACAAGCCAGACATCTTTTCAGGTAAACTCAGTCACCTTTCAGCTCAAACAAAGCTAGATCATTCACGAATCTCACACATTTCTCGTTCTTAAGTGTAAAGCATTGGATATTAGAGGACCTTTGGTTCGTATCAGTTTAAGAAGCAGAGTTGAATTAGATAGGGTCTGTATGTGTAGGAAACACCGTCCTTTTTTTCTGGCACCCTCAAGTTTCCGGATCTATTAGAGACTCTAGAAATCAAGAGCGGGCTTCTTGCTCTAAAGCAGTGTGTGTTTCATGGATGAGAACTGTGCTGTGTCTTTTCCTTCACAAATGTAGTTAAATCCCAGGCTCTGTGTCTTCCTACATGCTAGACTTCGGTTCAGGTAAACTCAGTCACCTTTCAGCTCCAACAAAACTACATCATTCACTTAGCTCACACGTTTCTTGCTCTTAACTGATAAGCATTGGATGTTAGAGGAACTGTGGTTTCTATCAGTTTCAGAAGCAGAGTTGAACTAGATATGGTCTGTATGTGTAGGAACCACCGTTCTTTTGTTTTGAGCACACTCACGTTTTCTGCTGTATTAGAGACTCTAGAAATCCAGAGCGTGCTTCTTGCTCTAAAGAAGTGTGTGCTTCATGGATGAGAACTTTGTTGTGTGTTTCCATTCAGAAATTGAGTTAAATCCCAGGCACTGTGTATTCCTATAAGCAAGACATCATTTCAGGTAAACTCAGTCACCTTTCAACTCAAACAAAGCTAGATTGTTCACGAAGCTCACTCGTTTCTCGTTCTTAACTGTAAAGCATTGAATGTTAGAGGACCTGTGGTTTGTATCAGTTTCAGAAGCAGAGTTGAACTAGCAATGGTCTGTATGTCTAGGAAACACCGTTCTTTTTTTCTGAGCACACTCTAGTTTCTGGCTCTATTAGAGACTCTAGAAATCAAGACCATGCTTCTTGCTCTAAAGCAGAGTGTGTTTCATGGATGAGACCTGTGCTGTGTGTTTCCCTTCAGAAATGGAGTTAAATTCCAGGCTTCCTGTCTTCCTACAAGCATGACTTCTCTCTAGGTAAACTCAGTCACATTTCAGCTCCAACGAAACAACATCGTTCACGTAGCTCACAAGTTTCTCACTCTTAACTGAAAAGAATTGGATGTTAGATGAAGTGTGGTTTGTGTCACTTTCAGAATCCGAATTGAACTAGATATGGTCACTATGTGTAGGAAACACCGTTCTTTTGTTCTGACCACACTCATGTTTCCTGCTTTATTAGAGACTCTAGAATGCAAGAGCGTGCTTCATGCTCTAAAGAAGTGTGTGCTTCATGGATGAGAACTGTCCTGTGTGTTCCCCTTCAGAAATGGAGTTAAATCCCAGGCACTGTGTATTCCTATAAGCAAGACATCTTTTCAGGTAAACTCAGTCACCTTTCAGCTCCAACAAAGCTAGATTGTTCACGAAGCTCACTCGTTTCTCGGTCTTAACTGTAAAGCATTGGATATTAGAGGACCTGTGGTTCGTATCAGTTTCAGAAGCAGAGTTGAACTAGATATGGTCCGTATGTGTAGGAAACACTGTTCTTTTCTTCATTCCACACACACTTTACCTGATTTATTAGAGATTCTATAATGCAAGAGTCTGCTTCTTGCTCCTAAAGCAGAGTGTGTTTCATGGATGAGAACTGTGCTGTGTTTTTCCGTTCAGAAATGGAGTTAAATCCCAGGCTCTCTGTCTTCCTACAAGCAAGACATCTTTTCAGGTAAACTCAGTCACCTTTCAGCTCCAACAAAACTACTTCGTTCACGTAGCTCACACGTTTCTCACTCTTAACTGAAAAGCATTGGATGTTAGAGGAACTGTGGTTTCTATCAGTTTCAGAAGCAGAGTTGAACTAGATATGGTCTGTATGAGTAGGAACCACCGATTTTTGTTCTGAGCACACTCACGTTTCCTGCTGTATTAGAGAATCTAGAAATCAAGAGCGTGCTTCTTTCTCTGATGCAGACTGTGTTTCATGATGAGAACTGTGCTGTGTGTTACCCTTCAGAAATGGAGTTAAATCCCAGGCTCTGTGTCTTCCTACAAGCCAGACATCTTTTCAGGTAAACTCAGTCACCTTTCAGCTCAAACAAAGCTAGATCATTCACGAATCTCACACATTTCTCGTTCTTAAGTGTAAAGCATTGGATATTAGAGGACCTTTGGTTCGTATCAGTTTAAGAAGCAGAGTTGAATTAGATAGGGTCTGTATGTGTAGGAAACACCGTCCTTTTTTTCTGGCACCCTCAAGTTTCCGGATCTATTAGAGACTCTAGAAATCAAGAGCGGGCTTCTTGCTCTAAAGCAGTGTGTGTTTCATGGATGAGAACTGTGCTGTGTCTTTTCCTTCACAAATGTAGTTAAATTCTAGGCTCTGTGTCTTCCTACATGCTAGACTTCGGTTCAGGTAAACTCAGTCACCTTTCAGCTCCAACAAAACTACATCATTCACTTAGCTCACACGTTTCTTGCTCTTAACTGATAAGCATTGGATGTTAGAGGAACTGTGGTTTCTATCAGTTTCAGAAGCAGAGTTGAACTAGATATGGTCTGTATGTGTAGGAACCACCGTTCTTTTGTTTTGAGCACACTCACGTTTTCTGCTGTATTAGAGACTCTAGAAATCCAGAGCGTGCTTCTTGCTCTAAAGAAGTGTGTGCTTCATGGATGAGAACTTTGTTGTGTGTTTCCATTCAGAAATTGAGTTAAATCCCAGGCACTGTGTATTCCTATAAGCAAGACATCATTTCAGGTAAACTCAGTCACCTTTCAGCTCAAACAAAGCTAGATTGTTCACGAAGCTCACTCGTTTCTCGTTCTTAACTGTAAAGCATTGAATGTTAGAGGACCTGTGGTTTGTATCAGTTTCAGAAGCAGAGTTGAACTAGATATGGTCTCTATGTGTAGGAAACACCATTCTTTTGTTCTGACCAACTCACGTTTCCTGCTTTATTATAGACTCTAGAAAGCAAGAGCGTGCTTCTTGCTCTGAAGCAGAGTGTGTTTCATAAATGAGAACTTTGCTGTGTGTTCCCCTTCATAATTGGAGTTAAATCCCAGGCTCTATGTCTTCCTACAAGCAAGACTTCCTTTCTGGTAAACTCATTCAGTTTTCAGCCCCAACAAGCTACATCATTCACGTATCTCACAAGTTTCTCGCACTAAACTGTAAAGCATTGTCTATTAGAGGAACAGTGGGTTGTATCAGTTTCAGAAGCAGAGTTGAACTAGCAATAGTCCGTATGAGTAGGAACCACCGTTCTTTTTTTTCTGACCACACTCATGTTTCGGGCTCTATTAGAGACTCTAGAAATCCAGAGCGTGCTTCTGGCTCTAATGCAGACTGTGTTTCATGATGAGAACTGTGCTGTGTGTTCCCTTCAGAAATGGAGTTAAATCCCAGGCTCTGTGTCTTCCTACAAGCCAGACATCTTTTCAGGTAAACTCAGTCACCTTTCAGCTCAAACAAAGCTAGATCATTCACGAATCTCACACATTTCTCGTTTTTAAGTGTAAAGCATTGGATATTAGAGGACCTTTGGTTCGTATCAGTTTAAGAAGCAGAGTTGAATTAGATAGGGTCTGTATGTGTAGGAAACACCGTCCTTTTTTTCTGGCACCCTCAAGTTTCCGGATCTATTAGAGACTCTAGAAATCAAGAGCGGGCTTCTTGCTCTAAAGCAGTGTGTGTTTCATGGATGAGAACTGTGCTGTGTCTTTTCCTTCACAAATGTAGTTAAATCCCAGGCTCTGTGTCTTCCTACATGCTAGACTTCGGTTCAGGTAAACTCAGTCACCTTTCAGCTCCAACAAAACTACATCATTCACTTAGCTCACACGTTTCTTGCTCTTAACTGATAAGCATTGGATGTTAGAGGAACTGTGGTTTCTATCAGTTTCAGAAGCAGAGTTGAACTAGATATGGTCTGTATGTGTAGGAACCACTGTTCTTTTGTTTTGAGCACACTCACGTTTTCTGCTGTATTAGAGACTCTAGAAATCCAGAGCGTGCTTCTTGCTCTAAAGAAGTGTGTGCTTCATGGATGAGAACTGTGCTGTGTGTTTCCCTTCAGAAATGGAGTTAAATCCCAGGCTCTGTGTCTTCCTACAAGCTAGACTTCGGTTCAGGTAAACTCAGTCACCTTTCAGCTCAAACAAAGCTACATCGTTCTAGGCTCACACGTTTCTCGCTCTTAACTGTAAAGCATTGGATATTAGAGGACCTCTGGTTTGTATCAGTTTCAGAAGCAGAGTTGAACTAGCAATGGTCCATATGAGTAGGAACCACCGTTCTTTTTTTCTGAGCACACTCAAGTTACTGGATCTATTAGAGACTCTAGAAATCCAGAGCGTGCTTCTTGCTCTAAAACAGACTTTGTTTCATGGATGAGAACTGTGCTGTGTGTTTCCCTTCAGAAATGGAGTTAATTCCCAGGCTCTGTGTCTTCCTACAAGCAAGACATCTTTTCAGGTAAACTCAGTCACATTTCAGCTCAAACAAAGCTACATCGTTCTAGGCTCACACGTTTCTTGCTCTTAACTGTAAAGCATTGAATGTTAGAGGACCTGTGGTTTGTTTCAGTTTCAGAAGCAGAGTTGAACTAGCAATGGTCCATATGTCTAGGAAACACCTTTCTTTTTTTCTGAGCACACTCTAGTTTCTGGCTCTATTAAAGACTCTAGAATACAAGACCGTGCTTCTTGCTCTAAAGCAGAGTGTGTTTCATGGATGAGAACTGTGCTGTGTGTTTCCCTTCAGAAATGGAGTTAAATTCCCGGCTTCGTGTCTTACTACACCAGGACTTCTTTTCAGGTAAACTGAGTCAAATTTAAGAACCAACAAAACAACATAGTTCACGTAGCTCACACGTTTCTCAATCTTAATTGAAAAGCATTGGATATTAGAGAAAGTGTGGTTTGTATCACTTTCAGAATCAGAGTTGGACTAGATATGGTCTCTATGTGTAGAAAACACCATTCTTTTGTTCTGACCAACTCACGTTTCCTGCTTTATTATAGACTCTAGAAAGCAAGAGCGTGCTTCTTGCTCTGAAGCAGAGTGTGTTTCATAAATGAGAACTGTGCTGTGTGTTCCCCTTCATAATTGGAGTTAAATCCCAGGCTCTATGTCTTCCTACAAGCAAGACTTCCTTTCTGGTAAACTCATTCAGTTTTCAGCTCAAACAAAGCTACATCATTCACGTATCTCACAAGTTTCTCGCACTAAACTGTAAAGCATTGTCTATTAGAGGAACAGTGGGTTGTATCAGTTTCAGAAGCAGAGTTGAACTAGCAATAGTCCGTATGAGTAGGAACCACCGTTCTTTTTTTTCTGACCACACTCATGTTTCGGGCTCTATTAGAGACTCTAGAAACCCAGAGCGTGCTTCTGGCTCTAATGCAGAGTGTGTTTCATGGATGAGAACTGTGCTGTGTGTTCCCTTCAGAAATGGAGTTAAATCGCAGGCTCTGTGTCTTCCTACAAGCCAGACATCTTTTCAGGTAAACTCAGTCACCTTTCAGCTCAAACAAAGCTAGATCATTCACGAATCTCACACATTTCTTCTTCTTAAGTGTAAAGCATTGGATATTAGAGGACCTTTGGTTCGTATCAGTTTAAGAAGCAGAGTTGAATTAGATAGGGTCTGTATATGTAGGAAACACCGTCCTTTTTTTCTGGCACCCTCAAGTTTCCGGATCTATTAGAGACTCTAGAAATCAAGAGCGGGCTTCTTGCTCTAAAGCAGTGTGTGTTTCATGGATGAGAACTGTGCTGTGTCTTTTCCTTCACAAATGTAGTTAAATCCCAGGCTCTGTGTCTTCCTACATGCTAGACTTCGGTTCAGGTAAACTCAGTCACCTTTCAGCTCCAACAAAACTACGTCATTCACTTAGCTGACACGTTTCTTGCTCTTAACTGATAAGGATTGGATGTTAGAGGACCTGTGGTTCGTATCAGTTTCAGAAGCAGAGTTGAACTAGATATGGTATGTATGAGTAGGAACCACCGTTTTTTGTTCTGAGCACACTCACGTTTCCTGCTGTATTAGAGACTCTAGAAATCAAGAGCGTGCTTCTTTCTCTGAAGCAGACTGTGTTTCATGGATGAGAACTGTGTTGTGTGTTACCCTTCAGAAATGGAGTTGAGTCCCAGGCTCTGTGTCTTCCTACAAGCTAGAATTCGTTTCAGGTAAACTCAGTCACCTTTCATCTCAAACAAAGCTACATCGTTCTAGGCTCACACGTTTCTCGCTCTTAACTGTAAAGCATTGGATATTAGAGGACCTCTGGTTTGTATCAGTTTCAGAAGCAGAGTTGAACTAGCAATGGTCCATATGAGTAGGAACCACCGTTCTTTTTTTCTGAGCACACTCAAGTTACTGGATCTATAAGAGACGCTAGAAATCCAGAGCGTGCTTCTTGCTCTAAAACAGACTGTGTTTCATGGATGAGAACTGTGCTGTGTGTTTCCCTTCAGAAATGGAGTTAATTCCCAGGCTCTGTGTCTTCCTACAAGCAAGACATCTTTTCAGGTAAACTCAGTCACATTTCAGCTCAAACAACGATACATCGTTCTAGGCTCACACGTCTCTTGCTCTTAACTGTAAAGCATTGAATGTTAGAGGACCAGTGTTTTGTTTCAGTTTCAGAAGCAGAGTTGAACTAGCAATGGTCCATATGTCTAGGAAACACCGTTCTTTTTTTCTGAGCACACTCTAGTTTCTGGCTCTATTAGAGACTCTAGAATACAAGACCGTGCTTCTTGCTCTAAAGCAGAGTGTGTTTCATGGATGAGAACTGGGCTGTGTGTTTCCCTTCAGAAATGGAGTTAAATTCCAGGCTTCGTGTCTTACTACACCAGGCCTTCTTTTCAGGTAAACTGAGTCACATTTAAGCTCCAACGAAACAACATAGTTCACGTAGCTCACACGTTTCTCAATCTTAACTGAAAAGAATTGGATGTTAGAGAAAGTGTGGTTTGTATCACTTTCAGAATCAGAGTTGAACTAGATATGGTCTCTATGTGTAGGAAACACCATTCTTTTGTTCTGACCAACTCACGTTTCCTGCTTTATTATAGACTCTAGAAAGCAAGAGCTTGCTTCTTGCTCTGAAGCAGAGTGTGTTTCATAAATGAGAACTGTGCTGTGTGTTCCCCTTCATAATTGGAGTTAAATCCCAGGCTCTATGTCTTCCTACAAGCAAGACATCTTTTCAGGTAAACTCAGTCACCTTTTAGCTCAAACAAAGCTACATCGTTCTGGGCTCACATGTTTCTTGCTCTTAACTGTAAAGCATTGAATGTTAGAGGACCAGTGGTTTGTATCAGTTTCAGAAGCAGAGTTGAACTAGCAATGGTCCTTATGTCTAGGAAACACCGTTCTTTTTTTCGAGCACACTCTAGTTTCTGGCTCTATTAGAGACTCTAGAAATCAAGACCGTGCTTCTTACTCTAAAGCAGAGTGTGTTTCATGGTGAGAACTGTGCTGTGTGTTTCCCTTCAGAAATGGGGTTAAATCCCAGGCTCTGTGTCTTCCTACAAGCAAGACTTCGTTTCAGGTAAACTCAGTCATTTTTCTTCTCAAACAAAGCTACATCGTTCAGGTATCTCACTTGTTTCTCGCTCTTATCTGTAAAGCATTGGATATTCGAGGACCTGTGATTTGTATCAGTTTCAGAAGCAGAATTGTACTAGATATGGTCTGTATGTGTAGGAAACACTGTTCTTTTCTTCTGAGCACCCTCAATTTTCTGGATCTATTAGATACTCTACAACTAAATAGCGTGATTCTTGCTCTAAAGAAGAGTGTGCTTCATGGATGAGAATTTTGTTTTGTGTTTCTGTACAGAAATGGAGTTAAATCCCAGGCACTGTGTATTCCTACAAGCAAGACAGCTTTTCAGGTAAACTCAGTCACCTTTCAGATCAAACAAAGCTAGATCGTTCTTGAAGCTCACTCGTTTCTCGCTCCTAACTGTAAAGCATTGGATATTAGAGGACCTGTGGTTCCTATCAGTTTGAGAAGCAGAGTTGAACTAGATATGGTCTGTATGTGTAGGAAACACCGTTCTTTTCTTCATTCCACACACACTTTACCTGATATATTAGAGATTCTAAAAAGCAAGAGCCTGCATCTTGCTCCTAAAGCAGAGTGTGTTTCATGTATGAGAACTGTGCTGTGTGTTTCCCTTCAGAAATGGAGTTAAATCCCAGGCTCTGTGTCTTCCACAAACTAGACTTCGGTTCAGGTAAACTCAGTCACCTTTCTTCTCAAACAGAGCTACATAGTTCTAGGCTCACACGTTTCTCACAATTAAGTGTAAAGCATTAGATATTAGAGGACCTGTGGTTCGTATCAGTTTCAGAAGCAGAGTTGAACTAGATATGGTCTGTATGTGTAGGAACCACTGTTCTTTTGTTCTGAGCACACTCACGTTTCCTGCTGTATTAGAGACTCTAGAAATCAAGAGCGTGCTTCTTGCTCTAAAGCAGACTGTGTTTCAAGGATGAGCACTGTGCTGTGTGTTTCCCTTCAGAAATGGAGTTTAATCCAAGGCTCTGTTTCTTCCTACAAGCAAGACTTCGTTTAAGGTAAACTCAGTCACCTTTCAGCTCAAACAAAGCTACATCGTTCTAGGCTCACATGTTTCTTGCTCTTAACTGTAAAGCATTGAATGTTAGAGGTCCTGTGGTTTATATCAGTTTCAGAAGCAGAGTTGACCTAGCAATGGTCCGTATGTCTAGGAAACACCGTTCTTTTTTTCTGAGCACACTCTAGTTTCTGGCTCTATTAGAGACTCTAGAAATCCAGAGCGTGCTTCTTGCTCTAAAGCAGAGTGTGTTTCATGGATGAGAACTGTGCTGTGTGTTTCCCTTCAGAAATGGAGTTAAATCCCAGGCTCTGTGTCTTCCTACAAGCCAGACATCTTTTCAGGTAAACTCAGTCACCTTTCAGCTCAAACAAAGCTAGGTCATTCACGAAGCTCACACGTTTCTCACTCTTAAGTTTAAAGCACTAGATATTAAAGGACCGGTGGTTCGTATCAGTTTCAGAAGCAGAGTTGAACTAGATATGGTCTGTATGTATAGGAAACACCGTCCGTTTTTTGAGCACCCTCAAGTTTCTGGATCTATTAGAGACTCTAGAAATCAAGAGTGTGCTTCTTGCTCTAAAGTAGTGTGTGTTTCATGCATGAGAACTGTGATGTGTCTTTCCCTTTAGAAATGGAGTTAAATCCCAGGCTCTGTGTGTTCCTACAAGCTAGACTTCGTTTCAGGTAAACTCAGTCAGCTTTCAGCTCCAACAAAACTACATCATTCACGTAGCTCACACGTTTCTCGCTCTTAACTGATAAGCATTGGATGTTAGAGGAACTGTGGTTTCTATCAGTTTCAGAAGCAGAGTTGAAACTAGATATGGTCTGTATGTGTAGGAACCAACGTTCTTTTGTTCTGAGCACACTCACGTTACCTGCTGTATTAGAGACTCTAGAAAGCAAGAGCGTGCTTCGTGCTCTAATGCAGGATGTGTTTCATGGATGAGAATTGTGCTGTATGTTTCCCTTCAGAAATGGAGTTTAATCCCAAGCTCTGTTTCTTCCTACAAGCAAGACTTCGTTTAAGGTAAACTCAGTCACCTTTCAGCTCAAACAAAGCTACATCGTTATAGGCTCATATGTTTCTTGCTCTTAACTGTAAAGCATTGAATGTTAGAGGACCTGTGGTTTGTATCAGTTTCAGAAGCAGAGTTGAACTAGCAATGGTCCGTATGTCTAGGAAACACCGTTCTTTTTTTCTGAGCACACTCTTGTTTCTGGCTCTATTAGAGACTCTAGAAATCAAGAGCATGCTTCTTGCTGTAAAGCAGAGTGTGTTTCATGGATGAGAACTGTGCTGTGTGTTACCCTTCAGAAATGGAGTTAAATCCGTGGCTCTTTGTCTTCCTACAAGCAAGACATCTTTTCAGGTAAACTCAGTCACCTTTCAGCTCAAACAAAGCTAGATCATTCACGAAGCTAACACGTTTCTCGTTCTTAACTGTAAAGCATTGGATATTAGAGGACCTGTGGTTCGTATCAGTTTCAGACGCAGAGTTGAACTAGATATGGTCTCTATGTCTAGGAAACACCATCCTTTTTTTGAGCACCCTCAAGTTTCTGGATCTATTAGAGACTCTAGAAATCAAGAGCGTGCTTCTTGCTCTAAAGTAGAGTGTCTTTCATGCATGAGAACTGTGCTGTGTCTTTGCCGTTAGAAATGGAGTTAAATCCCAGGCTCTGTGTCCTCCTACAAGCTAGACTTCGGTTCAGGTAAACTCAGTCACCTTTCAGCTCCAACAAAACTACATCGTTCAAGTAGCTCACACGTTTCTTGCTCTTAACTGATAAGCATTGTATGTTAGAGGAACTGTGGTTTCTATCAGTTTCAGAAGCAGAGTTGAACTAGATATGTTATGTATGTGTAGGAACCAACGTTCTTTTGGTTGAGCACACTCACGTTACCTGCTATATTAGAGATTCTAGAAAGCAAGTGTGTGCTTCGTGCTCTAAAGCAGGATGTGTTTCATGCATGAGAACTGTGCTGTGTGTTCCCCTTCAGAAATGGAGTTAAATCCCAGGCTTCGTGTCTTCCTACAAGCATGACTTCTTTTCAGGTAAACTCAGTCACATTTCAGCTCCAACGAAACAACATTGTTCACGTAGCTCACACGTTTCTCGCTCTTAACTGAAAAGAATTGGATGTTAGACGAAGTGTGGTTTGTATCACTTTCAGAATCATAGTTGAACTAGATATGGTCTCTATGTGTAGGAAACACCATTCTTTTGTTCTGACCACACTCACGTTTCCTGCTTTATTAGAGACTCTAGAAAGCAAGAGCATGCTTCTTACTCTAAAGCAGAGTGTGTTTCATAAATGAGAACTGTGCTGTGTGTTCCCCTTCAGAAATGGAGTTCAAACCCAGGCTCTGTGTCTTCCTACAAGCAAGACTTCGTTTCAGGTAAACTCAGTCAGTTTTCAGCTCAAACAAAGCTACATCGTTCAGGTATCTCACACGTTTATCGCTCTTAACTGTGAAGCATTGGATATTAGAGGACCTGTGATTCGTATCAGTTTCAGAAGCAGAGTTGAACTAGATATGGTCTGTATGTGGAGGAAACACTGTTCTTTTTTTCTGAGCACACTCTGGTTTCTGGATCTGTTAGAGTCCCTAGAAATCAAGAGCGTGCTTTTTGCTCTAAAGAAGAGTGTGCTTCATAGATGAGAAGTTTGTTGTGTGTTTCCCTTCAGAAATGGAGTTAAATCCCAGGCACTGTGTATTCCAACAAGCAAGACATCTTTTCAGGTAAACTCAGTCACATTTCAGCTCAAACAAATCTACATCGTTCTAGGCTCACATGTTTCTTGCTCTTAACTGTAAAGCATTGAATGTTAGAGGTCCTGTGGTTTATATCAGTTTCAGAAGCAGAGTTGAACTAGCAATGGTCCGTATGTCTAGGAAACACCGTTCTTTTTTTCTGAGCACACTCTAGTTTCTGGCTCTATTAGAGACTCTAGAAATCCAGAGCGTGCTTCTTGCTCTAAAGCAGAGTGTGTTTCATGGATGAGAACTGTGCTGTGTGTTTCCCTTCAGAAATGGAGTTAAATCCCAGGCTCTGTGTCTTCCTACAAGCCAGACATCTTTTCAGGTAAACTCAGTCACCTTTCAGCTCAAACAGAGCTAGATCATGCACGAATCTCACACATTTCTCGTTATTAAGTGTAAAGCATTGGATATTAGAGGACCTGAGGTTCGTATCAGTTTCAGAAGCAGAGTTGAACTAGATAGGGTCTGTATGTGTAGGAAACACCGTTGTTTTTTTCTGAGCACTCTCAATTTTCCGGATCTATTACAGACTCTAGAAATCAAGAGCGGGCTTCTTGCTCTAAAGCAGAGTGTGTTTCATGGATGAGAACTGTCCTGTGTGTTTCCCTTCACAAATGGAGTTAATTCCTGGCTCTGTGTCTTCCTACATGCTAGACTTCGGTTCAGGTAAACTCAGTCACCTTTCAGCTCCAATAAAACTACATCATTCACTTAGCTCACACTTTTCTTGCTCTTAACTGATAAGCATTGGATGTTAGAGGAACTGTAGTTTCTATCAATTTCAGAAGCAGAATTGAACTAGATATGTTCTGTATGTGTAGGAACCACTGTTCTTTTGTTCTGAGCACACTCACGTTTCCTGCTTTATTAGAGTCTCTAGAAATCCAGAGCGTCTTCTTGCTCTAAAGCAGAGTGTGTTTCATGGATGAGAACTGTGCTGTGTGTAACCCTTCAGAAATGGAGTTAAATCCCAGGCTCTGTGTCTTCCTACAAGCAATACATCTTTTCAGGTAAACTTAGTCACCCTTCAGCTCAAACAAAGCTAGGTCATTCACGAAGCTCACACGTTTCTCACTCTTAAGTTTAAAGCACTAGATATTAGAGGATCTGTGGTTTGTATCAGTTTCAGAAGCACTGTTGAACTAGATATGGTCTGTATCTGTAGGAAACACCGTCCTTTTTTTGAGCACCCTCAAGTTTCTGGATCTATTAGAGACTCTAGAAATCAAGAACGTGGTTCTTGCTCTAAAGCAGTGTGTGTTTCATGAATTAGAACTGTGATGTGTGTTTCCCTTTAGAAATGGAGTTAAATCCCCAGCTCTGTGTCTTCCTACAAGCTAGACTTTGTTTCAGGTAAACTCAGTCAGCTTTCAGCTCCAGCAAAACTACATCATTCACGTAGCTCACACGTTTCTCGCTCTTAACTGATAAGCATTGGATGTTAGAGGAACTGTGGTTTCTATCAGTTTCAGAAGCAGAGTTGAACTAGATATGGTCTGTATGTGTAGGAACCAACGTTCTTTTGTTCTGAGCACACTCACGTTACCTGCTGTATTAGAGACTCTAGAAAGCAAGAGCGTGATTCGTGCTCTAAAGCAGGATGTGTTTCATGGATGAGAACTGTGCTGTATGTTTCCCTTCAGAAATGGAGTTTAAATCCAAGCTCTGTTTCTTCCTACAAGCAAGACTTCATTTAAGGTAAACTCAGTCACCTTTCAGCTCAAACAAAGCTAGATCCTTCACGAAGCTAACACGTTTCTCGCTCTTAACTGTAAAGCATTGGATATTAGAGGACCTGTGTTTCGTATCAGTTTCAGAAGCAGAGTTGAACTAGCAATGGTCTGTATGTGTAGGAAACACCGTTCTTTTCTTCGTTCCACACACACTTTACCTGCTTTATTAGCGATTCTAAAAAGCAAGAACGTGCTTCTTGCTCATAAAGAAGAGTGTGTTTCATGGATGAGAACTGTGCTGTGTGTTTCCCTTCAGAAATGGAGTTAAATCCCAGGCTCTGTGTCTTCCACAAACTAGACTTCGGTTCAGTTAAACTCAGTCACATTTCAGCTCAAACAAAGCTACATCGTTCTAGGCTCATACGTTTCTCACTCTTAAGTGTAAAGCATTAGATATTAGAGGGCCTGTGGTTCGTATCAGTTTCAGAAGCAGAGTTGAACTAGATATGGTCTCTATGTGTAGGAAACACCGTCCTTTTTTTTGAGCATCCTAAAGTTTCTTGATCTATTAGAGACTCTAGAATTCAAGAGCGTGCTTCTTGCTCTAAAGTAGAGTGTGTTTCATGCATGAGAACTGTTCTGTGTTTTCCCTTTAGAAATGGAGTTAAATCCCAGGCTCTGTGTCTTCCTACAAGCTAGACTTCGGTTCAGGTAAACTCAGTCACCTTTCAGCTCCAACAAAACTACATCGTTCAAGTAGCTCACACGTTTCTCGCTCTTAACTGATAAGCATTGGATGTTAGAGGAACTGTGGTTTCTATCAGTTTCAGTAGCAGAGTTTAACTAGATATGGTCTGTATGTGTAGGAACCAACGTTCTTTTGGTCTGAGCATACTCACGTTACCTGCTGTATTAGAGATTCTAGAAAGCAAGAGCGTGCTTCGTGCTCTAAAGCAGGATGTGTTTCATGCAGGAGAACTGTGCTGTGTGTTCCCCTTCAGAAGTGGAGTTCAATCCCAGGCTTCGTGTCTTCCTACAAGCATGACTTCTTTTTAGGTAAACTCAGTCACATTTCAGCTCCAACGAAACAACATCGTTCATGTAGCTCACACGTTTCTCGCTCTTAACTGAAAAGAATTGGATGCTAGAGGAAGTGTGGTTTGTATCACTTTCAGAATCAGAGTTGAACTAGATATGGTCTCTATGTGTAGGAAACACCATTCTTTTGTTCTAACCACACTCACGTTTCCTGCTTTATTAGAGACTCTAGAAAGCAAGAGCATGCTTCTTACTCTAAAGCAGAGTGTGTTTCATAAATGAGAACTGTGCTGTGTGTTCCCCTTCAGAAATGGAGTTAAATCCCAGGCTCTGTGTCTTCCTACAAGCAAGACTTCGTTTCAGGTAAACTCAGTCATTTTTCAGCTCAAACAAAGCTACATTGTTCAGGTATCTCACACGTTTCTTGCTCGTAAGTGTAAAGCATTGGATATTAGAGGACCTGTGATTCGTATCAGTTTCAGAAACAGAGTTGAACTAGTTATGGTCTGTATGTGTAGGAAACACTGTTCTTTTTTTCTGAGCACCCTCAATTTTCTGGATCTATTAGAGACTCTAGAAATCAAGAGCATGCTTTTTGCTCTAAAGAAGAGTGTGCTTCATGGATGAGAACTTTGTTGTGTGTTTCCATTCAGAAATGGAGTTAAATCCCAGGGACTGTGTATTCCTATAAGCAAGACATCTTTTCAGGTAAACTCAGACACCTTTCAGCTCAAACAAAGCTAGATCGTTCACGAAGCTCACTCGTTTCTCGCTCTTAACTGTAAAGCATTGGATATTAGAGGACCTGTGGTTCGTATCAGTTTCAGAAGCAGAGTTGAACTAGCAATCGTCCGTATGACTAGGAAACACCGTTCTTTTTTTCTGAGCACACTCTAGTTTCTGGCTCTATTAGAGACTCTAGAAATCCAGAGCGTCTTCTTGCTCTAAAGCAGAGTGTGTTTCATGGATGAGAACTGTGCTGTGTGTAACCCTTCAGAAATGGAGTTAAATCCCAGGCTCTGTGTCTTCCTACAAGCAATACATCTTTTCAGGTAAACTAAGTCACCTTTCAGCTCAAACAAAGCTAGATCATTCACGAAGCTCACACGTTTCTCGCTCTTAAGTGTAAAGCATTGGATATTAGAGGACCTGTGGTTCATATCAGTTTCAGAAGCAGAGTTGAACTAGATATGGTCTCTATGTGTAGGCAACACCGTTCTTTTCTTCTGACCACACTCACTTTTCCTGATGTATTAGAGATTCTAGAAAGCAAGAGCGTGCTTCGTGCTCTAAAGCAGAGTGTGTTTCATGGATGAGAACTGTGCTGTGTGTTTCCCTTCAGAAATGGAGTTAAATCCCAGGCTCTGTGTCTTCCTACAAGCAAGACTTCGTTTCAGGTAAACTCAGTCATTTTTCTTCTCAAACAAAGCTACATCGTTCAGGTATCTCACTTGTTTCTCGCTCGTAACTGTAAAGCATTGGATATTAGAGGACCTGTGATTCGTATCAGTTTCAGAAGCAGAGTTGAACTAGATATGGTCTGTATGTGTAGGAAACACTGTTCTTTTTTTCTGAGCACCCTCAATTTTCTGGATCTATTAGATACTCTACAAATAAATAGCGTGATTCTTGCTCTAAAGATGAGTGTGCTTCATGGATGAGAATTTTGTTGTGTGTTTCTGTACAGAAATGGAGCTAAATCCCAGGCACTGTGTATTCCTACAAGCAAGACATCTTTTCAGGTAAACTCAGTCACCTTTCAGCTCAAACAAAGCTAGATCGTTCACGAAGCTCACTCGTTTCTCACTCTTAACTGTAAAGCATTGGATATTAGAGGACCTGTGGTTCATATCAGTTTCAGAAGCAGAGTTGAACTAGATATGGTCCGTATGTGTAGGAAACACCGTTCTTTTCTACATTCCACACACACTTTACCTGATATATTAGAGATTCTAAAAAGCAAGATCCTGCTTCTTGCTCCTAAAGCAGAGAGTGTTTCATGGATGAGAACTGTGCTGTGTGTTTCCCTTCAGAAATGGAGTTAAATCCCCGTCTCTGTGTCTTCCACAATCTAGACTTCGGTTCAGGTAAACTCAGTCACCTTTCAGCTCAAACAAAGCTACATCGTTCTAGGCTCACAGGTTTCTCACAATTAAGTGTAAAGCATTAGATATTAGAGGACCTGTGGTTCGTATCAGTTTAAGAAGCAGAGTTGAATTAGATAGGGTCTGTATGTGTAGGAAACACCGTCCTTTTTTTCTGGCACCCTCAAGTTTCCGGATCTATTAGAGACTCTAGAAATCAAGAGCGGGCTTCTTGCTCTAAAGCAGTGTGTGTTTCATGCATGAGAACTGTGATGTGTGTTTCCCTTTAGAAATGGAGTTAAATCCCCGGCTCTGTGTCTTCCTACAAGCTAGACTTCCTTTCAGGTAAACTCAGTCAGCTTCAGCTCCAGCAAAACTACATCATTCACGTAGCTCACACGTTTCTCGCTCTTAACTGATAAGCATTGGATGTTAAGGAACTGTGGTTTCTATCAGTTTCAGAAGCAGAGTTGAACTAGATATGGTCTGTATGTGTAGGAACCAACATTCTTTTGTTCTGAGCACACTCACGTTACCTGCTGTATTAGAGACTCTAGAAAGCAAGAGCGTGATTCGTGCTCTAAAGCAGGATGTGTTTCATGGATGAGAACTGTGCTGTATGTTTCCCTTCAGAAATGGAGTTTAATCCCAAGCTCTGTTTCTTCCTACAAGCAAGACTTCGTTTAAGGTAAACTCAGTCACCTTTCAGCTCAAACAAAGCTAGATCCTTCACGAAGCTAACACGTTTCTCGCTCTTAACTGTAAAGCATTGGATATTAGAGGACCTGTGGTTCGTATCAGTTTCAGAAGCAGAGTTGAACTAGATTTGGTCCGTATGTGTAGGAAACACCGTTCTTTTCTTCTTTCCACACACACTTTACCTGCTTTATTAGCGATTCTAAAAAGCAAGAACGTGCTTCTTGCTCATAAAGAAGAGTGTGTTTCATGGATGAGAACTGTGCGGTGTGTTTCCCTTCAGAAATGGAGTTAAATCCCAGGCTCTGTGTCTTCCACAAACTAGACTTCGGTTCAGGTAAACTCAGTCCCCTTTCAGCTCAAACAAAGCTACATCGTTCTAGGCTCATACGTTTCTCACTCTTAAGTGTAAAGCATTAGATATTAGAGGACCTGTGGTTCGTATCAGTTTCAGAAGCAGAGTTGAACTAGATATGGTCTCTATGTGTAGGAAACACCGTCCTTTTTTTGGAGCATCCTCAAGTTTCTGGATGTATTAGAGACACTAGAATTCAAGAGCGTGCTTCTTGCACTAAAGTAGAGTGTGTTTCATGCATGAGAACTGTGCTGTGTCTTTCACTTTAGAAATGGAGTTAAATCCCAGGCTCTGTGTCTTCCTACA
The DNA here is from genome assembly GCA_949786385.1 of Onychomys leucogaster. Classification (NCBI taxonomy): domain Eukaryota; kingdom Metazoa; phylum Chordata; class Mammalia; order Rodentia; family Cricetidae; genus Onychomys; species Onychomys leucogaster. Next base: position 107,632 of record CATKUP010000118.1, on the reverse strand, counting down.
AGCTAGACTTTGGTTCAGGTAAACTCAGTCACCTTTCAGCTCCAACGAAACAACATCGTACACGTAGCTTACACGTTTCTCGTTCTTAACTGAAAAGAATTGGATGTTAGAGGAAGTGTGGTTTGTATCACTTTCAGAATCAGAGTTGAACTAGATATGGTCTCCATGTGTAGGAAATACCATTCTTTTGTTCTGACCACACTCACGTTTCCTGCTTTATTAGAGACTCTAGAAAGCAAGAGCATGCTTCTTACTCTAAAGCAGAGTGTGTTTCATAAATGAGAACTGTGCTGTGTGTTCCCCTTCAGAAATGGAGTTAAATCCCAGGCTCTGTGTCTTCCTACAAGCCAGACATCTTTTCAGGTAAACTAAGTCACCTTTCAGATCAAACAAAGCTAGATCTTTCACGAAGCTCACACGTTTCTCGCTCTTAAGTGTAAAGCATTGGATATTAGAGGACCTGTGGTTCGTATCAGTTTCAGAAGCAGAGTTGAACTAGATATGGTCTCTATGTGTAGGAAACACCGTCCTTTTTTTTGAGCACCCTCAAATTTCTGGATCTATTAGAGACTCTAGAAATCAAGAGCGTGCTTCTTGCTCAAAAGCACAGTGTGTTTCATGCATGAGAACTGTGCTGTGTCTTTCCCTTTAGAAATGGAGTTAAATCCCAGGTTCTGTGTCTTCCTACAAGCTAGACTTCGGTTAAGGTAAACTCAGTCAGCTTTCAGCTCCAACGAAACAACATTGTTCACGTAGCTCACTCCTTTCTCGCTCTTAACTGTAAAGCATTGGATATTAGAGGACCTGTGGTTCGTATCAGTTTCAGAAGCAGAGTTGAACTAGCAATCGTCCGTATGACTAGGAAACACCGTTCTTTTTTTCTGAGCACACTCTAGTTTCTGGCTCTATTAGAGACTCTAGAAATCCAGAGCGTCTTCTTGCTCTAAAGCAGAGTTGTTTCATGGATGAGAACTGTGCTGTGTGTAACCCTTCAGAAATGGAGTTAAATCCCAGGCTCTGTGTCTTCCTACAAGCAATACATCTTTTCAGGTAAACTAAGTCACCTTTCAGCTCAAACAAAGCTAGATCATTCACGAAGCTCACACGTTTCTCGCTCTTAAGTGTAAAGCATTGGATATTAGAGGACCTGTGGTTCATATCAGTTTCAGAAGCAGAGTTGAACTAGATATGGTCTCTATGTGTAGGCAACACCGTTCTTTTCTTCTGACCACACTCACTTTTCCTGATGTATTAGAGATTCTAGAAAGCAAGAGCGTGCTTCGTGCTCTAAAGCAGAGTGTGTTTCATGGATGTGAACTGTGCTGTGTGTTTCCCTTCAGAAATGGAGTTAAATCCCAGGCTCTGTGTCTTCCTACAAGCAAGACTTCGTTTCAGGTAAACTCAGTCATTTTTCTTCTCAAACAAAGCTACATCGTTCAGGTATCTCACTTGTTTCTCGCTCGTAACTGTAAAGCATTGGATATTAGAGGACCTGTGATTCGTATCAGTTTCAGAAGCAGAGTTGAACTAGATATGGTCTGTATGTGTAGGAAACACTGTTCTTTTTTTCTGAGCACCCTCAATTTTCTGGATCTATTAGATACTCTACAAATAAATAGCGTGATTCTTGCTCTAAAGAAGAGTGTTCTTCATGGATGAGAATTTTGTTGTGTGTTTCTGTTCAGAAATGGAGCTAAATCCCAGGCACTGTGTATTCCTACAAGCAAGACATCTTTTCAGGTAAACTCAGTCACCTTTCAGCTCAAACAAAGCTAGATCGTTCACGAAGCTCACTCGTTTCTCACTCTTAACTGTAAAGCATTGGATATTAGAGGACCTGTGGTTCATATCAGTTTCAGAAGCAGAGTTGAACTAGATATGGTCCGTATGTGTAGGAAACACCGTTCTTTTCTACATTCCACACACACTTTACCTGATATATTAGAGATTCTAAAAAGCAAGATCCTGCTTCTTGCTCCTAAAGCAGAGTGTGTTTCATGGATGAGAACTGTGCTGTGTGTTTCCCTTCAGAAATGGAGTTAAATCCCAGTCTCTGTGTCTTCCACAATCTAGACTTCGGTTCAGGTAAACTCAGTCACCTTTCAGCTCAAACAAAGCTACATTGTTCTAGGCTCACAGGTTTCTCACAATTAAGTGTAAAGCATTAGATATTAGAGGACCTGTGGTTCGTATCAGTTTAAGAAGCAGAGTTGAATTAGATAGGGTCTGTATGTGTAGGAAACACCGTCCTTTTTTTCTGGCACCCTCAAGTTTCCGGATCTATTAGAGACTCTAGAAATCAAGAGCGGGCTTCTTGCTCTAAAGCAGTGTGTGTTTCATGGATGAGAAGTGTGCTGTGTCTTTTCCTTCATAAATGTAGTTAAATCCCAGGCTCTGTGTCTTCCTACATGCTAGACTTCGGTTCAGGTAAACTCAGTCACCTTTCAGCGCCAACAAAACTACATCATTCACTTAGCTCACACTTTTCTTGCTCTTAACTGATAAGCATTGGATGTTAGAGGAACTGTAGTTTCTATCAGTTTCAGAAGCAGAATTGAACTAGATATGTTCTGTATGTGTAGGAACCACTGTTCTCTTGTTCTGAGCACACTCACGTTTCCTGCTGTATTAGAGTCTCTAGAAATCCAGAGCGTCTTCTTGCTCTAAAGCAGAGTGTGTTTCATGGATGAGAACTGTGCTGTGTGTAACCCTTCAGAAATGGAGTTAAATCCCAGGCTCTGTGTCTTCCTACAAGCAATACATCTTTTCAGGTAAACTAAGTCACCTTTCAGCTCAAACAATTCTAGGTCATTCACGAAGCTCACACGTTTCTCACTCTTAAGTTTAAAGCACTAGATATTAGAGGACCTGTGGTACGTATCAGTTTCAGAAGCACTGTTGAACTAGATATGGTCTGTATCTGTAGGAAACACCGTCCTTTTTTTGAGCACCCTCAAGTTTCTGGATCTATTAGAGACTCTAGAAATCAAGAACGTGCTTCTTGCTCTAAAGCAGTGTGTGTTTCATGCATGAGAACTGTGATGTGTGTTTCCCTTTAGAAATGGAGTTAAATCCCCGGCTCTGTGTCTTCCTACAAGCTAGACTTCCTTTCAGGTAAACTCAGTCAGCTTTCAGCTCCAGCAAAACTACATCATTCACGTAGCTCACACGTTTCTCGCTCTTAACTGATAAGCATTGGATGTTAGAGGAACTGTGGTTTCTATCAGTTTCAGAAGCAGAGTTGAACTAGATATGGTCTGTATGTGTAGGAACCAACATTCTTTTGTTCTGAGCACACTCACGTTACCTGCTGTATTAGAGACTCTAGAAAGCAAGAGCGTGATTCGTGCTCTAAAGCAGGATGTGTTTCATGGATGAGAACTGTGCTGTATGTTTCCCTTCAGAAATGGAGTTTAATCCCAAGCTCTGTTTCTTCCTACAAGCAAGACTTCGTTTAAGGTAAACTCAGTCACCTTTCAGCTCAAACAAAGCTAGATCCTTCACGAAGCTAACACGTTTCTCGCTCTTAACTGTAAAGCATTGGATATTAGAGGACCTGTGGTTCGTATCAGTTTCAGAAGCAGAGTTGAACTAGATTTGGACCATATGTGTAGGAAACACCGTTCTTTTCTTCTTTCCACACACACTTTACCTGCTTTATTAGCGATTCTAAAAAGCAAGAACGTGCTTCTTGCTCATAAAGAAGAGTGTGTTTCATGGATGAGAACTGTGCTGTGTGTTTCCCTTCAGAAATGGAGTTAAATCCCAGGCTCTGTGTCTTCCACAAACTAGACTTCGGTTCAGGTAAACTCAGTCCCCTTTCAGCTCAAACAAAGCTACATCGTTCTAGGCTCATACGTTTCTCACTCTTAAGTGTAAAGCATTAGATATTAGAGGACCTGTGGTTCGTATCAGTTTCAGAAGCAGAGTTGAACTAGATATGGTCTCTATGTGTAGGAAACACCGTCCTTTTTTTGGAGCATCCTCAAGTTTCTGGATGTATTAGAGACACTAGAATTCAAGAGCGTGCTTCTTGCTCTAAAGTAGAGTGTGTTTCATGCATGAGAACTGTGCTGTGTCTTTCCCTTTAGAAATGGAGTTAAATCCCAGGCTCTGTGTCTTCGTACAAGCTAGACTTTGGTTCAGGTAAACTCAGTCACCTTTCAGCTCCAACGAAACAACATCGTACACGTAGCTTACACGTTTCTCGCTCTTAACTGAAAAGAATTGGATGTTAGAGGAAGTGTGGTTTGTATCACTTTCAGAATCAGAGTTGAACTAGATATGGTCTCCATGTGTAGGAAATACCATTCTTTTGTTCTGACCACACTCACATTTCCTGCTTTATTAGAGACTCTAGAAAGCAAGAGCATGCTTCTTACTCTAAAGCAGAGTGTGTTTCATAAATGAGAACTGTGCTGTGTGTTCCCCTTCAGAAATGGAGTTAAATCCCAGGCTCTGTGTCTTCCTACAAGCCAGACATCTTTTCAGGTAAACTAAGTCACCTTTCAGATCAAACAAAGCTAGATCTTTCACGAAGCTCACACGTTTCTCGCTCTTAAGTGTAAAGCATTGGATATTAGAGGACCTGTGGTTCGTATCAGTTTCAGAAGCAGAGTTGAACTAGATATGGTCTCTATGTGTAGGAAACACCGTCCTTTTTTTTGAGCACCCTCAAATTTCTGGATCTATTAGAGACTCTAGAAATCAAGAGCGTGCTTCTTGCTCAAAAGCAGAGTGTGTTTCATGCATGAGAACTGTGCTGTGTCTTTCCCTTTAGAAATGGAGTTAAATCCCAGGTTCTGTGTCTTCCTACAAGCTAGACTTCGGTTAAGGTAAACTCAGTCAGCTTTCAGCTCCAACAAAACTACATCGTTCAGGTAGCTCACACGTTTCTCGCTCTTAAATGATAAGCATGGGATGTTAAAGGAACTGTGGTTTCTATCAGTTTCAGTAGCAGAGTTGAACTAGATATGGTCTGTATGTGTAGGAACCAACGTTCTTTTGGTCTGAGCACACTCACGTTACTTGCTGTATTAGAGATTCTAGAAAGCAAGAACGTGCTTCGTGCTCTAAAGCAGGATGTGTTTCATGCAGGAGAACTGTGCTGTGTGTTCCCCTTCAGAAATGGAGTTAAATCCCAGGCTTCGTGTCTTCCTACAAGCATGACTTCTTTTCAGGTAAACTCAGTCACATTTCAGCTCCAACGAAACAACATTGTTCACGTAGCTCACACGTTTCTCGCTCTTTACTGAAAAGAATTGGATGTTAGAGGAAGTGTGGTTTGTATCACTTTCAGAATCAGAGTTGAACTAGATATGGTCTGTATGTGTAGGAAACACTCTTCTTTTTTTCTGAGCACCCTCAATTTTCTGGATCTATTAGATACTCTACAAATAAATAGCGTGATTCTTGCTCTAAAGAAGAGTGTGCTTCATGGATGAGAATTTTGTTGTGTGTTTCTGTACAGAAATGGAGTTAAATCCCAGGCACTGTGTATTCCTACAAGCAAGAAATCTTTTCAGGTAAACTCAGTCACCTTTCAGCTCAAACAAAGCTACATCGTTCTAGGCTCACATGTTTCTTGCTCTTAACTGTAAAGAATTGAATGTTAGAGGTCCTGTGGTTTATATCAGTTTCAGAAGCAGAGTTGAACTAGCAATGGTCCGTATGTCTAGGAAACACCGTTCTTTTTTTCTGAGCACACTCTAGTTTCTGGCTCTATTAGAGACTCTAGAAATCAAGACCTTGCTTCTTGCTCTAAAACAGAGTTTGTTTCATGGATGAGAACTGTGCTGTGTGTTTCCCTTCAGAAATGGAGTTAAATCCCCGGCTCTGTGTCTTCCTACACGCTAGACTTCCTTTCAGGTAAACTCAGTCAGCTTTCAGCTCCAGCAAAACTACATCATTCACGTAGCTCACACGTTTCTCGCTCTTAACTGATAAGCATTTGATGTTAGAGGAACTGTGGTTTCTATCAGTTTCAGAAGCAGAGTTGAACTAGATATGGTCTGTATGTGTAGGAACCAACATTCTTTTGTTCTGAGCACACTCACGTTACCTGCTGTATTAGAGACTCTAGAAAGCAAGAGCGTGATTCGTGCTCTAAAGCAGGATGTGTTTCATGGATGAGAACTGTGCTGTATGTTTCCCTTCAGAAATGGAGTTTAATCACAAGCTCTGTTTCTTCCTACAAGCAAGACTTCGTTTAAGGTAAACTCAGTCACCTTTCAGCTCAAACAAAGCTAGATCCTTCACGAAGCTAACACGTTTCTCGCTCTTAACTGTAAAGCATTGGATATTAGAGGACCTGTGGTTCGTATCAGTTTCAGAAGCAGAGTTGAACTAGATTTGGACCGTATGTGTAGGAAACACCGTTCTTTTCTTCTTTCCACACACACTTTACCTGCTTTATTAGCGATTCTAAAAAGCAAGAACGTGCTTCTTGCTCATAAAGAAGAGTGTGTTTCATGGATGAGAACTGTGCTGTGTGTTTCCCTTCAGAAATGGAGTTAAATCCCAGGCTCTGTGTCTTCCACAAACTAGACTTCGGTTCAGGTAAACTCAGTCCCCTTTCAGCTCAAACAAAGCTACATCGTTCTAGGCTCATACGTTTCCCACTCTTAAGTGTAAAGCATTAGATATTGGAGGACCTGTGGTTTGTATCAGTTTCAGAAGCAGAGTTGAACTAGATATGGTCTCTATGTGTAGGAAACACCGTCCTTTTTTTGGAGCATCCTCAAGTTTCTGGATGTATTAGAGACACTAGAATTCAAGAGCGTGCTTCTTGCTCTAAAGTAGAGTGTGTTTCATGCATGAGAACTGTGCTGTGTCTTTCCCTTTAGAAATGGAGTTAAATCCCAGGCTCTGTGTCTTCCTATAAGCTAGACTTTGGTTCAGGTAAACTCAGTCACCTTTCAGCTCCAACGAAACAACATCGTACACGTAGCTTACACGTTTCTCGCTCTTAACTGAAAAGAATTGGATGTTAGAGGAAGTGTGGTTTGTATCACTTTCAGAATCAGAGTTGAACTAGATATGGTCTCCATGTGTAGGAAATACCATTCTTTTGTTCTGACCACACTCACATTTCCTGCTTTATTAGAGACTCTAGAAAGCAAGAGCATGCTTCTTACTCTAAAGCAGAGTGTGTTTCATAAATGAGAACTGTGCTGTGTGTTCCCCTTCAGAAATGGAGTTAAATCCCAGGCTCTGTGTCTTCCTACAAGCCAGACATCTTTTCAGGTAAACTAAGTCACCTTTCAGATCAAACAAAGCTAGATCTTTCACGAAGCTCACACGTTTCTCGCTCTTAAGTGTAAAGCATTGGATATTAGAGGACCTGTGGTTCGTATCAGTTTCAGAAGCAGAGTTGAACTAGATATGGTCTCTATGTGTAGGAAACACCGTCCTTTTTTTTGAGCACCCTCAAATTTCTGGATCTATTAGAGACTCTAGAAATCAAGAGCGTGCTTCTTGCTCAAAAGCAGAGTGTGTTTCATGCATGAGAACTGTGCTGTGTCTTTCCCTTTAGAAATGGAGTTAAATCCCAGGTTCTGTGTCTTCCTACAAGCTAGACTTCGGTTAAGGTAAACTCAGTCAGCTTTCAGCTCCAACAAAACTACATCGTTCAGGTAGCTCACACGTTTCTCGCTCTTAAATGATAAGCATGGGATGTTAAAGGAACTGTGGTTTCTATCAGTTTCAGTAGCAGAGTTGAACTAGATATGGTCTGTATGTGTAGGAACCATCGTTCTTTTGGTCTGAGCACACTCACGTTACTTGCTGTATTAGAGATTCTAGAAAGCAAGAACGTGCTTCGTGCTCTAAAGCAGGATGTGTTTCATGCAGGAGAACTGTGCTGTGTGTTCCCCTTCAGAAATGGAGTTAAATCCCAGGCTTCGTGTCTTCCTACAAGCATGACTTCTTTTCAGGTAAACTCAGTCACATTTCAGCTCCAACGAAACAACATTGTTCACGTAGCTCACACGTTTCTCGCTCTTTACTGAAAAGAATTGGATGTTAGAGGAAGTGTGGTTTGTATCACTTTCAGAATCAGAGTTGAACTAGATATGGTCTGTATGTGTAGGAAACACTCTTCTTTTTTTCTGAGCACCCTCAATTTTCTGGATCTATTAGATACTCTACAAATAAATAGCGTGATTCTTGCTCTAAAGAAGAGTGTGCTTCATGGATGAGAATTTTGTTGTGTGTTTCTGTACAGAAATGGAGTTAAATCCCAGGCACTGTGTATTCCTACAAGCAAGAAATCTTTTCAGGTAAACTCAGTCACCTTTCAGCTCAAACAAAGCTACATCGTTCTAGGCTCACATGTTTCTTGCTCTTAACTGTAAAGCATTGAATGTTAGAGGTCCTGTGGTTTATATCAGTTTCAGAAGCAGAGTTGAACTAGCAATGGTCCGTATGTCTAGGAAACACCGTTCTTTTTTTCTGAGCACACTCTAGTTTCTGGCTCTATTAGAGACTCTAGAAATCAAGACCTTGCTTCTTGCTCTAAAACAGAGTTTGTTTCATGGATGAGAACTGTGCTGTGTGTTTCCCTTCAGAAATGGAGTTAAATCCCAGGCTCTGTGTCTTCCTACAAGCAAGACTTCGTTTCAGGTAAACTCAGTCAGTTTTCAGTTCAAACAAAGCTACATCGTTCAGGTATCTCACACGTTTATCGCTCTTAACTGTAAAGCATTGGATATTAGAGGACCTGTGATTCGTATCAGTTTCAGAAGCAGAGTTGAAATAGATATGGTCTGTATGTGTAGGAAACACTCTTCTTTTTTTCTGAGCACCCTCAATTTTCTGGATCTATTAGAGACTCTAGAAATCAAGAGCGTGCTTTTTGCTCTAAAGAAGAGTGTGCTTCATGGATGAGAACCTTGTTGTGTGATTCCGTTCAGAAATGGAGTTAAATCCCAGGCACTGTGTATTCCTACAAGCAAGACATCTTTTCAGGTAAACTCAGTCACCTTTCAGCTCAACCAAAGCTAGATCGTTCATGAAGCTCACTCGTTTCTCGCTCTTTACTGTAAAGCATTGGATATTAGAGGACCTGTGGTTCGTATCAGTTTCAGAAGCAGAGTTGAACTAGCAATCGTCCGTATGTCTAGGAAACACCGTTCTTTTTTTCTGAGCACACTCTAGTTTCTGGCTCTATTAGAGACTCTAGAAATCCAGTGCGTGCTTCTTGCTCTAAAGCAGAGTGTGTTTCCTGGATGAGAACTGTGCTGTGTGTTTCCCTTCAGAAATGGAGTTAAATCCCAGGCTCTGTGTCTTCCTACAAGCCAGAGATCTTTTCAGGTAAACTAAGTCACCTTTCAGCTCAAACAAAGCTAGATCATTCACGAAGCTCACACGTTTCTCGCTCTTAAGTTTAAAGCATTGGATATTAGAGGACCTGTGGTTCGTATCACTTTCAGAAGCAGAGTTGAACTAGATATGGTCTGTATGTGTAGGAAACACCGTCCTTTTTTTTGAGCACCCTCAAATTTCTGGATCTATTAGAGACTCTAGAAATCAAGAGCGTGCTTCTTGCTCAAAAGCAGAGTGTGTTTCATGCATGAGAACTGTGCTGTGTCTTTCCCTTTAGAAATGGAGTTAAATCCCAGGCTCTGTGTCTTCCTACAAGCTAGACTTCGGTTCAGGTAAACTCAGTCAGCTTTCAGCTCCAACAAAACTACATCGTTCACGTAGCTCACACGTTTCTCGCTCTTAACTGATAAGCATGGGATGTTAGAGTAACTGTGGTTTGTATCAGTTTCAGAAGGAGAGTTGAACTAGCAATGGTCCTTATGTCAAGGAAACACCGTTTTTTTTTCTGAGCACACTCTAGTTTCTGGCTCTATTAGAGACTCTAGAAATCAAGACCGTGCTTCTTGCTCTAAAACAGAGTGTGTTTCATGGATGAGAACTGTGCTGTGTGTTTCCCTTCAGAAATGGAGTTAAATCCCAGGCTCTGTGTCTTCCTACAAGCTAGACTTCGGTTCAGGTAAACTCAGTCAGCTTTCAGCTCCAACAAAACTACATCGTTCACGTAGCTCACACGTTTCTCGCTCTTAACTGATAAGCATTGGATGTTAGAGAAAGTGTGGTTTCTATCAGTTTCAGAAGCAGAGTTGAACTAGATATGGTCTGTATGTGTAGGAACCAACGTTCTTTTGTTCTGAGCACACTCACGTTACCTGCTGTATTAGAGACTCTAGAAAGCAAGAGCGTGATTTGAGCTGTAAAGCAGGATGTGTTTCATGGATGAGAACTGTGCTGTGTGTTTCCCTTCAGAAATGGAGTTAAATCCCAAGCTCTGTTTCTTCCTACAAGCAAGACTTCGTTTAAGGTAAACTCAGTCACATTTCAGCTCAAACAAAGCTACATCATTCTAGGCTCACATGTTTCTTGCTCTTAACTGTAAAGCATTGAATGTTAGAGGACCTGTGGTTTGTATCAGTTTCAGAAGCAGAGTTGAACTAGAAATGGTCCGTATGTCTAGGAAACACCGTTCTTTTTTTCTGAGCACACTCTTGTTTCAGGCTCTATTAGAGACTCTAGAAATCAAGAGCGTGCTTCTTGCTCTAAAGCAGAGTGTGTTCATGGATGAGAACTGTGCTGTGTGTTACCCTTCAGAAATGGAGTTAAATCCCTGGCTCTTTGTCTTCCTACAAGCAAGACATCTTTTCAGGTAAACTCTGTCACCTTTCAGCTCCAACGAAACAACATCGTTCATGTTGCTCACACGTTTCTCGCTCTTAACTGAAAAGAATTGGATGTTAGAGGAAGTGTGGTTTGTATCACTTTCAGAATCAGAGTTGAACTAGATATGGTCTCTATGTGTAGGAAACACCATTCTTTTGTTCTAACCACACTCACGTTTCCTGCTTTATTAGAGACTCTAGAAAGCAAGAGCATGCTTCTTACTCTAAAGCAGAGTGTGTTTCATAAATGAGAACTGTGCTGTGTGTTCCCCTTCAGAAATGGAGTTCAATCCCAGGCTCTGTGTCTTCCTACAAGCAAGACTTCGTTTCAGGTAAACTCAGTCAGTTTTCAGTTCAAACAAAGCTACATCGTTCAGGTATCTCACACGTTTATCGCTCTTAACTGTAAAGCATTGGATATTAGAGGACCTGTGATTCGTATCAGTTTCAGAAGCAGAGTTGAAATAGATATGGTCTGTATGTGTAGGAAACACTGTTCTTTTTTTCTGAGCACCCTCAATTTTCTGGATCTATTAGAGACTCTAGAAATCAAGAGCGTGCTTTTTGCTCTAAAGAAGAGTGTGCTTCATGGATGAGAACCTTGTTGTGTGTTTCCATTCAGAAATGGAGTTAAATCCCAGGCACTGAATATTCCTACAAGCAAGACATCTTTTCAGGTAAACTCAGTCACATTTCAGCTCAAACAAAGCTACATCGTTCTAGGCTCACACGTTTCTTGCTCTTAACTGTAAAGCATTGAATGTTAGAGGACCTGTGGTTTGTTTCAGTTTCATAAGCAGAGTTGAACTAGCAATGGTCCGTATGTCTAGGAAACACCGTTCTTTTTTTCTGAGCACACTCTTGTTTCAGGCTCTATTAGAGACTCTAGAAATCAAGAGCGTGCTTCTTGCTCTAAAGCAGAGTGTGTTTCATGGATGAGAACTGTGCTGTGTGTTACCCTTCAGAAATGGAGTTAAATCCCTGGCTCTTTGTCTTCCTACAAGCAAGACATCTTTTCAGGTAAACTCTGTCACCTTTCAGCTCCAACGAAACAACATCGTTCATGTAGCTCACACGTTTCTAGCTCTTAACTGAAAAGAATTGGATGTTAGAGGAAGTGTGGTTTGTATCACTTTCAGAATCAGAGTTGAACTAGATATGGTCTCTATGTGTAGGAAACACCATTCTTTTGTTCTAACCACACTCACGTTTCCTGCTTTATTAGAGACTCTAGAAAGCAAGAGCATGCTTCTTACTCTAAAGCAGAGTGTGTTTCATAAATGAGAACTGTGCTGTGTGTTCCCCTTCAGAAATGGAGTTCAATCCCAGGCTCTGTGTCTTCCTACAAGCAAGACTTCGTTTCAGGTAAACTCAGTCAGTTTTCAGTTCAAACAAAGCTACATCGTTCAGGTATCTCACACGTTTATCGCTCTTAAATGTAAAGCATTGGATATTAGAGGACCTGTGATTCGTATCAGTTTCAGAAGCAGAGTTGAAATAGATATGGTCTGTATGTGTAGGAAACACTGTTCTTTTTTTCTGAGCACCCTCAATTTTCTGGATCTATTAGAGACTCTAGAAATCAAGAGCGTGCTTTTTGCTCTAAAGAAGAGTGTGCTTCATGGATGAGAACCTTGTTGTGTGTTTCCGTTCAGAAATGGAGTTAAATCCCAGGCACTGAATATTCCTACAAGCAAGACATCTTTTCAGGTAAACTCAGTCACCTTTCAGCTCAACCAAAGCTAGATCGTTCACGAAGCTCACTCGTTTCTCGCTCTTTACTGGAAAGCATTGGATATTAGAGGACCTGTGGTTCGTATCAGTTTCAGAAGCAGAGTTGAACTAGCAATCGTCCCTATGTCTAGGAAACACCGTTCTTTTTTTCTGAGCACACTCTAGTTTCTGGAACTATTAGCCACTCTAGAAAGCAAGAGCGTGCTTCTTGCTCAAAAGCAGAGTGTGTTTCATGCATGAGAACTGTGCTGTGTCTTTCCCTTTAGAAATGGAGTTAAATCCCAGGCTCTGTGTCTTCCTACAAGCTAGACTTCGGTACAGGTAAACTCAGTCAGCTTTCAGCTCCAACAAAACTACATCGTTCACGTAGCTCACACGTTTCTCGCTCTTAAATGATAAGCATGGGATGTTAGAGTAACTGTGGTTTGTATCAGTTTCAGAAGGAGAGTTGAACTAGCAATGGTCCTTATGGCAAGGAAACACCGTTTTTTTTTCTGAGCACACTCTAGTTTCTGGCTCTATTAGAGACTCTAGAAATCAAGACCGTGCTTCTTGCTCTAAAACAGAGTGTGTTTCATGGATGAGAACTGTGCTGTGTGTTTCCCTTCAGAAATGGAGTTAAATCCCAGGCTCTGTGTCTTCCTACAAGCAAGACTTCGTTTCAGGTAAACTCAGTCATTTTTCTTCTCAAACAAAGCTACATCGTTCAGGTATCTCACTTGTTTCTCGCTCTTAACTGTAAAGCATTGGATATTAGAGGACCTGTGATTCTTATCAGTTTCAGAAGCAGAGTTGAACTAGATATGGTCTGTATGTGTAGGAAACACTGTTCTTTTTTTCTGAGCACTCTCAATTTTCCGGATCTACTACAGACTCTAGAAATCAAGAGCGGGCTTCTTTCTCTAAAGCAGAGTGTGTTTCATGGATGAGAACTATGCTGTGTGTTTCCCTTCACAAATGGAGTTAATTCCTGGCTCTGTGTCTTCCTACATGCTAGACTTCGGTTCAGGTAAACTCAGTCAGCTTTCAGCTCCAACAAAACTACATCGTTCACGTAGCTCACACGTTTCTCGCTCTTAAATGATAAGCATGGGATGTTAGAGTAACTGTGGTTTGTATCAGTTTCAGAAGGAGAGTTGAACTAGCAATGGTCCGTATGTCTAGGAAACACCGTTCTTTTTTTCTGAGCACACTCTAGTTTCTGGCTCTATTAGTGACTCTAGAACTCAAGACCTCGCTTCTTGCTCTAAATCAGAGTGTGTTTCACGGATGAGAACTGTGCTGTGTGTTTCCCTTCAGAAATGGAGTTAAATCCCAGGCTTCGTGTCTTCCTACAAGCATGACTTCTTTTCAGGTAAACTCAGTCACATTTCAGCTCCAACGAAACAACATTGTTCACGTAGCTCACACGTTTCTCGCTCTTTACTGAAAAGAATTGGATGTTAGAGGAAGTGTGGTTTGTATCACTTTCAGAATCAGAGTTGAACTAGATATGGTCTGTATGTGTAGGAAACACTCTTCTTTTTTTCTGAGCACCCTCAATTTTCTGGATCTATTAGATACTCTACAAATAAATAGCGTGATTCTTGCTCTAAAGAAGAGTGTGCTTCATGGATGAGAATTTTGTTGTGTGTTTCTGTACAGAAATGGAGTTAAATCCCAGGCACTGTGTATTCCTACAAGCAAGAAATCTTTTCAGGTAAACTCAGTCACCTTTCAGCTCAAACAAAGCTACATCGTTCTAGGCTCACATGTTTCTTGCTCTTAACTGTAAAGCATTGAATGTTAGAGGTCCTGTGGTTTATATCAGTTTCAGAAGCAGAGTTGAACTAGCAATGGTCCGTATGTCTAGGAAACACCGTTCTTTTTTTCTGAGCACACTCTAGTTTCTGGCTCTATTAGAGACTCTAGAAATCAAGACCTTGCTTCTTGCTCTAAAACAGAGTTTGTTTCATGGATGAGAACTGTGCTGTGTGTTTCCCTTCAGAAATGGAGTTAAATCCCAGGCTCTGTGTCTTCCTACAAGCAAGACTTCGTTTCAGGTAAACTCAGTCAGTTTTCAGTTCAAACAAAGCTACATCGTTCAGGTATCTCACACGTTTATCGCTCTTAACTGTAAAGCATTGGATATTAGAGGACCTGTGATTCGTATCAGTTTCAGAAGCAGAGTTGAAATAGATATGGTCTGTATGTGTAGGAAACACTCTTCTTTTTTTCTGAGCACCCTCAATTTTCTGGATCTATTAGAGACTCTAGAAATCAAGAGCGTGCTTTTTGCTCTAAAGAAGAGTGTGCTTCATGGATGAGAACCTTGTTGTGTGATTCCGTTCAGAAATGGAGTTAAATCCCAGGCACTGTGTATTCCTACAAGCAAGACATCTTTTCAGGTAAACTCAGTCACCTTTCAGCTCAACCAAAGCTAGATCGTTCATGAAGCTCACTCGTTTCTCGCTCTTTACTGTAAAGCATTGGATATTAGAGGACCTGTGGTTCGTATCAGTTTCAGAAGCAGAGTTGAACTAGCAATCGTCCGTATGTCTAGGAAACACCGTTCTTTTTTTCTGAGCACACTCTAGTTTCTGGCTCTATTAGAGACTCTAGAAATCCAGTGCGTGCTTCTTGCTCTAAAGCAGAGTGTGTTTCCTGGATGAGAACTGTGCTGTGTGTTTCCCTTCAGAAATGGAGTTAAATCCCAGGCTCTGTGTCTTCCTACAAGCCAGAGATCTTTTCAGGTAAACTAAGTCACCTTTCAGCTCAAACAAAGCTAGATCATTCACGAAGCTCACACGTTTCTCGCTCTTAAGTTTAAAGCATTGGATATTAGAGGACCTGTGGTTCGTATCACTTTCAGAAGCAGAGTTGAACTAGATATGGTCTGTATGTGTAGGAAACACCGTCCTTTTTTTTGAGCACCCTCAAATTTCTGGATCTATTAGAGACTCTAGAAATCAAGAGCGTGCTTCTTGCTCAAAAGCAGAGTGTGTTTCATGCATGAGAACTGTGCTGTGTCTTTCCCTTTAGAAATGGAGTTAAATCCCAGGCTCTGTGTCTTCCTACAAGCTAGACTTCGGTTCAGGTAAACTCAGTCAGCTTTCAGCTCCAACAAAACTACATCGTTCACGTAGCTCACACGTTTCTCGCTCTTAAATGATAAGCATGGGATGTTAGAGTAACTGTGGTTTGTATCAGTTTCAGAAGGAGAGTTGAACTAGCAATGGTCCTTATGTCAAGGAAACACCGTTTTTTTTTCTGAGCACACTCCAGTTTCTGGCTCTATTAGACACTCTAGAAATCAAGACCGTGCTTCTTGCTCTAAAACAGAGTGTGTTTCATGGATGAGAACTGTGCTGTGTGTTTCCCTTCAGAAATGGAGTTAAATCCCAGGCTCTGTGTCTTCCTACAAGCAAGACTTCGTTTCAGGTAAACTCAGTCATTTTTCTTCTCAAACAAAGCTACATCGTTCAGGTATCTCACTTGTTTCTCGCTCTTAACTGTTAAGCATTGGATGTTAGAGGAACTGTAGTTTCTATCAGTTTCAGAAGCAGAATTGAACTAGATATGGACTGTATGTGTAGGAACCACTGTTCTTTTGTTCTGAGCACACTCACTTTTCCTGTTGTATTAGAGTCTCTAGAAATCCAGAGCGTCTTCTTGCTCTAAAGCAGAGTGTGTTTCATGGATGAAAATTGTGCTGTGTGTAACCCTTCAGAAATGGAGTTAAATACCAGGCTCTGTGTCTTCCTACAAGCAATACATCTTTTCAGGTAAACTAAGTCACCTTTCGGCTCAAACAAAGCTAGGTCATTCACGAAGCTCACACGTTTCTCACTCTTAATTTTAAGCACTAGATATTAGAGGACCTGTGGTTCGTATCAGTTTCAGAAGCAGAGTTGAACTAGATATGGTCTGTATCTGTAGGAAACACCGTCCTTTTTTTGAGCACCCTCAAGTTTCTGGATCTATTAGAGACTCTAGAAATCAAGAACGTGCTTCTTGCTCTAAAGCAGTGTGTGTTTCATGCATGAGAATTGTGATGTGTCTTTTCCTTTAGAAATGGAGTTAAATTCCCGGCTCTGTGTCTTCCTACAAGCTAGACTTCGTTTCAGGTAAATTCAGTCAGCTTTCAGCTCCAACAAAACTACATCATTCATGTAGCTCACACGTTTCTCGCTCTTAACTGATAAGCATTGGATGTTAGAGAAACTGTGGTTTCTATCAGTTTCAGAAGCAGAGTTGAACTAGATATGGTCTGTATGTGTAGGAACCAACGTTCTTTTGTTCTGAGCACACTCACGTTACCTGCTGTAATAGAGACTCTAGAAAGCAAGAGCGTGATTTGAGCTGTAAAGCAGGATGTGTTTCATGGATGAGAACTGTGCTGTGTGTTTCCCTTCAGAAATGGAGTTAAATCCCAAGCTCTGTTTCTTCCTACAAGCAAGACTTCGTTTAAGGTAAACTCAGTCACATTTCAGCTCAAACAAAGCTACATCATTCTAGGCTCACATGTTTCTTGCTCTTAACTGTAAAGCATTGAATGTTAGAGGACCTGTGGTTTGTATCAGTTTCAGAAGCAGAGTTGAACTAGAAATGGTCCGTATGTCTAGGAAACACCGTTCTTTTTTTCTGAGCACACTCTTGTTTCAGGCTCTATTAGAGACTCTAGAAATCAAGAGCGTGCTTCTTGCTCTAAAGCAGAGTGTGTTCATGGATGAGAACTGTGCTGTGTGTTACCCTTCAGAAATGGAGTTAAATCCCTGGCTCTTTGTCTTCCTACAAGCAAGACATCTTTTCAGGTAAACTCTGTCACCTTTCAGCTCCAACGAAACAACATCGTTCATGTTGCTCACATGTTTCTCGCTCTTAACTGAAAAGAATTGGATGTTAGAGGAAGTGTGGTTTGTATCACTTTCAGAATCAGAGTTGAACTAGATATGGTCTCTATGTGTAGGAAACACCATTCTTTTGTTCTAACCACACTCACGTTTTCTGCTTTATTAGAGACTCTAGAAAGCAAGAGCATGCTTCTTACTCTAAAGCAGAGTGTGTTTCATAAATGAGAACTGTGCTGTGTGTTCCCCTTCAGAAATGGTGTTCAATCCCAGGCTCTGTGTCTTCCTACAAGCAAGACTTCGTTTCAGGTAAACTCAGTCAGTTTTCAGTTCAAACAAAGCTACATCGTTCAGGTATCTCACACGTTTATCGCTCTTAACTGTAAAGCATTGGATATTAGAGGACCTGTGATTCGTATCAGTTTCAGAAGCAGAGTTGAAATAGATATGGTCTGTATGTGTAGGAAACACTGTTCTTTTTTTCTGAGCACCCTCAATTTTCTGGATCTATTAGAGACTCTAGAAATCAAGAGCGTGCTTTTTGCTCTAAAGAAGAGTGTGCTTCATGGATGAGAACCTTGTTGTGTGTTTCCATTCAGAAATGGAGTTAAATCCCAGGCACTGAATATTCCTACAAGCAAGACATCTTTTCAGGTAAACTCAGTCACATTTCAGCTCAAACAAAGCTACATCGTTCTAGGCTCACACGTTTCTTGCTCTTAACTGTAAAGCATTGAATGTTAGAGGACCTGTGGTTTGTTTCAGTTTCATAAGCAGAGTTGAACTAGCAATGGTCCGTATGTCTAGGAAACACCGTTCTTTTTTTCTGAGCACACTCTTGTTTCAGGCTCTATTAGAGACTCTAGAAATCAAGAGCGTGCTTCTTGCTCTAAAGCAGAGTGTGTTTCATGGATGAGAACTGTGCTGTGTGTTACCCTTCAGAAATGGAGTTAAATCCCTGGCTCTTTGTCTTCCTACAAGCAAGACATCTTTTCAGGTAAACTCTGTCACCTTTCAGCTCCAACGAAACAACATCGTTCATGTAGCTCACACGTTTCTAGCTCTTAACTGAAAAGAATTGGATGTTAGACGAAGTGTGGTTTGTATCACTTTCAGAATCAGAGTTGAACTACATATGGTCTCTATGTGTAGGAAACACCATTCTTTTGTTCTAACCACACTCACGTTTCCTGCTTTATTAGAGACTCTAGAAAGCAAGAGCATGCTTCTTACTCTAAAGCAGAGTGTGTTTCATAAATGAGAACTGTGCTGTGTGTTCCCCTTCAGAAATGGAGTTCAATCCCAGGCTCTGTGTCTTCCTACAAGCAAGACTTCGTTTCAGGTAAACTCAGTCAGTTTTCAGTTCAAACAAAGCTACATCGTTCAGGTATCTCACACGTTTATCGCTCTTAAATGTAAAGCATTGGATATTAGAGGACCTGTGATTCGTATCAGTTTCAGAAGCAGAGTTGAAATAGATATGGTCTGTATGTGTAGGAAACACTGTTCTTTTTTTCTGAGCACCCTCAATTTTCTGGATCTATTAGAGACTCTAGAAATCAAGAGCGTGCTTTTTGCTCTAAAGAAGAGTGTGCTTCATGGATGAGAACCTTGTTGTGTGTTTCCGTTCAGAAATGGAGTTAAATCCCAGGCACTGAATATTCCTACAAGCAAGACATCTTTTCAGGTAAACTCAGTCACCTTTCAGCTCAACCAAAGCTAGATCGTTCACGAAGCTCACTCGTTTCTCGCTCTTTACTGGAAAGCATTGGATATTAGAGGACCTGTGGTTCGTATCAGTTTCAGAAGCAGAGTTGAACTAGCAATCGTCCCTATGTCTAGGAAACACCGTTCTTTTTTTCTGAGCACACTCTAGTTTCTGGAACTATTAGCCACTCTAGAAAGCAAGAGCGTGCTTCTTGCTCAAAAGCAGAGTGTGTTTCATGCATGAGAACTGTGCTGTGTCTTTCCCTTTAGAAATGGAGTTAAATCCCAGGCTCTGTGTCTTCCTACAAGCTAGACTTCGGTACAGGTAAACTCAGTCAGCTTTCAGCTCCAACAAAACTACATCGTTCACGTAGCTCACACGTTTCTCGCTCTTAAATGATGAGCATGGGATGTTAGAGTAACTGTGGTTTGTATCAGTTTCAGAAGGAGAGTTGAACTAGCAATGGTCCTTATGGCAAGGAAACACCGTTTTTTTTTCTGAGCACACTCTAGTTTCTGGCTCTATTAGAGACTCTAGAAATCAAGACCGTGCTTCTTGCTCTAAAACAGAGTGTGTTTCATGGATGAGAACTGTGCTGTGTGTTTCCCTTCAGAAATGGAGTTAAATCCCAGGCTCTGTGTCTTCCTACAAGCAAGACTTCGTTTCAGGTAAACTCAGTCATTTTTCTTCTCAAACAAAGCTACATCGTTCAGGTATCTCACTTGTTTCTCGCTCTTAACTGTAAAGCATTGGATATTAGAGGACCTGTGATTCTTATCAGTTTCAGAAGCAGAGTTGAACTAGATATGGTCTGTATGTGTAGGAAACACTGTTCTTTTTTTCTGAGCACTCTCAATTTTCCGGATCTACTACAGACTCTAGAAATCAAGAGCGGGTTTCTTTCTCTAAAGCAGAGTGTGTTTCATGGATGAGAACTATGCTGTGTGTTTCCCTTCACAAATGGAGTTAATTCCTGGCTCTGTGTCTTCCTACATGCTAGACTTCGGTTCAGGTAAACTCAGTCAGCTTTCAGCTCCAACAAAACTACATCGTTCACGTAGCTCACACGTTTCTCGCTCTTAAATGATAAGCATGGGATGTTAGAGTAACTGTGGTTTGTATCAGTTTCAGAAGGAGAGTTGAACTAGCAATGGTCCGTATGTCTAGGAAACACCGTTCTTTTTTTCTGAGCACACTCTTGTTTCTGGCTCTATTAGTGACTCTAGAACTCAAGACCTCGCTTCTTGCTCTAAAGCAGAGTGTGTTTCACGGATGAGAACTGTGCTGTGTGTTTCCCTTCAGAAATGGAGTTAAATTCCAGGCTTCGTGTCTTCCTACAAGCATGACTTCTTTTCAGGTATACTCAGTCACATTTCTGCTCCAACGAAACAACAGCGTTCAAGTAGCTCACACGTTTCTCGCTCTTAACTGAACAGCATTGGACGTTGAGGAACTGTGGATTCTATCAGTTCCAGATGTAGAGTAGAACTAGATATGGTCTGTATGTGTAGGAACCAACGTTCTTTTGTTCTGAGCACACTCACGTTACCTGCTGTATTAGAGACTCTAGAAATCAAGAGCGTGCTTCTTGCTCTAAAGCAGACTGTGTTTCATAGATGAGAACTGTGCTGTGTGTTTCCCTTCAGAAATGGAGTTAAATCCCAGGCTCTGTGTCTTCCTACAAGCTAGACTTCGGTTCAGGTAAACTTAGTCACCTTTCAGCTCAAACAAAGCTACATCGTTCTAGGCTCACACGTTTCTCGCTCTTAACTGTAAAGCATTGGATATTAGAGGACCAGTGGTTTCTATCAGTTTCAGAAGCAGAGTTGAACTAGCAATGGTCCGTATGTGTAGGAAACACAGTTCTTTTCTTCTGACCACTCACGCTTTACCTGCTTTATTAGCGATTCTAAAAAGCAAGAACGTGCTTTTTGCTCATAATGCGGAGTGTGTTTCATGGATCAGAACTGTGCTGTGTGTTTCCCTTCAGAAATGGAGTTAAATCCCAGGCTCTGTGTCTTCCTATAAGCAAGTCTTCGTTTAAGGTAAACTCAGTCACCTTTCTGCTCAAACAAACTAGATCATTCACCAAGCTCACACGTTTCTTGCTCTTAAGTGTAAAGCATTGGATATTAGAGGACCTGTGGTTCGTATCAGTTTCAGAAGCAGAGTTGAACTAGATATGGTCTCTATGTGTAGGAAACACCGTCCTTTTTTTTGAGCACCCTCAAGTTTCTGGAACTATTAGAGACTCTAGAAATCAAGAGCGTGCTTCTTGCTCTAAAGCAGAGTGTGTTTCATGCATGAGAACTGTGCTGTGTCTTTCCCTTTAGAAATGGAGTTAAATCCCAGGCTCTGTGTCTTCCTACAAGCTAGACTTCGGTTCAGGTAAACTCAGTCACCTTTCAGCTCCAACAAAACTACAACATTCAAGTAGCTCACACGTTTCTCGCTCTTAACTGATAGGCAATGCATGTTAGAGGAACTGTGGTTTGTATCACTTTCAGAATCCGAGTTGAACTAGATATGGTCTCTATGTGTAGGAAACACCGTTCTTTTGTTCTGACCACACTCACCTTTCCTGCTTTATTAGAGACTCTAGAAAGCAAGAGCTTGCTTCTTGCTCTAAATCAGAGGGTGTTTCATAAATGAGAAATGTGCTGTGTGTTCCCCTTCAGAATTGGAGTTGAATCCCAGGCTCTGTGTCTTCCTACAAGCAAGACTTCGTTTCAGGTAAACTCAGTCAGTTTTCAGCTCAACCAAAGCTACATCGTTCAGGTATCTCACACGTTTATCGCTCTTAACTGTAAAGCATTGTGTATTAGAGGACCAGTGGTTTGTATCAGTTTCAGAAGCAGAGTTGAACTAGCAATGGTCCGTATGTGTAGGAAACACAGTTCTTTTGTTCTGAGCGCACTCTCCTTTCCTGCTAATAGAGACTCTAGAAATCAAGAGCGTGCTTCTTACTCTAAAGCAGAGTGTGTTTCATGGATGAGAACTGGGCTGTGTGTTACCCTTCAGAAATGGAGTTAAATCCCTGGCTCTGTGTCTTCCTACAAGCAAGACATCTTTACAGGTAAACTCAGTCACCTTTCTGCTCAAACAATGCTAGATCATTCACGAAGCTCACTTGTGTCTCGCTCTTAACTGTAAAGCATTGGATATTAGAGGACTTGTGGTTTCGTATCAGTTTCAGTAGCAGAGTTGAACTAGATATGGTCCATATGTGTAGGAAACACCGTTCTTTTCTTCATTCCACACACACTTTACCTGATTTATTAGAGATTCTAAAACGCAAGAGCCTGCTTCTTGCTCCTAAAGCAGAGTGTGTTTCATGGATGAGCACTGTGCTGTGTGTTTCCCTTCAGAAATGGAGTTAAATCCCAGGCTCTGTTTCTTCCTACAAGCAAGACTTCGTTTAAGGTAAACTCAGTCACCTTTCAGCACTAACAAAGCTACATCGTTCTAGGCTCACACGTTTCTTGCTCTTAACTGTAAAGCATTCGATGTTAGAGGACCTGTGGTTTGTATCAGTTTAACAAGCATAGTTGAACTAGCAATGGTCCGTATGTGTAGGAAACACAGTTCTTTTGTTCTGAGCACTCTCACGTTTCCTGCTATTAGAGACTCTAGAAATCAAGAGCGTGCTTCTTGCTCTAAAGCAGGGTGTGTTTCATGGATGAGAACTGTGCTGTGGGTTTCCCTTCTGAAATGGAGTTAAATCCCAGGCTCTGTGTCTTCCTACAAGCAAGACTTCGTTTCAGGTAAACTCAGTCATTTTCAGCTCAAAAAATGCTACATCGTTCACGTATCTCACACGTTTCTCGCTCTTAACTGTAAAGCATTGTCTATTGGAGGACCAGTGGTTTGTATCAGTTTCAGAAGGAGAGTTGAACTAGCAATGGTCCGTATGTGTAGGAAACACAGTTCTTTTGTTCTCAGCACACTCACGTTTCCTGCTATTAGAGACTCTACAAATCAAGAGCGTGCTTCTTGCTCTAAAGCAGAGTGTGTTTCATGGATGAGAACTGTGCTGTGTGTTTCCCTTCTGAAATGGAGTTAAATCCCAGGCTCTGAGTCTTCCTACAAGCAAGACAACTTTTCAGGTAAACTCAGTCACCTTTCAGCTCAAACAAAGCAATATCATTCACAAAGCTCACACGTTTCTCGCTCTTAAGTGTAAAGCATTGGATATTAGAGGACCTGTGGTTCGTATCAGTTTCAGAAGCAGAGTTGAACTAGATAGGGTCTGTATGTGTAGGAAACACCGTTCTTTTTTTCTGAGCACACACTTGTTTCCGGATCTATTAGAGACTCTAGAAATCAAGAGCGGGCTTCTTGCTCTAAAGCAGAGTGTGTTTCATCGATGAGAACTGTTCTGTGTGTTTCCCTTCACAAATGGAGTTAAATCCCAGGCTCTGTGTCTTCCTACAAGCAATATATCTTTTCATGTTAACTAAGTCACCTTTCAGCTCAAACAAAGCTAGATCATTCACGAAGCTCACACGTTTCTCGCTCTTAAGTTTAAAGCATTGGATATTAGAGGACCTGTGGTTCGTATCAGTTTCAGAAGCAGAGTTGAACTAGATATGGTCTGTATGTGTAGGCAACACCGTTCTTTTCTTCTGACCACACTCACTTTTCCTGATGTATTAGAGATTCTAGAAAGCAAGAGCGTGCTTCTTGCTCTAAAGCAGAGTGTGTTTCGTGGATGAGAACTGTGCTGTGTGTTTCCCTTCAGAAATGGAGTTAAATCCCAGGCTCTGTGTCTTCCTATAAGCAAGTCTTCGTTTAAGGTAAACTCAGTCACCTTTCTGCTCAAACAAAGCTAGATCATTCACCAAGCTCACACGTTTCTCGCTCTTAAGTGTAAAGCATTGGATGTTAGAGGACCTTGATTCCTATCAGTTTCAGAAGCAGAGTTGAACTAGATATGGTCTCTATGTGTAGGAAACACCTTCCTTTTTTTTTGAGCACCCTCAAGTTTCTGGAACTATTAGAGACACTAGAAATCAAGAGCGTGCTTCTTGCTCTAAAGCAGGATGTGTTTCATGCATGAGAACTGTGCTGTGTGTTCCCCTTCAGAAATGGAGTTAAATCCCATGCTCTGTGACTTCCTACAAGCAAGACGTAGTTTCAGGTAAACTCAGTCAGTTTTCAGCTCAAACAAAGCTACATCGTTCAGGTATCTCACACGTTTATCGCTCTTAACTGTAAAGCATTGAATGTTAGAGGACCTGTGGTTTGTATCAGTTTCAGAAGCAGAGTTCAACTAGCAATGGTCCGTATGTCTAGGAAACACCGTTCGTTTTTTCTGAGCACACTCTTGTTTCTGGCTCTACTAGTGACTCTAGAACTCAAGACCTCGCTTCTTGCTCTAAATCAGAGTGTGTTTCACGGATGAGAACTGTGCTGTGTGTTTCCCTTCAGAAATGGAGTTAAATTCCAGGCTTCGTGTCTTCCTACAAGCATGACTTCTTTTCAGGTATACTCAGTCACATTTCTGCTCCAACGAAACAACAGCGTTCAAGTAGCTCACACGTTTCTCGCTCTTAACTGAACAGCATTGGACGTTGGAGGAACTGTGGATTCTATCAGTTTCAGATGTAGAGTAGAACTAGATATGGTCTGTATGTGTAGGAACCAACGTTCTTTTGTTCTGAGCACACTCACGTTACCTGCTGTATTAGAGACTCTAGAAATCAAGAGCGTGATTCTTGCTCTAAAGCAGACTGTGTTTCATAGATGAGAACTGTGCTGTGTGTTTCCCTTCAGAAATGGAGTTAAATCCCAGGCTCTATGTCTTCCTACAAGCTAGACTTCGGTTCAGGTAAACTTAGTCACTTTTCAGCTCAAACAAAGCTACATCTTTCTAGGCTCACACGTTTCTCGCTCTTAACTGTAAAGCATTGGATATTAGAGGACCTGTGGTTCATATCAGTTTCAGAAGAAGAGTTGAACTAGATATGGTCTGTATGTGTAGGAATCACAGTTCTTTTCTTCTGACCACACTCACGTTTCCTGCTGTATTAGAGATTCTAGAATGCAAGAGCGTGCTTCGTGCTCTAAAGCAGGATGTGTTTCATGGATGAGAACTTTGCTGTGCGTTTACCTTCAGAAATGGAGTTTAATCCCAGGCTCTGTTTCTTCCTACAAGCAAGATTTCGTTTAAGGTAAACTCAGTCACCTTTCAGCTCAAACAAATCTACATCGTTCTAGGCTCACATGTTTCTTGCTCTTAACTGGAAAGCATTGTCTATTAGAGGACCAGTGGTTTGTATCAGTTTAACAAGCATAGTTGAACTAGCAATGGTCCGTATGTGTAGGAAACACAGTTCTTTTGTTCTGAGCACACTCATGTTTCCTGCTATTAGAGACTCTAGAAATCAAGAGCGTGCTTCTTGCTCTAAAGCAGGGTGTGTTTCATGGATGAGAACTGTGCTGTGGGTTTCCCTTCTGAAATGGAGTTAAATCCCAGGCTCTGTGTCTTCCTACAAGCAAGACTTCGTTTCAGGTAAACTCAGTCATTTTCAGCTCAAAAAATGCTACATCGTTCACGTATCTCACACGTTTCTCGCTCTTAACTGTAAAGCATTGTCTATTGGAGGACCAGTGGTTTGTATCAGTTTCAGAAGGAGAGTTGAACTAGCAATGGTCCGTATGTGTAGGAAACACAGTTCTTTTGTTCTCAGCACACTCACGTTTCCTGCTATTAGAGACTCTAGAAATCAAGAGCGTGCTTCTTGCTCTAAAGCAGAGTGTGTTTCATGGATGAGAACTGTGCTGTGTGTTTCCCTTCTGAAATGGAGTTAAATCCCAGGCTCTGTGTCTTCCTACAAGCAAGACAACTTTTCAGGTAAACTCAGTCACCTTTCAGCTGAAACAAAGCGAAATCATTCACGAAGCTCACACGTTTCTCGCTCTTAAGTGTAAAGCATTGGGTATTAGAGGACCTGTGGTTCGTATCAGTTTCAGAAGCAGAGTTGAACTAGATATGGTCTGTATGTGTAGGAAACACCGTCCTTTTTTTAGAGCACCCTCAAGTTTCTGGATCTATTAGAGAATATAGAAATCAAGAGCGTGCTTCTTGCTCTAAAGCAGAGTGTGTTTCATGCATGAGAACTGTGCTGTGTTTTCCCTTTAGAAATGGAGTTAAATCCCATGCTCTGTGTCTTCCTACAAGCTAGACTTCGGTTCAGGTAAACTCAGTCACCTTTCAGCTCCAACAAAACTACATCGTACACGTAGCTCACACGTTTCTCGCTCTTAACTGATAAGCATTGGATGTTAGAGGAACTGTGGTTTCTATCAGTTTCAGAAGCAGAGTTGAACTAGATATGGTCTGTATGTGTAGGAACCAACGTTCTTTTGTTCTGAGCACACTCACGTTACCTGCTGTATTAGAGATTCTAGAAAGCAAGAGCGAGCTTCGTGCTCTAAACCAGGATGTGTTTTATGCATGAGAACTGTGCTTTGTGTTTCCCTTCAGAAATGGAGTTTAATCCCAGGCTCTGTTTCTTCCTACAAGCAAGACTTCGTTTAAGGTAAACTCAGTCACCTTTCAGCGCAAACAAAGCTACAACGTTCCAGGCTCACATGTTTCTTGCTCTTAATTGTAAAGCATTGAATGTTAGAGGACCTGAGGTTTGTATCAGTTTCAGAAGCAGAGTTGAACTAGCAATGGTCCGTGTGTCTAGGAAACACCTTTCATTTTTTATGAGCACACTCTAGTTTCTGGCTCTATTAGAGACTCTCGAAATCAACACCATGCTTCTTGCTCTAAAGCAGAGTGTTTTTCATGGATGAGAACTGTGCTGTGTGTTTCCCTTCAGAAATGTAGGTAAATTCCAGGCTTCGTGTCTTCCTACAAGCATGACTTCTTTTCAGGTAAACTCATTCACATTTCAGCTCCAACGAAACAACATCGTTCCTTAGCTCACACGTTTCTCGCTCTTAACTGAAAAGAATTGGATGTTAGAGGAAGTGTGGTTTGTATCACTTTCAGAATCAGAGTTGAACTAGATATGGTCTCTATGTGTAGGAAACACCATTCTTTTGTTCTGACCACACTCACACTTCCTGCTTCATTAGAGACTCTAGAAAGCAAGAGCTTGCTACTTGCTCTAAAGCAGAGGGTGTTTCATAAATGAGAAATGTGCTGTGTGTTTCCCTTCAGAATTGGAGTTGAATCCCAGGCTCTGTGTTTTCCTACAAGCAAGACTTCGTTTCAGGTAAACTCAGTCAGTTTTCAGCTCAACCAAAGCTACATCGTTCAGGTATCTCACACGTTTATCGCTCTTAACTGTAAAGCATTGTTTATTAAAGGACCAGTGGTTTGTATCAGTTTCAGAAGCAGAGTTGAACTAGCAATGGTCCGTATGTGTAGGAAACACAGTTCTTTTGTTCTGAGCACACTCTCCTTTCCTGCTAATAGAGACTCTAGAAATCAAGAGCGTGCTTCTTGCTCTAAAGCAGAGTGTGTTTCATGGATGAGAACTGGGCTGTGTGTTACCCTTCAGAAAAGGAGTTAAATCCCTGGCTCTGTGTCTTCCTACAAGCAAGACATCTTTACAGGTAAACTCAGTCACCTTTCTGCTCAAACAATGCTAGATCATTCATGAAGCTCACTTGTGTCTCGCTCTTAACTGTAAAGCATTGGATATTAGAGGACCTGTGGTTCGTATCAGTTTCAGAAGCAGAGTTGAACTAGATATGGTCCGTATGTGTAGGAAACAGCGTTCTTTTCTTCATTCCACACACACTTTACCTGATTTATTAGAGATTCTAAAAAGCAAGAGCCTGCTTCTTGATCCTAAAGCAGAGTGTGTTTCATGGATGAGCACTGTGCTGTGTGTTTCCCTTCGGAAATGTAGTTAAGTCCCAGGCTCTGTGTCTTCCACAAACTAGATTTCGGTTCAGGAAAACTCAGTCACATTTCAGCACAAACAAAGCTACATCGTTCTAGGCTCAAACGTTTCTCACTCTTAAGTGTAAAGCATTAGATATTAGAGGACCTGTGGTTCGAATCAGTTTCAGAAGCAGAGTTGAACTAGCAATGGTCCATAGGTCTAGGAAACACCGTTCTTTTTTTCTGAGCACACTCTTGTTTCTGGCTCTATTAGAGACTCTAGAAATTAAGACCGCGCTTCTTGCTCTAAATCAGAGTTTTTTCATGGATGAGAACTATGCTGTGTGTTTCCCTTCAGAAGTGGAGTTAAATTCCAGGCTTCGTGTCTTCCTACAAGCATAACTTTTTTCCAGGTGAACTCAGTCACATTTCTGCTCCAACGAAACAACATCGTTCACGTAGCTCACACGTTTCTCGCTCTTAACTGAACAGCATTTGACGTTAGAGGAATTGTGGTTTCTATCAGTTTCAGAAGCAGAGTTGAACTAGATATGGTCTGTATGTGTAGGAACCAAGATTATTTTGTTCTGAGCACACTCACGTTACCTGCTGTATTAGAGAATCTTGAAATCAAGAGCGTGCTTCTTGCTCTAAAGCAGACTGTGTTTCATAGATGAGAACTGTGCTGTGTGTTTCCCTTCGGAAATGTAGTTAAATCCCAGGCTCTGTGTCTTCCACAAACTAGATTTTGGTTCAGGTAAACTCAGTCACCTTTCAGCTCAAAGAAAGCTACATCGTTCTAGGCTCACACGTTTCTCACTCTTAAGTGTAAAGCAATAGATATTAGAGGAACTGTGGTTCGTATCAGTTTCAGAAGGAGAGTTGAACTAGATATGGTCTGTATGAGTAGGAACCACTGTTCTTTTGTTCTGAGCACACTCACGTTTCCTGCTGTATTAGAGACTCTAGAAATCAAGAGCGTGCTTCTTGCTCTAAAGCAGTCTGTGTTTCATGGATGAGAACTGTGCTGTGTGTTTCCCTTCAGAAATGGAGTTAAATCCCAGGCTCTGTGTCTTCCTATAAGCAAGTCTTCGTTTAAGGTAAACTCAGTCACCTTTCTGCTCAAACAAAGCTAGATCATTCACCAAGCTCACACGTTTCTCGCTCTTAAGTGTAAAGCATTGGATATTAGAGGACCTGTGGTTCTTATCAGTTTCAGAAGCAGAGTTGAACTAGATATGGTCTCTATGTGTAGGAAACACCGTCCTTTTTTTTTGAGCAACCTCAAGTTTCTGGATCTATTAGAGACTGTAGAAATCAAGAGCGTGGTTCTTGCTCTAAAACAGAGTGTGTTTCATGCATGAGAACTGTGCTGAGTCTTTCACTTGTGAAATGGAGTTAAATCCCAGGCTCTGTGTCTTCCTACAAGCTAGACTTCGGTTCAGGTAAACTCAGGCACCTTTCAGCTCCAACAAAACTACATCTTTCAAGTAGCTCACACGTTTCTCGCTCTTAACTGATAAGCATTGGATGTTAGAGGATCTGTGGTTTCTATCAGTTTCAGAAGCAGTGTTGAACTAGATATGGTCTGTATGTTTAGGAATCAACGTTCTTTTGGTCTGAACACACTCACGTTACCTGCTGTATTAGAGATTCTAGAAAGCAAGAGCGTGCTTCGTGCTCTAAAGCAGGATGTGTTTCATGCATGAGAACTGTGCTGTCTGTTCCCCTTCAGAAATGGAGTTAAATCCCAGGCTCTGTGACTTCCTACAAGCAAGGCTTCGTTTCAGGTAAACTCAGTCAGTTTTCAGCCCAAACAAAGCTACATCGTTCAGGTATCTCACACGTTTATCGCTCTTAAGTGTAAAGCATTGTGTATTAGAGGACCAGTGGTTTGTATCAGTTTCAGAAGCAGAGTTGAACTACCAATGGTCCGTATGTGTAGGAAACACAGTTCTTTTGTTCTGAGCACACTCTCCTTTCCTGCTAATAGAGACTGTAGAAATCAAGAGCGTGCTTCTGCTCTAAATCAGAGTGTGATTCATAAATGAGAACTGTGCTGTGTGTTCCCCTTCAGAAATGGAGTTAAATCCCTGGCTCTGTGTCTTCCTACAAGCAAGATAACTTTTCAGGTAAACTCAGTCACCTTTCAGCTCAAACAAAGCTAGATCAATCACGAAGCTAACACGTTTCTCGCTCTTAACTGTAAAGCATTGGATATTAGAGGACCTGTGGTTCGTATCAGTTTCAGAAGCAGAGTTGAACTAGATATGGTCCATATGTGTAGGAAACACCGTTCTTTTCTTCATTCCACACACACTTTACCTGATTTATTAGAGATTCTAAAAAGCAAGAGCCTGCTTCTTGCTCCTAAAGCAGAGTGTGTTTCATGGATGAGCACTGTGCTGTGTGTTTCCCTTCGGAAATGTAGTTAAATCCCAGGCTCTGTGTCTTCCACAAACTAGATTTCGGTTCAGGAAAACTCAGTCACATTTCAGCACAAACAAAGCTACATCGTTCTAGGCTCAAACGTTTCTCACTCTTAAGTGTAAAGCATTAGATATTAGAGGACCTGTGGTTCGAGTCAGTTTCAGAAGCAGAGTTGAACTAGCAATGGTCCATAGGTCTAGGAAACACCGTTCTTTTTTTCTGAGCACACTCTTGTTTCTGGCTCTATTAGAGACTCTAGAAATTAAGACCGCGCTTCTTGCTCTAAATCAGAGTGTTTTTCATGGATGAGAACTATGCTGTGTGTTTCCCTTCAGAAGTGGAGTTAAATTCCAGGCTTCGTGTCTTCCTACAAGCATGACTTTTTTTCAGGTGAACTCAGTCACATTTCTGCTCCAACGAAACAACATCGTTCACGTAGCTCACACGTTTCTCGCTCTTAACTGAACAGCATTGGACGTTAGAGGAACTGTGGTTTCTATCAGTTTCAGAAGCAGAGTTGAACTAGATATGGTCTGTATGTGTAGGAACCAACGTTCGCTTGTTCTGAGCACACTCACGTTACCTGCTGTATTAGAGACTCTAGAAATCAAGAGCGTGCTTCTTGCTCTAAAGCAGACTGTGTTTCATAGATGAGAACTGTGCTGTGTGTTTCCCTTCAGAATTGGAGTTAAATCCCAGGCTCTGTGTCTTCCTACAAGCTAGACTTCGGTTCAGGTAAACTTAGTCACCTTTCAGCTCAAACAAAGCTACATCATTCTAGACTCACACGTTTCTCGCTCTTAATAGTAAAGCATTGGATATTAGAGGACCAGTGGTTTGTATCAGTTTCAGAAGCAGAGTTGAACTAGCAATGGTCTGTATGTGTAGGAAACACAGTTCTTTTCTTCTGACCACACACACTTTACCTGCTTTATTAGCGATTCTAAAAAGCAAGAACGTGCTTCTTGCTCATAAAGCGGAGTGTGTTTCATGGATGAGAACTGTGCTGTGTGTTTCCCTTCTGAAATGGAGTTAAATCCCAGGCTCTGTTTCTTCCTACAAGCAAGACCTCGTTTAAGGTAAACTCAGTCACCTTTCAGCTCAAACAAAGCTACATCGTTCTAGGCTCACATGTTTCTTGCTCTTAACTGTAAAGCATTGGATGTTAGAGGAACTGTGGTTTGTATCAGTTTCAGAAGCATAGTTGAACTAGCAATGGTCCATATGTGTAGGAAACACAGTTCTTTTCTTCTGAGCACACTCACGTTTCCTGCTATTAGAGACTCTAGAAATCAAGAGCGTGCTTCTTGCTCTAAAGCAGAGTGTGTTTCATGGATGAGAACTGTGCTGTGGGTTTCCCTTCTGAAATGGAGTTAAATCCCAGGCTCTGTGTCTTCCTACAAGCAAGACTTCGTTTCAGGTAAACTCAGTCATTTTCAGCTCAAAAAATGCTACATCGTTCACGTATCTCACACGTTTCTCGCTCTTAAATGTAAAGCATTGTCTATTGGAGGACCAGTGGTTTGTATCAGTTTCAGAAGGAGAGTTGAACTAGCAATGGTCCGTATGTGTAGGAAACACAGTTCTTTTGTTCTCAGCACACTCACGTTTCCTGCTATTAGAGACTCTAGAAATCAAGAGCGTGCTTCTTGCTCTAAAGCAGAGTGTGTTTCATGGATGAGAACTGTGCTGTGTGTTTCCCTTCACAAATGGAGTTAAATCCCAGGCTCTGTGTCTTCCTACAAGCAAGACAACTTTTCAGGTAAACTCAGTCACCTTTCAACTCAAACAAAGCTAAATCATTCACGAGCTCACACGTTTCTCGCTCTTAAGTGTAAAGCATTGGATATTAGAGGACCTGTGGTTCGTATCAGTTTCAGAAGCAGAGTTGAACTAGATAGGGTCTGTATGTGTAGGAAACACCGTTCTTTTTTTCTGAGCACACTCTTGTTTCCGGATCTATTAGAGACTCTAGAAACCAAGAGCGGGCTTCTTGCTCTAAAGCAGAGTGTGTTTCATGGATGAGAACTGGGCTGTGTGTTTCCCTTCAAAAATGGAGTTAAATCCCAGGCTCTGTGTCTTCCTACAAGCAATATATCTTTTCATGCAAACTAAGTCACCTTTCAGCTAAAACAAAGCTAGATCATTCACGAAGCTCACACGTTTCTCGCTCTTAAGTTTAAAGCATTGGATATTAGAGGACCTGTGGTTCGTATCAGTTTCAGAAGCAGAGTTGAACTAGATATGATCTGTATGTGTAGGAAACACCGTCCTTTTTTTAGAGCACCCTCAAGTTTCTGGGTCTATTAGAGACTATAGAAATCAAGAGCGTGCTTATTGCTCTAAAGCAGAGTGTATTTCATGCATGAGAACTGTGCTGTGTTTTCCCTTTAGAAATGGAGTTAAATCCCAGGCTCTGTGTCTTCCAACAAGCTAGACTTCGGTTCAGGTAAACTCAGTCACCTTTCAGCTCCAACAAAACTACATTGTACACGTAGCTCACACGTTTCTCGCTCTTAACTGATAAGCATTGGATGTTAGAGGAACTGTGGTTTCTATCAGTTTCAGAAGCAGAGTTGAACTAGATATGGTCTGCATGTGTAGGAACCAACGTTCTTTTGTTCTGAGCACACTCACGTTACCTGCTGTATTAGAGATTCTAGAAAGCAAGAGCGAGCTTCGTGCTCTAAACCAGGATGTGTTTCATGCATGAGAACTGTGCTGTGTGTTTCCCTTCGGAAATGGAGTTTAATCCCAGGCTCTGTTTCTTCCTACAAGCAAGACTTCGTTTAAGGTAAACTCAGTCACCTTTCAGCTCAAACAAAGCTACAACGTTCCAGGCTCACATGTTTCTTGCTCTTAACTGTAATGCATGGAATGTTAGAGGACCTGTGGTTTGTATCAGTTTCAGAAGCAGAGTTGAACTAGAAATGGTCTGTATGTGTAGGAATCACTGTTCTTTTCTTCTGACCACACTCACCTTTCCTACTGTATTAGAGATTCTAGAAAGCAAGAGCGTGCTTCGAGCTCTAAAGCAGGATGTGTTTCATGGATGAGAACTTTGCTGTGAGTTTCCCTTCAGAAATGGAGTTTAATCCCAGGCTCTGTTTCTTCCTACAAGCAAGACTTGGTTTAAGGTAAACTCAGTCACCTTTCTGCTCAAATAAAGCTAGATCATTCACCAAGCTCACACGTTTCTCGCTCTTAAGTGTAAAGCATTGGATATTAGAGGACCTGTGGTTCGTATCAGTTTAAGAAGCAGAGTTGAACTAGATATGGTCTCTATGTGTAGGAAACACCGTTCTTTTTTTCTGAGCACCCTCAAGTTTCTGGATCTATTAGGGACTCTAGAAATCAAGAGCAAGCTTCTTGATCTAAAGCATAGTGTGTTTCATGGATGAGAACTGTGTGGTGTCTTTCCCTTCAGAAATAGAGTTAAATCCCAGGCTCTGTGTCTTCCTACAAGCTAGACTTTGGTTCAGGTAAACTCAGTCAACTGTCAGCTCCAACAAAAATACATCGCTCACATAGCTCACACGTTTCTCGTTCTTAACTGATAAGCATTGGATGTTAGAGGAACTGTGATTTCTATCAGTTTCAGAACCAGAGTTGAACTAGATATGGTCTGTATGTGTAGGAAACACCGTTCGTTTCTTCTGACCACACTCACGTTTCCTGCTTTATTTGAGATTCTAGAAAGCAAGAGCGTGCTTCGAGCTCTAAAGCAGGATGTGTTTCATGGATGAGAACTTTGCTGTGAGTTTCCCTTCAGAAATGGAGTTTAATCCCAGGCTCTGTTTCTTCCTACAAGCAAGACTTGGTTTAAGGTAAACTCAGTCACCTTTCTGCTCAAACAAAGCTAGATCATTCACCAAGCTCACACGTTTCTCGCTCTTAAGTGTAAAGCATTGGATATTAGAGGACCTGTGGTTCGTATCAGTTTAAGAAGCAGAGTTGAACTAGATATGGTCTCTATGTGTAGGAAACACCGTTCTTTTTTTCTGAGCACCCTCAAGTTTCTGGATC
Organism: Onychomys leucogaster; assembly: GCA_949786385.1. Classification (NCBI taxonomy): domain Eukaryota; kingdom Metazoa; phylum Chordata; class Mammalia; order Rodentia; family Cricetidae; genus Onychomys; species Onychomys leucogaster. Next base: position 73,357 of record CATKUP010000118.1, on the reverse strand, counting down.
TATTAGGGACTCTAGAAATCAAGAGCAAGCTTCTTGATCTAAAGCATAGTGTGTTTCATGGATGAGAACTGTGTGGTGTCTTTCCCTTCAGAAATAGAGTTAAATCCCAGGCTCTGTGTCTTCCTACAAGCTAGACTTTGGTTCAGGTAAACTCAGTCAACTGTCAGCTCCAACAAAAATACATCGCTCACATAGCTCACACGTTTCTCGTTCTTAACTGATAAGCATTGGATGTTAGAGGAACTGTGATTTCTATCAGTTTCAGAACCAGAGTTGAACTAGATATGGTCTGTATGTGTAGGAAACACCGTTCGTTTCTTCTGAACACACTCACGTTTCCTGCTTTATTTGAGATTCTAGAAAGCATGAGTGTGCTTCGTGCTCTAAAGCAGGGTGTGTTTCATGGATGAGAACTCTGCTGTGTGTTTCCCTTCAGAAATGGAGTTTAATCCCAGGCTCTGTTTCTTCCTACAAGCAAGACTTCGTTTCAGGTAAACTCAGTAACATTTCAGCTCAAACAAATCTACATCGTTCTAGGCTCACATGTACCTAGCTCTTAACTGTAAAGCATTGAATGTTAGAGGACCTGTGGTTTGTATCAGTTTCAGAAGCAGAGTTCAACTAGCAATGGTCCATGTGTCTAGGAAACACCATTCTTTTTTTCTGAGCACACTCTTGTTTCTGGCTCTATTAGAGACTCTAGAAATCAAGAGCGTGCTTCTTGCTCTAAATCAGAGTGTTTTTCATGGATGAGAACTGTGCTGTGTGTTTCCCTTCAGAAATGGAGTTAAATTCCAGGCTTCGTGTCTTCCTACAAGCATTACTTTTTTTCAGGTGAACTCAGTCACATTTCTGCTCCAACGAAACAACATCGTTCACGTAGCTCACACGTTTCTCGCTCTTAACTGAACAGCATTGGACGTTAGAGGAACTGTGGTTTCTATCAGTTTCAGAAGCAGAGTTGAACTAGATATGGTCTGTATGTGTAGGAACCAACGTTCGCTTGTTCTGAGCACACTCACGTTACCTGCTGTATTAGAGACTCTAGAAATCAAGAGCGTGCTTCTTGCTTTAAACAGACTGTGTTTCATAGATGAGAACTGTGCTGTGTGTTTCCCTTCAGAATTGGAGTTAAATCCCAGGCTCTGTGTCTTCCTACAAGCTAGACTTCGGTTCAGGTAAACTTAGTCACCTTTCAGCTCAAACAAAGCTACATCGTTCTAGACTCACACGTTTCTCGCTCTTAATTGTAAAGCATTGGATATTAGAGGACCTGTGGTTCGTATCAGTTTCAGAAGCAGAGTTGAACTAGATATGGTCTGTATGTGTAGGAATCACTGTTCTTTTCTTCTGACCACACTCACGTTTCCTGCTGTATTAGAGAATCTAGAAAGCAAGAGCGTGCTTCGTGCTCTAAAGCAGGATGTGTTTCATGGTTGAGAACTTTGCTGTGAGTTTCCCTTCAGAAATGGAGTTTAATCCCAGGATCTGTATCTTCCTACAAGCAAGACTTCGTTTAAGGTAAACTCAGTCACCTTTCAGCTCAAACAAAGCTACATCGTTCAGGTATCTCACACGTTTCTTGCTCTTAACTGTAAAGCATTGTCTATTAGAGGACCAGTGGTTTGTATCAGTTTCAGAAGCAAAGTTGAACTAGCAATGGTCCGTATGTGTAGGAAACACAGTTCTTTTCTTCTGACCACACACACTTTACCTGCTTTATTAGCGATTCTAAAAAGCAAGAACTTGCTACTTGCTCATAAAGCGGAGTGTGTTTCATGGATGAGAACTGTGCTGTGTGTTTCCCTTCAGAAATGGAGGTAAATTCCAGGCTTCGTGTCTTTCTACATGCATGACTCTTTTCAGGTAAACTCAGTCACATTTCAGCTCCAACAAAACTACATCGTTCACGTATCTCACACGTTTCTCGCTCTTAACTCATAAGCATTGGATGTTAGAGGAACTGTGGTTTCTATCAGTTTTAGAAGCAGAGTTGAACTAGATATGGTCTGTATGTGTAGGCAACACCGTTCTTTTCTTCTGACCACACTCACGTTTCCTGATGTATTAGAGATTCTAGAAAGCAAGAGCGTGCTTCGTGCTCTAAAGCAGGGTGTGTTTCATGGATGAAAACTGTGCTGTGTGTTTCCCTTCAGAAATGGAGTTAAATCCCAGGCTCTGTTTCTTCCTACAAGCAAGACTTCGTTTCAGGTAAACTCAGTCAGTTTTCAGCTCAAACAAAGCTACATCGTTCAGGTATCTCACACGTTTATCGCTCTTAAGTGTAAAGCATTGTGTATTAGAGGACCAGTGGTTTGTATCAGTTTCAGAAGCAGAGTTGAACTAGCAATGGTCCGTATGTGTAGGAAACACAGTTCTTTTGTTCTGAGCACACTCTCCTTTCCTGCTAATAGAGACTGTAGAAATCAAGAGCGTGCTTCTGCTCTAAATCAGAGTGTGATTCATAAATGAGAACTGTGCTGTGTGTTCCCCTTCAGAAATGGAGTTAAATCCCTGGCTCTGTGTCTTCCTACAAGCAAGATATCTTTTCAGGTAAACTCAGTCACCTTTCAGCTCAAACAAAGCTAGATCAATCACGAAGCTAACACGTTTCTCGCTCTTAACTGTAAAGCATTGGATATTAGAGGACCTGTGGTTCGTATCAGTTTCAGAAGCAGAGTAGAACTAGATATGGTCCATATGTGTAGGAAACACCGTTCTTTTCTTCATTCCACACACACTTTACCTGATTTATTAGAGATTCTAAAAAGCAAGAGCCTGCTTCTTGCTCCTAAAGCAGAGTGTGTTTCATGGATGAGCACTGTGCTGTGTGTTTCCCTTCGGAAATGTAGTTAAATCCCAGGCTCTGTGTCTTCCACAAACTAGATTTCGGTTCAGGAAAACTCAGTCACATTTCAGCACAAACAAAGCTACATCGTTCTAGGCTCAAACGTTTCTCACTCTTAAGTGTAAAGCATTAGATATTAGAGGACCTGTGGTTCGAATCAGTTTCAGAAGCAGAGTTGAACTAGCAATGGCCCATAGGTCTAGGAAACACCGTTCTTTTTTTCTGAGCACACTCTTGTTTCTGGCTCTATTAGAGACTCTAGAAATTAAGACCGCGCTTCTTGCTCTAAATCAGAGTGTTTTTCATGGATGAGAACTATGCTGTGTGTTTCCCTTCAGAAGTGGAGTTAAATTCCAGGCTTCGTGTCTTCCTACAAGCATGACTTTTTTTCAGGTGAACTCAGTCACATTTCTGCTCCAACGAAACAACATCGTTCACGTAGCTCACACGTTTCTTGCTCTTAACTGAACAGCATTGGACGTTAGAGGAACTGTGGTTTCTATCAGTTTCAGAAGCAGAGTTGAACTAGATATGGTCTGTATGTGTAGGAACCAACGTTCGCTTGTTCTGAGCACACTCACGTTACCTGCTGTATTAGAGACTCTAGAAATCAAGAGCGTGATTCTTGCTCTAAAGCAGACTGTGTTTCATAGATGAGAACTGTGCTGTGTGTTTCCCTTCAGAATTGGAGCTAAATCCCAGGCTCTGTGTCTTCCTACAAGCTAGACTTCGGTTCAGGTAAACTTAGTCACCTTTCAGCTCAAACAAAGCTACATCATTCTAGACTCACACGTTTCTCGCTCTTAATAGTAAAGCATTGGATATTAGAGGACCAGTGGTTTGTATCAGTTTCAGAAGCAGAGTTGAACTAGCAATGGTCTGTATGTGTAGGAAACACAGTTCTTTTCTTCTGACCACACACACTTTACCTGCTTTATTAGCGATTCTAAAAAGCAAGAACGTGCTTCTTGCTCATAAAGCGGAGTGTGTTTCATGGATGAGAACTGTGCTGTGTGTTTCCCTTCTGAAATGGAGTTAAATCCCAGGCTCTGTTTCTTCCTACAAGCAAGACCTCGTTTAAGGTAAACTCAGTCACCTTTCAGCTCAAACAAAGCTACATCGTTCTAGGCTCACATGTTTCTTGCTCTTAACTGTAAAGCATTGGATGTTAGAGGAACTGTGGTTTGTATCAGTTTCAGAAGCATAGTTGAACTAGCAATGGTCCGTATGTGTAGGAAACACAGTTCTTTTGTTCTGAGCACACTCACGTTTCCTGCTATTAGAGACTCTAGAAATCAAGAGCGTGCTTCTTGCTCTAAAGCAGAGTGTGTTTCATGGATGAGAACTGTGCTGTGGGTTTCCCTTCTGAAATGGAGTTAAATCCCAGGCTCTGTGTCTTCCTACAAGCAAGACTTCGTTTCAGGTAAACTCAGTCATTTTCAGCTCAAAAAATGCTACATCGTTCACGTATCTCACACGTTTCTCGCTCTTAAATGTAAAGCATTGTCTATTGGAGGACCAGTGGTTTGTATCAGTTTCAGAAGGAGAGTTGAACTAGCAATGGTCCGTATGTGTAGGAAACACAGTTCTTTTGTTCTCAGCACACTCACGTTTCCTGCTATTAGAGACTCTAGAAATCAAGAGCGTGCTTCTTGCTCTAAAGCAGAGTGTGTTTCATAGATGAGAACTGTGCTGTGTGTTTCCCTTCAGAATTGGAGTTAAATCCCAGGCTCTGTGTCTTCCTACAAGCTAGACTTCGGTTCAGGTAAACTTAGTCACCTTTCAGCTCAAACAAAGCTACATCATTCTAGACTCACACGTTTCTCGCTCTTAATTGTAAAGCATTGGATATTAGAGGACCAGTGGTTTGTATCAGTTTCAGAAGCAGAGTTGAACTAGCAATGGTCTGTATGTGTAGGAAACACAGTTCTTTTCTTCTGACCACACACACTTTACCTGCTTTATTAGCGATTCTAAAAAGCAAGAACGTGCTTCTTGCTCATAAAGCGGAGTGTGTTTCATGGATGAGAACTGTGCTGTGTGTTTCCCTTCTGAAATGGAGTTAAATCCCAGGCTCTGTTTCTTCCTACAAGCAAGACTTCGTTTAAGGTAAACTCAGTCACCTTTCAGCTCAAACAAAGCTAAATCATTCACGAGCTCACACGTTTCTCGCTCTTAAGTGTAAAGCATTGGATATTAGAGGACCTGTGGTTCGTATCAGTTTCAGAAGCAGAGTTGAACTAGCAATGGTCCGTATGTGTAGGAAACACAGTTCTTTTGTTCTGAGCACACTCTCCTTTCCTGCTAATAGAGACTGTAGAAATCAAGAGCGTGCTTCTGCTCTAAATCAGAGTGTGATTCATAAATGAGAACTGTGCTGTGTGTTCCCCTTCAGAAATGGAGTTAAATCCCTGGCTCTGTGTCTTCCTACAAGCAAGATATCTTTTCAGGTAAACTCAGTCACCTTTCAGCTCAAACAAAGCTAGATCAATCACGAAGCTAACACGTTTCTCGCTCTTAAGTGTAAAGCATTGAATATTAGAGGACCTGTGGTTCGTATCAGTTTCAGAAGCAGAGTTGAACTAGATATGGTCCATATGTGTAGGAAACACCGTTCTTTTCTTCATTCCACACACACTTTACCTGATTTATTAGAGATTCTAAAAAGCAAGTGCCTGCTTCTTGCTCCTAAAGCAGAGTGTGTTTCATGGATGAGCACTGTGCTGTGTGTTTCCCTTCGGAAATGTAGTTAAATCCCAGGCTCTGTGTCTTCCACAAACTAGATTTCGGTTCAGGAAAACTCAGTCACATTTCAGCACAAACAAAGCTACATCGTTCTAGGCTCAAACGTTTCTCACTCTTAAGTGTAAAGCATTAGATATGAGAGGACCTGTGGTTCGAATCAGTTTCAGAAGCAGAGTTGAACTAGCAATGGCCCATAGGTCTAGGAAACACCGTTCTTTTTTTCTGAGCACACTCTTGTTTCTGGCTCTATTAGAGACTCTAGAAATTAAGACCGCGCTTCTTGCTCTAAATCAGAGTGTTTTTCATGGATGAGAACTATGCTGTGTGTTTCCCTTCAGAAGTGGAGTTAAATTCCAGGCTTCGTGTCTTCCTACAAGCATGACTTTTTTTCAGGTGAACTCAGTCACATTTCTGCTCCAACGAAACAACATCGTTCACGTAGCTCACACGTTTCTTGCTCTTAACTGAACAGCATTGGACGTTAGAGGAACTGTGGTTTCTATCAGTTTCAGAAGCAGAGTTGAACTAGATATGGTCTGTATGTGTAGGAACCAACGTTCGCTTGTTCTGAGCACACTCACGTTACCTGCTGTATTAGAGACTCTAGAAATCAAGAGCGTGATTCTTGCTCTAAAGCAGACTGTGTTTCATAGATGAGAACTGTGCTGTGTGTTTCCCTTCAGAATTGGAGCTAAATCCCAGGCTCTGTGTCTTCCTACAAGCTAGACTTCGGTTCAGGTAAACTTAGTCACCTTTCAGCTCAAACAAAGCTACATCATTCTAGACTCACACGTTTCTCGCTCTTAATAGTAAAGCATTGGATATTAGAGGACCAGTGGTTTGTATCAGTTTCAGAAGCAGAGTTGAACTAGCAATGGTCTGTATGTGTAGGAAACACAGTTCTTTTCTTCTGACCACACACACTTTACCTGCTTTATTAGCGATTCTAAAAAGCAAGAACGTGCTTCTTGCTCATAAAGCGGAGTGTGTTTCATGGATGAGAACTGTGCTGTGTGTTTCCCTTCTGAAATGGAGTTAAATCCCAGGCTCTGTTTCTTCCTACAAGCAAGACCTCGTTTAAGGTAAACTCAGTCACCTTTCAGCTCAAACAAAGCTACATCGTTCTAGGCTCACATGTTTCTTGCTCTTAACTGTAAAGCATTGGATGTTAGAGGAACTGTGGTTTGTATCAGTTTCAGAAGCATAGTTGAACTAGCAATGGTCCGTATGTGTAGGAAACACAGTTCTTTTGTTCTGAGCACACTCACGTTTCCTGCTATTAGAGACTCTAGAAATCAAGAGCGTGCTTCTTGCTCTAAAGCAGAGTGTGTTTCATGGATGAGAACTGTGCTGTGGGTTTCCCTTCTGAAATGGAGTTAAATCCCAGGCTCTGTGTCTTCCTACAAGCAAGACTTCGTTTCAGGTAAACTCAGTCATTTTCAGCTCAAAAAATGCTACATCGTTCACGTATCTCACACGTTTCTCGCTCTTAAATGTAAAGCATTGTCTATTGGAGGACCAGTGGTTTGTATCAGTTTCAGAAGGAGAGTTGAACTAGCAATGGTCCGTATGTGTAGGAAACACAGTTCTTTTGTTCTCAGCACACTCACGTTTCCTGCTATTAGAGACTCTAGAAATCAAGAGCGTGCTTCTTGCTCTAAAGCAGAGTGTGTTTCATAGATGAGAACTGTGCTGTGTGTTTCCCTTCAGAATTGGAGTTAAATCCCAGGCTCTGTGTCTTCCTACAAGCTAGACTTCGGTTCAGGTAAACTTAGTCACCTTTCAGCTCAAACAAAGCTACATCATTCTAGACTCACACGTTTCTCGCTCTTAATTGTAAAGCATTGGATATTAGAGGACCAGTGGTTTGTATCAGTTTCAGAAGCAGAGTTGAACTAGCAATGGTCTGTATGTGTAGGAAACACAGTTCTTTTCTTCTGACCACACACACTTTACCTGCTTTATTAGCGATTCTAAAAAGCAAGAACGTGCTTCTTGCTCATAAAGCGGAGTGTGTTTCATGGATGAGAACTGTGCTGTGTGTTTCCCTTCTGAAATGGAGTTAAATCCCAGGCTCTGTTTCTTCCTACAAGCAAGACTTCGTTTAAGGTAAACTCAGTCACCTTTCAGCTCAAACAAAGCTAAATCATTCACGAGCTCACACGTTTCTCGCTCTTAAGTGTAAAGCATTGGATATTAGAGGACCTGTGGTTCGTATCAGTTTCAGAAGCAGAGTTGAACTAGCAATGGTCCGTATGTGTAGGAAACACAGTTCTTTTGTTCTGAGCACACTCTCCTTTCCTGCTAATAGAGACTGTAGAAATCAAGAGCGTGCTTCTGCTCTAAATCAGAGTGTGATTCATAAATGAGAACTGTGCTGTGTGTTCCCCTTCAGAAATGGAGTTAAATCCCTGGCTCTGTGTCTTCCTACAAGCAAGATATCTTTTCAGGTAAACTCAGTCACCTTTCAGCTCAAACAAAGCTAGATCAATCACGAAGCTAACACGTTTCTCGCTCTTAAGTGTAAAGCATTGGATATTAGAGGACCTGTGGTTCGTATCAGTTTCAGAAGCAGAGTTGAACTAGATATGGTCCATATGTGTAGGAAACACCGTTCTTTTCTTCATTCCACACACACTTTACCTGATTTATTAGAGATTCTAAAAAGCAAGTGCCTGCTTCTTGCTCCTAAAGCAGAGTGTGTTTCATGGATGAGCACTGTGCTGTGTGTTTCCCTTCGGAAATGTAGTTAAATCCCAGGCTCTGTGTCTTCCACAAACTAGATTTCGGTTCAGGAAAACTCAGTCACATTTCAGCACAAACAAAGCTACATCGTTCTAGGCTCAAACGTTTCTCACTCTTAAGTGTAAAGCATTAGATATGAGAGGACCTGTGGTTCGAATCAGTTTCAGAAGCAGAGTTGAACTAGCAATGGCCCATAGGTCTAGGAAACACCGTTCTTTTTTTCTGAGCACACTCTTGTTTCTGGCTCTATTAGAGACTCTAGAAATTAAGACCGCGCTTCTTGCTCTAAATCAGAGTGTTTTTCATGGATGAGAACTATGCTGTGTGTTTCCCTTCAGAAGTGGAGTTAAATTCCAGGCTTCGTGTCTTCCTACAAGCATGACTTTTTTTCAGGTGAACTCAGTCACATTTCTGCTCCAACGAAACAACATCGTTCACGTAGCTCACACGTTTCTCGCTCTTAACTGAACAGCATTGGACGTTAGAGGAACTGTGGTTTCTATCAGTTTCAGAAGCAGAGTTGAACTAGATATGGTCTGTATGTGTAGGAACCAACGTTCGCTTGTTCTGAGCACACTCACGTTACCTGCTGTATTAGAGACTCTAGAAATCAAGAGCGTGATTCTTGCTCTAAAGCAGACTGTGTTTCATAGATGAGAACTGTGCTGTGTGTTTCCCTTCAGAATTGGAGCTAAATCCCAGGCTCTGTGTCTTCCTACAAGCTAGACTTCGGTTCAGGTAAACTTAGTCACCTTTCAGCTCAAACAAAGCTACATCATTCTAGACTCACACGTTTCTCGCTCTTAATAGTAAAGCATTGGATATTAGAGGACCAGTGGTTTGTATCAGTTTCAGAAGCAGAGTTGAACTAGCAATGGTCTGTATGTGTAGGAAACACAGTTCTTTTCTTCTGACCACACACACTTTACCTGCTTTATTAGCGATTCTAAAAAGCAAGAACATGCTTCTTGCTCATAAAGCGGAGTGTGTTTCATGGATGAGAACTGTGCTGTGTGTTTCCCTTCTGAAATGGAGTTAAATCCCAGGCTCTGTTTCTTCCTACAAGCAAGACCTCGTTTAAGGTAAACTCAGTCACCTTTCAGCTCAAACAAAGCTACATCGTTCTAGGCTCACATGTTTCTTGCTCTTAACTGTAAAGCATTGGATGTTAGAGGAACTGTGGTTTGTATCAGTTTCAGAAGCATAGTTGAACTAGCAATGGTCCGTATGTGTAGGAAACACAGTTCTTTTGTTCTGAGCACACTCACGTTTCCTGCTATTAGAGACTCTAGAAATCAAGAGCGTGCTTCTTGCTCTAAAGCAGAGTGTGTTTCATGGATGAGAACTGTGCTGTGGGTTTCCCTTCTGAAATGGAGTTAAATCCCAGGCTCTGTGTCTTCCTACAAGCAAGACTTCGTTTCAGGTAAACTCAGTCATTTTCAGCTCAAAAAATGCTACATCGTTCACGTATCTCACACGTTTCTCGCTCTTAACTGTAAAGCATTGTCTATTGGAGGACCAGTGGTTTGTATCAGTTTCAGAAGGAGAGTTGAACTAGCAATGGTCCGTATGTGTAGGAAACACAGTTCTTTTGTTCTCAGCACACTCACGTTTCCTGCTATTAGAGACTCTAGAAATCAAGAGCGTGCTTCTTGCTCTAAAGCAGAGTGTGTTTCATGGATGAGAACTGTGCTGTGTGTTTCCCTTCACAAATGGAGTTAAATCCCAGGCTCTGTGTCTTCCTACAAGCAAGACAACTTTTCAGGTAAACTCAGTCACCTTTCAGCTCAAACAAAGCTAAATCATTCACCAGCTCACACGTTTCTCGCTCTTAAGTGTAAAGCATTGGATATTATGGACCTGTGGTTCGTATCAGTTTCAGAAGCAGAGTTGAACTAGATAGGGTCTGTATGTGTAGGAAACACCGTTCTTTTTTTCTGAGCACACTCTTGTTTCCGGATCTATTAGAGACTCTAGAAACCAAGAGCGGGCTTCTTGCTCTAAAGCAGAGTGTGTTTCATGGATGAGAACTGTGCTGTGTGTTTCCCTTCAAAAATGGAGTTAAATCCCAGGCTCTGTTTCTTCCTACAAGCAAGACTTCGTTTCAGGTAAACTCAGTCAGTTTTCAGCTCAAACAAAGCTACATCGTTCAGGTATCTCACACGTTTATCGCTCTTAAGTGTAAAGCATTGTGTATTAGAGGACCAGTGGTTTGTATCAGTTTCAGAAGCAGAGTTGAACTAGCAATGGTCCGTATGTGTAGGAAACACAGTTCTTTTGTTCTGAGCACACTCTCCTTTCCTGCTAATAGAGACTGTAGAAATCAAGAGCGTGCTTCTGCTCTAAATCAGAGTGTGATTCATAAATGAGAACTGTGCTGTGTGTTCCCCTTCAGAAATGGAGTTAAATCCCTGGCTCTGTGTCTTCCTACAAGCAAGATATCTTTTCAGGTAAACTCAGTCACCTTTCAGCTCAAACAAAGCTAGATCAATCACGAAGCTAACACGTTTCTCGCTCTTAACTGTAAAGCATTGGATATTAGAGGACCTGTGGTTCGTATCAGTTTCAGAAGCAGAGTTGAACTAGATATGGTCCATATGTGTAGGAAACACCGTTCTTTTCTTCATTCCACACACACTTTACCTGATTTATTAGAGATTCTAAAAAGCAAGAGCCTGCTTCTTGCTCCTAAAGCAGAGTGTGTTTCATGGATGAGCACTGTGCTGTGTGTTTCCCTTCGGAAATGTAGTTAAATCCCAGGCTCTGTGTCTTCCACAAACTAGATTTCGGTTCAGGAAAACTCAGTCACATTTCAGCACAAACAAAGCTACATCGTTCTAGGCTCAAAAGTTTCTCACTCTTAAGTGTAAAGCATTAGATATTAGAGGACCTGTGGTTCGAATCAGTTTCAGAAGCAGAGTTGAACTAGCAATGGTCCATAGGTCTAGGAAACACCGTTCTTTTTTTCTGAGCACACTCTTGTTTCTGGCTCTATTATAGACTCTAGAAATTAAGACCGCGCTTCTTGCTCTAAATCAGAGTGTTTTTCATGGATGAGAACTATGCTGTGTGTTTCCCTTCAGAAGTGGAGTTAAATTCCAGGCTTCGTGTCTTCCTACAAGCATGACTTTTTTTCAGGTGAACTCAGTCACATTTCTGCTCCAACGAAACAACATCGTTCACGTAGCTCACACGTTTCTCGCTCTTAACTGAACAGCATTGGACGTTAGAGGAACTGTGGTTTCCATCAGTTTCAGAAGCAGAGTTGAACTAGATATGGTCTGTATGTGTAGGAACCAACGTTCGCTTGTTCTGAGCACACTCACGTTACCTGCTGTATTAGAGACTCTAGAAATCAAGAGCGTGCTTCTTGCTCTAAAGCAGACTGTGTTTCATAGATGAGAACTGTGCTGTGTGTTTCCCTTCAGAATTGGAGTTAAATCCCAGGCTCTGTGTCTTCCTACAAGCTAGACTTCGGTTCAGGTAAACTTAGTCACCTTTCAGCTCAAACAAAGCTACATCATTCTAGACTCACACGTTTCTCGCTCTTAATTAAGCATTGGATATTAGAGGACCAGTGGTTTGTATCAGTTTCAGAAGCAGAGTTGAACTAGCAATGGTCTGTATGTGTAGGAAACACAGTTCTTTTCTTCTGACCACACACACTTTACCTGCTTTATTAGCGATTCTAAAAAGCAAGAACGTGCTTCTTGCTCATAAAGCGGAGTGTGTTTCATGGATGAGAACTGTGCTGTGTGTTTCCCTTCAGAAATGGAGTTAAATCCCAGGCTCTGTTTCTTCCTACAAGCAAGACTTCGGTTCAGGTAAACTCAGTCAACTGTCAGCTCCAACAAAAATACATCGCTCACATAGCTCACACGTTTCTCGTTCTTAACTGATAAGCATTGGATGTTAGAGGAACTGTGGTTTCTATCAGTTTCAGAACCAGTGTTGAACTAGATATGGTCTGTATGTGTAGGAAACACCGTTCGTTTCTTCTGACCACACTCACGTTTCCTGCTTTATTTGAGATTCTAGAAAGCATGAGTGTGCTTCGTGCTCTAAAGCAGGGTGTGTTTCATGGATGAGAACTCTGCTGTGTGTTTCCCTTCAGAAATGGAGTTTAATCCCAGGCTCTTTTTCTTCCTACAAGCAAGACTTAGTTTCAGGTAAACTCAGTAACATTTCAGCTCAAACAAATCTACATCGTTCTAGGCTCACATGTTTCTAGCTCTTAACTGTAAAGCATTGAATGTTAGAGGACCTGTGGTTTGTATCAGTTTCAGAAGCAGAGTTCAACTAGCAATGGTCCATGTGTCTAGGAAACACCATTCTTTTTTTCTGAGCACACTCTTGTTTCTGGCTCTATTAGAGACTCTAGAAATCAAGAGCGTGTTTCTTGCTCTAAATCAGAGTGTTTTTCATGGATGAGAACTGTGCTGTGTGTTTCCCTTCAGAAATGGAGTTAAATTCCAGGCTTCGTGTCTTCCTACAAGCATGACTTTTTTTCAGGTGAACTCAGTCACATTTCTGCTCCAACGAAACAACATCGTTCACGTAGCTCACACGTTTCTCGCTCTTAACTGAACAGCATTGGACTTTAGAGGAACTGTGGTTTCTATCAGTTTCAGAAGCAGAGTTGAACTAGATATGGTCTGTATGTGTAGGAACCAACCTTCGCTTGTTCTGAGCACACTCACGTTACCTGCTGTATTAGAGACTCTAGAAATCAAGAACGTGCTTCTTGCTTTAAACAGACTGTGTTTCATAGATGAGAACTGTGCTGTGTGTTTCCCTTCAGAATTGGAGTTAAATCCCAGGCTCTGTGTCTTCCTACAAGCTAGACTTCGGTTCAGGTAAACTTAGTCACCTTTCAGCTCAAACAAAGCTACATCATTCTAGACTCACACGTTTCTCGCTCTTAATAGTAAAGCATTGGATATTAGAGGACCAGTGGTTTGTATCAGTTTCAGAAGCAGAGTTGAACTAGCAATGGTCTGTATGTGTAGGAAACACAGTTCTTTTCTTCTGACCACACACACTTTACCTGCTTTATTAGCGATTCTAAAAAGCAAGAACATGCTTCTTGCTCATAAAGCGGAGTGTGTTTCATGGATGAGAACTGTGCTGTGTGTTTCCCTTCTGAAATGGAGTTAAATCCCAGGCTCTGTTTCTTCCTACAAGCAGGACCTCGTTTAAGGTAAACTCAGTCACCTTTCAGCTCAAAAAAGCTACATCGTTCTAGGCTCACATGTTTCTTGCTCTTAACTGTAAAGCATTGGATGTTAGAGGAACTGTGGTTTGTATCAGTTTCAGAAGCATAGTTGAACTAGCAATGGTCCGTATGTGTAGGAAACACAGTTCTTTTGTTCTGAGCACACTCACGTTTCCTGCTATTAGAGACTCTAGAAATCAAGAGCGTGCTTCTTGCTCTAAAGCAGAGTGTGTTTCATGGATGAGAACTGTGCTGTGGGTTTCCCTTCTGAAATGGAGTTAAATCCCAGGCTCTGTGTCTTCCTACAAGCAAGACTTCGTTTCAGGTAAACTCAGTCATTTTCAGCTCAAAAAATGCTACATCGTTCACGTATCTCACACGTTTCTCGCTCTTAAATGTAAAGCATTGTCTATTGGAGGACCAGTGGTTTGTATCAGTTTCAGAAGGAGAGTTGAACTAGCAATGGTCCGTATGTGTAGGAAACACAGTTCTTTTGTTCTCAGCACACTCACGTTTCCTGCTATTAGAGACTCTAGAAATCAAGAGCGTGCTTCTTGCTCTAAAGCAGAGTGTGTTTCATGGATGAGAACTGTGCTGTGTGTTTCCCTTCACAAATGGAGTTAAATCCCAGGCTCTGTGTCTTCCTACAAGCAAGACAACTTTTCAGGTAAACTCAGTCACCTTTCAGCTCAAACAAAGCTAAATCATTCACCAGCTCACACGTTTCTCGCTCTTAAGTGTAAAGCATTGGATATTAGAGGACCTGTGGTTCGTATCAGTTTCAGAAGCAGAGTTGAACTAGATAGGGTCTGTATGTGTAGGAAACACCGTTCTTTTTTTCTGAGCACACTCTTGTTTCCGGATCTATTAGAGACTCTAGAAACCAAGAGCGGGCTTCTTGCTCTAAAGCAGTGTGTGTTTCATGGATGAGAACTGTGCTGTGTGTTTCCCTTCAAAAATGGAGTTAAATCCCAGGCTCTGTTTCTTCCTACAAGCAAGACTTCGTTTCAGGTAAACTCAGTCAGTTTTCAGCTCAAACAAAGCTACATCGTTCAGGTATCTCACACGTTTATCGCTCTTAAGTGTAAAGCATTGTGTATTAGAGGACCAGTGGTTTGTATCAGTTTCAGAAGCAGAGTTGAACTACCAATGGTCCGTATGTGTAGGAAACACAGTTCTTTTGTTCTGAGCACACTCTCCTTTCCTGCTAATAGAGACTGTAGAAATCAAGAGCGTGCTTCTGCTCTAAATCAGAGTGTGATTCATAAATGAGAACTGTGCTGTGTGTTCCCCTTCAGAAATGGAGTTAAATCCCTGGCTCTGTGTCTTCCTACAAGCAAGATATCTTTTCAGGTAAACTCAGTCACCTTTCAGCTCAAACAAAGCTAGATCAATCACGAAGCTAACACGTTTCTCGCTCTTAACTGTAAAGCATTGGATATTAGAGGACCTGTGGTTCGTATCAGTTTCAGAAGCAGAGTTGAACTAGATATGGTCCATATGTGTAGGAAACACCGTTCTTTTCTTCATTCCACACACACTTTACCTGATTTATTAGAGATTCTAAAAAGCAAGAGCCTGCTTCTTGCTCCTAAAGCAGAGTGTGTTTCATGGATGAGCACTGTGCTGTGTGTTTCCCTTCGGAAATGTAGTTAAATCCCAGGCTCTGTGTCTTCCACAAACTAGATTTCGGTTCAGGAAAACTCAGTCACATTTCAGCACAAACAAAGCTACATCGTTCTAGGCTCAAAAGTTTCTCACTCTTAAGTGTAAAGCATTAGATATTAGAGGACCTGTGGTTCGAATCAGTTTCAGAAGCAGAGTTGAACTAGCAATGGTCCATAGGTCTAGGAAACACCGTTCTTTTTTTCTGAGCACACTCTTGTTTCTGGCTCTATTATAGACTCTAGAAATTAAGACCGCGCTTCTTGCTCTAAATCAGAGTGTTTTTCATGGATGAGAACTATGCTGTGTGTTTCCCTTCAGAAGTGGAGTTAAATTCCAGGCTTCGTGTCTTCCTACAAGCATGACTTTTTTTCAGGTGAACTCAGTCACATTTCTGCTCCAACGAAACAACATCGTTCACGTAGCTCACACGTTTCTCGCTCTTAACTGAACAGCTTTGGACGTTAGAGGAACTGTGGTTTCCATCAGTTTCAGAAGCAGAGTTGAACTAGATATGGTCTGTATGTGTAGGAACCAACGTTCGCTTGTTCTGAGCACACTCACGTTACCTGCTGTATTAGAGACTCTAGAAATCAAGAGCGTGCTTCTTGCTCTAAAGCAGACTGTGTTTCATAGATGAGAACTGTGCTGTGTGTTTCCCTTCAGAATTGGAGTTAAATCCCAGGCTCTGTGTCTTCCTACAAGCTAGACTTCGGTTCAGGTAAACTTAGTCACCTTTCAGCTCAAACAAAGCTACATCATTCTAGACTCACACGTTTCTCGCTCTTAATAGTAAAGCATTGGATATTAGAGGACCAGTGGTTTGTATCAGTTTCAGAAGCAGAGTTGAACTAGCAATGGTCTGTATGTGTAGGAAACACAGTTCTTTTCTTCTGACCACACACACTTTACCTGCTTTATTAGCGATTCTAAAAAGCAAGAACATGCTTCTTGCTCATAAAGCGGAGTGTGTTTCATGGATGAGAACTGTGCTGTGTGTTTCCCTTCTGAAATGGAGTTAAATCCCAGGCTCTGTTTCTTCCTACAAGCAGGACCTCGTTTAAGGTAAACTCAGTCACCTTTCAGCTCAAAAAAGCTACATCGTTCTAGGCTCACATGTTTCTTGCTCTTAACTGTAAAGCATTGGATGTTAGAGGAACTGTGGTTTGTATCAGTTTCAGAAGCATAGTTGAACTAGCAATGGTCCGTATGTGTAGGAAACACAGTTCTTTTGTTCTGAGCACACTCACGTTTCCTGCTATTAGAGACTCTAGAAATCAAGAGCGTGCTTCTTGCTCTAAAGCAGAGTGTGTTTCATGGATGAGAACTGTGCTGTGGGTTTCCCTTCTGAAATGGAGTTAAATCCCAGGCTCTGTGTCTTCCTACAAGCAAGACTTCGTTTCAGGTAAACTCAGTCATTTTCAGCTCAAAAAATGCTACATCGTTCACGTATCTCACACGTTTCTCGCTCTTAAATGTAAAGCATTGTCTATTGGAGGACCAGTGGTTTGTATCAGTTTCAGAAGGAGAGTTGAACTAGCAATGGTCCGTATGTGTAGGAAACACAGTTCTTTTGTTCTCAGCACACTCACGTTTCCTGCTATTAGAGACTCTAGAAATCAAGAGCGTGCTTCTTGCTCTAAAGCAGAGTGTGTTTCATGGATGAGAACTGTGCTGTGTGTTTCCCTTCACAAATGGAGTTAAATCCCAGGCTCTGTGTCTTCCTACAAGCAAGACAACTTTTCAGGTAAACTCAGTCACCTTTCAGCTCAAACAAAGCTAAATCATTCACCAGCTCACACGTTTCTCGCTCTTAAGTGTAAAGCATTGGATATTAGAGGACCTGTGGTTCGTATCAGTTTCAGAAGCAGAGTTGAACTAGATAGGGTCTGTATGTGTAGGAAACACCGTTCTTTTTTTCTGAGCACACTCTTGTTTCCGGATCTATTAGAGACTCTAGAAACCAAGAGCGGGCTTCTTGCTCTAAAGCAGTGTGTGTTTCATGGATGAGAACTGTGCTGTGTGTTTCCCTTCAAAAATGGAGTTAAATCCCAGGCTCTGTTTCTTCCTACAAGCAAGACTTCGTTTCAGGTAAACTCAGTCAGTTTTCAGCTCAAACAAAGCTACATCGTTCAGGTATCTCACACGTTTATCGCTCTTAAGTGTAAAGCATTGTGTATTAGAGGACCAGTGGTTTGTATCAGTTTCAGAAGCAGAGTTGAACTACCAATGGTCCGTATGTGTAGGAAACACAGTTCTTTTGTTCTGAGCACACTCTCCTTTCCTGCTAATAGAGACTGTAGAAATCAAGAGCGTGCTTCTGCTCTAAATCAGAGTGTGATTCATAAATGAGAACTGTGCTGTGTGTTCCCCTTCAGAAATGGAGTTAAATCCCTGGCTCTGTGTCTTCCTACAAGCAAGATATCTTTTCAGGTAAACTCAGTCACCTTTCAGCTCAAACAAAGCTAGATCAATCACGAAGCTAACACGTTTCTCGCTCTTAACTGTAAAGCATTGGATATTAGAGGACCTGTGGTTCGTATCAGTTTCAGAAGCAGAGTTGAACTAGATATGGTCCATATGTGTAGGAAACACCGTTCTTTTCTTCATTCCACACACACTTTACCTGATTTATTAGAGATTCTAAAAAGCAAGAGCCTGCTTCTTGCTCCTAAAGCAGAGTGTGTTTCATGGATGAGCACTGTGCTGTGTGTTTCCCTTCGGAAATGTAGTTAAATCCCAGGCTCTGTGTCTTCCACAAACTAGATTTCGGTTCAGGAAAACTCAGTCACATTTCAGCACAAACAAAGCTACATCGTTCTAGGCTCAAAAGTTTCTCACTCTTAAGTGTAAAGCATTAGATATTAGAGGACCTGTGGTTCGAATCAGTTTCAGAAGCAGAGTTGAACTAGCAATGGTCCATAGGTCTAGGAAACACCGTTCTTTTTTTCTGAGCACACTCTTGTTTCTGGCTCTATTATAGACTCTAGAAATTAAGACCGCGCTTCTTGCTCTAAATCAGAGTGTTTTTCATGGATGAGAACTATGCTGTGTGTTTCCCTTCAGAAGTGGAGTTAAATTCCAGGCTTCGTGTCTTCCTACAAGCATGACTTTTTTTCAGGTGAACTCAGTCACATTTCTGCTCCAACGAAACAACATCGTTCACGTAGCTCACACGTTTCTCGCTCTTAACTGAACAGCTTTGGACGTTAGAGGAACTGTGGTTTCCATCAGTTTCAGAAGCAGAGTTGAACTAGATATGGTCTGTATGTGTAGGAACCAACGTTCGCTTGTTCTGAGCACACTCACGTTACCTGCTGTATTAGAGACTCTAGAAATCAAGAGCGTGCTTCTTGCTCTAAAGCAGACTGTGTTTCATAGATGAGAACTGTGCTGTGTGTTTCCCTTCAGAATTGGAGTTAAATCCCAGGCTCTGTGTCTTCCTACAAGCTAGACTTCGGTTCAGGTAAACTTAGTCACCTTTCAGCTCAAACAAAGCTACATCATTCTAGACTCACACGTTTCTCGCTCTTAATTAAGCATTGGATATTAGAGGACCAGTGGTTTGTATCAGTTTCAGAAGCAGAGTTGAACTAGCAATGGTCTGTATGTGTAGGAAACACAGTTCTTTTCTTCTGACCACACACACTTTACCTGCTTTATTAGCGATTCTAAAAAGCAAGAACGTGCTTCTTGCTCATAAAGCGGAGTGTGTTTCATGGATGAGAACTGTGCTGTGTGTTTCCCTTCAGAAATGGAGTTAAATCCCAGGCTCTGTTTCTTCCTACAAGCAAGACTTCGGTTCAGGTAAACTCAGTCAACTGTCAGCTCCAACAAAAATACATCGCTCACATAGCTCACACGTTTCTCGTTCTTAACTGATAAGCATTGGATGTTAGAGGAACTGTGGTTTCTATCAGTTTCAGAACCAGTGTTGAACTAGATATGGTCTGTATGTGTAGGAAACACCGTTCGTTTCTTCTGACCACACTCACGTTTCCTGCTTTATTTGAGATTCTAGAAAGCATGAGTGTGCTTCGTGCTCTAAAGCAGGGTGTGTTTCATGGATGAGAACTCTGCTGTGTGTTTCCCTTCAGAAATGGAGTTTAATCCCAGGCTCTTTTTCTTCCTACAAGCAAGACTTAGTTTCAGGTAAACTCAGTAACATTTCAGCTCAAACAAATCTACATCGTTCTAGGCTCACATGTTTCTAGCTCTTAACTGTAAAGCATTGAATGTTAGAGGACCTGTGGTTTGTATCAGTTTCAGAAGCAGAGTTCAACTAGCAATGGTCCATGTGTCTAGGAAACACCATTCTTTTTTTCTGAGCACACTCTTGTTTCTGGCTCTATTAGAGACTCTAGAAATCAAGAGCGTGTTTCTTGCTCTAAATCAGAGTGTTTTTCATGGATGAGAACTGTGCTGTGTGTTTCCCTTCAGAAATGGAGTTAAATTCCAGGCTTCGTGTCTTCCTACAAGCATGACTTTTTTTCAGGTGAACTCAGTCACATTTCTGCTCCAACGAAACAACATCGTTCACGTAGCTCACACGTTTCTCGCTCTTAACTGAACAGCATTGGACGTTAGAGGAACTGTGGTTTCTATCAGTTTCAGAAGCAGAGTTGAACTAGATATGGTCTGTATGTGTAGGAACCAACCTTCGCTTGTTCTGAGCACACTCACGTTACCTGCTGTATTAGAGACTCTAGAAATCAAGAGCGTGCTTCTTGCTTTAAACAGACTGTGTTTCATAGATGAGAACTGTGCTGTGTGTTTCCCTTCAGAATTGGAGTTAAATCCCAGGCTCTGTGTCTTCCTACAAGCTAGACTTCGGTTCAGGTAAACTTAGTCACCTTTCAGCTCAAACAAAGCTACATCGTTCTAGACTCACACGTTTCTCGCTCTTAATTGTAAAGCATTGGATATTAGAGGACCTGTGGTTTGTATCAGTTTCAGAAGCAGAGTTGAACTAGATATGGTCTGTATGTGTAGGAATCACTGTTCTTTTCTTCTGACCACACTCACGTTTCCTGCTGTATTAGAGAATCTAGAAAGCAAGAGCGTGCTTCGTGCTCTAAAGCAGGATGTGTTTCATGGTTGAGAACTTTGCTGTGAGTTTCCCTTCAGAAATGGAGTTTAATCCCAGGATCTGTTTCTTCCTACAAGCAAGACTTCGTTTAAGGTAAACTCAGTCACCTTTCAGCTCAAACAAAGCTACATCGTTCTAGGCTCACATGTTTCTTGCTCTTAACTGTAAAGCATTGTCTATTAGAGGACCAGTGGTTTGTATCAGTTTCAGAAGCAGAGTTGAACTAGCAATGGTCTGTATGTGTAGGAAACACAGTTCTTTTCTTCTGACCACACACACTTTACCTGCTTTATTAGCGATTCTAAAAAGCAAGAACGTGCTTCTTGCTCATAAAGCGGAGTGTGTTTCATGGATGAGAACTGTGCTGTGTGTTTCCCTTCAGAAATGGAGTTAAATCCAAGGCTCTGTGTCTTCCTATAAGCAAGTCTTCGTTTAAGGTAAACTCAGTCACCTTTCTGCTCAAACAAAGCTAGATCATTCACCAACCTCACACGTTTCTCGCTCTTAAGTGTAAAGCATTGGATATTAGAGGACCTGTGGTTCTTATCAGTTTCAGAAGCAGAGTTGAACTAGATATGGTCTCTATGTGTAGGAAACACCGTCCTTTTTTTTTGAGCAACCTCAAGTTTCTGGATCTATTAGAGACTGTAGAAATCAAGAGCGTGGTTCTTGCTCTAAAACAGAGTGTGTTTCATGCATGAGAACTGTGCTGTGTCTTTCCCTTGTGAAATGGAGTTAAATCCCAGGCTCTGTGTCTTCCTACAAGCTAGACTTCGGTTCAGGTAAACTCAGGCAACTTTCAGCTCCAACAAAACTACATCTTTCAAGTAGGTCACACGTTTCTCGCTCTTAACTGATAAGCATTGGATGTTAGAGGATCTGTGGTTTCTATCAGTTTCAGAAGCAGTGTTGAACTAGATATGGTCTGTATGTTTAGGAATCAACGTTCTTTTGGTCTGAACACACTCACGTTACCTGCTGTATTAGAGATTCTAGAAAGCAAGAGCGTGCTTCGTGCTCTAAAGCAGGATGTGTTTCATGCATGAGAACTGTGCTGTCTGTTCCCCTTCAGAAATGGAGTTAAATCCCAGGCTCTGTGACTTCCTACAAGCAAGGCTTCGTTTCAGGTAAACTCAGTCAGTTTTCAGCCCAAACAAAGCTACATCGTTCAGGTATCTGACACGTTTATCGCTCTTAAGTGTAAAGCATTGTGTATTAGAGGACCAGTGGTTTGTATCAGTTTCAGAAGCAGAGTTGAACTACCAATGGTCCGTATGTGTAGGAAACACAGTTCTTTTGTTCTGAGCACACTCTCCTTTCCTGCTAATAGAGACTGTAGAAATCAAGAGCGTGCTTCTGCTCTAAATCAGAGTGTGATTCATAAATGAGAACTGTGCTGTGTGTTCCCCTTCAGAAATGGAGTTAAATCCCTGGCTCTGTGTCTTCCTACAAGCAAGATAACTTTTCAGGTAAACTCAGTCACCTTTCAGCTCAAACAAAGCTAGATCAATCACGAAGCTAACACGTTTCTCGCTCTTAACTGTAAAGCATTGGATATTAGAGGACCTGTGGTTCGTATCAGTTTCAGAAGCAGAGTTGAACTAGATATGGTCCATATGTGTAGGAAACACCGTTCTTTTCTTCATTCCACACACACTTTACCTGATTTATTAGAGATTCTAAAAAGCAAGAGCCTGCTTCTTGCTCCTAAAGCAGAGTGTGTTTCATGGATGAGCACTGTGCTGTGTGTTTCCCTTCGGAAATGTAGTTAAATCCCAGGCTCTGTGTCTTCCACAAACTAGATTTCGGTTCAGGAAAACTCAGTCACATTTCAGCACAAACAAAGCTACATCGTTCTAGGCTCAAACGTTTCTCACTCTTAAGTGTAAAGCATTAGATATTAGAGGACCTGTGGTTCGAATCAGTTTCAGAAGCAGAGTTGAACTAGCAATGGTCCATAGGTCTAGGAAACACCGTTCTTTTTTACTGAGCACACTCTTGTTTCTGGCTCTATTAGAGACTCTAGAAATTAAGACCGCGCTTCTTGCTCTAAATCAGAGTGTTTTTCATGGATGAGAACTATGCTGTGTGTTTCCCTTCAGAAGTGGAGTTAAATTCCAGGCTTCGTGTCTTCCTACAAGCATGACTTTTTTTCAGGTGAACTCAGTCACATTTCTGCTCCAACGAAACAACATCGTTCACGTAGCTCACACGTTTCTCGCTCTTAACTGAACAGCATTGGACGTTAGAGGAACTGTGGTTTCTATCAGTTTCAGAAGCAGAGTTGAACTAGATATGGTCTGTATGTGTAGGAACCAACGTTCGCTTGTTCTGAGCACACTCACGTTACCTGCTGTATTAGAGACTCTAGAAATCAAGAGCGTGCTTCTTGCTCTAAAGCAGACTGTGTTTCATAGATGAGAACTGTGCTGTGTGTTTCCCTTCAGAATTGGAGTTAAATCCCAGGCTCTGTGTCTTCCTACAAGCTAGACTTCGGTTCAGGTAAACTTAGTCACCTTTCAGCTCAAACAAAGCTACATCATTCTAGACTCACACGTTTCTCGCTCTTAATTGTAAAGCATTGGATATTAGAGGACCAGTGGTTTGTATCAGTTTCAGAAGCAGAGTTGAACTAGCAATGGTCTGTATGTGTAGGAAACACAGTTCTTTTCTTCTGACCACACACACTTTACCTGCTTTATTAGCGATTCTAAAAAGCAAGAACGTGCTTCTTGCTCATAAAGCGGAGTGTGTTTCATGGATGAGAACTGTGCTGTGTGTTTCCCTTCTGAAATGGAGTTAAATCCCAGGCTCTGTTTCTTCCTACAAGCAAGACTTCGTTTAAGGTAAACTCAGTCACCTTTCAGCTCAAACAAAGCTACATCGTTCTAGGCTCACATGTTTCTTGCTCTTAACTGTAAAGCATTGGATGTTAGAGGAACTGTGGTTTGTATCAGTTTCAGAAGCATAGTTGAACTAGCAATGGTCCGTATGTGTAGGAAACACAGTTCTTTTGTTCTGAGCACACTCACGTTTCCTGCTATTAGAGACTCTAGAAATCAAGAGTGTGCTTCTTGCTCTAAAGCAGAGTGTGTTTCATGGATGAGAACTGTGCTGTGGGTTTCCCTTCTGAAATGGAGTTAAATCCCAGGCTCTGTGTCTTCCTACAAGCAAGACTTCGTTTCAGGTAAACTCAGTCATTTTCAGCTCAAAAAATGCTACATCGTTCACGTATCTCACACGTTTCTCGCTCTTAAATGTAAAGCATTGTCTATTGGAGGACCAGTGGTTTGTATCAGTTTCAGAAGGAGAGTTGAACTAGCAATGGTCCGTATGTGTAGGAAACACAGTTCTTTTGTTCTCAGCACACTCACGTTTCCTGCTATTAGAGACTCTAGAAATCAAGAGCGTGCTTCTTGCTCTAAAGCAGAGTGTGTTTCATGGATGAGAACTGTGCTGTGTGTTTCCCTTCACAAATGGAGTTAAATCCCAGGCTCTGTGTCTTCCTACAAGCAAGACAACTTTTCAGGTAAACTCAGTCACCTTTCAGCTCAAACAAAGCTAAATCATTCACGAGCTCACACGTTTCTCGCTCTTAAGTGTAAAGCATTGGATATTACAGGACCTGTGGTTCGTATCAGTTTCAGAAGCAGAGTTGAACTAGATAGGGTCTGTATGTGTAGGAAACACCGTTCTTTTTTTCTGAGCACACTCTTGTTTCCGGATCTATTAGAGACTCTAGAAACCTAGAGCGGGCTTCTTGCTCTAAAGCAGAGTGTGTTTCATGGATGAGAACTGGGCTGTGTGTTTCCCTTCAAAAATGGAGTTAAATCCCAGGCTCTGTGTCTTCCTACAAGCAATATATCTTTTCATGTAAACTAAGTCACCTTTCAGCTAAAACAAAGCTAGATCATTCACGAAGCTCACACGTTTCTCGCTCTTAAGTTTAAAGCATTGGATATTAGAGGACCTGTGGTTCGTATCAGTTTCAGAAGCAGAGTTGAACTAGATATGATCTGTATGTGTAGGAAACACCGTCCTTTTTTTAGAGCACCCTCAAGTTTCTGGATCTATTAGAGACTATAGAAATCAAGAGCGTGCTTATTGCTCTAAAGCAGAGTGTATTTCATGCATGAGAACTGTGCTGTGTTTTCCCTTTAGAAATGGAGTTAAATCCCAGGCTCTGTGTCTTCCTACAAGCTAGACTTCGGTTCAGGTAAACTCAGTCACCTTTCAGCTCCAACAAAACTACATTGTACACGTAGCTCACACGTTTCTCGCTCTTAACTGATAAGCATTGGATGTTAGAGGAACTGTGGTTTCTATCTGTTTCAGAAGCAGAGTTGAACTAGATATGGTCTGCATGTGTAGGAACCAACGTTCTTTTGTTCTGAGCACACTCACGTTACCTGCTGTATTAGAGATTCTAGAAAGCAAGAGCGAGCTTCGTGCTCTAAACCAGGATGTGTTTCATGCATGAGAACTGTGCTGTGTGTTTCCCTTCAGAAATGGAGTTTAATCCCAGGCTCTGTTTCTTCCTACAAGCAAGACTTCGTTTAAGGTAAACTCAGTCACCTTTCAGCTCAAACAAAGCTACAACGTTCCAGGCTCACATGTTTCTTGCTCTTAACTGTAATGCATGGAATGTTAGAGGACCTGTGGTTTGTATCAGTTTCAGAAGCAGAGTTGAACTAGAAATGGTCTGTATGTGTAGGAATCACTGTTCTTTTCTTCTGACCACACTCACCTTTCCTACTGTATTAGAGATTCTAGAAAGCAAGAGCGTGTTTCGAGCTCTAAAACAGGATGTGTTTCATGGATGAGAACTTTGCTGTGAGTTTCCCTTCAGAAATGGAGTTTAATCCCAGGCTCTGTTTCTTCCTACAAGCAAGACTTGGTTTAAGGTAAACTCAGTCACCTTTCTGCTCAAACAAAGCTAGATCATTCACCAAGCTCACACGTTTCTCGCTCTTAAGTGTAAAGCATTGGATATTAGAGGACCTGTGGTTCGTATCAGTTTAAGAAGCAGAGTTGAACTAGATATGGTCTCTATGTGTAGGAAACACCGTTCTTTTTTTCTGAGCACCCTCAAGTTTCTGGATCTATTAGGGACTCTAGAAATCAAGAGCAAGCTTCTTGATCTAAAGCATAGTGTGTTTCATGGATGAGAACTGTGTGGTGTCTTTCCCTTCAGAAATAGAGTTAAATCCCAGGCTCTGTGTCTTCCTACAAGCTAGACTTTGGTTCAGGTAAACTCAGTCAACTGTCAGCTCCAACAAAAATACATCGCTCACATAGCTCACACGTTTCTCGTTCTTAACTGATAAGCATTGGATGTTAGAGGAACTGTGGTTTCTACCAGTTTCAGAACCAGAGTTGAACTAGATATGGTCTGTATGTGTAGGAAACACCGTTCGTTTCTTCTGACCACACTCACGTTTCCTGCTTTATTTGAGATTCTAGAAAGCAAGAGCGTGCTTCGAGCTCTAAAGCAGGATGTGTTTCATGGATGAGAACTTTGCTGTGAGTTTCCCTTCAGAAAGGGAGTTTAATCCCAGGCTCTGTTTCTTCCTACAAGCAAGACTTGGTTTAAGGTAAACTCAGTCACCTTTCTGCTCAAACAAAGCTAGATCATTCACCAAGCTCACACGTTTCTCGCTCTTAAGTGTAAAGCATTGGATATTAGAGGACCTGTGGTTCGTATCAGTTTAAGAAGCAGAGTTGAACTAGATATGGTCTCTATGTGTAGGAAACACCGTTCTTTTTTTCTGAGCACCCTCAAGTTTCTGGATCTATTAGGGACTCTAGAAATCAAGAGCAAGCTTCTTGATCTAAAGCATAGTGTGTTTCATGGATGAGAACTGTGTGGTGTCTTTCCCTTCAGAAATAGAGTTAAATCCCAGGCTCTGTGTCTTACTACAAGCTAGACTTTGGTTCAGGTAAACTCAGTCAACTGTCAGCTCCAACAAAAATACATCGCTCACATAGCTCACACGTTTCTCGTTCTTAACTGATAAGCATTGGATGTTAGAGGAACTGTGGTTTCTATCAGTTTCAGAACCAGAGTTGAACTAGATATGGTCTGTATGTGTAGGAAACACCGTTCGTTTCTTCTGACCACACTCACGTTTCCTGCTTTATTTGAGATTCTAGAAAGCATGAGTGTGCTTCGTGCTCTAAAGCAGGGTGTGTTTCATGGATGAGAACTCTGCTGTGTGTTTCCCTTCAGAAATGGAGTTTAATCCCAGGCTCTGTTTCTTCCTACAAGCAAGACTTCGTTTCAGGTAAACTCAGTAACATTTCAGCTCAAACAAATCTACATCGTTCTAGGCTCACATGTTCCTAGCTCTTAACTGTAAAGCATTGAATGTTAGAGGACCTGTGGTTTGTATCAGTTTCAGAAGCAGAGTTCAACTAGCAATGGTCCATGTGTCTAGGAAACACCATTCTTTTTTTCTGAGCACACTCTTGTTTCTGGCTCTATTAGAGACTCTAGAAATCAAGAGCGTGCTTCTTGCTCTAAATCAGAGTGTTTTTCATGGATGAGAACTGTGCTGTGTGTTTCCCTTCAGAAATGGAGTTAAATTCCAGGCTTCGTGTCTTCCTACAAGCATTACTTTTTTTCAGGTGAACTCAGTCACATTTCTGCTCCAACGAAACAACATCGTTCACGTAGCTCACACGTTTCTCGCTCTTAACTGAACAGCATTGGACGTTAGAGGAACTGTGGTTTCTATCAGTTTCAGAAGCAGAGTTGAACTAGATATGGTCTGTATGTGTAGGAACCAACGTTCGCTTGTTCTGAGCACACTCACGTTACCTGCTGTATTAGAGACTCTAGAAATCAAGAGCGTGCTTCTTGCTTTAAACAGACTGTGTTTCATAGATGAGAACTGTGCTGTGTGTTTCCCTTCAGAATTGGAGTTAAATCCCAGGCTCTGTGTCTTCCTACAAGCTAGACTTCGGTTCAGGTAAACTTAGTCACCTTTCAGCTCAAACAAAGCTACATCGTTCTAGACTCACACGTTTCTCGCTCTTAATTGTAAAGCATTGGATATTAGAGGACCTGTGGTTCGTATCAGTTTCAGAAGCAGAGTTGAACTAGATATGGTCTGTATGTGTAGGAATCACTGTTCTTTTCTTCTGACCACACTCACGTTTCCTGCTGTATTAGAGAATCTAGAAAGCAAGAGCGTGCTTCGTGCTCTAAAGCAGGATGTGTTTCATGGTTGAGAACTTTGCTGTGAGTTTCCCTTCAGAAATGGAGTTTAATCCCTGGATCTGTTTCTTCCTACAAGCAAGACTTCGTTTAAGGTAAACTCAGTCACCTTTCAGCTCAAACAAAGCTACATCGTTCAGGTATCTCACACGTTTCTTGCTCTTAACTGTAAAGCATTGTCTATTAGAGGACCGGTGGTTTGTATCAGTTTCAGAAGCAAAGTTGAACTAGCAATGGTCCGTATGTGTAGGAAACACAGTTCTTTTCTTCTGACCACACACACTTTACCTGCTTTATTAGCGATTCTAAAAAGCAAGAACTTGCTTCTTGCTCATAAAGCGGAGTGTGTTTCATGGATGAGAACTGTGCTGTGTGTTTCCCTTCAGAAATGGAGTTAAATTCCAGGCTTCGTGTCTTTCTACATGCATGATTCTTTTCAGGTAAACTCAGTCACATTTCAGCTCCAACAAAACTACATCGTTCACGTAGCTCACACGGTTCTCGCTCTTAACTCATAAGCATTGGATGTTAGAGGAACTGTGGTTTCTATCAGTTTTAGAAGCAGAGTTGAACTAGATATGGTCTGTATGTGTAGTTAACACCGTTCTTTTCTTCTGACCACACTCTCGTTTCCTGATGTATTAGAGATTCTAGAAAGCAAGAGCGTGCTTCGTGCTCTAAAGCAGGGTGTGTTTCATGGATGAAAACTGTGCTGTGTGTTTCCCTTCAGAAATGGAGTTAAATCCCAGGCTCTGTTTCTTCCTACAAGCAAGACTTCGTTTCAGGTAAACTCAGTCAGTTTTCAGCTCAAACAAAGCTACATCGTTCAGGTATCTCACACGTTTATCGCTCTTAAGTGTAAAGCATTGTGTATTAGAGGACCAGTGGTTTGTATCAGTTTCAGAAGCAGAGTTGAACTACCAATGGTCCGTATGTGTAGGAAACACAGTTCTTTTGTTCTGAGCACACTCTCCTTTCCTGCTAATAGAGACTGTAGAAATCAAGAGCGTGCTTCTGCTCTAAATCAGAGTGTGATTCATAAATGAGAACTGTGCTGTGTGTTCCCCTTCAGAAATGGAGTTAAATCCCTGGCTCTGTGTCTTCCTACAAGCAAGATATCTTTTCAGGTAAACTCAGTCACCTTTCAGCTCAAACAAAGCTAGATCAATCACAAAGCTAACACGTTTCTCGCTCTTAACTGTAAAGCATTGGATATTAGAGGACCTGTGGTTCGTATCAGTTTCAGAAGCAGAGTTGAACTAGATATGGTCCATATGTGTAGGAAACACCGTTCTTTTCTTCATTCCACACACACTTTACCTGATTTATTAGAGATTCTAAAAAGCAAGAGCCTGCTTCTTGCTCCTAAAGCAGAGTGTGTTTCATGGATGAGCACTGTGCTGTGTGTTTCCCTTCGGAAATGTAGTTAAATCCCAGGCTCTGTGTCTTCCACAAACTAGATTTCGGTTCAGGAAAACTCAGTCACATTTCAGCACAAACAAAGCTACATCGTTCTAGGCTCAAACGTTTCTCACTCTTAAGTGTAAAGCATTAGATATTAGAGGACCTGTGGTTCGAATCAGTTTCAGAAGCAGAGTTGAACTAGCAATGGCCCATAGGTCTAGGAAACACCGTTCTTTTTTTCTGAGCACACTCTTGTTTCTGGCTCTATTAGAGACTCTAGAAATTAAGACCGCGCTTCTTGCTCTAAATCAGAGTGTTTTTCATGGATGAGAACTATGCTGTGTGTTTCCCTTCAGAAGTGGAGTTAAATTCCAGGCTTCGTGTCTTCCTACAAGCATGACTTTTTTTCAGGTGAACTCAGTCACATTTCTGCTCCAACGAAACAACATCGTTCACGTAGCTCACACGTTTCTCGCTCTTAACTGAACAGCATTGGACGTTAGAGGAACTGTGGTTTCTATCAGTTTCAGAAGCAGAGTTGAACTAGATATGGTCTGTATGTGTAGGAACCAACGTTCGCTTGTTCTGAGCACACTCACGTTACCTGCTGTATTAGAGACTCTAGAAATCAAGAGCGTGATTCTTGCTCTAAAGCAGACTGTGTTTCATAGATGAGAACTGTGCTGTGTGTTTCCCTTCAGAATTGGAGCTAAATCCCAGGCTCTGTGTCTTCCTACAAGCTAGACTTCGGTTCAGGTAAACTTAGTCACCTTTCAGCTCAAACAAAGCTACATCATTCTAGACTCACACGTTTCTCGCTCTTAATAGTAAAGCATTGGATATTAGAGGACCAGTGGTTTGTATCAGTTTCAGAAGCAGAGTTGAACTAGCAATGGTCTGTATGTGTAGGAAACACAGTTCTTTTCTTCTGACCACACACACTTTACCTGCTTTATTAGCGATTCTAAAAAGCAAGAACGTGCTTCTTGCTCATAAAGCGGAGTGTGTTTCATGGATGAGAACTGTGCTGTGTGTTTCCCTTCTGAAATGGAGTTAAATCCCAGGCTCTGTTTCTTCCTACAAGCAAGACCTCGTTTAAGGTAAACTCAGTCACCTTTCAGCTCAAACAAAGCTACATCGTTCTAGGCTCACATGTTTCTTGCTCTTAACTGTAAAGCATTGGATGTTAGAGGAACTGTGGTTTGTATCAGTTTCAGAAGCATAGTTGAACTAGCAATGGTCCGTATGTGTAGGAAACACCGTTCTTTTGTTCTGAGCACACTCTTGTTTCCGGATCTATTAGAGACTCTAGAAACCAAGAGCGGGCTTCTTGCTCTAAAGCAGAGTGTGTTTCATGGATGAAAACTGTGCTGTGTGTTTCCCTTCAAAAATGGAGTTAAATCCCAGGCTCTGTTTCTTCCTACAAGCAAGACTTCGTTTCAGGTAAACTCAGTCAGTTTTCAGCTCAAACAAAGCTACATCGTTCAGGTATCTCACACGTTTATCGCTCTTAAGTGTAAAGCATTGTGTATTAGAGGACCAGTGGTTTGTATCAGTTTCAGAAGCAGAGTTGAACTAGCAATGGTCCGTATGTGTAGGAAACACAGTTCTTTTGTTCTGAGCACACTCTCCTTTCCTGCTAATAGAGACTGTAGAAATCAAGAGCGTGCTTCTGCTCTAAATCAGAGTGTGATTCATAAATGAGAACTGTGCTGTGTGTTCCCCTTCAGAAATGGAGTTAAATCCCTGGCTCTGTGTCTTCCTACAAGCAAGATATCTTTTCAGGTAAACTCAGTCACCTTTCAGCTCAAACAAAGCTAGATCAATCACGAAGCTAACACGTTTCTCGCTCTTAACTGTAAAGCATTGGATATTAGAGGACCTGTGGTTCGTATCAGTTTCAGAAGCAGAGTTGAACTAGATATGGTCCATATGTGTAGGAAACACCGTTCTTTTCTTCATTCCACACACACTTTACCTGATTTATTAGAGATTCTAAAAAGCAAGAGCCTGCTTCTTGCTCCTAAAGCAGAGTGTGTTTCATGGATGAGCACTGTGCTGTGTGTTTCCCTTCGGAAATGTAGTTAAATCCCAGGCTCTGTGTCTTCCACAAACTAGATTTCGGTTCAGGAAAACTCAGTCACATTTCAGCACAAACAAAGCTACATCGTTCTAGGCTCAAACGTTTCTCACTCTTAAGTGTAAAGCATTAGATATTAGAGGACCTGTGGTTCGAATCAGTTTCAGAAGCAGAGTTGAACTAGCAATGGTCCATAGGTCTAGGAAACACCGTTCTTTTTTTCTGAGCACACTCTTGTTTCTGGCTCTATTAGAGACTCTAGAAATTAAGACCGTGCTTCTTGCTCTAAATCAGAGTGTTTTTCATGGATGAGAACTATGCTGTGTGTTTCCCTTCAGAAGTGGAGTTAAATTCCAGGCTTCGTGTCTTCCTACAAGCATGACTTTTTTTCAGGTGAACTCAGTCACATTTCTGCTCCAACGAAACAACATCGTTCACGTAGCTCACACGTTTCTCGCTCTTAACTGAACAGCATTGGACGTTAGAGGAACTGCGGTTTCCATCAGTTTCAGAAGCAGAGTTGAACTAGATATGGTCTGTATGTGTAGGAACCAACGTTCGCTTGTTCTGAGCACACTCACGTTACCTGCTGTATTAGAGACTCTAGAAATCAAGAGCGTGATTCTTGCTCTAAAGCAGACTGTGTTTCATAGATGAGAACTGTGCTGTGTGTTTCCCTTCAGAATTGGAGTTAAATCCCAGGCTCTGTGTCTTCCTACAAGCTAGACTTCGGTTCAGGTAAACTTATTCACCTTTCAGCTCAAACAAAGCTACATCATTCTAGACTCACACGTTTCTCGCTCTTAATTGTAAAGCATTGGATATTAGAGGACCAGTGGTTTGTATCAGTTTCAGAAGCAGAGTTGAACTAGCAATGGTCTGTATGTGTAGGAAACACAGTTCTTTTCTTCTGACCACACACACTTTACCTGCTTTATTAGCGATTCTAAAAAGGAAGAACGTGCTTCTTGCTCATAAAGCGGAGTGTGTTTCATGGATGAGAACTGTGCTGTGTGTTTCCCTTCAGAAATGGAGTTAAATCCCAGGCTCTGTTTCTTCCTACAAGCAAGACTTCGTTTAAGGTAAACTCAGTCACCTTTCAGCTCAAACAAAGCTACATCGTTCTAGGCTCACATGTTTCTTGCTCTTAACTGTAAAGCATTGGATGTTAGAGGAACTGTGGTTTGTATCAGTTTCAGAAGCATAGTTGAACTAGCAATGGTCCGTATGTGTAGGAAACACAGTTCTTTTGTTCTGAGCACACTCACGTTTCCTGCTATTAGAGACTCTAGAAATCAAGAGCGTGCTTCTTGCTCTAAAGCAGAGTGTGTTTCAAGGATGAGAACTGTGCTGTGGGTTTCCCTTCTGAAATGGAGTTAAATCCCAGGCTCTGTGTCTTCCTACAAGCAAGACTTCGTTTCAGGTAAACTCAGTCATTTTCAGATCAAATAATGCTACATTGTTCACGTATCTCACACGTTTCTCGCTCTTAAATGTAAAGCATTGTCTATTGGAGGACCAGTGGTTTGTATCAGTTTCAGAAGGAGAGTTGAACTAGCAATGGTCCGTATGTGTAGGAAACACAGTTCTTTTGTTCTCAGCACACTCACGTTTCCTGCTATTAGAGACTCTAGAAATCAAGAGCGTGCTTCTTGCTCTAAAGCAGAGTGTGTTTCATGGATGAAAACTGTGCTGTGTGTTTCCCTTCACAAATGGAGTTAAATCCCAGGCTCTGTGTCTTCCTACAAGCAAGACAACTTTTCAGGTAAACTCAGTCACCTTTCAGCTCAAACAAAGCTAAATCATTCACGAGCTCACACGTTTCTCGCTCTTAAGTGTAAAGCATTGGATATTAGAGGACCTGTGGTTCGTATCAGTTTCAGAAGCAGAGTTGAACTAGATAGGGTCTGTATGTGTAGGAAACACCGTTCTTTTTTTCTGAGCACACTCTTGTTTCCGGATCTATTAGAGACTCTAGAAACCAAGAGCGGGCTTCTTGCTCTAAAGCAGAGTGTGTTTCATGGATGAGAACTGTGCTGTGTGTTTCCCTTCAAAAATGGAGTTAAATCCCAGGCTCTGTGTCTTCCTACAAGCAATATATCTTTTCATGTAAACTAAGTCACCTTTCAGCTCAAACAAAGCTAGATCATTCACAAAGCTCACACGTTTCTCAATCTGAAGTTTAAAGCATTGGATATTAGAGGACCTGTGGTTCGTATCAGTTTCAGAAGCAGAGTTGAACTAGATATGATCTGTATGTGTAGGAAACACCGTCCTTTTTTTAGAGCACCCTCAAGTTTCTGGATCTATTAGAGACTATAGAAATCAAGAGCGTGCTTCTTGCTCTAAAGCAGAGTGTATTTCATGCATGAGAATTGTGCTGTGTTTTCCCTTTAGAAATGGAGTTAAATCCCAGGCTCTGTGTCTTCCTACAAGCTAGACTTCGGTTCAGGTAAACTCAGTCAACTGTCAGCTCCAACAAAAATACATCGCTCACATAGCTCACACGTTTCTCGTTCTTAACTGATAAGCATTGGATGTTAGAGGAACTTGGTTTCTATCAGTTTCAGAACCAGAGTTGAACTAGATATGGTCTGTATGTGTAGGAAACACCGTTCGTTTCTTCTGACCACACTCACGTTTCCTGCTTTATTTGAGATTCTAGAAAGCATGAGTGTGCTTCGTGCTCTAAAGCAGGGTGTGTTTCATGGATGAGAACTCTGCTGTGTGTTTCCCTTCAGAAATGGAGTTTAATCCCAGGCTCTGTTTCTTCCTACAAGCAAGACTTCGTTTCAGGTAAACTCAGTAACATTTCAGCTCAAACAAATCTACATCGTTCTAGGCTCACATGTTTCTAGCTCTTAACTGTAAAGCATTGAATGTTAGAGGACCTGTGGTTTGTATCAGTTTCAGAAGCAGAGTTCAACTAGCAATGGTCCATGTGTCTAGGAAACACCATTCTTTTTTTCTGAGCACACTCTTGTTTCTGGCTCTACTAGAGACTCTAGAAATCAAGAGCGTGTTTCTTGCTCTAAATCAGAGTGTTTTTCATGGATGAGAACTGTGCTGTGTGTTTCCCTTCAGAAATGGAGTTAAATTCCAGGCTTCGTGTCTTCCTACAAGCATGACTTTTTTTCAGGTGAACTCAGTCACATTTCTGCTCCAACGAAACAACATCGTTCACGTAGCTCACACGTTTCTCGCTCTTAACTGAACAGCATTGGACGTTAGAGGAACTGTGGTTTCTATCAGTTTCAGAAGCAGAGTTGAACTAGATATGGTCTGTATGTGTAGGAACCAACGTTCGCTTGTTCTGAGCACACTCACGTTACCTGCTGTATTAGAGACTCCAGAAATCAAGAGCGTGCTTCTTGCTTTAAACAGACTGTGTTTCATAGATGATAACTGTGCTGTGTGTTTCCCTTCAGAATTGGAGTTAAATCCCAGGCTCTGTGTCTTCCTACAAGCTAGACTTCGGTTCAGGTAAACTTAGTCACCTTTCAGCTCAAACAAAGCTACATCGTTCTAGACTCACACGTTTCTCGCTCTTAATTGTAAAGCATTGGATATTAGAGGACCTGTGGTTTGTATCAGTTTCAGAAGCAGAGTTGAACTAGATATGGTCTGTATGTGTAGGAATCACTGTTCTTTTCTTCTGACCACACTCACGTTTCCTGCTGTATTAGAGAATCTAGAAAGCAAGAGCGTGCTTCGTGCTCTAAAGCAGGATGTGTTTCATGGTTGAGAACTTTGCTGTGAGTTTCCCTTCAGAAATGGAGTTTAATCCCAGGATCTGTTTCTTCCTACAAGCAAGACTTCGTTTAAGGTAAACTCAGTCACCTTTCAGCTCAAACAAAGCTACATCGTTCTAGGCTCACATGTTTCTTGCTCTTAACTGTAAAGCATTGTCTATTAGAGGACCAGTGGTTTGTATCAGTTTCAGAAGCAGAGTTGAACTAGCAATGGTCTGTATGTGTAGGAAACACAGTTCTTTTCTTCTGACCACACACACTTTACCTGCTGTATTAGCGATTCTAAAAAGCAAGAACGTGCTTCTTGCTCATAAAGCGGAGTGTGTTTCATGGATGAGAACTGTGCTGTGTGTTTCCCTTCAGAAATGGAGTTAAATCCCAGGCTCTGTGTCTTCCTATAAGCAAGTCTTCGTTTAAGGTAAACTCAGTCACCTTTCTGCTCAAACAAAGCTAGATCATTCACCAAGCTCACACGTTTCTCGCTCTTAAGTGTAAAGCATTGGATATTAGAGGACCTGTGGTTCTTATCAGTTTCAGAAGCAGAGTTGAACTAGATATGGTCTCTATGTGTAGGAAACACCGTCCTTTTTTTTTGAGCAACCTCAAGTTTCTGGATCTATTAGAGACTGTAGAAATCAAGAGCGTGGTTCTTGCTCTAAAACAGAGTGTGTTTCATGCATGAGAACTGTGCTGTGTCTTTCCCTTGTGAAATGGAGTTAAATCCCAGGCTCTGTGTCTTCCTACAAGCTAGACTTCGGTTCAGGTAAACTCAGGCAACTTTCAGCTCCAACAAAACTACATCTTTCAAGTAGCTCACACGTTTCTCGCTCTTAACTCATAAGCATTGGATGTTAGAGGATCTGTGGTTTCTATCAGTTTCAGAAGCAGTGTTGAACTAGATATGGTCTGTATGTTTAGGAATCAACGTTCTTTTGGTCTGAACACACTCACGTTACCTGCTGTATTAGAGATTCTAGAAAGCAAGAGCGTGCTTCGTGCTCTAAAGCAGGATGTGTTTCATGCATGAGAACTGTGCTGTCTGTTCCCCTTCAGAAATGGAGTTAAATCCCAGGCTCTGTGACTTCCTACAAGCAAGGCTTCGTTTCAGGTAAACTCAGTCAGTTTTCAGCCCAAACAAAGCTACATCGTTCAGGTATCTCACACGTTTATCGCTCTTAAGTGTAAAGCATTGTGTATTAGAGGACCAGTGGTTTGTATCAGTTTCAGAAGCAGAGTTGAACTACCAATGGTCCGTATGTGTAGGAAACACAGTTCTTTTGTTCTGAGCACACTCTCCTTTCCTGCTAATAGAGACTGTAGAAATCAAGAGCGTGCTTCTGCTCTAAATCAGAGTGTGATTCATAAATGAGAACTGTGCTGTGTGTTCCCCTTCAGAAATGGAGTTAAATCCCTGGCTCTGTGTCTTCCTACAAGCAAGATAACTTTTCAGGTAAACTCAGTCACCTTTCAGCTCAAACAAAGCTAGATCAATCACGAAGCTAACACGTTTCTCGCTCTTAACTGTAAAGCATTGGATATTAGAGGACCTGTGGTTCGTATCAGTTTCAGAAGCAGAGTTGAACTAGATATGGTCCATATGTGTAGGAAACACCGTTCTTTTCTTCATTCCACACACACTTTACCTGATTTATTAGAGATTCTAAAAAGCAAGTGCCTGCTTCTTGCTCCTAAAGCAGAGTGTGTTTCATGGATGAGCACTGTGCTGTGTGTTTCCCTTCGGAAATGTAGTTAAATCCCAGGCTCTGTGTCTTCCACAAACTAGATTTCGGTTCAGGAAAACTCAGTCACATTTCAGCACAAACAAAGCTACATCGTTCTAGGCTCAAACGTTTCTCACTCTTAAGTGTAAAGCATTAGATATTAGAGGACCTGTGGTTCGAATCAGTTTCAGAAGCAGAGTTGAACTAGCAATGGTCCATAGGTCTAGGAAACACCGTTCTTTTTTTCTGAGCACACTCTTGTTTCTGGCTCTATTAGAGACTCTAGAAATTAAGACCGCGCTTCTTGCTCTAAATCAGAGTGTTTTTCATGGATGAGAACTATGCTGTGTGTTTCCCTTCAGAAGTGGAGTTAAATTCCAGGCTTCGTGTCTTCCTACAAGCATGACTTTTTTTCAGGTGAACTCAGTCACATTTCTGCTCCAACGAAACAACATCGTTCACGTAGCTCACACGTTTCTCGCTCTTAACTGAACAGCATTGGACGTTAGAGGAACTGTGGTTTCCATCAGTTTCAGAAGCAGAGTTGAACTAGATATGGTCTGTATGTGTAGGAACCAACGTTCGCTTGTTCTGAGCACACTCACGTTACCTGCTGTATTAGAGACTCTAGAAATCAAGAGCGTGCTTCTTGCTCTAAAGCAGACTGTGTTTCATAGATGAGAACTGTGCTGTGTGTTTCCCTTCAGAATTGGAGTTAAATC
This sequence comes from Onychomys leucogaster, assembly GCA_949786385.1. Lineage (NCBI taxonomy): Eukaryota > Metazoa > Chordata > Mammalia > Rodentia > Cricetidae > Onychomys > Onychomys leucogaster. The sequence goes on along the minus strand of CATKUP010000118.1, from coordinate 36,152 downwards.
CCAGGCTCTGTGTCTTCCTACAAGCTAGACTTCAGTTCAGGTAAACTTAGTCACCTTTCAGCTCAAACAAAGCTACATCATTCTAGACTCACACGTTTCTCGCTCTTAATTGTAAAGCATTGGATATTAGAGGACCAGTGGTTTGTATCAGTTTCAGAAGCAGAGTTGAACTAGCAATGGTCTGTATGTGTAGGAAACACAGTTCTTTTCTTCTGACCACACACACTTTACCTGCTTTATTAGCGATTCTAAAAAGCAAGAACGTGCTTCTTGCTCATAAAGCGGAGTGTGTTTCATGGATGAGAACTGTGCTGTGTGTTTCCCTTCTGAAATGGAGTTAAGTCCCAGGCTCTGTTTCTTCCTACAAGCAAGACTTCGTTTAAGGTAAACTCAGTCACCTTTCAGCTCAAACAAAGCTACATCGTTCTAGGCTCACATGTTTCTTGCTCTTAACTGTAAAGCATTGGATGTTAGAGGAACTGTGGTTTGTATCAGTTTCAGAAGCATAGTTGAACTAGCAATGGTCCGTATGTGTAGGAAACACAGTTCTTTTGTTCTGAGCACACTCACGTTTCCTGCTATTAGAGACTCTAGAAATCAAGAGCGTGCTTCTTGCTCTAAAGCAGAGTGTGTTTCATGGATGAGAACTGTGCTGTGGGTTTCCCTTCTGAAATGGAGTTAAATCCCAGGCTCTGTGTCTTCCTACAAGCAAGACTTCGTTTCAGGTAAACTCAGTCATTTTCAGATCAAAAAATGCTACATTGTTCACGTATCTCACACGTTTCTCGCTCTTAAATGTAAAGCATTGTCTATTGGAGGACCAGTGGTTTGTATCAGTTTCAGAAGGAGAGTTGAACTAGCAATGGTCCGTATGTGTAGGAAACACAGTTCTTTTGTTCTCAGCACACTCACGTTTCCTGCTATTAGAGACTCTAGAAATCAAGAGCGTGCTTCTTGCTCTAAAGCAGAGTGTGTTTCATGGATGAGAACTGTGCTGTGTGTTTCCCTTCACAAATGGAGTTAAATCCCAGGCTCTGTGTCTTCCTACAAGCAAGACAACTTTTCATGTAAACTCAGTCACGTTTCAGCTCAAACAAAGCTAAATCATTCACGAGCTCACACGTTTCTCGCTCTTAAGTGTAAAGCATTGGATATTAGAGGACCTGTGGTTCGTATCAGTTTCAGAAGCAGAGTTGAACTAGATAGGGTCTGTATGTGTAGGAAACACCGTTCTTTTTTTCTGAGCACACTCTTGTTTCCGGATCTATTAGAGACTCTAGAAACCAAGAGCGGGCTTCTTGCTCTAAAGCAGAGTGTGTTTCATGGATGAGAACTGGGCTGTGTGTTTCCCTTCAAAAATGGAGTTAAATCCCAGGCTCTGTGTCTTCCTACAAGCAATATATCTTTTCATGTAAACTAAGTCACCTTTCAGCTAAAACAAAGCTAGATCATTCACGAAGCTCACACGTTTCTCGCTCTTAAGTTTAAAGCATTGGATATTAGAGGACCTGTGGTTCGTATCAGTTTCAGAAGCAGAGTTGAACTAGATATGATCTGTATGTGTAGGAAACACCGTCCTTTTTTTAGAGCACCCTCAAGTTTCTGGATCTATTAGAGACTATAGAAATCAAGAGCGTGCTTATTGCTCTAAAGCAGAGTGTATTTCATGCATGAGAACTGTGCTGTGTTTTCCCTTTAGAAATGGAGTTAAATCCCAGGCTCTGTGTCTTCCTACAAGCTAGACTTCGGTTCAGGTAAACTCAGTCACCTTTCAGCTCCAACAAAACTACATTGTACACGTAGCTCACACGTTTCTCGCTCTTAACTGATAAGCATTGGATGTTAGAGGAACTGTGGTTTCTATCAGTTTCAGAAGCAGAGTTGAACTAGATATGGTCTGCATGTGTAGGAACCAACGTTCTTTTGTTCTGAGCACACTCACGTTACCTGCTGTATTAGAGATTCTAGAAAGCAAGAGCGAGCTTCGTGCTCTAAACCAGGATGTGTTTCATGGATGAGAACTGTGCTGTGTGTTTCCCTTCAGAAATGGAGTTTAATCCCAGGCTCTGTTTCTTCCTACAAGCAAGACTTCGTTTAAGGTAAACTCAGTCACCTTTCAGCTCAAACAAAGCTACAACGTTCCAGGCTCACATGTTTCTTGCTCTTAACTGTAATGCATGGAATGTTAGAGGACCTGTGGTTTGTATCAGTTTCAGAAGCAGAGTTGAACTAGAAATGGTCTGTATGTGTAGGAATCACTGTTCTTTTCTTCTGACCACACTCACCTTTCCTACTGTATTAGAGATTCTAGAAAGCAAGAGCGTGCTTCGAGCTCTAAAGCAGGATGTGTTTCATGGATGAGAACTTTGCTGTGAGTTTCCCTTCAGAAATGGAGTTTAATCCCAGGCTCTGTTTCTTCCTACAAGCAAGACTTGGTTTAAGGTAAACTCAGTCACCTTTCTGCTCAAACAAAGCTAGATCATTCACCAAGCTCACACGTTTCTCGCTCTTAAGTGTAAAGCATTGGATATTAGAGGACCTGTGGTTCGTATCAGTTTAAGAAGCAGAGTTGAACTAGATATGGTCTCTATGTGTAGGAAACACCGTTCTTTTTTTCTGAGCACCCTCAAGTTTCTGGATCTATTAGGGACTCTAGAAATCAAGAGCAAGCTTCTTGATCTAAAGCATAGTGTGTTTCATGGATGAGAACTGTGTGGTGTCTTTCCCTTCAGAAATAGAGTTAAATCCCAGGCTCTGTGTCTTCCTACAAGCTAGACTTTGGTTCAGGTAAACTCAGTCAACTGTCAGCTCCAACAAAAATACATCGCTCACATAGCTCACACGTTTCTCGTTCTTAACTGATAAGCATTGGATGTTAGAGGAACTGTGGTTTCTATCAGTTTCAGAACCAGAGTTGAACAAGATATGGTCTGTATGTGTAGGAAACACCGTTCGTTTCTTCTGACCACACTCACGTTTCCTGCTTTATTTGAGATTCTAGAAAGCAAGAGCGTGCTTCGAGCTCTAAAGCAGGATGTGTTTCATGGATGAGAACTTTGCTGTGAGTTTCCCTTCAGAAATGGAGTTTAATCCCAGGCTCTGTTTCTTCCTACAAGCAAGACTTGGTTTAAGGTAAACTCAGTCACCTTTCTGCTCAAACAAAGCTAGATCATTCACCAAGCTCACACGTTTCTCGCTCTTAAGTGTAAAGCATTGCATATTAGAGGACCTGTGGTTCGTATCAGTTTAAGAAGCAGAGTTGAACTAGATATGGTCTCTATGTGTAGGAAACACCGTTCTTTTTTTCTGAGCACCCTCAAGTTTCTGGATCTATTAGGGACTCTAGAAATCAAGAGCAAGCTTCTTGATCTAAAGCATAGTGTGTTTCATGGATGAGAACTGTGTGGTGTCTTTCCCTTCAGAAATAGAGTTAAATCCCAGGCTCTGTGTCTTCCTACAAGCTAGACTTTGGTTCAGGTAAACTCAGTCAACTGTCAGCTCCAACAAAAATACATCGCTCACATAGCTCACACGTTTCTCGTTCTTAACTGAGAAGCATTGGATGTTAGAGGAACTGTGGTTTCTATCAGTTTCAGAACCAGAGTTGAACTAGATATGGTCTGTATGTGTAGGAAACACCGTTCGTTTCTTCTGACCACACTCACGTTTCCTGCTTTATTTGAGATTCTAGAAAGCATGAGTGTGCTTCGTGCTCTAAAGCAGGGTGTGTTTCATGGATGAGAACTCTGCTGTGTGTTTCCCTTCAGAAATGGAGTTTAATCCCAGGCTCTGTTTCTTCCTACAAGCAAGACTTCGTTTCAGGTAAACTCAGTAACATTTCAGCTCAAACAAATCTACATCGTTCTAGGCTCACATGTTCCTCGCTCTTAACTGTAAAGCATTGAATGTTAGAGGACCTGTGGTTTGTATCAGTTTCAGAAGCAGAGTTCAACTAGCAATGGTCCATGTGTCTAGGAAACACCATTCTTTTTTTCTGAGCACACTCTTGTTTCTGGCTCTATTAGAGACTCTAGAAATCAAGAGCGTGCTTCTTGCTCTAAATCAGAGTGTTTTTCATGGATGAGAACTGTGCTGTGTGTTTCCCTTCAGAAATGGAGTTAAATTCCAGGCTTCGTGTCTTCCTACAAGCATGACTTTTTTCAGGTGAACTCAGTCACATTTCTGCTCCAACGAAACAACATCGTTCACGTAGCTCACACGTTTCTCGCTCTTAACTGAACAGCATTGGACGTTAGAGGAACTGTGGTTTCTATCAGTTTCAGAAGCAGAGTTGAACTAGATATGGTCTGTATGTGTAGGAACCAACGTTCGCTTGTTCTGAGCACACTCACGTTACCTGCTGTATTAGAGACTCTAGAAATCAAGAGCGTGCTTCTTGCTTTAAACAGACTGTGTTTCATAGATGAGAACTGTGCTGTGTGTTTCCCTTCAGAATTGGAGTTAAATCCCAGGCTCTGTGTCTTCCTACAAGCTAGACTTCGGTTCAGGTAAACTTAGTCACCTTTCAGCTCAAACAAAGCTATATCGTTCTAGACTCACACGTTTCTCGCTCTTAATTGTAAAGCATTGGATATTAGAGGACCTGTGGTTCGTATCAGTTTCAGAAGCAAAGTTGAACTAGCAATGGTCCGTATGTGTAGGAAACACAGTTCTTTTCTTCTGACCACACACACTTTACCTGCTTTATTAGCGATTCTAAAAAGCAAGAACTTGCTTCTTGCTCATAAAGCGGAGTGTGTTTCATGGATGAGAACTGTGCTGTGTGTTTCCCTTCAGAAATGGAGTTAAATTCCAGGCTTCGTGTCTTTCTACATGCATGATTCTTTTCAGGTAAACTCAGTCACATTTCAGCTCCAACAAAACTACATCGTTCACGTAGCTCACACGTTTCTCGCTCTTAACTCATAAGCATTGGATGTTAGAGGAACTGTGGTTTCTATCAGTTTTAGAAGCAGAGTTGAACTAGATATGGTCTGTATGTGTAGGCAACACCGTTCTTTTCTTCTGACCACACTCACGTTTCCTGATGTATTAGAGATTCTAGAAAGCAAGAGCGTGCTTCGTGCTCTAAAGCAGGGTGTGTTTCATGGATGAAAACTGTGCTGTGTGTTTCCCTTCAGAAATGGAGTTAAATCCCAGGCTCTGTTTCTTCCTACAAGCACGACTTCGTTTCAGGTAAACTCAGTCAGTTTTCAGCTCAAACAAAGCTACATCCTTCAGGTATCTCACACGTTTATCGCTCTTAAGTGTAAAGCATTGTGTATTAGAGGACCAGTGGTTTGTATCAGTTTCAGAAGCAGAGTTGAACTAGCAATGGTCCGTATGTGTAGGAAACACAGTTCTTTTGTTCTGAGCACACTCTCCTTTCCTGCTAATAGAGACTGTAGAAATCAAGAGCGTGCTTCTGCTCTAAATCAGAGTGTGATTCATAAATGAGAACTGTGCTGTGTGTTCCCCTTCAGAAATGGAGTTAAATCCCTGGCTCTGTGTCTTCCTACAAGCAAGATATCTTTTCAGGTAAACTCAGTCACCTTTCAGCTCAAACAAAGCTAGATCAATCACGAAGCTAACACGTTTCTCGCTCTTAACTGTAAAGCATTGGATATTAGAGGACCTGTGGTTCGTATCAGTTTCAGAAGCAGAGTTGAACTAGATATGGTCCATATGTGTAGGAAACACCGTTCTTTTCTTCATTCCACACACACTTTACCCGATTTATTAGAGATTCTAAAAAGCAAGAGCCTGCTTCTTGCTCCTAAAGCAGAGTGTGTTTCATGGATGAGCACTGTGCTGTGTGTTTCCCTTCGGAAATGTAGTTAAATCCCAGGCTCTGTGTCTTCCACAAACTAGATTTCGGTTCAGGAAAACTCAGTCACATTTCAGCACAAACAAAGCTACATCGTTCTAGGCTCAAACGTTTCTCACTCTTAAGTGTAAAGCATTAGATATTAGAGGACCTGTGGTTCGAATCAGTTTCAGAAGCAGAGTTGAACTAGCAATGGCCCATAGGTCTAGGAAACACCGTTCTTTTTTTCTGAGCACACTCTTGTTTCTGGCTCTATTAGAGACTCTAGAAATTAAGACCGCGCTTCTTGCTCTAAATCAGAGTGTTTTTCATGGATGAGAACTATGCTGTGTGTTTCCCTTCAGAAGTGGAGTTAAATTCCAGGCTTCGTGTCTTCCTACAAGCATGACTTTTTTTCAGGTGAACTCAGTCACATTTCTGCTCCAACGAAACAACATCGTTCACGTAGCTCACACGTTTCTCGCTCTTAACTGAACAGCATTGGACGTTAGAGGAACTGTGGTTTCTATCAGTTTCAGAAGCAGAGTTGAACTAGATATGGTCTGTATGTGTAGGAACCAACGTTCGCTTGTTCTGAGCACACTCACGTTACCTGCTGTATTAGAGACTCTAGAAATCAAGAGCGTGATTCTTGCTCTAAAGCAGACTGTGTTTCATAGATGAGAACTGTGCTGTGTGTTTCCCTTCAGAATTGGAGCTAAATCCCAGGCTCTGTGTCTTCCTACAAGCTAGACTTCGGTTCAGGTAAACTTAGTCACCTTTCAGCTCAAACAAAGCTACATCATTCTAGACTCACACGTTTCTCGCTCTTAATAGTAAAGCATTGGATATTAGAGGACCAGTGGTTTGTATCAGTTTCAGAAGCAGAGTTGAACTAGCAATGGTCTGTATGTGTAGGAAACACAGTTCTTTTCTTCTGACCACACACACTTTACCTGCTTTATTAGCGATTCTAAAAAGCAAGAACGTGCTTCTTGCTCATAAAGCGGAGTGTGTTTCATGGATGAGAACTGTGCTGTGTGTTTCCCTTCTGAAATGGAGTTAAATCCCAGGCTCTGTTTCTTCCTACAAGCAAGACCTCGTTTAAGGTAAACTCAGTCACCTTTCAGCTCAAACAAAGCTACATCGTTCTAGGCTCACATGTTTCTTGCTCTTAACTGTAAAGCATTGGATGTTAGAGGAACTGTGGTTTGTATCAGTTTCAGAAGCATAGTTGAACTAGCAATGGTCCGTATGTGTAGGAAACACAGTTCTTTTGTTCTGAGCACACTCACGTTTCCTGCTATTAGAGACTCTAGAAATCAAGAGCGTGCTTCTTGCTCTAAAGCAGAGTGTGTTTCATGGATGAGAACTGTGCTGTGGGTTTCCCTTCTGAAATGGAGTTAAATCCCAGGCTCTGTGTCTTCCTACAAGCAAGACTTCGTTTCAGGTAAACTCAGTCATTTTCAGCTCAAAAAATGCTACATCGTTCACGTATCTCACACGTTTCTCGCTCTTAAATGTAAAGCATTGTCTATTGGAGGACCAGTGGTTTGTATCAGTTTCAGAAGGAGAGTTGAACTAGCAATGGTCCGTATGTGTAGGAAACACAGTTCTTTTGTTCTCAGCACACTCACGTTTCCTGCTATTAGAGACTCTAGAAATCAAGAGCGTGCTTCTTGCTCTAAAGCAGAGTGTGTTTCATGGATGAGAACTGTGCTGTGTGTTTCCCTTCACAAATGGAGTTAAATCCCAGGCTCTGTGTCTTCCTACAAGCAAGACAACGTTTCAGGTAAACTCAGTCACCTTTCAGCTCAAACAAAGCTAAATCATTCACGAGCTCACACGTTTCTCGCTCTTAAGTGTAAAGCATTGGATATTAGAGGACCTGTGGTTCGTATCAGTTTCAGAAGCAGAGTTGAACTAGATAGGGTCTGTATGTGTAGGAAACACCGTTCTTTTTTTCTGAGCACACTCTTGTTTCCGGATCTATTAGAGACTCTAGAAACCAAGAGCGGGCTTCTTGCTCTAAAGCAGAGTGTGTTTCATGGATGAGAACTGGGCTGTGTGTTTCCCTTCAAAAATGGAGTTAAATCCCAGGCTCTGTGTCTTCCTACAAGCAATATATCTTTTCATGTAAACTAAGTCACCTTTCAGCTAAAACAAAGCTAGATCATTCACGAAGCTCACACGTTTCTCGCTCTTAAGTTTAAAGCATTGGATATTAGAGGACCTGTGGTTCGTATCAGTTTCAGAAGCAGAGTTGAACTAGATATGATCTGTATGTGTAGGAAACACCGTCCTTTTTTTAGAGCACCCTCAAGTTTCTGGATCTATTAGAGACTATAGAAATCAAGAGCGTGCTTATTGCTCTAAAGCAGAGTGTATTTCATGCATGAGAACTGTGCTGTGTTTTCCCTTTAGAAACGGAGTTAAATCCCAGGCTCTGTGTCTTCCTACAAGCTAGACTTCGGTTCAGGTAAACTCAGTCACCTTTCAGCTCCAACAAAACTACATTGTACACGTAGCTCACACGTTTCTCGCTCTTAACTGATAAGCATTGGATGTTAGAGGAACTGTGGTTTCTATCAGTTTCAGAAGCAGAGTTGAACTAGATATGGTCTGCATGTGTAGGAACCAACGTTCTTTTGTTCTGAGCACACTCACGTTACCTGCTGTATTAGAGATTCTAGAAAGCAAGAGCGAGCTTCGTGCTCTAAACCAGGATGTGTTTCATGCATGAGAACTGTGCTGTGTGTTTCCCTTCAGAAATGGAGTTTAATCCCAGGCTCTGTTTCTTCCTACAAGCAAGACTTCGTTTAAGGTAAACTCAGTCACCTTTCAGCTCAAACAAAGCTACAACGTTCCAGGCTCACATGTTTCTTGCTCTTAACTGTAATGCATGGAATGTTAGAGGACCTGTGGTTTGTATCAGTTTCAGAAGCAGAGTTGAACTAGAAATGGTCTGTATGTGTAGGAATCACTGTTCTTTTCTTCTGACCACACTCACCTTTCCTACTGTATTAGAGATTCTAGAAAGCAAGAGCGTGCTTCGAGCTCTAAAGCAGGATGTGTTTCATGGATGAGAACTTTGCTGTGAGTTTCCCTTCAGAAATGGAGTTTAATCCCAGGCTCTGTTTCTTCCTACAAGCAAGACTTGGTTTAAGGTAAACTCAGTCACCTTTCTGCTCAAACAAAGCTAGATCATTCACCAAGCTCACACGTTTCTCGCTCTTAAGTGTAAAGCATTGGATATTAGAGGACCTGTGGTTCGTATCAGTTTAAGAAGCAGAGTTGAACTAGATATGGTCTCTATGTGTAGGAAACACCGTTCTTTTTTTCTGAGCACCCTCAAGTTTCTGGATCTATTAGGGACTCTAGAAATCAAGAGCAAGCTTCTTGATCTAAAGCATAGTGTGTTTCATGGATGAGAACTGTGTGGTGTCTTTCCCTTCAGAAATAGAGTTAAATCCCAGGCTCTGTGTCTTCCTACAAGCCAGACTTTGGTTCAGGTAAACTCAGTCAACTGTCAGCTCCAACAAAAATACATCGCTCACATAGCTCACACGTTTCTCGTTCTTAACTGATAAGCATTGGATGTTAGAGGAACTGTGGTTTCTATCAGTTTCAGAACCAGAGTTGAACTAGATATGGTCTGTATGTGTAGGAAACACCGTTCGTTTCTTCTGAACACACTCACGTTTCCTGCTTTATTTGAGATTCTAGAAAGCATGAGTGTGCTTCGTGCTCTAAAGCAGGGTGTGTTTCATGGATGAGAACTCTGCTGTGTGTTTCCCTTCAGAAATGGAGTTTAATCCCAGGCTCTGTTTCTTCCTACAAGCAAGACTTCGTTTCAGGTAAACTCAGTAACATTTCAGCTCAAACAAATCTACATCGTTCTAGGCTCACATGTTCCTAGCTCTTAACTGTAAAGCATTGAATGTTAGAGGACCTGTGGTTTGTATCAGTTTCAGAAGCAGAGTTCAACTAGCAATGGTCCATGTGTCTAGGAAACACCATTCTTTTTTTCTGAGCACACTCTTGTTTCTGGCTCTATTAGAGACACTAGAAATCAAGAGCGTGCTTCTTGCTCTAAATCAGAGTGTTTTTCATGGATGAGAACTGTGCTGTGTGTTTCCCTTCAGAAATGGAGTTAAATTCCAGGCTTCGTGTCTTCCTACAAGCATGACTTTTTTTCAGGTGAACTCAGTCACATTTCTGCTCCAACGAAACAACATCGTTCACGTAGCTCACACGTTTCTCGCTCTTAACTGAACAGCATTGGACGTTAGAGGAACTGTGGTTTCTATCAGTTTCAGAAGCAGAGTTGAACTAGATATGGTCTGTATGTGTAGGAACCAACGTTCGCTTGTTCTGAGCACACTCACGTTACCTGCTGTATTAGAGACTCTAGAAATCAAGAGCGTGCTTCTTGCTTTAAACAGACTGTGTTTCATAGATGAGAACTGTGCTGTGTGTTTCCCTTCAGAATTGGAGTTAAATCCCAGGCTCTGTGTCTTCCTACAAGCTAGACTTCGGTTCAGGTAAACTTAGTCACCTTTCAGCTCAAACAAAGCTACATCGTTCTAGACTCACACGTTTCTCGCTCTTAATTGTAAAGCATTGGATATTAGAGGACCTGTGGTTTGTATCAGTTTCAGAAGCAGAGTTGAACTAGATATGGTCTGTATGTGTAGGAATCACTGTTCTTTTCTTCTGACCACACTCACGTTTCCTGCTGTATTAGAGAATCTAGAAAGCAAGAGCGTGCTTCGTGCTCTAAAGCAGGATGTGTTTCATGGTTGAGAACTTTGCTGTGAGTTTCCCTTCAGAAATGGAGTTTAATCCCAGGATCTGTATCTTCCTACAAGCAAGACTTCGTTTAAGGTAAACTCAGTCACCTTTCAGCTCAAACAAAGCTACATCGTTCAGGTATCTCACACGTTTCTTGCTCTTAACTGTAAAGCATTGTCTATTAGAGGACCAGTGGTTTGTATCAGTTTCAGAAGCAAAGTTGAACTAGCAATGGTCCGTATGTGTAGGAAACACAGTTCTTTTCTTCTGACCACACACACTTTACCTGCTTTATTAGCGATTCTAAAAAGCAGGAACTTGCTTCTTGCTCATAAAGCGGAGTGTGTTTCATGGATGAGAACTGTGCTGTGTGTTTCCCTTCAGAAAGGGAGTTAAATTCCAGGCTTCGTGTCTTTCTACATGCATGATTCTTTTCAGGTAAACTCAGTCACATTTCAGCTCCAACAAAACTACATCGTTCACGTAGCTCACACGTTTCTCGCTCTTACCTCATAAGCATTGGATGTTAGAGGAACTGTGGTTTCTATCAGTTTTAGAAGCAGAGTTGAACTAGATATGGTCTGTATGTGTAGGCAACACCGTTCTTTTCTTCTGACCACACTCACGTTTCCTGATGTATTAGAGATTCTAGAAAGCAAGAGCGTGCTTCGTGCTCTAAAGCAGGGTGTGTTTCATGGATGAAAACTGTGCTGTGTGTTTCCCTTCAGAAATGGAGTTAAATCCCAGGCTCTGTTTCTTCCTACAAGCAAGACTTCGTTTCAGGTAAACTCAGTCAGTTTTCAGCTCAAACAAAGCTACATCGTTCAGGTATCTCACACGTTTATCGCTCTTAAGTGTAAAGCATTGTGTATTAGAGGACCAGTGGTTTGTATCAGTTTCAGAAGCAGAGTTGAACTAGCAATGGTCCGTATGTGTAGGAAACACAGTTCTTTTGTTCTGAGCACACTCTCCTTTCCTGCTAATAGAGACTGTAGAAATCAAGAGCGTGCTTCTGCTCTAAATCAGAGTGTGATTCATAAATGAGAACTGTGCTGTGTGTTCCCCTTCAGAAATGGAGTTAAATCCCTGGCTCTGTGTCTTCCTACAAGCAAGATATCTTTTCAGGTAAACTCAGTCACCTTTCAGCTCAAACAAAGCTAGATCAATCACGAAGCTAACACGTTTCTCGCTCTTAACTGTAAAGCATTGGATATTAGAGGACCTGTGGTTCGTATCAGTTTCAGAAGCAGAGTTGAACTAGATATGGTCCATATGTGTAGGAAACACCGTTCTTTTCTTCATTCCACACACACTTTACCTGATTTATTAGAGATTCTAAAAAGCAAGAGCCTGCTTCTTGCTCATAAAGCGGAGTGTGTTTCATGGATGAGAACTGTGCTGTGTGTTTCCCTTCAGAAAGGGAGTTAAATTCCAGGCTTCGTGTCTTTCTACATGCATGATTCTTTTCAGGTAAACTCAGTCACATTTCAGCTCCAACAAAACTACATCGTTCACGTAGCTCACACGTTTCTCGCTCTTAACTCATAAGCATTGGATGTTAGAGGAACTGTGGTTTCTATCAGTTTTAGAAGCAGAGTTGAACTAGATATGGTCTGTATGTGTAGGCAACACCGTTCTTTTCTTCTGACCACACTCACGTTTCCTGATGTATTAGAGATTCTAGAAAGCAAGAGCGTGCTTCGTGCTCTAAAGCAGGGTGTGTTTCATGGATGAAAACTGTGCTGTGTGTTTCCCTTCAGAAATGGAGTTAAATCCCAGGCTCTGTTTCTTCCTACAAGCAAGACTTCGTTTCAGGTAAACTCAGTCAGTTTTCAGCTCAAACAAAGCTACATCGTTCAGGTATCTCACACGTTTATCGCTCTTAAGTGTAAAGCATTGTGTATTAGAGGACCAGTGGTTTGTATCAGTTTCAGAAGCAGAGTTGAACTAGCAATGGTCCGTATGTGTAGGAAACACAGTTCTTTTGTTCTGAGCACACTCTCCTTTCCTGCTAATAGAGACTGTAGAAATCAAGAGCGTGCTTCTGCTCTAAATCAGAGTGTGATTCATAAATGAGAACTGTGCTGTGTGTTCCCCTTCAGAAATGGAGTTAAATCCCTGGCTCTGTGTCTTCGTACAAGCAAGATATCTTTTCAGGTAAACTCAGTCACCTTTCAGCTCAAACAAAGCTAGATCAATCACGAAGCTAACACGTTTCTCGCTCTTAACTGTAAAGCATTGGATATTAGAGGACCTGTGGTTCGTATCAGTTTCAGAAGCAGAGTTGAACTAGATATGGTCCATATGTGTAGGAAACACCGTTCTTTTCTTCATTCCACACACACTTTACCTGATTTATTAGAGATTCTAAAAAGCAAGAGCCTGCTTCTTGCTCCTAAACCAGAGTGTGTTTCATGGATGAGCACTGTGCTGTGTGTTTCCCTTCAGAAATGGAGTTAAATTCCAGGCTTCCTGTCTTTCTACATGCATGATTCTTTTCAGGTAAACTCAGTCACATTTCAGCTCCAACAAAACTACATTGTTCACGTAGCTCACATGTTTCTCGCTCTTAAATCATAAGCATTGGATGTTAGACGAACTGTGGTTTCTATCAGTTTCAGAAGCAGAGTTGAACTAGATATGGTCTGTATGTGTAGGCAACACCGTTCTTTTCTTCTGACCACACTCACGTTTCCTGATGTATTAGAGAATCTAGAAAGCAAGTGTGTGCTTCGTGATCTAAAGCAGGGTGTGTTTCATGGATGAAAACTGTGCTGTGTGTTTCCCTTCAGAAATGGAGTTAAATCCCAGGCTCTGTTTCTTCCTACAAGCAAGACTTCGTTTAAGGTAAACTCAGTCACCTTTCAGCTCAAACAATGCTACATCATTCTAGGCTCACACGTTTCTTGCTCTAAACTGTAAAGCATTGGATGTTAGATGGCCTGTGGTTTGTATCAGTTTCAGAAGCAGAGTTGAACTAGGAATGTTCCTTATATCTAGGAAACACCGTTTTTTTTTCTGAGCACCCTCAAGTTTCTGGCTCTATTAGAGACTCTAGAAATCAAGAGCGTGCTTCTTGCTCTAAAGCAGAGTGTGTTTCATGGATGAGAACTGTGCTGTGTGATTTCCTTCAGAAATGGAGTTAAATCCCAGGCTGTGTGTCTTCCTACAAGCTAGACTTCGGTTCAGGTAAATTCAGTCAACTTTCAGCTCCAACAAAACTACATCATTCACTTATCTCACAGGTTTGTTGCTCTTAACTGATAAGCATTGGATGTTAGAGGAACTGTGGTTTCTATCAGTTTCAAAAGCAGAGTTGAACTACATATGGTCTGTATGTGTAGGTACCACCGTTCTTTTGTTCTGAGCACACACACGTTTCCTGCTGTATTAGAGATTCTAGTAATCAAGAGCGTGCTTCTTGTTCTAAAGCAGACTGTGTTTCATGGTTGAGAACTGTGCTGTGTGTTTCCCTTCAGAAATGGAGTTAAATCCCAGGCTCTGTGTCTTCCTACAAGCTAGATTTCGATTCAGGTAAACTCAGTCACCTTTCAGCTCAAACAATGCTACATCGTTCTAGGCTCACACATTTCACGCTCTTAACTGTAATGCATTGGATATATGAGGAGCTCTGGTTTGTATCAGTCTCAGAAGCAGAGTTGAACTACCAATGGTCCGTATGTGTAGGTAACACCGTTCTTTTTTTCTGAGCACACGCAAGTTTCTGGCTCTTTTAGAGACTCTAGAAATCCAGAACGTGCTTCTTGCTCTAAAGCAGAGTGTGTTTCATGGATGAGAACTGTGCTGTGTGTTTCCCTTCAGAAATGGAGTTAAATTCCAGGCTCTGTGTCTTCCTACAAGCTAGGCTTCTGTTCAGGTAAACTCAGTCACCTTTCAGCTCCAACAAAACTACATCGTTCACATAGCTCACACGTTTCTCACTCTTAACTGATAAGCATTGGATGTTAGAGGAACTGTGGTTTCTATCAATTTCAGAAGCAGAGTTGAAATAGATATGGTCTGTATGTGTAGGAACCAAGGTTCTTTTGTTCTGATCACACTCACGTTTCTTGCTGTATTATAGACTCTAGAAATCAAGACCGTGCTTCTTGCTCTAAAGCAGACTGTGTTTCATGCACGAGAACTGTGCTGTGTGTTTCCCTTCAGAAATGGAGTTAAATTCCAGGCTTCGTGTCTTTCTACAAGCATGACTTCTTTTCAGGTAAACTCAGTCACTTTTCAGCTCCAAGAAAACTACATCATTCACGTAGCTCACACGTTTCTCGCTCTTAACTGAAAAGCATTGGATGTTAGACGTAGTGTGGTTTCTGTCACTTTCAGAATCAGAGATGAACTAGATATGGTCTGTATGTGTAGGAACCACCGTTCTTTTCTTCTGACCACAACACGTTTCCTGCTTAATTAGAGACTCTAGAAAGCAAGAGCGTGCTTCTGCTCTAAATCAGAGTGTGATTCATAAATGAGAACTGTGCTGTGTGTTCCCCTTCAGAATTGGAGTTAAATCACAGGCTCTGTGTCTTCTTACAAGCAAGACATCGTTACAGGTAGACTCAGTCAGTTTTCAGCTCACACAAAAATACATCGTTCGCGTATCTCACAAGTTTCTCGCTCTTAACTGTAAAGCATTGGATATTAGAGGACCTGTGGTTCCTATCAGTTTCAGAAGCAGAGTTGAACTAGATATGGTCCGTATGTGTAGGAAACACCGTTCTTTTCTTCATTCCACACACACTTTACCTGCTTTATTAGAGATTCTAAAAAGCAGGAGCATGAGTCTTGCTCCTAAAGCAGATTGTGTTTCATGGATGAGAACTGTGCTGTGTGTTTCCCTTCATAAATGGAGTTAAATCCCAGGATCTGTGTCTTCCTACAAGCTAGACTTCGGTTCAAGTAAACTCAGTCACCTTTCAGCTCCAACAAAGCTCATCGTTCACGTATCTCACACGTTTCTCGCTCTTAACTGTAAAGCATTGGATATTAGAGGAACTGTGGTTTCTATCAGTTTCAGAAGCAGACTTGAACTAGATATGGTCGGTATGAGTAGGAAATCCGTTCTTTTCTTCTGACCACACTCACGTTGCCTGCTCTATTAGAGATTCTAGAAAGCAAGAGCGAGCTTCGTGATCTAAAGCAGGATGTGTTTCATGCATGAGAACTGTGCTGTGTGTTTCCCTTCAGAAATGGAGTTTAATCCCAGGCTCTGTTTCTTCCTACAAGCAAGACTTCGTTTAAGGTAAACTCAGTCACCTTTCAGCTCAAACAAAGCTACATCGTTCCAGGCTCACATGTTTCTGCTCTTAACTGTAAAGCATTGAATGTTAGAGGACCTGTGGTTTGTATCAGTTTCAGAAGCAGAGTTGAACTAGCAATGGTCCGTATATCTAGGAAACACCTTTCATTTTTTCTGAGCACACTCTAGTTTCTGGCTCTATTAGAGTCTCTAGGAATCAACACCGTGCTTCTTGCTCTAAAGCAGAGTGTGTTTCATGGATGAGAACTGTGCTGTGTGTTTCCCTTCAGAAATGGAGGTAAATTCCAGGCTTCGTGTCTTCCTACAAGCATGACTTCTTTTCAGGTAAACTCAGTCACATTTCAGCTCCAATGAAACAACATCGTTCACGGAGCTCACACGTTTCTCGCTCTTAACTGAAAAGAATTGGATGTTAGAGGACCTGTGGTTTGTATCAGTTTCAGAAGCAGAGTTGAACTAGCAATGGTCCGTATGTGTAGGAAACACAGTTCTTTTGTTCTGAGCACACTCTCCTTTCCTGCTAATAGAGACTCTAGAAATCAAGAGCGTGCTTCCTGCTCTAAAGCAGAGTGTGTTTCATGGATGAGAACTGGGCTGTGTGTTACCCTTCAGAAATGGAGTTAAATCCCTGGCTCTGTGTCTTCCTACAAGCAAGACATCTTTTCAGGTAAACTCAGTCACCTTTCTGCTCAAACAATGCTAGATCATTCACGAAGCTCACTTGTGTCTCGCTCTTAACTGTAAAGCATTGGATATTAGAGGACCTGTGGTTCGTATCAGTTTCAGAATCAGAGTTGAATTAGGTATGGTGCGTATGTGTAGGAAACAACGTTCTTTTCTTCATTCCACACACACTTTACCTCATTTATTAGAGATTCTAAAAAGCAAGAGCCTGCTTCTTGCTCCTAAAGCAGAGTGTGTTTCATGGATGAGAACTGTGCTGTGTGTTTCCCTTCGGAAATGTAGTTAAATCCCAGGCTCTGTGTCTTCCACAAACTAGACTTCGGTTCAGGTCAACTCAGTCAGCTTTCAGCTCAAACAAAGCTACATCGTTCTAGGTTCACACGTTTCTCACTCTTAAGTGTAAAGCATTAGATATTAGAGGACCTGCGGTTCGTATCAGTTTCAGAAGCAGAGTTGAACTAGAAATGGTCTGTATGTGTAGGAACCACTGTTCTTTTGTTCTGAGGACACTCACGTTTCTTGCTGTATTAGAGACTCTAGAAATCAAGAGCGTGCTTCTTGCTCTAAAGCAGACTATGTTTCATGGATGAGAACTGTGCTGTGTGTTTCCCTTCAGAAAAGGAGTTTAATCCCCGGCTCTGTTTCTTCCTACAAGCAAGATTTCATTTAAGGTAAACTCAGTCACATTTCAGCTCAAACAAAGCTACATCATTCTAGGCTCACATGTTTCTTGCTCTTAACTGTAAAGCATTGAATGTTAGAGGACCTGTGGTTTGTATCAGTTTCAGAAGCAGAGTTGAACTAGCAATGGTCTGTATGTCTAGGAAACACCGTACACTTTTCTGAGTACACTCTAGTTTCTGGCTCTATTAGAGAATCTAGAAATCAAAACCGCGCTTCTCGCTCTACAGCAGAGTGTGTTTCATGGATGAGAACTGTGCTGTGTATTTTCCTTCAGAAATGGAGTTAAATCCCAGGCTCTGTGTCTTCCAACAAGCAAGACATCTTTTCAGGTAAACTCAGTCACATTTCATCTCCAACGAAACAACATTGTTCACGTAGCTCACACGTTTCTCGCTATTAAATGAACAGCATTGGATGTTAGAGGAACTGTGGATTCTATCAGTTTCAGAAGCAGAGTTGAACTAGATATGGTCTGTATGTGTAGGAATCACTGTTCTTTTCTTCTGACCACACTCACGTTTCCTGCTGTATTAGAGATTCTAGAAAGCAAGAGCGTGCTTCGTGCTCTAAAGCAGGATGTGTTTCATGGAAGAGAACTTTGCTGTGAGTTTCCCTTCAGAAATGGAGTTTAATCACAGGCTCTGTTTCTTCCTAAAAGCAAGACTTCGTTTAAGGAAAACTCAGTCACCTTTCAGCTCAAACAAAGCTACATCGTTCTAGGCTCACATGTTTCTTGCTCTTAACTGTAAAGCATTGTCCATTAGAGGACCAGTGGTTTGTATCAGTTTCAGGAGCAGAGTTGAACTAGCAATGGTCCGTATTTGTAGGAAACACAGTTCTTTCTTCTGACCACACACACTTTACCTGCTTTATTAGCGATTCTAAAAAGCAGGAACGTGCTTCTTGCTCATAAAGCAGAGTGTGTTTCATGGATGAGAACTGTGCTTTGTGTTTCCCTTCAGAAATGGAGTTAAATCCCAGGCTCTGTGTCTTCCTATAAGCAAGTCTTCGTTTAAGGTAAACTCATTCATATTTCAGCTCCAACGAAACAACATCGTTCTCGTACCTCACACGTTTCTCGCTCTAAACTGAAAAGCATTGGATGTTAGAGGAAGTGTGGTTTGTATCACTTTCAGAATCAGAGTTGAACTAGAAATGGTCTCTATGTGTAGGAAACTCCGTTCTTTTTTTCTGACCACACACATTTTTCCTGCTTTATTAGAGAATCTAGAAATCAAGAGCGTGCTTCTTGCTCTAAGGCAGACTGTGTTTCATAAATGAGAACTGTGCTGTGTTTTCCCCTTCAGAAATGGAGTTCAATCCCAGGCTCTGTGTCTTCCTACAAGCAAGACTTCGTTTCATGTAAACTCAGTCAATTTTGAGCTCAAAAAATGCTACATCGGTTACGTATCTCACACGTTTCTCGCTCTTAAGTGTAAAGCATTGTCTATTAGAGGACCAGTGCTTTGTATCAGTTTCAGAAGCAGAGTTGAACTAGCAATGGTCCATATGTGAAGGAAACACAGTTCTATTGTTCTGAGCACACTCACGTTTCCTGCTATTAGAGACTCTAGAAATCAAGAGTGTGCTTCTTGCTCTAAACCAGAGTGTGTTTCATGGATGAGAACTGTGCTGTGTGTTTCCCTTCTGAAATGGAGTTAAATCCCAGGCTCTGTGTCTTCCTGCATGCTGGACTTCGGTTCAGGATAACTCAGTCACCTTTCAGCTCAACAAAGCTACATCGTTCTAGGCTCACACGTTTCTCGCTCTTAACTGTAAAGCATTGGATATTAGAGGACCTGTGGTTCGTATCAGTTTCAGAAGCAGAGTTGAACTAGAAATGGTCTGTATGTGTAGGAAACACCGTTCTTTTCTACTGACCACAGTCACGTTTCCTGCTGTATTAGAGATTCAAGAAAGCAAGAGCGTGCTTCTTGCTCTAAAGCAGAGTGTGTTTCATCGATGAGAATTGTGCTGTGTCTTTTCCTTCAGAAATGGAGTTAAATCCCAGGCTCTGTGTCTTCCTGCAAGCTAGACATTGGTTCAGGTAAACTCAGTCACCTTTCAGCTCAAAGAAAGCTACGTCGTTGTAGGCTCACACGTTTTTCGCTATTAACTGTAAAGCATTGGATATTAGAGGACCTGTGGTTCATATCAGTTTCAGAAGCAGAGTTGAACTAGATATGGTCTGTATGTGTAGGAAACACCGTTCTTTTTTTGAGCACACTCTAGTTTCTGGCTCTATTAGAGACTCTAGAAATCAAGACCGTGCTTCTTGCTCTTAAGCAGAGAGTGTTTCATGCATGAGAACTGTGCTGTGTGTTTCCCTTCAGAAATAGAGTTAAATTCCAGGCTTCGTGTCTTTCTACAAGCATGACTTCTTTTCAGGTAAACTCAGTCAATTTTCAGCTCCAAGAAAACTACATCGTTCCCGTAGCTCACACGTTTCTCGCTCTTAACTGAAAAGCATTGGATGTTAGACGTAGTGTGGTTTCTGTCACTTTCAGAATCAGAGTTGAACTAGATATGGTCGGTATGTGTAGGAACCACCGTTCTTTTCTTCTGACCACAACACGTTTCCTGCTTAATTAGAGACTCTAGAAAGCAAGAGCGTGCTTCTGCCCTAAATCAGAGTGTGATTCATAAATGAGAACTGTGCTGTGTGTTCCCCTTCAGAAATGGAGTTAAATCACAGGCTCTGTGTCTTCCTACAACCAAGACATCGTTTCAGGTAGACTCAGTCAGAATTCAGCTCACACAAAAATACATCGTTCGCGTATCTCACACGTTTCTCGCTCTTAGCTGTAAAGCATTGGATATTAGAGGACCTGTGGTTCCTATCAGTTTCAGAAGCAGAGTTGAACTAGATATGGTCCGTCTGTGTAGGAAACACCGTTCTTTTCTTCATTCCACACA
This sequence comes from Onychomys leucogaster, assembly GCA_949786385.1. Lineage (NCBI taxonomy): Eukaryota > Metazoa > Chordata > Mammalia > Rodentia > Cricetidae > Onychomys > Onychomys leucogaster. The sequence goes on along the minus strand of CATKUP010000118.1, from coordinate 15,996 downwards.
CACATTACCTGCTTCATTAGAGATTCTAAAAAGCAGGAGCATGAGTCTTGCTCCTAAAGCAGATTGTGTTTCATGGATGAGAACTGGGCTGTGTGTTTCCCTTGAGAAATAGAGTTAAATCCCAGCATCTGTGTCTTCCTACATGCTAGACTTCGGTTCAAGTAAACTCAGTCACCTTTCAGCTCCAACAAAGCTCATCGTTCACGTATCTCACACGTTTCTCGCTCTTAACTGTAAAGCATTGGATATTAGAGGAACTGTGATTTGTATCAGTTTCAGAATCATATTTGAACTAGATATGGTCTCTATGTTTAGGAAACACCATTCTTTTGTTCTGACCACACTCACGTTTCCTGCTATTAGAGACTCTAGAAATCAAGAGCGTGCTTCTTGCTCTAAAGAAGAGTGTGCTTCATGGATGAGAACTGTGCTGTGTGTTTCCCTTCAGAACTGGAGTTAAATCCCAGGCTCTGTGTCTTCCTACAAGCAAGACATCTTTTCAAGTAAACTCAGTCACCTTTAGGCTCAAACAAACTAGATCATTCACGAAGCTCACATGTTTCTCGCTCTTAACTGTAAAGCAATGGATATTAGTGGAACTGTGGTTTGTATCAGTTTCAGAAGCAGAGTTGATCTAGAAATGGACCATATGTGTAGGAAACACCGTTCTTTTCTTCTGACCACACTCATTTTACCTGCTTTATTAGAGATTCTAAAAAGGAAGAGTGTGCGTCTTGCTCCTAATGCAGAATGTGTTTCATGCATGAGAACTGTGCTGTGTGTTTCCCTTCAGAAATGGAGTTAAATTCCAGCCTTCGTGTCTTTCTACATGCATGATTCTTTTCAGGTAAACTCAGTCACATTTCAGCTCCAACAAAACTACATCGTTCACGTAGCTCACACGTTTCTCGCTCTTAACTGATAAGCATTGGATGTTAGAGGAACTGTGGTTTCTATCAGTTTCAGAAGCAGAGTTGAACTAGATATGGTCTGTATGTGTAGGCAACACCGTTCTTTTCTTCTGACCACACTCACGTTTCCTGATGTATTAGAGATTCTAGAAAGCAAGAGCGTGCTTCGTGATCTAAAGCAGGGTGTGTTTCATGGATGAAAACATGCTGTGTGTTTCCCTTCAGAAATGGAGTTAAATCCCAGGCTCTGTTTCTTCCTACAAGCAAGACTTCGTTTATGGTAAACTCAGTCACCTTTCAGCTCAAACAATGCTACATCGTTCTAGGCTCACATGTTTCTTGCTCTTAACTGTAAAGCATTGGATGTTAGAGGGCCTGTGGTTTGTATCAGTTTCAGAAGCAGAGTTGAACTAGGAATGGTCCTTATATCTAGGAAACACCGTTCTTTTTTTCGGAGCACCCTCAAGTTTCTGGCTCTATTAGAGACTCTAGAAATCAAGAGCGTGCTTCTTGCTCTAAAGCAGAGTGTGTTTCATGGATGAGAACTGTGCTGTGTATTTTCCTTCAGAAATGGAGTTAAATTCCAGGCTCTGTGTCTTCCTACAATCTAGGCTTCAGTTCAGGTAAACTCAGTCACCTTTCAGCTCCAACAAAACTACATCGTTCACATAGTTCACACGTTTCTCACTCTTAACTGATAAGCATTGGATGTTAGAGGAACTGTGGTTTCTATCAATTTCAGAAGCAGAGTTGAAATAGATATGGTCTATATGTGTAGGAACCAAAGTTCTTTTGTTCTGATCACACTCACGTTTCTTGCTGTATTATAGACTCTAGAAATCAAGAGATTGCTTCTTACTCTAAAGCAGACTGCGTTTCATGGATGAGAACTGTGCTGTGTGTTTCCCTTCACAAATGGTGTTAAATCCCAGGCTCTGTGTCTTCCTACAAGCTGGACTTCGGTTCAGGATAACTCAGTCACCTTTCAGCTCAAACAAAGCTACATCGTTCTAGGCTCACACGTTTCTCGCTCTTTACTGTAAAGCATTGGATATTAGAGGACCTGTGGTTCGTATCAGTTTCAGAAGCAGAGTTGAACTAGAAATGGTCTGTATGTGTAGGAAACACCGTTCTTTTCTTCTGACCACAGTCACGTTTCCTGCTGTATTAGAGATTCAAGAAAGCAAGAGCGTGCTTCTTGCTCTAAAGCAGAGTGTGTTTCATGGATGAGAATTGTGCTGTGTCTTTTCCTTCAGAAATGGAGTTAAATCCCAGGCTCTGTGTCTTCCTACAAGCTAGACATTGGTTCAGGTAAACTCAGTCAACTTTCAGCTCAAAGAAAGCTACGTCGTTGTAGGCTCACACGTATTTCGCTCTTAACTGTAAAGCATTGGATATTAGAGGACCTGTGGTTCATATCAGTTTCAGAAGCAGAGTTAAACTAGATATGGTCTGTATGTGTAGGAAACACCGTTCTTTTTTTGAGCACACTCTAGTTTCTGGCTCTATTAGAGACTCTAGAAATCAAGACCGTGCTTCTTGCTCTAAAGCAGAGAGTGTTTCATGCATGAGAACTGTGCTGTGTGTTTCCCTTCAGAAATGGAGTTAAATTCCAGGCTTCGTGTCTTTCTACAAGCATGACTTCTTTTCAGGTAAACTCAGTCACTTTTCAGCTCCAAGAAAACTACATCATTCACGTAGCTCACACGTTTCTCGCTCTTAACTGAAAAGCATTGGATGTTAGACGTAGTGTGGTTTCTGTCACTTTCAGAATCAGAGTTGAACTAGATATGGTCTGTTTGTGTAGGAACCACCGTTCTTTTCTTCTGACCACAACATGTTTCCTGCTTAATTAGAGACTCTAGAAAGCAAGAGCGTGCTTCTGCCCTAAATCAGAGTGTGATTCATAAATGAGAACTGTGCTGTGTGTTCCCCTTCAGAAATGGAGTTAAATCACAGGCTCTGTGTCTTCCTACAAGCAAGACATCGTTTCAGGTAGACTCAGTAAGTTTTGAGCTCACACAAAAATACATCGTTCGCGTATCTCACACGTTTCTCGCTCTTAGCTGTAAAGCATTGGATATTAGAGGACCTGTGGTTCCTATCAGTTTCAGAAGCAGAGTTGAACTAGATATGGTCGGTATGTGTAGGAAATCCGTTCTTTTCTTCATTCCACACACACTTTACCTGCTTTATTAGAGATTCTAAAAAGCAGGAGCGTGTGTCTTGCTCCTAAAGCAGATTGTGTTTCATGGATGAGAACTGTGCTGTGTGTTTCCCGTCAGAAATGGAGTTAAATCCCAGGCTCTGTGTCTTCCTACAAGCAAGACATCTTTTCAAGTAAACTCAGTCACCTTTAGGCTCAAACAAACTAGATCATTCACGAAGCTCACACGTTTCTCGCTCTTAACTGTAAAGCAATGGATATTAGTGGAACTGTGGTTTGTATCAGTTTCAGAAGCAGAGTTGAACTAGAAATGGACCATATGTGTAGGAAACACCGTTCTTTTCTTCTGACCACACTCACTTTACCTGCTTTATTAGAGATTCTAAAAAGGAAGAGTGTGTGTCTTGCTCCTAATGCAGAATGTGTTTCATGCATGAGAACTGTGCTGTGTGTTTCCCTTCAGAAATGGAGTTAAATTCCAGGCTTCGTGTATTTCTACATGCATGATTCTTTTCAGGTAAACTCAGTCACATTTCAGCTCCAACAAAACTACATCGTTCACGTAGCTCACACGTTTCTCGCTCTTAACTGATAAGCATTGGATGTTAGAGGAACTGTGGTTTCTATCAGTTTCAGAAGCAGAGTTGAACTAGATATGGTCCGTCTGTGTAGGAAACACCGTTCTTTTCTTCATTCCACACACACATTACCTGCTTCATTAGAGATTCTAAAAAGCAGGAGCATGAGTCTTGCTCCTAAAGCAGATTGTGTTTCATGGATGAGAACTGGGCTGTGTGTTTCCCTTCAGATATAGAGTTAAATCCCAGCATCTGTGTCTTCCTACAAGCTAGACATCGGTTCAAGTAAACTCAGTCACCTTTCAGCTCCAACAAAGCTCATCGTTCACGTATCTCACACGTTTCTCGCTCTTAACTGTAAAGCATTGGATATTAGAGGAACTGTGGTTTGTATCAGTTTCAGAATCATATTTGAACTAGATATGGTTTCTATGTTTAGGAAACACCATTCTTTTGTTCTGACCACACTCACGTTTCCTGCTATTAGAGACTCTAGAAATCAAGAGCGTGCTTCTTGCTCTAAAGAAGAGTGTGCTTCATGGATGAGAACTGTGCTGTGTGTTTCCCTTCAGAACTGGAGTTAAATCCCAGGCTCTGTGTCTTCCTACAAGCAAGACATCTTTTCAAGTAAACTCAGTCACCTTTAGGCTCAAACAAACTAGATCATTCACGAAGCTCACACGTTTCTCGCTCTTAACTGTAAAGCAATGGATATTAGTGGAACTGTGGTTTGTATCAGTTTCAGAAGCAGAGTTGAACTAGAAATGGACCATATGTGTAGGAAACACCGTTCTTTTCTTCTGACCACACTCACTTTACCTGCTTTATTAGAGATTCTAAAAAGGAAGAGTGTGTGTCTTGCTCCTAATGCAGAATGTGTTTCATGCATGAGAACTGTGCTGTGTGTTTCCCTTCAGAAATGGAGTTAAATTCCAGGCTTCGTGTATTTCTACATGCATGATTCTTTTCAGGTAAACTCAGTCACATTTCAGCTCCAACAAAACTACATCGTTCACGTAGCTCACACGTTTCTCGCTCTTAACTGATAAGCATTGGATGTTAGAGGAACTGTGGTTTCTATCAGTTTCAGAAGCAGAGTTGAACTAGATATGGTCCGTCTGTGTAGGAAACACCGTTCTTTTCTTCATTCCACACACACATTACCTGCTTCATTAGAGATTCTAAAAAGCAGGAGCATGAGTCTTGCTCCTAAAGCAGATTGTGTTTCATGGATGAGAACTGGGCTGTGTGTTTCCCTTCAGATATAGAGTTAAATCCCAGCATCTGTGTCTTCCTACAAGCTAGACTTCGGTTCAAGTAAACTCAGTCACCTTTCAGCTCCAACAAAGCTCATCGTTCACGTATCTCACACGTTTCTCGCTCTTAACTGTAAAGCATTGGATATTAGAGGAACTGTGGTTTGTATCAGTTTCAGAATCATATTTGAACTAGATATGGTTTCTATGTTTAGGAAACACCATTCTTTTGTTCTGACCACACTCACGTTTCCTGCTATTAGAGACTCTAGAAATCAAGAGCGTGCTTCTTGCTCTAAAGAAGAGTGTGCTTCATGGATGAGAACTGTGCTGTGTGTTTCCCTTCAGAACTGGAGTTAAATCCCAGGCTCTGTGTCTTCCTACAAGCAAGACATCTTTTCAAGTAAACTCAGTCACCTTTAGGCTCAAACAAACTAGATCATTCACGAAGCTCACACGTTTCTCGCTCTTAACTGTAAAGCAATGGATATTAGTGGAACTGTGGTTTGTATCAGTTTCAGAAGCAGAGTTGATCTAGAAATGGACCATATGTGTAGGAAACACCGTTCTTTTCTTCTGACCACACTCATTTTACCTGCTTTATTAGAGATTCTAAAAAGGAAGAGTGTGCGTCTTGCTCCTAATGCAGAATGTGTTTCATGCATGAGAACTGTGCTGTGTGTTTCCCTTCAGAAATGGAGTTAAATTCCAGGCTTCGTGTCTTTCTACATGCATGATTCTTTTCAGGTAAACTCAGTCACATTTCAGCTCCAACAAAACTACATCGTTCACGTAGCTCACACGTTTCTCGCTCTTAACTGATAAGCATTGGATGTTAGAGGAACTGTGGTTTCTATCAGTTTCAGAAGCAGAGTTGAACTAGTTATAGTCTGTATGTGTAGGCAACACCGTTCTTTTCTTCTGACCACACTCACGTTTCCTGATGTATTAGAGATTCTAGAAAGCAAGAGCGTGCTTCGTGATCTAAAGCAGGGTGTGTTTCATGGATGAAAACTGTGCTGTGTGTTTCCCTTCAGAAATGGAGTTAAATCCCAGGCTCTGTTTCTTCCTACAAGCAAGACTTCGTTTATGGTAAACTCAGTCACCTTTCAGCTCAAACAATGCTACATCGTTCTAGGCTCACATGTTTCTTGCTCTTAACTGTAAAGCATTGGATGTTAGAGGGCCTGTGGTTTGTATCAGTTTCAGGAGCAGAGTTGAACTAGGAATGGTCCTTATATCTAGGAAACACCGTTCTTTTTTTCGGAGCACCCTCAAGTTTCTGGCTCTATTAGAGACTCTAGAAATCAAGAGCGTGCTTCTTGCTCTAAAGCAGAGTGTGTTTCATGGATGAGAACTGTGCTGTGTGTTTCCCTTCAGAAATGGAGTTAAATTCCAGGCTCTGTGTCTTCCTACAATCTAGGCTTCAGTTCAGGTAAACTCAGTCACCTTTCAGCTCCAACAAAACTACATCGTTCACATAGTTCACACGTTTCTCACTCTTAACTGATAAGCATTGGATGTTAGAGGAACTGTGGTTTCCATCAATTTCAGAAGCAGAGTTGAAATAGATATGGTCTATATGTGTAGGAACCAAAGTTCTTTTGTTCTGATCACACTCACGTTTCTTGCTGTATTATAGACTCTAGAAATCAAGAGATTGCTTCTTACTCTAAAGCAGACTGCGTTTCATGGATGAGAACTGTGCTGTGTGTTTCCCTTCACAAATGGTGTTAAATCCCAGGCTCTGTGTCTTCCTACAAGCTGGACTTCGGTTCAGGATAACTCAGTCACCTTTCAGCTCAAACAAAGCTACATCGTTCTAGGCTCACACGTTTCTCGCTCTTTACTGTAAAGCATTGGATATTAGAGGACCTGTGGTTCGTATCAGTTTCAGAAGCAGAGTTGAACTAGAAATGGTCTGTATGTGTAGGAAACACTGTTCTTTTCTTCTGACCACAGTCATGTTTCTTGCTGTATTAGAGATTCAAGAAAGCAAGAGCGTGCTTCTTGCTCTAAAGCAGAGTGTGTTTCATGGATGAGAATTGTGCTGTGTCTTTTCCTTCAGAAATGGAGTTAAATCCCAGGCTCTGTGTCTTCCTACAAGCTAGACATTGGTTCAGGTAAACTCAGTCAACTTTCAGCTCAAAGAAAGCTACGTCGTTGTAGGCTCACACGTTTTTCGCTCTTAACTGTAAAGCATTGGATATTAGAGGACCTGTGGTTCATATCAGTTTCAGAAGCAGAGTTGAACTAGATATGGTCTGTATGTGTAGGAAACACCGTTCTTTTTTTGAGCACACTCTAGTTTCTGGCTCTATTAGAGACTCTAGAAATCAAGACCGTGCTTCTTGCTCTAAAGCAGAGAGTGTTTCATGCATGAGAACTGTGCTGTGTGTTTCCCTTCAGAAATGGAGTTAAATTCCAGGCTTCGTGTCTTTCTACAAGCATGACTTCTTTTCAGGTAAACTCAGTCACTTTTCAGCTCCAAGAAAACTACATCGTTCACGTAGCTCACACGTTTCTCGCTCTTAACTGAAAAGCATTGGATGTTAGACGTAGTGTGGTTTCTGTCACTTTCAGAATCAGAGTTGAACTAGATATGGTCTGTATGTGTAGGAACCACCGTTCTTTTCTTCTGACCACAACACGTTTCCTGCTTAATTAGAGACTCTAGAAAGCAAGAGCGTGCTTCTGCCCTAAATCAGAGTGTGATTCATAAATGAGAACTGTGCTGTGTGTTCCCCTTCAGAAATGGAGTTAAATCACAGGCTCTGTGTCTTCCTACAAGCAAGACATCGTTTCAGGTAGACTCAGTAAGTTTTGAGCTCACACAAAAATACATCGTTCGCGTATCTCACACGTTTCTCGCTCTTAGCTGTAAAGCATTGGATATTAGAGGACCTGTGGTTCCTATCAGTTTCAGAAGCAGAGTTGAACTAGATATGGTCGGTATGTGTAGGAAATCCGTTCTTTTCTTCATTCCACACACACTTTACCTGCTTTATTAGAGATTCTAAAAAGCAGGAGCGTGAGTCTTGCTCCTAAAGCAGATTGTGTTTCATGGATGAGAACTGTGCTGTGTGTTTCCCGTCAGAAATGGAGTTAAATCCCAGGCTCTGTGTCTTCCTACAAGCAAGACATCTTTTCAAGTAAACTCAGTCACCTTTAGGCTCAAACAAACTAGATCATTCACGAAGCTCACACGTTTCTCGCTGTTAACTGTAAAGCAATGGATATTAGTGGAACTGTGGTTTGTATCAGTTTCAGAAGCAGAGTTGAACTAGAAATGGACCATATGTGTAGGAAACACCGTTCTTTTCTTCTGACCACACTCACTTTACCTGCTTTATTAGAGATTCTAAAAAGGAAGAGTGTGTGTCTTGCTCCTAATGCAGAATGTGTTTCATGCATGAGAACTGTGCTGTGTGTTTCCCTTCAGAAATGGAGTTAAATTCCAGGCTTCGTGTCTTTCTACATGCATGATTCTTTTCAGGTAAACTCAGTCACATTTCAGCTCCAACAAAACTACATCGTTCACGTAGCTCACACGTTTCTCGCTCTTAACTGATAAGCATTGGATGTTAGAGGAACTGTGGTTTCTATCAGTTTCAGAATCAGAGTTCAACTAGATATGGTCTGTATGTGTAGGCAACACCGTTCTTTTCTTCTGACCACACTCACGTTTCCTGATGTATTAGAGATTCTAGAAAGCAAGAGCGTGCTTCGTGATCTAAAGCAGGGTGTGTTTCATGGATGAAAACTGTGCTGTGTGTTTCCCTTCAGAAATGGAGTTAAATCCCAGGCTCTGTTTCTTCCTACAAGCAAGACTTCGTTTATGGTAAACTCAGTTACCTTTCAGCTCAAACAATGCTACATCGTTCTAGGCACACATGTTTCTTGCTCTTAACTGTAAAGCATTGGATGTTAGAGGGCCTGTGGTTTGTATCAGTTTCAGAAGCAGAGTTGAACTAGGAATGGTCCTTATATCTAGGAAACACCGTTCTTTTTTTCTGAGCACCCTCAAGTTTCTGGCTCTATTAGAGACTCTAGAAATCAAGAGCATGCTTCTTGCTCTAAAGCAGAGTGTGTTTCATGGATGAGAACTGTGCTGTGTATTTTCCTTCAGAAATGGAGTTAAATCCCAGGCTCTGTGTCTTCCTACAAGCAAGAATTCGTTTCAGGTAAACTCAGTCAGTTTTCAGCTCAAACAAAGCTACATCGTTCACGTATCTCACACGTTTCTCGCTCTTAACTGTAAAGCATTGTCTATTAGAGGACCAGTGGTTTGTATCAGTTTCAGACGCAGTGTTGAACTAGCAATGGTCCATATGTGTAGGATGCACAGTTCTTTTGTTCTGAGCACATACACGTTTCCTGCTGTATTAGAGATTCTAGAAATCAAGAGCATGCTTCTTGCTCTAAAGAAGAGTGTGCTTCATGGATGAGAACTGTGCTGTGTGTTTCCCTTCAGAAATGGAGTTAAATCCCAGGCTCTGTTTCTTCCTACAAGCAAGACTTCGTTTATGGTAAACTCAGTTACCTTTCAGCTCAAACAATGCTACATCGTTCTAGGCTCACATGTTTCTTGCTCTTAACTGTAAAGCATTGGATGTTAGAGGGCCTGTGGTTTGTATCAGTTTCAGAAGCAGAGTTGAACTAGGAATGGTCCTTATATCTAGGAAACACCGTTCTTTTTTTCTGAGCACCCTCAAGTTTGTGGCTCTATTAGAGACTCTAGAAATCAAGAGCGTGCTTCTTGCTCTAAAGCAGAGTGTGTTTCATGGATGAGAACTGTGCTGTGTATTTTCCTTCAGAAATGGAGTTAAATCCCAGGCTCTGTGTCTTCCTACAAGCAAGAATTCGTTTCAGGTAAACTCAGTCAGTTTTCAGCTCAAACAAAGCTACATCGTTCACGTATCTCACACGTTTCTCGCTCTTAACTGTAAAGCATTGTCTATTAGAGGACCAGTGGTTTGTATCAGTTTCAGACGCAGTGTTGAACTAGCAATGGTCCATATGTGTAGGATGCACAGTTCTTTTGTTCTGAGCACATACACGTTTCCTGCTGTATTAGAGATTCTAGAAATCAAGAGCATGCTTCTTGCTCTAAAGAAGAGTGTGCTTCATGGATGAGAACTGTGCTGTGTGTTTCCCTTCAGAAATGGAGTTAAATCCCTGGCTCTGTTTCTTCCTACAAGCAAGACTTCGTTTATGGTAAACTCAGTTACCTTTCAGCTCAAACAATGCTACATTGTTCTAGGCTCACATGTTTCTTGCTCTTAACTGTAAAGCATTGGATGTTAGAGGGCCTGTGGTTTGTATCAATTTCAGAAGCAGAGTTGAACTAGGAATGGTCCTTATATCTAGGAAACACCGTTCTTTTTTTCTGAGCACCCTCAAGTTTCTGGCTCTATTAGAGACTCTAGAAATCAAGAGCGTGCTTCTTGCTCTAAAGCAGAGTGTGTTTCATGGATGAGAACTGTGCTGTGTATTTTCCTTCAGAAATGGAGTTAAATCCCAGGCTCTGTGTCTTCCTACATGCAAGAATTCGTTTCAGGTAAACTCAGTCAGTTTTCAGCTCAAACAAAGCTACATCGTTCACGTATCTCACACGTTTCTCGCTCTTAACTGTAAAGCATTGTCTATTAGAGGACCAGTGGTTTGTATCAGTTTCAGACGCAGTGTTGAACTAGCAATGGTCCATATGTGTAGGATGCACAGTTCTTTTGTTCTGAGCACATACACGTTTCCTGCTGTATTAGAGATTCTAGAAATCAAGAGCGTGCTTCTTGCTCTAAAGAAGAGTGTGCTTCATGGATGAGAACTGTGCTTTGCGTTTCCCTTCAATAATGGAGTTAAATCCCAGGCTCTGTGTCTTTCTACAAGCTAGACTTCGGTTCAAGTAAACTCAGTCACCATTCAGCTCCAACAAAGCTCATTGTTCACATATCTCACACGTTTCTCGCTCTTAACTGTAAAGCATTGTCTTTTAGAGGACCAGTGGTTTGTATAAGTTTCAGAAGCCGAGTTGAACTAGCAATGGTCCATATGTGTAGGAAACACAGTTCTTTTGTTCTGAGCACATACATATTTCCTGTTATTAGAGACTCGAGAAAACAAGAGCGTGCTTCTTGCTCTAAAGAAGAGTGTGCTTCATGGATGAGAACTGTGCTGTGCGTTTCCCATCAGTAATGGAGTTAAATCCCAGGCTCTGTGTCTTCCAACAAGCAAGACATCTTTTCAGGTAAACTCAGTCACATTTCATCTCCAACGAAACAACATTGTTCACGTAGCTCACACGTTTCTCGCTATTAAATGAACAGCATTGGATGTGAGAGGAACTGTGGTTACTATCAGTTTCAGAAGCAGAGTTGAACTAGATATGGTCTGTTTGTGTAGGAATCACTGTTCTTTTCTTCTGACCACACTCACGTTTCCTGCTGTATTAGAGATTCTAGAAAGCAAGAGCGTGCTACGTGCTCTAAAGCAGGATGTGTTTCATGGAAGAGAACTTTGCTGTGAGTTTCCCTTCAGAAATGGAGTTTAATCCCAGGCTCTGTTTCTTCCTACAAGCAAGACTTCGTTTAAGGTAAACTCAGTCACCTTGCAGCTCAAACAAAGCTACATCGTTCTAGGCTCACATGTTTCTTGCTCTTAACTGTAAAGCATTGTCCATTAGAGGACCAGTGGTTTGTATCAGTTTCAGGAGCAGAGTTGAACTAGCAATGGGCCGTATTTGTAGGAAACACAGTTCTTTTCTTCTGACCACACACACTTTACCTGCTTTATTAGCGATTCTAAAAAGCAGGAACGTGCTTCTTGCTCATAAAGCAGAGTGTGTTTCATGGATGAGAACTGTGCTTTGTGTTTCCCTTCAGAAATGGAGTTAAATCCCAGGCTCTGTGTCTTCCTATAAGCAAGTCTTCGTTTAAGGTAAACTCATTCATATTTCAGCTCCAACGAAACAACATCGTTCTCGTACCTCACACGTTTCTCGCTCTAAACTGAAAAGCATTGGATGTTAGAGGAAGTGTGGTTTGTATCACTTTCAGAATCAGAGTTGAACTAGAAATGGTCTCTATGTGTAGGAAACTCCGTTCTTTTGTTCTGACCACACACACTTTTCCTGCTTTATTAGAGAATCTAGAAATCAAGAGCGTGCTTCTTGCTCTAAGGCAGACTGTGTTTCGTGAATGAGAACTGTGCTGTGTGTTCCCCTTCAGAAATGGAGTTCAATCCCAGGCTCTGTGTCTTCCTACAAGCAAGACTTCGTTTCATGTAAACTCAGTCAATTTTGAGCTCAAAAAATGCTACATCGTTTACGTATCTCACACGTTTCTCGCTCTTAAGTGTAAAGCATTGTCTATTAGAGGACCAGTGCTTTGTATCAGTTTCAGAAGCAGAGTTGAACTAGCAATGGTCCGTATGTGAAGGAAACACAGTTCTTTTGTTCTGAGCACACTCACGTTTCCTGCTATTAGAGACTCTAGAAATCAAGAGTGTGCTTCTTGCTCTAAACCAGAGTGTGTTTCATGGATGAGAACTGTGCTGTGTGTTTCCCTTCTGAAATGGAGTTAAATCCCAGGCTCTGTGTCTTCCTGCATGCTGGACTTCGGTTCAGGATAACTCAGTCACCTTTCAGCTCAACAAAGCTACATCGTTCTAGGCTCACACGTTTCTCGCTCTTAACTGTAAAGCATTGGATATTAGAGGACCTGTGGTTCGTATCAGTTTCAGAAGCAGAGTTGAACTAGAAATGGTCTGTATGTGTAGGAAACACCGTTCTTTTCTTCTGACCACAGTCACGTTTCCTGCTGTATTAGAGATTCAAGAAAGCAAGAGCGTGCTTCTTGCTCTAAAGCAGAGTGTGTTTCATCAATGAGAATTGTGATGTGTCTTTTCCTTCAGCAATGGAGTTAAATCCCAGGCTCTGTGTCTTCCTGCAAGCTAGACATTGGTTCAGGTAAACTCAGTCACCTTTCAGCTCAAAGAAAGCTACGTCGTTGTAGGCTCACACGTTTTTCGCTATTAACTGTAAAGCATTGGATATTAGAGGACCTGTGGTTCGTATCAGTTTCAGAAGCAGAGTTGAACTAGATATGGTCTGTATGTGTAGGAAACACCGTTCTTTTTTTGAGCACACTCTAGTTTCTGGCTCTATTAGAGACTCTAGAAATCAAGACCGTGCTTCTTGCTCTAAAGCAGAGAGTGTTTCATGCATGAGAACTGTGCTGTGTGTTTCCCTTCAGAAATGGAGTTAAATTCCAGGCTTCGTGTCTTTCTACAAGCATGACTTCTTTTCAGGTAAACTCAGTCACTTTTCAGTTCCAAGAAAACTATATCGTTCACGTAGCTCACACGTTTCTCGCTCTTAACTGAAAAGCATTGGATGTTAGACGTAGTGTGGTTTCTGTCACTTTCATAATCATAGTTGAACTAGATATGGTCTGTATGTTTAGGAACCACTGTTCTTTTCTTCTGACCACAACACGTTTCCTGCTTAATTAGAGACTCTAGAAAGCAAGAGCGTGCTTCTGCCCTAAATCAGAGTGTGATTCATAAATGAGAACTGTGCTGTGTGTTCCCCTTCAGAAATGGAGTTAAATCACAGGCTCTGTGTCTTCCTACAAGCAAGACATCGTTTCAGGAGACTCAGTCAGTATTCAGCTCACACAAAAATACATCGTTCGCGTATCTCACACGTTTCTCGCTCTTAGCTGTAAAGCATTGGATATTAGAGGACCTGTGGTTCCTATCAGTTTCAGAAGCAGAGTTGAACTAGATATGGTCCGTCTGTGTAGGAAACACCGTTCTTTTCTTCATTCCACACACACTTTACCTGCTTCATTAGAGATTCTAAAAAGCAGGAGCGTGTGTCTTGCTCCTAAAGCAGATTGTGTTTCATGGATGAGAACTGTGCTGTGTGTTTCCCTTCAGAAATGGAGTTAAATCCCAGCATCTGTGTCTTCCTACAAGCTAGACTTCGGTTCAAGTAAACTCAGTCACCTTTCAGCTCCAACAAAGCTCATCGTTCACGTATCTCACACGTTTCTCGCTCTTAACTGTAAAGCATTGGATATTAGAGGAACTGTGGTTTGTATCAGTTTCAGAATCATATTTGAACTAGATATGGTCTGTATGTTTAGGAAACACCATTCTTTTGTTCTGACCACACTCACGTTTCCTGCTATTAGAGACTCTAGAAATCAAGAGCGTGCTTCTTGCTCTAAAGAAGAGTGTGCTTCATGGATGAGAACTGTGCTGTGTGTTTCCCTTGAGAACTGGAGTTAAATCCCAGGCTCTGTGTCTTCCTACAAGCAAGACATCTTTTCAAGTAAACTCAGTCACCTTTAGGCTCAAACAAACTAGATCATTCACGAAGCTCACACGTTTCTCGCTCTTAACTGTAAAGCAATGGATATTAGAGGAACTGTGGTTTGTATCAGTTTCAGAAGCAGAGTTGATCTAGAAATGGACCATATGTGTAGGAAACACCGTTCTTTTCTTCTGACCACACTCACTTTACCTGCTTTATTAGAGATTCTAAAAAGGAAGAGTGTGCGTCTTGCTCCTAATGCAGAATGTGTTTCATGCATGAGAACTATGCTGTGTGTTTCCCTTCAGAAATGGAGTTAAATTCCAGGCTTCGTGTCTTTCTACATGCATGATTCTTTTCAGGTAAACTCAGTCACATTTCAGCTCCAACAAAACTACATCGTTCACGTAGCTCACACGTTTCTCGCTCTTAACTGATAAGCATTGGATGTTAGAGGAACTGTGGTTTCTATCAGTTTCAGAAGCAGAGTTGAACTAGATATGGTCTGTATGTGTAGGCAACACCGTTCTTTTCTTCTGACAACACTCACGTTTCCTGATGTATTAGAGATTCTAGAAAGCAAGAGCGTGCTTCGTGATCTAAAGCAGGGTGTGTTTCATGGATGAAAACTGTGCTGTGTGTTTCCCTTCAGAAATGGAGTTAAATCCCAGGCTCTGTTTCTTCCTACAAGCAAGACTTCGTTTAGGGTAAACTCAGTCACCTTTCAGCTCAAACAATGCTACATCGTTCTAGGCTCACATGTTTCTTGCTCTTAACTGTAAAGCATTGGATGTTAGAGGGCCTGTGGTTTGTATCAGTTTCAGAAGCAGAGTTGAACTAGGAATGGTCCTTATATCTAGGAAACACCGTTCTTTTTTTCTGAGCACCCTCAAGTTTCTGGTCTATTAGAGACTCTAGAAATCAAGAGCGTGCTTCTTGCTCTAAAGCAGAGTGTGTTTCATGGATGAGAACTGTGCTGTGTGTTTTCCTTCAAAAATGGAGTTAAATCCCAGGCTCTGTGTTTTCCTACAAGCTAGACATCAGTTCAGCTAAATTCAGTCAACTTTCAGCTCCAACAAAACTACATCGTTCACTTATCTCACACGTTTGTTGCTCTTAACTGATAAGCATTGGATGTTAGAGGAACTGTGGTTTCTATCAGTTTCAAAAGCAGAGTTGAACTACATATGGTCTGTATGTGTAGGAACCACCGTTCTTTTGTTCTGAGCACACACACGTTTCCTGCTGTATTAGAGACTCTAGAAATCAAGAGCGTGCTTCTTGTTCTAAAGCAGACTGTGTTTCATGGTTGAGAACTGTGCTGTGTGTTTCCCTTCAGAAATGGAGTTAAATCCCAGGCTCTGTGTCTTCCTACAAGCTAGATTTCGATTCAGGTAAACTCAGTCACCTTTCAGCTCAAACAATGCTACATCGTTCTAGGCTCACACATTTCACGCTCTTAACTGTAAAGCATTGGATATATGAGGACCTCTGGTTCGTATCAGTTTCAGAAGCAGAGTTGAACTAGCAATGGTCCGTATGTGTCGGTAACACCGTTCTTTTTTTCTGAGCACACGCAAGTTTCTGGCTCTTTTAGAGACTCTAGAAATCCAGAGCGTGCTTCTTGCTCTAAAGCAGAGTGTGTTTCATGGATGAGAACTGTGCTGTGTGTTTCCCTTCAGAAATGGAGTTAAATTCCAGGCTCTGTGTCTTCCTACAATCTAGGCTTCAGTTCAGGTAAACTCAGTCACCTTTCAGCTCCAAC